>CM035093.1:41120495-43520495 GCA_020205505.1 Panax japonicus | reverse complement strand
AAAGAAAATTTATGAGATATAAGGTATTGACGAATCTCGGGTTTTAGACCTCTCAAAAACATCCGCGTCATACGTTCCTCATTCTCCACTAAATGAGGTGCAAACCTGGATAACTCTGCGAACTTTGCCTCGTACTGAGACACCGTCATGTTGTTTTATTCGAGTCTAATAAACTCTACCTCCTTCATATGACGAATACTTTCACGAAAGTACTTGTCATTGAAAAGTTTTTAAAATCTTTCCCAAGACATGTTTAGTGCATCTGGTTGGGTACGCTTAACAGATTCCCACCAGTAATCTGCTTCACCACGAAACATAAAGGTAGCGAATGGAACCTTCTGTTCCTTCGTGCATCCCAAGACATCGAATATCTTTGTAATTTTCTTGACCCATGTTTCTGCCATGATCGGATCCGGTTTTCCCTTAAATTCTGGTGGTCCCAACTCCTTAAACTGCTTGGCTATGACAGACCGCGCGTTGCCATCACTTCCACCCGTATTTTGTACACAAGTCTCCTTCGTCTGATTTTGCATGAACTGCAAAAAGCTCCTAAATATTCCATCGTTCATTGTTTGCTCGGTAGTGTTGTTTACAGGAGGAATATTGTCTTCCTGTTGCACGTTCTCCTGGTTTGTGACTAAAGATTGCTCCACAGTCTCGTACACTCCATTGTTAATGTTCTCAGCAGTCATTCTTAAATACCGTCAGAAAACAAGGGTTAATTAAACATATCACATAATATCCCTATATTATGACCAACCAACAAATAAGCTTAGATAGGACACACTAGCGAAGGATTTACTAATCTCTCCCCTCCTAGTTCTATTCCCCGATCTCCGCCAGAGACCATATCCCTAAGCTTTGATACCAACTATGACGCCCCCAAAACAGGTATACAACACCCATTCTGAGTTGCCAAATACATGGTACATAAAGCAAACTACAACTTCCATAATACAAATGTCGTGTGAAATACGATAATACATACTGTGAGTTTGAATAAAAATATTGTCTTCTAGACAATATCCACATGCAAATAAGTCCTCATTACAATTATTCAAACACTATTTTACAGAAATAGTGAGGACGGCTAAAACATCTTTCTAGAAACCTCACTCCATACCCCGACTTGATCCTGCTATGTTTTCACCTCCTGAGAAGAAAAATGGAACAAAAAGGAAAAGGGTGTGCTCAACTAGCCCAGTAAAGAATATTATAACTAAGATACTATACAACAAATTATCGTTAGTCTTCAACAAAAAAATCTGATAAAATTTAATCGATAACAAGTTTTAGATCAACAAATACAGTGGAAACAACAATCCATTAGAAGAGTTACGTAGAGGATGAATTCTACTATCTTCTAATAATTAAGAGTCCATCATCAATATTTTTTCCCTGTAACAACAATCAATATACATCTTTAATCATCTTTGCACTACAGGCCAAAGATATTCATTTATATCACCGGTTGGTCATGTTCATCTTAACACCTGTTTATCTTTGCACTACGGGCCAAAGATATTCATCAGTAATCATTTATCTTTGCACTACAGGCCAAAGATATTAAATAGTATCATCATTTAAGACTGAGGATGATGAAAAATATTTTTTTAAAGAAATGAATCCAGTGAAACAAAATGACAAGGATTAAGGATTAAGGATTCGTACTTTAGTTTGTCCAAATTCAAAAATACTCCATAATAAACAATTATGAGCCAAACTTCAAGAATGAAGATCAAAACATGGATACAATCAAAGCTAGTAACCATAATAGATATTTTGGACAAAAAGGAGAATTTTCATTTTTCGGTGATTAGTGTCGTATTCGTGAATAGTTCCGTATACGTGAATAGTGCAATATACGTGAATAGTAACCCTGACACAACTTGTTCCAAATTTGATTAAAAAGTTCACCAATATTTCAGCATAATGATATTGAAGAAAATAATATCATTTAAGAAGAAAATAACATCCCTTACCTCAAAATAATCGTATTTCTGACTGAATTTCGGGTATAGTGCTGACAGAAACTCGCACCGTATAGCAACACTCAAAGTATACTCACAAGAATGCGCTAGATAATATAGAGAGAGAAAGAGAGAAAACTTGTTTCTAGTGTGATTTTCAATTCTAACTTAGCCCTCTATTATAGGAAAATGCTAGAACGCCAAAGGAAACTAAAATAATAAAATACATTATTTCTTTACCAATTTCTCTACGCATGCTAGGTTGGGATCAGCCATCTTTGAATAAAATTAGAAGCCCATGTGCATATTCCACCAACCAAAAGTGCCCCCCCATAAATTTAATAAAAATCATTTTATTTTTCCAAAACTTCAATAATTCATAGAAAATAGTTCGATTATCAGAAAAATATGAATTTTATGTCCATTCTCCATGAAATCGAATTCTCTACAACTTTACAGAAGAAAGTTTTTCCAAATTCCAAACAGAAATTATTCGAAATCCACAAACGGATGATTTTAATTCTTCCAGTTCGACAAAATACTGATAAAACACCTCAGCATTAATTTCTTCAATTATATCCACATAAAATAATATATTCATCAATTATATCCACATCAAATAAATATTTCCATATCATATGAATCAATAATTAATTATTCATAAATAATATTACAGAATCACAATTATGATAACCAGACCGTTCCTAGGAAAGAGGGGGCTTTCCAATAAGGATTTCTCCTTACTGGCGCGCAATTAGATGACCATACCTCTCCTTGATAGAACTTTCTAGACATTACCAATAATGCTATCTAATAATATTATTCAAATAATATTAATTATTGATCTGATAATGAGAAATACTGTGCAGGGATAATTATTGAAACAATAATAATATAAACTAACAACGCAACAAATATTGAATCAATATAATAAAATAATGAATAGTAACTACTGTAACAATTATTGAGTAGTGTCTTCTTACGTATGAATCAATAATTTAACCATACTGTGCAATACCGTGTGCTACTGTACAACCACGCGTATTACTGTATTTTAACCACCAGGTAACCCAACAGTGTTAACGGTAACAATTTTCGCCGTTATTTATAAAACTCAATCTTTGTCGTTTTCTTTCATCCAACCGTTTTTCGTTATGGGACCCATAAATGACTGCGCCGTCGTACGAAGATTCCCGACAATAAGAATATTCCACGACCAAACGAATATTCCCCGACAAAAAGAATATTTTGTAACCACTTGCTTATTTTGTAAAATTTTCACATTTCACCCATAACCAAAGCATTATATCAAATTAACCCTTATTAATTTAGAATAATGAATAAAGGAAAATTCAATTTTATTTATAATAAGTTGGGGTCTTACAACCTCCCCTCCTTATAAAATTTCTTCCTCGAAATTGACGTACGTACCTGGTGTTTCGAACAGATGAGGGTACCTCGCTTTCATTTCCGATTCCAACTCCCATGTCATTTCTTCAATAGCATTGTTTTTCCACAAAACCTTAACTTGTGGTAAAACCTTCGTGCATAAGACATGCTCTTTCCTATCCAAAATCTCAACAGGTATCTCCTCGTATGTTAAATCTTCAGCTATCTCATCTAGTTCTAACGCAATAATGTGGTTCGGGTCTTTCACATATTTACGAAGCATAGATATGTGGAATACATTGTGAACATAAGACATTCTTGGAGGTAACACGAGTCTGTAGGTTACATTTCCTATTCGGTCAAGAATCTCAAATGGACCAATAAATCTTGGATTGAGTTTTCCTCTCTTTCCAAATCTTATAACTCCCTTCCATGGAGCAACACATAATAGTACATGATCCCCAATATTAAACTCCACGTCCTTTCTATGAAGATCAACATAACTCTTTTGTCGATCTTGTGAAGTTTTAATATGTTGTCGAATCATTTGGATCTTTTCTGCAGTCATGCGTACTAATTCTGGTCCCAACAACGTTGCTTCTCCCACCTCGTCCTAGCATACTAGAGATCGACACTTTCATCCATACAATGCCTCAAATGGAGCCATGCCTATACTTGCTTGATAACTGTTGTTGTAGGAGAATTCCACCAGTGGCAAGTACTTATCCCAACTTCCTTTAAAATATAGGACACAAAGTCTTAATAGATCTTCGAGGGTTTGAATAGTCCTCTCTGATTGTCTGTCCGTTTGAGGATGATATGCTGAACTGAATCGTAAATCCGTGCCCATAGCTTTCTGTAAGCAAACCCAAAATCTTGAAGTGAATCTTAGGCCACGATCCAAAACTATGGATACTGGCATGCCATGCAATCTCACAATCTCGTTCACGTACATATGAGCAAGACGTTCAAGGGAATAAGTCTCACGTATCGGCAAGAAATGGGCAGACTTGGTTAATCTATCAATAATAACCCAAATCGCATCTATACCTTGAGAAACCTTGGGAAGACCCGTAACGAAATCCATAGTAATGTGTTCCCACTTCCATTCCGAAATCTCATGTGGTTATAATGGACCTTTTGGTATTTGATGCTCCGCCTTTACACGTTGACAAGTTAAACACCTCGAGATGAACTCCGCGATCTCTCTTCATATTGTTCCACCAAAATGTATGTCGAATATCATGACACATTTTAGTACTCCCAAGATGGATTGCAAACGGGGTGTTGTGTGCCTCCATCATGATTCTATGCTTCAAGTCAGAATCGTTCGGATCGCAAAGTCGAGAGTTGAATTGAAGTATTCCTTCTTCATCGATTCTTGCTTCTGGAATAGCACCTTCTTGTACTTTCTTCTTCATTTGTATCAGCCCCTAGTCCGTAGCTTGAGCAAATTTAACTTTATCAATTAAAGTCAGTTCTACTCGTATATTCGCCATCATCATGTGGGTCCCTGAAGTCTTTAATTCTATCTCCATCCTTTGCAAGTCATACAAAATGGGCCTTTGCGTTGAAAATATTTCACTCGTACTCGCATATGATCTTCTACTCAATGCGTCAGCTACTACGTTCGCTTTTCCAGGATGATATTGAATAGTGTGATCGTAATCTTTCAATAGCTCAAGCCAACGTCATTGCCGTATGCTGAGTTCTTTTTGGGTGAAGAAATATTTGAGGCTTTTATGGTCCGTATAAATCTCCACTTTCACTCCATACAAGTAGTGTCTCCATATCTTCAACGCGAATACGACTGTTGCCAACTCCAGATCATGAGTAGGATAATTCCTTTCATATTCTTTGAGTTGTCGTGAGACATAGGCTATGACTTTCCCATGTTGCATGAGAACACATCCTAACCCCTTGCCAGAAGCATCGCTGTAGATAACAAATCCATCAGAACCAGATGGTATTATCAGAACAGGTGCCGAAATGAGTCTCCTCTTGAGCTCTTGGAAGCTCTTCTCGCATTCCTCGCTCCATACGAATTTTGCATCCTTCCGAGTCAGCTGAGTTAACGGAGTAGCGATTCGAGAAAATCCTTCCACGAATCTCCGATAATAACCAGCTAAGCCCAGAAAGCTACGCACTTCGGTCACCGACTTTGGCTGCTCCCAACTTTGTATTGCTTCAATCTTTGCCGGGTCCACAGATACTCCATGTTTTGACACCACGTGCCCAAGGAATGCTACTTCCTCAAGCCATAACTAGCATTTCTTTAGCTTGGCATAAAGCTTGTGTTCACGAAGTCTTTGAAGTACTAGCTTCAAATGGTGCTCATGATCTTCACGGCTTTTGGAATAGATGATGATGTCATCAATAAAGACAACAAAGAATTGATCCAAATATTCCTTGAATACACGGTTCATCATATCCATGAAAGCGGCAGGAGCATTAGTCAATCCAAAAGACATGACTAAGAATTCATAATGCCCGTACCGAGTTCTGAAGGCAGTTTTGCGAATATCCTCAGTTTTAATCTTCAGCTGATGATATCCAGAACGAAGATCGATCTTTGAAAGGAATTGTGCTCCTTGCAACTGGTCAAACAATTCATCAATGCGAGGTAGTGGATACCTATTCTTGATGGTCACATGGTTTAATTCTTGATAGTCAATACAAAGTCGCATACTCCTGTCTTTCTTCTTTATGAATAAAACAGGAGCACCCCAAGGAGATGTACTAGGACGAATGAAACCGATGTCTAATAACTCCTGTAGTTGGACTTTTAACTCCTGAAGTTCAACAGGAGCCATTCGATATGGGGTTTTAGAAATGGGTTTTGTACCCGGTTCAAGGTCAATAAAGAATTCAACATCACGTTCTGGGGGTAAACCGGGAAGTTCTTCGGGAAATACATCAGGAAATTCTTTAACAACATAAATATTATCCAAATCTGACTTGTCTCTATTCAAATCCATAACATGGGCTAAGAAAGCTTGGCATCCGTTTTTCAATAAACGAATAGCTTTGTGGCTTGATATGACAGTGACTGATTTTAGTGGTTTAGTGGTTTGAATTCATATGAGAGGTTGGTTAGGAATATGAAAACTAACAACCTTACGAAAACAATCAATTTTGGCATGATGAGTGGTTAACCAATCAATTCCTAAAATCACATCAAAAGCAAGTATCTTTAAAGAGATAAGATCCACAGGTAATGTGATAGTGCCAACTTGGATCATGCAAGATTTATAAACTGTAGATGTAACGAAGGTTTCACCCAATGGAGTTTTAACAAATAAATCAAAATCTAATTGCTCCGGAGTCAAGTTTAAACGTTGAGCACAAGCAGGAGAGATAAAAGAATGGGTAGAACCGGTATCTAGTAAGGTATAAACTTCGCAAGAATTCAAGATTAGCTTACCCGCGATCACCTAGTTCGGATTACTCACGTTTTGGCCAGTCACGACAAACGCTCTTCCAGGAACCGCTGATTTTGACTTATCCGAAACAGCCCTTGGAATCACCACTTATGCTGAACTTGGTTTCGCTATAGTACAATCTCGAACGATGTGGCCTTCCTTTCCACAGTTGTAACATACCTTGGATTGTTGTGGACTGTTGGGTAAAATCTAGTTACGCACAACACGCAAGTATACGTGGTCAACAAGTAATAAAGTGATAAGTTGAGTATCGTTCCCACAGAGAATTATTTAATAAAAATCACCAAGTACTAACCCATAACCAACTCAATCTTATTTAAACAAATGAATTTAATGTTATAAATTAAAATATTTAACTAAACTAATTCTAATTACCACTAATTAAAAATCAGATTATGGAGATTTAAGATCACAACTTCACTTATTTCTTCATTTAGGTTAACACACTTCTCATCAATTATTCTCTATCCCAAATTGTTAATCAAGAACACGAAAGTAGTATTAACCACCTCTCGATGCACTAATACCGTATTAACGTCAATCCACAATTAAGATAGAAATCCGTTAAACACCTTAACCAACTAACCCACTATATCTCTATGTGAATTACAATTGAAGAAGGTTTAAGAACAAGTTCTCTATAAGATTACATGCGGCGTCAAGCATATCTCTACCTTAACACTCATCAAGTTTAAGCTACTAACAAAATCCTGAACACATGCTATCATGATTAGATCTAAATCTATACTTCATCTCTCGAGTTCATATAGATTATCACGGTAATTGATGGCCAATCAATTAAACAATTAATTCCAAATCACAATAGACAATCCTCTCAATAGAAAATACTAATTGATAACGAAGCATATTAAAATAAACTACACAATAAGATCCATTGTAATCTCAAACAAAGAATTAGTTCATGATTATTGAATTTAAACTAAGAATCCACAATTGAATAATCATTAAAAGATAAAGATAGAAGAAGATGAGAAGAAATAATCTATTGTCAGTAGACTTGACGCTCCCTTCTTGCTCCTACTTTAAATCTTCAATGGTCTCCAAGTTGCTTCAATCTCCAAATCTAATTAGAACTAGGGTTATGTTCTAATCTAATGGAGTGTATCTCTAATCTAAGCTATGTAATCTCTAAACTAAGCTATGTAATCCCCCCTTATTTTATGTCTTACATCATGTATTTATAGGTTACAAGTCTAATTTTTAGCTTAGGAACAAATCCAATCCAATTTGGAGTCAAAAAGGTGTCAAAATTCGCCCAAAACGCGTCCAAACTCTGCTTCCTAGCGCCTAGGCGCTTGATTTTGTGCTGTATGGACCACCTAGGCGCTTGGTAAGATGAAGGTTACTGACTTGGAGCGCCTAGGCGCTTGATTTAGCCTTGGCTGGAGCGCCTAGGCGCTTGCCCTTTTTCTGACATTTTCTGCTCCGACGTCCTTTGGGAAAATGGTCATAACTTCTTCGTCCGAACTCCGATTTAGATGATTCAAGATGTTCTGGAAAGAGGAAAAGTAGATCTACAACTTTCATTCTTGAAGTTTTGCGAAATAATATCCGGAGCTATAGTCAAATTGGCTCTGAAGTGACTGCTGTGTATATGGCAAGCCGAAAACGCGAATCTAGCCACCCCAAACATCGATCCATGTAACTTTTGTCCCAATTCCTACAAAACAATACAAAACATGCATGAATAGACACAAACACATAAAAATATCCTAAAAGACTTGAGAACAACAATAAATTAAGCCCGAATGTAACCAATTCATGTGTATAAAACTCACTCATCAAATACCCCCAAACTTAAACCTTTGCTTGTCCTCAAGCAAAAACACAAAAATGTTATGCAATGCAATGTAATGAAACTAATCTATATGCCTAAGAATCCAACAGTAATGACAGAAACAAGTCTATTTAACCGGCCATAGAGAAATCAAGTAAACATGATAATACATCATATTTAAACAAATCAGTAATTTCCCAATCAATCATCAAATCTTAGACTGTTATCACTGATATAGTGTGTGTGTGCTCCACAACAATGTTAACTGATATAAAGTCAAATTTAAGACATAATAGATATCTTCGAAGGCATCATACATTGCAAATTCACAAAATTCATGAACAAGCTAGATCCAACTAAAGTCAAACATCCACCAAGTTCAAGAGTCCAATCCGGGATACTTATGCTTTACTTTTCATCACGGGGGCTTTTTGCTCTTTTCCCGTTTTATTATATTTCTTTTTTTTCCTTTTTTTTTAACCATGACTGTGCAATGTCTCATTCCATTAGGCTAACAGTGTCACCCCTTAGCGAGCTTTCGACCAACGACTCCCAGACCATATAAGACCTTAGGGCGCTAGGTTTTAAGATACCCCTTCGGGCGTACTTGCTCAAGTAACAAAGGCCCCGAAACAAAACTAGCCACGGTAATTTTTATCTTATTTTTTTCTTTCTTTTTTTTTTTTACGAAGCTTATATATCCCAAATTTCCCCCCCAAACTTAAGTTTTTATCAAAATTTAGCCATCTCCGCCTATTCATGTCTTTCATTCCTTCAAACTAGCATTATCCTCTAGAAGTCCATTATGTGTCAATTTAAAGTCAATCAGTCAACATAGTTATTTTTACTGTGCTATCCTTATTATATCAGTTTCAAACAGGTAAAGATTCAAATCATGACAAGAAATCACATCAAAGTCTTAACAGACAATACTATACTTGTCTACTCAATTCCAATCTCATCACTGGCCAAAACAGACTTAAATTATCTAACGGCTGGAAACATGCAAATACTAAATTTTTTTTTTTAATGAATGCAAACTACATGAAAAACTATCAACTAAATACTATATGAATGCACTAGATGAATACTACATGCATGAACTGGAGCTGGACAATTACACCCCCAAACTTAAACTAGACATTGTCCTCAATGACTGAAATAGAAAAAATTAAAGCAGAGGACTTCCCTGAAAATATAGCAATCGTCCTCCTTGCTCGCTAAGTTTGGAGAATAGGCTAAGCACATGGAACAAATTGGGCACCACACTTGAATTTGACTTGAATAACCTGTAAAACCATGATAGAAGCAATTTTATTAAATCCTAAATAAATGCAAATTCAAAACTACTAATATAAAACTTAATAAAAACTAAAAATAAAAATTAAACTTGGGTTGCCTCCCAATAAGCGCTTGTTTTATAGTCTTTCAGCCTGACTTTTTCTGGTCAATGCTATCCAATTCCTCTTCGAAAGTTGAGGAACCCTCCATCCATCGGAAATAATATAGCTTTTGGTAGGTTCCCATTTGTGATAGCCATTACATCAAAGTCACCTAGCATGCTCTTATTTGGTAAGATCTCAATCAAGAACGTCCCACAACTAGGTGTTTTCTTCATTGTGTATGTGATCACTTTGGGGCATGGAAGCTTGTCACACACAATGTGCTCTTCGTCTATCTTCTCTTTCTCGTCCCACCATGGATTCAAAATTGTACCCACTCTTATGTCAATAAGATCTTCGCCGACGACATGACTACCAAGCGGGCACGGTTTTGCAAATCTAACCAGATCGTTGAACTTTGGTGGAGACCCATTTAGATCTTTGTGGACCTCTATTTCATTATCCCCAATTGTCTCCACACTTCCTATACCTTGTGGCTCATCCAGTTGCAGATTTGGTTCGGGTTCTCCGTCAATTTCGTCATCCATGTCATAAAGCCAAGTGTTTGGAGGAAGGTTGCTTACGGCTTCGGTCATTTGCTCTATCTGATCCGCAAGATTTTGAATTGACCTCGCTTGATTACTCATTCTCTCCTCATTTGATGCTATGAACTTGTACACCAATTCCTCCAACCTTGAACTTTCTGTTTCAGTCTCGGAAGCCATGTATTGAGGACCATTGGTTGAGGTAGTGAGGAGTTGTTCCATTCGATTATTAAAATTTTGGGTTGATAACTCCTGACTCATTATCATCTCTTCTTTTTCTGCTATAATCCTTAACATGAATTCCTTGAAATCTGAATTGTCTTCTTGTTGCATTGGAGGTGGATTTGAGAAATTTGATGGATATGTTGGATTTGGAGCAGAGTATTGGTCCTGATAGTTGTAGCTCCATGAAGAATCCGGGTGATACCCCCAAACTTGATGGTAATTATCATATGCATACTGGTTGAGGTATACACCACCTTGTTTTCGCCGCCCAAAACTAACGGTGCATTGATGACTCGGATGGTTGCCAGCACAATAGTCACACATGATTGCCATCCTTTGACTCTGTTGGGCTGCGATAACGACCAACTCCCTCGAAAGTTCTTTAATTTGTGCTGACATTGCGGAAAGTGTCGCGAGTCTGTCAATCTCATTTTCTTTTGGTTGAGTCATGTTCGCGTATGGCCATTGATACGCAAAGTCATCCATGGTACCTGAAAAGAGAGAAATATAGGAAGAGAATTAAAAATAAAAATAAAAATGTTTAAATTAAGACTAATTTGATTGAAGCTAATATTGGTAAAAAATATTAAACTAATTCCCCGGCAACGGCGCCAAAAACTTGTTGGGTAAAATCTAGTTACGCACAACACGCAAGTATACGTGGTCAACAAGTAATAAAGTGATAAGTTGAGTATCGTTCCCACAGAGAATTATTTAATAAAAATCACCAAGTACTAACCCGTAACCAACTCAATCTTATTTAAACAAATGAATTTAATGTTATAAATTAAAATATTTAACTAAACTAATTCTAATTACCACTAATTAAAAATCAGATTATGGAGATTTAAGATCACAACTTCACTTATTTCTTCATTTAGGTTAACACACTTCTCATCAATTATTCTCTATCCCAAATTGTTAATCAAGAACACGAAAGTAGTATTAACCACCTCTCGATGCACTAATACCGTATTAACGTCAATCCACAATTAAGATAGAAATCCGTTAAACACCTTAACCAACTAACCCACTATATCTCTATGTGAATTACAATTGAAGAAGGTTTAAGAACAAGTTCTCTATAAGATTACATGCGGCGTCAAGCATATCTCTACCTTAACACTCATCAAGTTTAAGCTACTAACAAAATCCTGAACACATGCTATCATGATTAGATCTAAATCTATACTTCATCTCTCGAGTTCATATAGATTATCACGGTAATTGATGGCCAATCAATTAAACAATTAATTCCAAATCACAATAGACAATCCTCTCAATAGAAAATACTAATTGATAACGAAGCATATTAAAATAAACTACACAATAAGATCCATTGTAATCTCAAACAAAGAATTAGTTCATGATTATTGAATTTAAACTAAGAATCCACAATTGAATAATCATTAAAAGATAAAGATAGAAGAAGATGAGAAGAAATAATCTATTGTCAGTAGACTTGACGCTCCCTTCTTGCTCCTACTTTAAATCTTCAATGGTCTCCAAGTTGCTTCAATCTCCAAATCTAATTAGAACTAGGGTTATGTTCTAATCTAATGGAGTGTATCTCTAATCTAAGCTATGTAATCTCTAAACTAAGCTATGTAATCCCCCCTTATTTTATGTCTTACATCATGTATTTATAGGTTACAAGTCTAATTTTTAGCTTAGGAACAAATCCAATCCAATTTGGAGTCAAAAAGGTGTCAAAATTCGCCCAAAACGCGTCCAAACTCTGCTTCCTAGCGCCTAGGCGCTTGATTTTGTGCTGTCTGGACCGCCTAGGCGCTTGGTAAGATGAATGTTACTGACTTGGAGCGCCTAGGCGCTTGATTTAGCCTTGGCTGGAGCGCCTAGGCGCTTGCCCTTTTTCTGACATTTTCTGCTCCGACGTCCTTTGGGAAAATGGTCATAACTTCTTCGTCCGAACTCCGATTTAGATGATTCAAGATGTTCTGGAAAGAGGAAAAGTAGATCTACAACTTTCATTCTTGAAGTTTCGCGAAATAATATCCGGAGCTATAGTCAAATTGGCTCTGAATTGACTGCTGTGTATATGGCAAGCCGAAAACGCGAATCTAGCCACCCCAAACATCGATCCATGTAACTTTTGTCCCAATTCCTACAAAACAATATAAAACATGCATGAATAGACACAAACACATAAAAATATCCTAAAAGACTTGAGAACAACAATAAATTAAGCCCGAATGTAACCAATTCATGTGTATAAAACTCACTCATCATGGACAGTTTGGGCTGATATGTCCCTCCTTCCCGCATTTGTAACATCTAAATGGCGGTCATTCTCCTCCCCTAGAATTTGTTGTTGGTGCTGGTGCTGCTGCTGATGTCTTCCCGTCGTTGTTGAATCTTCTCTTTCTAAAATTTCCATTTGAGTCACCTCTTCTATTATTATGGCCACGAATATCACCTGAGTGGTTACCGCCTTTGTTCGTATTCTTCCTTCCTCGCTGGTTATCATCGTTTTGATAACTGCTGTCACCGATATGACCCTGGTTATGGTCCCTCGGTTTAGTATACTCACTATCGCGCTCTAACAACTGAGCCCTGTTTACAACATCTGAATATAAAGAAAATTTATGAGATATAAGGTATTGACGAATCTCGGGTTTTAGACCTCTCAAAAACATCCACGTTATACGTTCCTCATTCTCCACTAAATGAGGTGCAAACCTGGATAACTCTGCGAACTTTGCCTCGTACTGAGACACTGTCATGTTGTTTTATTCGAGTCTAATAAACTCTACCTCCTTCATATGACGAATACTTTCACGAAAGTACTTGTCATTGAAAAGTTTCTAAAATCTTTCCCAAGACATGTTTAGTGCATCTGGTTGGGTACGCTTCACAGATTCCCACCAGTAATCTGCTTCACCACGAAACATAAAGGTAGCGAATGGAACCTTCTGTTCCTTCGTGTATCCCAAGACATCAAATATCTTTGTAATTTTCTTGACCCATGTTTCTGCCATGATCGGATCCGGTTTTCCCTTAAATTCTGGTGGTCCCAACTCCTTAAACTGCTTGGCTGTGACAGACCGCGCGTTGCCATCACTTCCACCCGTATTTTGTACACAAGTCTCCCTCGTCTGATTTTGCATGAACTGCAAAAAGCTCCTAAATATTCCATCGTTCATTGTTTGCTCGGTAGTATTGTTTACAGGAGGAATATTGTCTTCTTGTTGCACGTTCTCCTAGTTTGTGACTAAAGATTGCTCCACAGTCTCGTACACTCCATTGTTAATGTTCTCAGCAGCCATTCTTAAATACTGTCAGAAAATAAGGGTTAATTAAACATATCACATAACATCCCTATATTATGACCAACCAACAAATAAGCTTAGATAGGACACACTAGCGAAGGATTTACTAATCTTTCCCCTCCTAGTTCTATTCCCCGATCTCCGCCAGAGACCATATCCCTAAGCTTTGATACCAACTATGACGCCCCCAAAACAGGTATACAACACCCATTCTGAGTTGCCAAATACATGGTACATAAAGCAAACTACAACTTCCATAATACAAACGTCGTGTGAAATACGATAATACATACTGTGAGTTTAAATAAAAATATTGTCTTCTAGACAATATCCACATGCAAATAAGTCCTCATTACAATTATTCAAACACTATTTTACAGAAATAGTGAGTACGGCTAAAACATCTTTCTAGAAATCTCACTCCATACCCCGACTTGATCCTGCTATGTTTTCACCTCCTGAGAAGAAAAATGGAACAAAAAGGAAAAGGGTGAGCTCAACTAGCCCAGTAAAGAATATTATAACTAAGATAATATACAAAAAATTATCGTTAGTCTTCAACATGGAAAAAAATCTGATAAAATATAATCGATAACAAGTTTTAGATCAACAAATACAGTGGAAACAACAATCCATTAGAAGAGTCACGTAGAGGATGAATTCTACTATCTTCTAATAATTAAGAGTCCATCATCAATATTTTATCCCTGTAACAACAATCAATATACATCTTTAAGAAGAAAATAACATCCCTTACCTCAAAATAACCGTATTTCTGACTGAATTTCGGGTATAGTGCTGACAGAAACTCGCACCGTATAGCAACACTCAAAGTATACTTACAAGAATACGCTAGATAATATAGAGAGAGAAAGAGAGAAAACTTGTTTCTAGTGTGATTTTCAATTCTAACTTAGCCCTCTATTATAGGAAAATGCTAGAACGCCAAAGGAAACTAAAATAATAAAATACATTATTTTTTTACCAATTTCTCTACGCATGCTAGGTTGGGATCAACCATCTTTGAATAAAATTAGAAGCCTATGTGCATATTCCACCAACCAAAAGTGGCCCCCCCCATAAATTTAATAAAAATCATTTTATTTTTCCAAAACTTCAATAATTCATAGAAAATAGTTCGATTATCAGAAAAATATGAATTTTATGTCCATTCTCCCTGAAATCGAATTCTCTACAACTTTACAGAAAAAAGTTTTTCCAAATTCCAAAGAGAAATTATCCGAAATCCATAAACGGATGATTTTTAATTCTTCCAGTTCGACAAAATACTGATAAAACACCTCAGCATTAATTTCTTCAATTATATCCACATAAAATAATATATTCATCAATTATATCCACATCAAATAAATATTTCCTTATCATATGAATCAATAATTAATTATTCATAAATAATATTACAGAATCACAATTATGACAACTAGGCCGTTCCCAGGAAAGAGGGGGCTTTTCAATAAAAATTTCTCCTTACTGGCGCGCAATTAGATGACCAAACCTCTCCTTGATAGAACTTTCTAGACATTACCAATAATGCTATCTAATAGTATTATTCAAATAATATTAATTATTGATCTGATAATGAGAAATACTGTGCAGTGATAATTATTGAAACAATAATAATATAAACTAACAATGCAGCAAATATTGAATCAATATAATAAAATAATGAACAGTAACTACTGTAACAATTATTGAGTAGTGTCTTCTTACGTATGAATCAATAATTCAACCATACTGTGCAATACCGTGTGCTACTGTACAACCACGCGTATTACTGTATTTTAACCACCAGGTAACCCAACAGTGTTAACGGTAACAATTTTCGCCGTTATTTATAAAACTCAATCTTTGTCGTTTTTTTTCATCCAACCGTTTTTCGTTATGGGACCCACAAATGACTGCGCCGTCATACGGAGATTTCCGACAATAAGAATATTCCACGACCAAACGAATATTCCCCGACAAAAAGAATATTTTGTAACCACTTACTTATTTTGTAAAATTTTCACATTTCACCCATAACCAAAGCATTATATCAAATTAACCCTTATTAATTTAGAATAATGAATAAAGGAAAATTCAATTTTATTTATAATAAGTTGGGGTCTTATAGAGTTTATTTAGATATGAAATAAGATTTTATTATTCAAAATAAAGAGTTTATTTGTGAATAGGAAAGAGAATCCGTATTTCCTTTAATAAAGGAAGTTTTTTTTACTTGGAATTAGATTCCATAATTAATTAAAATAAATGAGTTTATTTTGATTAAAGATTTTGATTAAAATAAAATAGTTTATTTTATTCAAAATAGGATAAATTAAAATAGAAGAGATTTATTTTGATTTAAATTTGTATTAAAATAAAGGAGTATTTTTTGATTCAAAATTAGATTTTATATTAACTAAATTTGCCCATTAAATGATATCAATATATATATTGAATGTTTATTATTCATGAGATGAATGTTATTTATTGATGCATATGGTGATGTGTATGATAATAAATAAGATTGATTATGTACAATTGACCAATGTGATTAGATTTTATTTTAGTTGGATGCATGAATGTATGTATTTTATTAAATGAGGTCTGCGTACCTCGTCTTCTCTAATTTTTTCTTAATGTAAATTCTAACTCCATCCTATGCACTTCCCCTTAATTGTTGATCAAGGTTTCTATTTATTTTAAAATAATTTTGTAATAGGAATTATTATAATTAATTTTGAAGAATTGGAGAGCAAGGAACAAGGAGCGCTTGAAGACCCGTTTGTAATGGAGCCCAAATTTAAATGTAATAGTTATATTTAAATATTAATTCTTGCACTCCTAGAGTTTGACCTTTTTGGTTCACTTGGTGGCTCTAGTGAACCAAACTAGAATAAAAGTCCATAATCAATCCAAGTAGAATATAGTATTCTATATGTGCATGTTTATACTATATATATATATATATATATTATATATATATATATATATATATGTGCATGCGCGCTAAACAAGATGAGACAAATTAATAACAAACCCCTCAAATTTTTTATATTAAGTCCTAAGCATTCAAAGATATTTGGAATATCGAACGTCGCCTTCTAGCATGATAAAATAATAGAGTATCAATTAATTATTATAAGTTTGTTGTGTCACCACAATGCTTATCTTAATTCTTTGAGATGTTAATTTTATCACATTTGATGCTTATAAAGAAAATTGAACAATATTGTTTTGTTATGTCACCACAAGGATAATATTTTTCTTTTTTGAATATATGGATTGCTAGGTTGGACTTAACTTATATCATTTTAGTTCGGATGTACACACACTTGACCATTATGATCTAAGAGGCAAAATACAAGGAGTTACATAGTTGATGCAATTGACAAGAGTTGTCTACCTATTTATTTATATATAGTTTGTTATGCACACACAAGGCTATATACATTTGATATGAGATCCTTATTCTCACTAGCATATCTTTAATTAGATATTGCCGAACTATATATATTGAGGGTAATATAGTTTGAAGAAAATAGTGGGAGATATTAATTTAAAAGAAGACCTAATTTATTTTGGTAATTAATAAAAGAATGTATGCTAAAATGTTGTTAATTACAAATTCATTTACAGAATTTTACAATGTCTAAAATTACTATCACTGTGAAGCATATTAGATGCTATTTAACCAGATCGAATTAAATGGATTGGTTAAGGAATTTGAGAATAGTTCTCATGGCAGAAAAGCTATCTTATGTTCTTAATACGCCTATTCCTGCAATGGTTGTAGACAATGCCTCTGAAATAGAGATTGCTACTTTTAGAAAGTGGCAAGATGATGCACAGTTGGCTCAATGCATCATGCTCGTATCCATGAGTAACAAGTTTCAGTGTCAGCCTGAAACTATGGATACTCCTACTATACTCATGCACGTCAAGTAGTTGATGGTGAGGAAAGTAGGACTAATAGATATCAGATATCTAAGGAGCTCTTCCGATCTAGAATGACTAACGACATTACAGTATAGACACATGTCCTAAACATGATCAATTTGATTGAACAATTAGGATAATTAGTTTTGTCATGTATGGAGAGTTGAGCCAAGATTTGATCTTGCACTCACTCCCAGACTCCTTTCACAATTGGTGTGAATTTTTCATATGAATAAGCTAGATATCAGCTTCGTTGATTTGCTTAACATGTTGAAAAATGTTGAGAGTCACTTTCCAACCATGAAAGACCAAGTCTTACTAGTAGGGGCCAAATGATCTTCTAAAAAGAAGAACGATTCTAAGAAGATAAATAGAAAGGAGAAAAACAAAGGATAATAAGAACAAAACTGATATAGATAGAAAAGGAGTTTGCTTCCACTGCAATAAGCCTGGACATTGGAAATAAACTATGAGAAGCATCTTGCAGAGGTTAACCAAAGAAGCTTAGTGAAGTTTCGGTTATAAATATAAATTTGTTCATGATTTAAAATAAATTTTTCTTTAAGTCAAGGTTCTACTTGGGTATTGGATACCGAATTTAGTTATCATAAATATAGATTTATGAAGGAAACAAGCAGAAGTAGAAAGCTAAACAAAGATAAGTAATCCTATGTGTGGGAAATGAAGCAAATGTTGCTACATTAACCATAGGAACTTATTGTTTAGCATTGCCTACAGGCAAGTCTATTAAGTGAATAAGTTGTTATTGTATTCCAGTTCTTATTAGAAACATTATTTTCATTTTGTTGTTGGACAATGAAATTTGGTATTATATTTAAAACAATTGTTGTTCTATTTATAATAATAATGTTTTGTATAGAACTGAAATATTACTTAATGGATTTTGTGTGCTTGACTTACGTAAAAATTATTTTACAAATTGAACAAACTAGTATAAGAAAAATGAGATGATCATTCAAAAAGTTGAATGTGTGTATTTGCTGAAATACATTTGTGAATTATTTGAAAGGTTTAAAGAATTCAAAAATGAAACAAATTGGCAATGTATTAGGATTCTTTGATCGGATCAAGGAAGGAATGTGACGCCCCCAAAATAGGTCCAATCCATCCAACCTATTCTGAGTCCCCAAATACATGGTACTGAAAACAACTACAACTTTATTACTACAATTGTCGTGTAAAATTTAACAACACATATACTGTGAGTTTTAATACCAACTGTGACTCATGTCCCAACTATGGACAACACCTCACATTGATACATTATATAAGGTACAGTCAATAACTATTTTAGAAATTAAAATCTTTGGGAAGTGCTCAAGGAAACCTACATACATAGGAGGCCATGAATCTAAGTTATGATAGATATCATATGTCCAGAGAATTATCATTGTTTGATCCAATATACCCCAAAGAAAAAAGAGAAGATTACTATCATGTTCCTTCCAATGGTATGTCTTCTCTTGACATATAACTATCTCCATTGTCTCCAGTTGAAAATTATATTTCAAATAAACTCCAAGATCATATAGGTAGTGCTCGTAGATATACTCAGCAACTGGATGTGCACAACCCTGTCTTACGATAACACGAGATTGTGTGTCATTAGACATATTATATGATAGTGGCAAAACACCCTTCCAAAGTTGGATTCACCTCACCCTATTGTTGTTCACCGAAATCAATTATTAAGTGATGTATAATATATGACACACACATCTTAGGTCCTCAATACAATTATATATTGTATGTCATGGCATTTTATAATGTGTTGAAAAACTTTGACAGTCTCGGACCACCACACTATTCCCCTGTTATCCCCGCTCGACCCAGCTACACTCTTATTACCTGAAAGGAATTGTGAAGCAAAAGGGTGAGCACAACTAGCTCAGTAAAGAATATTATGACTAAAGATAATTAAATTATCAATAGCCTTCGTCCGTAATATATCAGAGATTTAGAAAATATGGTAGATGATAAAACTTTTCAACTATAGTTGCAGCGGTATGAACAATCCATTAGAAGAGTCAAATAGACCATAAAGTCTATTATCTTCCCCATGTTAAAAGTCCATCAACAATGCTTTAACCCTGTAACATTAGTCAACAGATTCTGTTCACAGTCATGTGAATAACTCATAATCATAATTGTAGTTCTAATTTTCTCTTCTCATCCAAGATGAAGATATTTTTCATCACATGTCTTTACCTGAATCATCAAAGATCATGGTTATACCAAATCACAGTTCCTGTTCATAATCATACTAATAAGTTCATCTTTGTACTGCATACCAAAGATATTCAACAACCGGTCATCTTTGCACTACAGGTCAAAGATATTCAACAACATGTCATCTATGCACTACGGGCCAAAGATATTCAATAACAAGTCATCTTTGCACTACGGGCCAAAGATATTCGACAACAGGTCATCTTTACACTATTGGCCAAAGATATTCAACAAAAAGTCATCTTTGCACTACAGGCCAAAGATATTCGATAATAGGTCATCTTTGCACTACGGGCCAAAGATATTCAACAACATGTCATCTTTGAACTACGGGCCAAAGATATTCATCTCAAAGAAATATATAATTATTTCTGAATTTATATAAACCATAATTATAACCATGTTGATCAATTCACCTTTGCACTTAAGCTAAAAATATTCAATTGTAAATTCAATGGTCATAATCATACCAGTCAACAATTCATCTTTGCACTACTGGCCAAAGAGAACCCATAGTCACGATCATACCAATAATCTACCCATCTTTATACTCAAGTCAAAGAGAAATATCATCTTTAGGGTTATAAGACTGTTATATATGATAATAAAAATAATATAATCAACATATAGATTTAATCTCAAGAGTAAGATTCATAAATCAATGATTTCATAACACCTTAATCCAAATGTTATAAATCACTTAATAATCTCATAATCTAATATTATTAATACTACCAAAATATTTTAATCATTTATTAAATCTATAAACAATTTATTTTAATTGTTTTCACTTTACTAATTAATGCATTTAATCATCCTAAAATGCCAAACTAATAACATTTCATCACCAATAACCAAAACCCTCATCAAAAATCTATATATACCTTATATAGGATTCCCAAGCTATAAAATCCTATTTTCCAATTTTTTTACTTCAAATAACATATTTAATTCATTTACTCATAACTAGTTCATTTTCATGAAAAATACCAAATAAGTCTCAAAAATATTTCTTTTCTGAGATTTAGTAGAATATAGTCCCATATTGAACATATATTTTTCTCGAAATTTTTAAAATTCATTTACTATTTTTCACATGGCCAAAACTGCCCGAATATTTAGATATTTATCATAAATTATACTTTTGTCCAAAAATTCGGAAATTTAAAGAATATACTGATGTTATATAGATGTACTCCCAATTTTTTTTTGCCAATTTTGGAGTTAACCTTAAGGAGTTATAAGGGTTTACTTTTAAAATAGCCTTTTCTCATAAAATCCATAACTCCTAATCTATACATCCAAAAATCGCCATTTTTGGACACAATCAGAAAACTCATCAAAATATCATTTCAAAATTTTCCAAAATTTTTGAATGTCAGAAAAATTACGAAACTGAAGAAACATAATAACCCTTAAAACCCCATACCTCAAAAGAGCAGTACTTCTGACTGGAATATCGGATATGACGTTGAAGGAAACTTGTACTCATTAGCAACTCTCAAAGTATCAAAATACACTCGATAATATATATATATATATAGAGAAAAAGCTTATGTTTCTGGTGTGATTTTTAATTCTAACTTAGCCCTCTATTTATAGGAAAATATTATCACGCCGAAGCAGACTCGACCTGCTACCTGATGGCTTTACCTGCTACTATTGCCACCCACCACATTTGAATTAGAATTTCAGCACATTTTTCACCAACCAAAGGTGGGGCCCACACAATCTAGAATTTTCTATCAAAATGATAAATTCCAAAACCTCAACAATTTCTGAACCAGTCACCTTTTAAAATTCATAACAATTTTTATGTTCATTTTTAATGGTTCAAAATTTGTGGACATATACTTAACTTATATATGTATAACATATCCAAAAATCATAGCGATCCAACGATCAGATTAAAAATTATAACTCACGCAATATATCACAAGAACACTAGTTTGATTTTTTAATACCTCCTTTTTGACAAAAATTCTGATAAAACACCTCAACATTAATTCCTTCATTTATAACCATATAAATAAATTCATCATTTATATCCGCATCAAATAAACATTTCCTTATCATATAAATCAATAATTAATTATTCACAAATAATATTACATAATCACAATTATGACAACTAGGCCGTTCCCTAGAAAGAAGGGGCTTTCCGATAAGGATTTCTCCTTATCGGCGCGCAATTAGGTGACCAAACCTCTCATTGAAAGAACTTTCTAGACATTGCCAATAATGATATCTAATAATATTATTCAAATAATATGAATTATTAATCTGATAATGGAAAATACTGTGCAGTGACAATTATTGAAAAAACAATAATATAAAATATCAACGCAACAATTATTGAATTAATAAAATAAAATATTGAACAGTAACTACTGTAACAATTATTGAGTAGTGTCTTCTTACGTATGAATCAATAATTCATAATACTGTGCAATACCATGTGCTACTGTGCAACCACACGTATTACTGTATTTTATCCACCAGGTATTCCAACAGTGTTAACGGTAACAATTACGCAGTTATTTATAAAAACTCATACTTGTCATTTTCTTCATCCGACAGTTATTTTATTATTGGGCTTACAAATGACTGCGCCGTCATACGAATATTCCCCGACAAGAAGAATATTTCACGACCAAACGAATATTCCCCGACAGAAATGAGTATTTTATTACCACTTGAGTATTTTGAAAATTTTATATATATCACCCTTAACTTTAAACTTTTATCAATTTAACCATTTACTGAATAATAATTATAAAAAAAATTAAATACTTTTATTTCATAAAATCCGGGGTCTTACAATCTCCCATCTTTATGAAATTTCATCCCCGAAATTTACGTACCTGGTATTTCAAAGAGTTGAGAATACCTTTCTTTCATTTCAGATTCCATCTTCCCTTTCATCATGATTTCTACAATGCTCATCTCCTGTATTTCAGATATCATTCTAGAATACAGCTTCAAAACAAGGGTTAATTTAACAAATTAACATATCACATAATATCCTGATATTATGACTGACCAACAAATAAGCTTAGGTAGGACACACTAGCGAAGGATTTACTCATCTCTCCACTCCTAGTTCTAATCCCGGATCTCCTTCATAGATCATATCCCTAAGCTCTGATACCAAATGTGACACCCCCAAAATAGGTCCAATCCATTCAACCTATTCCGAGTCGCCAAATACATGATACATAAAACAACTAAAACTTTATTACTACAATTGTCGTGTAAAATACAACAACAAATATACTGTGTGTTTTAATACCAACTGTGACTCATGTCCCAACTATGGAAAACCCCTCACATTGATACATTACATAAAGGTATAGTTAATAACTATTTTAGAAATTAAAATCTTTGGGAAGTACTCAAGGAAACCTTCGTACATAGGAGGCCATAAATCTAAGTTATGATAGATATCATATGTCTAGAGAATTATCCTTGGTTGATCCAATAGACCCCAAAGAAAAACAAGAAGATTACTATCATGTTCCTTCTAATGGTGAGTCTTCTCTTGACATATAAATATCTCCATTGTCTCCAGTAGACAATTATATTTCAAATAAACTCCAAGATCATATAGGTAGTGCTCGTAGATATACTCAGCAAGTGGATGTGCACAACCCTATCTTACGATAACACGAGATTGTATGTCATTAGGCATCTTGTATGATAGTGGCAAAACACCCTTCCAAAGTTGGGTTCACCTCACCCTATTGTTGTTCACCAAAATTAATTATTAAGTGACGTATAATATACGACACACACATCTGAGGTCCTCAATACAATTATATATTATATGTCATGCCGTTTTAAAATGTGTTGAGAAACTTTGACAGTCTCAGAATACCACACTATTCCCCTGTTATCCCCGCTCGACCCAGCTACACTCTTATTACCTCAAAGGAATTGTGAAGCAAAAGGGTGAGCACAACTAGCTCAGTAAAGAATATTATGACTAAAGATAATTAAATTATCAATAGCCTTCGTCAGTAATAAATCAGAGATTTAGAACATATGGTAGATGATAAAACTTTTCAACCATAGTTGCAGCGGAATGAGTAATCCATTAGAAGAGTCAAATAGACCATAAAGTCTATTATCTTCTCCATGTTAAAAGTCCACCAACAATGCTTTAACCCTGTAACATTAATCAACAGATTCTGTTCAAAGTCATGTGAATAACTCATAGTCATAATTGTAGTTCTAATTTTCTCTTCTCATCCAAGATGAAGATATTTTTCATCACATGTCTTTACCTGAAACATCAAAGATCATGGTTATACCAAATCACAATTCCTGTTCATAATCATACCAATAAGTTCATCTTTGCACTACATGCCAAAGATATTCAACAGCCGGTCATCTTTGCATTACAGGTCAAAGATATTCAACAACAGATCATCTTTGCACTATGGGCCAAATATATTCAACAACAAGTCATCTTTGCACTACGGGCCAAAGATATTCGACAACAGGTCATCTTTGCACTACGGGCCATAGATATTCATCTCAAAAAAATATATAATCATTTCTGAATTTATATAAACCATAATTATAACCATGTTGATCAATTCACCTTTGCACTTAAGCTAAAAATATTCAATTATAAATTCAATGGTCATAATCATACCAGTTAACAATTCATCTTTGCACTACTGGCCAAAGAGAACCCATAGTCACGATCATACCAATAATCTACCCATCTTTATACTCAAGTCAAAGAGAAATATCATCTTTAGGGTTATAAGAATGTTATATATGATAATAAAAATAATATAATCAACATATAGATTTAATCTCAAGAGTAAGATTCATAAATCAATGATTTCATAACACCTTAATCCAAATGTTATAAATCACTTAATAATCTCATAATCTAATATTATTAATACTACCAAAATATTTTAATCATTTATTAAATCTATAAACAATTTATTTTAATTGTTTACACTTTACTAATTAATGCATTTAATCATCCTAAAATGCCAACTAATTAAATTTCATCACCAATAACCAAAAACCTCATCAAAAATCTGTATATACCTTATATAGGATTCCCAAGCCATAAAATTTTATTTTCCAATTTTCTTACTTCACATAACATATTTAATTCATTTACTCATAACTAGTTCATTTTCATGAAAAATACCAAATAAGTCTCAAAAATATTTCTTTTCTAGGATTTAACAGAATATAGTCCCATATTGAACATATTTTTTTCTCATAATTTTTAAAATTCATTTACTATTTTTCACATGGCCAAAACTGCCGAATATTTAGATATTTATCATAAATTTAACTTTTGTCCAAAAATTCCAAAATTTACAGAATATACTGATGTTATATAGATGTACTCCTAATAAAAATTCCACCAATTTTAGAGTTAACCACAAGGAGTTATAAGGGTTTACTTTTAAAATAGTCTTTTCTCATAAAATCCATAACTCCTAATCTATACATCCAAAAATTTCCATTTTTGGACACAATCAAAAAACTCATCAAAATATCATTTCAAAATTTTCCAGAATTTTTGAAGGTCAAAAAAATTACGAAACTGAAGAAACATAATAACCCTTAAAATCCCCTATCTCAAAAGAGCAATACTTCTGACTGGAATATCGGATATGATGCTGAAGGAAACTTGCACTCATTAGCAACTCTCAAAGTATAAAAATACTCACAAAATACGCTCGATAATATAGAGAGAGGAAGAGAGAAAGCTTATGTTTCTAGTGTGATTTTTAATTCTAACTTAGTCCTTTATTTATAGGAAAATGTTAGCACACCGAAACAGACTCGACCTGCTACCTGATGGCTTTACATGCTACTATTGTCACCCACCACATTTGAATTAGAATTTCAGCACATTTTTCACAAACCATAGGTGGGGTTCACGCATTCTAGAATTTTCTACCAAAATGATAAATTTCAAAACTTCAATAAATTTTGAACCAGTCACCTTTTAAATTTCATAACAATTTATACGTTCATTTTTAACGGTTCAAAATTTGTGGACATATACTCAACTTATATATGTATAACATATCCAAAAATCACAACGATCCAACGGTCGGATTAAAAATTATAACTCACGCAATATATCACAAGAACACTAGTTTGATTTTTTTAATACCTCCTTTTCGACAAAAATACTGATAAAACACCTCAACATTAATTCTTTCATTTATAACCATATAAATAAATCCATTATTTATATCTGTATCAAATAAATACTTTCTTATCATATAAATCAATAATTAATTATTCACAAATAATATTACAGAATCACAATTATGACAACCAGGCCGTTCCCAAGAAAGATGGGGCTTTCCGATAAGGAATTCTCCTTACTAGCGCGTAATTAGGTGACCAAACCTCTCCTTGATAGAATTTTCTAGACATTGCCAATAATGATATCTAATAATATTATTCAAATAATATTAATTATTGATCTGATAATGAAAAATACTGTACAGTTACAATTATTGAAACAACAATAATATAAAATATCAACGCAACAATTATTGAATCAATAAAATAAAATATTGAACAATAACTACTATAACAATTATTGAGTAGTGCCTTCTTACTCATGGATCAATAATTCAACAATACTGTGCAATACCGTGTGCTACTGTGCAACCACACATATTACTGTATTTTAACCACAAGGTATTCCAACAGTGTTAACGGTAACAATTACACTGTTATTTATAAAAACTCATACTTGTCGTTTTCTTCATCCGATAGTTATTCTGTTATAGGGCCCACAAATGATTGCCCCGTTGTACAAATATTCTCCAACAACAAGAATACTCCACGACCAAACGAATATTCCCCGACAGAAATGAGTATTTTATAACCACTTGCGTATTTTGAAAATTTTACATATATCACCCTTAACTTTAATTTTTATCAATTTAATCATTTACTGAATTATAATTATAAGAAAAATTGTATACTTTTATTTCATAAAATCCGGGGTCTTACAAGGAATACTTGTGCATTGAGTTTCTAGATCATCTCAAATAGTTTTCTCACAATGGACGCCTCTTGATACACAATAATTAATTGATGTATCTGAAAAGAAAAATGATACCTTGTTAGACATGGTGCAGTCCATAATGATTTTACCAACATTCCAGTATCCCTCTAGGATCATATCCTGGAAATGGCTGCATATCTATGAAAAGGTAACTGTCGATGTCGGGATTTTTGAGTGTCCCTTTTCGTTACTTGTTCTTTGGTGTTTTCATGTTAATGTGAGATTTGTTTGAAAAAATAAGTGAAAAAGGTCTGACATGTATAATGTCAACGATTTGACTTTAAGAGTCGCCAGTTGGTGTATTTAATTGGTTGCACCAACGCAACCGAAAAGGTTTGGACATTGACCTAGTGATGTGACACTGCTAAACGGGTTTGTGAAACCGAGATTCATTTAGGTCCGGGGGCTTGATTATGCGGAGGGAAGGTGTTAGGCACTCCCCGACATCCGTGTTGCCATGGTGACCGCCACTTTTCAAAGAAACTATTATATAAACGTGTGTGTGTGTGTGGATCAATGTGCAATTATTTGGAAGTAGTGCTATACCTCGTTCGCACCTATGTACATAGGGTTTGAATTTATAGAAAAATTTAGTTTTAAACAAGATATAACAATGAAGTTTTATAAAAAGAGATTTTTTAATCCCTGTGCTCAATAGTAATTGAGGCCTTTGATACTCCCATTTTATTATTCAATGTTCGGCTTGTTTGCTTTTATTTTCGAGATACGAGGCATTCTCAAGAAAATAATATACAGCAGTGTCGAACTCCTCACGGGCATGACAACCATCCAAGGAAATTCAGACACTGTAAAATAATGTACAAGCTACTTACAACTGAAACAATGTCCATCATGGGAACCGAATCTAGATTCAGTAGACTGAATCTGTGATCACATGATTTCTAGGCTCACATGATACCGCAGTTTGTATGGAAAGCAGTAAGCAGTTATATATATAAAATCTATAAATATATATATACAGACATGATCAACCACCACAAAACAACCCCATGGGGGATCGGAAATGTAAATATATAAAAGCGGTTAATATATATATATATATATATATATATATATATATATATATATATATATATATATATATATATATATATATATATATGGACATGATCAACCACCACGAAGTAAACTCCAAGTGGGACAAAATATAAATAAAGCTGTAAAAGCGATCAACTACCACAAAGTAAACTCCAGGTAGGACGAAATGTAAATAAAGTTGTAAAAGCGATCAACTACCACGAAGTAAACTCCAGGAAGGACAAAATGTAAATAAAGCTGTAAAAGGACACGGAGGAAACTCTAGGCCTAACAGAAATGTAAATATATATATGGACAAATATATATATATATATATATATATATATATATATATATATATATATATAAGAAGATAAACGCTCCAGACCGAAGTCTAGGCTCAATCGAGACATAACTCGATAATGTTAGTCCATATATGAAATATATACATATACAAGTATATATATACTGACAGAAATGAAAACCACGAACCGAAGTTCGGGCAAACACACACAACACGACTGTCAATGTGTATAACAGTGTGTGCTAATATGAGAAGAAGGCTTTATAAAATATGAGAAGGCTTACAGTGGGCTACCAAAGTAGACTTCTCTGACTTTATATGGATAAACACTCAGCTCCCGCCGAATAAAAAGATAGTTATATGTGAGCTAACAGATGTTTATAAAAGAGGAAACACTCAATAGGGGTGTATACAGAGTAAAATGGACATGACTTTCTCTCCTTTTTCTCTCATTCTCCTCCTCAAATGGCTAACCCCAAGGATCACATTTATAGACTGATGGCCGCAGGTACATCTGCGGCAGCCGCAGTTATACCTGCGGCTGGTTGTGGTGCATCCGGGCCTCGTGGGTCCCGTCGTCTTGAAGTACGTATACTCATGCACTATAATTCCGCTCAAACGTGCAAAACTTCAATCCAAGCATCCAAACGAGGTATATCTGACCTTCTTCAGACCGCTTGTGTCTAGAGTTACGCAATGACATGGATTAGAAGTTGTATGAAGTCAGGAAGAGGGGTCCATGCCCATGGTCTTCAAGCTTCAAATTCTATCCAAAGTACTTTCATGCGTAATAGTCAATCGGGATTGTTACTCCTCGGTTCTTGTGGGATATTATTTTATATATGTATGTATGAAGTGTTGAGATGACACGCAAGTGTTGAAGGGGCAAGATGACGTTTGACTCTTCGCCGGGGTTATCACCGATTTGAGTTAAAGCAGATGTTGCTCAGGGTTACATCTGAGGTTGGACTATTTGTTTGTATGTCGCGATATCATCTTGTGAGAGTAAACGTTAAGGCGGTAAGATAACATTTCGACTCTTCACCGGGGTTATCACCGATTTGATCTGAAAGCAGACGTTGCTCAAGGTTATATCTAAGATTAGACTGGTTGTTTGTATGCCTCACTGTCATCTATGTGTGTACCTGTCTGCCCGTTGTTAGCTCTAGGTCTGAGGTATGAGTGCTTCGATAGGAGGTCTGAGCTTGAACCTGATCGCATGTATTTGAAACAACCATTTCTGGAGTTATCGCCGGAACTGCAATGGCATCCCTTGGGGCTATCACCAAGGATGGAGTCGCTACTCCCAGTGTTGTTTCTGGGACTGGGACTGGAACTGAGCGTCGCGGTGTTATCTTTAAGATAAAACTGTCATATCTGGTGTTATTGTCGGTCTTTTAATCTGCGTACCTCGGGGTTATCTCCTAGATTGGAAATGACATTTCCAGTGTGTGTTTCGAGTTTGAGATGAAGTTCCTGGTTTGTGTTCCAAGTTGGAACTAATCTTTCGGTAGTATCCGAAATGGATGTAAGCTGTCTTCCAGGGTTATCTCTGAAAGATGAAACTGCCCTCCTGCAATGTTAGTAACAGGTATGTAGAAAATTTCGAGTGTATACAGATGCCCCTCTTTATCATATTTATCCAATGCAAGGCATGGATAGGATAAAGAATCCTAGACACTTGAAATGCAAGAAAGATAAACATGATGCTATATGCAACAACATAATGCAAGTATATGTAGCATAATTGCCAGGTAATCCTGTTGGGATGGCAATCAGTGATGGCTTGGACATGCAATCCAAGTGTTCAAGGATGTTGACGTTGGGACTATCACCAAAGTCTTGAATCCTAGACATTGGCTTATATTCTATAGAGGTACATCTTGTGTATAAGAGATCTGTGGGGATAAAGCTTTGTCTATTTAAGGATGTGTATAACATATTCCTTCATTCTGTCGGAGTTACTACCAATAGTTTTGTCGATGTCAGGTTTTCTCGACCTTCGTTGATGTGTGTATCACCGGATAGATCCCTGCTGGGTGCATTGTCAAGGTTATTTGACCTCCATTGATGTACGTGTCAATGGTTGCATTGCGTTGTAAACCCTACCAGGGATATGTGGATGAGTTGCTTCGATGGGTTTACTTGCCATCGGTTGACATGATGTTAAGGTTGCTTGACCTTTATTGATGTGTGTATCAATGGTTGCATTGTGTTGTAACCCCCGCCGGGGATACGTGGATGTTTGAAAGATATGCATCGTGACCCCTGTCGGAGATATTTCATTAGTTGATAACTTCGGCGTTGTAACCCCCGCCGGGGAGGTTTGATATTTTGTGTTTTTACGTTGTAACCCTCGCCGAGGATGTTTAGGGTTGTGACTCTGCAAATGACGGCATCAGAACTTTGTGGGGTATTGACGAGCATGATCTGTGAAAGCTGAGCTCATTGGTATAGTATACCCTGCATTCAGGCAAATACCATTGAGATGACGGGAGTTTAACTCTGACCGTCAAGAAACCAGGATTTTTGGCTATTCTACTCAATCGTTTAACACTTTTATTCCTGATTTGGCCTTTTCAGCTTGTGAGACCTCCTTTGCAACTTTAACTGGAACGAGCCAAAGGTGTTGGACCCATGTAGAAGTGCCGCAGGTACACTTGCAGGAACCGGATATGAGCCTACGACCAACCGTGCCTTTGTATAGGCGAATGGTTGCTTTCATAAGTCATTTTCAAGTTACGCAGTGAAGGAAATCTGAGAGCTCCTCTTCAGATCTGCTGAGTTCGGGCAACTTTTTACATATTCTGCCACCGTACAAGCGTTCTTCACTGTCCTGGTAACGTATGCATGTATTTTTTTTTCCAGTTTCTATCCATTGGAAAATGACTTATCACATGAAATGTATTTAGACACATAGTAGTGAATATGCATGTTGATATGACTTGATAAAAAATATTCAATATAGCAAATGTTAGTATTCAACCATGCTGAACATAATGATGTGAAAAAATTTAACTTTTGAAACAGTCAAATTGGTACCTTTTACTGTCATTTCTTATCCTATCTGAGGACAAATGAGTAAAGGTAGAAAAGAAAAATAATCCTAGTCATTAGACTACACTTACGGATTTTTTACTGTGATGTGATAATGCATGTAGGGTGTATATGACTGTGTATAAGTGTGCTACTGAATGGCCACCTAGTCATGCCTATGCCTATGTGCTATGGCAAAATTTTTCCAAAATGTAGGTATTAGGCAGTCATGCATTTTTAACTCTACTGTGGATGTATGTTAAAATAATGCATTTTGAAAAGCTCCAGGTAAGAATTTACCACACCCTTTCTGAGGTGATTTGAAGACATGTTGTCCAGATATTATGGATCCGGATCAGCCGAGCAGTTCCCGCAGGACCACTTCAGGTGTACGTAGGAGAGCTTTTGAAGAACCTCAACACCGTTCTGTCAAACAGCCTCATCGTTTAGTGGAGGCGGTAATACATCCTATTCGGGTCGAAGTGCTGAATGTTGAGGACGAGGAGGAGGATATACCGATCGAGGTTCCTGCTCCTACTGTACGTGTTCCTCGTAGGGAATTGCTAGGTATTCAAGTGGCGAACCCAGATCTTTTGGGTGAGTTGAGTAGGCATCCTTCAATATACTTGCATGCAAACGAGGTATGAAGTTAGATCTTTAATCTTCCTTATTTCCTATTGATGAGGAGTCAAGGATTCTGATGTTGATCTGCAATTGATGTAGGTTCCTGGCTTCACACAGCCTCGAGGGAACTGGTTTAACATCCACTTGATATATCAGGCTTTGCATGATGACAAAGAGCGATCATCCATGGCTGGGGATTTGGGATGTTCTTCTCCATTCTACCCCGTCGCTGTCCTTGGGGTTACCTCAGGGCATTGTCTGAGTGGTGGTTTCACCAGACTCAGTCACTCCATTTGCTAGACTGTGAGGTGATGATGATTTCGATGGATTGGCAGTTTATCACAAGTATGGAGTATGGAGTATCACAAGTATCACAAGTATGGAGTATGGAGTTTGGAGTATGGAGTTTGGAGGGGCGTTGGTGCCTTGCACGATGGATATCACCCCTACTACCGTCAGATCCTTGTTGGGAGTTCCAGCGGAGGCTCTCAAGGGCAGGATTGTTCGTACGGGTCCTCTGAGCGTAGATGCTATGAGTGGGCTATTGAGTGAGCTCATACCCGATGATATGAGAGTCAAGGATCGCATTCTTCGGTGATTTTTCCCAATGATCATTAGGGGTTGCTTCATAGAAGATAATTCCTCTATGGTGTCCTTCGTTTTGATCAGCGCCACTTGACACGTGGACCGTATAGGAGAGTATGATTGGGGTTCCTACACCTTTGTCTACTTCCTCAGGGGAATACGTATGCGATCGCAGGGTTTGACCGAGGCATGGTTAGGATTCTACCCATTTCTGCTGGTGAGTGTTTCTCTTATTTTTTCCCATGTATAGGTTAAGAGTATTGACTGATAGCAAATGTTACCTTTGTGTTGGCAGTTTTAGGCCTATGAGAGGCTTCCATGTTTGCATCCTGTGAGTGTGTTAGGTTTAGACACCTATCCACGAGGACGGAGATGGCATCATTCCATACTAGCGGAGGTCCCTGCTGCTAAGGGTTTCACTCATTGTCGCCTACACCTGGAGTTATTGACAACCGATGTCATCACATGGGTTCCCTACTCTAGAGAGCATTTGGGAGTTGGATTTGAGGATGGGTACCTGACTAGAGTAGAGTATGTCATTTTCACCCGCAGGATTCGTCTCTTTAAAGATGGAGGATGGGAGCTCTATTTAGGAGAGCGTGCTATCAGGAGCACTACATGAGAGATCTGTATGCCGATCTTGCCTCCTGCCAGGCGTTATTGGCTAGTTTCGCAGTCACCCGTCATTGACATCCCATTATTGGGAATTGACAGTTTTATATTGTTAGAGGGCCCCTGGTCTCATGAGATGTTCCATCATTAGTGGATCCCTCGTACTATTGGAGCTCAGACCCGCGCCACACAGTTCATGGGGGATATGGTTCCAGGATCTGTGATGATGTAGGATTGGCTAGCCTGTGTCAGAGATCCGACTCATGTGACATAGATTGACAGATTGACCCGGCAGTTGGACCGAAAACATCTTTTTATTCGGCATTTGGGTAGATATCCTTCAGAGGTAGATACTTTTAATCATTCTAGCTCTGGCACTGGCCCCTCAGGTGATCCATATGGCTTTGCCGGTGCAGATCCTCCCTTTTATCGGCTTGACATCTATGTAGTTAGAGATCCAGTGACTCAGGAGGAGTGACAACAGGTGGACAATATCGATGATGTAGACATCGACACCATTGACTTTTTCTGATGTATTTCTCGTTATCTCTTTTGATAGGCCTCTGTTAGCTGTTGGGTAGCTTCGCCCCATTTCCCTGTATTTTAGCTGTATACAGATGTATTAGATGATGATATACTTAGGAATGTATGTATAGTTTTCATTCCCTATGTGACACCCCCAAAATAGGTCCATTCCATCCAACCCATTTTGAGTCGCCAAATACATGGAACAGAAACAACCACAACTTTTACAACCCATAAACTGTGAGTTTGAATACAAACATTGTCATCTAGACAATATACATACCCAACTATGTCCTCAATACAATTATTGATATATTATTTTACAAAAATGGTGAGGACTACTAAACAACTCTCTCAAGGACCATCAATTCATCCCCCGACTCGTACCCGCTATATTCTCGTCTCCTGAGAAGAAAAATGGAACAAAAAGAAAAAGGGTGAGCTCAACTAGCTCAGTAAAGAATATTATGACTAAGATAATATACAACAAATTATCGTTAGTCTTCAACAGGGAAAAATCTGATAGAATACAATAGACAACAAGTTTTAAATCAATATTCGCAGCGGAAAATATTAATTCATAGAAGAGTTACGTAGAGGATGAAATCTACTAATGTCTATGAATTTAACAGTCCATCAACAGTATTGTTTTATCCCTGTAACATCAATCAATGCACATCTTGAATCATATATTCATCCTTGCACTACAGGCCAAGGATATTCATCAGAAATCATTCATCTTTGCACTACAGGCCAAAGATATTCAATAATAACCTCCTTTAAGACTGAAGATGATAAAAAATATTTTTAAAGAAACGAATCCAGTGAAACAAAATGACAAGGATTAAGGATTAAGGATTCGTACTTTGTTTTATCCATGTCCAAAAATAGCTCAAAAATAATCATAGTGGTGTAAAATTCAAGAATGATCAAAACATGGATACAATCAAAGCTAGTATCCACAATAAATATTTTGGACGAAAAGAAAAAAAATAATTTTTCTGTGAATAGTGCCGTATTCGTGAATAGTGCCGTATACGTGAATAGCACCGTATACGTGAATAGTAACTCCGGCACAAAAAGTTCCAAATTTGATAAAAACGTTCACCAATATTTCGGCATAATGATATTGAAGAAAATAATATCATTTAAGAAGAAAATAACATCCCTTACCTCAAAATAACCGTACTTCTGACTGAATTTCGGTATAGTGCTGACAGAAACTCGCACCGTATAGCAACACTCAGAGTATACTCACAAGAATACGCTCGATAATATAGAGAGAGAAAGAGAGAAAACTTTGTTTCTGGTGTGATTTTCAATTCTAACTTAGCCCTCTATTTATAGGAAAATGCTAGAACGCCAAAGGAGACTAAATTAATAAAATATTAATATTATTAACCAAATCTTCTACTCATGCAAAATAGACCAAACCAGCCCCTCAATGCTGAAAATTCCAGCAGCCCACATGTGTCAAAGAAATACAAAAGTGGGTCCCACCCATAAATTAATAAAAATTATTTTATTTTCCGAAACTTCAACAATTCAAAGAAAATAGCTCGTTTATCAGAAAAATTCGAAACTCGCGACTTTCCATGGGAAATTCCATTCTCTACAACTTTGCAGAAGAAAATTTTTCCAAATTCCAAACAGAAATTGACCAAAATCTACAAACGGACGATTTTACAGTCTATAATAAATTTTCGGTCAAAAATTGTGTCCACCGACACACAAAACATGTGTTAAACTTTTAATACCACAAAAATACTTTTCCTCATCCTATACTCATATATCCCACATTCATTGTAAAATATTACCGTTAATATATTATTAAAATAATATATTTAAATGAATTATTTTATCAGAAAAAAATAAAATATTAATTTTCAACAATTGTCACATTAAAAATTTTCTCCATCTATATCCACATAAAATAAATATTTTCTTTATCATAATAATCAATAATTAATTATTCAAAAATAATATTACAGAATCACAGTACTGACAACCAGGCCGTTCCCAGGATAGAGGGGGCTTTCCAATAAGGATTTCTCCTTACTGGCGCGCAATTAGATGACCAAACCTCTCCTTGACAGAACTTTCTAGACATTGCCAATAATGTTATCTGATAATATTATTTAAATAATATGAATTATTGATCTGATAATGGAAAATACTGTGCAATGTCAATTATTAAAATAATAATAATATAAATATCAACGCAGCAATTATTGAATCAACAAAGTAATGAACAGTAACTCCTGTAGCAATTATTGAGTAGTGCCTTCTTACGTAAGGATCAATAATTCAAAATACTGTGCAATACCGTGTGCCACTGTGCAATAACGCGTATTACTGTATTTTAACCACCGGGTATTCCAACAGTGTAAACGGTAACAACTACGCCGTTATTTTTAAACAGCTTATATTTGTCGTTTTCTTCCTCCAATCGCTTTCCGTTATGGGGCCCACACATGGCTGCGCCGTCGTACGAATATTCCCCGACAGTACGAATATTCCACGACCAAACGAATATTCCCCGACAACAATGAATATTTTATAACCACTTGCTTATTTTGAAATGTTTGCGTATTTTACCCATAACTATCCACATTATTCAAATCAACCCTTACTATTCAAAATAATAATTAAAGAAAATTAAATTTCATTTATTAATTATTTGGGGTCTTACACCCTATATCATATTGCCATCTATTGTATCATGCATGTTATTATGTTATGCATATGTATGTATGTCCAGAGATATTCAGCATTGACCCCTGGATGGTCTTATGACACAGACCGTATAGATGTCGTCTTCGACAGTTAGCCGTATTGATCATACCCCACCATTTTTGGTGGTATCTGGTATTCGTTCATGGTATGATAGTATATCACAATCAGACATGGTGATCATAGATGATTTACTACAGCATACTATGACCCTATTGATGTTTTAGGTTCCCACAGGATTTGTCGAGGGTATGCTAGAGCACTGGGTATCGGAGAGGCAGGTTTTCTGATTTGGGACCCAGGAGTTGACTCCTACTTTGGACGAGTATGTAAGGTTGACAATGCTGCCGCTGGACAGACCTTGCGTGAATATGGCTATCGAAGACATGAGCAGACAGTTCATGACCCTCACCAGATTGAGGTGCAGAGTGGTACAGGACGAGATTACATCCGGCCACGTGATATCCCAGCGTTTTCTGTTTGACTGATTTGGCTCTGATGATATTTATACACGGTATCCCAGGGATTTCACCACATCGGAGGATCATTGGCATTCAGCCAGAGTGGATGTACTGCTTTTATGCGTATTTCCATACGTCTTCATGTCGCGGTATATGGATGAGCTGGATATCGGTGTCATTATGGCAGTGAGAACTCTCAGGGAGGGTTATACCATTGTTCTTATGATCATTATAGAGACTCTGAGGTCAGCTATATACTGTTGCACTTATCCAGCAGGAGTGTTCACAAGTAGCTCGGTTATGCTGTATGTGTGGTTTATGTCACACTTGAGACCGATTGGCATATTTAGACGGCATGGGTTTTGTTTTACCCATGATATAGCCATGTCGTACTCCTTTCATCCTACGGAGTGTATAGATGTTGCATCGTGGTCAGCTTTTCTGGCAGGGATTAGAGATCCGTTTGCTATATTGTCGTGTTCAGGGCTTAGCTCACCCTAAAACTTTATTACTCATGCATCGGGCGTGGATTATCTCCCTCTGGCTGGATTAAGGGGCATGATTACTTACCACCCATTGGCCATGATGTGTCAGTTTGACCAGTTTTAGGATTTTCATCCTTTAGAGGGGGAAGTGAGTCAGCGCTTCGCTTCACACCGTTTATCAGCCGAGGACATATCCAGGTTGTATGCCTGTTGGGATCATCAAGAGCTGGCTGGATTTTTTGTCAGTCATCTGGGTTGTTTTGCAGAGTATTCCGCATAGATGGAGACAGAAACTGCATTAGCTGCGGTAGTATCCACAGTGCAGGGACTGATTCTGTAGATGAGGAGACTATAGAGGAGGTTGACATTTCCATCGATGACTTAACTGTTGGGCTGCCAGCATTTGTGATGGATTCTCCCACCTCGAGTGCCACTGTTACCCAGTATTCGACATAAAATTTTGAGCAGAGCTTACATCTGATGACCTATGATAGAGATCAGGCCAGGGCTGCGATGTTGACAACTCTTGATGAGAGAGATTCTGCTCTGTTAGAGAGGGATGAGGCTAGATCAGCCAGGGATGCATTGATTGCAGAGCGGGATGCCACCTTATCTGCTAGGGATATGACCATTGCAGATAGTACTTCAGTTAGATCCCAGATGACTGTCAGTCTTGTCGACATGAGTGCTTACATTGATGAGGATTATGCCACTATGCAGTTAGCCTCTGATCTGCTAGCTCGTGTAGATACCCTTCGGCAGGAGTTTGCAGTGCTACCTCCGTCTTCAGAGAGGGATGCTATGTTAGATCTAATAGTCCGCATATATACAGATCAGTAGATAGCTTTGTATTTTCCTACATAGACTAGCTTAGCCATTTTGTTATGTACAAAACATATGTATATATCAAACAGTATTATGTATGATAGGGAAATATATTTTGATTCACTTCCCTTTTAGTTATGCCTTGATACTTGCTTGATATTTGCATGTTTCTTCAAGACCTTGTGATCTTGATGCATTCTGAACTTATCCTTGATAGATGGACATTGAGACGTTTTAAGATCTCTCAGAATGGATCATTGATTTTTGTATATCCCTACCATCTCTGGTGTCTTGGGACTGGTATCTGTATGGAAAAATGGAGAGGAGGAAGGTTTCTTCCTCTCTGAGATTGACCGCACCACAGATGGTCACCAATACTTCTATTTGTGAGAAGCCTAGTTAATTCCATCTCTTATGGGATGGTATTGCTCTTTGAGGCGCGATCGCAGATTAGATGGTCACCGAATCTTCTATTTGTGAGAAGAGGTTGGGTAATTCCATCCCTTTGATCTAAAACCGATGAAATGTGGTGAATTGAAGGTTTATCCTAATATCGTGCGACAAGAATTTTTGTTCTGGTAGGGGTTAGACTGAACCATGAATGGCTGCCTACGTACTCCTATTGAAGAGGAGATCATGTCTGCGTAGTTTGAATCTGGTGTATGAGGTTCAACGCTGAATGTGAAAGGCAGAAGCTTTATTGGCGAAGAAGGGTGTAGAAGTATTTTTGTGATTTTTGTAGAGAAAGGGTAGAAATGTTTTTTGTTGTTATTTATTGTGACCGGGCCAAATAGCATATGGTTGCCTACGTACTCCTATTGTAGAGGATATCAGGTCGACGTAGTTCGCCCCTCAGGATGAATCACAGATGAAGAGAAACGTGAATCCAATGTGCAGGCTAAACTGCGGGGAGAAGAAAGTTTGGTCCCATAATGGGGATAAACTGCAGGTGTGGAAAAAGTTTGATCCCGTCTTCAGGACAAACTTCAATTGTAGAAAAGTTTAATCCTGTCTTAGGATAAACTGTAGGTGAAAAAGTTTAATCCCGTCTTCAGGATAAACTGCAGATGTGAATGGTTCAAAACCGGAATGACTGGTGATTGAATGATGAATACCAGGATGTTTGCTTGATGGTAGCTTCAGACATAGTACCGTTTCACGGTGTTTGAGTTAATAAGTTGTGGAAATTCATCGCCATCCATTTCCTGCAATCTGAGAGCACCTCCTGTCAATACCTCATTGACAACAAATGAGCTTTCCTAGTTAGGAGTGAATTTTCCCTTAGATTGATCTTGGTTGTTAATGATCTTCTTTAAAACCAAGTCATGTTGTTTGAACTGTCCTAGTAGGACTTTTCTGTTGTAGGACCGTGCGATCCTCTGCTGATATAACTAACCATGGAAGACACTACAAGAAAAAGGTCTATCAGCGACCAATTATATCAGCGACCGCATATCCGATAGCTGATAGTCTTATTAGCGACCGATATCAGCGACCATATTATATTACAGTCGCTGAGTGATATCAGCGACCGACTGCGGTCGCTGATCGGTCGCTAGAACAAATTTCCCACCCAAAATTTGGCAGGAAATGTTGGCGCGTAGCTTTTTTCCGACCAGTTATAATCAGCGACCGCATGCAGTCGCGGATAAGTCCATGTCATTAAAAATCAGCGACCGCATTCTGTCGCTGATGTCGGTCGCTGATCCTTTAAATCTATCAGTCTTTCGCTCGGCAGTAGCAGAATCAGAAAGGAAAAAAAAGAGAGGGAGACCGAATAGGGAGAAGAGGAAGAAGGGGGAAAAGAGGGAGAAGAGGAAATCTTGTTGCTGTCGCGCGATTGGGTTGGCTTTCTCCTTCAATTGGTGTTAGGTACCAAATTCTATAACAAATATTTGATATATATATATATATATATATATATATATTAATGTGTGTGTGTTATGTTATGTTTGAATATTTGGGTTTTTCTTCTTCTTTTCGGCTACTGTAGCTTATGGGTTTCGATTGAATGCGATTTTTTTTTAATTTATGTGGTTCAAATGTTTGATTGAATGTATTAGTCTCCAATGTTAGTACAATGGGTTAGTCTCTAATGTTAATATTTTTTGTATAATGTTGGTATTTGTGTTTGGCACTTGGAATTATTTTGTATAATGTTAGTCTCTAATGTTAATATTTTTTGTATAATGGGTTAGTCTCTAATGTTAATATTTTTTGTATAATGTTGGTATTTGTGGTTCATGAGTTGGTATTTGTGTTTGGCATTTGGAATTATTTTGTATAATGTTAGTCTCTAATGTTAATATTTTTTGTATAATGTTAGTATAATGGGTTAGTCTCTAATGTTAATATTTTTTGTATAATGTTGGTATTTGTGGTTCATGAGTTGGTATTTGTGTTTGGCACTTGGAATTATTATAGATTTCATACCTCTTCAGAGATATCTTTGTGGTCCAAATCTTGTTGGGTAGGGTAGGAGGATAATTGGGATTGACAAAATTTATGCTTAAGCATTTATTTTCCACCCAATGGCTTGTTGATCTCTAATGTAACTGTATTTGGGTTATTCCTAGGTCACACGCTAGGGGTGAGTTTGTCTATATAATTGTGAGCGCAAGGACCAATGATATATACTTTTAAAGAATAGGAGATGATATCGAATTGAATTAGTTGCACTTCCATTAATAAATGCCAAACTACTAACATTGGAGTCTAATATCTAATTGGTGCTGTTAAATGATGTAGGGATTTTAAACTAAGTGATCCACTAGAGCCTATTAAGGGATTGTTGGAGCTGATGGGTTGGGCTTGGGGCCGCAAGGCCACACGAGGCCACGCCAAGCTTAGCCAAGCCTCACAGGGCCAAGCCAAGATTGACGGTCGGCATGGTCAGCTGGGGGGATGTTAAGCCAAAATAGACAGTGCTAGGGAACTGTTAGTGCAACAGAGAAGGGTATTTAACACTTATGTATACAAGAATAAAACTACAATATGTTATAGAAGCTATAAATTGCTCAACCAAGTTATGAATATCCCAAAACATAAAAGATTATAGAAAGGGATTGTTTTGGGTATAATCTTAAAACATGTTAGCCGCCTTAACACACTAGTGGATATGAATGAATCTCCAAGATACTCAAAAGTTGTATAAATGAGTTAGCAAACTCTGATATAAAGCTAGCATGAACTCGCAAATTCTTACAAGTATGTTCAAGTATATAACTTTTTACTACTTACTAGCTAATATGATCAAGTCATATGGTTACTAGTATGCTCTCAAGTCATATGCTTACAAGTATGCTTAAATGTTAATCATATGTATGCTTACAAGTATGCTCAATTCATATGGTTACAAGTATGCTCAAGTCATATGTTAACATTTATAATGTTGTCTGTAGTAGGTACCGTGGAATCATGGACCTCTATTCAGACCGTAGTTGGATGGCACGACGAAAGTCAAGTGCCCAGATAGGTGCTATAGCTGTGGTTCGCCTTTCGTCTATTAGAGACAACTGGTGATACCTATCTTGTACCCATTGGTCTTCACTCAACTGAGCATCCATCAATACTCTGAGGGATTCCATTTCCACCTCTATGGGGAGCAGTGCTTCCATCCCATAGGCTAGTGAGTAGGGGGTTGCCCCAGTGGAAGTTCACATGGAAGTTCTGTAGGCTAATAAAGTCAGAGGCAAGAGGTCAGGCCATCCTTTGTGATTAGCAGACATTTTTTGCATGATCTTTTTGATGTTTTTATTAGCCGCTTCAACATGACCATTTCTCTTTGGATGGTAGATGACGAAGTTGAGGTGTTTGATGTGGAATTTTCTGCATAACTCCTCCATTATTTTGTTGTTGAGGTTCTTAGCATTGTCTGACACAATGACCTCTGGTTGTCCATATCGACAGATGACATTGTTTCTGATGAAAGCAATGATAACTTCTTTAGTAACCCTGGGGAATGAGGCTGCTTCTACCCATTTGGTGAAGTAGTCGATCATGGTGAATATGAATAGATGTCCATTACTGGCTTTGGGCTCGATGGGCCCGATCATGTCCATTCCCCACATTGAGAAGGGCCATGGAAAACTTATATTGTGGAGTTCCCTTGGAGGGGCGTGGATAGCATTCCCATGAATCTGGCATTGATAGCACCTCTTGACGTGATCATCAGAGTCAACTTTGAGTGTAAGTCAATAATGCCCTGTCCTGAGGATCTTCTTGACAAGTAGGGGTCCGCTCATGTGAGGGCCACATACTCCACCATGGATCTCATCCATGAGTCTCTGAGCTTGGTCTTTATCTAGACATTTGAGGAGACCTAATCCAACATCTCTTTTATAGAATGTATCTCCGCTTAGGTAGAATTTCATAGCAAGTCGATGAATCCGCCTCTTATTAATTAGGCTCACCTCAGCGGGTGTAGATCTATCTCGTAGATACTCCTTGATGCATTTATACCATGGTTTATGGATGGGAGGTAGTTCATTCGATACTTCTCCAACATAATTCCCATAGACTGGGGCTTTTTGCAGAGCAAACGTGATGCTTGGCATGTTTTCCTTGTCAGGTGTGTAAACCAAGGAGGCCAACATTGCTAATGCATCTGCAAAATCATTCTTATTACCAAGAATGTGTAGAAAGGAGATTTCTTCGAACTCCAAAGCCATCTGTAAAACTTGCCGATGGTAAAGCAACAAATGTAATTCCTTGGTTTGATAGATTCTTATGAATTATCTGATTATCAATTAGGAATCCCCAAAGATAGTTAACCACCTGATGCCCATTGAACGGGTAATTTTTAGCCTCATGATACAGCCTTCATACTCATCTGTGTTGTTGGTGCTGACAAACTGTAATTTGACGGCGACGGGATACTGCTCCCTCGTACCGGATATCAGAACTGCTCCAGCTCTAGAACCTTCTGCGTTAACAGCTCCATCGAAATACATTTTCCATATACGGCATGTATTGTACTGATGTTGTTGTTGAACTGTCATTACCCCTTCATCGGGGAAGTATGTTTCCAAGGGTTTGTAGTCCCCTGCAGGTACGATGGCCATTTGATTCGTAATTCCTTGACCTTTGACAGGTTTTTGCGTCACGTAGATGATGTCAAATTGTTGTAGGATCAACTGCCATCTGGAAAGTCGGTAACTCAGTATGGGCTTACTGAATACATACTTGAGAGGATCCACGCGGGATATGAGATGGGTTGTATGATCCTAAAGGTAATGTTGTAACCTCATGGAAGCCCATGCTAAAACACTACAAGTCTTCTCAATCAGAGTGTACTTGTGTTCACTGATGCTGAATCTTTTGCTGAGGTAATAGATAGCTCATTCTTGGCCTCTATCATCTTTTTGCCCCAACATATAGCCCATGGCATTGTCTTTTATGGACAGGTACATGAACATGGGAACATCATCCATGGGAGGTACTAAAATAGGAGTGTTAATCAGCTGCTCTTTAATGGTAAGGAAGGCTTTTTGACACTCATCATTCCATTTCATGGAGGAGTTCTTCCTTAACAGTTTGAAGATTGAGTCACATGTTGCTGTGAGTTGAGAAATGAACCTGCTAATGAAGTTGATTCTTCCTAAAAATCCCCGTATTTCCTTATTTGTTTGAGGAATGGGCATTTCCTTTATGGCCTTGATTTTGGTAGGATCCAGTTCAATCCCTTTGTGGCTGACTAGGAAACCTAGCAACTTGCCTGACTTAACCCCAAAGGCGCACTTGGTTGGATTCAACTTCAAGTTGTACTTACGCAACCTGTTGAAAAGTTTTCTGAGATGGTCTATGTATTATCCAATAAAATAATAAAAAATATTCAAGTAAGCTTTAAAATATTTAATTGGACTTTTCTTATATTTGGGTCAAACTGTAGTTAATTTATTTGGGCCATTAAAATTAATTGGGCCTAAAATATATTTGTGTAATTTTAAATCCTAATTAAATTAGAAGAATTAATAAAACATGTTAATTAATAATTATATTATTAAAACCTAGCTATACCTTATTAAGTCTGATGAAATAAATCGTGGGTATAGAACTGAAAAGAGAAGGAGGCGACGGCAAGGGAAATTGATCAGAAGGGAAGAACTAAAGCAAGTGTCCTTTTATTGGGTTGTGGGTGTAAATTAAAGGTAAGTGATTTTTTTTTATAATATGTGATAGTATGAATATGATTTGTTTATTCCTTAGAAAAATATTACCTTGATTGGTCATGTCATTGAATGACTGAAAGTCTGAGCATTAATATATGTGTGTGTATATTATCTACTGCAATTCGTTGGCATATATATATATATATATATGTGTAATGTAAACTAGCAACTTTTCATACTTAGTTATATATATATATATATATATATATATATATATATATATATATTATACACACACACACACACACACACACACACACACACACACACACATATATATATATATATATATATATATATATATATACTAGAAGTAGTATAATAAGTAATATATTTTAAGTATTGCAATTGCAGTTCATCTTATATATATATTTACCCAATTTCGTTATATATATATATATATACTAGAAGTAGTATAATAAGTAATATATTTTAAGTACTGCAACTGCAGTTCATCTTATATATATATATATTTACCCAATTTCGTTATATATATATATATATATATATATATATATATATATAAATTCATAAGCTGCAATTTCGTTATATATATATAATAGAATTACAGAATTTAATAAAGGGAAAATGATAAATAATATTATAATATTGTTATTATAATTAAAATGTTTTTGTAATTTAATTATATGCTTTATATTTTATTTTGATAATTAGATCGAATTGAGGGAGTTTAGCGGGCGATCTTTGGATTCGGCGAATTATTTTGATACTATATTAAGGTACAGATTCCGTACTTTTTTAGCGATATTTCATTAAATTTAATTCGTTCGTTTTGTACTCGTTTAAAAATTTTGTATTGCCTTTCAGGATTAGTCCTTGTTGTCAAAATTATTGAGATAGTTTCATTTTGGCGTTGATATTTGAATTCGTATTTGTACTCTTTGGACTAGTTAATCGTGTTAACATGTTTTGGAGACTTTATTCGTTTATACCATTGTTCGTATATTATCGTTCACACTCGGAGTTGTTTTGATCATTGATATCTTGTAATAATTAGGTATGTTTGTATTTGATAATTCGATTTCATTTGAATATGGTCATGTAAGCCTTGTGATTTGAACCCAATTTTGGCTTACATTTTGTAGTTTGATCCTTAGGGTATACTTGAGCTAACCACCTGTGGGGATACCACAGGCTTGTCCTCTTAACATAAGGGCATGACACCTTCCGTGGCGGTGTGATTAGTCCATGGTGTATCCTTTTGTATGCTCTGGGTATGAGCTTTGGCCATTTGATATATTTGTTCAGGATACGTATGGGTCGATCCAGTATTTGATTTTATTTGATTTGTTTGGCGGATTAGTGACGTATGTGTCGTGCGTACTATCCGATTTGACTTGTATACATCATGGTACCGATGTATTTTGTTAGCCTTTGGCTATTTGTATTTGAGCTCAGTATGAAATTGTTATCTTACAACCATTTGATTCAGCCTTATTTGTTTGGGATTCTTTTAGCTATAATTATTCGGTTGACAGTGTTAGTCATTTGTAAATGGACTCTCAAATTTTTATCTATTCGTAATTAGTTTGTAATCCACATGTGTTCATTCATTCAACTCATTTAGATTCATTACTTATTATGATCTATTTATTCATCTTTATGTCCATACTGGGCAATTGGCTCACGCTGTGTTCTTTTTCCGGTAGGTAATCAGGGGTGATCAGGATTTGTGGGATGAGAGCTACCTTTGATCCAAATGAGTAGATTAGCTTTTAAGATTATTATTAGACTTGGTTTTCTTAAGATTTTGTAATTGGATGTTTTAGCGGTCTATTTTGACATTTATTTCTTATTAATAGAGACTATATAATGTGGAGTTCCTTCTATTTAATTTGGAGTATGTGACTTTTGGTATTAAATTTTATTGAAGAAATTTTGAGGTTTATTAGTGGTTTGTATTTATTATGTTTGTGCGTGACATCCCTTTTTCCTTTTAGGAAAGGGGTGTTACAGAGTTGGTATCAAAGCTTAGGTTATGATATTATAGATTTCCTTTTAGGCTTGACCTGTGAGTTATGGGTAGACCACTAGGTAGATATAAGATTTGTATTGCGTTTGATTTTCGTTCTGCATAAATTTTGCCTTGATTATTTGTTTTGATCTGTTTGTTCTTATTTGTTATTTTGTATCATAGATGGCTCGTAGGTCTTCGAGAATTGCTGGTTGGTAGGGTAATAACGGTAGGAGGGGTCAGAGACAGCCCCAGGTTTAGGCTGTTAACCAAGGTGGAAATGATGGGAATTAGGGTAATGCGACAATAACCCCGGCTATGGTTGTAGCAATGGTGAATGAGGCAGTTATGCAGGCCTTGGCATAGGCTATGCAGGGTATTCCGTAGATTCATGGAAATCATCATGCAAATGGCATGGGGGATGATGCAGAGATACCACAACATGAGCAAAATGTTCCTCCCGAGGATCAAGTGGGTCAGTAAGTGCAGCCGTTGTATGTGTTATTAGAGAGGTTCATTAAGCAGAAGCCCAACTCTTTTCGTTTTGCTCCAACTCCAATTGATGCAGAGAACTGGATCGCCCACTTGGAGAATATTTTTGATTTTATTGGGTGTACCAAAAATCAGAAGGTGAGATTAGCAGTATATAAGCTAGAGGATGATGCTCAGCGATGGTGGAAATCGTTGAAGGCTACACAGGGATAAGGATTTATGGATGGACTCATATGGAGCGGTTTTTGTGACCTTTTCTATCAGCAGTATTTCCCAAACGCTGATAGGGATGCGTACATCAGGGAATTCGTGTCCATTCGGCAGAAGGATGATGAGACTATTACTGATTTCATAGCGAGGTTTACAAGATTGGCTGGTTTTACGGGTTCAATAGCTGGGACAACTGCACAGCAGGCAGAAAAGTATTAATGGGCTTTAAAATATGAGTATAGGAGATCGATCATCCACACTATACTTATAGATGTATCACAGGTGGCCAATGCAGCTAAGAGTGTCGAACTGGAGCACAAGGACTTTTGAGCTTCCAAATCAGAAAGGAGTCGAAAGAGAGATAGAGATGACCAGCAAGGGCAAGGAATGGGGCAGTTTGGTAGAAATCAGAATAGAAGGAAAAATAATTGGAATGAGCCTCCATCGGGTCAGCGATTTAATCCTCGAAGGGATTTTGCTTACCCAATGCAGCAAGGTGGTCATGGAGGTCAGCAGCATGGTTAGTGGCAAGCTGGAGGGTAATATTAAAATAGGGGATTTCAACAGAATAGGGGTTTCTAGTAGAATCAAAATCAGGGTCAGAATTGCCAACAGGATTAATTTTAGGGGTGGTATCCAGGACCGGCAGGTGGAGGCAATCCGAACCTTTTGCCACTTCCACCTGGTCCATATGCTACTTGTGGTGGGTATCATGCTGGTAGGGCGTGATATAGAGAGATAGGGGCTTGTTTCTTATGTGGACAAATGGGACATAGAACAAGGGACTGCCCAGTTCAGCGTGGTAATGTGGGAGGCGGTAATGCTGGTAATGGTGGTCAGCGCAACACCAGTGGGAGAGTATTTGCATTGATAGCTAATTAGGCAGCCCAAACACCAGGTACTATCTCAGGCATTTTCATTGTAGGAAATCGTGAGGAATCATTTTTTTTTGACACTAGATCTACACACTCTATTGTTGCATTTTCATTTGTTCGTCATCTTGGAGTGTCTTCTCAAATATTAAATCCTCATTTGTCTATTACTACCCCGATGGGGAATTCTGTGATTATTTTTGAGCACTTTCGCAAGTGTCCTTTGAAGTTAGGGAGGAGAGTATACGCAGCTAACTTACTTCCGATGGTGATGCATGATTTTGATATTATCTTGGGTATAGATTGGCTGAGTAAGCATCGAGCCACTATTGATTGTCAGACGAGGAAAGTTATTTTTGGACCCTTAGACACTCCAGAATTTGAGTTTCAATGTTCAAAGCCGAAAGGTGTTGTAAAGTTGATCTCAGCTTTGAAGGTGAGCAAAATGATTGCTAAGGGGCGTGATTGTTATTTAGCTTATGTGAAGGATAACTTGAGGGATGAGTCCCAACTTGATGACTATCCAATTGTGCGAGAATTTCCTGAGATATTTCCTAAGGATCTGCCAGGATTGCCACCGCCAAGGGAAGTTGAGTTTAATATTGAGCTCATTCCTGGAGCGGAACCTATCTCTAAGGCACCCTGTAGAATGGCTCCATTAGAGTTACAAGAGTTGAAGGAACAATTGCAGGAGTTGTTAGATCGTGGATTCATTAGACCGAGTGTATCGCCATGGGATGCTCCAGTCTTGTTTGTGAAGAAGAAGGACGGATCTATGAGATTGTGTATACATTATAGGGAGCTTAATCAGATCACTATCAGGAACAGATATCCATTTCCATGGATAGATGACCTTTTTGATCAACTCTAAGGGGAAAAGTTCTTCTCAAAGATAGATTTGAGGTCGGGGTTCCATTAGTTGAGGGTGAGGGAAGAGGACATTCCAAAAACAACCTTTTGTACTCGGTATGAGCACTATGAGTTTTTAGTGATGTCTTTTGGTTTGACTAATGCTCCGACAGTGTTTATGGATATAATAAATCGGGTTTTTAGCGAGTATTTGGACCAAAATGTCATTAACTTCATTGATGACATTTTGGTGTATTCCAAGTCTAAGGAAGAGCAAGAAGAGCATCTTCGTACAGTTTTTGGGGTTCTGCAAAGGAATAAGTTATATGCGAAGTTCTCCAAATGCCAGTTTTGGTTAGAACAGGTAGCATTTTTGGGACATGTCGTGTCTGCTGAAGGTATTAAGGTGGATCATGCGAAGGTTGAGGCTATCACTAATTGGCCAAGACCTACTACGGTAACTGAAGTAAGGAGTTTCTTAGGTTTGGCAGGGTACTACAGGCGATTTGTGGAAGGTTTTTCTTTGTTAGATTTGACATTAACTCAATTGATGAGAAGGGCATAAAGTTTGTGTGGAATGAGGAACATGAGAAAAGTTTTGAGGAGCTTAAGAAGAGGCTTGTGTCGGCTCCAATGCTTACATTACCGTCGGAGATAGGAGGTTATCAGATTTATAGTGATGCTTCCAAGAAGGGATTAGGGTGTGTTTTGATGTAACATGGTAAGGTAATTGCTTATGCTTCCAGACAATTTAAACCTTATGAGGTAAATTATCCTACCCACGACCTGGAGTTAGCAGCAGTTATTTTTGCCTTAAAGATTTGGAGGCACTATCTATATGGAGAGACTTGTGACATTTTCACCGACCACAAGAGCTTTAAATACATTTTTACTCAGAAGGAGCTTAATATGAGGCAGAGGCGTTGGTTGGAGCTTCTCAAGGATTATGATGCCAGGATTCAGTATCACCCCGGTAAGGCTAATGTGGTTACAGATGCTCTTAGCCAGAAGAGTTCAGGGAGTGTAGCTGCCTTGGTTACACAACCTCAACTTATTTAAATATTATAATTTCAAAAATATTGAATTGTTGAATATTTAAATTTTTATAACAGTTCAATAATAATAATAATCTGTCAATCCGGACTATACTTTCAGCTGTCTTTTTGCAATATATGTAACCAGGTTTCAAAAGCCATTTGTACATTTATATATTAATCTAGTTTAACCAAGATTATTATTATTATTATTAATGTAGTTATTAATTTATTATTAATATGTTAGACTAATAATAATAATATGTTAGACTAGTTAAATGTTTTAGTAGCGTTCAAATGTATCTGTGACTTTTTAAATAGTTATATATATGTTTTTTTAGAAATTAACTCCATTATAATTATACTATAATGTTTATTTAGATGTACAAACAAGTTTAAATTATAATTTAAAATATGCTATTATTAATAAGGGTATAATAGTACAAACGATATTTTTTATCCAATCCTTTAATTAATTCTAAAAAAAACAAACATAACATGAGATTATTTTAAATTATCTCATGAATAATTCTATAAAAAACAAACATATGACGATTAGGATTATTTAATCCATTAATAGTCTTGGATTATAATCCTGAAATTATAATTCTTGTAAATAAACATAGCCAATAACTATCATATATCACTTATTTTTTCTATTAACTTATCTCGTACCGCAAAAGATTAGAAATCTAGAGAGAAATACTCTACTAATTCCTAAATCGGAGAGATCTTGAACTTCCATGAGTCCTAATTAACCTGCCATTGTCTTGCAGAATCAAACCTCAGACTTGAACTTTGAATTATATTGGATCAAAGCTCATACACCAGATCTAGGGGGCTCCTGAGATCCAGCTTCTTAGGTCAGGTCAAATCTGAAAAGAACAAATTTCTACAAAAAAATAAAAATATAGTAAAATAAATTATAAAACTAAATAATTTCCAAATATTATTTATATGAATATTTTTTGAGGCTTCAATACTTAAAATTGTTGCATGATAGTTTGATTTTTATTAGTTACAAAAATCCGCAAGCAATACAAAAAAATCCACAAATAGTTACAAAAAAATCTCAAAGCTAAATTTGTTAAATTATAAATTTTAAAAAAGTAAAATTACATCATATTGAATTTTCTCTAAAGTCGAACTAGTAGGAATAACTAGGCCAAGCTCTTGACGAGAAATGGAGAGATAAAGAGTATTGAAGTGGTCAAGTAGTATAGGATATTGTTGGGCCATTATTATTTGGGCCTTTGGAGTTATTTGGGCTTGGACCAGAGGTGGATTTAGTGAACGGGGGATTTGTGGGTTAAGGTTTTTAATTATATTTGGATTCTGATATTGGAATGAAGTGTTGGACTTTGGATCCACTTCCTTAATTATTGGAGATTTGATACAATTTTGTTATGGATTGGTCATTGGTTAGGAACCTTAATCTGATTCGGAGAAGGATTGCTTAGAAGGCGGTGAGAGCATTATAAATACAAGGCACTTCATTGATTTTAAGGTACATGTAATTTACTTTCCAGCAGTAGAGCATTAAGCCTCCATTGTTAACCTTATATCAATATGTACTTATTCTCACACTGGAGCTATCCCCCGGCGGCCCAAGCCGTCAAGCTTTTGGTGTTTACCCGTTTCTGTGCAAGATTGGACACACTTTTGGTGATTGAGGCACGTGGACGGATCTTGGCGTTAACATTGGTGCTAGAAGAAAGGATTTCTAGTGTTTTTGGATTTTAATCATGTTCATTAAACGTCCTACATCGGAAGTTATGGAGAACAGTAGGACAGTTACCGGTGAAGGGCAGCCAACAACGGTGAGTTTTTCTTAGTAGAGAGTTCCTATTAAGGATAGGTTGGGACCGTCAAAGAGTGTCCATGACAGACTTGGGCCACAAGGCGCCCCGGCAAGGTCTCAAGCGAGAGGTTACGATGATGTCAGGAAGAAGTTGTTTTCCACTGACAGTAAGGGGCCTGGTAAAGATCGGAAGAGGGTAGAAGGCACACCGTCTAGAATCCAATGCCGAGAAGATCAGGCAGATAAGGCATCTACTCTAGCCAAGATGGCACAGGAAACTGATAAAGCTCTGAAGATGCTGCTACAACAGAAGGAGGAGATTGCCAAGCAGATGGTTCTTATGGCCGGAATAGAAGATGAGGCATCCAGTTATACTCGACCCGAAGAACGTGACATGTCTTTGGATAGACGAACAAGAAGGGATAAGCAGCCCAGATAGTCTGAAAGTAGGCTTTGGAGCCGTTCTCGAGATCAAAAAAGTACAAGGGGTTGTACTCCTGAAAATCCAAAGAAGGCACCTCACCCAGAGGATTCTCGGGACGATGATAAGGACAGGCGATAAAGCAGATCAAAGGGACGCACACCCGAGAGTTCAAATAAGGCACCCCGCCTTGAGAATTCTTGGCGTAGTGAAAAGGACAAACGCCGAAGCAGATCGAGAGGTCGTACTCCCGAAAATCCAAAGAGGGCACACCGCCCTATGGAATCAGGCCATAGTAGGAACGACAAACAGAGCCCATCTAGGGCAGTCAGTTCAGATGGAAAGGGCCGATTTGATCATAAGAAGAGGGGCTCCCCAGAAAAGGAGGTCTGTTCACAACTAGAAGGGGTAGAATTGTTAGCCAGAGAGGTGAAGGAGTTTCGGAGGCAACTGGCTGAAGTTCAGTAAGGGAAGGAAAGGTCGACCAAAAGGGCATCGCCTTTTTCTTTATAAAATTCTTTGGGAGAAAACGGATCCTAGTAAAAAACTCCCATATATGGAAAGTTACGATGGCTCAGAAGATTCTTATGACCACAACCAGGCGTATGATAAGCTGATGGACTATTATGATTACTCAGATGTAGCTAAGTGCCAGACCTTTGTGACAACATTGAGAAAAGACGTCAGGCAATGAATGGGGACCTTGGCTCCAGACTCAATTTCATCTTGGGAAAATTTGTGTGACAAGTTTTATGCTCGATTTATTGTAATAAGAGGAGAGGAAATCCCACTAGGTCACCGGCACAGATTCGACAGTATTTTAATGAGACTTTGATCCAGTACATGAAAAGGTTCAGAGAAGCAGTGGGTCAGGTGACAAATCCCAATGATCTTTAGGCTGTGGGACTATTTCAAAATGGCTTAGATATGGTGAAGTCGGAGAAATTAGTGAAAAAGCTGATGTTCAATCACCCGAAGAGCTTGGCAGAAGTGTTTGAGAAGGCTGAGGGCGTCATTGTGGTGGAAGAAGCCATGAGCAGGTTAAATTAGAGCTCTTCAGAAAAACTAAGAAAGAAGGACAAGGATAAGTCTGATGGAAATCAGAAGAAGAATGGGGGCAACAATGATCAGACCGATGGGAATCGGAAGAAGTACAATAACAATTGGGGTTCGGGAGGGGGACACCCGCCTTTTTCGAGCCAGAATATGAACAATGTGTACACCAAACTTAATACCAATCAAGCTAGCATTCTGGAGCAGATAAAGGACCAGCCATACTTCGGCCAGCCTCGGGACAACCTTAAACCAGGGTTTGGGAATCCTTACAAGTACTGTGATTGCCATCAGGCGGCAGGGCATGATACGAATTCCTACAAGAATTTGAGAGAATTTATCAAAAGGAAAGTGCAACGTGGGGACTTGGTTCAGTATGTAGCAGGACGAGAACCCCTGAGGGAGAAGCAAAGGAACAATACGCCTGTCTCAAACAGCCAAGTCAGAACCAGGGGGCGAGACATGTTGTGGACGTAATCACAGGAGGGAACATGGGTAAAATTATCGGGAAGAAGCATCGGGGGTATCTGAATTCAGTGATGACAGTGGCGGGTTCACCCTAGAAGACCAAAAGTGTATACTCTAGTTCGATGATTTCTTTCATGGACGAAGATTTCCCTTCCAAACCCATCGAACCCAATGAAGGAGCTCTAGTAATTACTACACAAGTGGGTTTGGTAGACATGAAGTGGATGATGATAGATAATGGGTCTTCGGTGGATATCCTATACATGTATGCTTATCAGAGGATGAACCTAGACGAAAGGAAGATGAAGATCGGGCAAGAGGCTCCTTTATATGGGTTTAGCAACGAGTCAATCAAATTTACGGGGACCATTGAGCTTTCAGTCATCTTTGGGATAACCACACAATAAGATAAAGTTATATGTAAATTCTATGTGGTGCATGTAGATTTGCATATAATGCGATTTTGTGCAGACCCACTCTTACAGCTCTTCAGGCAGTCACGTCGATTCCCCATTTTAAGATCAAATTTTCGATGCCACATAGAGTTGGGGAAGTTGCTGGAGATTTGAACTTAGCAAGGAGATGCTACTGGAATGCGTTGATCACTTTACGTGTAGGGGTAAGTAGACAAAAGTAAACCATAACTATTGAGATCGAATCGTTTACAAAATGCAGTATGGAGTCATTGGTTATGCCAGCCGAAGAGACCGAAAAGGTTAAACTGATTCCGGGAAAGAATGAGAAGACCGTAAAGATAGGTTCAGATCTGCCAGAACCTTTCCAGACGAATCTGGTGGAGTTACTTAGGTGTTATGCTAACATCTTTGCTTGGGTACCCAGTGACATGCCTAGAGTGAGTCAAAAAATTGTCGAACATAGGCTACATGTAGACCCGGCAAAGAAACTAGTTCGGTAAAAGAGGGGGATTTTCACGCCAGAAAGACAGAATATAATTGATGAGGAAACTGCAAAACTACTGGCAGCAAATTTTAACTTCGAGATCGATTATCCAGAGTGGATAGCGAACGTAGTTCTGGTGCAGAAGTAGAATGGGAAGTGGCGAGTTTGCATACATTACACTGATCTAAATAAGGCATGCCTGAAGGACTTTTATCCTCTTCCCATATCGATCAACTCATTTAGGCGACTTTGGGGTATGCCCTACTCATTTTTATAGATGCTTTTTTGGGTTACCATTAGATCTCCATGTGCAAGGAAGACATCCCGAAGAATGCTTTTATCACTCATCAGTCAGTGTATGCTTATAAGAAGATGACGTTTGGCTTGTTGAACGCGAGAGCTACTTATCAGAGGATGATGAATTACCTGTTCATGAGACAACTGGGGAAAAGCATAGAGGTCTACGTTGATGACATGATAATCAAGAGCGTGTCAGTTTGGGGTCATTTAGATGATTTTGAGGAGTGCTTCCAGACTGTTAGTCATTACAATTTGAGGTTGAATCCAATCAAGTGCACCTTCGGTCTTGGTTCAGGGGAGTTTCGTAAGCTATTTAGTCAACAAAAGGGGGATCGAGGCCAATCCTGAAAAGATTCAGGCTATTTTGGACATGAAGTCTCCACAATCGTACAAAGATGTTCAGCGTTTGATGGGTCAGATAGTAGCTCTGAGGAGATTTATGTCTAAGTTGGCAGAAAGGTGTTTACCACTTTTTGACACATTAAAAGAGCCGAAAAATGCCAAGACTTTTTAGTGGACTTCGGAATGCGAGGATGCCTTTCAGGGAATAAAGTGATATTTGTCTTCGACGCCTTTGTTGGTGAAGCCAGTTCCTGCTGAACCTCTATATTTGTATTTGGCAGCAAGTTCATTGCCAGTAGGAGCAGTTTTGGTGCGGGAGATTGGGGGTAAGCAACATGCGATTTACTATGTGAAACACGCCCTAAGGGATGCAGAAACAAGATATCCAAACCTTGAGAAGTTTGCCTTTGCCTTGATAATAGCCAGTCAAAAGCTTTGACAATACTTTCAAGGTTGGTTAATAGTGGTATACATAAATCATCCACTAAAAAAGGTGCTGGGTAGACCAGAGGTTTCGGGGAGGCTCGCTACATGGACAATGGAGCTGTCATAATCCTTTATAGAGTATCATCCTCGGACAGCTATTAAGGGTCGACATTGGCTGATTTTGTGGTCAAATGTTCATTCTCTGAAGCTAGCGATAGTTTGGGGGAAGTTGAAGGGTCTGAGAAGACAATCACAGTACTCTAGCAGGTGCAGAGTTCAAAGATGTTGTATTCTAATGGGTCGTCTACTTGGGATGTCAGTGGAGCTGGGATTATCTTGACGAGTCCAGAGGGGTTAAAGTGCAGCAGACCATCAAATTCGGATTTCGGGCAATGAATAATGTGGCTAAGTACGAATCGGTTTTAGTAGGGTTAAGATTGGTGAAGAGTCTCGAGTTCTAAAGGTTAATTATTTACAGTGACACTCAGTTGGTCGTCAAACATGTTTTAGGGGAGTATGAAGCTCGGGGTTTAATAATAGTGACATATTTGGCAGAATTAAAGGATCAGCTTTAGTGTTTTGATTCTTATGAGTTTTAGGGGATAGAGAGATCAAATAATGCTATAGCATATGTATTGGCAAAGCTAGCTAGAACTGAAGAAAGTACGTTTGATGGCTCAATTTATTTAGAAGTCTTAAAACAGCCGAGTGTTCAGCATGACGAAGTGATGTGTGTGGAACGTTCTAACTAATGGATGACTCCTTATCTCTATTACTTGGTGGATGGCATACTGACTTTAAATCGGATGTTGGCTAAGAAAGTGAAGTATAAAAGCTTAAATTTTGTGCTTATTGCTGGAGATATTTATCGAAGGGCTCATTCATCTACTTTACTGAAGTGTTTATTGCCATCTGAAGTTGAGTATGTCTTTCGAGAGGTTTATGGGGGAATTTGTGGTGACCATATGGCTGCCAAGTCATTAGCTTATAAGGTATTTCGGCAGGGGTATTACTGGCCAATAATTTTCAAAGAAGCCACTGATTATGTGAAGAAGTGTTCGAAGTGGCAGTTGAACAGTCCGATCCCCCATCAGCCACTAGAAGAATTATATTCGGTTCTATCTCCTATACCTTTTGTTATGTGGGGTGTAGATATACTGGGTCCATTGTCAAAGGCTAAGGGGCAAGTTAGTTTTGTTATAGTGGCAATTGATTATATGAATAAGTGGGTGGAGGCGAAACCTCTTCGGGCGATCACAGAGTAAGAGTGCTTAAAATTTCTCAAGGAGTATTTAGTGTTCCGGTTCGACATTCCTATGGTGGTGGTTTCTGACAGTGGACGCCAGTTTATGGGTTCAAAGTTTGAATCATTTCTGAAGGAGTTTGGAATTAAGCATCGGAAAACTTCGGTTGCTCACCCGCAATTGAATGGGCAAGTTAAGGTGACTAACAGAACACTCCTGAATGGCATTAAGAGGAGGCTTGATGAAGCAAAAGGAAGGTGGCCTAAAGAGGTGCTTAGTGTGTTGTGGGTCTATCGAACTATACCAAGAACTACTATGGGAGACTCGCCTTTTAGATTGGCTTATGGTTCAAATGCTTTGGTTCCTATGGAGATTTGTTCCCCCATCCTTCGGGTCAGTCAGTTTCGGGAGGTGTATAATGACAAGGGACTCAGGGTTAACCTAGATTTGCTTGAAGAAGTCAGGGAAACAACTTTGGTGAAGTTGGCAGCATATCAGCGTCGAGTGGCTAATCATTATAACAAAGGGATAAAGATTCGAAGATTTGAATTAGGGGATTTGGTTCTTTAAGAAGTGGAAGCTTCTATGCCTCTGAATTTTGGAAAGCTGATGATGAACTGAGAAGGTCCTTATGAGGTTATTGAAGTACCAAAATCGGGGACTTATCGGTTATGAGCAATGAATGGGACTGAGATAAAGAACACCTGGCATGCTGGAAGGCTTCAGAAATATTTTTGGTAGGGTCCTTGTTAGAGTATCTGATTCTATAATTCTTCCAACAGTTTTCAATAAAAGAAGCTTTTTTCTCCAATGTTGTTTTGTCTACTGGTTGTTTGGGGGTTTGGTGGCATGTTCATCCTAAAGATGGTGAACAGGGTTCTGATTCATCCTAAAGATGGCGAATTGGATTTTCTGGAGGTTCGATGGTCTGTTCATCCTAAAGATGGTGAACAAAACCTGTTCATCCTAAATATGGTGTCCTGATTTGTCCTAAAAATGGCGAACTAGATTTTATGGAGGTTCGGTGGTCTGTTCATCCTAAAGATGGTGAATATAACCTGTTCATCCTAAGATGGTTAACGGGGTCCTGATTCGTCCTAAAGATGGCGAGCTGGATTTTCTGAAGGTTTGGTGGTCTGTTCATCCTAAAGATAGTGAACAGAACATGTTCATCCTAAAGATGGTGAACATGGTTCTAATTCGTCCTAAAGATGGCGAACATGTTTAGTTGGCGGTTCCGTTGGATCTATTTAAACCTTTTGATGGGGAACAATATTACTTTGCATTATTATTTGACTTTATTTGAAGTATTGAGTTCAAATTAGTTGATTATTTTTTGATAAAATAAATGTATGGGATAAATTTAAAAGGAGTAAAAAGGAGTATATTAAATTCATTTAAATGTAAAAGCAATTACAATATTGTTAAATTTTTACAAATTAAAAGTTATGATTGTGGAGGGTCGTCTTCGGCATTATCCTCGTCTTTGTCTTCAGAATAATCGGAAAGTAATGGGTTCAGAGAGGTGGCAGCAAGCTTCGATTTGCCTTTACTTCGGGATGCTTCATAGCCTTTAGCATACATCTGAATTATCTCGTTGGTCAGTTCAGGCGATTTTCGGTACTCGTTGCGGATTTCATTGCGGAGTTCTTCGGTTAATTGAGGGTCGAAGGCTCTAAGTTCGTAGAGTTCTTTTTTAACTTTGCACCGAAGTGCGAGATGCCTTTGTTCGGAGATTTTTGTTTCGTTAATTTCTTTGGTGAAGGATTGGTTCTTCTGCATCAGCACTTCATTGGTTATTGGTAGTTCCTGGTTCTATTCGGAAGTAGTCTATTGAAGTTTTTCGGTTGTGGTTAGTTGTTCCTTTAGTTTGGTGATATCTTTTTTGAGGCCTTCTATGTAGAAAAGGGCGTCACCATGTAGACTCCTCTCCCTTTCCAAGGCAGATTTCAGGATGGCATTTTCTCTTCAGGCAGCCTCCTCTTCGACTTCAATTTCCTTATATTTTTGGCTGAGCCGCCTGAAGATTCCGTTGGCCTGTATATTTCAGAGTTTAGTATGGGGAATAAGAAATTTGATTATGAATGAAAGTAGTTGAATAGTGTGTTGGCTTACTCGGGCTTGGTGAGTCATGCCGGCGCGGATGAGGTCTTAGATGGAGCTATTTCGAGGACGAAGTGATTGTACATGTGTAGTGGGAATTCTTCATTATTGTCTGTCTATAAGGTGGGCGAGCGTACGTCTTCGGGCATGGCAGTGGAAGAAGATGGTTGTTGGGGAGAAGGTCTTGGTTGTTCAGTTGGGGTTGGGGCATGAGTTGTTCGAGGTTCGGTTGATGAGGTTGGTTGGTTGTCTGATGCGTGTTTTCTTTTTCTGATAAAGGGGAATCAGGTTCAGCTTCTTCTTTAAATTCGTTAATTTCGATTGGAGTAATGGGAGGTTTGTTGGCTTCGATGGAAGGTACTCTAAGTTCTTCGGCAGTAAGAGGGTTTTGGCTCATTTCTTCTTGGTTTGAAGGATTTGGGTACATTCGGCGATGGGCATGTCAAGGAGGTTTTCACTAGGTGTTAGGACAGGGATGTATTTCAATTTTTTGGCGGCTCTTTTCTTTCGCCGAGGTTGTGTTGCATCTTCGGCAGGGGTTGGTTTGGTTGTTTGGGGATCAGTGGCTTGGGGTTCAGTGTTTTGGAGTTCGGCAGGAGTTTGGGTTGGGTTGGTAGAAAGGAATTCTTCGAGGTCTCTTTGGTCACTGGAGGTTGGTTTGATGAGGGATACTGCAGAAAATAGATGTGACGCCCCCAAAATAGTTATACATCACCCATCTTGGGTGGCCAAATACATAGTACAGAAATCAAATATAAACTTTTTTAATACAACTGTCGTGTAAAAATATGACAAAACATAGTTAAGTTTTTACATGAATATTGTCTTATAGACATTATCCAAACTCAAATTCAATCCTCATTACACTTATTATCAAACTAAGTAGTGAGGACTACTAAAATAACCATCTCGGACCGTCACTCCATTCCCCGACTAGTCCCGACTACGTTCTCATTTCCTGAAGAGAACAATGAAAGCAAAAGGGTGAGCTCAACAAGCCCAGTAAGAAATATAATGACTAAGATAATTCAGAATAAATTATCATTAGCCTTCAACAGTGTTAAACTAATAAAATATAATAAACATCAAGTTTAACTGCAGCGGAACAAGCAATCCATTAGAAGAGTCAAGAAGAGCATGATATCACTTCTATGATTTAAAAGTTTATCATCCATTTTATTCCTGTAATAATCATTAACAGTTCTTTATTATACCCAAGACAAAGAGAACTTTCATCACCTGTCTTCACCTGAACCACCAAAGATTTTAGTTAAATTCACAATTCGTGTTTATAATAATGTGAATCAATAGTTCCTCCTTGCCACAAAGACTTAATAGAACGTTTACTCAATATCCTTACCCCAAAGGCTAAAGATATTCAAATGTAATAACTATGATCATACCAATCAGTTGTCTATCTTTGCACTACGGGCCAAAGATATTCAACTATAAAACCAATGGTCATGATCATACCAATCAATTACCTGTGAGCGCACTACGGCCAAAGACATTCAACTGTTAACTAATGGTCATGATCCTACCAATCACATCATGGAATTATCCCTACACTATGGCCAAGGATTTTCGTTAGTATCACCAGTGGTCATGATCATGTCATACACCTGTCCATCTTTGCACTATGGGCCATAGCTATCAATCAACAGTTCATCTTTACACTACGACCAAAGATATCAATCAACAATTCTTCTTTGCACTATAGGCCAAAGACATACAACTGTAAATCCAATAACCAACAGTCCATCTATTCATTATGGGCCAAAGATGACTTTTAACACAATATAAGCATGAGGATCATGACAATGATATAAGCATTAAATAAACAAAATCAAGGATAAATATTAAAGACTTTAAATTTATCCAGAGTTTAAAAATATCCAAATTGTCAACATGATATTGCTTTGTGGAGTAAAATTTAAGAATAATATTCATGTATCAAAAATAATTTAGACAGAAAATAATAATATTTTTTGGGTGAATAGTACCCCATGAATAGTACTATGTGAATAATACTTTAAGAATAGTACCTCGTGAATAGTACCACGACATGAAAAGTACCCCAAATACCTGAGTGAATAATATTCAAGTGAATAGTAACCCATGAATAGTAACTCGTGAATAGTACTCTGGCATGAAAAGTGCCCCGAATATCCAAGTGAATAATATTCGAGTAAATAGTTACTGGGTGAATAGCACCGTATAAATGAATAGTACTCATGGACAGTACTCCGACATGAAAAGCTTAAAATTTAACAAAAATGTGCATAAACTATCCTTATGAAACGATACTAGATGGAGCGCAAACTTCAAGGATAATCTACTAATTTCATGGAGTATAGAAACAATACTTTAACAAAATGAGGGTATAATTAGGAATACGAGACGAAATAATATTACTCACATACTACAGAGTATGGAAGAAAATATTATTCTTTATGAATATTGAACAAAAATAATAACCCTTACGAATACGAAAGAAATAATACCCCTTACCTTAGTAGAAGATTGGATACTGGAATATTGAAGTAGCAGAATACTCTTCTTCTTTTGCTCTATAGCCTCTCTCTCTATAATTGCTCTTATGAGTCTTAATGAATTGGTGAGAATAAAAGAAGAATGAGCTTTTATTTATAGGAAAATATACTTTCGATAATTGTACATTTTGGGGCTCGAATTATTACAGTATAGTACCTTCATCTTTTCCTCCATTTTTAATTTAGTTCTACAAGTATTATCAAACTTGCACCACCTCCCCTAATAGTACATCATGTGAATCAATAGTTCAGTCATGTGAATCAATAGTTCTATACATGTGAAAAAAATAGTTACAGTATAGTACCTTCATCTATACTTCTATTTTTAATTTAGTCATGCAAGTATTATCAATCTTGCACCACCTCCCCTAATAGTACATCCATGTGAATCAATAGTACATACATGTGAGCAAATAGTTATAAGCATGTGAATTAATAGCAATTAATTTCTCATTTATCCAATTAATTACCCGATTGGTCAATATATCATCCAGAAATCAATTATTATCGAAATAAACGTCGATTTCCATTAACACTAATAATCCATACACAATGAAAATATCAATTTCATCTTTAATCAACGCGATCTTATTCATCATTAATATTAAAACTTACAATATTTAACAATCAGATCATTCCCAAGAAAGATGGGGCTTTCCGCTAAGGATTTCTCTCTATTGGCACACAATTAGGTGACCAAACCTCTCCTTGACAGAACTTTCTAGACATCATCAATATTACAAATAATAATATGAATAACTTTGTCGTCTTAATTTTTGATTTAATAATATAAAATATTATGCAGATAATATTGTGACAATAATTGAATCAATAATATGAGAGATATTATGCAGCAATTATTATAGCAATAATTGAGTATAACTTAGTGACTTCTCACGTAAGCATCAATAATCAATACCGTGTGCTACTATACAACCACGCATATTACTGTACTTTTACCATCGGGTATTTCAACAGTTAACGGTAAAACTTTCGCCGTTATTTTTATAAAAAGATATTTCTGTCGTTTTCTAACTACGATAATACTTCTGTTGTGGGGTCCACCAATGATTGTAATGTCGTACGAATATTCCCTATTAAAACAAATATTCCCCGACCAATCGAATATTTTATAACAACTTGCTTACTTTGCAAAAATTTTCACATATAATCCTTAACTTTAACCTTTTATCAATTTAATCATTTACTACATAGAATAATAATTATAAGAAAATTGAATACTTTCATTTCATAAAATTCGGGATCTCACAATATAGAAGGGCTTTTCAATTTAACTACTGAAGGAAATTAGAAAAATTACACGAATATTGGGTTTGGGACTTACATTTGTGATCGTATAACCATGCATGTTTGCTCAAGAGACCGAAGCTCCATTCCTTCTAAGGAAGTTTTTTGAATAGATTCTCCATCTCTATCACACGTTCATCTAAGATGTCGCTGAAGTCTAGAGCAATGCATTTGAGAAGTCAATTCAGGGATCTTGGGGATCTTAGGTCCTATGACAATGAACCAGTCTTTATGCCACCATTTGTTGCTCGAAGGGGTGTCCATTAGAAGGCGTTTGTTGAATTTGGCATTATGTTTTGGGGTTTGTTTGCTCAGCATTTTGAAACCCCATTCACGAGAGTTTTTGAGTATGAATAGAGAGGAGAATAAGTCAATTGAGGGTGGAATCCCTATCTCGTGGCAGAAGGCGATGAAGGCGAGGATGTGGATATAAGAATTGGACACCAGTTGGGCTAGTCCGATGCCCATGAACCCTAAGAGGGTGATGCTGAAGGAATAGAGAGGGAGGCAAATCCCTTTCTCCAAGAGTGTGAGTGGTATGGTGGTCCAGCCTTCGGGACGATGGCACATACGGTCGTTGGGTGTTGGGGCTCTCAGGTGATGGGTGTCTAGAATCTGGTAGCGTTCTCGGATTATGTGGATGTCATCCTCTGTGAGTTGGGAAGGGGTATTGCTATTGGGGAATTGATCCTCTTTATGGTATTCGAGTGGAGCATTTTGGGTGTCAGTTTTTGGTGGATTCTTGCTGGAAGATGGAGTAGTGTTGGGGTTTGCTTCTGGAATTGTATTTGTGGGATTAGGGGTGGCCGGAATACTATCGAGGGGGGTGAAAGAGATTGGGATGGCATCTTCTAGGTTTTGGGAGGCCATTGTTGTTAGTTTGCAGAGAGAAAGCTGGAGGAAGGAGAAAGGAAAAGTGTTTTTGAATTTCAAATGATCAAGTAAAATCGTCTGAATTGGGGGAATTAGGTTTTTATAGAATTATCTTTTAAATTGTTCCCATTTTTCGAGGGCGGCGCATTAATGGGGGTAATGATGGTGGAGTTGAAGGGGTGGTTTTTAATCCGATGTTGGATATTTTCGTTGGTTGGGCTTCATCTAATCTTGTTTTGGTACCTTTGATGAGTAGGCCTTGTTTGGCCTCATTTAGGCTTCTTCGCTGATTGGGCCATTCTTTGTATACTCTTCCATCAAATATTCTATTTGATGGAAGACTAGGGGGCAATGTTGGGCTATTATTATTTGGGCTTTTGGAGTGTAATGGGAAATTAATTATATGGAGTTATTTGGGCTTGGACCAGAGGTGGATTTAGTGAACGGGGGATTTGTGGGTTAAGGTTTTTAATTATATTTGGATTCTGATATTGGAATGAAGTGTTGGACTTTGGATCCACTTCCTTAATTATTGGAGATTTCATACAATTTTGTTATGGATTGGTCATTGGTTGGGAACCTTAATCTGATTCGGAGAAGGATTGCTTACAAGGCGGTGAGAGCATTATAAATACAAGACACTTCATTGATTTTAAGATACATGCAATTTACTTTTCAACACTAGAGCATTAAGCCTCTATTGTTAACCTTATATTAGCATGTACTTATTCTCACACCAGAGCTATCCCCCAGCGGCCCAAGCCATCAAGCTTTCAGTGTTTACCCATTTCTGTGTAGGATTAGACACGTTTTTGGTGATTGAGGGGCGTGAACGGATCTTGGCATTAACAAATATAAACTTTGAAAATTCTAATATTTTTCAATTTAAATTTTAAATTTTTTATGAAACACACTAAAATTTTATTCTCTTTCATTTTAATTCTTTAAAAATTTAGTGGAGCCAATTGTGCCGACCTCTTACTTAGATCCGCTCCCGCCAAGACCAAAACAAGAAGAATCACATCTAATTATTCCTAACTCTAATTTGGTGCTACAACAAGAATAAATACATATCACGTAATTTAAATTAATTATGTCTACATACTGTCGCGAGAAATCAAATCATAACCCAACCTTACCCTAAAGTTTAAACCCACCTAGTCGACTATCAAAAAGTTTGTCTGGTCAAGTTGCAATCAAACGGACCCCATAAATTGGGGGACAAATTACCATCCTACGAGAAATAAATTAAGCAAGCAAACTATATTTAGAGATGATAAAAGATTGACAAGGGTGTTGAATAAATTATATAGGAACATATTATTGCATAGATTAAAATAAAATTAATAATCATAATAATAAGAACTTACATGAATTGAGAGAAGCCATCTTGTATGTATCACGCTTCCGCTACGCTTAAGGGTGAAGGTCTTCAATTGCCTATCTCAATCTTAAGATGGATGTATCGGTGTGTATAAAGTTCTTGAGACGACAATTGGGACCAAACCCTAACGGTTTTATTTATAGAATAGCTAAGGGTCAAAATTATCCACCAAGATTATGAAACCCTATGGACAATTATGCCTAATACTATTAGGAATATTATTTATAGGCTACATAATTAATTACCAAACCCATAAATAAAGTGATTAAATTAATACAATATGTAAGCCCAATAATTACATAAATAGTAGAGGCCACATAAGGATATAAATTATTCTAACATTCCCCCACTTGGCCGAAATACTATTTATATTCAAAACATAACGCTTATTATGACGCCCTGAAAATAGGTATACATCACCCATCTTGGGTCGCCAAATACATGGTACTGAATACAAATACAACTTAATTATACAACATGAGCTGAGAGTTTTTACACGAATATCGTCTTCTAGACAATATCCGAACTCAAATGGAGTCCTCATTATATTTATTGTCACACTATTTTATAGAATAGTGAGGACTACTATAACACATCTCGGACCATCACTCTCTTCCCCGAGTAGTCCTGACCACGTTCTCATTTCATGAAGAGAATATTGAAAGCAAAAGGGTGAGCTCGACTAGCCCAGTAAGAAATATTATGACTATGATAATGAAGAATAAATTATCATTAGCCTTCAATATTGTTAAACTGATAAAATACAATAGACATCAAGTTTAACTGCAGCGGAATAAACAATCCATTAGAAGAGTCAAGTAGAGCATGATATCTACTATCTTCTATGATTTAACAAGTTTATTATTAATTTTATCGATGAGACTCAGCTTAATAAATAAATCACATCATCGAATCATCCATGCACTACGGGCCAATGATATTCATTAGTATCACGTCCACAAATTATTCCTGCACTACGAGCCAAGAATATTCGTGTAATTATCAATGGTCATGATCATACCAAATTATCCCTAGTTATAATCATATCAATCAATAGTCCATCTATGTACTATGGGCCAAAGATGACTTTCATCACAATATAAGCATGAGGATGATGACAATGATATAAGAGTTCAATTAAATGAAAGCAAATGATAAATTTTAAAGATTTATAATTTAATTTATCCAGAATTCAATAATGCCCAAATTATCAACATGATACTTCTTTGTGGAGTAAAATTCAAGAATAATATCCATGTATCAAAAATAATTTGGATAGAAAAGAATTAAATTTTTTGGTAGATAGTACCCTGTGAATCCATATGAATAGTATTTCAAAAATAGTACCTCATGAATAGTACCCCCGACATGAAAAGTGCCCCGAATACCCGAGTTAATAATATTTGAGTGAATAGTAACTGGGTGAATAGTAACCCATGAATAGTAACTCATGAATAGTACCCCGACATGAAAAGTGCCCCGAATACTCGAATGAATAATATTCTAGCGAATAGTAATCGGGTGAATAGTACCCGGGGTGAAAATATTGATATTTAATAAGAAAGTTCATATCAATATTCCAATGAAACGATACTAGATGAAGTGCAAAACTCAAGGATATTCCACTAATTTCAAGGATTGTAGAAGCAATACTTACCATAGTAAGTTTAGATTTAAGAATATGAAAAGAATTAAGATACGAAACTACAAATGGATATTCACCTGTTATACATTTCGTAATCCGCATAGAAATGTTATTTTGACATATTAAAAGATGAATATGAAAAATAGTAGTCAATATGAATACGAAAGAAATAATACCCCTTACCTTAGTAGAAGACTGTATATTGTAATAGTGAAGTAGCAGAATACTCTTCTTCTTGCTCTCTATAGTTTCTCTCTCTATAGTGTCTTTTGTGAATCTTAGTGAATTGGCGAGAATGAAAGAAGAATTAATCTTCTAGTTATAGGAGAATAGACTAAATAGTAACTGAGTCACGAACGGTCCAGATTGATTTACTATTAGAACGGATGGTTCATATTGATTACTATTAAAATCACAACTGACTGTCCAGATTTGTTTACTTTTAAAACCACCACCAACGGTCTAGATTAATTTACTATTAAAACCATCATCAATGGTCTAAATTGATTTACTATTACAACCACCGTCAATGGTCCAAATTGATTAACTATTGAAACCACCATCAATGGTCCAGATTGGTTATCTATTAAAACACTATCAACGGTCCATAAAATTAGTAAATCTTCCCATGTAATACTAAGTCGAACTTACAACAAACGCCTCATAACAATCCCTATATTTATATCAAAAATTGAATAAATATTTACCACACATTATTTATCTTTAATAAACACATTTTTAATCTATAAAAAATTATTCATCATTAATATTATAACTCATAATATTTAACAACCAGATCATTCCCAGAAAAGAAGGGGCTTTTCGATAAGGATTTTTCCCTATTGGCGCACAATTAGGTGACCAAACCTCTCCTCGACAGAACTTTCTAGACATCGTCAATATTGCAAATAATAATATGAATAACTTTGTCATCTCAATTATTGTTTTAATAATATAACATATTATGCAGATGATACTGTGACAATAATTGAATGAATAATATGAGAGATATGATGCAGAAATTATTGTATCAATAATTGAGTATAATTGAGCGACTTTTCATGTAAGCATCGATAATCAATACCGTGTGCTACTATGCAACCACATGTATTACTGTACTTTTACCACTGGGTAGTTTAACAGTTTAACGGTAAAACTTTCGCCGTTATTTTTTATAAAAAGATAATTCTTTCATTTTCTAACTACGACAATACTTCCGTTGTGGGGTCCACCAATGATTGTGCCTTCGTACGAATATTCCCTGACCAATCGAATATTTTATAACAACTTGCTTACTTTGAAAAATTTATAAATATTACCCATAACTATAACATTATATCATATCAACACCATAATATTTAAAAATATATTTCGAGAAAAATTATTCTTTATTCATAAAATTTTGGGTCTTACAACCTCCCCTTCTTATAAAATTTTATCCTTGAAATTAGGGTACGTACCTGCTATATCGAAGAGCTGAGGATACCTTGATTTCATTTCAGATTCTAACTCCCAGGTCATTTCCTCCACATCGTTGTTTCTCCATAAAACTTTGACTTGAGGTATAACCTTGGAGCATAGAATATGATCCTTCTTATCCAAGATTTTAACAGGTACTTCTTCATACGTTAAATCTTCCGCTATCTCATCCGGTTCTAATTTAATAATGTGGTTCGGGTCTTTCATATATTTACGTAACATAGATATGTGAAAAATGTTATGAACACGAGACATACTTGGCGGTAAGACGAGTCAATAGGCCACAGTTCCTACTCGATCGAGGATTACAAATGGGCCAATGAATCGAGGATTGAGCTTTCCTCTCTTTCCAAATCTCGTAACTCCTTTCCATAGAGCAAAACGTAACAACACATGATCTCCAATATTGTATTCCACGTCCTTTCGATGAAGATCAACATAACTCTTTTGTCGATCTTATGAGATTTTTATACGTTGTCGGATCGTTTGAATCTTTTCCATAGTCATATGTACCAACTCTGGTTCCAACAACGTTTCTTCACCCACCTCGTCCCAGTATACTGGAGAACGACACTTTCTTCTATACAATGCCTCAAATGGAGCCATGTTAATACTTGCTTGATAACTGTTGTTGTAGGAAAACTCCACCAACGGTAAGAACTTGTCCCAATTTCCTTTGAAGTCAAAGGCACAGAGTCTTAATAAATCCTCAAGAGTTTGAATAGTCCTATTCGACTGCCCGTTCGTTTGAGGATGATACGTCGAACTAAATCGTAAATCCATACCCATAGCTTTTTGCGAACTAACCTAAAATCGTGAAGTGAATCTTGGGTCTCAATCAGAAACTATAGATACTGGTATACCATGCAATCTTACAATCTCGTTTATGTACATATCAGCAAGACGTTCAAGTGTATAATTTTTTCGTATCGGTAAGAAATGAGCATATTTGGTCAATCTATCAACAATGACCCAAATCGCATCTATGCCTTGAGAAACCTTGGGAAGACCAGTAACGAAATTCATTGTAATGTGTTCCCACTTTCATTATGGAATTTCAAGTGGTTGCAATGGACCTTTTGTCACTTGATGCTCTGCCTTGACTCGTTGACAAGTTAGACACCTTGAGATAAACCCCGTTATCTCTCTCTTTATATTACTCCACCAAAATGTATGTTGAAGATCACGATACATTTTGGTACGCCCAAGATGGATTGCAAACGATGTTTTGTGCGCTTCCATCATGATTTTATACTTCAATTCAGAATTATTAGGAACACAAAGTCTAGAGTTGACTCGAAGTAATCCTTCTTCATCGATTCTTGCTTCCAGAATAACACCTTCTTGCACTTTCTTCCTCATACGCATCAGCTCCAGGTCTGTAGCTTGAGCAGCTTTAACTTTGTCTATTAATGTCGGCTCTACTAATATATTTTCCATCATCATATGGGTCCCTGGAGTCTTTAACTCTATCTCCATCCTTTGTAAATCATACAAAATGGGCCTTTGTATTGATAATATCGCACCCGTACCCGCATATGATCTTCTACTCAATGCATCGACTACTACGTTTGCTTTTCCAAGATGGTATTGAATGGTATAATCGTAATCTTTCAATAACTCAAGCCATCGTCGTTGCCGCATATTGAGTTCTTTTTGAGTGAAGAAATATTTGAGGCTTTTATGATCCGTATAGATCTCCAACTTCTCTCCATACAGGTAATTCCTCCAAATCCTAAGCACAAAAACGATAGCTGCTAACTCTAGATCATGAGTAGGAAAATTCCTCTCATATTCTTTGAGTTGTCGTGAGGCATAGGCTATGAGTTTCCCATGTTGCATGAGAACACATCTTAAACCTTTGCCTGAAGCATCATTGTAGATGACAAATCCCTCAGAACCAGATGGTATTATAAGAATAGGTGCTGAAATGAATCTCCTCTTGAGTTCTTGAAAACTCTACTCACATTACTCGCTCCAACCGAATTTTTTATCTTTTCGAGTTAGCTGAGTTAATGGAGTAGCGATTCGAGAAAACCCTTCTACGAATCTCCGATAATAACCAGCTAAGCTGAGAAACCTACTTACTTCGATCACTAACTTAGGTTGCTCCCAGCTTTGAATTGATTCAATCTTTGTCGGGTCAACAGATATTCCATGATTTGATATCATGTGCTTAAGGAACGCTACTTCCTCAAGCCAGAACTCGCATTTCTTTAACTTGGCATATAGCTTATTTTCACGAAACTTTTAAAGTATTAGTCTCAAGTTCTGCTCATGATCTTCACGGCTTTTGGAGTAAATGAGAATGTCATCAATAAAGACGACCACAAAATGATCTAAATATTCCTTGAATACTCGGTTCATCATATCCATAAAGGCAGTAGGGGCATTAGTCAATCTAAAAGACTTTACTAGGAATTCGTAATGCCCGTACCGAGTTCTGAAAGCAGTCTTTGGAATGTCATTAGTTTTAATCTTTAACTGATGATATCCATAACAAAGATCGATCTTTGAAAAGAACTTGGGGCCTTGCAACTGGTCAAATAGGTCATCAATGTGTGGCAACGGGTACCTATTTTTTATAATGACATGATTCAACTCTCGATAATCAATAAAAAGTCACATACTTCCATCTTTCTTCTTTACGAAGAGAAGAGAAGCACCCCAAGGAGACGTACTAGGATGAATGAAACCGATGTCTAACAATTCCTGCAATTGGGTCTTTAACTCCTGATGTTCAATAAAAGTCATTTGATATGGGGCTTTGGAAATGGGTTTGGTATCGGGTTCAAGGTCGATACAAAATTCAATTTCACGCTCTGAGGGTAGGCTAGGAAGTTCTTCAGGGAATACGTCAGGAAATTTATTAACAATAGAAATATCATTCAAGACTGACGTATTTTTGTTTAAATCCGTGACATGAGCTAAGAAAGCTTGACATCCATTTTTCAATAAATGAATAACTTTATGGATTGAGATAACAGTGATTGACTTTAATGGTTTGGTTGCTTGAATTTGCATAATAGGTTGGTTAGGAATATGAAAGCTAACAACCTTATGAAAATAATCAATTTTAGCATGATGAGTGGTTAACCAATCAATCCCTAAAATCACATCGAATGCAAGTATTTTCAAAGAGATAAGATTGACAGGTAATGTGCGGTTGCCGATTTGAATCAAACAAGACTTATAAATAGTGGATGTAATGAAGGTTTCTCCCAACGGAGTTTCAACATATAAATTAAAGTCTAATTTCTCCGGAGTTAAATTTAAACGTTGAGCGCAAGTTGGTTTAATAAAAGAATGGGTAGAACCGGTATCAAATAAGGTATGGACTTTACTAGAGTTTATGATTAGCTTACCCGTGATCACCTCATTTGGATTCCTCTCTTTTTGGTAGATTACGACAAACGCTCTCTTTTGAACTACCGGTTTTGTCTTGTTTGAGATGGCCTTTGATGCCTCCATTCTAGCTGAACTTGAATTTGGTGCACAACAAAATCGGGCTAGGTGACCTTCTCTTCCACAATTATAACATGCTTTGGACTGCTGCGTACAATTTGGACTGATGTGTCCCTCCCCTCCGCATTTGTAACATACGACCAGCAGTCGTTCTCGTTCCTTAACAACAGGTGCTAGTGCTGACGTCTTTCCATCATTATTAAATCTCCTCTTCATGAAATTTTCACTTCTATTATCTTGGCCATGATTACCACCGAAGTGGTTACCATTTCTGGCATGTTGATTCCCTCCACGTTTGTTGTCACCGCTTCGATGACTGCTATCACTAGAATTATCGACTTGTCGGCTGCTCTCTCTTGGTTGGGTTGACTCATTATCGCGCTCCAATAACTAATATTCACTAGAATTATCGATACTTCTCCAACATAATTCCCATAGACTGGGGCTTTTTGCAGAGCAAACGTGATGCTTGGCATGTTTTCCTTGTCAGGTGTGTAAACCAAGGAGGCCAACATTGCTAATGCATCTGCAAAATCATTCTTATTACCAAGAATGTGTAGAAAGGAGATTTCTTCGAACTCCAAAGCCATCTGTAAAACTTGCCGATGGTAAAGCAACAAATGTAATTCCTTGGTTTGATAGATTCTTATGAATTATCTGATTACCAATTAGGAATCCCCAAAGATAGTTAACCACCTGATGCCCATTGAACGGGTAATTTTTAGCCTCATGATACAGCCTTCATACTCATCTGTGTTGTTGGTGCTGACAAACTGTAATTTGACGGCGACGGGATACTGCTCCCTCGTACCGGATATCAGAACTGCTCCAGCTCTAGAACCTTCTGCGTTAACAGCTCCATCGAAATACATTTTCCATATACGGCATGTATTGTACTGATGTTGTTGTTGAACTGTCATTACCCCTTCATCGGGGAAGTATGTTTCCAAGGGTTTGTAGTCCCCTGCAGGTACGATGGCCATTTGATTCGTAATTCCTTGACCTTTGACAGGTTTTTGCGTCACGTAGATGATGTCAAATTGTTGTATGATCAACTGCCATCTGGAAAGTCGGTAACTCAGTATGGGCTTACTGAATACATACTTGAGAGGATCCACGCGGGATATGAGATGGGTTGTATGATCCTAAAGGTAATGTTGTAACCTCATGGAAGCCCATGCTAAAACACTACAAGTCTTCTCAATCAGAGTGTACTTGTGTTCACTGATGATGAATCTTTTGCTGAGGTAATAGATAGCTCATTCTTGGCCTCTATCATCTTTTTGCCCCAACATATAGCCCATGGCATTGTCTTTTATGGACAGGTACATGAACATGGGAACATCATCCATGGGAGGTACTAAAATAGGAGTGTTAATCAGCTGCTCTTTAATGGTAAGGAAGGCTTTTTGACACTCATCATTCCATTTCATGGAGGAGTTCTTCCTTAACAGTTTGAAGATTGAGTCACATGTTGCTGTGAGTTGAGAAATGAACCTGCTAATGAAGTTGATTCTTCCTAAAAATCCCCGTATTTCCTTCTTTGTCTGAGGAATGGGCATTTCCTTTATGGCCTTGATTTTGGTAGGATCCAGTTCAATCCCTTTGTGGCTGACTAGGAAACCTAGCAACTTGCCTGACTTAACCCCAAAGGCGCACTTGGCTGGATTCAACTTCAAGTTGTACTTACGCAACCTGTTGAAAAGTTTTCTGAGATGGTCTATGTATTATCCAATAAAATAATAAAAAATATTCAAGTAAGCTTTAAAAAATTTAATTGGACTTTTCTTATATTTGGGTCAAACTGTAGTTAATTTATTTGGGCCATTAAAATTAATTGGGCCTAAAATATATTTGTGTAATTTTAAATCCTAATTAAATTAGAAGAATTAATAAAACATGTTAATTAATAATTATATTATTAAAACCTAGCTATACCTTATTAAGTCTGATGAAATAAATCGTGGGTATAGAACTGAAAAGAGAAGGAGGCGACGGCAAGGGAAATTGATCAGAAGGGAAGAACTAAAGCAAGTGTCCTTTTATTGGGTTGTGGGTGTAAATTAAAGGTAAGTGATTTTTTTTTATAATATGTGATAGTATGAATATGATTTGTTTATTCCTTAGAAAAATATTACCTTGATTGGTCATGTCATTGAATTACTGAAAGTCTGAGCATTAATATATGTGTGTGTATATTATCTACTGCAATTCGTTGGCATATATATATATATATATGTGTAATGTAAACTAGCAACTTTTCATACTTAGTTATATATATATATATATTATATACACACACACACACACACACACACACACACACACATATATATATATATATATATATATATATATATATATATACTAGAAGTAGTATAATAAGTAATATATTTTAAGTATTGCAACTGCAGTTCATCTTATATATATATTTACCCAATTTCGTTATATATATATATATATATACTAAAAGTAGTATAATAAGTAATATATTTTAAGTACTGCAACTGCAGTTCATCTTATATATATATATATTTACCCAATTTCGTTATATATATATATATATATATATATATATATATATATATATATAAATTCATAAGCTGCAATTTCGTTATATATATATAATAGAATTACAGAATTTAATAAAGGGAAAATGATAAATAATATTATAATATTGTTATTATAATTAAAATGTTTTTGTAATTTAATTATATGCTTTATATTTTATTTTGATAATTAGATCGAATTGAGGGAGTTTAGCGGGCGATCTTTGGATTCGGCGAATTATTTTGATACTATATTAAGGTACAGATTCCGTACTTTTTTAGCGATATTTCATTAAATTTAATTCGTTCGTTTTGTACTCGTTTAAAAATTTTGTATTGCCTTTCAGGATTAGTCCTTGTTGTCAAAATTATTGAGATAGTTTCATTTTGGCGTTGATATTTGAATTCGTATTTGTACTCTTTGGACTAGTTAATCGTGTTAACATGTTTTGGAGACTTTATTCGTTTATACCATTGTTCGTATATTATCGTTCACACTCGGAGTTGTTTTGATCATTGATATCTTGTAATAATTAGGTATGTTTGTATTTGATAATTCGATTTCATTTGAATATGGTCATGTAAGCCTTGTGATTTGAACCCAATTTTGGCTTACATTTTGTAGTTTGATCCTTAGGGTATACTTGAGCTAACCACCTGTGGGGATACCACAGGCTTGTCCTCTTAACATAAGGGCATGACACCTTCCGTGGCGGTGTGATTAGTCCATGGTGTATCCTTTTGTATGCTCTGGGTATGAGCTTTGGCCATTTGATATATTTGTTCAGGATACGTATGGGTCGATCCAGTATTTGATTTTATTTGATTTGTTTGGCAGATTAGTGACGTATGTGTCGTGCGTACTATCCGATTTGACTTGTATACATCATGGTACCGATGTATTTTGTTAGCCTTTGGCTATTTGTATTTGAGCTCAGTATGAAATTGTTATCTTACAACCATTTGATTCAGCCTTATTTGTTTGGGATTCTTTTAGCTATAATTATTCGGTTGACAGTGTTAGTCATTTGTAAATGGACTCTCAAATTTTTATCTATTCGTAATTAGTTTGTAATCCACATGTGTTCATTCATTCAACTCATTTAGATTCATTACTTATTATGATCTATTTATTCATCTTTATGTCCATACTGGGCAATTGGCTCACGCTGTGTTCTTTTTCCGGTAGGTAATCAGGGGTGATCAGGATTTGTGGGATGAGAGCTACCTTTGATCCAAATGAGTAGATTAGCTTTTAAGATTATTATTAGACTTGGTTTTCTTAAGATTTTGTAATTGGATGTTTTAGCGGTCTATTTTGACATTTATTTCTTATTAATAGAGACTATATAATGTGGTGTTCCTTCTATTTAATTTGGAGTATGTGACTTTTGGTATTAAATTTTATTGAAGAAATTTTGAGGTTTATTAGTGGTTTGTATTTATTATGTTTGTGCGTGACATCCCTTTTTCCTTTTAGGAAATGGGTGTTACAGAGTTGGTATCAAAGCTTAGGTTATGATATTATAGATTTCCTTTTAGGCTTGACCTGTGAGTTATGGGTAGACCACTGGGTAGATATAAGATTTGTATTGCGTTTGATTTTCGTTCTGCATAAATTTTGCCTTGATTATTTGTTTTGATCTGTTTGTTCTTATTTGTTATTTTGTATCATAGATGGCTCGTAGGTCTTCGAGAATTGCTGGTTGGTAGGGTAATAACGGTAGGAGGGGTCAGAGACAGCCCCAGGTTTAGGCTGTTAACCAAGGTGGAAATGATGGGAATTAGGGTAATGCGACAATAACCCCGGCTATGGTTGTAGCAATGGTGAATGAGGCAGTTATGCAGGCCTTGGCATAGGCTATGCAGGGTATTCCGTAGATTCATGGAAATCATCATGCAAATGGCATGGGGGATGATGCAGAGATACCACAACATGAGCAAAATGTTCCTCCCGAGGATCAAGTGGGTCAGTAAGTGCAGCCGTTGTATGTGTTATTAGAGAGGTTCATTAAGCAGAAGCCCAACTCTTTTCGTTTTGCTCCAACTCCAATTGATGCAGAGAACTGGATCGCCCACTTGGAGAATATTTTTGATTTTATTGGGTGTACCAAAAATCAGAAGGTGAGATTAGCAGTATATAAGCTAGAGGATGATGCTCAGCGATGGTGGAAATCGTTGAAGGCTACACAGGGATAAGGATTTATGGATGGACTCATATGGAGCGGTTTTTGTGACCTTTTCTATCAGCAGTATTTCCCAAACGCTGATAGGGATGCGTACATCAGGGAATTCGTGTCCATTCGGCAGAAGGATGATGAGACTATTACTGATTTCATAGCGAGGTTTACAAGATTGGCTGGTTTTACGGGTTTAATAGCTGGGACAACTGCACAGCAGGCAGAAAAGTATTAATGGGCTTTAAAATATGAGTATAGGAGATCGATCATCCACACTATACTTATAGATGTATCACAGGTGGCCAATGCAGCTAAGAGTGTCGAACTGGAGCACAAGGACTTTTGAGCTTCCAAATCAGAAAGGAGTCGAAAGAGAGATAGAGATGACCAGCAAGGGCAAGGAATGGGGCAGTTTGGTAGAAATCAGAATAGAAGGAAAAATAATTGGAATGAGCCTCCATCGGGTCAGCGATTTAATCCTCGAAGGGATTTTGCTTACCCAATGCAGCAAGGTGGTCATGGAGGTCAGCAGCATGGTTAGTGGCAAGCTGGAGGGTAATATTAAAATAGGGGATTTCAACAGAATAGGGGTTTCTAGTAGAATCAAAATCAGGGTCAGAATTGCCAACAGGATTAATTTTAGGGGTGGTATCCAGGACCGGCAGGTGGAGGCAATCCGAACCTTTTGCCACTTCCACCTGGTCCATATGCTACTTGTGGTGGGTATCATGCTGGTAGGGCGTGATATAGAGAGATAGGGGCTTGTTTCTTATGTGGACAAATGGGACATAGAACAAGGGACTGCCCAGTTCAGCGTGGTAATGTGGGAGGCGGTAATGCTGGTAATGGTGTTCAGCGCAACACCAGTGGGAGAGTATTTGCATTGATAGCTAATTAGGCAGCCCAAACACCAGGTACTATCTCAGGCATTTTCATTGTAGGAAATCGTGAGGAATCAGTTTTTTTTGACACTAGATCTACACACTCTATTGTTGCATTTTCATTTGTTCGTCATCTTGGAGTGTCTTCTCAAATATTAAATCCTCATTTGTCTATTACTACCCCGATGGGGAATTCTGTGATTATTTTTGAGCACTTTCGCAAGTGTCCTTTGAAGTTAGGGAGGAGAGTATACGCAGCTAACTTACTTCCGATGGTGATGCATGATTTTGATATTATCTTGGGTATAGATTGGCTGAGTAAGCATCGAGCCACTATTGATTGTCAGACGAGGAAAGTTATTTTTGGACCCTTAGACACTCCAGAATTTGAGTTTCAATGTTCAAAGCCGAAAGGTGTTGTAAAGTTGATCTCAGCTTTGAAGGTGAGCAAAATGATTGCTAAGGGGCGTGATTGTTATTTAGCTTATGTGAAGGATAACTTGAGGGATGAGTCCCAACTTGATGACTATCCAATTGTGCGAGAATTTCCTGAGATATTTCCTAAGGATCTGCCAGGATTGCCACCGCCAAGGGAAGTTGAGTTTAATATTGAGCTCATTCCTGGAGCGGAACCTATCTCTAAGGCACCCTGTAGAATGGCTCCATTAGAGTTACAAGAGTTGAAGGAACAATTGCAGGAGTTGTTAGATCGTGGATTCATTAGACCGAGGTAATCGCCATGGGGTGCTCCAGTCTTGTTTGTGAAGAAGAAGGACGGATCTATGAGATTGTGTATACATTATAGGGAGCTTAATCAGATCACTATCAGGAACAGATATCCATTTCCATGGATAGATGACCTTTTTGATCAACTCTAAGGGGAAAAGTTCTTCTCAAAGATAGATTTGAGGTCGGGGTTCCATTAGTTGAGGGTGAGGGAAGAGGACATTCCAAAAACAACTTTTTGTACTCGGTATGAGCACTATGAGTTTTTAGTGATGTCTTTTGGTTTGACTAATGCTCCGACAGTGTTTATGGATATAATAAATCGGGTTTTTAGCGAGTATTTGGACCAAAATGTCATTAACTTCATTGATGACATTTTGGTGTATTCCAAGTCTAAGGAAGAGCAAGAAGAGCATCTTCGTACAGTTTTTGGGGTTCTGCAAAGGAATAAGTTATATGCGAAGTTCTCCAAATGCCAGTTTTGGTTAGAACAGGTAGCATTTTTGGGACATGTCGTGTCTGCTGAAGGTATTAAGGTGGATCATGCGAAGGTTGAGGCTATCACTAATTGGCCAAGACCTACTACGGTAACTGAAGTAAGGAGTTTCTTAGGTTTGGCAGGGTACTACAGGCGATTTGTGGAAGGTTTTTCTTTGTTAGATTTGACATTAACTCAATTGATGAGAAGGGCATAAAGTTTGTGTGGAATGAGGAACATGAGAAAAGTTTTGAGGAGCTTAAGAAGAGGCTTGTGTCGGCTCCAATGCTTACATTACCGTCGGAGATAGGAGGTTATCAGATTTATAGTGATGCTTCCAAGAAGGGATTAGGGTGTGTTTTGATGTAACATGGTAAGGTAATTGCTTATGCTTCCAGACAATTTAAACCTTATGAGGTAAATTATCCTACCCACGACCTGGAGTTAGCAGCAGTTATTTTTGCCTTAAAGATTTGGAGGCACTATCTATATGGAGAGACTTGTGACATTTTCACCGACCACAAGAGCTTTAAATACATTTTTACTCAGAAGGAGCTTAATATGAGGCAGAGGCGTTGGTTGGAGCTTCTCAAGGATTATGATGCCAGGATTCAGTATCACCCCGGTAAGGCTAATGTGGTTACAGATGCTCTTAGCCAGAAGAGTTCAGGGAGTGTAGCTGCCTTGGTTACACAACCTCAACTTATTTAAATATTATAATTTCAAAAATATTGAATTGTTGAATATTTAAATTTTTATAACAGTTCAATAATAATAATAATCTGTCAATCCGGACTATACTTTCAGCTGTCTTTTCGCAATATATGTAACCAGGTTTCAAAAGCCATTTGTACATTTATATATTAATCTAGTTTAACCAAGATTATTATTATTATTATTATTAATGTAGTTATTAATTTATTATTAATATGTTAGACTAATAATAATAATATGTTAGACTAGTTAAATGTTTTAGTAGCGTTCAAATGTATCTGTGACTTTTTAAATAGTTATATATATGTTTTTTTAGAAATTAACTCCATTATAATTATACTATAATGTTTATTTAGATGTACAAACAAGTTTAAATTATAATTTAAAATATGCTATTATTAATAAGGGTATAATAGTACAAACGATATTTTTTATCCAATCCTTTAATTAATTCTAAAAAAAACAAACATAACATGAGATTATTTTAAATTATCTCATGAATAATTCTATAAAAAACAAACATATGACGATTAGGATTATTTAATCCATTAATAGTCTTGGATTATAATCCTGAAATTATAATTCTTGTAAATAAACATAGCCAATAACTATCATATATCACTTATTTTTTCTATTAACTTATCTCGTACCGCAAAAGATTAGAAATCTAGAGAGAAATACTCTACTAATTCCTAAATCGGAGAGATCTTGAACTTCCATGAGTCCTAATTAACCTGCCATTGTCTTGCAGAATCAAACCTCAGACTTGAACTTTGAATTATATTGGATCAAAGATCATACACCAGATCTAGGGGGCTCCTGAGATCCAGCTTCTTAGGTCAGGTCAAATCTGAAAAGAACAAATTTCTACAAAAAAATAAAAATATAGTAAAATAAATTATAAAACTAAATAATTTCCAAATATTATTTATATGAATATTTTTTGAGGCTTCAATACTTAAAATTGTTGCATGATAGTTTGATTTTTATTAGTTACAAAAATCCGCAAGCAATACAAAAAAATCCACAAATAGTTACAAAAAAATCTCAAAGCTAAATTTGTTAAATTATAAATTTTAAAAAAGTAAAATTACATCATATTGAATTTTCTCTAAAGTCGAACTAGTAGGAATAACTAGGCCAAGCTCTTGACGAGAAATGGAGAGATAAAGAGTATTGAAGTGGTCAAGTAGTATAGGATATTGTTGGGCCATTATTATTTGGGCCTTTGGAGTTATTTGGGCTTGGACCAGAGGTGGATTTAGTGAACGGGGGATTTGTGGGTTAAGGTTTTTAATTATATTTGGATTCTGATATTGGAATGAAGTGTTGGACTTTGGATCCACTTCCTTAATTATTGGAGATTTGATACAATTTTGTTATGGATTGGTCATTGGTTAGGAACCTTAATCTGATTCGGAGAAGGATTGCTTAGAAGGCGGTGAGAGCATTATAAATACAAGGCACTTCATTGATTTTAAGGTACATGTAATTTACTTTCCAGCAGTAGAGCATTAAGCCTCCATTGTTAACCTTATATCAATATGTACATATTCTCACACTGGAGCTATCCCCCGGCGGCCCAAGCCGTCAAGCTTTTGGTGTTTACCCGTTTCTGTGCAAGATTGGACACACTTTTGGTGATTGAGGCACGTGGACGGATCTTGGCGTTAACATTGGTGCTAGAAGAAAGGCTTTCTAGTGTTTTTGGATTTTAATCATGTTCATTAAACGTCCTACATCGGAAGTTATGGAGAACAGTAGGACAGTTACCGGTGAAGGGCAGCCAACAACGGTGAGTTTTTCTTAGTAGAGAGTTCCTGTTAAGGATAGGTTGGGACCGTCAAAGAGTGTCCATGACAGACTTGGGCCACAAGGCGCCCCGGCAAGGTCTCAAGCGAGAGGTTACGATGATGTCAGGAAGAAGTTGTTTTCCACTGACAGTAAGGGGCCTGGTAAAGATCGGAAGAGGGTAGAAGGCACACCGTCTAGAATCCAATGCCGAGAAGATCAGGCAGATAAGGCATCTACTCTAGCCAAGATGGCACAGGAAACTGATAAAGCTTTGAAGATGCTGCTACAACAGAAGGAGGAGATTGCCAAGCAGATGGTTCTTATGGCCGGAATAGAAGATGAGGCATCCAGTTATACTCGACCCGAAGAACGTGACATGTCTTTGGATAGACGAACAAGAAGGGATAAGCAGCCCAGATAGTCTGAAAGTAGGCTTTGGAGCCGTTCTCGAGATCGAAAAAGTACAAGGGGTTGTACTCCTGAAAATCCAAAGAAGGCACCTCACCCAGAGGATTCTCGGGACGATGATAAGGACAGGCGATAAAGCAGATCAAAGGGACGCACACCCGAGAGTTCAAATAAGGCACCCCGCCTTGAGAATTCTTGGCGTAGTGAAAAGGACAAACGCCGAAGCAGATCGAGAGGTCGTACTCCCGAAAATCCAAAGAGGGCACACCGCCCTATGGAATCAGGCCATAGTAGGAACGACAAACAGAGCCCATCTAGGGCAGTCAGTTCAGATGGAAAGGGCCGATTTGATCATAAGAAGAGGGGCTCCCCAGAAAAGGAGGTCTGTTCACAACTAGAAGGGGTAGAATTGTTAGCCAGAGAGGTGAAGGAGTTTCGGAGGCAACTGGCTGAAGTTCAGTAAGGGAAGGAAAGGTCGACCAAAAGGGCATCGCCTTTTTCTTTATAAAATTCTTTGGGAGAAAACGGATCCTAGTAAAAAACTCCCATATATGGAAAGTTACGATGGCTCAGAAGATTCTTATGACCACAACCAGGCGTATGATAAGCTGATGGACTATTATGATTACTCAGATGTAGCTAAGTGCCAGACCTTTGTGACAACATTGAGAAAAGACGTCAGGCAATGAATGGGGACCTTGGCTCCAGACTCAATTTCATCTTGGGAAAATTTGTGTGACAAGTTTTATGCTCGATTTATTGTAATAAGAGGAGAGGAAATCCCACTAGGTCACCGGCACAGATTCGACAGTATTTTAATGAGACTTTGATCCAGTACATGAAAAGGTTCAGAGAAGCAGTGGGTCAGGTGACAAATCCCAATGATCTTTAGGCTGTGGGACTATTTCAAAATGGCTTAGATATGGTGAAGTCGGAGAAATTGGTGAAAAAGCTGATGTTCAATCACCCGAAGAGCTTGGCAGAAGTGTTTGAGAAGGCTGAGGGCGTCATTGTGGTGGAAGAAGCCATGAGCAGGTTAAATTAGAGCTCTTCAGAAAAACTAAGAAAGAAGGACAAGGATAAGTCTGATGGAAATCAGAAGAAGAATGGGGGCAACAATGATCAGACCGATGGGAATCGGAAGAAGTACAATAACAATTGGGGTTCGGGAGGGGGACACCCGCCTTTTTTGAGCCAGAATATGAACAATGTGTACACCAAACTTAATACCAATCAAGCTAGCATTCTGGAGCAGATAAAGGACCAGCCATACTTCGGCCAGCCTCGGGACAACCTTAAACCAGGGTTTGGGAATCCTTACAAGTACTGTGATTGCCATCAGGCGGCAGGGCATGATACGAATTCCTACAAGAATTTGAGAGAATTTATCAAAAGGAAAGTGCAACGTGGGGACTTGGTTCAGTATGTAGCAGGACGAGAACCCCTGAGGGAGAAGCAAAGGAACAATACGCCTGTCTCAAACAGCCAAGTCAGAACCAGGGGGCGAGACATATTGTGGACGTAATCACAGGAGGGAACATGGGAAAAATTATCGGGAAGAAGCATCGGGGGTATCTGAATTCAGTGATGACAGTGGCGGGTTCACCCTAGAAGACCAAAAGTGTATACTCTAGTTCGATGATTTCTTTCATGGACGAAGATTTCCCTTCCAAACCCATCGAACCCAATGAAGGAGCTCTAGTAATTACTACACAAGTGGGTTTGGTAGACATGAAGTGGATGATGATAGATAATGGGTCTTCGGTGGATATCCTATACATGTATACTTATCAGAGGATGAACCTAGACGAAAGGAAGATGGAGATCGGGCAAGAGGCTCCTTTATATGGGTTTAGCAACGAGTCAATCAAATTTATGGGGACCATTGAGCTTTCAGTCATCTTTGGGATAACCACACAATAAGCTAAAGTTATATGTAAATTCTATGTGGTGCATGTAGATTTGCATATAATGCGATTTTGCGCAGACCCACTCTTACAGCTCTTCAGGCAGTCACGTCGATTCCCCATTTTAAGATCAAATTTTCGATGCCACATAGAGTTGGGGAAGTTGCTGGAGATTTGAACTTAGCAAGGAGATGCTACTGGAATGCGTTGATCACTTTACGTGTAGGGGTAAGTAGACAAAAGTAAACCATAACTATTGAGATCGAATCGTTTACAAAATGCAGTATGGAGTCATTGGTTATGCCAGCCGAAGAGACCGAAAAGGTTAAACTGATTCCGGGAAAGAATGAGAAGACCGTAAAGATAGGTTCAGATCTGCCAGAACCTTTCCAGACGAATCTGGTGGAGTTACTTAGGTGTTATGCTAACATCTTTGCTTGGGTACCCAGTGACATGCCTAGAGTCAGTAAAAAAATTGTCGAACATAGGCTACATGTAGACCTGGTAAAGAAACTAGTTCGGTAAAAGAGGAGGATTTTCACGCCAGAAAGACAGAATATAATTGATGAGGAAACTGCAAAACTACTGGCAGCAAATTTTAACTTCGAGATCGATTATCCAGAGTGGATAGCGAACGTAGTTCTGGTGCAGAAGTAGAATGGGAAGTGGCGAGTTTGCATACATTACACTGATCTAAATAAGGCATGCCTGAAGGACTTTTATCCTCTTCCCATATCGATCAACTCATTTAGGCGACTTTGGGGTATGCCCTACTCATTTTTATAGATGCTTTTTTGGGTTACCATTAGATCTCCATGTGCAAGGAAGACATCCCGAAGAATGCTTTTATCACTCATCAGTCAGTGTATGCTTATAAGAAGATGACGTTTGGCTTGTTGAACGCGAGAGCTACTTATCAGAGGATGATGAATTACCTGTTCATGAGACAACTGGGGAAAAGCATAGAGGTCTACGTTGATGACATGATAATCAAGAGCGTGTCAGTTTGGGGTCATTTAGATGATTTTGAGGAGTGCTTCCAGACTGTTAGTCATTACAATTTGAGGTTGAATCCAATCAAGTGCACCTTCGGTCTTGGTTCAGGGGAGTTTCGTAAGCTATTTAGTCAACAAAAGGGGGATCGAGGCCAATCCTGAAAAGATTCAGGCTATTTTGGACATGAAGTCTCCACAATCGTACAAAGATGTTCAGCGTTTGATGGGTCAGATAGTAGCTCTGAGGAGATTTATGTCTAAGTTGGCAGAAAGGTGTTTACCACTTTTTGACACATTAAAAGAGCCGAAAAATGCCAAGACTTTTTAGTGGACTTCGGAATGCGAGGATGCCTTTCAGGGAATAAAGTGGTATTTGTCTTCGACGCCTTTGTTGGTGAAGCCAGTTCCTGCTGAACCTCTATATTTGTATTTGGCAGCAAGTTCATTGCCAGTAGGAGCAGTTTTGGTGCGGGAGATTGGGGGTAAGCAACATGCGATTTACTATGTGAAACACGCCCTAAGGGATGCAGAAACAAGATATCCAAACCTTGAGAAGTTTGCCTTTGCCTTGATAATAGCCAGTCAAAAGCTTTGACAATACTTTCAAGGTTGGTTAATAGTGGTATACACAAATCATCCACTAAAAAAGGTGCTGGGTAGACCAGAGGTTTCGGGGAGGCTCGCTACATGGACAATGGAGCTGTCATAATTCTTTATAGAGTATCATCCTCGGACAGCTATTAAGGGTCGATATTGGCTGATTTTGTGGTCAAATGTTCATTCTCTGAAGCTAGCGATAGTTTGGGGGAAGTTGAAGGGTCTGAGAAGACAATCACAGTACTCTAGCAGGTGCAGAGTTCAAAGATGTTGTATTCTAATGGGTCGTCTACTTGGGATGTCAGTGGAGCTGGGATTATCTTGACGAGTCCAGAGGGGTTAAAGTGCAGCAGACCATCAAATTCGGATTTCGGGCAATGAATAATGCGACTAAGTACGAATCGGTTTTGGTAGGGTTAAGATTGGTGAAGAGTCTCGAGTTCTAAAGGTTAATTATTTACAGTGACACTCAGTTGGTCGTCAAACATGTTTTAGGGGAGTATGAAGCTCGGGGTTTAATAATAGTGACATATTTGGCAGAATTAAAGGATCAGCTTTAGTGTTTTGATTCTTATGAGTTTTAGGGGATAGAGAGATCAAATAATGCTATAGCATATGTATTGGCAAAGCTAGCTAGAACTGAAGAAAGTACGTTTGATGGCTCAATTTATTTAGAAGTCTTAAAATAGCCGAGTGTTCAGCATGACGAAGTGATGTGTGTGGAACATTCTAACTAATGGATGACTCCTTATCTCTATTACTTGGTGGATGGCATACTGACTTTAAATCGGATGTTGGCTAAGAAAGTGAAGTATAAAAGCTTAAATTTTGTGCTTATTGCTGGAGATCTTTATCGAAGGGCTCATTCATCTACTTTACTGAAGTGTTTATTGCCATCTGAAGTTGAGTATGTCTTTCGAGAGGTTTATGGGGGAATTTGTGGTGACCATATGGCTGCCAAGTCATTAGCTTATAAGGTATTTCGGCAGGGGTATTACTGGCCAATAATTTTCAAAGAAGCCACTGATTATGTGAAGAAGTGTTCGAAGTGGCAGTTGAACAGTCCGATCCCCCATCAGCCACTAGAAGAATTATATTCGGTTCTATCTCCTATACCTTTTGTTATGTGGGGTGTAGATATACTGGGTCCATTGTCAAAGGCTAAGGGGCAAGTTAGTTTTGTTATAGTGGCAATTGATTATATGAATAAGTGGGTGGAGGCGAAACCTCTTCGGGCGATCACAGAGTAAGAGTGCTTAAAATTTCTCAAGGAGTATTTAGTGTTCCGGTTCGACATTCCTATGGTGGTGGTTTCTGACAGTGGACGCCAGTTTATGGGTTCAAAGTTTGAATCATTCCTGAAGGAGTTTGGAATTAAGCATCGGAAAACTTCGGTTGCTCACCCGCAATTGAATGGGCAAGTTAAGGTGACTAACAGAACACTCCTGAATGGCATTAAGAGGAGGCTTGATGAAGCAAAAGGAAGGTGGCCTAAAGAGGTGCTTAGTGTGTTGTGGGTCTATCGAACTATACCAAGAACTACTATGGGAGACTCGCCTTTTAGATTGGCTTATGGTTCAAATGCTTTGGTTCCTATGGAGATTTGTTCCCCCATCCTTCGGGTCAGTCAGTTTCGGGAGGTGTATAATGACAAGGGACTCAGGGTTAACCTAGATTTGCTTGAAGAAGTCAGGGAAACAACTTTGGTGAAGTTGGCAGCATATCAGCGTCGAGTGGCTAATCATTATAACAAAGGGATAAAGATTCGAAGATTTGAATTAGGGGATTTGGTTCTTTAAGAAGTGGAAGCTTCTATGCCTCTGAATTTTGGAAAGCTGATGATGAACTGAGAAGGTCCTTATGAGGTTATTGAAGTACCAAAATCGGGGACTTATCGGTTATGAGCAATGAATGGGACTGAGATAAAGAACACCTGGCATGCTGGAAGGCTTCAGAAATATTTTTGGTAGGGTCCTTGTTAGAGTATCTGATTCTATAATTCTTCCAACAGTTTTCAATAAAAGAAGCTTTTTTCTCCAATGTTGTTTTGTCTACTGGTTGTTTGGGGGTTTGGTGGCATGTTCATCCTAAAGATGGTGAACAGGGTTCTGATTCATCCTAAAGATGGCGAATTGGATTTTCTGGAGGTTCGATGGTCTGTTCATCCTAAAGATGGTGAACAAAACCTGTTCATCCTAAATATGGTGTCCTGATTTGTCCTAAAAATGGCGAACTAGATTTTATGGAGGTTCGGTGGTCTGTTCATCCTAAAGATGGTGAATATAACCTGTTCATCCTAAAGATGGTTAACGGGGTCCTGATTCGTCCTAAAGATGGCGAGCTGGATTTTCTGAAGGTTTGGTGGTCTGTTCATCCTAAAGATAGTGAACAGAACATGTTCATCCTAAAGATGGTGAACATGGTTCTAATTCGTCCTAAAGATGGCGAACATGTTTAGTTGGCGGTTCCGTTGGATCTATTTAAACCTTTTGATGGGGAACAATATTACTTTGCATTATTATTTGACTTTATTTGAAGTATTGAGTTCAAATTAGTTGATTATTTTTTGATAAAATAAATGTATGGGATAAATTTAAAAGGAGTAAAAAGGAGTATATTAAATTCATTTAAATGTAAAAGCAATTACAATATTGTTAAATTTTTACAAATTAAAAGTTATGATTGTGGAGGGTCGTCTTCGGCATTATCCTCGTCTTTGTCTTCAGAATAATCGGAAAGTAATGGGTTCAGAGAGGTGGCAGCAAGCTTCGATTTGCCTTTACTTCGGGATGCTTCATAGCCTTTAGCATACATCTGAATTATCTCGTTGGTCAGTTCAGGCGATTTTCGGTACTCGTTGCGGATTTCATTGCGGAGTTCTTCGGTTAATTGAGGGTCGAAGGCTCTAAGTTCGTAGAGTTCTTTTTTAACTTTGCACCGAAGTGCGAGATGCCTTTGTTCGGAGATTTTTGTTTCGTTAATTTCTTTGGTGAAGGATTGGTTCTTCTGCATCAGCACTTCATTGGTTATTGGTAGTTCCTGGTTCTATTCGGAAGTAGTCTATTGAAGTTTTTCGGTTGTGGTTAGTTGTTCCTTTAGTTTGGTGATATCTTTTTTGAGGCCTTCTATGTAGAAAAGGGCGTCACCATGTAGACTCCTCTCCCTTTCCAAGGCAGATTTCAGGATGGCATTTTCTCTTCATGCAGCCTCCTCTTCGACTTCAATTTCCTTATATTTTTGGCTGAGCTGCCTGAAGATTCCGTTGGCCTGTATATTTCAGAGTTTAGTATGGGGAATAAGAAATTTGATTATGAATGAAAGTAGTTGAATAGTGTGTTGGCTTACTCGGGCTTGGTGAGTCATGCCGGCGCGGATGAGGTCTTAGATGGAGCTATTTCGAGGACGAAGTGATTGTACATGTGTAGTGGGAATTCTTCATTATTGTCTGTCTATAAGGTGGGCGAGCGTACGTCTTCGGGCATGGCAGTGGAAGAAGATGGTTGTTGGGGAGAAGGTCTTGGTTGTTCAGTTGGGGTTGGGGCATGAGTTGTTCGAGGTTCGGTTGATGAGGTTGGTTGGTTGTCTGATGCGTGTTTTCTTTTTCTGATAAAGGGGAATCAGGTTCAGCTTCTTCTTTAAATTCGTTAATTTCGATTGGAGTAATGGGAGGTTTGTTGGCTTCGATGGAAGGTACTCTAAGTTCTTCGGCAGTAAGAGGGTTTTGGCTCATTTCTTCTTGGTTTGAAGGATTTGGGTACATTCGGCGATGGGCATGTCAAGGAGGCTTTCACTAGGTGTTAGGACAGGGATGTATTTCAATTTTTTGGCGGCTCTTTTCTTTCGCCGAGGTTGTGTTGCATCTTCGGCAGGGGTTGGTTTGGTTGTTTGGGGATCAGTGGCTTGGGGTTCAGTGTTTTGGAGTTCGGCAGGAGTTTGGGTTGGGTTGGTAGAAAGGAATTCTTCGAGGTCTCTTTGGTCACTGGAGGTTGGTTTGATGAGGGATACTGCAGAAAATAGATGTGACGCCCCCAAAATAGTTATACATCACCCATCTTGGGTGGCCAAATACATAGTACAGAAATCAAATATAAACTTTTTTAATACAACTGTCGTGTAAAAATATGACAAAACATAGTTAAGTTTTTACATGAATATTGTCTTATAGACATTATCCAAACTCAAATTCAATCCTCATTACACTTATTATCAAACTAAGTAGTGAGGACTACTAAAATAACCATCTCGGACCGTCACTCCATTCCCCGACTAGTCCCGACTACGTTCTCATTTCCTGAAGAGAACAATGAAAGCAAAATGGTGAGCTCAACAAGCCCAGTAAGAAATATAATGACTAAGATAATTCAGAATAAATTATCATTAGCCTTCAACAGTGTTAAACTAATAAAATATAATAAACATCAAGTTTAACTGCAGCGGAACAAGCAATCCATTAGAAGAGTCAAGAAGAGCATGATATCAACTATCTTCTATGATTTAAAAGTTTATCATCCATTTTATTCCTGTAATAATCATTAACAGTTCTTTATTATACCCAAGACAAAGAGAACTTTCATCACCTGTCTTCACCTGAACCACCAAAGATTTTAGTTAAATTCACAATTCATGTTTATAATAATGTGAATCAATAGTTCCTCCTTGCCACAAAGACTTAATAGAACGTTTACTCAATATCCTTACCCCAAAGGCTAAAGATATTCAAATGTAATAACTATGATCATACCAATCAGTTGTCTATCTTTGCACTACGGGCCAAAGATATTCAACTATAAAACCAATGGTCATGATCATACCAATCAATTACCTGTGAGCGCACTACGGCCAAAGACATTCAACTGTTAACTAATGGTCATGATCCTACCAATCACATCATGGAATTATCCCTACACTATGGCCAAGGATTTTCGTTAGTATCACCAGTGGTCATGATCATGTCATACACCTGTCCATCTTTGCACTATGGGCCATAGCTATCAATCAACAGTTCATCTTTACACTACGACCAAAGATATCAATCAACAATTCTTCTTTGCACTATAGGCCAAAGACATACAACTGTAAATCCAATAACCAACAGTCCCTCTATTCATTATGGGCCAAAGATGACTTTTAACACAATATAAGCATGAGGATCATGACAATGATATAAGCATTAAATAAACAAAATCAAGGATAAATATTAAAGACTTTAAATTTATCCAGAGTTTAAAAATATCCAAATTGTCAACATGATATTGCTTTGTGGAGTAAAATTTAAGAATAATATTCATGTATCAAAAATAATTTAGACAGAAAAGAATAATATTTTTTGGGTGAATAGTACCCCATGAATAGTACTATGTGAATAATACTTTAAGAATAGTACCTCGTGAATAGTACCACGACATGAAAAGTACCCCAAATACCTGAGTGAATAATATTCAAGTGAATAGTAACCCATGAATAGTAACTCGTGAATAGTACTCTGGCATGAAAAGTGCCCCGAATTTCCAAGTGAATAATATTCGAGTAAATAGTTACTGGGTGAATAGCACCGTATAAATGAATAGTACTCATGGACAGTACTCCGACATGAAAAGCTTAAAATTTAACAAAAATGTGCATAAACTATCCTTATGAAACGATACTAGATGGAGCGCAAACTTCAAGGATAATCTACTAATTTCATGGAATATAGAAACAATACTTTAACAAAATGAGGGTATAATTAGGAATACGAGACGAAATAATATTACTCACATACTACAGAGTATGGAAGAAAATATTATTCCTTATGAATATTGAACAAAAATAATAACCCTTATGAATACGAAAGAAATAATACCCCTTACCTTAGTAGAAGATTGGATACTGGAATATAGAAGTAGCAGAATACTCTTCTTCTTTTGCTCTATAGCCTCTCTCTCTATAATTGCTCTTATGAGTCTTAATGAATTGGTGAGAATAAAAGAAGAATGAGCTTTTATTTATAGGAAAATATACTTTCGATAATTGTACATTTTGGGGCTCGAATTATTACAGTATAGTACCTTCATCTTTTCCTCCATTTTTAATTTAGTTCTACAAGTATTATCAAACTTGCACCACCTCCCCTAATAGTACATCATGTGAATCAATAGTTCAGTCATGTGAATCAATAGTTCTATACATGTGAAAAAAATAGTTACAGTATAGTACCTTCATCTATACTTCTATTTTTAATTTAGTCATGCAAGTATTATCAATCTTGCACCACCTCCCCTAATAGTACATCCATGTGAATCAATAGTACATACATGTGAGCAAATAGTTATAAGCATGTGAATTAATAGCAATTAATTTCTCATTTATCCAATTAATTACCCGATTGGTCAATATATCATCCAGAAATCAATTATTATCGAAATAAACGTCGATTTCCATTAACACTAATAATCCATACACAATGAAAATATCAATTTCATCTTTAATCAACGCGATCTTATTCATCATTAATATTAAAACTCACAATATTTAACAATCAGATCATTCCCAAGAAAGATGGGGCTTTCCGCTAAGGATTTCTCTCTATTGGCACACAATTAGGTGACCAAACCTCTCCTTGACAGAACTTTCTAGACATCGTCAATATTACAAATAATAATATGAATAACTTTGTCGTCTTAATTTTTGATTTAATAATATAAAATATTATGCAGATAATATTGTGACAATAATTGAATCAATAATATGAGAGATATTATGCAGCAATTATTATAGCAATAATTGAGTATAACTTAGTGACTTCTCACGTAAGCATCAATAATCAATACCGTGTGCTACTATACAACCACGCATATTACTGTACTTTTACCATCGGGTATTTCAACAGTTAACGGTAAAACTTTCGCCGTTATTTTTATAAAAAGATATTTCTGTCGTTTTCTAACTACGATAATACTTCTGTTGTGGGGTCCACCAATGATTGTAATGTCGTACGAATATTCCCTATTAAAACAAATATTCCCCGACCAATCGAATATTTTATAACAACTTGCTTACTTTGCAAAAAATTTCACATATAATCCTTAACTTTAACCTTTTATCAATTTAATCATTTACTACATAGAATAATAATTATAAGAAAATTGAATACTTTCATTTCATAAAATTCGGGATCTCACAATATAGAAGGGCTTTTCAATTTAACTACTGAAGGAAATTAGAAAAATTACACGAATATTGGGTTTGGGACTTACATTTGTGATCGTATAACCATGCATGTTTGCTCAAGAGACCGAAACTCCATTCCTTCTAAGGAAGTTTTTTGAATAGATTCTCCATCTCTATCACACGTTCATCTAAGATGTCGCTGAAGTCTAGAGCAATGCATTTGAGAAGTCAATTCAGGGATCTTGGGGATCTTAGGTCCTATGACAATGAACCAGTCTTTATGCCACCATTTGTTGCTCGAAGGGGTGTCCATTAGAAGGCGTTTGTTGAATTTGGCATTATGTTTTGGGGTTTGTTTGCTCAGCATTTTGAAACCCCATTCACGAGAGTTTTTGAGTATGAATAGAGAGGAGAATAAGTCAATTGAGGGTGGAATCCCTATCTCGTGGCAGAAGGCGATGAAGGCGAGGATGTGGATATAAGAATTGGACACCAGTTGGGCTAGTCCGATGCCCATGAACCCTAAGAGGGTGATGCTGAAGGAATAGAGAGGGAGGCAAATCCCTTTCTCCAAGAGTGTGAGTGGTATTGTGGTCCAGCCTTCGGGACGATGGCACATACGGTCGTTGGGTGTTGGGGCTCTCAGGTGATGAGTGTCTAGAATCTGGTAGCGTTCTCGGATTATGTGGATGTCATCCTCTGAGAGTTGGGAAGGGGTATTGCTATTGGGGAATTGATCCTCTTTTTGGTATTCGAGTGGAGCATTTTGGGTGTCAGTTTTTGGTGGATTCTTGCTGGAAGATGGAGTAGTGTTGGGGTTTGCTTCTGGAATTGTATTTGTGGGATTAGGGGTGGCCGGAATACTATCGAGGGGGGTGAAAGAGATTGGGATGGCATCTTCTAGGTTTTGGGAGGCCATTGTTGTTAGTTTGCAGAGAGAAAGGTGGAGGAAGGAGAAAGGAAAAGTGTTTTTGAATTTCAAATGATCAAGTAAAACCGTCTGAATTGGGGGAATTAGGTTTTTATAGAATTATCTTTTCAATTGTTCCCATTTTTCGAGGGCGGCGCATTAATGGGGGTAATGATGGTGGAGTTGAAGGGGTGGTTTTTAATCCGATGTTGGATATTTTCGTTGGTTGGGCTTCATCTAATCTTGTTTTGGTACCTTTGATGAGTAGGCCTTGTTTGGCCTCATTTAGGCTTCTTCGCTGATTGGGCCATTCTTTGTATACTCTTCCATCAAATATTCTATTTGATGGAAGACTAGGGGGCAATGTTGGGCTATTATTATTTGGGCTTTTGGAGTGTAATGGGAAATTAATTATATGGAGTTATTTGGGCTTGGACCAGAGGTGGATTTAGTGAACGGGGGATTTGTGGGTTAAGGTTTTTAATTATATTTGGATTCTAATATTGGAATGAAGTGTTGGACTTTGGATCCACTTCCTTAATTATTGGAGATTTCATACAATTTTGTTATGGATTGGTCATTGGTTGGGAACCTTAATCTGATTCGGAGAAGGATTGCTTACAAGGCGGTGAGAGCATTATAAATACAAGACACTTCATTGATTTTAAGATACATGCAATTTACTTTTCAACACTAGAGCATTAAGCCTCTATTGTTAACCTTATATCAGCATGTACTTATTCTCACACCAGAGCTATCCCCCAGCGGCCCAAGCCATCAAGCTTTCAGTGTTTACCCATTTCTGTGTAGGATTAGACACGTTTTTGGTGATTGAGGGGCGTGAACGGATCTTGGCATTAACAAATATAAACTTTGAAAATTCTAATATTTTTCAATTTAAATTTTAAATTTTTTATGAAACACACTAAAATTTTATTCTCTTTCATTTTAATTCTTTAAAAATTTAGTGGAGCCAATTGTGCCGACCTCTTACTTAGATCCGCTCCCGCCAAGACCAAAACAAGAAGAATCACATCTAATTATTCCTAACTCTAATTTGGTGCTACAACAAGAATAAATACATATCACGTAATTTAAATTAATTATGTCTACATACTGTCGCGAGAAATCAAATCATAACCCAACCTTACCCTAAAGTTTAAACCCACCTAGTCGACTATCAAAAAGTTTGTCTGGTCAAGTTGCAATCAAACGGACCCCATAAATTGGGGGACAAATTACCATCCTACGAGAAATAAATTAAGCAAGCAAACTATATTTAGAGATGATAAAAGATTGACAAGGGTGTTGAATAAATTATATAGGAACATATTATTGCATAGATTAAAATAAAATTAATAATCATAATAATAAGAACTTACATGAATTGAGAGAAGCCATCTTGTATGTATCACGCTTCCGCTACGCTTAAGGGTGAAGGTCTTCAATTGCCTATCTCAATCTTAATATGGATGTATCGGTGTGTATAAAGTTCTTGAGACGACAATTGGGACCAAACCCTAACGGTTTTATTTATAGAATAGCTAAGGGTCAAAATTATCCACCAAGATTATGAAACCCTATGGACAATTATGCCTAATACTATTAGGAATATTATTTATAGGCTACATAATTAATTACCAAACCCATAAATAAAGTGATTAAATTAATACAATATGTAAGCCCAATAATTACATAAATAGTAGAGGCCACATAAGGATATAAATTATTCTAACATTCCCCCACTTGGCCGAAATACTATTTATATTCAAAACATAACGCTTATTATGACGCCCTGAAAATAGGTATACATCACCCATCTTGGGTCGCCAAATACATGGTACTGAATACAAATACAACTTAATTATACAACATGAGCTGAGAGTTTTTACACGAATATCGTCTTCTAGACAATATCCGAACTCAAATGGAGTCCTCATTATATTTATTGTCACACTATTTTATAGAATAGTGAGGACTACTATAACACATCTCGGACCATCACTCTCTTCCCCGAGTAGTCCTGACCACGTTCTCATTTCATGAAGAGAATATTGAAAGCAAAAGGGTGAGCTCGACTAGCCCAGTAAGAAATATTATGACTAAGATAATGAAGAATAAATTATCATTAGCCTTCAATATTGTTAAACTGATAAAATACAATAGACATCAAGTTTAACTGCAGCGGAATAAACAATCCATTAGAAGAGTCAAGTAGAGCATGATATCTACTATCTTCTATGATTTAACAAGTTTATCATTAATTTTATCGATGAGACTCAGCTTAATAAATAAATCACATCATCGAATCATCCATGCACTACGGGCCAATGATATTCATTAGTATCACGTCCACAAATTATTCCTGCACTACGAGCCAAGAATATTCGTGTAATTATCAATGGTCATGATCATACCAAATTATCCCTAGTTATAATCATATCAATCAATAGTCCATCTATGTACTATGGGCCAAAGATGACTTTCATCACAATATAAGCATGAGGATGATGACAATGATATAAGAGTTCAATTAAATGAAAGCAAATGATAAATTTTAAAGATTTATAATTTAATTTATCCAGAATTCAATAATGCCCAAATTATCAACATGATACTTCTTTGTGGAGTAAAATTCAAGAATAATATCCATGTATCAAAAATAATTTGGATAGAAAAGAATTAAATTTTTTGGTAGATAGTACCCTGTGAATCCATATGAATAGTATTTCAAAATAGTACCTCATGAATAGTACCCCCGACATGAAAAGTGCCCCGAATACCCGAGTTAATAATATTTGAGTGAATAGTAACTGGGTGAATAGTAACCCATGAATAGTAACTCATGAATAGTACCCCGACATGAAAAGTGCCCCGAATACTCGAATGAATAATATTCTAGCGAATAGTAATCGGGTGAATAGTACCCGGGGTGAAAATATTAATATTTAATAAGAAAGTTCATATCAATATTCCAATGAAACGATACTAGATGAAGTGCAAAACTCAAGGATATTCCACTAATTTCAAGGATTGTAGAAGCAATACTTACCATAGTAAGTTTAGATTTAAGAATATGAAAAGAATTAAGATACGAAACTACAAATGGATATTCACCTGTTATACATTTCGTAATCCGCATAGAAATGTTATTTTGACATATTAAAAGATGAATATGAAAAATAGTAGTCAATATGAATACGAAAGAAATAATACCCCTTACCTTAGTAGAAGACTGGATATTGTAATAGTGAAGTAGCAGAATACTCTTCTTCTTGCTCTCTATAGTTTCTCTCTCTATAGTGTCTTTTGTGAATCTTAGTGAATTGGCGAGAATGAAAGAAGAATTAATCTTCTAGTTATAGGAGAATAGACTAAATAGTAACTGAGTCACGAACGGTCCAGATTGATTTACTATTAGAACGGATGGTTCATATTGATTACTATTAAAATCATAACTGACTGTCCAGATTTGTTTACTTTTAAAACCACCACCAACGGCCTAGATTAATTTACTATTAAAACCATCATCAATGGTCTAAATTGATTTACTATTACAACCACCGTCAATGGTCCAAATTGATTAACTATTGAAACCACCATCAATGGTCCAGATTGGTTATCTATTAAAACACTATCAACGGTCCATAAAATTAGTAAATCTTCCCATGTAATACTAAGTCGAACTTACAACAAACGCCTCATAACAATCCCTATATTTATATCAAAAATTGAATAAATATTTACCACACATTATTTATCTTTAATAAACACATTTTTAATCTATAAAAAATTATTCATCATTAATATTATAACTCATAATATTTAACAACCAGATCATTCCCAGAAAAGAAGGGGCTTTTCGATAAGGATTTTTCCCTATTGGCGCACAATTAGGTGACCAAACCTCTCCTCGACAGAACTTTCTAGACATCGTCAATATTGCAAATAATAATATGAATAACTTTGTCATCTCAATTATTGTTTTAATAATATAACATATTATGCAGATGATACTGTGACAATAATTGAATGAATAATATGAGAGATATGATGCAGAAATTATTGTATCAATAATTGAGTATAATTGAGCGACTTTTCATGTAAGCATCGATAATCAATACCGTGTGCTACTATGCAACCACATGTATTACTGTACTTTTACCACTGGGTAGTTTAACAGTTTAACGGTAAAACTTTCGCCGTTATTTTTTATAAAAAGATAATTCTTTCATTTTCTAACTACGACAATACTTCCGTTGTGGGGTCCACCAATGATTGTGCCGTCGTACGAATATTCCCTGACCAATCGAATATTTTATAACAACTTGCTTACTTTGAAAAATTTATAAATATTACCCATAACTATAACATTATATCATATCCACACCATAATATTTAAAAATATATTTCGAGAAAAATTATTCTTTATTCATAAAATTTTGGGTCTTACAACCTCCCCTTCTTATAAAATTTTATCCTTGAAATTAGGGTACGTACCTGCTATATCGAAGAGCTGAGGATACCTTGATTTCATTTCAGATTCTAACTCCCAGGTCATTTCCTCCACATCGTTGTTTCTCCATAAAACTTTGACTTGAGGTATAACCTTGGAGCATAGAATATGATCCTTCTTATCCAAGATTTTAACAGGTACTTCTTCATACGTTAAATCTTCCGCTATCTCATCCGGTTCTAATTTAATAATGTGGTTCGGGTCTTTCATATATTTACGTAACATAGATATGTGAAAAATGTTATGAACACGAGACATACTTGGCGGTAAGACGAGTCAATAGGCCACAGTTCCTACTCGATCGAGGATTACAAATGGGCCAATGAATCGAGGATTGAGCTTTCCTCTCTTTCCAAATCTCGTAACTCCTTTCCATAGAGCAAAACGTAACAACACATGATCTCCAATATTGTATTCCACGTCCTTTCGATGAAGATCAACATAACTCTTTTGTCGATCTTATGAGATTTTTATACGTTGTCGGATCGTTTGAATCTTTTCCATAGTCATATGTACCAACTCTGGTTCCAACAACGTTTCTTCACCCACCTCGTCCCAGTATACTGGAGAACGACACTTTCTTCTATACAATGCCTCAAATGGAGCCATGTTAATACTTGCTTGATAACTGTTGTTGTAGGAAAACTCCACCAACGGTAAGAACTTGTCCCAATTTCCTTTGAAGTCAAAGACACAAAGTCTTAATAAATCCTCAAGAGTTTGAATAGTCCTATTCGACTGCCCGTTCGTTTGAGGATGATACGCCGAACTAAATCGTAAATTCATACCCATAGCTTTTTGCGAACTAACCTAAAATCGTGAAGTGAATCTTGGGTCTCAATCAGAAACTATAGATACTGGTATACCATGCAATCTTACAATCTCGTTTATGTACATATCAGCAAGACGTTCAAGTGTATAATTTTTTCGTATCGGTAAGAAATGAGCATATTTGGTCAATCTATCAACAATGACCCAAATCGCATCTATGCCTTGAGAAACCTTGGGAAGACCAGTAACGAAATTCATTGTAATGTGTTCCCACTTTCATTATGGAATTTCAAGTGGTTGCAATGGACCTTTTGTCACTTGATGCTCTGCCTTGACTCGTTGACAAGTTAGACACCTTGAGATAAACCCCGTTATCTCTCTCTTTATATTACTCCACCAAAATGTATGTTGAAGATCACGATACATTTTGGTACGCCCAAGATGGATTGCAAACGATGTTTTGTGCGCTTCCATCATGATTTTATACTTCAATTCAGAATCATTAGGAACACAAAGTCTAGAGTTGACTCGAAGTAATCCTTCTTCATCGATTCTTACTTCCAGAATAACACCTTCTTGCACTTTCTTCCTCATACGCATCAGCTCCAGGTCTGTAGCTTGAGCAGCTTTAACTTTGTCTATTAATGTCGGCTCTACTAATATATTTTCCATCATCATATGGGTCCTTGGAGTCTTTAACTCTATCTCCATCCTTTGTAAATCATACAAAATGGGCCTTTGTATTGACAATATCGCACCCGTACCCGCATATGATCTTCTACTCAATGCATCGACTACTACGTTTGCTTTTCCAAGATGGTATTGAATGGTATAATCGTAATCTTTCAATAACTCAAGCCATCGTCGTTGCCGCATATTGAGTTCTTTTTGAGTGAAGAAATATTTGAGGCTTTTATGATCCGTATAGATCTCCAACTTCTCTCCATACAGGTAATTCCTCCAAATCCTAAGCACAAAAACGATAGCTGTTAACTCTAGATCATGAGTAGGAAAATTCCTCTCATATTCTTTGAGTTGTCGTGAGGCATAGGCTATGAGTTTCCCATGTTGCATGAGAACACATCTTAAACCTTTGCCTGAAGCATCATTGTAGATAACAAATCCCTCAGAACCAGATGGTATTATAAGAATAGGTGCTGAAATGAATCTCCTCTTGAGTTCTTGAAAACTCTACTCACATTACTCGCTCCAACCGAATTTTTTATCTTTTCGAGTTAGCTGAGTTAATGGAGTAGCGATTCGAGAAAACCCTTCTACGAATCTCCGATAATAACCAGCTAAGCTGAGAAACCTACTTACTTCGATCACTAACTTAGGTTGCTCCCAGCTTTGAATTGATTCAATCTTTGTCGGGTCAACAGATATTCCATGATTTGATATCATGTGCTTAAGGAACGCTACTTCCTCAAGCCAGAACTCGCATTTCTTTAACTTGGCATATAGCTTATTTTCACGAAACTTTTAAAGTATTAGTCTCAAGTTCTGCTCATGATCTTCACGGCTTTTGGAGTAAATGAGAATGTCATCAATAAAGACGACCACAAAATGATCTAAATATTCCTTGAATACTCGGTTCATCATATCCATAAAGGCAGTAGGGGCATTAGTCAATCTAAAAGACTTTACTAGGAATTCGTAATGCCCGTACCGAGTTCTGAAAGCAGTCTTTGGAATGTCATTAGTTTTAATCTTTAACTGATGATATCCATAACGAAGATCGATCTTTGAAAAGAACTTGGGGCCTTGCAACTGGTCAAATAGGTCATCAATGTGTGGCAACGGGTACCTATTTTTTATAATGACATGATTCAACTCTCGATAATCAATAAAAAGTCACATACTTCCATCTTTCTTCTTTACGAAGAGAAGAGAAGCACCCCAAGGAGACGTACTAGGATGAATGAAACCGATGTCTAACAATTCCTGCAATTGGGTCTTTAACTCCTGATGTTCAATAAAAGTCATTTGATATGGGGCTTTGGAAATGGGTTTGGTATCGGGTTCAAGGTCGATACAAAATTCAATTTCACGCTCTGAGGGTAGGCTAGGAAGTTCTTCAGGGAATACGTCAGGAAATTTATTAACAATAGAAATATCATTCAAGACTGACGTATTTTTGTTTAAATCCGTGACATGAGCTAAGAAAGCTTGACATCCATTTTTCAATAAATGAATAACTTTATGGATTGAGATGACAGTGATTGACTTTAATGGTTTGGTTGCTTGAATTTGCATAATAGGTTGGTTAGGAATATGAAAGCTAACAACCTTATGAAAATAATCAATTTTAGCATGATGAGTGGTTAACCAATCAATCCCTAAAATCACATCGAATGCAAGTATTTTCAAAGAGATAAGATTGACAGGTAATGTGCGGTTGCCGATTTGAATCAAACAAGACTTATAAACAGTGGATGTAATGAAGGTTTCTCCCAACGGAGTTTCAACATATAAATTAAAGTCTAATTTCTCCGGAGTTAAATTTAAACGTTGAGCGCAAGTTGGTTTAATAAAAGAATGGGTAGAACCGGTATCAAATAAGGTATGTACTTTACTAGAGTTTATGATTAGCTTACCCGTGATCACCTCATTTGGATTCCTCTCTTTTTGGTAGATTACGACAAACGCTCTCTTTTGAACTACCGGTTTTGTCTTGTTTGAGATGGCCTTTGATGCCTCCATTCTAGCTGAACTTGAATTTGGTGCACAACAAAATCGGGCTAGGTGACCTTCTCTTCCACAATTATAACATGCTTTGGACTGCTGCGTACAATTTGGACTGATGTGTCCCTCCCCTCCGCATTTGTAACATACGACCAGCAGTCGTTCTCGTTCCTTAACAACAGGTGCTAGTGCTGACGTCTTTCCATCATTATTAAATCTCCTCTTCATGAAATTTTCACTTCTATTATCTTGGCCATGATTACCACCGAAGTGGTTACCATTTCTGGCATGTTGATTCCCTCCACGTTTATTGTCACCGCTTCGATGACTGCTATCACTAGAATTATCGACTTGTCGGCTGCTCTCTCTTGGTTGGGTTGACTCATTATCGCGCTCCAATAACTAAGCCCTATTTACTGTTAGGTTTGTAATATTCATGAACGCAATCAAATTGCACAAATAAACGGAAACATGTAAAAATCAGAGTTTTAAATTTTACAAACCATATACCCGGATCATCCTTTATGCGCAATTATTAATTAAACGAAAAGATAAAAGAACAATAATCATACCATTGAAGATTCAAGCTTCCTCAAGTACAAGTTCACCTCCAATCCTTTTCGCGTTCAACTTGAATCCACCGGGTTTGGTTCCTTCCTTTGATCAGCATTAGCCACCCAAGTGATTAGCCCCTAGAGGTGATCCACCAAGGAAGAAGAAAGATTCAAGAAGATGAGTATTTGGCAAAACCCTAGTTTTCTATCTCTATAGAAAAAGGTGCGTACTCACCAACAATTGGAATCACATATCTCTTGATATCTGATATAAGTGTGACAACCCGAGAATTTGGACAATTTATTAAAATCTTAAATGATTGATTTAAGGTCAAATAATAGACCTAGACAGAAAATAAGTGCATGCGTTTGATGTTATTGGGATTGAATTTTGAGGATTTCAAAATTTTGTGAAGGATTTAGGTGAATTATTCAGGATTAAGGATTTATGTGAATTAATTTTGTGTTTATGGTTATATGTGTGTTCAGAATGTGGTTAAGGGTAAAGGGTTGACCAGATAAACGATATCTGTAACAAACCCTATTAATATATTAAGAACTTTAACGTTCGGTTAGAAAACCCTAGCGATTAATAAGAAATCCTAGAAATCGGTTCTGGAAACCCTAATTTCAGTTCTGGGAATCCGAAACCCTAATTTGGTGCATGAAATCCTAAATCGGGAACTTAATGGCATAAGTGTAAATAATTATAGGATTAATTAGGGTTAATCTTAACAAATTGATTACAAAACCCTAATTCTGAATTTGAAACCCGATTTGATAATTAGAAAACCCTAATACCAGATCTGAAAATCCTAGTTTCAGATTCTAATAAATTGAAGCCCTAATCTGGGAATGGAAAGGATAATTATAATGTTTATGTGGTATTAATTATACTACTAATTAGGGTAAAGGTTAATTAATTAGCAAACTATAATTTCCAATTTTTGGAACCCTAATTGTTCCGTCAGAAACCCTAATGCTCAATTGTGGATTTAATTGCTAAAATTAGCAATGTTAATTAGGAAACCTTAATCCTAATTATTTCAATTTGTGAGTAATTAGAAAATCTAATCTAATTACGAAAATTTAATTTCTAATTTAGAAAATCAAAAATTTTCTATTAGAAACCCTAATTTTTGGGTTATAAAACATAATCTGCGATTTTGACCCTAATTGCTAAATTAGCGATTTTAATTAGGAAATGTTAATCCTAATTAGCAAGATTTAATTTGTGATTAAGAAATTTTTATATAATTAGAAAATTCTAATTATAAGTTAGAAATATTAATTTTTCTATTTTTGAAAATCTAAATTTGGGAATTTTTAAAATCCAAGTTGCTAAATATTTAAGGGTTAAAATCTAAACCCTAAAGGGTTAAACCCTAAACTCTCAATGATACAAACCCTAAACCCTAAGAGTTTGCAACACATGAAAATCCTAGAAATAAATGGAAAAGTCCAAAACGCCCTTTTTGTCACATTTTCTTTGATGTGGAGTATAAATCTTGCTAAATCCTTGATTGTTCACCAACCCTAGTCTAAACCTAGCATATCATGTGACTTATAACAGCCCCTTTCAGTCTCAATTCATCAGATTCTTGCATTACAACATAATATATATAGATCTAAGAGAGAGAAAATGTACAAAACTTGCTCATTTGTACAACCAATGCTCAACAAAGTCTCTCTCCCTCCATACTCACGAATTTATTTAGTAGATCAGTCCCAAAACATAGCCCTACGATTACCCACAACAGATCAGAAACACAGAATCAAAATTTTTGAATAAAGGTATAAAAATCATAATTTTAGAAATCCTTTGATTTGTTGTTTATGGTTACAATTGATTGTTCAAAGTTGTGTAATAGGGTGTTAATTGATGATCTGGGTTGATAAATCATGAACCCATAACATCAAAGTGCACCAATTTAAAGATTTCTCAAAACTGGAAATCTGGAAAAATGTTGTCTGACAGTCAAATGTCAGACCCCATAAATCTGTGTGTGTATGATGATATATGTGTTTAGAGATATGGATCTGTTCTATGACATGTAGGCTTTAATCTGGAACTGGAATCGTGGTAATAGCATGTCTAGATTTCTTGTTATTTGCAGTCAAAGATCATTGACCGATCAAGATTTCTGGAATTCTGGGCAAACCCAGAAACCCAGATCGCCTGACAGCATTTTCTGTACCTATTATCTTGTCGTGGTTTACGTTTTGAGCCAAGTTGTTGTATTTATATTGTTCTCTGTCATATGGGCTACAAGAATATGCTTTTATATCACTCAGATATGTACATGAATCGGAGAAATTGATGGTCAAACCATGGTTGACCATCACGCCGGATGAAGATTCTGGGTAACCCAGAAATCTTCAAAGGCAGTTTTTAGCATGTACTTTGACCATGCCAGATCGTGATCATATGATGTTGTTAGGTTTATTTGCTGATATGGTCGTGTACCCAGACATTAGTACTACAATGTTGAACCTTAATATCACTTAAAAAATAATACAAAAAGCTATGATTCGAGGCTTCAAAGTGGTACCTCTGAACTGCTTGAGTTTCTTGGCAGCCCAGAAACTCAAGAACAGGCCTGATAACGATTTTGAGAGCTTAGATCTTTGTGTTATGATATGTGATGATCATGAACACGATATGTAGTGGTAGTATTACATAAATACTACAACATTAAAACAATTTCCAGTCCAGAAAACATTAGGATCATAGCTTAAAAGCTTGTCAAACGTGCTGGCCGGTTAACTGACATGAACACTCAAGAACAGCTGAAGAACACCTTCAGCGACGCTTGTGTCACCAAAGCTACCTTTAGCGACGGTTTCTATTTATTTTAACTTCTGATTTTTTGAAAATTATTTAAAAATTGATAAAAATGGTTTTTAATTATTAAAAATACAAAATAAATTCCGAAAAATTATTTTAAAGTCTGAAAAATTGTTTTTAACTATTTTGAGTATATTTTGAAAATATTTAATATTTTTGGAATACAAATGGTATTTATTTATTTAATTATAATATTAAATAAATAAATTAAAAATGATTTTAATTCATGAAAAATCATGAAAAATAATATTATGGTATAACAAAATATTTTAAGTTATTTTTGATGACTTTTAATATTTTGGGACGAATTTTCATTAATTAATCAATATTAATGATAATTAGTTTATTTAATAGATATATTAAATAAATTAAGGAAAAATGGAATTAATACTTTATAAATTATATAAAAATGATTTAAGTGATATAAAAATATTTGAAGTTATAAAATGTAACTTTTGATATTTTGGCATGAAAATATTAATCTTTTAATATTAATAGAAATTATCGGATAATGGATTTAAGTGATTAAAAATCATATAATTATGATTTTAAGGTATTAAAAATACTTTGTGATATTATAAAATATATTATAATATTATGGTATGATTTTCATTAATATTTTATATTAAATGAATATTCATGATTAAGGAATTATGTGGTATTTAATTTATTTAAATACAGTTTTAATGATTAAAAATGTTGATAAATGGTAATAATTATCCGAAAATTATTACGAGCCTAGGAAAAATATTTTGTCTGATAAGATAATTATCTGTGATAATGGTTAAGTGGTTAGACAGAGTTTAATTGAACTTAAACTCGAGTATTGACCGACTAGACCGTCAGGATGATAGAATTATGTCGGTTTCAAGTCAGACTGAAATAGTTTGACTTGATGATAAGTCTTATGTGAATTATAGGGTGATAGGGTTATGTGGTAATGTGTTTAGGTTATTCTGTGGATATAAATATAACACTATTATACTGTGATGATATTATTCTAATATTGGAGATCTATATTATTAATATTAGGTCTTTGGATAAAGCATTATAAATTACGTGCGGTAATCAACGGTTCAGGCAAGTTTTCTTTGTACTTAACTCTAATAAGAGTGATTTATTCATGTTTATGGTTAATCATTGCTGATTTCCATGAAAATTGTACTCTGTACATCTTGCATGTATAAGTCAGGTATGAAAGGCTGATCACCTTCATTACCAGTTGTTTCAGAAATGTTTGTTCATGTTTAAAACTTGTTCAGTCAAAAGTTTATTTGTGACGCCCCCAAAATTACCAAATTTTGAGTCGCCAGAAAATACACTATCAATACAAATAAAAACGTAATTATACAGCTGTCGTGTAAAATACGACACAACATACGCTGTGAGTTTTAATACGTATATTGTCATCTAGACAATATATAAACTCAAAGGAGTACTCAATACATATATTGCAACACTATTTATTCAGAATAGAGAGGACTACTAATGCTATCATCTGGACTGTCACTCCTTTTCCCTGTTATCCCCGCTCGACTCAGCTACACTCTTATTACCTGAAAGGAATTGTGAAGCAAAAGGGGTGAGCACGACTAGCCCAGTAAAAAATATCATGACTAAAGATAACTACATTATCAATAGCTTTCGTCAATAATAAATCAGAGATTTATAACATATGGTAGATTATAAAACTTTAATTTCAACCATAGTTGTAGCGGAATCAAAAATTCATAAGAAGAGTTAAGTAGAACATAACGTCTACTGTCTCCAACAGTTCTTCGTTGTACCAAAGACAAAGAGAACTTTCATCACTTGTCTTTACCTGAACCATCACAGGTTATATTTAAATTCACAATTCATATTTATAATAACACGAATTAATAATTCTTGCTTGCCACAAGGCTTAATAGAACGTTTACTCAATATCCTTACCCAAAGGCTGAAGATATTCAAGTGTAATAACAATGATCATACCAATCAGTTGTCTACCTTTGCACTACGTGCCAACAAAGATATTCAACTATAAATCAATCGCTGAGACTCAGCTAAATAGTATCACGACCACAAATTATCCATGCACTACGTGCCAAAGATAATCGTGTTTTCAATTACGGCCATGATTATACCGAACAATTCCTGGTCATAATCATACCAAGTCCACCCATGCACGTAAGCCACAGATGACTTTCAACACATCCATGAATTAATATTTCATTGCTGAGACTCAGCTCAATAATTAATCCACATCGCCGAATCATCCCCGCACTACGTGCCAAGGATATTCGTTAGTATCACAAGTGGTCCTGATCATGTCATACACCTGTCCATCTTTGCACCTCGGGTCAAGGCTATCAAACAATAGATCATCTTTGCACTACAGGCCAAAGACATCAATTAACAATTCATCTTTGCACGTAAGCCAAAGATATTCAACCGTAAAACCAATAACCAATAGTTCAATAAAGAATATAAGAAACTGCAAATGGATTTTCACCGCCATGCGGTAATCCACTTAGACAGATTATTTTCACAATTTAATAAGGAATGAATATAAAATGCCATTCGCCATGCATGTGATAATCCACATAGGCATGTTATTCCAATAGAATAATAAAGAATGGATTAATAGAAGTATTCACCATGCATGCGATAGAAACCGCACAGACAGGTTATCCTCAACAGAATAATAAATGCGGAATAATAAATACGGAACAAGGTCCGGTGTAAAACACACAGACAAGATATTCCAACAGAATCGTAAATACGGAATAGTAAAATGGAACCAGGTCCGGCGTATAGCACAGACAGGATATTCCGACAGAATCGTAAATGCGGAATAATAAAATGGAACCAGGTCAGGTGAAATTCACACCGACGGGATATTCCGACAGAATATTAAAGAACTGAATAATAAAAGAATTTCACCATGTCTGTGTTACTTTGCATAAACAGGTTATTCTTTATGCCGTATAAATAATATATCCTACGACAATAATTACCTCCCTTACTTCCCTTACGTCCCTTACCTGAGCAAAAGACTTGATTCTGTTTCATGTGAATTGATCAATATAAACAAAGTTTGAATTCATTACCAATTGAGAGTGCATCCACAACAATTTCAGTATCCTTTAGATATCCACTGGACAAAAACCCATGCAATAAAACTACCATTTTTCTAAGCAGAGCATGATAACAGAGGCGAGGATACCGACCGACACCCCATAGATTCTGAAACACCGTCCATGAATATACAGGCCACGTTGGGCCACACAACATCTGTCTTATTCATTACCAACACAGAAAAATAATAATAATAATAACCATAATAGTAATAATAAAATCAATAATAATAATATCAAAACAACACAACACATCTTGCGGTTACCAAAATATATGAATTTGATGCCATGTTTATTAATAAGGAACCCTTTACCTGACATCACTGTGATCCACTTCAAGATCACGTGCTCCTGAACTGTATTGTCTTGTAAGCATATTATTCACTAGTACCTAAGATTAGAATCCAGTCTTCTCTCTAAAACATACTAAGAATTTCAAAAAGACAGAAACAAGAATATCAAAGACCTCAACTTACTCTCAAACAACTACTGAGTTTGTCCATGCCTGTGCATGGACATGATTAAGTCCCTGAAAACAAAAGCATAGGAATACGAACTAGGCCATATCATGAACAAAATCAATTAGAGTATGTAATAAGGAAACCAACAGGCAACAACTAACTTCTTAATAAAGATGTTTTATGGTTAGTATGCTAAATATGTGAAACCAGAAAATAGTTATTAGTTATCTACTTCCTAACCACCCCTTCTTGTTAACCTTGTGTATATCAGTGTTAGATCAAGAGAGAGAATAAATAAATATTCCCAGTTCCTTAGAGAGAGACAGAGAGCCAATCCGCCTGTCCCACTCCATATGCTTGTCCACGAAAAAAATGTCTCTAATTCAATACCCATCCCTACCTTGACTCCAAAGAAAACCGGCTATGACAAAGTTCTCAACTGAGAAGGCGGCGAGATCGATCGTTGCGAGCTAGTTGACAAAGGTTCGGGTGAGTTATTGACAACACCGGCGAAAGTGGCCGGTTCACTTGGTGTGAACCACCTCTCCTCGTCTTTCTCTTTCGGATTTTTCCAACCGGCTGCTGCAGCTCATCCGCACAACGCTACAGTTGTTCTTCCTCTTGAGAAATGGTTCCTGTGATAAGACCTGAACTCATCGGTAAGGTCGAAGATGTCGACAAACAAGATCTCCGCCAGCAAACCAACGACCCGAGTCGATTCAGACTGAGTCATGTGGAACATTACGTCTCGTACGTGTGTCACCGGAGAAGACGACGAGGTTGACCATCTCGAATTCCTCGGCAAAGACTTGAGTGAATATTTGACAACCGCCGGTGAACGTGCCGGGGTTTGTTCGGTGTTGGCCTCCTCTCTTCGTATTTCTCTTTGGGATTTCCCCGAAATGGTTGTGCTTCCTCTTGCTAACAACACTACATGTAAACTGCAACGGTGAACAGCTTGCATACGTTTTCGAGTTCGCTGCTGGATTCTTCATCCGTTGGTCTCGCCGGAAACAGCAGGTTTTAATAAGAAAAATGGTTTTGAAACCTAATTCTTGGTTACCATGAATAGAGAAGGGACGAGTAGAGTAGTTGTAAAAATGGAAAATGGGTTTGTCGTGCTTTTCATGGCCTAGATATCATCGGCAACTACCATTGTCTTTGATAACATTGGACAGAGGCGGAAACTCGAGATGCCATGGAAATTCAGTCTGGAATCCCCCCAAGTGTGAAGGAATGGGATGAATATTCCCCCATTATATAGAGAGAAGCCAGAGTCCTCCCTTTGATATAAGCCGTCCAATTTCGAGAGAGAGAAAATGAAAAACCAAAAACAGTAGCCATGCAATAATATAAACCAATAATCCCCCAATTCAGCCCCCCTCATGGTTATAAAAAAAATTAAATTAAATTATTTCCTTTTTATTTTATTCTGCCCGTGACTTAAATCATCTCTCACACCCTACTTCGGTAACTGTTGATTAAAAGAGGTCTCAACGACTTATACGTAATTTACGAAATTTATAATCTCATGTGATTTGATATTTTAATATAAAATTTTTATGAACATACCTTCAAGCAAAAATAAATAAATAAATAAAAATTTCAAATATACCTTTAAATTTAAACCTTTATCAATTTAATTATTCACAAAAATAGATAATTTGAACAATTTTTATTTCATAAAAAATTCGGGGTCTCACAATCTCCCCTCCTTATGGAATTTCGCCCTCGAAATTTACGTACGTACCTGATATTCGAAGAGATGAGAATATCTTTTCAGATTGTACCTTCCCGGTAATTTCCTTTGCATCGTAATTTTTTCATTGCTCATCTCATGAATTAAGATACCATTCTAAAATATACCTTTAAAACAAAGGTTAATTGACATATCACAAATTGTCAACTTATCAAGTAAACAATTTCAGCTTAGGAAAGTCACACACTAGCGAAGTATATAACTCGTCTCTCCTTTCCTAGTTCTAGACTCTTATCTCCGCCAGCGATCATATCCCTAAGCTCTGATACCAAATGTGACGCCCCCAAAATTACCAAATTTTGAGTCGCCAGAAAATACACTATCAATACAAATAAAAACGTAATTATACAGCTGTCGTGTAAAATACGACACAACATACGCTGTGTGTTTTAATACGTATATTGTCTTCTAGACAATATATAAACTCAAAGGAGTACTCAATACATATATTGCAACACTATTTATTCAGAATAGTGAGGACTACTAATGCTATCATCTGGACTATCACTCCTTTTCCCTGTTATCCCCGCTCGACTCAGCTACACTCTTATTACCTGAAAGGAATTGTGAAGCAAAAGGGGTGAGCACGACTAGCCCAGTAAAAAATATCATGACTAAAGATAACTACATTATCAATAGCTTTCGTCAATAATAACTCAGAGATTTATAACATATGGTAGATTATAAAACTTTAATTTCAACCATAGTTGTAGCGGAATCAAAAATTCATTAGAAGAGTTAAGTAGAACATAACGTCTACTGTCTCCAACTGTTCTTCATTGTACCAAAGATAAAGAGAACTTTCATCACTTGTCTTTACCTGAACCATCACAGGTTATATTTAAATTCACAATTCATATTTATAATAACACGAATTAATAATTCTTGCTTGCCACAAGGCTTAATAGAACGTTTACTCATTATCCTTACCCAAAGGCTGAAGATATTCAAGTGTAATAACAATGATCATACCAATCAGTTGTCTACCTTTGCACTACGTGCCAACAAAGATATTCAACTATAAATCAATCGCTGAGACTCAACTAAATAGTATCATGACCACAAATTATCCATGCACTACGTGCCAAAGATAATCGTGTTTTCAATTACGGTCATGATTATACCGAACAATTCCTGGTCATAATCATACCAAGTCCACCCATGCACGTAAGCCACAGATGACTTTCAACACATCCATGAATTAATATTTCATTGCTGAGACTCAGCTCAATAATTAATCCACATCGTCGAATCATCCCCGCGCTACGTGCCAAGGATATTCATTAGTATCACAAGTGGTCCTGATCATATCATACACCTGTCCATCTTTGCACCTCGGGTCAAGGCTATCAAACAACAGATCATCTTTGCACTACAGGCCAAAGACATCAATTAACAATTCATCTTTGCACGTAAGCCAAAGATATTCAACCGTAAAACCAATAACCAACAGTTCAATAAAGAATATAAGAAACTACAAATGGATTTTCACCGCCATGCGGTAATCCACTTAGACATATTATTTTCACAATTTAATAAGGAATGAATATAAAATGCCATTCGCCATGCATGTGATAATCCACATAGGCAGGTTATTCCAACAGAATAATAACGAATAGAATAACAGAAGTATTCACCATGCATGCGATAGAAACCGCACAGACAGGTTATCCTCAACAGAATAATAAATGCGGAATAATAAATACGGAACCAGGTCCGGTGTAAAACACACAGACAAGATATTCCAACAGAATCGTAAATACGGAATAATAAAATGGAGCCAGGTCCGGCGTATAGCACAGACAGGATATTCCGACAGAATCGTAAATGCGGAATAATAAAATGGAACCAGGTCAGGTGAAATTCACACCGACGGGATATTCCGACAGAATATTAAAGAACTGAATAATAAAAGAATTTCACCATGTCTGCGTTACTTCGCATAAACAAGTTATTCTTTATGCCGTATAAATAATATATCCTACGACAATAATTACCTCCCTTACTTCCCTTACGTCCCTTACCTGAGCAAAAGACTTGATTCTGTTTCATGTGAATTGATCAATATAAATAAAGTTTGAATTCATTACCAATTGAGAGTGCATCCACAACAATTTCAGTATCCTTTAGATATCCACTAGACAAAAACCCATGCAATAAAACTACCATTTTTCTAAGCAGAGCATGATAACAGAGGCGAGGATACCGACCGACACCCCATAGATTCTGAAACACCGTCCATGAATATACAGGCCACGTTGGGCCACACAACATCTGTCTTATTCATTACCAACACAGAAAAATAATAATAATAATAACCATAATAGTAATAATAAAATCAATAATAATAATATCAAAACAACACAACACATCTTGCGGTTACCAAAATATATGAATTTGATGCCAGATTTATTAATAAGGAACCCTTTACCTGACATCATTGTGATCCACTTCAAGATCACGTGCTCCTGAACTGTATTGTCTTGTAAGCATATTATTCACTAGTACCTAAGATTAGAATCCAGTCTTCTCTCTAAAACATACTAAGAATTTCAAAAAGACAAAAACAAGAATATCAAAGACCTCAACTTACTCTCAAACAACTACTGAGTTTGTCCATGCCTGTGCATGGACATGATTAAGTCCCTGAAAACAAAAGCATAGGAATACGAACTAGGCCATATCATGAACAAAATCAATTAGAGTATGTAATAAGGAAACCAACAGGCAACAGCTAACTTCTTAATAAAGATGTTTTATGGTTAGTATGCTAAATATGTGAAACCAGAAAATAGTTATTAGTTATCTACTTCCTAACCACCCCTTCTTGTTAACCTTGTGTATATCAGTGTTAGATCAAGAGAGAGAATAAATAAATATTCCCAGTTCCTTAGAGAGAGACAGAGAGCCAATCCGCCTGTCCCACTCCATATGCTTGTCCACGAAAAAAATGTCTCTAATTCAATACCCATCCCTACCTTAACTCCAAAGAAAACCGGCTATGACAAAGTTCTCAACTGAGAAGGCGGCGAGATCGATCGTTGCGAGCTAGTTGACAAAGGTTCGGGTGAGTTATTGACAACGCCGGCGAAAGTGGTCGGTTCACTCGGTGTGAACCACCTCTCCTCGTCTTTCTCTTTCGGATTTTTCCAACCGGCTGCTGCAGCTCATCCGCACAATTCTACAGTTGTTCTTCCTCTTGAGAAATGGTTCCTGTGATAAGACCTGAACTCATCGGTAAGGTCGAAGATGTCGACAAACAAGATCTCCGCCAGCAAACCAACGACCCGAGTCGATTCAGACTGAGTCATGTGGAACATTACGTCTCGTACGTGTGTCACCGGAGAAGACGACGAGGTTGACCATCTCGAATTGCTCGGCAAAGACTTGAGTGAATATTTGACAACCGCCGGTGAACGTGCCGGGGTTTGTTCGGTGTTGGCCTCCTCTCTTCGTATTTCTCTTTGGGATTTCCCCGAAATGGTTGTGCTGCCTCTTGCTAACAACACTACATGTAAACTGCAATGGTGAACAGCTTGCATACGTTTTCGAGTTCGCTGCTGGATTCTTCATCCGTTGGTCTCGCCGGAAACAGCAGGTTTTAATAAGAAAAATGGTTTTGAAACCTAATTTTTGGTTACCATGAATAGAGAAGGGACGAGTAGAGTAGTTGTGAAAATGGAAAATGGGTTTGTCGTGTTTTTCATGGCCTAGATATCATCGGCAACTACCATTGGCTTTGATAACATTGGACAGAGGCGGAAACTCGAGATGCCATGGAAATTCAGTCTAGAATCCCCCCAAGTGTGAAGGAATGGGATGAATATTCCCCCATTATATAGAGAGAAGCCAGAGTCCTCCCTTTGATATAAGCCGTCCAATTTCGAGAGAGAGAAAATGAAAAACCAAAAACAGTAGCCATGCAATAATATAAACCAATAATCCCCCAATTCAGCCGCCCTCACGGTTATAAAAAAAAATAAATTATATTATTTCCTTTTTATTTTATTCTGCCCGTGACTTAAATCATCTCTCACACGCTACTTCGGTAACTGTTGATTAAAAGAGGTCTCAACGACTTATACGTAATTTACGAAATTTATAATCTCATGTGATTTGATATTTTAATATAAAATTTTTATGAACATACCTTCAAGCAAAAATAAATAAATAAATAAAAATTTCAAATATACCTTTAAATTTAAACCTTTATCAATTTAATTATTCACAAAAATAGATAATTTGAACAATTTTTATTTCATAAAAAATTCGGGGTCTCACAATCTCCCCTCCTTATGGAATTTCGCCCTCGAAATTTACGTACGTACCTGATATTCGAAGAGATGAGAATATCTTTTCAGATTGTACCTTCCCGGTAATTTCCTTTGCATCGTAATTTTTCCATTGCTCATCTCATGTATTTAAGATACCATTCTAAAATATACCTTTAAAACAAAGGTTAATTGACATATCACAAATTGTCAACTTATCAAGTAAATAATTTCAGCTTAGTAAAGTCACACACTAGCGAAGTATATAACTCGTCTCTCCCTTCCTAGTTCTAGACTCTTATCTCCGCCAGCGATCATATCCCTAAGCTCTGATACCAAATGTGACGCCCCCAAAATTACCAAATTTTGAGTCGCCAGAAAATACACTATCAATACAAATAAAAACGTAATTATACAGCTGTCGTGTAAAATACGACACAACATACGCTGTGAGTTTTAATACGTATATTGTCATCTAGACAATATATAAACTCAAAGGAGTACTCAATACATATATTGCAACACTATTTATTCAGAATAGAGAGGACTACTAATGCTATCATCTGGACTGTCACTCCTTTTCCCTGTTATCCCCGCTCGACTCAGCTACACTCTTATTACCTGAAAGGAATTGTGAAGCAAAAGGGGTGAGCACGACTAACCCAGTAAAAAATATCATGACTAAAGATAACTACATTATCAATCGCTTTCGTCAATAATAAATCAGAGATTTATAACATATGGTAGATTATAAAACTTTAATTTCAACCATAGTTGTAGCGGAATCAAAAATTCATTAGAAGAGTTAAGTAGAACATAACGTCTACTGTCTCCAACTGTTCTTCGTTGTACCAAAGACAAAGAGAACTTTCATCACTTGTCTTTACCTGAACCATCACAGGTTATATTTAAATTCACAATTCATATTTATAATAACACGAATTAATAATTCTTGCTTTCCACAAGGCTTAATAGAACGTTTACTCAATATCCTTACCCAAAGGCTGAAGATATTCAAGTGTAATAACAATGATCATACCAATCAGTTGTCTACCTTTGCACTACGTGCCAACAAAGATATTCAACTATAAATCAATCGCTGAGACTCAGCTAAATAGTATCACGACCACAAATTATCCACGCACTACGTGCCAAAGATAATCGTGTTTTCAATTACGGTCATGATTATACCGAACAATTCCTGGTCATAATCATACCAAGTCCACCCATGCACGTAAGCCACAGATGACTTTCAACACATCCATGAATTAATATTTCATTGCTGAGACTCAGCTCAATAATTAATCCACATCGCCGAATCATCCCCGCACTACGTGCCAAGGATATTCGTTAGTATCACAAGTGGTCCTGATCATGTCATACACCTGTCCATCTTTGCACCTCGGGTCAAGGCTATCAAACAATAGATCATCTTTGCACTACAGGCCAAAGACATCAATTAACAATTCATCTTTGCACGTAAGCCAAAGATATTCAACCGTAAAACCAATAACCAATAGTTCAATAAAGAATATAAGAAACTGCAAATGGATTTTCACCGCCATGCGGTAATCCACTTAGACAGATTATTTTCACAATTTAATAAGGAATGAATATAAAATGTCATTCGCCATGCATGTGATAATCCACATAGGCATGTTATTCCAACAGAATAATAAAGAATGGATTAATAGAAGTATTCACCATGCATGCGATAGAAACCGCACAGACAGGTTATCCTCAACAGAATAATAAATGCGGAATAATAAATACGGAACAAGGTCCGGTGTAAAACACACAGACAAGATATTCCAACAGAATCGTAAATACGGAATAATAAAATGGAACCAGGTCCGGCGTATAGCACAGACAGGATATTCCGACAGAATCGTAAATGCGGAAACCCTAATTTTAGTTACGGGAATCCGAAACCCTAATTTGGTGCATGAAATCCTAAATCGGGAACTTAATGGCATAAGTGTAAATAATTATAGGATTAATTAGGGTTAATCTTAACAAATTGATTACAAAACCCTAATTCTGAATTTGAAACCCGATTTTTCTATTAAAAACCCTAATTTTTGAGTTATAAAACCTAATCCGCGATTTTGACCCTAATTACTAAATTAGCGACTTTAATTAGGAAATGTTAATCCTAATTAGCAAGATTTAATTTGTGATTAAGAAATTTTTATATAATTAGAAAATTATAATTATAAGTTAGAAATATTAATTTTTCTATTTTTGAAAATCTAAATTTGGAAATTTTGAAAATCCAAGTTGCTAAATATTTAAGGGTTAAAATCTAAACCCTAAAGGGTTAAACCCTAAACTCTCAATGATACAAACCCTAAACCCTAAGGGTTTGCAAAACATGAAAATCCTAGAAATAAATGGAAAAGTCCAAAATGCCCTTTTTGTCACATTTTCTTTGATGTGGAGTATAAATCTTGATAAATCCTTGGTTGTTCACCAACCCTAGTCTAAACCTAGCATAGCATGTGACTTATAACAGCCCCTTTCAGACTCAATTCAGCAGATTCATGCATTACAACATAATATATATAGATCTAAGAGAGAGAAAATGTACAAAACTTGCTCATTTGTATAACCAATGCTCAACAAAGCCTCTCTCTCTCCTCACTCACGAATTTATGTAGTAGATCAGTCCCAAAACACAGCCCTACGATTACCCACAACAGATCAGAAACACAGAATCAAATTTTTTGCATAAAGGTATAAAAATCCTAATTTTAGAAATCCTTTGATTTGTTGTTTAATGTTACAATTGATTGTTCAAAGTTGTATAATAAGGTGTCAATTGATGATCTGGTTGATAAATCATGAACCCGTAACATCAAAGTGCACCAATTTAAAGATTTCTCAAAACTGGAAATCTGGAAAAATGTTGTCTGACAGTCAAATGTCAGACCCCATAAATCTGTGTGTGTATGATGATATATGTGTTTAGAGATATGGATCTGTTCTATGACATGTAGGCTTTAATCTGGATCTGGAATCGTGGTAATAGCATGTCTAGATTTCTTGTTATTTGCAGTCAAAGATCGTTGACCGATCAAGCATTCTGGAATTCTGGGCAAACCCAGAAACCCAGATCGCCTGACAGAATTTTCTGTGCCTTTAATCTTGCTGTGGTTTACGTTTTGAGCCAAGTTGTTGTATTTATATTGTTCTCTGTCATATGGGCTACAAGAATATGCTTTTAGATCACTAAGATATGTACATGAATCAGAGAAATTGATGGTCAAACCATGGTTGACCATTACGCCGGATAAAGATTCTGGGTAACCTAGAAATCTTCAAAGGCAGTTTTTAGCATGTACTTTGACCATGCCAGATCGTGATCATATGATGTTGTTAGGTTGATTTGCTGATATGGTCATGTACCCAGACATTAGTACTACAATGTTGAACCTTAATATCACTTAAAAAATAATACAGAAAGCTATGATTCGAGGCTTCAAAGTGGTACCTCTGAACTGCTTGAGTTTCTGGGCAGCCCAGAAACTTAAGAACAGGCCTAACAACGATTTTGAGAGCTTAGATCTCTCTGTTATGATATGTGATGATCATGAACATGATATGTAGTGGTAGTATTACATAAATACTACAACATTAAAAAATTTCCAGTCCAGAAAACATTAAGATCATAGCTTAAAAGCTGGTCAAACGTGCTGGCCGGTTAACTGACATGAACACTCAAGAACAGCTGAAGAACACCTTCAGCGACGATTGTGTCACCAAAGCTACCTTTAGCGACGGTTTCTATTTATTTTAATTTCTGATTTTTCAAAAAAAATTTAAAAATTGATAAAAATGGTTTTTAATTATTAAAAATACAAAATAAATTCTGAAAAATTATTTTAAAGTCTGAAAAATAGTTTTAACTATTTTGAGTATATTTTGAAAATATTTAATATTTTTGGAATATAAATGGTATTTATTTATTTAATTATAATATTAAATAAATTAATTAAAAATGATTTTAATTCATGAAAAATCATGACAAATAATATTATGGTATAAGAAAATATTTTAAGTTATTTTTGATGACTTTTAATATTTTGGGATGAATTTTCATTAATTAATCAATATTAATGATAATTAGTTTATTTAATAGATATATTAAATAAATTAAGGAAAAATGGAATTAATGCTTTATAAATTATATAAAAATGATTTAAGTGATATAAAAATATTTTAAGTTATAAAATGTAACTTTTGATATTTTGGCATGAAAATATTAATATTTTAATATTAATAGCAATTATCGGATAATGGATTTAAGTGTTTAAAAATCATATAATTATGATTTTAAGGTATTTAAAATACTTTGTGATATTATAAAACATATTATAATATTATGGTATGATTTTCATTAATATTTTATATTAAATGAATATTCATGATTAAGGAATTATGTGGTATTTAATTTATTTAAATACAGTTTTAATGATTAAAAATGTTGATAAATTGTAATAATTATCCGAAAATTATAACGAGCCTAGAAATAATATTTTGTCTGATAAGATAATTATTTGTGATAATAGTTAAGTGGTTAGACAGAGTTTAATTGAACTTAAACTTGAGTATTGACCGACTAGACCGTCGGGATGATAGAATTGTGTCGGTTTCAAGTCAGACTGAAATAGTTTGACTTGATGCTAAGTCTTATGTGAATTATAGAGTGATACGGTTATGTGGTAATGTGTTTAGGTTATTCTGTGGATATAAATATAACAGTATTATACTGTGATGATATTATTCTAATATTGGAGATCTATATTATTAATATTAGGTCTTCAGATAAAGCGTTATAAATTGCGTGCGGTAATCAACGGTTCAGGCAAGTTTTCTTTGTACTTAACTCTAATAAAAGTGATTTATTCAAGCTTATGGTTAATCATTGCTGATTTTCATGAAAATTTTACTCTGTACATCTTGCATTTATAAGTCAGGTATGAAAAGGTGATCACCTTCATTACCAGTTGTTTTAGAAATGTTTGTTCATGTTTAAAACTTGTTCAGTCAAAAGTTTGTTCGTGATAATTCTCAAATATATTGATGAATTATAACCAGCTTATTATTCATACTATTCAATCATGATATATCATTATATTGTTGTATTTAAACTTGCTGGAAAACTTTCATGCTCACCCTTGCTATATCATGATAAATATTGCAAATAAGGCGAATGCGTTCGGATACAGAAAAAGGTTAAAGTCAAGTTCTACTTGGGTTAAAATGTGCGGCTAGTTTGTAATAGTATACTTTGATAAATATTGTTGTGTGATAAATAGTTTATGAATTGTGTATAAGTTAAGGTTACTCGACCTTGGGGAATAATGTGTAATGTATTGTATAAAAAATTTATGTTTATATCTTCCGCAAATAGTTATAGAAATAGTATACCGAATCTGCGGCGATTTGGGGCCCGGGTTCGGGGCTATTACAATAAGACTCCTCTTATAAAGATATCAGTTAACCCTTCTAATCTAATTAGAAAATAGGGTATTATTTAATTAATTAAATTCCTTTAATTAATTAAGTCCCTAATCTTATTAGGGATAATTAATTAAACTCTTTTAATTAATTTGCCTCCTAATCTTATTAGGAATTAATGAGAGTACTAATATTAAATTAATTTCCAATTCTTTAGAAATTAAAATAATAATAATTGTAATAATATTAATAAGACTCCTCTTATTAATTTATATATTTAATATTTCCAAAATATTAAATAATAAATATTAAGCAATTTAATTTATTTTATCACCATAGATTAAATTAAATATATTTAACATATTATTACGATTATGCCATTAACTTCTTAAATAATTATTCTTTCTTTTATGGTGTGACCCTTTAGATTCTCCATATTAAACCGGTTGTGAATAAATCAATTAGAACAATTCTAATCTTATTTAAATAAATAAATTAAACTATTAATTTATTTAAATAAATAATATTTATTCTTTAATAGGGATAAGCCTCCCTAGCGATCAACGACATTCTAGATAATATAGATTTCAACATTAATCATAAAAGAATATTTGAGTAAATAGTTACCGTACAATTCAATCCTTCCACCATACAATATCCTAATTAAATATAAGACATGGAATTACTGTCAATTCTTATTTTATTTAATTATATATATTTTGACTCTTAAATGTACAACTCCAAATAATGCAAATTAAAAACTCCTTTATACTTTTATTCTGCCTTGGCAAAGGACTACTGGATTTTTCATTTATCGAATCACGTATGATATTTCTCTTCTTTTACTAGAAGCGGTAGATTCTATATTGATCATACATTATCTCCATGTACAACTTATTATACCCAAACACATCTTTTGATATACCCTAAGGATCTTAATGAATAAGTCAAAGTATAACTCATCATACACAAGATAATATGATGATCTCAAGTCCAAGGATCACTTGTACTACTATCACTATAAGAATTCCTATTGACAGGCAAATAAAACTCAATTAGGTATTCTTTAGCGAGCCACGTTCAGTGAACTTATTCTCTAATAATCACCTACATACTTTCTTTAGTGTCTCGACACAAATGATCATGAGATCAATCATCCTCATCCAATGAGAAAGCAACGTATGTACCAATTTATCCGAATTCATTAATCCCCAATTTAAAAATCCAACGATTGGGAACTATTTTAGTTTTAAGCTTTCTAAGAATTTAGATCTCAATAGAATGATCATCATCAGTATTCTAAAAGCATTTCTTAAAATTATGTGTTTATCACATATTATAAAGCAACATCATGTAGATAATTAAAAGCATTTAATTAATTAATACTTTTTATTAATAAAGGAATACGATTGTTACAAAGTGTATATTTTATCATCAAACATGATTGGCTTGTGTGAATACTACTTTCAATCTCCCACTTGCAGTAAAGCCAATCGTCATGGTATCTCATACCCTTCTTCTCTAAGTGGCGATTATCTTGCTATTGGATAAGCTTTAGTTAATGGATATGTAATGTTGTTCTTGAGAGTCCACTATGTCTATAGTGATTTTCCATCTTTTAATGATTCTTTTAATCAAATGAAAGTGCCACAACACATGTTTAGATCCAAGATGAGACTTAAGAACTATTCCTAGTTCTGTAATGAACTTTTCATCCAAACAATCAACTTGTAGCTTCATTTATAGTTATATACTTTTTCTTTATCACTAAACTACAACTCTTTGCTATTTGAAACCTTTCCAATTCACTGCACCACCGTTTGAGGTAAAGCTTTACCTTAAAGTATATTTTCTGTCGTCTTGGTCTGTCTGAAAAAACTCGAGTCTATTAAAGCCTCTAGTTTTAATTCAGACCCACCATGTATATGATCACATCCTTAGTGCCGGTTAAGTACTTTAAGATGTTTTTCACTGACTCGTAGTGAACTTCTCCAGAATATGACTGATCAAAATCAGGTCTCGTACATTTCATTGCATACATGATAGTTACTCATGTGATCTCTCTTTTATGAGTATATAGGGACTACTAAGAGAGATACACTCCATGACTCATCAGCATGAGATACCTCATGGAGTTTGCCATGCTAAACGACTTTAGTATCAAATGAATATACGTTTCTTGGGTTAAGTCAAGCATCCTCTTGAATCTATCTATATAGATTTTATCCTTAATTAAGACACTCTTCCCAAATTATTCATGGAAGAATGTTTAGATAACTTTATTTTTACTGATTGTAGCATTAGTATGTCATTCCTTATTCATAGTATATCAATATATAATATTAGGAATGTCACGACGCTCCCACTGACCCTTTTGTACACACTAGGTTCATTCTTATTTGTGATAAAATCAAACTCTTTTGATTTGTTTCATCAAAATGAATGTTCCATTTTTGAGAAGCTTGTTTCAATCCATTTCTCTGAGTGTCTAGAACTCTTACCTCATCGTATGTAACTGGATCATCATCTTCCATGATGTGTACCTAATCATCATCATCTATGATGAATCCATACCTCCTATATATCTTCGGTACTATTCCAGATTTACGATTCGTTTGTGGTACAATATGTCTATCTATAGGTTCCTCTTATTTGACTTATAGTGATTTATGGTTCTTGAACTCTTCAAGATCTGTTATTCTCCCACTAGCCCCTTCAATGATAAACACCATTATCTTAGAAGGTAGCGTGTTTCGCAACAAACACCTTTTGCAAGTAGGATTATAGAACATATACCCTAAACTTACTTTAGGATGTCCCACAAATCTGTACTTGTCAAATATTGTCCCAAGCTTATCCTTTGAAACTTTTTCACATAATTTGGAAAATCCCTTATCTTAACATACTTAAGATTAGGAATCCTCCCTATCCATAACTCTTATAGAGTCTTGGGGCCGGATTTTGAGGTTACTGTAGACACTCAAAATTTTCTGCATGCCTGTTACTAACATTGCAGGAGGGCAGATTTGTCTTTCAGAGATATCCCTGGAAGACATCTTACATCCATTCCGGATACTACCAGAAGTTCAGTTCCAACCCAGAACACAAATCGGGAACTTCATCTCAAACTCAGAACACACACCGGGAATGTCATTTCCAATCTTGGAGATAACCCCGAGGTACGCAAATCAAAAGACCAGCAACAACACCGGAGAGGACAATTCTGTCTCGGCAATAACACCGCGATTCTCAGTTCCAGTCCCAGAAACAACACTGGGAATAGCGACTCCATCCTTGGTGATAGCCCCAAGGGATGCCATTTTAGTTCCGGCAAAAACTCCGGAAATGCTTGTTTCAAATACATGCAATCAGCTTTAAGCTCAGACCTCATCTTGAGGCACTCATACCTCAGACCTAGAGCTAACAACGGGAAGACAGACACACTCATAGATGATAGTGAGGCATATAAATAAGCAGTCCAATCTCAGATATAACCCTGAGCAACATCTGCTTTCAGCTCAAACCAGCGATAACCCCGGTGAAGAGTCGAAATGTCATCTTACCGCCTCAACATTTTCTCTTACAAGATGATATAACGACATACAAACAAGTAGTCCAATCTCAGATGTAACCCTGAGCAACGTTTACTTTCAACTCAAACTGACGATAACTCCGGCGAAGAGTCAAACGTCATCTTTACCCTTTAACACTTTTGCGTCGTCTCAACACTTCATACATACATACATACAACAATGTCCCACAATAACCGAGTGGTAACAATCCCGAGTGACTATTATGCATGACAGTACTTTGGATAGAATTTGAAGCTTGAAGACCATGGACATAGACCCCTCTTCCTGACTTTGTACAACCTCTAATCTGTGTCATTGCGTAACTCTTGACACAAGTGGTCCGAAGATGGTCAGATATACCTCGTTCGGATGCTTGAATTGAAGTTTTGTAAGTTTGAGCGGACATTACAGTGCACGAGTACACGTACTTCGAGATGACTGGACCCGCGAGGCCCGGATGCACCACGACTAGCCACAGGTATAACCGCGGCTGTCGCATTTGTACCTACGGCCATAATTATATAAATATGAGCCTTGGGGTCAGCCATTTGAGGAGAAGGAGAGAAAAAAAGCGAGGAAGCCCTGTCCATTTTACTCTGTATACACCCCTATTGAGTGTTTCCTCTTCTATAAACATCTGTTAGCTCACATATAACTATCTTTTTACCCGGCGGGAGCTGAGTGTTTATCCATATAAAGTCATAGAAGTCTACTTTAGCAGCCCACTGTAAGCCCTCTCACATTTTATAAAGCCTTCTTTTCATATTAGCACACACTGTTATACACATTGAGAGTCGGGTTGTGTTCGTTTGCCCAGACTTTGGTCAGTGGTTTTCATTTCTGTCTGTATATATATACTTATATGTATATATTTCATATATGGACTAACATTATCGAGTTATGCCTCGATTGAGCCTAGACTTTGGTCTGGAACATTTATCTGCTTTTGTATATATATATATATATATATATATATATATATATATATAATTGTTGTCAGACATATCCGATGAGGCTGGATTTTACATCCGGTGCATTTAATGGCTTATATATATATATATATAATTGTTGTCGAACATATTCGATGAGCCTGAATTCACATCCAGTGCATTTACTTCTTTTATATATATATCTGTCCATATATATATATATATATATATATATATATATATATATATATATATATATATATATATATATATATATATCTAATAAAATACAAATGATTTTGAATTTCCCGCTCACTCAATTAATCATCTGGGCCATCCAAAGTTTGGGATAAATCTCACCGTCCATACATCTATCTAATAAAATACATCTATTTATCTATCTATCTATCTAATCTATCTAATAAAATACAAATGATTTTGAATTTTCCGCTCACTCAATAAATCATCTGGGCCGTCCAAAGTTTGGGATAAATCCCACCGTTCATACATCTATATAATAAAATACATCTATCTATCTAATAATCTAATAATAATTTAATAAAATACAAATGACTTTAAATTTTCGGCTCACTCAATAAATTATTTTGGTCGTTCAAAGTTTGAGATAAATCATATTGTCCATACAGTGCCGGAGGCACGAGACCCAGCTAGTATATTTACATTTCTGTTAGGCCTGGATATTTTTCCGTGGCCTTTTACAGCTTTATTTATATTTCGTCCTGCCTGGATTTTACTTCGTGGCAGTTGATCGCTTTTACAACTTTATTTACATTTCGTCCTGCCTGGAGTTTACTTCGTGGCAGTTGATCGCTTTTATAGCTTTATTTACATTCCGTCCCACCTGGAGTTTACTTCGTGGTGGTTGATCATGTCTATATATATATATATATTTACCACTTTTATATATTTATATTTTTGATCCCCCATGGAGTTGCTTTGCGGTGGTTGATCATGTCTGTATATATATATATATATATATATATATATATATATATATATATATATTTACAGTTTTTATATATATCTGCTTACTTCTTTCCATATAAACTTGGTATCATGTGAGCCTATGAATCATGTGATCATAGATTCAGTCTACTGAATCTAGATTCGGTTCCCTTGACGAACATTTTTCAGCTGTGAGCAGCTTGTACATTATTTTACAGTGTCTAAATTTCTTTTGATGGCTATTATGCCCGTGAGGAGTTCGGCACTGTTGTATATTATTTTCTCGAGAATGCCTCGCATCTCGAAAATAAAAGCAAACAAGCCGAACATTTAATGATAAAATGGGAGTATCAAAGGTTACTGAATGATGATCCGAATGATCACATAATCAGCTTCGTAGAAATTTGCGTACTTTTAAGTGAAATGGTGCAACAAATGATGCTATTAGACTAAGGTTATTTCCATTCAATCTAAGGGTTAAGGCTAAGAGTTGGCTGCATTCCTTACCATCAGACTCAATTAATACATGGAATGATTTAGCTCAAAAATTCCTTGATAAATTTTTCCCGAGCAACAACATGGTGAATCAATATACGAAACTTAGGATAGGTATAAAGAACTATTGAGGTAATGTCCACACCATGGACTACCCAAGTCGATGCATATGAATACATTTTACAATGGTTTATGAAAGTAGTATGCACACAAGCCAATCATGTATGATGATAAAACATATAATTTGTAATCAATTTTATTTATTTATTAATAAAAGTATTAATTTACTAAAGGCATTGGATTATAAACATGATGTTGCTTTAATAATATGTGATAAACCCATAGTGTTAAACAATGCTTTTAGAATCATGATGAGATCATGCTAATGAGATCTAATTTCTTAGACATTTTAAAACTAAAATATTCCCAGTCAATGGATTACTAAAAAGGGGATTAGTGAATCCGGATAGAATGATACATACGTTGCTTGCTCATTGGATGAGGATGCTCGATCTCATAATCATTTGTGTAGAGTATGTAGGTGCTTATTAGAGAATAAGTTCACTGAATGTGACTCGTTAAAGAATACTTAATGGAGTTTTACTTGTCTGTCAATAGGAATTCTTGTAGTGATAGTAGTACAAGTAATCATTAGACTTGAGATCATCATAGTATATTGTATATAATGATTTACACTTTGACGTATTCCTTAAGACCCTTATGGTATATCAAAAGGTATACTTGGGTGTAATGAGTTATATATGAAGATAATGAATGATCAATAAAGAATCTACCACTTCTAATAAAAGAAGAGATATGTCCTATGTGATTCGATAAATGACAACTAAGGAATCCTTGGCCAAGGTGAAATGAAATTAGAAAGTAGTTTCTAATTTGCATTTATTACGAGTTGTACATTTAGGAATCGAAATACATATAATTAAATAAAATAAGGCTTGACAGTAATTTCATATATTATATTTAATTAGGATATTGTATGGTGGAAGGATTGAATTCTACAGTAACTATTTACTCCAAGGTTCTTTTGTGATTAATGTTGAAATCTATATTATCTGGAAAGTCGTTGATCGCTAGGGAGATTTATCCCTATTGTAAAATAAATATTATTTGTTTAAATAAATTAATAGTTTAATTTATTTATTTAAATAAGATTAGAATGGTTCTAATTGATTTATTCACAACTAGTTTAATATGGAGAACCTAAAGGGTCACACCATAAAAGGAAGAATAATTATTTAAGAAGTTAATGACATAATTGTAATAATATGTTAAGTATATTTAATTTAATCTATGGTGATAGAATAAATTAAATAACTTAATATTTATTATTTAACATTTTGTAAATATTAAATATAAAATAATAAGAGGAGTCTTATTAATATTATTACAATTTTTACTATTTTAATTACTAAAGGAGTTTAGGAATTAATTTAATATTAGTACTCTCATTTTTTCTTAATAGGATTAGGAGGCAAATTAATTAAATGAGTTTTATTAATTATCCCTAATTGGATTAAGGAGCCTAATTAATTAAAGGATTTTGATTAATTAAATTTAACCCTAATAAGGTTTAACTGATATCTTTATAAGAGAAGTCTTATATTAGATATCAGTGTGGGTGTGAAATACACGATTCTAACAGTTGGAATAAGTACGCCTCTTTTCTATATAGATAGAAATTAGGGTTTGAGCCAATACCCTTTCTTCTCAATTAATTTATATATTTAATATTTGGTGTTCCTCTTATTAATTTATATATTTAATATTTCTAAAATATTAAATAATAAATATTATTCTATTTAATTTATTCTATCACCATTGATTAAATTAAATACACTTAACATATTATTACGATTATGCCATTAACTTCTTAAATAATTATTCTTCCTTTTATGGTGTGACCCTTTAGGTTCTCCATATTAAACCGATTGTGAATAAATCAATTAGAATAATTATAATCTTATTTAAATAAATAAATTAAATTATTAATTTATTTAAATAAATAATATTTATTCTACAATATTGATAAGCCTCCCTAGCGATCATAGACTTTCCAGATAATATAAATTTCAACATTAATCATAAAAGAACCTTTGAGTAAATACTTACCCTACAATTCAATCCTTCTACCATATAATGTCACAATTAAATATAAGTCACAGAATTAATATCAAGTCTTATTTTATTTAATTATATGTATTTCGATCCTTAAATGCACAACCCCAAATAATGCAAATTAGAAACACCTTTCTAATTTCATTCTGCCTTGGCCAAGGACTACCGGGTTGTCATTTATCGAATCACATAGGACATTTCTCTTCTTTTACTAGAAGTGGTAGATTTTTTATTGATCATACATTATCTCCATGTACAACTTATTATACCCAAGCATACCCTTATATATACCCTAAGGGTCTTAAGGAATAAGTCAAAGTATAACTCATCGTATACAAGATACTATGATGATCTCAAGTCCAAGGAACACTTGTACTACTATCACTACAGGAATTCATATTGACAGGCAAAGTAAAACTCCATTAGGTATTCCTTAGCGAGTCACGTTCAGTGAACTTGTTCTCTAATAAGCACCTACATACTTGCTTTAGTGTCTCCAAACAAATGATCATGAGATCAATCATTCTCATCCAATGAGCAATCAACGTATGTACCAATCTATCCGGATTCACTAATCCCCAATTTAGTAAACCAACGATTGGGAACTATTTTAGTTTTAAGCTTTCTAAGAATTTAGATCTCATTAGAATGATCATCATCATTATTCTAAAAGCATTGCTTAAAACTATGAGTTTATCACATATTATAAAACATCATCATGTAGATAATTAAAATCCTTTAATAAATTAATACTTTTTATTAATAAACGAATAAGATCGTTACAAAGTATATGCTTTATCATCAAACATGATTAACTTGTGTGAATAATACTATCAACATATACTTGTTTCTAGCAAACCTAACCGTGGTATCAAAGCCAACCTTGTGTTAATTATCAGTCATTGTGATTCCATGTATGTATTATATGCGATTGGATCAGATTACTCGGCAACAGAAAAGTTTTTTATTTCTGCGACATGGCATAGTTGCGCCGTCTCTAGTTCATTTTGGAGCGCAACTTCGCCGTTACCCAGATCCAATTGTCTGGATGAGCAATGCAGCTGCGCTATGTCCCAGTTCATTTTGGGCGCAGCTACGCCGTTACCTGGAATTTAGTTTCTGGCCTTGAAGCGCAGCTGCGCCGTGTTCCAGTTCATTCTAGGCACAGCTGCGCCCTTGGGCAGAAACTGCAAAAATTTTTTTTTTAATTAAATAAATAGTTTATTTAAGTGATAAAAGTCTAAAATAAAAATGTTTATTTTTTATGAAATATGATTTCAGAATTTCTAAAATTAAGGAGGTTAATTTGGATTTGGTTTTTGATTAAAATAAAGGAGTTTATTTTATTTCAAAACTAAAGTTTAGCAAATTTTTGCCCATTAATTAATATTAATGCATATATGGAATGGATTTATTTTCATGGGATTAATGTTATTTATTGATGCATATGATGATATGTATGAAAATAAATGGGATTGATTATGGACTATGACCAATGTGATTGGATTTTATTTTGGTTGGATACTTGAATGTATGAGTTTTATTAAATGGGGTTTGTGTACCTCGTCTTTTTTGGTTTTCTTTTTGTTGTAAATTCTATCTCTCTCCTATATACTCCCCCTTAACTGCTGATCAAGGTTTTTATTTAAATTAAATAGTTTATGTAATAGGATTAGTTAGAATTTCACGAAGAACCAGAGATCAAGGAGCAAGGTGCACCTGAAGATCCCTTTGTAATGGAGCCCGGGTTTGAATACAATAGTTATATTTAAATGTTAATTCTTTCACCCTAGGGTTTGACCTTTTGGTTCACTTGGTGGTTCTAGTGAACCAAAATAGAATAAAAGTCCATAATCAATCCGGGTAGAATATAGTATTCTATACTTGCATGCTAGTATTATATATATATATATATATGTGTGTGTGTGTGTGTGCATGCGCACTAAATAAGATGAGACTAATAATAACAAATCCCTCAAAGAAATTATATTAAGTTGTAATGTTCAAAGATATTTGGAATACCGAACGTCGCCTTCTAGCTTGATTAAAATAATAGAGCATTGAATATTTAATATGAGTTTGTTGTGCACACACAAGGAAAGTATTAAATATCTGAGATGTTGTTTTTATTAAATATGATGTTTATAAGGAATTGAACATTACCGCTTCGTTGTGCACAGATAAGGGCTGCAGTTTTCTCTTCACTTATATGAAAATTCTGGGGATTACTTAAATTAAATCATTTTAGTTAGGATGTGCACACACTTTTTGGCGACCCCAAATCCAGGCACTTGAAACCCGAACTCAGTTCTCCACGATACCATTTCTTTAAGCTGAATAATACTAAATAATAATACATTCGAACTCAAATTACTTACATCAAAGTTTACTTCCCCAGGTACGTGACCTTCAAATACATTCCTTACAATACCTGACAATAGATTCCATTGTCTTACTAACTATAATCATTAACTCATACTAAATCTCATTCGAACAACTTTTCTTTTCCCTTGTTCGTGCCTGAGCCTTCAGGTCGATCGTACGTAACTGAAAACATTTAGTTTAAGCAAGGATGAGCATTTGAGTGCCCATCAAGTAATAGTAATTATATATATAAGCTGAAAGAATATAAGTATTCTCTTTACATAACACTTCTACAACGAATCGAAAGTTGTGAAGTAATCTGTACTGATAAAAAAATTCACATAGCAACTCTCTTCCAAATTATTTAAATTTGGCTCTGGCTCTACCCATGAATAGGGTTTAAGAAACATACTATGAACATTGTTTTTCATTTTCGAAAAGGTTTAGCAGAAATTCATCCGTAAACCGCTCTGTCTTACGGGTACAGAGGGTGATCAGCCCCGTTGTACCCTGTATTGATCAATACTACATAACTCTGAACGAAATTCATCGTTTTATTCTGTCCGCTTCGGGCGCAAAAAATTTCCCATATAGGGATGTTCATACATGCCTGGTTCCAAACCCGAAGGTTTTTAATCTTGTTTAACAATAATATGTAATTCAACATATATGTATACGGGTAATTGAAAAAGTGTATCAACATGTGAATAAATGACATGATTATCCAAGTGGGGACACTTGTATAACCATTTAGAAATCAATGAACAGAATATATATCTGAGCTAACATGTTGATAATCAAAGCGTACATAATCTGTACAGGAATAGAAAAGAATTCTGTAACTCTATTACTCATGTCCATTGCATAAAGGAAATGCAAAGGTAAGATACTTGCCTGATTTGCTGATTACAAATCTCAACTTAGGTTTTATCTCTTTATCACAACCTATCAATAATCAGATCATTCATTCGATTAGAACAATATATCATAACACATAGTACTGTCTAATACAGTCAGCACATAGTCTAATCACGTCATCACATAATCACAGTGATCATACTTTTAGTTCATATTCTATACTTGAAATATTTTTATACATTTTTCAAATATCTCATCCATGCTCTTACAGTAGCCTTTTCTTTCTTTTATAAGGTCGGACATTTGTCGGCGTACCGACAGCATTATCGGGTAAATACTGAGTCTAAGACTCTTATTCTATACCTCAACATCTGTAAATATCAGACATTTTATTTTTAATCATTTTCGAAATTTTCTAGAAATTGAAAAATTTAAAATGATTCAAATCTATCTCTAAAAGGATCTATAGTGACATAACTGTCATTATGGTTGTTCTTCATCAAATCATGAACTTCATAACCGGTTCTCAAGTCAGCTAGTTTGACTGGATATAACTTTCAAACATCGGAATCATAATTAAATAATTTAAACATTAACAATTCCATTATCATTAATAATTAATTTATATTAAACTATTAATGAAATCATTGCCAAAATATAAAAGTTATTTATAATAATTCAAACTATTTTTAAAACACTTATATTACCCTTAAATGATTTTTAAAACAGTTAAAATCATTTTTAAATAATTACCATTAATATTTAAATATTAATGTACTATTCATTCAAATATTAAAAGTCATTAATTATAACTTCAAATATTTTTAAATCCTTAATATCATCTTTAAATGATTTTTAAATAAATAAAACCATTTTCAAACTATTTATTAAATATAAATATTAAATAAACTTAATATCATAAATCATTAACTACATATCATTAATATATAATTATTAATGAAATTATCTTCTAAATATTAAAAGTTATATTTTATAACTCAAAATATCTTTAAATACTTTATTTTTATTTAAAATAATTTTTAAAATATTTAAATCATTTTTAAACTAATTATTTATTATAATCAATAAATAACTTTAATATCATTAATATTAATTAATTAATGAAATTCATCACAGAATATTAAAAGTCATGGAAAATAACTTCAAATATTTTCTTATACCATAATATATTTTTTCATGAATTAAAACTATTTTTAAATAATTTATTTAATATTATAATTAAATAAATAAATATCTTTTACATTACAAAAATAGTAAATATTTATGAAATATACTCAAAATAATTAAAAACTATTTTTCGGACTTTAAAATATTTTTTTTCAAAATTATTTGGTATTTTTAATATTTAAAATCTATTTTTTTTCTAATTTTTAAATCATTTTCCGAAAAATCAGAAATTAAAATAATTAAAATCCGTCGCTAAAGGCTATAGCGACAGACAACCGTCGCTATAGGTGTTCTTCATCTCAAGAACACTGTCAGAGACAGTTCAATGGGGGCTACTTTGACCATGAATAACTCTGTCATCTTAATGAATATGGACAATATATAAATTGGGTTTTGTAGAGGAATTACAAGACTACAATCACCAACAATCGGAACGTTTAAAAAACATTAGATCTGGGAGAAATCGTGCCTCAAATTAGCTGTCAAAACTGTTTTTCACGAAAAACAGTTCGAGGTGCCTACTTTGGACCTCTATAACTTGATGATCATGTAATATATTTGTAATCTATTAACTCCAGTGTGTAGAAAACATGTAGGATTACAACCTTAAACCTTAACATAAACATAATAGAATCAGATCGAACTAGAAATTACTGGTCAAAGTACAACACGGAAATCTGTCACGAATTTTCTGAATTCGCGAATTTGTCAGTTTCGGTCAACCATGTTTGACCGATTATATCTCCTAATCTACAACGGATCATGACTTGATTCATTTTTCATATTAAAGAACACATATCAGGCTACATGTTACAAGTTTTAAAAATCAAAAATCATGATTGAGCAAAGCGTTATAAGCCCTGACATTTGATGAAAAATCACAGAATTCGGTTTTTCCAACTTGCTCAAATCTTTGATTTTTAGCATTTTGATGTTATGGGTCTGTGTTTTTACAACCCAGAACATTAATAGACTCCCTATTACACTACTTTAAAAAATCAATTGCATCAATTAACATCGAATCGAAGGATTTCAAAATTAAGGAATTTCATACCTTTTCTAGCTTGATTTTTGATTTCTGACTTCTTGATGCTTCTGATTTGTTGTTTGTGATGGTTGGGCTTTGATTATGAGGTTATGGGCAAGATAATTTCGTTGGCTAGAGGTTGAGAGAGTGTGGCTAGAGAGTTTAGAAAATATTAGTGTGTGTTTTCATTCAATCTCCTTGATCTCTATTTATAGGCCATGCTAGATGCTTTGGATGCTGATTTGGTTGGTATAATTGAGCTCACATGATAATTATGGAGAGGCTGGCCGGATTTTATGGACATGTGGTAGCAATAAAGCAAAAATAATGCAAATAATGCATAAATAATTCACTAAAATGGACAAAAAGGATAAAATGGTCATTTCCCCTCTCTTTAAAATATATTAGATACATTGGATGCTACAATTGGATGATTCAACTTGAATGATTGAGCATTGGATGCTATATGGGTAGGGTAAGTATGTTTGCCATGCTTTGCTAGCAAGATTCCTCTAATAATTCAACTAATAATACACTAATAAACCAAAAAGGGTATTTTGGTAATTTCGCATAAAATTTTAATGGCATTTTTGTACATAAGAATTAAATGTAGTATTTAATCACTAGATGGTAATTCTTATCATTTACTAATTACTTTCTATCTTTTGGTAAATTAAAACTTTTATACATTAACACCGTAACTAAACCCGATAATTTAAAATTAGGGTTTTCGATTGAAAATTTAGGGTGACGTCAATTAGGGTTTCTAATTGACCATTAGGGTTCTCTAATTATCTGTGTATGTTACTAACACAGTCATTACGGTCTCTATCTTCAACCGGTTAGGGTTATAATAAATAGGGTTTGTCCTAATTATCGACGTACAATAGTAATTAGGGTTTCCTTCTAATTACCGACATTCTTATACATAGTAACTTCGTATACACAGTCACTACTAAGTCATGTCTCATAACTGAGTTTAATAATTAGGGTTTCACAGCACGGTAATATGCTATGACCTAATTGACCGTCATTGCTCAATATTATCTGTCTGCACATACGCAGTACATAATTATGGTACTGTAAAATCATTATAACAATAATATAATATTATTATTCTCATCTCTTGATCACAATCCCAATCCAGGGTTTTGGATCTCATATCTGACTTCTCTTTCGTATATCAAGTTAAAATACTTGATTTAAATATTTTGAACAATTCATATAATAAAATATTTATTATATAAATCTAACTATCACTTTATATATTATTTCCAATCATGTTTTCATGGAAAATAATTAATAAAAACATTTCTGCTTACAGAAATTAATTACCATAAAAATATAATTTGTAGTAATTAATTATTCCAAAATTATTTCTAATTTTTCAAGTAATAATATATATTTGTATCTATCGTTCACATTACTTGACATTTATTCTCGTCATTAAATAAATAAAAAAAAATTTATACGCAAAATTTCTTATTTATTTTATATAGAAAATCTCGGGTTATTACATTCTCCCTCCATTATAACGATTCCGTCCCCGGAATCACCGCTTTAAAACTCATACACAGAAGAGTACATAACGCATATAATCCTTGCACATAGACCTCGATCAATACTTGATCGAACTGATCTTTAACTATTCTCCATAACGCTTGTCTATCTGACAAACAGAAATTTGATTTCTAAAAGAACTCAAATTTCTTCCTCAAAATTTCTTTAATAAAGTAATCTACTATATGTATATATACAGGAAAATCATATAAGACACATAAGTTATTCAAATAGCACCTGGAGTTCTGTTTCCAGCTGCCACCGTATCCTAGACCATCATGTTGTAGACCCTCGCAGCTGGGTTGTTTGTTAAGATTGGTTTCGTTATCGCCTATATCATGTTGTCATTTCTCGTATTCACATTCCTTATCTCACTTCTTCTTCTTTCACCTTATACTCTTTCATCTTATACTCCATTGATTCATAAATAAAATATTCGCTATACATCCTTGAATTGGGACAACCGAAAGAGATATGTCTCTTCTGCCCTCACACATAGCACACAAACTTATTCTTTATATCATTTCCCTTTTATCGTATAGGTGATAAAAGTTATCTTTTGCCCTTTCCGTTATCCTAACTATCATAAACGTTTCTACTGAGTCACTTAATCCTCTATACCCTACCAATAGGATTGTCTTAAAGTCTTTGGCGTTCTACGTTCTATTATCTGGTTGATCTTCCACAGTTGGTTTTCGTTTTCATCTCGGTGACATAATCGTAATTATTCTTCATTTCCTTACATTCTAAGCCGCATCGTATACGTTCGACTAATAACACAAAATTTCTACTCAAATAATCATGTATTCCAAAATATTAAATTTGAAACTTGGTTTACTATATTAACCAATATTCAGATAAATATTTGATACCTTTATAACAACTTACTTCATTAATCCAACTTGTGACACTCATGGTACTTCCAACCATAGCACCTCACATTCATAGCACTTAACAAACCATAGCACATATTGCTTTAAACATCAGCTATCCCTTTGTGACTACGAAAGTCGGGATTTAAAATCTTGACCAACATAAAAATTGAAAATATTTCGTTACACAACATACTTTTCACACATCATATTAAACATACTTACTCAACTTATCCTAAGATTTTTCCTTAGACAACTCTTCGTTCTATGACCTTTCATTCCACAAATAAAACATATATACTGCCTCGGATTGGGACAATGAGGAGAGAAATGTCCCTTATGTCCGCAATTATAACATATCTTCTTCCCTTTCTTTTTATCAGGTTTTCCTAAGTCAGGATCTTCTACCTTTCTTTTCGGTTACTTTTTCCTTAGTTATTATCAGGATCACAATCATTCATTCTCCTTCTCTCCTTACTGGGTCTATCTAAGTCACAATCCTCTATTTTTCTTTTTCCCTTATCTCTCGGAGCTGCACACGAAGTGTTGCTTGTGGCTCCCATCTGATCAATTTGGATCTTAAGCTTATCTTGCTCTTCCATTGTTTCTTTAAATGCCTGACGCAACAACTTTTCTATCTCCCACAACCTTTCCAGGGAAGAAACCTTGTTCTCCAGATCCTGCACTTTCATTGATGCTTGAGCAGCTTCAACGTTAGTGTCTGAATCACTATTTGTCAAATCCACGATTTCTGGATCTGATGCTACGTTTTCCACGATAGTCACCTCGTCCGATTTGGGTTCCTAGTGAGCTTCTATTTCAGCTGTTGGCCTCGAGAATAGCTCAGGGGTATGGATCTGATCCTTCTTATTCCACATATCTTTTCCACCAGACATCTACATACATAAGTTACCCTGATTAACATATAGTATTTATACACAGCAATCAAGAGTTCTATATACGTTGTCTCTTATTTTGTTTGACGATGAATTATTTTAATTCATCTCTATAAACATATCAACGCCTATCTATCTCTGCCGAAAGGCAGCTCCATCCACTCAGCATCGAATTGCATAAAGGTGATATCTAAAGCATGCTCCAAGGTATATATCCTGATTACTTTGGCTTCTATCTCAACCTTCAACTGTCCTATCTGTATCTCTCTCTGCTCCAACCTCCCTCGTAACTCTACTAACTCCATCTATGTTCGGTGATCAGCGTCCTCGTACTGCTATTTCGAAATCTTGGAGAGTACAATTCTGTGCCTCCTCCTGCTCAGCTCTAACCTTTAAGTCGTCGTTCCTAACTAACAAATCTCTTATCATCTCACTGTCTGTGTACTCCTCGCTAGAGTCCATCGTCTCTTAGGTTAAGGAATTACTATCATGACTTTCGTCATCCATCATATGACCACAATGAACGAGACAACATCATTACTGAAATAAAATATATTCATCATTAAAATGAAATAATATTTTATTTAGTACCACTAAAACTCGATGAATCTCTTCAACTCATCATATCCTATAACTTCTCACCAGAGTACTTCGTTTCCTGGTTCACTGAATATCTATCTTAACTTTCGTCCTCCATTCTTCTAAGGTTATAATTCTTCACCAGAGTCCTTCGTCTACTGAATATCTATCTTAACTTTTGTTATCCATTCTACTAAGGTTATAACCTAGGTTTCACATTCCTAACGTTTATAACATACAGCTCTGATACCAACCTGTGGCGACCCCAAATCCAGGCACTTGAAACCCGAACTCAGTTCTCCACGATACCATTTCTTTAAGCTGAATAATACTAAATAATAATACATTCGAACTCAAATTACTTACATCAAAGTTTACTTCCCAGGTACGTGACCTTTAAATACATTCCTTACAATACCTGACAATAGATTCCATTGTCTTACTAACTATAATCATTAACTCATACTAAATCTCATTCGAACAGCTTTTCTTTTCCCTTGTTCTTGCCCGAGCCTTCAGGTCGATCGTACGTAACTGAAAACATTTAGTTTAAGCAAGGATGAGCATTTGAGTGCCCAGCAAGTAATAGCAATTATATATATAAGCTGAAAGAATATAAGTATTCTCTTTACATAACACTTCTACAACGAATCGAAAGTTGTGAAGTAATCTGTACTGATAAAAAAATTCACAAAGCAACTCTCTTCCAAATTATTTAAATTTGGCTCTGGCTCTACCCATGAATAGGGTTTAAGAAACATACTATGAACATTGTTTTTCATTTTCGAAAAGGTTTAGCAGAAATTCATCCGGAAACCGCTCTGTCTTACGGGTACGGAGTATTGATTAATACTACATAACTCTAAACGAAATTCATCGTTTTATTCTGTCCGCCTCGGGCGCAAAAAATTTCCCATATAGGGATGTTCATACATGCCTGGTTCCAAACCCGAAGGTTTTTAATCTTGCTCAACAATAATATGTAATTCAACATATATGTATACGGGTAATTGAAAAAGTGTATCAACATGTGAATAAATGACATGATTATCCAAGTGGGGACACTTGTATAACCATTTAGAAATCAATGAACAGAATATATATCTGAGCTAACATGTTGATAATCAAAGCGTACATAATCTGTACAGGAATAGAAAAGAATTCTGAAACTCTCTTACTCATGTCCATTGCACAAAGGAAATGCAAAGGTAAGATACTTGCCTGATTTGCTGATTACAAATCTCAACTTAGGTTTTATCTCTTTATCACAACCTATCAATAATCAGATCATTCGTTCGATTAGAACAATATATCATAACACATAGTACTGTCTATTACAGTCAGCACATAGTCTAATCACGTCATCACATAATCACAGTGATCATACTTTTAGTTTATATTCTATACTTGAAATATTTTTATACATTTTTCAAATATCTCATCCATGCTCTTAAAGTAGCCTTTTCTTTCTTTTATAAGGTCTGACATTTGTCGGCGTACCGACAGCATTATCGGGTAAATACTGAGTCTAAGACTCTTATTCTATACCTCAACATCTGTAAATATCAGACATTTTATTTTTAATCATTTTCGAAATTTTCCAGAAATTGAAAATTTTAAAATGATTCAAATCTATCTCTAAAAGGATCTATAGTGACATAACTGTCATTATGGTTGTTCTTCATCAAATCATGAACTTCATAACCGGTTCTCAAGTCAGCTAGCTTGACTGGATATAACTTTCAAACATCGGAATCATAATTAAATAATTTAAACATTAACAATTCCATTATCATTAATAATTAATTTATATTAAACTATTAATGAAATCATTGCCAAAATATAAAAGTTATTTATAATAACTCAAACTATTTTTAAAACACTTATATTACCCTTAAATGATTTTTAAAACAATTAAAATCATTTTTAAATAATTACCATTAATATTTAAATATTAATGTACTATTCATTCAAATATTAAAAGTCATTATTTATAACTTCAAATATTTTTAAATCCTTAATATCCTCTTTAAATGATTTTTAAAAAAATAAAACCATTTTTAAACTATTTATTAAATATAAATATTAAATAAACTTAATATCATAAATCATTAACTACATATCATTAATATATAATTATTAATGAAATTATCTTCTAAATATTAAAAGTTATATTTTATAACTCAAAATATCTTTAAATACTTTATTTTCATTTAAAATAATTTTTAAAATATTTAAATCATTTTTAAACTAATTATTTATTATAATCAATAAATAACTTTAATATCATTAATATTAATTAATTAATGAAATTCATCACAGAATATTAAAGGTCATGGAAAATAACTTAAAATATTTTCTTATACCATAATATAATTTTTCATGAATTAAAACTATTTTTAAATAATTTATTTAATATTATAATTAAATAAATAAATAACTTTTACATTACAAAAATAGTAAATATTTATGAAATATACTCAAAATAATTAAAAAATATTTTTCGGACTTTAAAATAATTTTTCAGAATTATTTGGTATTTTTAATAACTAAAATCTATTTTTTTTCTAATTTTTAAATCATTTTTCGGAAAATCAGAAATTAAAATAATTAAAATCCGTCGCTAAAGGTTATAGCGACAGACAACCGTCGCTATAGGTGTTCTTCATCTCAAGAACACTGTCAGAGACAGTTCAATGGGGGCTACTTTGACCATGAATAACTCTGTTATATTAATGAATCTGGACAATCTATAAATTTGGTGTTGTAGAGGAATTACAGGACTACAATCTCCAACAATCGGAACGTTCAAACAACATTTGATCTGGGAGAAATCGTGCCTCAAAGTAGCTGTCAAAACTGTTTTTCACGAAGAACAGTTCGAGGTGCCTACTTTGGACCTTTATAACTTGATGATCGTGTAATATATTTGTAATCTATCAACTCCAGTGTGTAGAAAACATGTAGGATTACAATCTTAAACCTTAACATAAACATAATAGCATCAGAGCGAACTAGAAATTACTGGTCAAAGTACAACACGGAAATCTGTCAAGAATTTTCTGAATTCGTGAATTTGTCAGTTTCGGTCAACCATGTTTGACCGATTATATCTCCTAATATACAACGGATCTCGAATAGATTATTTTTTCATATTAAATACCACATATCAGGCTACATTTTACAAGTTTTAAAAATCAAAAATCATGATTGAACAAAGCGTTATAAGCCCGGACATTTGATGAAAAATCACAGAATTCGGTTTTTCCAACTTGCTCAAATCTTTGATTTTGAGCACTTTGATGTTATGGGTCTGTGTTTTTACAACCCAGAACATTAATAGACTCCCTATTACACTACTTTAAAAAATCAATTGCATCAATTAACATCGAATCGAAGGATTTCAAAATTAGGGAATTTCATACCTTTTCTAGCTTGATTTTTGATTTCTGACTTCTTGATGCTTCTGATTTGTTGTTTGTGATGGTTGGGCTTTGATTATGAGGTTATGGGAAACATAATTTCGTTTGCTAGAGGTTGAGAGAGTGTGGCTAGAGAGTTTAGAAAATATTAGTGTGTGTTTTCATTCAATCTCCTTGATCTCTATTTATAGGCCATGCTAGATGATTTGGATGCTGATTTGGTTGGTATAATTGAGCTCACGTGATAATTATGGAGAGGTTGGCCGGATTTTATGGACATTTGGTATCAATAAAGCAAAAATAATGCAAATAATGCATAAATAATTCACTAAAATGGACAAAAAGGATAAAATGGTCATTTCCCCTCTCTTTAAAATATATTAGATACATTGGATGCTACAATTGGATGATTCAACTTGAATGATTGAGCATTGGATGCTAGATGGGTAGGGTAAGTATGTTTGCCATGCTTTGCTAGCAAGATTCCTCTAATAATTCAACTAATAATACACTAATAAACAAAAAAGGGTATTTTGGTAATTTCGCATAAAATTTCAAGGGCATTTTTGTACATAACAATTAAATGTAGTATTTAATCACTAGATGGTAATTCTTATCATTTACTAATTACTTTCTATCTTTTGGTAAATTAAAACTTTTATACATTAACACCGTAATTAAACCCGATAATTTAAAATTAGGGTTTTCGATTGAAAATTTGGGGTGCCGTCAATTAGGGTTTCTAATTGACCATTAGGGTTCTCTAATTATCTGTGTATGTTACTAACACAGTCATTACGGTCTCTATCTTCAACCGGTTAGGGTTATAATAATTAGGGTTTGTCCTAATTATCGACGTACAATAGTAATTAGGGTTTTCTTCTAATTACCGACATTCTTATACACAGTAACTTCGTATACACAGTCACTAGTAAGTCATGTCTCATAACTGAGTTTAATAATTAGGGTTTCACAGCACGGTAATATGCTATGACCTAATTGACCGTCATTGCTCAATATTATCTGTCTGCACATACGCAGTACATAATTATGGTACTGTAAAATCATTATAACAATAATATAATATTATTATTCTCATCTCTTGATCACAATCCCAATCCAGGGTTTTGGATCTCATATCTGACTTCTCTTTCGTATATCAAGTTAAAATACTTGATTTAAATATTTTGAACAATTCATATAATAAAATATTTATTATATAAATCTAACTATCACTTTATATATTATTTCCAATCATGTTTTCATGGAAAATAATTAATAAAAACATTTCTGCTTACAGAAATTAATTACCATAAAAATATAATTTGTAGTAATTAATTATTCCAAAATTATTTCTAATTTTTCAAGTAATAAATATATTTGTATCTATCGTTCACATTACTTGACATTTATTTTCGTCATTAAATAAATAAATAAAAAATTTATACGCAAAAATTCTTATTTATTTTATATAGAAAATCTCGGGTTATTACACACTTGACCATTATGATTTAAGAGGCAAAATATAAGGTGTTATATGATGATGTAATTGACAAGAGTTATCTACTGTGATAACCCGAAGTTTCAGAAATTAATAAAATAAGAGTTAGTAAATAAAATTCTTATTATAAGATATGTCGGGTTCAAATATGAATGTATATATGTGTTATATATTTATAATTTTTGATTATGTGGGAAGAAGTTATATATATGATTTTATAGTTAAATAAACTATTAAAGAAAGAAGAGTTTGAACTTGAAGTTTAATATCTAAATTATTGAAGAATGTAGCAAATGATATTGTAAAGTCAAAAAGGAGATTGATTTTCGTTAGTATAATAAGTTAGCATATAGGAAGTATGTTAAAAGGTTTGCAAGTAAAAGTTTCTATTTTTGTTGAAGCAGAACATGTCTGAACTTGATGTGGCGCGACCGCGCCACTCTCAAGCCTAAGACCAGCGCAGCCGCGCTAGTCTAAAGACAATTCAGGATGATTTTGAGTAATTTGAACTTTAGGATTTATATATTAGTGGCCAATATGTTATCATATGGGTTATATTTGATATTCAAACTATCCATGAATGGATAGAGATACCAAAGCATGAATTGAATGAGAGATAATCATGGAAATTAATTAACCCAGAAGAAATATTAGTTAATTAAGTTATATTATATAATATTATAATATAATTTGAGTATTAAAGCCTTGTGTGACAGTGGCGTGATAATAAATTGAATGAAAGGGGTAATTAACTCAAATAAAATGGTGAATTAATATATGTGCTTTACATGAAAAAAATGAAATAATTATGCTAATTAATTTTGTTATTTTTATATATTACATAATATGATAATATATGAAAGGGTTTAATATTTGAAAGATGTTAATGGAAAATAAGTGATGGATAATAGAAGAAAACTAATATATCTACAAATGAATATTGGTTAGAGATTTATATATTAGATTAATATTTAAGATGTGGCTAAATGTAAAGATTGAAGATGTTGTCTTAGAAAAATCGGAAAATTATACTTATAATTATATAATTTAAATAACGGAGTAAAGGATAAATATTCTAAGGGTAATTATTATTTTTAAATAAAGGTATTATAAGTATAAGTTCATAAGTGTATAAGTATTCTAGGTAGCTAAGTAAATTAGTATTAAAATAAAGTGTGTCACCCAAACTTTATCTTGAAAGAATATTAAATGAAGTGGAATTGGGGAAAAGCCAAGCATGGCCTAAACCCATGATATTTTACTACTGAGATTATATAATAAGCTTGAGTTATATAACTCTAGTGAGCTTGGATAAATGAGCCTTGTGTGGCATGAATATTAAAGTTTAACCAATTGAAGGTTTAACTAGAATTATGAAAAGAAAATTAATGGTAAGGGAATAAATGATGGATATTAATTAATCATTGTGGTAATTATATATGATAAGTGTGGTGGAAAATAATGGGTTGAGGGTACCCAACTGAAATATATTTAGCCCAATTAAAATATTATTTGGGTTAACCCAATGTACATGAATGATATGATTATGAGAATAGGTACCCCTAACTTATCATAAGGTCATAATATTAAGTTATCAAATGTGACTTGTGTAGCATAAAAAAAGGAAAATCACATTAATAATGTTAAGGTTAAAAAGGAGAGTGCAACATTCTTAAAAAGCCTTATCCCAATTTCTCAGTCATTTTTCGTTCCTCACGTGACTATGCCATTGGCTTATCCTATCTCTCCAGGCTCAAAACTCAGTGAAATCAAAAAGGCTAGAAGATGGTGATGATGGCTATGGAAATGGTGGGGAGGGTGTAAAGATTGGATAAACCATTAATGGGTTTTGCAACTTTCCACCAACTTCTTATTACCCCATGGCTTCTTTCTCTTTCCTTTGGTTTCATTCCTGGGGCAAATCCCAAATTTGGGTAATGGTTCCTCTATTAATTGGAAGCTCTCCTTTATAAATTCAAGTTGCTAAAATGCTTGATAAGCCTATATTAGAGAGTGAGTGCTCTGGAATTGAGTGAGCAAACTAATTAGAAGGAATTTAGCAAATTTAAGCTTTGAAGAGGTAATGTCCTCATATGTGTTCTTACTTTCAAGTATGATAGCTCTTTTCAAAATTTTCATGAAATTACTTATGAATTGGTTTGTAAATTGATATCATGATATTATCTGAGTAATATGGAATCATGATAGTTGTTCAGAGTATGTTAAATTATGACGCCCCAAAAACCGGGTATCTTCCAACCCGACATATGGTGCTACACGGTGCTACATTTCACATATACATTCAATTGAAATGCCTCAAAAGAATGAATATGTCTTATATATATTCCAAATAATATTACCATTCCCCAGGTTCTTAATAACCATTACATTTGTTCTTGTCATAATATCAAATAATAACAACATTCACCTATACTATTACAAAGGTAATCTATAGGTTCGCCTTAGCCTTCTCTTTATCTTTACCGGATCCTTCGGTCCATTCGGTCTTAGCTGCATTCATATGGTTCAAGCAAGCGTGAGCATAACTAGCTCAGAAAGTATGACAATTCCATTTAAACAATATGCTTGAAACATACAAGTCGTATATCTTTAATAACTAAACAATAGTTATGAAGTACTATCGATAATTCAAAATAGCTATTCTCTTTTCTTAAAACGTTTTACAATGAACAACATTTAGGAAAACATCAATTCCGGTCCAAGACCTTGAGCATTTCATACTTTCTTTGAAAAGAACAATCTGACACCAAGTTTATAAGTCTGACATTACTTACGAGCATGACTAGGTGATCAGCCTATAGTACTTTATGTTGTACAACACTACTTTCTTTAAACGTATTTACATTTAAGTTTTGGCAACCTCACGTGCCTGTCATTTGATGAAAAAACATTTTTTTAGCATACTAAGTCTTCTTTTTAAAACCATACCAAAATAGTTTGGTAAAACTTAACAACATTGACAACAGTTCGATAGATTATAAGAAATCTAAAGAAACATCTTAAGTCTAGTCGAAGGAATTGGCTTCAACTTCATCATCCATCAATTCATGTGTAAGATTCATGAATAACAAAGCTTGTAAAGATTGAACATAGACAAGGGTCATAACACTAGCCTTTAGCGTCTGCTACTGTAATTATACTTTACCTTTGAGTCTTTAAGGTCTCTACAATACATAACCACATAACATACCACATTAGGTCATAATCAGATATGTATGGTTCCTAACGTATCTTACACTTCTTCTCAAACTAATTGTTTATTAGATTGTTATTATTGGTTCAAGAAATCTTTCTACGACCTTTAGTTTATATTATTTAAAGTCTTAATCTTCATTACGGATGTTACTTCAAGTTAATTAAGGAAATTTAATTTACCCTAATCAATTTAATTTCTTTCTTTACTTATAAGCCTTCCTTACTATCCTCATTCTAGTGCTGGCGCTGCGGCGCCAACTTCCATTCTTGATCTCGCGCTACGACGTGGGTTTCCAGTGTGTCATGTTCAGTCTTGGTACTGCGATACCAGTCTCAGTACTGAGGGTCGCACTGCGGTGCCACTTCCTAGTATCTCCCATTTCGGCCTCGTGCTGCAGCGCCGACCATAGCTCTCTGGGTCGCGCTGCCGCGTGGACCAAATGGCCAAGAAAAATTTTAAAGTCTTTTACTTTGATGAACTTTTTGGGCGTATAAATTGTTTATTTTAAGTCCAAATTGGCTCGTTTAAATGCCATTAGCTCACAAATCACATGCTCTACGTGTTTATATAAGAATTTTACATTTTCAAATTCGTTAACATGGAATTCACCATTTAGGTCTATTTTTATGAAAACGATAAACGTTCGTGAATGTTCATAGCTCGTTTCTTCATTCTAAGTCAGAATTTGACCATTTTTGAGTCCTTGGACAATTCTCCATTGAAAACTAACGTTTTCAAGTTCAATGTCAAAATTGAACTTCTATTCCGAGAATTTCACAATTTCGACAATTATCGTCTAATCTTTTAAATTCCGCCATTACATCATTACTTGAGATTTTTACATCATTTCAAATGGATTCATTCCATCATACTAGCATCCTAACCAAACATATTTCAATAATTTATACACATGAGAAGTTCTTACATGGTCTTCATTAGTTTATAACTTAAATAAGTATGAATTACTTGTATATGGCGTATTAAGGTTTAAGTTCATTGATTAACCATTCTTATCACTTTTTAGCATACAAGTTCTACCACTACTCACTTATCTAACAATTGAAGAGAGGGAGAATCATGGTTTAAGATCATTACCTTTGAAGTTCAGCTTTGTTCTTCCTTCTTGTTCTAATAAAGACTAGCTTTTTCTTGCTTTTTCTTTCTACTAAATAAGCACTTAGATGTTAGTGAAATTTGACAAGTGAATAATGAAAATCCAAAGCTTCTATTTATAGAAAATCCTAGTTGAGGGTATAATGGACTTTTAGGCCATCCACCTCCTTAACTCCACCTCCATACTATTCATCTCTTTATCACCAAGTAAAACCACTTTACTTGGTCACCAAGATGATGCCATGTGATCATGGGGCCCACATGGGTCATTCTTACCCATTGGATCGATCCACGAATCCAGTTATTAATTTTGGCTTTAGGTTTAATTAACCTAACTTATTCTTTGGTCTTGCATTAACAAATATTTGGGTCTTAACATTAATTTCAATTGGGCTTATACAACTTCTACACAGTCCTACAAGTCCAATACACTTGGCTTAAATCCTTATAACGTATAATTTATGTATTATTCTCGTATGCTAACTCATTTACTCATCCATTATATACGACATACCATCATTCATACATACTTATTTAATACCTCGTATCATACTCGTATTCATTACCTCGTACAATACTTCCGCATCATACGATCATCATTTACTCATTAACGTTTCACTTTCCCTAACGTTCTCAAATTTAGTCCGCAGGCGAAAAATTGCGTTTTCCATACATGAATTATTATTACATAATCCATCTTCCCTTGATATTCTATCGTTACATATTTCTCAAAAGTTCAAAAATAATTCCCGAGCAGAAATCAGTGAATATTGTTTTTTAGAAAATTTCTCGGATAACTTTTATTTTCATCTTGGAAATTCAAACACTTTAATTCCTTCACGTAGTAAAAATACTATGACATTTCGACATATCTAGGTTATAGAACAACCTTCATCTTACTAACACATAATAATAACATATAATATAATTTTATTCATTATTTAATTAAATAATTTTTTTTTACATAAATCCGAATTTCTCGGTCGTTACATAAATCAAAAGGGTATGTGTTTGGGTTTTAACTGCTGTAGAACAGTGCCTTGTCTGGTGATGTGCCAAAGTGGCGTAGCCACGCCACTTCCTAGTACAAATTAAGCGCGGTCGCGCCGTCTGTCAGTCTTGAAATCCAATTTCTGCTATAATCTGATTTCTGAACATGTTAGGTTGGTTTAAAAATGGATATGAATAACCCCAAAGCATGGATTAAAGGTACCTTAGTTATAGTAGGTCACTATAACTTGTTTTAGTTTAAGTTTTAAAGGAAACTTATAAGTTTGGAACGACAAACCTTGTTTAAAATAAACTTACTTGTATTCTTATCTTGTGAGCATGTGTAAATAACTTAAATATATATGTAATGAGTCTAACATGTGGTCTAAGGTTACCTTGAATATAATGAGTTGTGTTAGCTTGGTATTAATGATTTTTGGAAGAAAACTTGAAGTTTTAAAAACGAAACTTGACAAACTTTGTGTCTTTTAAGTTCTGATTTTGGAAACATGTGTATGTAACCTAGCTATTGCTCGAATGGGTAAGGAATGTGGTTTCAATATATATTGCATATAAAAGGTTGTCAAGCTTGGTTTAATATGTGTTTTAAAGGAAAATTTAAAAGTTTTAGAAGCTATTTTTGATGAGCATTGTATTAATTGCATTATGACCTTATGAGCAAGCATGTTAGTACTTTTTATGCCTTTAACCATGAATGATATCAACATCCAATTAGTTAAGTATGTAAGCTATTCAAGCATGTTTAAAGAAAGGAGTATACTAATTGTGTGTAAATGAGTTTGATACACATAAGCATGCGTATTAAGGATTGTTTAGTATCATTATGTGACTTAATGGTTAACATAGCGAGTCCCTTGTTGAATAAACCTATTTAGCCTCGATTAAAGTGTTTTGAAAAGGAAGTTGTATGCTTGATTCGAGTTTTATCTCAAAGTCTGTTGTAAATACCTGAGATGGTGTTAAACTTGGTCCATAGGCTTTTGAACATGTTAATCATAGTTTTGCCAAGAAACACAAAAGAAACTAAAAGTTTAGAAATTAACCTCAACATTAACAAGTGTGGGAAACCAAATTTGTTCTAAACTCTGTCTTTATGTGTTTATATTGTGTTCAAAGGTATTAATGTTCTAACAAGAAAACTTGATCCTCAAAAATTTCAGTTCTGATTTTGGCAGGGAGTGGCCGCGCCGTGATGTAGAGTGGTCAAGAACAATTTGTTAACTTTCTAGACTTTATAGCATGTCTATATATATTCCTTAAAGACTGTAAAAGAAGAAATAAGATTGTTTTGAAAGAATAAACATGATAGTGGAATGGACTAGCAACATAGCTATCCTAAGAGTATATTGAAGAAATGAAATGAAACAATGTAAAATTTATTATTACATTAAGAATGTAAGGAAAATTATGACTGATGGGTATGAATCGATGATTATAATTGTGTAGGAATACACGAAGTGCAAATAATGATAAACATTTAAGTTGTAGTTGATAATCTACGAGCCAGACAAGTCTTTCAGTTTCTATTTGCTCGATAATGTTGATAACTGTTGATTGATTTATGCTATGATATAGAATGTCAAATTATATATGAAATGCATATGAGATATGTATGAAATGAATTATGATATGCCATGAAATGTGGAAATATCTATAAGATATGTATGAGATTGAAAGTCAATTTACGATTATATATTTTGTAAGTTAATCTCTATACTCGTTATATGAGAGGCAGCATGCGTATGTGTTTAAATGGTTATGATTGTATAAACTGAGTATGATTATATGTGTTATGTGATGCATAAAAACTGTTAGAATTGCTGGGTTGCCGAGCTCACCCTTGCAAATAACCACTTTTGCATGTTCAGGACTCACGGTAAAGTTACATGTTGCTTGATTGATAAAGTTCAATAGTATCACAAGCAGATTTATTTTTTTACCTGAAGATATGATTTTGAACCATGCTTTAGGTTTTAGATGATGTACTTGATAGTTGTTTAACTCTTGTAGAGCTGTAAAGTCGTACAATTCTACACCTAAAGAACATCGAATTAAGATGTAAATTTCATAATGTAACTCTGATGAATCGAAGCATAGAATAAATTTGATTTAGAGATATGTAAATGATGAAGGTTGTGATCCAGGAAAATGAATAAAGAATTCAAAAATGTTTTAATTATTCCACATCTTATTAAGTATAACATCGAATATGATGTAAAAACAAGAATGATTAATGTTCAAGATCGATAATTAGCTTATGAAAAATTTGGTATTGATTCATAGATCCTGGAAAGAAAAACGAATTAATATATTAATTAGTATCAAAGTTAAATTGTATTCATTAAATTATGAATGAAAGTTATTAATAGTTAGACGAAGGTAGTATTGTGAAGCACCAGGTCCAAGGTAACGGATACCCGGATTTGGGGGCGTTACATCTACCTATTTATTTATATATAGTTTGTTGTGCACACACAGGGCTATATATATTTGAAATGTGATCTTTATTCTCACTAGAAAATCTTTAATTAGATATTGCTGAACTATAATGATGAGTGTAATATAGTTTAAAGAAAATAGTGAAAGATACCATTATAAAATAAGACCTAATTTATTTTGGTAAAATAAATTAATAAATGAATGTTTGCTAAAATATTATCTTTTTACATCCAGAATTTTGAAAATGTCACATTCACTAATTTCACTGTGTAGCATACTTAATACTAACAAACTGACTGGACCAAATTTAACTGACTGGTTAAGGAATCTGAGAATTGTTCTCACTGCTAAAAAGATTTCTTATGTCGTAAATTTTCCCGTCCCTCAAAAACTTGCTGAAATAGCCTTTGAGGACGAGATTTATACTTTTAAGAAGTGGCAAGATGATTCATCTTTGGCTCAATGCATTATGCTCGCATCCATGAGTAATGAGCTTCAGTTTGAACATGAGGCTATGGATGTTCCTGCTATATTATTGCACCTACAAGAGCTGTTTGGTGAACAAAGTAGGATTGCAAGATATGAGATATCTAAAGAGCTCTTCCGATCACAGATGGCCGAGGGCACTACTATTGAGACTCATGTCCTAAAGATGATCAATTTGATTGAACGTCTTGGACAGCTTAGGATTGTCATGGATGGGGAGTTGAATCAAGATTTAGTCTTGCAGTCACTCCCAGACACCTTCTCACAATTTGTTGTGAATTTTCACATGAATAAGTTGGACGTCAACTTTCCTAAGTTACTTAACATATTGAAAACTATTGAAGGTCACTAAAAATCCAAAAAGGACCATATCTTAATAGTGGATGATTCTTCCAAGAAAATGAAGAGGCCCAAGGTATCTTCTAAAAAGAAGAAATCCAAAAATGGTAAGGGTAAGGCAAAGGTGAAGGATCAAAAGAAACCTGATCCAGCTAGCAAATCAATTTGCTTTCATTGCAACAAGCTGGGTCACTAGAAGAGGAACTGCAAAGATTATCTTACAGAACAAAAGTAGAAGAATCTTGGAGAAGCTTCGAATCCTAATCAAGGTTTATTTATGATTGAAATTAATTTTTCTGAAAGTTAATCTTCTACTTGGGTATTAGATACTGGCTGTGGTTCTCACATATGTAATAATATGCAGGGACTGGTTAGAAGTAGACAACTGAGCATGGATGAGGTCGTCCTATGAGTGGGAAGTGGAGAAAAGGTTATTGCATTAGCTGTAGGGACTTATTGTTTAGCACTGCCTACGAGCAAGTCCATTAGTTTAAATAATTTTTATTTTGTTCCGTCACTTATTAGAAACATTATTTCAATATCTGTATTGGATATGGATGGTTTTGACATTATAATAAAGAACAATAATTGTTCTATTTATAATAATAATTTTTTATACGGTGTTGGTAATTTACGAAATGGACTTTACATTCTTGACTTGCATGAAAATATATTTCAAATTGAACAAACTAAGAAAAGGAAAAGAGATGATGTAAATTATACTTTTATATGGCACTATAAACTCGATCATATTAATGAAACAAGATTATCCAAGTTGCATAAAGAGGGGCTCTTAGAGCTATCAGATTATGAATCATATCCAACTTGTTAATCTTATCTCATGGGCAAAATGACTAAATCTCCTTTTAATGGAAAAGTAGAAAGAGTTACAAAGTTATTAGCGTTGGTTCACACAGATGTATGTGGACCTATGACAACGAATGCAAGAGGAGGTTATTCTTATTTTATTACATTCACTGATGATCACTCAAGATTTGGATATTTTTATTTAATGAAATACAAATCTGAACTATTTGAAAAGTTTAAATAATTTAGAATTGAAGTAGAGAAGCAAACTGACAAGAGTATTAAGATTCTTTGATCTGATCGAGAAGGTGAATACTTAAGCAGTGAGTTTCTCAATTGTCTCAAAGAAAATGGTATAATCTCACAATGGACTCCACCGGGAACACCACAGCTGAATGGTGTATCTGAAATGAGAAATTGAACACTGTTAGATATGGTTCATTCCATGATGAGTTTTACCGATCTTCTGGTGTCATTCTAGGGATATGCCCTAGAAACCACTATTTATCTACTAAATAAGGTTCCCTCAAAATCCATCCATATGACTTCATATGAGATGTGGATAGGGATGAAGCCTAGTCTTAAGTATGTTGAGATTTGGGGATGTCCAGCTTATGTGAAAAGGTTTTAGAATGATAAGCTTGGGACGAGATCTGATAAGTATACGTTTGTGGGAGGAAAAGGAGTTTATCCTTGAAGGGGCCAGTGGGAGGAAATATATCTTGAAGAAATTCAAGAACCACAAACCACTACAGATCAAATGGATGAACCTGTCCAAGTAGAGATACCTTCTTTACCACACCCTATTCGTAAATGTGGAAGAGTACCGAAGATAACTGATAGGTATGGATTTATCATAGAAGATGACGACGATGTACGCATCATAGATGATTATGATCCATTGAATTACGAGCATGCTATGAGTAGTAATGACTCAAAGAAGTGGCAAAAAGCCATGAAATCTGAGATGGACTCCATGTATGAAAACTATGTATGGACTTTGGTTTCACCACCTGAAGGCATTAAGCCTATTGGGTGTAAATAGGTCTTTTGAAGAAAGACTGGAGTAGACAGCAAGGTAGATACCTATAAAGCCAGACTAGTCGTAAAAGGGTTTCAAACAAAGTTAAGGAGTTGACTATGATGAAACCTTTTCACAAGTAGCGATGCTCAAGTCCATTTGGATTTTGCTCGCGATTGTAGCTTACCACGACTATGAAATCTGGCAGATGGACATGAAAACAACCTTCCTCAATAGGAAACTTGAAGACGATGTGTATATGACACAACCAGAGGGATTTTTTCAACGGTTGGAACAAATCAAGTCTGTAGGCTACAACGATCTATTTATGGATTGAAGAAAGCTTCTCGTACGTGGAACATCCATTTTGATGAGACAATCAAAGAGTTTGATTTTTATCAAAAATGAGGATGAACCATGTATTAGTGGGAGTGCGGTTTCATTCCTTGTATTATATGTTGATGCTATACTACTGATAGGGAATGATATTCATATGCTATAATCGACTAAAATCTGGTTATCTAAACACTTCTCCATGAGGAACTTGGGAGAAGAATTCTATATTTTAGGGATAAAGATCTATAGAGATAGATCTAAAAGGATGCTTGGCTTGTCTCAAGGAACGTACATTGACTCGATGCTTAAGAGGTTTAGCGTGGAAAATTTCAAGAGAGGTCTCATGCCAATGAGCCATGGAATACATCTCTCCAAGAAAAAGGCCCCAAAGACACCTGAGGAGAGAGCAAATTAGTATGGACCGTTGCTTTACATTTTAATAGTAAATCAATATGGACCATCCGTTTAAAAGTAAATCAATCTAGAACGTTTATGAATTAGTTACTATTCAGTCCATTCTCCTATAAATAGAAGCTCATTCCTATATTATTTCTTACGAATTCACTGAAACTCTAGAGAGAGAAATTATAGAGAGAAGTTATAGAGAGAAAATCTATAGAGAGAAAGAAGAAGAGAAGTCTGCTACCTCACTATTCTAGTATCCAGTTTTCTTCTAAGATAAGGGATATTATTATTATAGTAAGGGGTATTATTTCTTTCGTATTCATGAAGAGAACTTCTGTTATTCTATTCTTTATTATTATGTTGGAATAACTTGTCTATGCGAAGTACCGCATACATGGTGAAATTCTTCTGTTATTCCATTCTTTATCATTCTGTTGGAATATCCTGTCGGTGCGTATTACGCCTGACTTGGTTCCATTAATTATTATTCTGTTGGAATAACCTGTCTGTGCGGTGTATCGAATGTATCGTGAATTATGTTGTTATTCTATTCTTTATCATTCTGTTGGAATATCATGTTGGTGCGTATTACGCTGACCTGGTTCCATTATTTATTATTCTATTGGAATAACTTGTCTGTGTGGTCTATCGCATGCATGGTGATTTCTGTTGTTATTCTATTCTTTATTATTTTGTTGAAATATCCTGTCAGTGTGCATTTACGCATAACCTGGTTCCATTATTTATTATTCTGTTGGAAATAACCTGTCCGTGCAGTCTATCGCACGCATGGTGAATCCTTCTGTTATTCAATTATTTAGTATTCTGTTGGAATAACCTGTCTATGTGGATTACCACATGCATGGTGAATGATCCTTTGTATTCATTCCTTATTAAATTGTGGAAATGATCTATATACGTGGATTACCGTATGACAAGCGAAATTCCATTTGCAGTTTCGTAATTTTTTTGACCCTCAAAATTTCTAGAAAGTCCTAATATAAGCATTGGACTATTAATTATGATGAAAGTCATAATAAAAGCATTGGACTGATGAAAATCATGAGTATATGTAGTATTAGTAAGTGTTATGATGAGTTATGTTGGTTATTATGCGAAAACATGTAAGTTTCTTTGAAATCACAAAGTGTTGAAAATTAGATTTTTGGTAAAAATGGAACATGAAATTCAATTGACCATATCTCCTATTATATTTCGAATTTCTGAGTGTGGTCAAGTTCTAGAGTTAGATATATGAGTTTTCTAACTTATCCAACTGGAATATCAAGAAAAGGTAATGTAGATTTTCGTGTGGCTGATTTTAGCAAATGAGTCGAAAGCTGCAAAGTACCAAAAAGCTACTGCCCATAATTTTAAAAGGGCATTTTCGGCCACTTAAATTGTGAGAAAAATTCTGGCCTTTTGGGACATGGAAATATATGATATAAAGTACTTCCTGTCCAAAAATGAGCTCATTCCGACATAAAATGAGCAATTTATGATCATTTCAATATTTAGGTTTTTTCGATGAAAAATGCTATAACCGGAGTTCTATAACTCTGATGACCATAAAATTTAAACTGGAAGCTCACATTAACATTCGTAAGATCCTGCCAAGATTTTGGAATTTCTGGAGTTAAACTTGAGGTAGCTAATTTCTTAAGGAATTAATTAGAAATTGATTTTTGAAAAATACTTAAGGGAGTTGAAAAATTATAAAAAAATACTTGTTGTGTATGAGATATATGTATATATGTTTGGACAACGGATAGAAAAATAATAAGTTGATTTGGTAATTTTTCATGAAAATGGTTTAGTTACGAACATATGAGTTAAATATGTTATGTGAAGTTAAAAATTTGGTTTTACAGTTGTATATCTTTGGCTTACGTGTATAGATGAACTGTTGATTATTGGTTTTACAGTTTTATATCTTTGGCTTACATGCAAAGATGAACTGTTAATTATTGATTTTACAGATGTATATCTTTGGCTTACGTGCAAAGATGAACTATTGATTGACGAGTATCTTTGACTTATGTGTATAGATGAACTGTTTATTGGTATGATTATGACAAGGGATCATTCGGTATAATCATAAACTGTAATGTTATAGATGATGTGGTAAAAGTCCTCATTGGCCCGTAGTGCATTGATGGACAGTTATTAGTATGATTATAACCAGGGATTATTCGGTATAATCATGATCATTGATGATTATATGAATATCCTTGGCCGTACTGCAGGGATGATTTGATGATGTGGATTATTTATTAAGCTGAGTCTCAGCGATAAAATGTTGATAATAAATTTTTAATTCGTAAAAGATAGTAGATATCATGCTCTATTTGACTCTTTTAAAATATAATTATATGTCTTTGGCCTGTAGTACAATGATGAATTGTTAATGAATATCTTTGGCCGTAGTGCAAAGATGAATTTATTAGTATGATTATGAGCAGAAATTGTGATTTGGTATAACCATGATTTTTGATGTTTTAGGTGAAGATAGGTGATGAAAATTATCTTCGTCCTGGGTGCGAAGAGGAATTTAGAATCACAATTATGATTATGAGTTATTCATATGATTGTGGATAGGAATTGTTGATTGATGTTACAGGGATAAAACATTATCAGTGGACTTTTAACATAGAGAAGATAATAGATCTGATGGTCTATTTGGCTCTTCTAATGGATTGCTCGTTCCGCTGCAACTATGGTTGAAAAGTTTTTTCATCTACCATATGTTATAAATCTCTGATTTATTACTGACGAAGGCTATTGATTATTTAATTATCTTTAGTCACGATATTCTTTATTGGGCTATTTGTGCTCACCCTTTTGCTTCACAATTCCTTTCAAGTAATAAGAGTGTAGCTGGGTCGAGCAAGGATAACAGGGGAATAGAAAGGTGGTCTATAGCAGTTGAGGTTCTTCCTAAATAGTATGGAAATAATTTTATTGATGACTCTAAATAAGTGTGTTGTATTGTATACGTCATTTGATATTTAATTTTGGTGAACCAAATAGGGTGAGGTGAACCCAACTTTGGAAGGGTGTTTTGCCACTATCATACAAGATGTCTAATGACATACAACCTCGTATTATCATAAGACAGGGTTGTGCACATCCACTTGCAGAAACCCTAGGAAGTAAAGATAAGTAAACTAATGCATAAGTCAAGTATATGACTAATTGGTGTATGTTCTATTTTCTTATGTGTTATATAGGGATTGCGGTAAATAGTTTAGCGTTAACTATAAGTTGTAGCTGTGCGTAAGGCAAGTTTCCTAACTTCATTCATATTTTAATGAATGCTAGTTTCTTAAACTTTCTAAGATGTTGAACTTGGGAAGTTTTGTCTATGTGAAAATGTGTGATATTTGTACAAGGTGGTAGAATGTATGTGGCCTTGTGCACAATTTAACACTTCGGTGTTTCTATGAGATGAACTATTCTTTGATTGAACTGTTCAATATGAGAATGTTATGTTAATACATGAACCGTTATTATTAGTTCTATGCTATTGATTCTAGCCAGACATGATGTATATAAAAAAGGTAGAAAAATGAAAGTATTTCGAAGTGAAAGTGACTAATGTTTTAAAATGATATGAATCAGAATTATTCCTATTATTCAAGATGCTTCATAACCTTTGTTCGGTTATTGAAGTCTTAAAAGAATGTTTAAATTCTTGAAGTTTTTTATTCAACTGCTATGACTTGCTAAGTAATTGAATGCTCACACTTGCTTTAAATAAAAATATTTCCATCGAACGATGTTAGAAAGAACTTAAGGATCCTGTAAAGATCAAGCTGACCGGTATCCAGAAAAAGTGCCATTCATTATATAAATGTGCATGAAGATCAAGCCAAGACTTCTAATGTAGAATAGTTTAATTGAACTATAGACTAGTTTAATGAACTATTATGTATCCTTGGTGGTGGATGAAAGTCACTCTTGTAAGATGTAAAAAATAATGTAATTATCATTATTTGTAATGAACAAGGTTATAAGGTATTAGAACTTGGGATTTGAAAATGTATGTTGTTATATTTAGCTATATAATGATGTATGTTTGGCAAGAGATGTGACCGTGATATACTAAATCCAGGTGTGAAGATAGACCAGATTTTAAGGCGTTACATTATGGTATCAGATCTGATAGGTTATAAACCTTAGGTATGAGTACCTAAGGATATAATCGTAGAGAGAAGGGTAAGAAAATCGTTGAGTTAAATGATTAAGGAAGAAGATCACCACGTGATAATATTGAATCGTAATAATAGATGTTCTGTTAAACGATGGATGATTTATAGCTAATGCTATAAATGAATCGTACTACGAAGTAGTACGGGAAGAAGAACTCAAATTAAGTTGTAAAGGATAGCAGATAAATTAAAGAAAATTCGTATTAAGTAAAGTGAAAGTTAGAAGTTATAAGATTTTAATTGAGGACTCGTGTCAGCAGCTGAGTTGTATGATTCCTTGTATGGGAAGGGGATTTGTACGTGGTTTTAGAACCACTTAGCTTCCTGGTCAATTTAGTGGTTAGGTTAAACAATTCTTTGTATAGGAGGGGAATTGTTCGCTTAGCTTCTTATATTGATTAGTGGTCGAGTTTGGTTTGAGAACCACTTAGCTTCTGGTATTGATAATTGTTGAAATGTTGGTCTCGCTATCAATAGCGAGAAGGTGAATCTTTTCGCATGTATATATTTGATAGGTACAGAATGTTAAGGTCAGGTGCGAGTTCTTGAAACTTATACTTATGAATAGTTGTGACTCATAGTTATATGTTATATTTATGAGCCATGAGCTTATGGATAGTCCTTGATTTGTTCTTGGATTACATATTGCAAAGATAAGTTCTTAAACACATATGGTTGTGGAAAGTTCTTAAATACATAAAGTGTTGTGAGTGATGGACTATACTAAGGTATAGGGATGTTTAGACTGAAAGCAAGTATTTTTAGTATACTTAGCATTGAAGGTGCTAGATAAGATTAAGTATTGTCTCAAGTAAGACAATGAAGGAAGATGGAGAAATAGGATATTCCAAGTCATCTAGCTATGCTAGATTTTGAAGTTTATTGAAATCGTGCTTATGTATGGGCATTTTGGAAATGAAAGAATTGGTTCAACTTTTGGAACCAATTGATTTTAAAAAGAATTATTCTTTATAAGTCTATGATAATTGTTTCGGCTAGATAGAAATTAATTTGAAATATCAAAATAAAATTTATATCATCAGTGCATTTGATACAAAGATGGTAAATGGATGGATTTATTAATGTAATTGAATCTGGTGTTGGATGTGATCTTATGGTCAACAACCCACTATGGTATGATGTATAATGATGAAGTCATAAACTAACGAAGTCCTCAACGTACTGTGAAAAGTACGGTATCATGACGTCATAAAATTTTTTGATGTATTGTGAAAGAATTTAGAGAAGTAGTCGATGTCAATTGATTTGACTAGACGAATGTTTCAAATTGATGTCCAATTTATTGGTATGGTCTAAGCTATTTGATTTGGCTGAGACAAATGGTATGTCATGTCATAAGAAAATCGAGCTTTCTTTGAAGAGTTATGCCAAACCAAATTATTTTGGTGATGAATCTAATGATTAAGTCTGAGGTGAACATACCCTGAAATGGGGTTATCTAATGGGGTGATCTCCTACGTATGGAAGAGATAGTTTGTTTTCTTGGTGATTGTAAACTGACCATGATAGAAGGGTTTACGGTGAAATGCTGTTAAACCTAGTAAGAGTTCATGGTCAATTTGACCCATCAGCAAAAGAATGAAATGTTTTAAAGGAATCCTTATATTCCTATTTATCCCTTCTACTTCATAATTCTTGATAAGTTACGATGGTTATGGAATGTTTGAAAGATATGAACTTCTTCGAAGAGAAGTTGAGAAGAAGAATAGGCTAAAATTTCGAGGACGAAATTATGTGAAGAAGGGGTGAATGTGATGGCTCGGGTATAGGTGTGATTTTAAGAAATTTTGATGATGAAATTTTTATAAGGGGAGAAAATGTGACAACTCAGAAAATTGAATTGTCCAGAATTAAAGTTTAAAGAATTAGTTATTAATAAAAGGAATTTTTATTAATAATATTCTGTGTTGTGTGTTTATTAATAGTTCTAGAATCTAGGATGATTAGAATATGGGAGGATTCTGGCTACAATCTAGACTGAACGAGTAAATATTTTCAAGATGAAAATAGAATTTTTCCGGGGAACAAAAATATTTCTGAGGAAAAAGACGAAATAGGCACTATTCACCTGACAAAACACTAAGGGTTAGAGTTTGAATAACCTAAGCCTTTTCGAGAGTTTGGTATGTCGAAATGACATTCCGTCAAAAGATTTGACGATAATATATCATGAAAAGTTATGTAAACCGATAAAAGTTTTTTTTCAAAAAACGTGAAGAAATCGGACGAAATAAAAATGACGAAAAGTAATGTTATGTGCTTTTCATTCGATTAGCTACGTTAGGGGAAAATGTGAAGGAAAATGCTTAACGTCAAAAAGTGTTTTTCAATTTTTCGGAGATCCGAAGAATACGTAAAAGTTAATCTGTAAAGGAAAGACAAACAATCCAAAAATATTTAGATTCCGAGAATCGCAGTTTTTGAAATATCGAACGAATTCCACAAGACGGAAGCATGAAGCTTCCAAGAGAAGCTTTGTGAATAGTAAGGAGGTTAGTTAAGGAAGTGGGAATAGTAACCTTGGGGGCAAAATGACTATTTTTCCCCTAACCTTGGCTTTTTATATAAGAGAAGCTTAAGCTCATTTGTTGGTTAATGAAAAATTCACCAACACTTGAGAGAAAGAGAGAGAAAGAGAGAGAGAGAGAGAGAGAGAGAGAGAGAGAGAGAGAGAGGGAGGTCAGATGAGGAGAAAAAGGAAGATGAAAAGCTAGCCCGAGTACAAACTTTGTCCAATGGAAGAAGATTAAAGGAGAAAGGTAATCCAAAATCTAGTCTAATCTAAATTTTCTTAAGTTTTACTATGTTAAAAACATAGCTGAATGAAAATAGAAGTAACAAATGTTAAGAATTATTTCATATGATTGAAATCATGAGAAAAAGAAGTAATAAGAATTAGAAGTTTAGTATATAAATTTCTTAAGGAAGTATGAGTTTCGTAATGAATTTGAGCGATTCGAATGAATCATATGAACAATTTGGTGAAATAAATAAGGAATGGTGTTTCATAACACTGAATTCCATGAAAAAGTGAAATCATAATCAAAATATCGATTAAAAATGAAGATCAAACGAAGAACGCGAAGAACTCGTGAAGAACACGAAGAACGTTGTTGATGGACAAATTTAAAACCATCATAGTATAATTTGTTGTTGATGGACAAGTTTAAAACCATCATGTATAAGTTAGTTTCTTATTGCTTGGTTAGGAATGATAGAAACGTTCATGAAGAACGGATTAAACTTAGATGTAATGAAGTTATGACAAAAATTTTGTAAAAGACAAACGAGAAGTAGAAAGTATATAAATGAACCTGAATGTGTAGGGTCTCATAAGAATGTAAGAGAATGTAGAAAACATGAGTCGTGGACTCAAGAACGAACAAATTACTAGTTCGGATGACCGAATTATGGACGAACGAACGAATAACGTTAATAACGTAAAACGAATGAAGGAGGGAATTTAAGCCAGTTGAATGGTACATGAACGGATTCAGAATAAATTTATGTCTAAGGGAAGTTGAAGTACGTAAGATAAGAAAGAGAATAGCTTTGGAACAACCTCGTTCCAAGTTATAACGAATAAGTTATAACGACCTCGTTCCAAGTTCTAGGCCTGGCACCGCAGTGCCAGTAAAGCCTTGGGAGGCAGTGTCGTAGCGTCAACTCGGACAATCAACCACTGCCGAGTGGCGCTGCAGCATGGGGAGAAAGGAAGGGGACCGTCGCCGCAGCATTGGTGTTGGACAAGGCCTAGAGAAGAGCTTTTAACTGCTTAACTCTTGGGGGAAATATAAGGGATGATAAAGATCATATTGTTCACCTAAAGTAACACTTAAACGCGTTATTTAAACCTTTAATTAAGGTTGAATAGAAAGATTGAACGAGATTAAAAGATAAAGAATGTAAATTAAAATTACAGAACCGATATTTGGGGACCAAAGTTGCGATAAAACGAGCGTGGGGGATTGCTATAACTGTGATTCCTTAGACGTTGATTGACGATGGTAATGAATATTATTTCAATGTTATGTTATAGTAATGAGAGATAAGTGTAATGCATATAGACGCTGTGAACGCAATGCTGTGGGATGAACGATCGGTCTTAGTATACAACAAATAGTATGGCTTCGACATTAAGAAAGATCAATGAATGTGGGGTTCATGTAATGGATAACGAAAGTAGTAAATAAGATATGATTTATCAAGAAAGCCATAAGGAACGGTATTAAGCTTAATGAAAGTCGAATGTGAGTCGAATAGAGAATGTTAGAATGAAATATAAACGTTAAACACTTTAACCGACGTGAGGGTTGAGTGTACGCGAATATTAAACGGATAGAACCTACACCCCATGTATAGTTTGACCGTAACTTAATGAAGAATGATGATTAAACCTGTGAATAATGAAGAATTGATTTAAAGACAATGTTGTATAGGTTAAGAAGCCGAGTAATGATTATAACGTGGATGATATTCTGAGTCGAATGGACCGGATGTTATAAGATAAGAATTAGGTAACATAAAATGCTTAACGCTATGAACGCATAGTATTGACATTGAATAATCATTGCAAGTATACAATAAGACTGTATAACTTAGACGATAAAGAATTAATCATGAGGTATGGCATTTAGTTGTCAGAAAGCTATACGGAAGGAGAAATTGACTTAACGAACATTATAGTTTTAATGGTTCGGATAAGTTAAGATAAGTTTAGGTTGTTATACAATCGCAATCTTTGATGGTTGACATATGGGAGCTGGGCAAAACAATTCCTTTAGAGAGCGGAGCTATATACGAAACTGGAAACCGATCTAACTCACTGTGAAAATGGTGTAAATGAGACGGGAACTTGTTTGTTGGTTATTTGTGGGAAACCACTCAGAGTACCATATGGGCTACTAATAAAGACACGATGTGTGCTGAGTCCTAGAGGAGTTATAAAAAGAAGATAAGAATGTAAATCATCAAAGATGATGATCTTATGAGTAAGACATCTCCGTATGTCATGAAGCCGTAAATTGGTTAAGAAAGTTAGTTACGTAAACTTAGATTAGTAAACCAATGCATAAGTCAAATATATGACTAATTGGTGTATGTGCTATCTCCTTATGTGTTATATAGGGATTGCAGTAAACAATTTAGCGTAAACTATAAGCTGTAGCTATGCGTAAGACAGGTTTCCTAACTTCATTCATATATTAATGAATGCTAGTTTCTTAAATTTTCTTAGATGTTGAATTTGAGAAGTTTTGTCTATATGCAAATCTGTGATATTTGTATAAGGTGGTAGAATGTATGAGGCCTTGTGCCATAATTTTAACACATGGGTGTTTCTATGAGATGAATTATTCTGTGATTGAACTGTTCAATAGGAGAATGTTTTGTTTATACATGAACCGGTATTGTTAAGTCTGTGTTATTGATTCTAGCCAGACAAGATGTGTATGAAAAAGGTAGAAAAACGAAAGTATTTCGAAGTGAAAGTGACTAATGTTTTAAAATGATAGGAATCAGAATTATTCTTATTATTCAAGCTACTTCATAACCTTTGTACGGTTATTGAAGTCTTAAAATAATGTTTAAATTCTTGAAGTTATTTATTCAACTGATATGACTTGCTGGGCAATTGAATGCTCACACCTGCTTTAAATAAAAATATTTTTAATGAACGATGTTGGAAAGACCTTAAGGATACCGTAAAGATCAAGATGACCGATATCCAGAAAAAAGTTCCATTCATTATATGAATGTGCGTGAAGATCAAGACAAGAATTGTAATGTAGAATAGTTTAATTGAACTATAGACTAGTTTAATAACTGTTATATATCCTTGGTGGTGGATGAAAGTCACTCTTGTAAGATGTAAAGAATAATGTAATTATCATTATTTGTAATGAACAAGGTTATAAGGTATTAGAACTTGGGAATTGAAAATGTATATTGTTATATTTAGCAATATAATGATGTATGTTTGGTAAGAGATGTGACCGTGACGTACGGAATCCAGCTATGAAGATAGACCGAATTTCGGGGCGTTACACTAGCCATTTTAATAAAGGTTCACAAGCCATTCGAAGTTCAATACAATAACCAGGTATTGAGTAACAATATTTAAGGCAAGAATGGAATCACAACAATATATAGTTGAATAAAACATTGTATATCCAATAAACTATCTTCAAAGAAATTAGAGAGTCTCATTCAGAATAATGAACATTTTAAACTTTGAATTAATGAGAAACAATGATTAGAAACTTACTCAATATAAATAAATAACTTGAGCCATCTTAATCAAACAATATCGAGTTTGAGATTAGGAAGCTTGCTTAGTGAAAAGAAAAATTTAGATAGTTGCATAACAATAATAAGCAAGATAGAATAAAGATCATGCTTTACATAAAGAAGTAAGGTTTAGGAACTTACCTTGTGCGTAAGCTATACAACTATAACACACGTTCGTCAAAAACCCTACAAATATCATTAGAATCGCAATACCGATTAGTTACACTAACATTAACCCTATATGTTTTTGTAAGACCCCAACTTTTATGAATAAAGATGAATTTTCTATAAATATCATTTTTGAATATTATGGAGTGAATTTAATATAATGTTATAGTTGTGGGTAATATTTATAAATTTTGCAAAGTACGCAAGTTGTTATATTATATTCGATTGGTCGGGGAATATTCGTTTTAACATGGATTATTCATATGACGGCACAATCATTGGTATACCCCACAATAAAATTATTGTTGGATTGAGAAAACGATAAAAATATCTTTTTATAAAAATAATGGCGAAAGTTTTGCCGTTAACTGTTGAAACCCTCGGTGTTAAAAGTGCAGTAATATGTGTGGTTGCATAATAGCACACGGTATTGTTTATTGGTGCTTACGTGAGAAGTCACTCAGTTTTGTTCAATTATTGCTACAATAATTGTTGCATAGTATCTCACGTTATTTGATTCAATTATTTTTGATATTTTTATATATTATTAATTCGATAATTGAGACGATAAAGTTATTAATATTATTATTTTTAATATTGACGATGTCTAGAAGTTCTATCAAGGAGAGGTTTGGTCACCTAATTGCGCGCCAGTAGGGAGAAATCCTTATTGGAATGCCTCCACTTTCCTGGGAACAACCTGGTTGTTAAATATTGTGAATTATAATAATGAAGATAAATGTTGTTAAAAATATTGAGGAAATTTTTATGAAGTATTTGTCGTAAATTTTACTTATTATTTGGACCCCCATTTGCCCATTTTTAAAATTAATCGGTAAAAAGTTATTCATTATAAGATGTGGAGCCCACATGTGATGATGACATGTGAGGCCCACATATGATAAAATTGTCACGGGGGGAGAGGAATGGAATTGCCTGCAAAGGAGGTTATGTATATATATAATTATATTTTATAAGTTTTTTATTATATTTATATATATATATATATATATATATATATATATATATATATAGCAAGGATCAAGTGCCTACACCTTATCTTACTCACCCGTGCTCACCCCCCTTTAGCGATGGACCCGACGACAGTTTCGGTTATACAACCGTCATCTATACTTTTAGCGACGGACAACATATAGCGTCGCTAAAAGTTTAGATGACGGTTGTATAACAGAACCGTCGTCGGGTCCGTCGCTAAAGGGGGGTGAGCACGGGTGAGTAAGATAAGGGGTATGCACTTGATCCAGACCGTATATATATATATATATATATATATATATATATATATATATATATATATATAGTAAGGATATGATATATATTATGTGGGGGGTCAGGTGATATCACGGGAATGAGTCCCATGAATTTATGTAAGGAACATGTGTTATATATATATATAATATATAATATATATTATATTTTATTTTAAAGTTTTTGTTTTATTAGAATATTTTATTGCATAGTGTTGTATAGTAAATCAAATTTTTCATAAAATCAGCCGAATGAATTCTGTGCCCATGACCCACTGTGCAATCTGTTAAAAATAAATTCTAAATAGTATCCTTCCATTCTTCTATAAATAGGATGCTTAGTTAGAATTGAAAATCACACCAGAATCAGAGAATTCTTCTTCTATAATATTGAACGTATTTCTTTCGAGTTTTAGAAAGCTTTGAGCGTAGAAAACAGTGAAAGTTTTCTTCAAGAATATCCCCGCTATACCAGTTAGAATACTCTTCTTTTCAAGGTAAGAGATGTTATTTTTGTTCAATATTCACTTGAAATAATATTTTCTTCCATACTCTAAAGTATGTAAGTAATATTATTTCGTTTCAGATTTCGAATTTTATACTCGTTTTGTTAAAGTTTTGGCTTCTAAACTCCGTGAAATTCGTAGAATATACTTGGTATTTGCGCTTCATCTAGTATCTTTTTATGAAAATATTATTCTGAGCATTCTTGATAAGTTTTAACTTTTTCATGCCGGAGTACTATTCACGGGGTTACTATTCCCAAAGTACTATTCACTTGAGTACTATTCACCTGGGGAACTATTCATCCGGGGTACTATTTATGATAAAAATTAATTCGTTTTCTGTCCAAATTATTTTTGGTACAATATTATTCTTGAATTTTACTCCACAAAGCAGTATCATGTTGACAATTTGGACGTTATTGATTTCTAGATAAATTAAATTATAAATCTTTAAAAATTTATCCTTGAACTTGTTTTATTGAATTCTTATATCATTGTCATCATCCTCATGTTTATATTATGTTGAACGTTATATGTGGCCTGTAGTGCATAGATGGACTTGGTATGATTATGACCAAGGATTATTCGGTATAATCATGACCGTAATGTTATAAATGATTTGGTAAAAGTCCTTATTGACCCGTAGTGTATTAATGGACAGTTTTTGGCATGATCATGACCCTTGATGAATACACGAATATCCTTGGCCGTAGTGCATGGATAATTTATAGTCGTGATACTAAAGAATATCCTTGGCCGTAGTCCAGGGATGATGTGGATTATTTATTAAGCCGAGTCTCAGCAATAAAAGTGATGAAAAACCTTTTAAATCATAAAAGATAGTAGATTTTATTCTCTACTTGACTCTTTTAATCGATTGCTTGTTCCGCTGCAGTTAAACTTGATATTTGTTATATTTTATCAGTTTAACACTGGTGAAGGCTAATGATAAATTATTCTGCATTATCTTAGTCATAATATTTTTCTTATTGGGCTAGTTGAGCTCACCCTTTTGTTTTTATTGTTCTCTTCAGGAAATGAGAACGTAGCCGAGACTAGTCGGGGAACGGAGTGACGGTCCAGATGATAGCATTAGTAGTCCTCACTATTCTATGAAACAGTGTGGTAATAAATGTTTTGAGGACTCTATTTGAATGGAATACTATCTAGAAGACAATATTCGTATTAAAACTATCAGTTTATGTTTTGTCGTATTTTACATGACAATTGTATTATTAAGTTGTATTTTAATTTTGTACCATGTATTTTGGTGACTCATGATGGATGATGTATACCTATTTTGGGGGCGTCACAGTTTTAGTTCTCATTTAATTCCAGTTTATTAACACAATTCAAATTCTGACTTTTGAATTAACATCACGTCTCCAATCTAAAATCATAAGGCTATCATTGCAATATAACCTTTAATCACATCTCAAGACTTGAACAAATACCAAATTACAGTTCTTTTTCACGACTTATTAACTTTACAATTTGAAATCAAGAACACATGTTTACAATTAATTATATTACCTCATTACATGTTTAACACATTTTCATACACCTTAGATTTGGTTAGGCTAACATGTCACGGACTGAAAACTAAAAAAATAAACTGTTATGCTCAAGGGAGGGCGCAACTGCGCTACCCCAAGCCTTGGCACCGGTGTAGCTGCGCTGGTGCTCAATACTCAGAACACTCAGCTGGTACAGCTGCGCCGGTATGTAGATAGAAACCTGCAGACTGCGTATTCTACTTCACAATATAACCCCAAAAAATCCAAGTTCTCTAACTTAACTGAAATTTAACATACCCTGAAGCTATAAGTTTGTTAACCATAACACCAAGTATGCATATCATGATTCTAATAATATAAACATCATATAAAATAACCTTTTAAGGATCAAAACCAGGTTTTTACTAGTTTTCTTCATATTTCAAAATATTTAGCGAAATCAACTAACAAATCTTCGTTTCTTAACCAAATTAAGCCATTTTAGTTGCATTGTTCTCGTTTCTTCACATATGAACATAATCCATAACTAATTTACAGATTACCATATAATTTAAACATAATTTTTAACTCTAAAATCAACCTTTTAATACATATTCAACTAAAAACCAATTTCTTCTTCTTAAACATGACTTCACAAGAAATTGATACTCTGAAATCGCTTGTAATAAAAATAACAGATTATAAACTATATATTACATACATAACAATCATTCTAACAAATCATCAACCAAGTTTTCCCCTTTTTCCCAAGAAAACTCAAGAATACAAAACATGATTTTCATGAATTTTCTTACTAAAATTAGTTTCTAATTCAATAACTATCATCTAATCAACATCCAACAACATATGCACAACATTTTTTTATCAATTTTCTCATTACTTCCAACTACAAAAAACTTATTCAACCTAGTTCTTCACCAAAACTAATTACAGGAAAATAAATTGTAACATTACCTTTGATTTTTATGTTTAGCAAAGATGATTAGCCTTCTCCTTAAAACCTTCAACCTTGGTGCTCAAATTTCTCAGAGAATACCCTCAAGCTCTCCCTATCTCTCTATTTTTTTTTTCTAATTTCCAGCCTCTTGGAGCAATAGTTCACAAAACAAAAACTGATGTATATAATACCACGTTCATCAGTTATACAAACGATGAGTTTAATCAGTTAAAACACCCAAGAGCCACAAGGCCTTGTTTAGCTGCACTTTAGATTAGGCTTTCTAATTTATTTTAATATTCACTTATCATATAGTATATAATTGTCACACCCTTAAGTAATTAACTTAACTAAATCACAAATCAAATTAACATTTGCTTTATAATTATAATTTCCATATTAAATTATAATTTTATTTAATAAAATTAATAAATATCTAATTTAATTATTAAATTAGAATAACATTATAATTATTTAATAATTCATTTAATTTAATTATCTCATTAAATTAAATTTTCAAATCATAAAATTATCATACATTAATTTAATTATCATAACACACTTTAAATAAATTAGTGCACAATAATTTTGTTAGATATTTACTTATCTCAATAAATAAATCAACTCAAATATTTATTTAACCCAATAAATATTCATAAATTAAATATAAAATTCTTGTTCGTTGTATCCTTCCCTCCTTAAAAGGATTCTATCCCTAGAATCACGACTTAATAGATTCATTCGTTACATTCTTCCCTTCTAAGAAAAATTATGTCCCCAGAATCGTTATTATACAAACATAAAGCAAATAACTAAGGATAATTTTTCAGCATAACATCTTCAAGTTCCGACGTAAATTCTTCAGAATTGTGGTTTCTCCAAATTACCTTAACAGAATGTATCACTTTATTCCTTAGTACTTGCTCTTTCCTTTTAATAATCTGAACAGGAACTTCTTCATAAGACAAATCTTTTTCAAACTATAACGGTTCATATTCTATAATATGTTTATAATCGGACTTATATGGTCCTAATACCGAAACATGGAAAATGTTATGAATATGTCACCAACTCGTCGTAGCACTTCAAAAAGTCCTATAAATCTAGGGATTAGTTTTCCCTTTATACCAAACCAAATTTTCCATTTTCTGGGAGACTCCTTCAAGAAAACAAAACTTTCAACATCAAATTCCTAATTCTATCGGTGTTGATCAACATATTTCTAATGTGTAACCCGTGCAGTTATTAATCTTGACCGAATCACCTTGACAATTTTGACGGTTTACTGAAAGAATTCTAGACCTAATAGCTGACGTTCACCAACTTTGTCCCGGCACATCGAAGTTTTGCATTTTCTACCGTATAACGCCTCGTAAGACAGCATGCCAATACTTATGTGATAATAATTATTATAGGCAAATTCAACCAAAGGTAGCAAGAGTGAACAAACAGTTTCTCACTAATATAATGATGACAATAGCAATAACATAAGAGTAGGCAATGAATACTGAATAATAAAGAACTCAGTCTTTTAATCAAGATTAGGAAACAAGTTCAAGATTTATATCTGAGGGTCTTAAGACCATGAACTATATCCCAGGTTACTAAGTATTTCTACCTCAACCTTCAATAGTCGTTAGACTATACGGACCCTTCCTTTCGTACTTAAGGGGATCACCCATTCGTACCATGTATTGTGCACAAATATCTAAATGCTAACGTGCACATAATCCCTTATATTAGGGTTGTTCATCTCAGTTTGATTTAGGATTTTTGCACTAAAGAAAGTTTAGTATGGACTATTTTAACAATGGTTCTAGAATTTTAGAACGGTTATCAACCATGGACTAGCCATTTCAATAAAGGTTCACTAGCCGTTCGAAGTTCAATACAATAACCAAGTATTGAGTAAGATTATTTAAGGCAAGAATGGAATCACAAAAATATATAGTTGAATAAAACATTGTATATCCAATAAACTATCTTCAAAGGAATTAGAGAGTCTTATTCGAAATAATGAACATTTCAAACTTTTGATTAATAAGAAACAATGATTAGAAATTTGCTCAATATGAATAAATAACTTGAGCCATCTTAATCAAACAATATCAAGTTTAAGATTAGGAAACTTGCTTAGTGAAAAGCAAAATTTAGATACTTGCATAACAATAATAAGCAAGATAGAATAAAGATCATGCTTTACATAAAGAAGTAAGGTTTAAGAACTTGCCTTGTGCGTAAGCTATACAACTATAACATACGTTCGTCAAAAACCCTATATATATCATTAGAATCGCAATACCAATTAGTTACACTAACATTAAACGTATATATTTTAGTTCTCATTTAAATCCAATTTGTTAAAAAAAATTCAAATTTTGACTTTTGAATTAACATCACATCACCAATCTAAAATCACAAGGCTATCATAGTAATGTAACCTTTAATCACATCTCAAGACTTAAATAAGTACCAAATTAAAGTTTTTTTTGACGACTTATTAACTTTACAATTTGAAATCTTTGAACACATGTTTACAATTAATTATAAAATCTCATTACATTTTTTACACATTATCATACACCTTAGACTAGGTTAGGCTAACATGTCATGGATTGAAATCTAAAAAAACCAAACTGTTCTGCTCAGGGAAGGGCGCAACTGCGCTACCCCAAGCCTTTGCACAGGCGCAGCTGCGCTGGTGCTCAACCACAATGCATATCATGATTATAATAATATAAACATCATACAAAATTAACTTTTAAGGATAAAAATCATATGTTTACTAGTTTTCTTCATATTTCAACATATTTAGCGAAAGTAACTACCAAATCTTCGTTTCTTAACCAAATTAAGCCATTTTAGTTGCATTATTCTCGTTTCATGATATATTAACACAATCCATAACCAATTTACAGATTACCATACAATTCAAACATAATTTTTAACTCTAAAATCAACTTTTTAATACATATTCAATCAAAAATCAATTTCTTCTTCTTAAACATGACTACACATGACTTTGATGCTTCAAAATCGTTTGTAACAACAAATAACATATTATAAACTATTTATTACAAATATAACAATCATTCTAACAAATCATCCACCAAAATTTCCATTTTTCCCAAGAAAACTCAAGAATACAAAATATGATTTTCATGAATTTTCTTACTGAATTTAGTTTCTAATTCAATAACTATCATGTAATCAACATCCAACATCATATTCACAACATTTATTTATCAATTTGATCATCGCTGCAAACTACAGAAAACTTATTCAACCTAGTTCTTCACCAAAACTAATTACAGGAAATTAAAATTGTAACATTACCTTTGATTTTTATGTTTAGCAAAGATGATTAGCCTTCTCCTTAGAACCCTCAACCTTGGTGCTCAAATTTCTCAGAGAATACCCTCAAGCTCTCCCTTTCTCTCTATTTTTTTTTCTAATTTCCAACCTCTTGGAGCAATAGTACGCAAAATAAAAACTGATGTAAATAATACCACGTTCATCAGTTATACATACGATGAGTTTCATCAGTTAAAACACCCAAGAGCCACAAGGCCTTGTTTGGCTGCACCTTAGATTAGGCTTTCTAATTTATTTTAATATTCACTTATCATATAGTATATAATTGTCACACTCTTAAGTAATTAGCTTAACTAATCACAAATTAAATTAACATTTGCCTTATAATTATAATTTCCATAATAAATTATAATTTTATTTAACAAATTAATAAATATCTAATTTAATTATTAAATTAAAATGACATTATAATTATTTAATAATTCATTTAATTTAATTATCTCATTAAATTAAATCTTCAAATCATAAAATTATCATACATCAATTTTATTTCGTTAGATATTTACTTATCTCAATAAATAAATCAACTCAAATATTTATTTAACCCAATAAATATTTTTAAATTACATATAAAATTCTTGTTCGTTACATCCTTTCCTACTTAAAAGAATTTTGTCCCCAGAATCACAACTAAATAAATTCATTCATTATATTCTTCCCTCCATAGCAAGATTATGTCCCCAAAATCGCTATACAAATATTAAGCAAATAACTGAGGATAATTATTCATCATAACATCTTTAAGTTCCCACGTAGCTTCTTCAGCATTGTGGTTTCTCCAAATTACCTTAACAGAAGGTATCACTTTATTCCTTAGTAATTGCTCTTTCCTGTCAATAATCTGAACATGAACTTCTTCATAAGATAAATCTTTTTGAAACTTTAATGGTTCATATTCTATAACATGTTTATAATCAGAATTATATGGTCGTAATACCGAAACATGGAAAATGTTATGAATATTTTCTAATTTCGGAGGTAGATCTACCTCATATGCCACTTCACAAACTCGTCGTAGCACTTCAAAAGGTCCTATAAAACTAGGGCTTAGTTTTCCCTTTTTTTGGGAGACACCTCGAAGAAAACAAAACTTCCGACATTAAATTCCCGATTTTGTCTTACAGTATCTTGTATATAATTATTTACACTTTGACTTATTCATTTAGACTCTTAGGGTATATCAAAGGGTATGTTTGGGTGTAATAAGGTATATATAGAGATAATGCATGATCAATAAATAATCTATCACTTCTAGTAAAAGAAGAGATATGTCCTATGTGATTCGATAAATCACAACCCTGGAATCCTTGGCCAAAGTGGAATGAAATAAGAAAGTAGTTTCTAATTTGCATTCATTAGGAGTTGGAATCGAAATACATATAATTAAATAAAATAAGACTTGACAGTAATTTTATGTCTTATATTTAATTGGGACATTGTATGGTAGAAGTGTCGACGTCGGGATTTTTAGTGTCCCTTTTAGTTACTTGTTCTTTGGTGTTCTCATGTTAATGTGAGATTTGTTTGAAAAAACCAGTCCGACATGTGTAATGTAGATGATTTGACTTTACGAGTCGCCAGTTGGTGTTTTTAACTGGTTGCACCAGTGCAACCGAAATGGTTTGAACATTAACCCAGTGATGTGACATTGCTAAACGGGTCTGTTAAACCGAGATTCATTATGGTTCGGGAGCTTGATTACGCGGAGGGAAGGGTGGGAAGGTGTTAGGTACCTCCTGACATTCGTGTTGCCGCGGTGATCGTCACTTCTCAAAGAAACTGTTATATGAATGTGTGTGTATGTGTGTGGATCAATGTGCAATTATTTGAAAGTAGTGCGAGACCTCGTTCGTACCTATATACACAAGGTTTGAATTTATAGAAAAATTCAGTTTTAACAAAGATATAGCAATGAGGTTTTGTAAAAGAGATTTTTCAAACCCTGTGCTGGATAGGAATTGAGACCTTTTCATACTTCCATTTTATTGTTAATTGTTCGGCTTATTAGCTTTTATTTTCGAGATGCGAGGCATCTTCAAGAAAATAATAAACAGCATTGTCGAACTCCTTATGGGCATGACAGCCATCCAAGGAAATTCGTACCCTTTAAATAATGTACAAGTTGCTTATAGCTGGAAAAAAGTCCATCACGGGAACCGAATCTAGATTCAGTAGATTGAATTTTTGATCACTTGATTCCTAGGCTCACATGATACTGTAGTTTGTATGGAAAACAGTAAGAAGTTATATATATATATATATATATATATATATATATATATATATATATATATATGCATGATCAGCCACCACGACGTAACTCAATGGGGGATCAAAAATATAAATAAAGCAGTAAATGCTATCAACCACCACGAAGTAAACTCCAGGCGGGACTTGAATGTAAATAAAGTTGTAAAAGCTATCATCTGCCACGAAGTAAGTTCCAGGAAGGACAAAATGTAAAGAAATCTGTAAAAGGCCACGAAGTAAACTCCAGGCCTGACAGAAATATAAATATATATATAAGCAATTAAACGCACCAGACATAAAATTCAGGCTCATCAGACAGAGTCTGCCAACAGTTTATATATATAAGTATATATATATAAAAGCAATTAAACGTACCGAATATAAAATCAGGCTCATCAGACAGAGTCTGTTAACAGTTTATATATATATATATATATATATATATATATATATATATATATATATATATATATATATAAGCAAATAAACGCTCCAGACATAAGTCTAGGCTCAATCGATGCATAACTGGATAATGTTAGTCCATATAAAAATATATACATATATAAGTATATATATACAGACAAAAATGAAAATCACGGACCGAAGTCCGGGCATACGCACACAACACGACTCTCGTGTAGAATAGTGTGTGCAAATATGAAGAAAAAGACTTTTTAGAGTGTAAGAAGGATTACAGTGGGCTGTCAATACAGACTTCTATGACTCTATATGGACAAACACTCAGCTCCTGCCGGTAAATTTATAATTGTATGTGGGCTAACATGTGTTTAAAAAAGGGCAAGAACTCAATATAGGGTGTGTATAAAGCAAATTGGACAGGGCTTCCTCGCCTTTTCCTCTTTTAAAATGGCTAGCCCAATGTGAAACCCCATATTTTATGAATAAAGATTTAAATTTCTCAAAATATTTTTTTGAATATTATGGAATGAATTTGATATAATGCTATAATTGTGTGTAATATTTATAAATTTTGCAAAGTATGTAAGTTGTTATATTATATTCGATTGGTCGGGGAATATTTTTTATGTCGGGGAATATTCGTACGACGACACGATCATTGGTGGACCCCACAACAGAATTATTATCGGATTGAGAAAACGACAAAAATATTTTTATGAAAATAACGTCGGATGTTTTACCGTTAAAACTGTTGAACTATTCGGTAGTAAAAGTACAGTAATACGCGTGGTTGCATACTAGCACACGGTATTGATTATTGATGCTTACGTGAGAAGTCACCCAGTTTTGTTCAATTATTAATTCAGTAATTGTTGCATATTATCTCACGTTATTTGATTCAATTATTGTCGATATTTTATATATTATTAAATTAATAATTGAGATGATAAAGTTATTAATATTATTATTTGTAATATTAACGATGTCTAGAAGTTCTGTCAAGGAGAGGTTTGGTCACCTAATTGGAAAGTCTTATTGGAAAGCCCCCTCTTTCCAGGGAACGACCTGGTCGATTAATATTGTGAATAATAATAATAATGATAAATATTGTTAAATATATTGAGGTGTCTTTTTATGAAGTCAAGGAAATTTATATATATATATATATATATATATATATATATATATATATATATATATATATATATATATATTATATATAAATTTTGTTTCATTAGTATTATTAATGTAATAAAATAGAAAAGCTTTTTATATAAAACAAAATACTTTTATAAATTATTTATTTTATTAGAAAATAATTAGAATATAATATATTTTATTATGCATAGTGTTTTGCATAATAAAATATTTTTATATAAAATAGAATACTTTTATAAAGTTATTTATTTTATTAGACAATAATTAAAATATATTATATTTTATTATGCATAGTGTTTGCAGAGTGCCTGCATAGTGTTTTGATAGTAAAATCTTTTTATATAAAATATAATACTTTCATAAAGTTATTTGTTTTATTAGACTATAAATAGAATATATTATATTTTATTTAAAATATTTTGTTTTATTAGAATAATTTATTAATACTGCATAGTAAATCAATATGGACCGTCCGTTTAAATGTAAATCAATCTGGACCGTTCATGAATTAGTTACTATTCAGTCCATTCTCCTATAAATAGAAGCTTATTCCTTCATTTTTTCTTACAAATTCACTGAAACTCTAGAGAGAGAAACTATAGAGAGAAAGAAGAAAAGTATTCTGCTACCTCACTTTTCCAATATCCAGTTCTTCTAAGGTAAGGGGTATTATTTCTTTCGTATTCTTGAAGAGAACTTCTGTTATTCCATTCTTTATTATTCTTTTGGAATAACCTGTATATGTGGGCTACCCTATACTTGGTGAAATTCTTCTGTTATTCCATTATTTATCATTATGTTGAAATAACCCGTCTATGCGAAGTACCGCATACATTGTGAAATTCTTTTGTTGTTCCATTCTTTATCATTATATTGGAATAACTTGTCTATGCGAAGTACCGCATACATGATGCAATTCTTATGTTATTCCATTCTTTATTATTCTGTTAGAACATCCTATCTATGTGTTTACGTATGACCTGGTTCCGTTATATATTATTCTGTTGGAATATCTTGTCTGTGCGTTTACGCATGACCTGGTTCCGTTATTTATTATTTTATTTGAATATCCTATCAGTGCATATTACAACTGACCTGGTTCCATTAATTATTATTCTGTTGGAATAACCTGTCTGTGCGGTCTATCGCATGCATGGTGATTTCTGTTGTTATTCCATTCTTTATTATACTCAGTTGGTTAAAGTTTTGACTTCTATACTCCATGAAATTAGTGGAATATCCTTGAAATTTGCGCTTCATCCAGTATCTTTTCATGGAAATATTCTTCTGAGCATTCTTTAATTTTACTCTACAAAGAAGTATCATGTTGACAATTTGGACGTTATTAGTTCCTACATAAATTAATTCTTGAACTTGTTTTATTGAATTCTTATATCATTGGCATCATCCTTGTGTTTATATTATCTTGAAAGTCATCTGTGGCCTGTAGTGCATAGATGGACTTGATATGATTATGACCAGGGATTAATCGGTATAATCATGACCGTAATGTTACAAATGATGTGGTAAAAGTCCTCATTGGCTCGTAGTGCATTGATGGACAGTTGTTGGCATGATCATGACCATTGATGAATACACGAATATCTTTGGCCCATAGTGCATTGATAATTTTTGGTTGTGATGCTAATAAATATCCTTGGCCGTAGTGCAGGGATGATGTGGATTATTTATTAAGCTGAGTCTCAGCGATAAAAGTGATGAAAAACCTTTTAAATCATAACAGATAGTAGATTTTATTCTCTACTTGACTCTTTTAATGGATTGCTTGTTCCGCTGTAGTTAAACTTGATGTCTTTTATATTTTATAAGTTTAACATTGTTAAAGGCTAATGATAATCTATTCTGCATTATCTTAGTCATAATATTTCTTACTAGGATAGTTGAGCTCACACTTTCTTTCACTGTTCTCTCCAGGAAATGAGAATATAGCAGGGACGAGTCGGGGAACGGAGTGACGGTCCAGATGATAGCATTAGTAGTCCTCGCTATTCTGTTAAATTGTGTGACAATAAATGTAATGAGGACTCCATTGAGTGTGGATATTTTCTAGATGACAATATTCTTATTAAAACTCTCAGTTATGTTTTGTCGTATTTTTACACGACGTTTGTATAATTATGTTGTATTTGTATTCAGTACCATGTATCTGGCGATTCAAGATGGGTGATGTATACCTATTTTGTGGGCGTCACACCCAAGCTCTATATTTGTAGAGCTTCTAGCCGCAGTTGCACCTGCTACAGCCCTGGGTTCTGTGGGTCCCGTTGTCTCAAAGTACGTGTACTCGTGCAATGTAATGTTTGATTGAACTTACAGAACTTCAATCTGAGCATCCGAACGAGGTATATACGACCTTCTTCTGGCTGCTTGTGTCGAGAATTACACAATGACATTTAATAGAGGTTGTACGAAGTCAGGAAGAAGGGACCATGCCCATGGTCTTCAAGCTTCAAATTCTATCTGGTGTGCTGCCACACATAATAGTCACTCAGGATTGGAACTCCTGGTTCTTGAAGGACATTATTGTATGTATGTATGTATAAAACGTGGAGACGATGCGCAGGTGTTGAGGTAGCAAGATGACGTATGACTCCTCATTGGGGTTATCACCGATTTGAGTTGAAAGCAGACGTTGCTCAGGGCTACATATGAGATTGGACAGTTGCAAGTGTTGAATGCTGCAATGTCATCTTGTTGATGCCTGTCTGCCCGGTGTTAGCTCCGGGTCTGAGGTATGAGTGCCTCAACAAGAGATCTGATTGATGCTGATAGCATGCATTTGAAACAAGCATTTCTGGACTTATCTCTGGAACTGCAACAACATTCCTTGGGGTTATCGCCAAGGGCAAACTCGGGGTTATCTCCGAGGTTGGAAATGATCCTTCTGGTGTGTTCTGGGGTTTGAGACTGATACTCCCGGTGTATGGTCCGTGTTTGAAACTGAACTTCTGGTAGTATCTGGAATGAATGTGAGTTGTCTTCTAGGGTTATGTCCGAAAGACAATTCTGCCCTCCTGCAATGTTAATAATAGTTTTGTAGAAAATTTCAAGTGTCAACAAATGTCCCTCTTTATCATATTCATGCAACACGAGGCATGGATAGGATAAAGAATCCTAGACACTTAAAATGCAACAAGATAAGCATGATGCTATGTGCAGCAACATGATGCAAATGTATGATGCATGATTGTCAGTTAATCCTGCTGGGATGAAAATCACTGATGCCTTGGACATGCGATCCAATCCTTCAAGGATGTTGATATTGGGGCTATCACCAAAGTCGTGAATCCTATAACAAACTTCATTCTCCATAGAGGTGCTTCTTGTGTATAAGAGATCTATGGGGATAAAGCTTTGTCTGCTTGAGGATGTATATAACATATCCCACCATCCTATCAGAGTGACTGCCAATAGTATGAACTTGTCAGGGTTGCCTAACCTTCGTTGATGTGTGTATCACCGACTAGATCCCTGCTGGGTGCATTGTCAAGGCTGCTTGACGTTCATTGATGTGTGTATCAATGATTACGTTGCGTTGTAACCCCTGTCGGGGACGTATGTCAAGGTTGCTTGACCCTCATTGATGTATGTATCAATGGTTACATTACATTGTAACCCCCCGTCGGGGATATGTGGATGTTTAAAAATGTTACGTTGTGGCCCCCGCCAGGGATATGTCATCGGTTCGTGACTTTAGCGTTGTAACCCCCACCAGCGATACGTATTTAATTTGTAACTTCGGTGTTGTAACCTCCGCCGGGAACACGTTAGGGTTTCCTGGCATTCATTGATGGCATTGAAACTTTGTGAGGTATTACTGAGCATGATTTGTTAAAGCTGAGGCCACTGGTCTTGTATATCTTGTATGCAGGCGAATACCAATGTGGAACCAGAATTTGGCTAATGAAAACCAGGATTCCAGGCTATTCCGCTCAATCGCTTAACATTTTTATTCCTGATTTGGCCATTTCAGCTTGCGGGACCTCCTTTGCAACTCTAATTGGAGCGAGCCGGAGTTGTGGGACCTATGAGTTGACTCCTATTCTGGAGGAGTTTGCACAATTGACGATGCTGCCGTTGTCTAGACCTTGCATACATATGGCGATTAGAGACATGAGTAGACAATTCATGACCCTCACCAGATGGAGGCGTAGAGTGGTACAGGATGAGATTACATACGGCCACGTGATATCCCAGCATTTTTTGTTTGATATGTTTGGCTCTGAGGATAGTTATGCACGACATTTCAGGGATTTCACAACACTAGAGGATCAATGGCGTTTGGCCAGACTGGATGTACTGCTGCTGTGCGTATTGTCATACGTCTACATGCCACGGTACATGGATGAGTTGGACATCTGCATCATTATGGCAGTGAGAGCTCTCAGGGAGGGTCATACCATTATACCGATGATTATGCCAAAGACTCTGAGGTCGGCCCCATATTACTGCACTTATCCGGCAGAAATGTTCATAGGTAGCTCAGTCATGCTGTACGTGTGGTTTATGTCACACTTGGGATCGATCGGCACATTCAGACGGTATGGAAATTGTTTCACCTATGATATAGCGATGTCGTACTCCTTACAGCCTGCGGAGTGTACAAATGTTGCATCTTGGTCAGCTTTCCTGACAGGGATCGAAGATCCATTAACTATATTTTTGTGTACAGGGCTTAGCTCACCATACAACTTCATCACTCATGGTCCGGACACGGATTATCTACCTCTAGCTGGTTTGAGAGGGATGATCACCTACCGCCTGCTGGCCGTGATGTGTCCGTTTGACCAGTTTTAGGATTTCCACCCATTTGAGGGGGCGTTGATTCAACATTTCATTTCTCGCCATTTATCATCAACAGACAGATCCAGGTTGTATGCCTGTTGCGATCAGTGAGAGGTAGCTGATTTTTCTGTCAGTCATCTTGGTTATTCTGTAGAGTATTCAGCATGGATGGAGACAGAGACTGCATCGGCTGTGGTAGTATCCACAGTGCATGGTATTGATTCTGACGATGAGGAGCCTATGGAGGAGGCTGACATTCCCATCGATGGGGACTTGACTGCTGGTATGCCAGTATATGTGATGGATTCTCCCACCCCGAGTGCCACTGTTACTTAGTATTCAACACATCATTTGGAGCAGAGCTTACATCTGATGACCTATGATAGAGATCAGGCTAGGAACGCGATGTTGGCAGCTCTTGATGGGAGAGACACCGCTTTATTAGAGAGAGATGAGGCTAGATCAGCCAAGGATACATTGATCGTGGAGCGGGATGCCGCCCTATCTGCTAGGGATGTGGCCATTACAGATAGTACTTCAGTTATATCCCAGACGACTGGAATTTTTGCTAATATGAGTGCATACATTGATGAGCATCAGGTCATCATGTAGTTAGCCTCAGATCTGCTAGCCCGTGTAGATACCATTGGGCAGGAGCTTGCAGCTTTACCTCAGTCTTCAGAGAGGGCTGCTATATTAGATCTGATAGTCTGTATATACACAGATCTGTAGATAGCTTTGTATTTTCTAGCACAGACTAATTTATCCAATTTGTCATGTACATCATAGTTGTATATATCAAACAGTAGTATATATGGCAGAGAAATATATTTTGATTTACTTCCCTTTTGGTTATGCCTTGATACTTACTTGATATTTGCTTGTTTCTTTAAGGCCTTGTGATCTTGATGCATTCTGAACTTATCCTTGATATGTGGACATTGAGTCATCGTAGTATCTCTCAGAACGGAATCATTGATCTGTATGTATCACTACCATCTTTAGTGTCTTGGGACTGGTATCTATATGGAAATGTGGAGAGGAATGTGACTTTTCCTCTCTGAGATTGACCTCACCATATATGGTCGCAAGTACTTCTATTTGTGAGAAACCTAATTAATTCCATCTCTTATGGATTGGTATTGCTCTTCGAGGCACAACCGTAGCTTAGATGGTCATCGAATCTTCTATTTGTGAGAAGAGGTTCGCTAATTCCATCCCTTTGGTCTGAAGCCAATGAAATGTGGTGGATTGAAGGTTGATCCCACTACCGTGTGAAAAATATTTTTGTTCTAGTAGGGGTTTAGACTGAACCATAAATGGCTTCCTATGTACTCCTATTGAAGAGGAGATCAAGTCTGCGTAGTTCAAACCTGGTGTAAGAGGTTCAACCTTAAATGTGAAAGGTAGAGAGATATAGAAATGTTTTTGTTGTTTTTGTTTTTGTAGAGGAAGGGCAGAAATGTTTTTATTTTTTTTATTGTGACTGGGCCATATAGAATATGTTTCCCTACATACTCCTGGGTGTCAAGGAGATCAGGTCAACGTAGTTCGCCCCTCAGGATGAATCGCAGCCAATGAGAAATGTGAATCCCATGTGCAGGCTATACTACGGGAAAAAGAAAGTTTGATCCCATAATGGGGATAAACTGCAGGTGTGGAAAAAGTTTGATACCGTCTTCAGGATAAACTGCAAGAATAGAAAAGTTTAATCCCGTCCTTAGGATAAACTGCAGGTGTAGAAAAGTTTAATCCCGTCTTCAGGATAAATTGTAGGTATGAAAAGTTTAATCCCGTCTTCAAGATAAACTGCAGGTGTAGAAAAGTTTGATATGAAGTGAAACCAGGCTGCTGGTTTGAAGTGTACATTTTCCTGAGGGGCAAAACAGTTTGTAAAAAGATAGGGTTCAAAACTGGAATGACTAGTGATTGGATGATCAATACCAGGATGTTTGCTTGATGGTAACTTCAGTCATGTACCGTTTCACGGTGTTCGAATTGATAAGCTATGGAAATTCATCGCCATTCATTTGCTGTAATGTGATAGCACCTCCTGTTAATACCTCCTTGACAACAAATGGGCCTTCCCAGTTAGGAGTGAATTTTCCCTTAGATTGATCTTGGTTGCCAATGAATTTCTTCAAAACCAAGTCATGTTGTTTGAACTGCCGTAGCCGGACTTTTTTTCGTTGTAGGATCTGGCGATCCTTTGCTGATATAACTAACCATGGAAGATAGTCGTGGTTCGCCTTTCGTCTATCAAAGACAATTGGTGATACCTGTCTTGTACCCATTGGTCTTCGTCCAACTGAGCACCAATAAATACCTTGAGGTATTCCATTTCCACCTCTATGGGGAGCACTGCTTCTATCCCATAGGCTAACGAGTAGGGGGTTGCCCTAGTGGAAGTATGTATAGAAGTTCTGCAGACTAATAAAGTCAGAGGCAAGAGGTCAGGCCACCCTTAGTGATAAGGAACATTTTTTGCATGATCTTCTTGATATTTTTATTAGCCGCTTCATTAGCACCATTCAACTTTGGACGGTAGCTGACATAATTAAGGTGTTTGATGTGGAATTTACTGCATAACTTCTCCATCATTTTATTATTGAGGTTCTTAGCATTGTCTAACACAATGACCTCTGGTTGTCCATATCGACAGATGACATTATTTCTGATGAAAGCAATGATGACTTCTTTGGTAACCGTGGGGAAGGAGGCTGCTTCTACCCACCTGGTGAAGTAGTCGATCATGGTGAATATGAATCGATGTCCATTACTGGCTTTTGTGACACCCCCAAAATTAGGTATACATCACCCATCTTGAGTCGCCAGATACATGGTACAGAATTCAAATACAACTTCCTAATACAACTGTCGTGTACAATACGACAAAACATAACTGTGAGTTTGAATATAATTATTGTCTACTAGAGATCATACAAACTCAAAAGGTGTCCTCAATACAATTATTGTCACACTATTTAACAGAATAGTGAGGACTACTAATACTATTCTCTGGTCCATCACTCCGTTCCCCGACTCGTCCCAGCTATATTCTCATTTCCTGAAGAGAACAGTGAAAGAAAGGGTGAGCTCAACTAGCCCAGTAAGAAATATTATGACTAAGATAATGCAGAATAAATTATCATTAGCCTTCAATAGTGTTAAACTGATAAAATACAATAAACATCAAGTTTAACTACAGCGGAACCAGCAATCCATTAAAAGAGTCAAGTAGAAAATAAAATCTACTATCTATTATGATTTAAAAAGTTTTTCATCATCGTTATAGCTGAGACTCAGCTTAATAAATATTCCACATCATCGAATCACCCCCGCACTACGGCCAAGGATATTCTTTAGTATCACGACCACAATTATTCATGCACTACGACCAAGAATATTTGTGTATTCATTAATGGTCATGATCATGCCAACAACTGTCCATCAATGCACTACGGCCAATGAGGATTTTTAATTTTTACATCATTTGTAATATTACGGTCATGATTACACCGAATATTCCCTGGTCATAATCATACCAAGTCCATCTATGCACTACAGGCCACAGATGACTTTCAATAAAATATAAACATGAGGATGATGACAATGATATACAAATTCAATAAAACAAGTTCCAGAATTATTTTATCCAGGAATTATTAACGTCCAAATTTGTCAACACGATACTGTTTTGTGGTGTAAAATTCAAGAATGATCAGAAGAAGATTTCCATGAAAGGATACTGGATGAAGCGCAAATATCAAGGATATTCCACTAATTTCATGGAGTATAGAAGTCAAAGTTTTAACCAACTGAGTATAATAAAGAATGAGATAACAAAAGAAATCACCATGCATGCGATAGACCGCACAAGCAGGTTATTCCAACAGAATAATAATTAACGGAACCAGGTCAGGTGAAATTCACACCGACAGGATGTTCCAACAGAATAATAAAGAATGGAACCAGGTCCGGTGTAAAACACACAGACAGGATATTCCAACAGAATTATAAAGGATGGAACCAGGTCCGGTGTAAAACACACAGACAGGATATTCCGACAGAAATGTAAAGACAGAATAGTAAATGGATGTCACCAAGTATAGGGTATTCCGCGTATACCGGTTATTCCAACAGAATAATAATGAATGGAATAACATAAGGATTTCACCAAGTATATGGTGTACCGCGTATACAGGTCATGTATAGGGTATGCCACTTTTACAGGTTATTCCAACAGAATAACAAAGAATGGAATAACATAAGTTCTCTTCAAGAAGAAAGAATAACACCCCTTACCGTATTAAGAGATTGAATACTGCAGTAGTGTAGTAACTGAATACTCTTTTTCTTTCTCTATTACTCTCTCTATACTTTCTCTCTCTATAGCTTGAACGAATTCGTGAAAAATAATGAAGCCCTAGGCCTCTATTTATAGAAGATTTATTACTATTTACAAAAGTATTTACTATTTACGAAGGTAATTACTATTTACGAAGGTAATTACTATTTATGAAAGAGACTCTTAGATGATTACATATGGCCCCCCATAAATAATTCAACTTACCACAAACGTCTAATAATAGACTCTTTATATACATCAAGGATTGAATAAAAAATTACCAAAAATCATTTTATTTTTAATCAACACATATTTAATCTTTCAACAATTATTAATCATTTATAACTTGTCGTCTCAATTATTGTTTAAATAATATAACATATTATACAGATGATATTGTGACAATAATTGAATCAATAATATAAGAGATATGATGCAGCAATTACTGTAGCAATAATTGAGTATAGCTGAGTGACTTCTCACGTAAGCATCAATAATCAATACCGTGTGCTACTATGCAACAACGCGTATTACTGTACTTTTATTACCGAGTAGTTCAACAGTTTTAACGGTAACACCTCCGCCGTTTATTTTATAGAAAGCTAATTTTGTCGTTTTCTAACTACGACAATACTTCCGTTGTGGGGTCCACCAATGATTGTGCCGTCGTACGAATATTCCCCGACAAAAAGAATATTCCCCGACCAAACGAATATTTTATAACAACTTGCGTACTTTGCAAAATTTATAAATATTACCCACAACTATAACATTATATCAAATTTATTCCATAACATTCAAAAATAATAATTATGAAAATTCATCTTTATTTATAAAAACTGGGGTCTTACAACCTCCCCTTCTTATGAAATTTCGCCCTCGAAATTAGGGTACGTACCTGGTATATCAAAGAGGTAAGGATACCTTGATTTCATTTCAGATTCTAACTCCCAAGTCATTTCCTCAACATCGTGGTTTCTCCACAAAACTTTGACTTGAGGTATAACCTTGGAGCGTAGAATATGTTCCTTCTTATCCAAGATTTGAACAGGAATCTCTTCATACGTCAAATCTTCCGCTATTTCGTCCGGTTCTAACTCAATAATGTGGTTCGGGTCTTTCACATATTTTCGTAACATGGATATGTGAAAAACGTTATGAACACGAGACATACTTGGTGGTAGAGCGAGTCTATAGGCCACAGTTCCTATTCGATCGAGGATTAAAAATAGACCGATGAATCGAGGATTGAGTTTTCCTCTCTTTCCAAATCTTGTAACTCCTTTCCATGGAGTAACACGTAACAACACATGATCTCCTATATTGAATTCCACGTCCTTTCGATGAAGATCAGCATAACTCTTTTGTCGACTTTGTGAGGTTTTTATACGTTGTCGGATCATTTGAATCTTTTCCGTAGTCATACGTACCAACTCTGGTCCCAACAACGTTGCTTCACCCACCTCATCCCAGCATACTGGAGAGCGACACTTTCTTCCATATAACGCTTCGAATGGAGCCATGCCAATACTTGCTTGATAACTGTTGTTATAGGAAAACTCCACCAATGGTAAGAACTTGTCCCAACTTCCCTTGAAATCAAGGACACAGAGTCTTAATAGATCTTCAAGAGTTTGAATAGTCCTCTCCGACTGTCCGTCCGTCTGAGGATGATATGCCGAGCTAAATCGTAAGTCTGTGCCCATAGCTTTTTGCAAACTAACCCAAAATCGTGAAGTAAATCTTGGGTCTCGATCAGAAACTATGGATACCGGCATACCATGCAGTCTTACAATCTCGTTTATGTACATACGAGCAAGACGTTCAAGTGTAAAAGTTTCTCGTATCGGTAAGAAATGAGCAGACTTGGTCAATCTATCAACAATAACCCAAATCGCATCTATGCCTTGAGAAACCTTAGGAAGACCGGTAACGAAATCCATGGTAATGTGCTCCCACTTCCATTCTGGAATTTCAAGTGGTTGCAATGGACCTTTTGGTACTTGATGCTCCGCTTTAACTCGTTGACAAGTTAGACACCTTGAGATAAACAACGCTATCTCTCTCTTCATATTACTCCACCAAAATGTATGACGAATATCATGATACATTTTGGTACTCCCAGGATGGATTGAAAACGGTGTATTGTGCGCCTCCATCATGATTTTATACTTTAAATCAGGGTCGTTAGGAACACAAAGTCTGGAGTTGACTTGAAGTATTCCTTCTTCATCGATTCTTGCTTCCGGCATAGCACCTTCTTGCACTTTCTTCCTCATACGCATCAGCTCCAGGTCTGTAGCTTGAGCAGCTTTAACTTTATCGATTAAAGTCGGTTCTACTCGTATATTCGCCATCGTCACATGCGTCCCTGGAGTCTTTAACTCTATCCCCATCCTTTGCAAGTCACACAAAATGGGCCCTTGCGTTGACAATATTGCACTCGTACTTGCATGTGATCTTCTACTCAATGCGTCAGCTACTACGTTCGCTTTTCCAGGATGGTATTGGATGGTATGATCATAATCTTTCAACAGTTCAAGCCAACGTCGTTGTCGTATGTTGAGTTCCTTTTGAGTGAAGAAATATTTGAGGCTTTTATGATCCGTAAAGATCTCCACTTTCTCCCCATACAAGTAATGCCTCCAAATTTTAAGTGCAAAGACAACAGCTGCCAACTCTAGATCATGAGTAGGATAATTCCTCTCATATTCTTTGAGTTGTCGCGAGGCATATGCTATGACTTTTCCATGTTGCATGAGAACACATCCCAACCCTTTGCTCGAAGCATCACTGTAGATGACAAATCCCTCCGAGCCAGATGGTATTGTCAGAACAGGTGCTGAAATGAGTCTCCTCTTGAGTTCTTGAAAACTCTTCTCACATTCTTCGCTCCAACTGAACTTTTTATCTTTCCGAGTCAGCTGAGTCAATGGAGTAGCGATTCGAGAAAATCCTTCCACGAATCTTCGATAATAACCAGCTAAACCGAGAAAGCTACGTACTTCGGTCACTGATTTAGGTTGCTCCCAGCTTTGAATAGCTTCAATCTTTGCTAGGTCAACAGATATTCCACGACTTGATACCACGTGCCCAAGGAATGCTACTTCCTCAAGCCAGAACTCGCATTTTTTCAACTTGGCATAAAGCTTATATTCACGAAGCTTTTGGAGTGTCAGCCTCAAGTGTTGCTTATGATCTTCACGGCTTTTGGAATAAATAAGGATGTCATCAATAAAGACGACCACAAAATGATCCAAATATTCCTTGAATACTCAGTTCATCATATCCATGAAGGCAGCAGGAGCATTAGTCAATCCAAAGGACATGACTAAGAATTCATAATGCCCGTACCGAGTTCTGAAAGCCGTCTTTGGAATGTTATCGGTTCTAATCTTCAATTGGTGATACCCGGAACGAAGATCGATCTTTGAAAAGAATTTGGCTCCTTGCAACTGGTCAAATAAGTCATCAATACGTGGCAATGGATACCTATTTTTGATGGTGACATGATTTAACTCCCGATAATCAATACAAAGTCGCATACTCCCATCTTTCTTCTTCACGAATAGAACAGGAGCACCCCAGGGAGAAGTACTAGGACGAATAAAGCCAATGTCTAACAATTCCTGCAGTTGGGTTTTTAACTCCTGAAGTTCAATAGGAGCCATTCGATATGTGGCTTTAGAAATGGGTTTTGTACCGGGTTCAAGGTCGATACAAAATTCAATCTCACGCTCTGGGGGTAGGCCAGGAAGTTCTTCGGGGAATACGTCAGGAAATTCATTAACAATAGAAATATCGTTCAAAACTGACGTATTTTTGTTTAAATCTGTGACATGAGCTAAGAAAGCTTGACATCCGTTTTTCAATAAACGAATAGCTTTATGGCTTGAGATGACCGTGATTGATTTTAATGGTTTGGTCTCTTGAATTCGCATAATAGGTTGATTAGGAATATGAAAGCTAACAACCTTATGGAAACAATCAATTTTTGCATGATAAGTAGTTAACCAATCAATCCCTAGAATCACGTCAAATGCAAGTATTTTCAATGAAATAAGATCTACAGGTAATGTGAGGGTACCGATTTGAACCAAACAAGACTTATAAACAGTGGATGTAAGGAAGGTTTCTCCCAACGGAGTTTCCACAGATAAGTCAAAATCTAATTTCTCCGGAGTCAAATTTAATCGATGAGCGCAAGTAGGAGAAATAAAAGAATGGGTAGAACCGGTATCAAATAAAGTATAGACTTCGTTAAAGTTTATGATAAGCTTACCCGTGATGACCTCATTCGGTTTCCTTGCTTTCTGGGAGGTCACAACAAACGCTCTCCCTTGCACTACCGGCTTTAACCTTTCTGGGACGGCCTTTGGTGCCTCCACCCTAGCTGAATTTGTCTTTGGTAAACGACAAAATCGGGCCAAGTGACCTTCTCTCCCACAATTATAACATGCTTTGGACGGCATCACAAAATTTGGACTGATGTGTCCCTCCCCTCCGCATTTGAAGCATATGATAGGTGGTCTTTCTCCTTCCTTAACAACGGGTGCTGGTGCTGACGTCTTTCCATCATTGTTGAATCTCCTCTTTTTGTAATGTCCATTCTTATTGTTTTGGCCCTGATTACCACCGAAGTGGTAACCATTTCTGGCCTGCTGATTCCCTCCACGCTTGTTGTCACCGCTTCGATGACCACTCTCGCTGGTATTATAATTTTGTCGGCTGCTCTCTTTTAGTTGAGTTGACTCGTTATCGCGCTCCACTAACTGAGCCCTATTTACAACATCTGAATATAAACACAGTTTATGAGAAATAAGATGTTGACGTATCTCCGGCCTCAAACCTCTTAAAAACATTCGCGCCATTCTCTCTTCATTATCCACCAAGTGAGACGCAAACCGTGATAACTCCGCAAATTTTGCCTCGTATTGCGACACGGTCATATTATTTTGTTCCAACTTAATAAACTCCACCTCCTTCATGTGGCGAATACTTTCGGGAAAGTATTTGTCATTGAACAGCTCCTGGAACTTCTCCCAAGATATCTTCAGTACAGCAGGTTGAGTACGTTTTACCGATTCCCACCAGTAATCTGCCTCTCTGCGCAACATAAAGGCGGCAAAAGGAACCTTTTGCTCCTCGGAGTATCCCAAGACATCAAATATCTTGGTCATCTGCTTTATCCATGTTTCCGCCATAAGTGGTTTTGGCTCTCCCTTAAACTCCGGTGGTCCCAGCTCCTTGAACTGTTTAGCGGTGACCGCCCGAGAGTTTCCCGCGTTTCCATCTACGTTTTGGACAGGAGTTGCTCTCGCCTGCTGCTGCATGAATTGCATAAAACCTCTGAACATTTGATCATTCGTCATTTGGTCAGTGTTGTTGTTTGCATGAGGATTTTCGCCTTCCTGATGCACATTATCCTGATTATTGATATGTGGTGAATCAACAATCGCCTGTGCTCCATTGCCAATCTCAACATTCTCAGATGTCATTTTCAGATACTGCCACAAAACAAAAGGTTAATTGACATGTAACATATTATCCCTATATTCTGACCGACCAATAAAATAGCACATAAACTTAGGTAGGTCATACTAGCGAAGGAATTCCTCGTCTCTCCCCTCCTAGTACTATTCTCACATCTTAGCCAGGGATCATATCCCTAAGCTTTGATACCAACTGTGACGCCCCCAAAATTAGGTATACATCACCCATCTTGAGTCGCCAAATACATGGTACAGAATTCAAATACAACTTCCTAATACAACTGTCGTGTACAATACGACAAAACATAACTGTGAGTTTGAATACAATTATTGTCTACTAGAGATCATACAAACTCAAAAGGTGTCCTCAATACAATTATTGTCACACTATTTAACAGAATAGTGAGGACTACTAATACTATTCTCTGGTCCATCACTCCGTTCCCCGACTCGTCCCAGCTATATTCTCATTTCCTGAAGAGAACAGTGAAAGAAAGGGTGAGCTCAACTAGCCCAGTAAGAAATATTATGACTAAGATAATGCAGAATAAATTATCATTAGCCTTCAATAGTGTTAAACTGATAAAATACAATAAACATCAAGTTTAACTACAGCGGAACCAGCAATCCATTAAAAGAGTCAAGTAGAAAATAAAATCTACTATTTATTATGATTTAAAAAGTTTTTCATCATCGTTATAGCTGAGACTCAGCTTAATAAATATTCCACATCATCGAATCACCCCCGCACTACGGCCAATGATATTCTTTAGTATCACGACCACAATTATTCATGCACTACGGCCAAGAATATTTGTGTATTCATTAATGGTCATGATCATGCCAACAACTGTCCATCAATGCACTACGGCCAATGAGGATTTTTAATTTTTACATCATTTGTAATATTACGGTCATGATTACACTGAATAATCCCTGGTCATGATCATACCAAGTCCATCTATGCACTACAGGCCACAGATGACTTTCAATAAAATATAAACATGAGGATGATGACAATGATATACAAATTTAATAAAACAAGTTCAAGAATTATTTTATCCAGGAATTATTAACGTCCAAATTTGTCAACACGATACTGTTTTGTGGTGTAAAATTCAAGAATGATCAGAAGAAGATTTCCATGAAAGGATACTGGATGAAGCGCAAATATCAAGGATATTCCACTAATTTCATGGAGTATAGAAGTCAAAGTTTTAACCAACTGAGTATAATAAAGAATGAGATAACAAAAGAAATCACCATGCATGCGATTGACCGCACAAGCAGGTTATTCCAACAGAATAATAATTAACGGAACCAGGTCAGGTGAAATTCACACCGACAGGATGTTCCAACAGAATAATAAAGAATGGAACCAGGTCCGGTGTAAAACACACAGACAGGATATTCCAACAGAATAATAAATAATGGAACCAGGTCCGGTGTAAAACACACAGACAGGATATTCTAACAGAATAATAAAGGATGGAACCAGGTCCGGTGTAAAACACACAGACAGGATATTCCGACAGCAATGTAAAGACAGAATAATAAATGGATGTCACCAAGTATAGGGTATTCCGCGTATACCGGTTATTCTAACAGAATAATAATGAATGGAATAACATAAGGATTTCACCAAGTATAGGGTGTACCGCGTATACAGGTCATGTATAGGGTATGCCACTTTTACAGGTTATTCCAACAGAATAACAAAGAATGGAATAACATAAGTTCTCTTCAAGAAGAAAGAATAACACCCCTTACCGTATTAAGAGATTGAATACTGCAGTAGTGTAGTAACTGAATACTCTTTTTCTTTCTCTATTACTCTCTCTATACTTTCTCTCTCTATAGCTTGAACGAATTCGTGAAAAATAATGAAGCCCTAGGCCTCTATTTATAGAAGATTTATTACTATTTACAAAAGTATTTACTATTTACGAAGGTAATTACTATTTACGAAGGTAATTACTATTTACGAATGTAATTACTATTTACAAAAATAATTACTATTTTACGAAGGTAATTACTATTTATGAAAGAGACTCTTAGATGATGACATATGGCCCCCCATAAATAATTCAACTTACCACAAACGTCTAATAATAGACTCTTTATATACATCAAGGATTGAATAAAAAATTACCAAAAATCATTTTATTTTTAATCAACACATATTTAATCTTTCAACAATTATTAATCATTTATAACTTGTCGTCTCAATTATTGTTTAAATAATATAACATATTATACAGATGATACTGTGACAATAATTGAATCAATAATATAAGAGATATGATCCAGCAATTACTGTAGCAATAATTGAGTATAGCTGAGTGACTTCTCACGTAAGCATCAATAATCAATACCGTGTGCTACTATGCAACAACGCGTATTACTGTACTTTTACTACCGAGTAGTTCAACAGTTTTAACGGTAACACCTCCGCCGTTTATTTTATAGAAAGCTAATTTTGTCGTTTTCTAACTACGACAATACTTCCGTTGTGGGGTCCACCAATGATTGTGCCGTCGTACGAATATTCCCCGACAAAAAGAATATTCCCCGACCAAACGAATATTTTATAACAACTTGCGTACTTTGCAAAATTTATAAATATTACCCACAACTATAACATTATATTAAATTTATTCCATAACATTCAAAAATAATAATTATGAAAATTCATCTTTATTTATAAAAACTGGGGTCTTACAGCTTTGGGCTTGATGGGCCCGATCACGTCTATCCCCCACATTGAGAAGGGCAATAACGAACTCATAGTGTGGAGTTCCATTGGAGGGGCGTGGATGGCATTCCCATGAATTTGGCATTGATAGAATCTCTTGACGTGATCTTCACAGTCAGCTTTGAACGTAAGCCAATAATGCCCTGTTCTGAGAATTTTCTTGACAAGTAAGGGCCGCTCATGTGTGGGCCACATACTCCACCATAGGTCTCATCCATCAACCTCTGAGCTAGGTCTTTATCCAGACATCTGAGGAGACCTAATCTTGCATCTCTCTTGTAGAGTGCATCTCCGCTCAGGTAGAATTTTATAGGAAGTCGATGGATCCACCTCTTCTCAGTTAGGCTCGCCTCAGCAGGTGTAGATCCATCTCGTAGATACTTCTTGATATGTTGATACTAAGGGTGGTGGATGGGAGGTAGCTCATCTGATACTTCTCCAACATAGTTCCCATAAACTGGGGCCTTTTGCATAGCAAATGTGATGTTTGACATGTTTTCCTTGTCAGGTATATGAACCAAGGAGGCCAACATTGCTAATGGATCCACAAAATCATTCCTATTATGAGAAATGTGTAGAAAAAGAGATTTCTTCGAACTCCAAAGCCATCTATAAAACTTGCCGATGGTAAGGCAGCAAATATAATTCTTTGGATTGATAGATTCCCGTGGATTATTTTATCACCGATTTGGAATCCCCAAAGATAGTTAACCGCCTAATGCCCATTGAACGAACAAGTTTTAGCCCCATGATACAACCATCATACTTGGCTGTGTTGTTGGTTTTGACAAACTACAATTTGACGGCGAAGGGATACTGCTCCCCCGTACGAGACATTAAAACTACTCCGGCTCCAGAGCCTTCTTCATTAACAGCTCCATCAAACTAAATTTTCCATGTGTGGCATACATCGTACTGATGGTGTTGCTGAACTATCATTACCCCTCATTGGGTTTGTAGTCCCCTACAGGTGAGGTGGTCAGTTTATTCTTAATTCCTTGACCTTAGACAGACTTTTGCATTATGTAGACGATGTCAAATTATTGTAGGATCAACTGCCATCTGAACAGTCGACAATTCAGTATGGGCTTGCTGAACACATACTTGAGAGGATCCACGCGGGATAAAAGATGGGTTGTGTGACCATGGAGATAATATTGTAATCTCATGGAAGCCCATGCTAAAGCACAACAAGTCTTCTCAATCAGAGTGTACTTGTGTTTATTGGTGCTGAATCTTCTACTTAGGTAATAGATAGCTCGTTCTTGGCCTCTATCGTCTTTTTGTCCCAGCATGCAGCTCATTGCATTGTCATTAACAGACATGTACATAAATAGGGGAACATCATCCCTGGGAGATACTAAAACAGGAGCATTAACCAACTGCTCTTTCATAGCAAGGAAGGCTTTCTGGCACTCATCATTCCATTTCATGGAGGAGTTCTTCCTTAACAGCTTGAAGAGGGGCTCACAGGTTACTGTGAGTTGAGAGATAAACCTGCTAATGAAGTTGATTCTTCCCAAAAATCCTCGTATTTCCTTCTTTGTCTAGGAATGGGCATTTCCTTGATGGCCTGGATTTTGGTAGGATCCAGTTCAATCCCTTTGTGGCTGACTAGAAAACCTAGCAAAGTGGCTGATTTAACACCAAAGGCGAACTTGGCTGGATTTAAATTTAAGTTGAACTTACGCAACCTGTTGAATATCTTTTTGAGATGGTCTAAGTGGTCTTCCTCCTTTCGGGATTTGACAATGATGTCATCTATAGCATCCCCGAATCCGGGCCCCAAATCACCGCGGATCCGATATACTATTTCTATAACTATTTACGGAAGATATAAACATAAATTGTTTATACATTAAACTTACACATAATCCCCAAGGTCGAGTAACCTTAACTTAATACACATTTCATAACTTTTCTAACACATAACATCTTTATCAAACTATACTATTACAAAATAGCTGCACGTTTTATCCCAAGTTAAACTTGGCCTTAACCTTTTCCTGTATCCGAACGCATTCGCATTAACTGCAATGTTTTACCATGATATAGCAAGGGTGAGCATGAAAGTTGCTCAACAAGTTTAAGTTCAACAATATAACGATATATCATGATTGAATAGTATGAATAATAAGCTGGCTCTAATTCATCAATATAATTGAGAACTAGCACGAACAAACTTTTGACTGAACAAGTATTAAACATGAACAAACATTTCTGAACCAACTGGTAATGAAGGTGATCAGCCTTTCATACCTGACTTATACATGCAAGATGTACAGAGTACAATTTTCGTGGCAATCAGCAATGATTAACCATAAGCTTGAATAAAATACTCTTAGTAGAGTTTAGTAAAAAAAAAACTTGCCTGAACCATTGATTACCGCTACGCAATTTATAACATTTACCCGAAGACCTAATATTAGTAATATAGATCTCCAATATTAGAATAATATTATCACAGTATAATACTGTTATATATATATACATAGAATAACCTAAACACATAGCACATAACCCTATCAGTCTATAACACACATAAAACATAGTATCAGGTCAAACTATTTTAGTCTGACTTGAAACCGACACAATTCTATCATCCCGACGGTCTAGTCAGACAATACTCGAGTTTAAGTTGAATTAAACTCTGCTTAAACGCTTAACAATTATCCCGAATAATTATCTTATTAGTCAAAATAATTTTTAAACACTTATAATAATTTTCAAATAATTATTATCATTTATCAACATTTTTCGATCATTAAAACCATATTTAATTGAATTAAACATCACATAATTCCTTAATCATTAATATTCATCTAATATAAAATATTAATGAAAATCATAACATAATATTATAATATAATATACCAAAGTATTTTTAATACCTTAAAATCATAATTATATGATTTTTAAACACTTAAATCCATTATCCGATAATTGCTATTAATATTAAAATATTAATATTTTCATGCAAAAATATCAAAAGTTATATTTTATAACTTAAAATATTATTATAACACTTAAATCATTTTTATATGATTTTTAAAACATTAATTCTATTTTTCCATAATTTATTTAATATATCTATTAAATAAACTAATTATCATTAATATTGATTAATTAATGAATTTCATCACAAAATATTAAAAGTCATCAAAAATAACTTAAAATATTTTCTTATACCATAATATTATTTTTCATGATTTTTCATGAATTAAAGCTATTTTTAAATAATTTATTTAATATCATAATTAAATAAATAAATACCAATTATATTCCAAAAATATTAAATATTTTTGAAATATATTTAAAATAATTAAAAACTATTTTTCAAGATTTAAAATAATTTTTTATAATTTATTATGTATTTTTAATAATTAAAAACCATTTTTTTCTATTTTTTTAATTCATTTTCTACTTTTTCCGAAAATAAGCGTCGCTAAGGGGGCTTCTGGCGACGAATCCGTCGCTGTTGGTGTTCTTCACGTGTTCTTCAGCATTTCCAGAAATTCATGTCAGTGTTCGAGTGGGTAGGTTTGACCCGAATTTGATCTATGATCTAAATGTTTTCTGGGCTTGTAAAAGCTTTGGTGTTGTAGTACTAATGTACTACTACAACTATACACCAATTCCATAACCAAACAACAACAGATCCGTGAGATCTAATTGATAGAAAACCTTGTCAGACATGTTCTTCAATTTCTGGGTTTTCCAGAAATTGAAGAACAGTCGAGGTACTATATTTGAGCCCCTAAATAGTTGCTTTACAGACTTGGTTTATTTGATATGAAGGTTCAAGTATGTAGTATATATGTCATTTTACAATTCTAAAACAACCGATAATCATAACAACAACAGGTGCACAAGATTCAAGAGGATCAAACTATGAGTCAAGTACTGTTCTTGAACGAATTCTGGGTTTCCCAGATCGTTCATCAGGCAGTTCGGTTAACACATTTTAACCATGATTCAATACTGTTCTGTTCAAGATATGAGAGATCTAAGGACTTGGATATGTATTTCACATGGCAGGCTACAAATAGCAATCAACAAAATAGCTAATACATCAAATAACAACAAGATTAAGAGCCTAAAAAATCTTGTCAGTCAACATAGAAAAATTTCTGGGTTGCCGAGATCTGGCCTCCCGTGAACTATCAACGGACTTTGACTGCCTATAACTTTTATTCTACACGTGATCTGGGCTTGATTCAAGTTCCAGATCATAACCTATACAACATACTACAAGTTTATAACTTAAAACATAACAAAGAATTAATACTGAGAGATCTAGAAGCCCTGACATATGGTTGTCAGGCCATATTTCAACATTTTTCTAAATTACAAAAATCATCAAATCCGAGCATCAAAATGATATGGATCTAGGTTTTGACCACCCATATCATCAAGTGACACCCTCTAGCACATATCTAAACAACAAACAAAACCATAACTTAAGATCACAAATTTCAAATTTTTTGGGTTTTATACCTTTTAAGCTATGATCCTTTGATTCTGACTTTTTATTCTGTCTTTGGCTTGGTATGAACCGACCCTAGCTTTAATTCTTACTCTCTCTCACACTAAGTCCCGAATTTTAGAGAGAGAAGTGATTGGAGAAAATGAAAATGTAAGTAGACCATTTTCTCTCTCTTTAATCTTATATAATTGATTGGGTTCGATGAATTTGTTAGCAAGATGTGGCTGATTTTGAACACATGGCTAGGATAGGGCTAAGATTAGTTCACCCACTCAATATTATGTCAAGATTTGCAAGCTACAAAATAAAAAAATGTGACATAAGGGCATTTTGGTCTTTTTGATTTTGATTTTAATGGCATTCTTGTAATTGGTCCAACCCTTAGGGTTTATGGTTTGGAGCATTTAGAGTTTAGGGTTTAACATTTAACCCTTAAAGATTTAGCAACTTGATTTTCTAAAATTTCCAAATTTAGATTTTCAAAAAAATAGAAATTTAATATTTCTAAATTATAATTAGGATTCTATAATTATAATTAAGATTTCCTAATCATAAATTCAATCTTGCTAATTAGGATTAGCATTTCATAATTACAATCGCTAATTAAACAATTAGGTCAAAATGGTCATTAGGGTTTATAAACCACTAATTAAGGTTTCTAATAGAAAATAATTTTCTAAAATAGAAATTAAATATTCGTAATTAGATTAGAGTTTTCTAATTACTTAACTTGAAAATTAGAATTAATATATCCTAATTAACATAAAAAGTATTAAATTAACACTTTCGTTTTCCCTAACTATAAAATTAGGGTTTTAAATCCCAAAATTACGGTTTTCTAAATTTGAAATTAGGGTTTGCTAATAATTAAGCTTTGCCCTAATTAGTAGTATAATTAATACCACCTAAGCATTATAATTATCTTTTCTATTCTAGATTAGGGCTTCAATTTATCAGAATCTGAAACTAGGGTTTTCAGATCTGGTATTATGGTTTTCTAATAATCAATTAGGATTTCCAGAAATTCATTAGGGTTTTCCCTAATTAATTTATAATTAATGAAGTTTAACCTTATACATAACATTGCATTCCCAATCTAGGGTTTTTAATATCCGAATTAGGGTTTTAGATTCCCGAAACTGACATTAGGGTTTCCAGAACCAGTTTCTAGGATTTCTTATTAATCGCTAGGGTCTTCTAAATGAACGTCAAAGTTCTTAATATATATTTAGGGTTTGACACATATATAATTAATCTGGTTAACCCTTGACTCGTAACCACTTTCAGCACACATACATAACTATATTCTCCGAATTTAATCACATAAATCCTTAATCCTGAATAATTAACCTATATCCTTAATAGAATTTTGAAATCATCAAAATTTCACCCTAATAATATCAAACGCATACACTTATTTTCTGTTTAGGTCTATTATTTGACCTTAAATCAATCATTTAAGATTTTAATAAATTGTCCAAATTCTCGGGTTGTCACATTCACCCCTCCATATAAGAATTTCGTCTCCAAAATTCACATTACACCTTACACCTTACACCATACACCTTACACCATTCGCACATGTCACATGCTACCCAATACACCTCTCACAAGAGTAAAAGTTTTCAAATTGTACTGAGGGGTCATATAGACCATGAACACATTTAGTTTTAACGGTAGTGATCATACCGCAAAACAATACATTACTTGGTATGTTTACAATCACAAAGAATGTAAACTACCGTTGCTAGTACTTTAGGTGATCAGCCCATTGTACTCTTACGTCATGCATAACGTATTAAATATTTTTAGCGAATATTTACGCTATTAGATTGGATTATTTATCCAAACATTATCGTTCAGCTCAGTCTTATCATAGGATTCCGTACCAAGGTAATTTGGTTCGGGAAATTCTTTCAATAAACATTTGGAGTTTTTATAACATTAGTCTAGCTGAATCAAATAGAATAGACTCATATCAATAATTCAATTCAATCGAATTTTTTAGGTGTAGCCATACCCCGTTGGCAAATTAATTTTTTTTTTTGAAAACATTTTTCGAGAATGACGTCATGATGCCGTACTGTATTAACAGTCCATTTGAGGATGCCGTCATTGTATGACTTTGTCATAACACATCATACAATATTGGAACAGTGACTTCAGGTCAAATTCACACTACGTATTCCTGTATTTACAACTCCATCACTTTTTTATCATCTCTGCACCAGGTTACAGAGTACATGAGTGATAAATAAAAACAATTTTTGATAATTCAAATCATTTGCGTCTAGCCAAAATAAGTAACATAGACTATACTTTAAACCGTTTCAAAAATGATTACGAGTCTACATATTTTTTTTAAAGGGCACATAGTGCGTATTTAGCTTGATGTCAAAAATTTGAATTTTAGAATAGCTAGGAGTTTAGGAAAACCTAAGTCTCCACTAATGATCATTTGCTTAACAATCTATCTGTTCTTATAATCCTTAACACTCCATTCACACACAACTATACCCAGTTCATAAAACCACACTTATGAGTTCATAACCTGGCCATAATTATATGAGTTTAAGAACTTACTCTAGTCTGACCTTTGGCGTCCATTTGCTGAGGGGCTCATAAACATTTCATATAACTATTAGTCAAGAATGTCACATAAGTATGAGTTTTAAGAATTCGTACTTAATCCTATATTCTCTACCTATGACCTATTTATCTGTATATAATAACTAGCGTGACACAACATTTGAATGATTACCCATGCCACCAACTAAGTAGTTTTTACACCAAGTACAATTCCCCGCCCATACAAGAAATCATACAACTCAGTTGCTAACACGAGTCCTCATTGAAATCCCCACCTAATCTTAACCCCCCTTTTTAACACGAATTTCATTTAATCCGTATTCATAATCCATAACTCTTTTATGAGTTTTCATAGTACCATTTCATAGTACAACTGATACACAGAATCTTGCTGTAAACTTTTCAATCATCAGATTGATTCTTTCCGGTTGTCAAAACCTTAACAGATCACGGGGTGATCTCATCGTATATATTACGATTCAATTCTATGACTTGATCGTTTTGTTTTACGATCTCCTATTCCTGCACTTTCAGTCTTTTAGACTCGATCTATTCACCATTACTGTTCAACTTTATTATCAGAGTTAGGGAACTCTATATCTTAACAACTTACCAAGATTCGTCTTTGAATCTTACCGACCAACTAATTCTATTTGAGTTAGCACTTATCCTAATCACTGCGGTTATTGGTCTCAGGTATTCCTACCTAAGCTTCATAACCAACAGCTTTGATACCAACTATAGCATCCCCGAATTCGGGCCCCAAATCACCGCGGATCCGGTATACTATTTCTATAACTATTTGCGAAAGATATAAACATAAATTGTTTATACATTAAACTTACACATAATCCCCAAGGTCGAGTAACCTTAACTTAATACACGTTTCATAACTTTTCTAACACATAACATCTTTATCAAACTATACTATTATAAAATAGCTGCACGTTTTATCCCAAGCTGAACTTGTCCTTTACCTTTTCCTGTATCCGAACGCATTCGCATTATTTGCAATGTTTTATCATGATATAACAAGGGTGAGCATGAAAGTTGCTCAGCAAGTTTAAGTTCAACAATATAACGATATATCATGATTGAAGAGTATGAATAATAAGCTGGCTATAATTCATCAGTATAATTGAGAACTAGCACGGACAAACTTTTGACTGAACAAGTATTAAACATGAACAAACATTTCTGAACTAACTGGTAATGAAGGTGATCAGCCTTTTATACCTGACTTATACATGCAAGATGTACAGAGTACAATTTTTGTGGCAATCAACAATGATTAACCATAAGCTTGAATAAAATACTCTTAGTAGAGTTTAGTAAAAAGAAACTTTCCTGAACCGTTGATTACCGCTACGCAATTTATAACGCTTTACTCGAAGACCTAATATTAGTAATATAGATCTCCAATATTAGAATAATATTATCACAGTATAATATTGTTATATATATATATATATATAGAATAACCTAAACACATAGCACATAACCCTATCAGTCTATAACACACATAAAACTTAGTATCAGGTCAAACTATTTCAGTCTGACTTGAAATCGACACAATTCTATCATCCCGACGGTCTAGTAGGACAATACTCGAGTTTAAGTTTAATTAAACTCTGCTTAAACGCTTAACAATTATCCCAGATAATTATCTTATTAGTCAAAATAATATTTAAAGACTTATAATAATTTTCAAATAATTATTATCATTTATCAACATTTTTCGATCATTAAAACCATATTTAATTGAATTAAACATCACATAATTCCTTAATCATTAATATTCATTTAAAATAAAATATTAATGAAAATCATAACATAATATTATAATATAATATACCAAAGTATTTTTAATACCTTAAAATTATAATTATATGATTTTTAAACAATTAAATCCATTATCTGATAATTGCTATTAATATTAAAATATTAATATTTTTATGCCAAAATATCAAAAGTTATATTTTATAACTTAAAATATTTTTATAACACTTAAATCATTTTATATGATTTTTAAAACATTAATTATATTTTTCCATAATTTATTTAATATATCTATTAAATAAACTAATTATCATTAATATTGATTAATTAAAGAATTTCTTCACAAAATATTAAAAGTCATTAAAAATAACTTAAAATATTTTCTTATACCATAATATTATTTTTCATGATTTTTCATGAATTAAAGCTATTTTTAAATAATTGATTTATTATCATAATTAAATAAATAAATACCATTTATATTCCAAAAATATTAAATATTTTCAAAATATACTTAAAATAATTAAAAAATATTTTTCAAGCTTTAAAATAATTTTTTATAATTTATTATGTATTTTTAATAATTAAAAACCATTTTTTCTATTTTTTTAATTCATTTTCTGCTTTTTCCGAAAATAAGCGTCGCTAAAGGGGCTTCTGGCGACGAATCCGTCGTTGTTGGTGTTCTTCAGCATTTCCAGAAATTCATGTCAGTGTTCGAGTGGGTAGGTTTGACCTGAATTTGATTTATGATCTAAATGTTTTCTGGGCTTGTAAAAGCTTTGATGTTGTAGTACTAATGTAGTACTACAACTATACACCAATTTCATAACCAAACAACAATAGATCTGTGAGATCTAATTGATAGAAAACCTTGTCAGACATGTTCTTCAATTTTTGGGTTTTCCAGAAATTGAAGAACAGTCGAGGTACTATGTTTGAGCCCCTAAATCGTTGCTTTACAGACTTGGTTTATGTGATATGAAGGTTCAAGTATGTAGTATATATGTCATTTTACAATTCTAAAACACCTGATAATCATAACAACAACAGGTGCACAAGATTCAAGCCGGTCAAACTATGAGTCAAGTACTGTTCTTGAACGAATTCTGGGTTTCCCAGATCGTTCATCAGGCAGTTCGGTTAACACATTTTTACCATGATTCTATACTGTTTTGTTCAAGATATGAGAGATCTAAGGACTTGGATATGTATTTCACATGGCAGGCTACAAATAGCAATCAACAAAATAGCTAATACATCAAATAACAACAAGATTAAGAGCCTAGAAAATCTTGTTAGTCAACATAGAAAAATTTCTGAGTTGCCCAGATCTGGCCTCCCGTGAACGGTCAACGGACTTTAACTGCCTATAACTTTTAATCTACACGTGATCTGGGCTTGATTCAAGTTCCAGATCATAACCCATACAACATACTACAAGTTTATAACTTCAAAAATAACAAAGAATTAATACCGAGAGATCTAGAAGCCCTGACATATGGCTGTCAGGCCCTATTTCAACATTTTTCCAGATTACAAAAATCATCAAATCCGAGCATCAAAATGATATGGATTTAGGTTTTGACCACCCAGATCATCAAGTGACACCCTCTAGCACATATCTAAACAACAAACAACATTAACTTAAGATCACAAATTTCGAAATTTTAGGGTTTTATACCTTTTAGGCTATGATCCTTTGATTCTAACTTTTTATTCTGTCTTTGGCTTGGTATGAACCGACCCTAACTTTAATTCTTACTCTCTCTCTCACACTAAGTCTCGAATTTTAGAGAGAGAAGTGATTGGAGAAAATGAAAATGTAAGTAACCCATTTTCTCTCTCTTTAATCTTATATAATTGATTGGGTTCAATGAATTTGCTAGCAAGATGTGGCTGATTTTGAACACATGGCTAGGCTAGGGCTAGGATTAGTTCACCTACTCAATATTATGTCAATATTTGCAAGCTACAAAATAAAAAAATGTGATATAAGGGCATTTTGGTCTTTTTGATTTTGATTTTAATGGCATTCTTGTAATTGGCCCAACCCTTAGGGTTTAAGCTTTGGTTAGGATTTAGGGTTTGGAGCATTTAGAGTTTAGGGTTTAACATTTAACCCTTAAAGATTTAGCAACTTGATTTTCTAAAATTTCCAAATTTAGATTTTTTAAAAAAAAATAGAAATTTAATATTTCTAAATTATAACTAGGATTCTATAATTATAATTATGATTTTCTAATCATAAATTCAATCTTGCTAATTAGGATCAGCATTTCGTAATTACAATCACTAATTAAGCAATTAGGCCAAAATGGTCATTAAGGTTTATAAACCACTAATTAAGGTTTCTAATAGAAAATAATTTTCTAAAATAGAAATTAAATATTCGTAATTAGCTTAGAGTTTTCTAATTACTTAACTTGAAAATTAGAATTAATATATCCTAATTAACATAAAAAGTATTAAATTAACACTTTCGTTTTCCCTAACTATAAAATTAGGGTTTCAAATCCCGAAATTAGGGTTTTCTAAATTTGAAATTAGGGTTTGCTAATAATTAAGCTTTGCCCTAATTAGTAGTATAATTAATACCATATAAGCATTATAATTATCTTTTCTATTCAAGATTAGGGCTTCAATTTATCAGAATCTGAAACTAGGGTTTTCAGATCTGGTATTATGGCTTTCTAATAATCAATTAGGATTTCCAGAAATTCATTAGGGTTTTTCCTAATTAATTTATAATTAATGACGTTTAACCTTATACATATAATTGCATTCCCAATCTAGGGTTTTTAATATCCGAATTAGGGTTTTAGATTCCCGGAACTGACATTAGGATTTTCAGAACCAGTTTCTAGGATTTCTTATTAATCACTTGGGTTTTCTAACTGAACGTTAAAGTTCTTAATATATAATTAGGGTTTGACACATATATAATTAATCTGGTCAACCCTTGACCCTTAACCACATTCAGCACACATACATAACCATATTTACAGAATTTAATCACATAAATCCTTAATCCTGAATAATTAACCTATATCCTTCATAGAATTTTGAAATCATCAAAATTTCACCCTAATAATATCAAACGCATACACTTATTATCTGTTTAGGTCTATTATTTGACCTTAAATCAATCGTTTAAGATTTTAATAAATTGTCCAAATTCTCGGGTTGTCACATCATCCACGTAGATCTATATCTCTTTATGCATTAAATCGTGGAAAAGAACCTTCATAGCTCGCTGGTAGGTCGCCTCGACATTGATGAGGCCGAATGACAACCGTCTGTAGCAAAAGGTTCCCCAAGGCCTGATAAAATCAGTTTTCCCATGCTCTTCCTCGGCGACCATAATCTGATGATACCCCGCAAAGTAATCCGCAAAGGAGTACATGTCGTATTGCGCAGTATGGTCAATGAGGATGTATATAAAGGGCACGAGAAAGTTATCTTTAAGGCAAGCTTTGTTCAAATCCCGGTAATCCACGCAAACTAGCACCTTTCCTTCAGGTTTAGGCACGGGAACAATGTTGGATATCCATTCCGAATATTTAGACACCATGATAATGCCAGCTTGAAATTGTTTCACAATCTCTTCTTTGACTTTTAAACTCCACTCAGGTTTCAAATCGCCTGAGCTTCTGCCTAACTGGCTTGAATCCTTCTTTAATGGGAAGCTGATGAAGAACAATGTTAGTGGAAAAACCCACCATGTCTTAATGAGACCATGCAAACACATCCTGGAATTGGTTTAATAGTGCAACCATGTCATTCCGTTGGTTTGGGGTAAGGTCTGAACCAATCTGGATTAGCTTAGGGTTTTCTAAGGTTCCAAGATTGAAAGAAGTGGTTTGGTCAAGGTTGGGTTTAGGCTTATCTACGACCCAATCCTTAATCTCCTGAGGTGTCTCAATGTCCTCTTGTATGTCCATCAAGTCTGAGTCCAACTTTGCATCAAAGTTACAGCCCTTGTGGAGAGAAGGCATATCACCAGCAAGTACAGGCACATCTATATTCAGAGTCCTAAAATCAAAAGATGCTTTCACTTAATATATGAAACTGTTTAATCATACAAAGTGTTAGCATGCACTGATAAAATTACTGCTAATATTGTATAGAAAAATAAGCAATTAAAGTTATCTATATGGCATAGGTATTTTTTGCCCGTTTTACCCTCGTCGACCAATGCATGGAGTGCTGCTCCAATTGTCAAGGACAAAGTCCTGATGGACTGCAGTGATAGAGGGGTCGTCATTGTCCTCCTTTTCCCGAATGAAAACTATGATATCTTGGCAATCATAGTTTGGGGTATATCGGTTTGTATGCCAAACATCATCAAAGCGATGTCATGTATGTGTTTCTGTTCCTTTTCTTCCACTTCAGGATCAGGAAGAAGCACCTCTTTTGCTTTGAATGGTACTGGTTTGGGAAACAACATAGTCATAACATGTGCTGGCACCTTAACTGGAGACTGTATCAGCTTATGAGGTGTAGATTGAAAACATCGCCGCGTAGCGGAAGTTTGAGGAACCGGCCTGTGTTTATGCTGATTCCTATGACTGGAACTTGCAGAATAGCCTAGTCTGGTTGTCTCAGTTTGACTGGACACTTGAATAGGGTGCTTAATACCCTTCTAATTTGTACCAAGCCCTTGTCTAGACTGATGACCCAATGACATTATTTCTTATGTGGCTGACATAACCTCGGCAGAAATCTTGGGTACAGGAAGTGGTGTTCCAATAGGTCGATATTGAATGTTTTACTCCCTTCCAAGGTATGCAAACTAGTCGGCTCCACTTCAGAGTTGAAACTGATTATTGGCAGATCTCCTTGTTCATGATATTCCGGCTCAACATTGACAGTGACTAGACTGTTATTGACAATGTATTTGAGTTGTTGATGTAAAGTGAGGGAATAGCTCTAACCATGTGTATCCATGGTCTCCCTAATAGCAGGTTGTATCCTGAATCTATTTTGAGGACGTGGAAGGATACATTGAATGTATTTGGACCAATCTCAATTGGCAGCTCAATCTTTTCGACGGAATTTCGTCGGGATCCATCAAAAGCTTTAATAACCGTATGGATGCTTTGGATCATCTTGAGATTGACATTCATCTTCACCAAGGTGGCATAAGGATAGATATTCAGAGATGAACCTCTATCTATCAACACTCCAGCTAACATATACTCAGAGGATAACACTACGATGTGCAGTGGCTTGCAATGACCGGTCCCTCTAGGAGGTATATCGTCATCAGTGAAGGATTTCACATTGTTGTTGAAAATGTGATCAACCATATGTTGAAATTTTTCCACATCCACTGATTTCGGTAAGTAGGCTGCTTCCAAAACCCTGAGTAAAATCTTTCGGTGATCTTCGGAAGAGAAAACCAAGTCCAAGAATGATATCTGATGTGGAGCTTCTCTTAAGCTTACAACCACCTTGGCTTCATTATGGCCTACAGTGCGGAGAACTTTTTCAATATTCTCCATTGGAATCTTTCCCTTTGCTTTGAGGGTAGGCTTACCCTTTGAGGAAGATATAGTGGATTATCCTTCGACACTTTAGCAGTAGTATGAGACATGGATCATTTAGCTTCTCCATAATTGTGACAATCCGAGAAATTAGACAATTTATGAAAATCTTAAATGATTGATTTAAGGTCAAATAATAGACCTAGATAGAAAATAAGTGTATGCGTTTGATGTTATTGGGATTTAATTTTGAGGATTTCAAAATTACGTGAAGGTTTTTAGGTGAATTATTCAGGATTAAGGATTTATGTAAATATGCTCTGTGTACATGGTTAACGATGTGTTCAGAATGTGGTTATGGGTTATGGGTTGATCAGATAAATTAAATCTGTGACAAACCCTAAGTATATATTAAGAACGTCAACGTTCTGTTAGAAAACCCTAACGTCTGATAAGAAACCATAGAAATCGGTTCTGGAAACCCAAGTTTCTGTTCCGGGAATCCGAAACTCTAAATTCATGATATGAATATGGTGATTAAGTTAGAAAACTCTAGCGATATGTTTAGAAACCCTAATTTCAGTATCGAGAATTTAAACCCTAATTTGGGAATCCTAATACGGAGTATTAAACCTTAAGGGTTAAAAAGTTATGTGTAAGGAATATGAACATAATCTGGTGGTTTATATTTATTTATTATATAAACAAACAAAAGAAACTAGTGTAACCCTAATTATATATTAGGAATGAAGGATTTAATAACTTAAGGGTTATGGAAAAAGAGAATTGTGGTATTTAGGATACTTACTAATTCTAGGAGATTTATTTTATATATCTCAAATGATTAATTTTATAACCTAATTATAGAAAGTCTAATTGGGTTAAGGAAATAAGTGTGCATGAGTAAGGATTTGTGTTACAATTGAGGAAGTAAAAACCCTAATTAAATTATTTGGGTTGGATAAGAATTTAAGGTATTGGATTATATATATTTTATATCCCAAGTGTTGGCCAATGAAATTAGTTAGAGGCCCAAGCAATACAATAATTGAGTAGCTCGAATATTGTTATTGATAAGCCGAATTGAATGAAGGGCATGATGGACATCTGATATTAGTAAAAGTGTTGGACTATGATTGATGTACATGGTCGGTGGATAGAGAACGAAAAAGGAGGAAAGATTGAGCATGTGACTAAGATTTATTTTGGTATTTTATTTGTCTAAAGTTGGTTACCAACTATCCACCAACTCCCATCTACTCCTCTTATGTATCATCTTATTATTTTGCCAATACTTATGGACATTCTTGCAAGCAAAGCTTTAGTGGTTAGTGTGGGAGAGAAAGAGCAAGAATTAGTGGGATCTAGTAATGCTACATGGACGGTTATGGAAGGGAAGAAAAGAGAGGGTGGCATGTAATAAATTGAGCCACAATTTGTAAAGATATGTACAAGAATGCTAGGTGTCAAATGCATAAAGTAGCCACCTTATTTCACCAAGATTTCAAACAATCTAAGAGATATTGGAAGATATTGGGTCAAGTGGCAAGACTAGAAATAAAAGGAAATGTCATTTATACCATTTTGTCACATTTTTTAATAAGTTGAGTGTAGATCTTGTCATGATCTTGGGTGGGTGAACTAACCCTAACCCTAACCTAAACCCTAAGAGTTTTTCAAATCCTAAATCCTAGATTGCTCAAAACCTAAATCCTAAGGGTTTGCAACAAATGGAAATTCTAGAAATAAAAGGAAAAGTCCAAAATGACCCTCTTGTATTTAATTAAGTTGGAGTGCAAATCTTGCATTACCTTTGGTTGTTCACCAACCTTAAACCTAAACCTAAACCTAAACCTACCTTGGCATGTGACTTTTATATCTATCATGCCACCTTGCAATGTATAGATACATTGTATCAATTTAAAAGACTAGAAAGAGAGAGAAAAGCTCCATTTTTATTTTGCAAAACAACCAAGTCCCATCTCTCTCTATATTTCGGATCTTGGAGTGTGAAATTGTGAGAAACCAAGTTAGGATCGTGTAAAAACACATCAATAACAGATCATGCGGATCCAAAATCAAAATCAAGAGGATTATCACAAAAGGTATAAAATCCTAACTAGTTTATGTATTTGATTTTTGGTTATTTTGAACCATGAAGTTTATGATCTTGAACATGAGAACTATAGATCTACTTGTTAAATGGTGTGTTATGCTTAGATCTAACTATTTTGAGTATTAAAAGTTTAATCAAAACAAGAAAAGCAAAACAGTTTTCAAACCTTAAAGAAAAAAAAATCTAGTGGACTGCTGTCTCTAAAAGGAAAATTCCGGATTTTTTAGGGTGCTCTAAAAATTCTGGACTTGTGATATGTTGTATTATACTAAATAAGCTTTCCATAGACTCCGGAACGGGCTAATTCCGACTCCGGATGAAGTAGTTATGACGTTCGGAAGAAGCATGATCAAAACTGTGAAAAACAAAATTTTTGGAGAAACGAAGCATGATATGGAAATGATCTTATCTCTCATTCTGCTTTGAATTTTCGAGTATGGTCATTTTGTGGAGCTAGATATATGTGTTAGGGATAAAATCCCTTTGGAATTACTTAATTAGGTTGAATATTGAACAAGTTATGGGATTTCTCCCAAACTATTCAAAGATAAGAAAAACTGTTAGAAGGACAGTTTTTAACAGCCATTTTTGGGCTAAATTCCGGGAGCTTAACATGTCCAAATATGGATTGTGATAGATGAAAACTGTAGTTAGGAAAGATAAGAACCCAAAAAAATTGGCGGATCATTAATCGGAGTTATAGATTTCATTCTATTTAAGTTTTGGTAAAGGACTCCAAAACTGCCAAAGTGCAAAATGTTGCTGCCTAAAATTTTCCAGGGGCTGTTTCGGACATTTATTTAATGAGAAAAATTCATGCCTTTTGGGAAATGAAAACATATGGTATTATGTAGCTCGTGTCCAAAAATGAGTTAATTCCGAGTTAAAACGACCAAGTTATGACCCTTACAATTTTTATGATTTTCCGACGAAAATCGCTATAAACGGAGTTCTACAACTTCGATTGCCACGAAATTTAAAATGGAGCATAACGTTAACATGTATAAGGTTATCCCCAGAGATGGGAATGTTTGGAGTTAAGAACGAGGTAGCTATTTTCTTAAGCTACGCATTAGAAATTAATTTTTGAAAAATATCAAAGGAAGTTGGAAAATTATGGAAAAATAATTTATGTGTATGAAATACATGTATATATGTTTGACCAAAGGATAGAAAAATAATAAGTTGATTTAGAATTTTCGTGAAGAAGAATAGTGAATTCAGGTTGCTGAAATGGAATCCAGGTTGCTGGATTAGTATTTGACTTACTAGGTGTTAACGAATAACTTATGAAATGAAAAAGCGAATGTTAAATCATATAAATTTGATTCTAAGTAATTGTTAAGTGTTTAGTCAGAGTTTAATTGAAATTAAACTTGAGTATTGTCTGACTAGACTGTCGGGATGTTAGAATTGTGTCGGGTTCAACTCAGACTGAAATAGTTTGATCTGATACTAAGTCTTATGTGAATTATAGACTGATATGGTTATGTGGTAATGTGTTTAGGTTATTTTGTGGATATAAATATAACAGTATTATATTGTGATGATATTATTCTAATATTGGAGATCTATATTATTAATATTAGATCTTCGGGTAAAGCGTTAAAAATTGTGTTGCGGTAATCAACGGTTCAGGTAAGTTTTCTTTTACTTAACTCTAATAAGAGTAGTTTCTTCAAGCTTATAGTTAATCATTGTTGATTGCCATGAAAATTATACCATGTACATCTTGCATGTATAAGTCAGGTATGGAAGGCTGATCACCTTCATTACCAGTTGGTTCAGAAATGTTTGTTCATGTTTAAAACTTGTTCAGTCAAAAGTTTGTTCGTGCTAGTTCTCAATTATATTGATGAATTATAGCAAGCTCATTATTCATACTCTTTAATCATGATATATTGTTATATTATTTTACTTAAACTTGCTGGGCAACTTTCATGCTCACCCTTACTATATCATGATAAAACATTGTAGATAAGGCGAATGCGTTCGGATACAGGAAATGATTAAAGCCAAGTTCAGCTTGGGATATAAAGTGCAGCTACTTTGTAATAACGTATTTGATAAATATTGTTGTGTAATAGATATTTTATAAAATGTGTATTAAGTTAAGGTTACTCGACCTTGGGGAATAGTGTGTAATGTATTGTATAAATAATTTATGTTTATATCTTCCGCAAATAGTTATAGAAATAGTATACCGGATTCGAGGCGATTCGGGGCCCGGATTCGAGGATACTACAATAATTCCATGGAACCTTGTGGTCTGAAAGGTAAAGAAATTGGCTCGGGTGCGGCCACTTTTAAAGGATTGTCAGCTCCTTAGAGCTGAATTGCTTGAATGGAAAATACTTTGACAGTCTTATCATCCTCGTCGGATATAACTGCTACTGATCTCTTTCACTTAGTAGGACATGCACTCCCACCTTCAAGTTGCACAGTGTTATCATCTGCCATTTGCAGGACACCATTATCAATAAGATTTTGAATGAGGTGGCAGAGTGCCCAGCATTCGTCTGTGCTATGACTCCGAGAATAAGAATGATATTAACACACTCGATCAGAGTTAGACCTTCCGACATGGGGATTAATTGGAGCTAGAAGGGATGTAACTCTTCCTTCATTGATCAGCATTTGCAACCATATCCTCTATAGCTTCGCTTTCTAATGGTGACGGTGGTGCATTCATAACAAACGAAAGGAGATGGTGATGCTCCTGCCTGATTAATTGGCGTGTGACTTGATGCTGATGGGTTATCAGTTCTGCTAATTGCTCAATTTGTTTGCAAAGAGCGTTCATCTTTTGTTCCATAGTAAACTGGAACTTTGCATAATCCCATCTATCAACACCGTCTTTGATGGTCTGAGATGGCTCGCCATTAAAACTGGAACTTTGCCCAGTGCTCCAACTGATCATGTTGACCACTTCTTCTTTGTGTTGAGGAAGAGGGTTGTCTTGCACATGAGGTTGATCTGGTTCGGTGACTACAATCTCACCATTGTCTATCAAGTCTTGGATCTTGTGTTTCAAGGCCCAACAATCTTGAGTATCATGTCTAGGTGCTCCAACATGATAAGCACACTTCCGAGTAGCATTAAAACCCCTCCCATTAGGGTTGGCTGGTGGAAGAAGACGTGTGATTTTCTTCTGAGTAGTCAGAAGAGTAAGAATATTCTCGAGTGAGTCCCATAAGGGTGTGATTTTCTCCTCTGTATAGGCATATTTTGACTGCCTTTTTGACCTTGTAGTATCAAGGAAACATCCTCCTCTTTCTTTTTATGGACTCTCCGGGGGTTGTTTCCATAAGATCCGATTGGATGTGCTCAGCAACAGCTTTAAGAGCAACTAGGTCTTGAATCTGACCAGACTTCAATCCCATCTCAGCCATATCACTGTGTTAGATCATTTCAGAAAATGGTTTGCCAATACTAGTTAGAACTCTCTCATAGAAAGGAGCTTCCTGTACATCTATGAAAGTCATGACCATTTCTGATTCTGTTATGGAAGGAATATCTTGACCAAAAAGGTGCCTCCACCTTTGAGCATACTCTCTAAATGACTCATTAGACTGTTTCTTGACCTTGGTAATTTGGTACCGGTCAGGAGTCATCTGAGATTGAAAACTGTATTGACTGAGGAAGGCATGAGCTAGCTCTTCCTAGCTATGGATCTTTGAGTTGTCTAATTTGGTATACCATGAACGGGCTTCTCCAGTCAGACTCTTTTGGAACAGCTGCATTCTAAGCTTTTCATTTCTCGCATAAGAACCAAGTTCTCCAATGAACACTTTCAAATGTGTAAAAGGATCGCCTAATCTGTCATACTTTTCAAAATCAGGGGTTTTGAATTTCTCTGGATAATGAAACCCAGGAAATATGCAAAGGTCAACATATGAGACACTTCCATGAGTTCCAATCCCTTTGAGAACACGGATAGTTTCCTCTATTTGAAGGACCTTCTTCCTGATATCACCGGTGTCTGGATCTTTTTTGAGATGGGTGTTTTCAGGGTCTTTGTTGGTCGTATCCAACTGAGGTTCTGGAATTGTTTTTTCCAAACCTTGGGCTCCTCCTTGTGTATAAGATTCTATATGTGTAGGTATCTTTGTACCCTGAGTAGACTAATGCAGTTCTTTTAGCAGAACAGCCAAGTCTGTGATTTGTTTACTCAATCCATCAAATTCTTTTTGGGAAACAGGATTAGACTAGTCAGAAGAAGACATGATTGGCTGTAGGCTCGTGGCCTTTTTGGATTTTGAGTGGGTAACAGGCCCAATTGCTTCCCTTCAAAAGACTTATGTAGTTTAGTCTTAGGGATAATATAACTGTTATCATGATGTGTCCGTTTTAGGAATATGGTCCTGCAAAAACGGTTGTTAATTGATAACATGTCATGTATGCACATATATTCTTCATATTTTTCATAACATATAAATGATCATGGAAAGAAATTACAAGTAAATGCTTTTACAAGTAATTGAAAATGGAAAGCATGAAGAGAATTTCCTCCGCATTTGGTTTATCAGAGGTTGACCTATCTTAGGTTACTCTCGAGGCTTTTTGGCATGAAGGTTCCCAGATCATCGCAATCTACTTGACGGGAAGTTAATCCGGTCTTTCAACTAGAGCGAATCTGGGTGGTGCCTTTCCCGAGCCTCATTGGAATTAGTCTTCGTACGAGTCCAGTAATCAAACACCGACGGGATAGCCTCCTTGTGGAGGGACCACACAACATACATTCACATACAACGTGTCTCACCGTTTATGCAAAATCATGACATGTGCGAAGCGCTAATATCACAGATAGATATTTAGCAGTGCAGTAACTAAGATGCATTAGTACACATTCATCATAAATCTAAATGCAACATTCACACACAAGCATATAATAGTTTTGAAAAGCTTGTAATAGCGGCTTAAACCCTCTTACTGGAGTCCCCAGCAGAGTCGCCACCTGTCGACGTTAGGATTTTCAGTGTCCCTTTTCGTTACTTGTTCTTTGGTGTTGCGACGCCCCAAAATAGGAATACATCACCCATCTTGAGTCGCCAAATACATGGTACAAAATCCAAATACAACTTAATTATACAACAGCCATGTAACATACAACAAAACATAATCTAAGAGTTTTAAACAAGAATAATGTCATCTAGATAATATCCACACTCAATGGTGTCCTCATTACAATTATTATCATATTATTTCGTAGAATAGTGAGTACTACTAAAGCCATTTATCCTGGACCATCACTCCATTCCCCGACTTGTCCCAGCTATATTCTCATTTCCAAAAGAGAACAATGAAAGAAAGGGTGAGCTCAACTAGCCCAGTAAGAAATATTATAACTAAGATAATACAGAATAAATTATCCTTAGCCTTCAATAGTATAACAACTGATAGAATACAATAGACAACAAGTTTTAGATCAACAACTGCAGTGGAATAAGCAATCCATTAGAAGAGTCAAGTAGAGCATAAAATCTACTATCTTCTATGATTTAAAAAGTTTTTCATCAACTTTATCGCTGAGACTCAGCTTAATATATAAAATCGAATCATCCCTGCATCACGACCAAGGATATTCATGTAATCATCAATGGTCATGATTATACCGAATAATCCCTAGTCATAATCATACCAACAACTATCCATAAATGAACTACATGCCAATGAGGACTATCACCAAATCATTAGTCATATTACAGTCATGATTATACCGAATAATCCCTAGTCATAATCATACCAAGTCAATCTATGCACGTAAACCAAAGTTGACTTTCATCACAATATAAGCATGAAGATGATGATAATGACATAATAATTCAATAAAACAAGTTCAAGGATAAATTTTAAAGATTTATAATTTAATTTATCCAGAAATCAATAACGTCCAAATTGTCAATATGATACTGCTTTGTAGAGCAAAATTCAAGAATAATATTCATGTATCAAAAATAATTTGGACAGAAAAGAAATATAATTTTTGGGTGAATAGTACTTCGGGAATAGTACCCCATGTATAGTACCCCCGTCAAAAAAAGTGTTCTGAATACCTGAGTGAATGATACTAGAGTGAATAGTAATTGGGTAAATAGTAACCTATGAATAGTAACTAGTGAATAGTACTCTGGCACGAAAAGTGCCCTGAATACTCGAGTAAATAATACCCGAGTGAATAGTAACCGGGTGAATAGTAACCCGTGAATAGTAACTCAGAAAAAAAAATACAAAAGAAAATGATATTTCATGACGAGTACAAAAGAAATGATATCTCATACAAGTACAGTAGAATATACAAAACTGCAAATTGATTTTCACTCGCCATGCGGTAATCCACAAAGACAGATCATTTCCACAATTTACTAAAGAATGAATACGAAGGATCATTCACCATGCATGCGGTAATCCATATAGACAGGTTATTCCAACAGAATAATAAAGAATGGAACCAGGTTATGCGTAATCCGCACAGACAGGATATTCCAACATAATAATAAAGAACGGAACAAGGTCATGCGTAATCCGTACAAACAGGATATTCTAACAGAATAATAAAGAACGGAACAAGGTCATGCGTAATCCGCACAGACAGGATATTCCAATAGAATAATAAAGAATGAAATAACAACAGAATTAACCAGGCATGCGATAGACCGCACAGACAGGTTATTCCAACAGAATAATAAAGAATGGAATACCAGAAGAATTTCACCATATATACGGTACTTCGAATAGACGGGTTGTTCCAATATAATCATAAAGAATGGAATAACAACCCTTTCGAGTATTGAAAGAAAATAACTGTCTTCATGATACGAAAGAATAATACCCCTTACCTTAGAAGAAAACTAGATACTGGAATAGTGAGGTAGCAGACTTCTCTTCTTCTTTCTCTCTATAATTTCTCATTAATTAAATTGCTCTATAGCTTTAGTGAATTGGTGAGAAATGAAGGAAGAATGAGCTTCTATTTATATGAAAATATAGTTTCAATAATTGCACATTTTAGGGCTCGAAATATTACAGTATATTACCTTCCCTTTTTTCTTCCTTTTTAATTTAGTCTTGCAAATATTATCAAACTTGCACCACCTCCCCTAGTAGTAAATCATGTGAATCAATAGTAAAATCATGTGACTCAATGGTATAATCGTGTGAAAAAACTAATTACAGTATTGTACCTTCATCTATACCTCTATTTTTAATTTAGTCATGCAAGTATTATCAATCTTGCACCATCTCCCCTAATAGTAAATGAAGGTGAATCAATAGTACACACATGTGAACAAATAGTTATAATCTTGTGAATCAATAGCAATTAATTTCTCATTTATCCGGTTAATTACCTGATTTGTCAATATAACCTCCAGACATCAATTATTATCGAAATAAATGTTAATTTTCACTAACACTAATAATTCCAACACAATGGAACTATCAATTTCATCTTTAATCAACACGAACTTATTCATCATTAATATTATAATTCACAATATTTAACTATCAGGTCGTTCCTAGGAAAGAGGGGGCTTTCCGATAAAGATTTCTCCTTATTGACGCGCAATTAGGTGACCAAACCTCTCCTTGATAGAACTTATAGACATTGTCAATATTGCAAATAATAATATGAATAACTTTGCCATCTCAATTATTGATTTAATAATATAACATATTATACAGATGATACTGTGACAATAATTGAATCAATAATATGAGAGATATGATGCAGTAATTACTGTAGCAATAATTGAGTATAACTGAGTGACTTCTTACGTAAGCATCAATAATCAATACCGCGTGCTACTATGCAACCACGCGTATTACTGTACTTTTACTACTAGGCAGTTCAACAGTTTTAACGGTAACACTTTTGCCGTTATTTTTATAATAAGATATTTCTGTCGTTTTTTAACTACGACAATACTTCTATTGTGGGGTCCACTAATGATTGTGCCGCCGTACGGATATTCCCTGAAAAAAAGAATATTTTATAACAACTTCCATACTTTCCAAAAATTTATAAATATTACCCACAACTATTACATTATATCAAATCCACACCATAATATTCAAAAAATATTTCGAGAAATTTTAATCTTTATTCATAAAATTTGGGGTCTCACAATCTCCCCTCCTTATGAAATTTCGCCCTTGAAATTTATGTATGTACCTGGTATGCCAAAGAGATGAGGATACCTTGACTTCATTTTAGATTCTAACTCTTGAGGTATAACCTTTTAGTGTTGAATACGATCCTTCTTATCCAAGATTTTAACACGTATCTCCTCATACATTAAATCTTCTGCTATCTCATCTAGTTCTAATTGAATAACATGGTTCGGATCATCCACATATTTACATAACATTGATACGTCAAAAACATTATGAACACGTGACATACTTGGTAGTAAAACGAGTCTATAGGCCATAGTTACTACTCGATCGAGGATTTTGAATGACCCAATTAAATCGAGGGTTGAGATTTTCTCTCTTCATCGATTCTTGCTTCTAGAATAAAGCCCTCTTGAACCTTCTTCTTCACATTCATCAGCTCCAAGTGTGTAGCTTGAGTGGCTTTAACTTTATCGATTAAAGTCGATTCTAATTGTGTATTCTTTATCTTCACGTGGGTTCGTATATTGGCACTCGTAATCACAACGATCTTTTACTCAATGCGTCAGCTACCACGTTCGCTTTTCCACGATGCTATTGAATGGTATTATCGTAATCTTCAACAGCTCAAGCCAATGTCTTTGGCACATTATACGTTCAATTTAGTTGAAGAAATATTTGAGGGTTTTAGAAATGGGTTTTGTACTGGGGTCAATAAAAAATTCGATTTCACGCTCTAAGGGTATGCTAAGAAGTCTTCAAGAATATGTCAGGAAATTTATTAACAATAGAAATATCATTCAAAACTGTGACTTTCATCAAAGACTTGGATAGTACGTCACATTCATACCTATCAACTTGTCATCGTCATTCACGACATCGCCTACAGAAAGTCAAGCTTCGGTGCATTCCACACCAGGAAGTTAATAATGGTATGATCGGGGCTCTTTACTTATGGCTTGATATGACAATGATTAACTTTAGTGGTTTAGTTGCTTAAATTCGCATAATAGGTTGGTTAGGAATATGAAAGCTAACAACCTTACGAAAATAATCAATTTTGGCATGATAAGTAGTTAACCAATCGATTCCTAAAATCACATCAAGGGCAAGTATTTTCAAAGAGATAAGATTGACAGGTAACATGAAAGTTTCAATTTAAATCAACAAGATTTATAAATAGTGGAGGTAACGAAGGTTTCTACTACGAAGTTTCAACCAATAAGTCAAAGTCTAATTTCTCTTGAGTTAAATTTAAACGTTGAACGCAAGCAAGAGAGATAAAAGAATGGGTAGAACCGGTATCTAATAAGGTATAGACTTCGTAAGAATTTATAATTAACTAACTCGTGCTAACTTCATTCGGGTTACTCACTTTTTGAGAAGTCACAAAAAATGCTCTTCCTGAAACCACTGACTTTGTTTTGTCCGTATCCGCCTTTGGTGACAACTTCTGAGATGGACTTGACTTTGGTGCACAACAAAATTGAGCTAGGTGACCTTCTTTTCTGAAATTGTAACATGTTTTGGACTGCATCACGCTGTTTGGATTGATATGTCCTTCCCCTCCGCATCTGAAGCATACAATTGGTGGTCGTTCTCCTTTCTTGAAAATGGGTGTTGGTGCTGCTATCTTTCCATCGTTGTCGAACCTTCTCTTCTTGAAATTTCCACTCCTATTATCTTGGCCATGATTACCACCGAAGTGGTTACCATTCTTGGCATGATAATTTCCCCCTCGATGGTTATCATTGTTCCGATGGTCGTTGCCACTGGTACGATTATTATCGCGTTGTTAGTCGTTGCCTTTTGGTTGTGCTGACTCATTATCGCGCTCCAATAACTGAGCCCTATTGACAACATCTAAATATAAACAAAGTTTATGAGAAATGAGGTATTAACATATATCGGGTTTCAAACCTCTTAGAAAAATTCGCGTCATTCGCTCCTCATTATCGACCAAATGGGATGCAAACCGGGATAACTCCGCAAATTTAGCCTCGTATTGCGACACGCTCATATTTTTTTTCTCCAACTTGATAAACTCCACCTCCTTCATGTGACGAATACTTTCGGGAAAGTACTTGTCATTGAACAACTCTTGGAACTTCTCCTAAGACATCAACAGTGCGGTAGGCTGGGTACGTTTTACTGATTCCCACCAGTAATCCGCCTTTCCTCGCAACTTGAAGGTGGCAAAGGGAACCTTTTGCTCCTCGGAGTATCCCAAGAAATCAAATATCTTGGTGATCTGCTTTAACCATGTCTCCGCCTTAAGTGGTTCTGGCTCTCCCAAAAACTCTGGTGGTCCCAGCTCCTTAAACTGTTTAGCGGTGACCGACCGTGGGTTGCCATTGTTTCCACCTATATTTTGAACAGGAGTCTCTCTCACCTGATGTTTCATGAATTGCATAAAGCCTCTTAACATCTCATCGTTCATCATCTGATCGGTGTTATTATTTACCTGAGGATTAATGTCTTCCTGTTGCACATTATCCTGGTTAGTGATCGTTGGTGAATCAACGGTCTCATGTGCTTCATTGCTGATCTCAACATTTTCAGATGCCATTTTCAAGCACTGTCACAAAACAAGGGTTAATTAACATATCACATGTTATCCCTATACTTTGACCGACAAATTAAATACCAAATAAACTTAGGTAGGTCATACTAGCGAAGTAATTCTTCGTCTCTCCCCTCCTAGTTCTTGTCTCACATCTCAGCCAGGGATCATATCCCTAAGCTTTGATACCAACTTTGACGCCCCCAAAATAGGTATACATCACCCATATTGAGTCGCCAAATAAATGGTACAAAATCCAAATACAACTTAATTATACAACAGTCGCGTAACATACGACAAAACATAATCTAAGAGTTTTAAACAAGAATATTGTCATCTAGACAATATCCACACTCAGTGGTGTCCTCATTACAATTATTATCACATTATTCTGTAGAATAGTGAGGACTACTAAAGCCATTTATCCTGGACCATCACTCCATTCCCCGACTCATCCCAGCTATATTTTCATTTCCTGAAGAGAACAATGAAAAAAGGGTGAGCTCAACTAGCCCAGTAAGAAATATTATGACTAAGATAATGCAGAATAAATTATCCTTAGCCTTCAACAGTATAACAACTGATAGAATACAATAGACAACAAGTTTTAGATCAACAACTGCAGTGGAATAAGCAATCCATTAGAAGAGTCAAGTAGAGCATAAAATCTACTATCTTCTATGATTTAAAAAGTTTTTCATCAACTTTATCGCTGAGACTCAGCTTAATAAATAAAATCGAATCATCCCAGCATCACGGCCAAGGATATTCATGTAATCATCAATGGTTATGATTATACCGAATAATTCCTGGTCATAATCATACCAACAACTGTCCATAAATGAACTACATGCCAATGAGGACTATCACCACACCATTCGTCACATTACGGTCATGATTATACTGAATAATCTGTGGTCATAATCATACCAAGTCCATCTATGCACGTAAGCCAAAGATGACTTTTATCACAATATAAGCATGAGGATGATGACAACGACATAATAATTCAATAAAACAAGTTCAAGGATAATTTTAAAGATTTATAATTTAATTTATCCAGAAATCAATAACATCCAAATTTTCAACATGATACTGCTTTGTAGAGCAAAATTCAAGAATAATATTCATGTATCAAAAATAATTTGGACAGAAAAAGAAATATATTTTTTGGATGAATAGTACCCCGTGAATAGTACTTCGGGAATAGTATCCCATTAATAGTACCCCGACACAAAAAGTGTTCTGAATACCCAAGTGAATGATACTAGAGTGAATAGTAATTGGGTGAATAATAACCTGTGAATAGTAACTCGTGAATAGTACTCTGGCACGAAAAGTACCCCGAATACCCGAGTAAAGAATACCAGAGTGAATAGTAACCTATGAATAGTAACTCGTAAAAGAAAAAATACCAAAGAAAATGATATTTCATGACGAGTACAAAAAAATGATATCTAATACAAGTACAGTAGAATATACGAAACTGCAAATGGATTTTCACCCGCCATGCGGTAATCCACGTAGACAGATCATTTCCACAATTTAATAAAGAATGAATACGAAGGATCATTCACCATGCATGCAGTAATCCATATAGACAGGTTATTCCAACAGAATAATAAAGAATGGAACCAGGTCATGCGTAATCCGCACAGACAGGATATTCCAACAGAATAATAAAGAACGGAACCAGGTCATGCGTAATCCGCACAGACATGATATTCCAATAGAATAATAAAGAATGGAATAACAACATAATTCACCAGGCATGCGATAGACCGTACAAACAGGTTATTCCAACAGAATAATAAAAAATGGAATACCAGAATAATTTTACCATGTATGCGGTACTTCGCATAGACAGGTTATTCCAATATAATAATAAAGAATGGAATAACAACCCTTACGAGTATTGAAAGAAAATAACTCTCTTCATGATACGAAAGAATAATACCCCTTACCTTAGAAGAAAACTAGATACTGGAATAGTGAGGTAGCAGACTTCTCTTCTTCTTTCTCTCTATAATTTCTCTCTATAAAAATTGCTCTATAGCTTTAGTGAATTGGTGAGAAATGAAGGAAGAATTAACTTCTATTTATAGGAAAATATAGTTTCAATAATTGCACATTTTAGGGCTCAAAATATTACAGTATATTACCTTCCCCTTTTTCTTTCTTTTTAATTTAGTCCTGCAAGTATTATCAAACTTTCACAACCTCCCCTAATAGTAAATCATGTGAATCAATAGTAAAATCATGTGACTCAATAGTATAATCGTGTGAAAAAACTAATTACTGTATAGGACCTTCATCTATACCTCCATTTTTAATTTAGTCATGCAAATATTATAAATCTTGCACCATCTCCCCTAATAGTAAATGAAGGTGAATCAATAGTACAAACATGTGAACAAATAGTTATAATCTTTTGAATCAATAGCAATTAATTTTTCATTTATCCGGTTAATTACCCGATTTGTCAATATAACCTCAAGCATCAATTATTATCGAAATAAATGTCGATTTTCACTAACACAAATAATTCCAACACAGTGGAACTATCAATTTCATCTTTAATCAACACGAACATATTCATCATTGATATTATAATTCATAATATTTAACTACCAGGTCGTTCCCAGGAAAGAGGGGGCTTTCCGATAAGGATTTCTCCTTATTGGTGCGCAATTAGGTGACCAAACCTCTCCTTGACAAAAATTCTAGACATTGTCAATATTGCAAATAATAATTTGAATAACTTTGCCATCTAAATTATTGATTTTTTAATATAACATATTATACAGATGATACTGTGACAATAATTGAATCAATAATGAGAGATATAATGCAGCAATTACTTTAGCAATAATTGAGTATAACTGAGTGACTTCTTACGAAAGCATCAATAATCAATACCTGCTACTATGCAACCATACGTATTACTGTACTTTTACTACTGGGTAGTTCAACAGTTTTAACGGAAACAATTTTGCCATTATTTTTATAAAAAGATAATTCTGTCGTTTCCTATCTACGACAATACTTCCGTTGTGGGATCCACCAATGATTGTGCCGTCGTACAAATATTCCCCGATAGAAAGAATATTTTATAACAACTTGCATACTTTGCAAAAATTTATAAATATTACCCACAACTATAACATTATATCAAATCCACACCACAATATTCAAAAAAATATTTCGAGAAATTTAAATCTTTATTCATAAAATTTGGGGTCTCACAGGTGTTCTCGTGTTAATGTGATATTTGTTTAAAAAATAAGTGAAAAAGGTTTGACATGTGTAATGTCGGCGATTTGACTTTAAGAGTCGCCAGTTGATATTTTTAACTGGTTGCAACAACGCAACCGAAAAGGTTTGCACATTGACCCAGTTATGTGACACTGCTAAACGGGTTTGTGAAACCGAGATTCATTAGGGTTCGGGGGCTTAATTATGCAGAGGGAAGGTGTTAGGCACCCCCCGATATCCGTGTTGCCACGCTGACCGCCACTTCTAAAAAAACTGTTATATTAATGTGTGTATGTGTGTGTGTGGATCAATGTGCAATTATTTGAAAGTAGTGCGAGGCCACGTTCACACCTATATACACTAGGTTTGAATTTATAGAAAAATTCAGTTTTAACCAAGATATAGCAATGAGGTTTTGTAAAAGAGGATTTTCAGACCATATGCTCAATAGAAATTGAGACCTTTTCATACTTCCATTTTATTATTAAATGTTCGGCTTGTTTGCTTTTATTTTCGAGATGCGAGGCATCTTCGAGAAAATAATATATAGCAGTGTCGAACTCCTTATGGGCATGACAGCCATCCAAGGAAATTCTTACACTATAAATAATGTTCAAGCTTCTTACATAGAAAAAAGTCCATCACGGGAACCGAATCTAGATTCAGTACACTGAATCTGTGATCACATGATTCCTAGGCTCACATGATACTGCAGTTTGTATGGAAAATAGTAAGAAGTTATATATATATATATATATATATATATATATATTTGTGTGTGTGTGTGTGTGTGTGTGTGTGTGTATGCAAGATCAGCCACCACGAAGCTACTCCATGGGGGATCAGAAATATAAATAAAGCAGTAAATGCTATCAACCACCACGAAGTAAACTCCAGGCGGGACATGAATGTAAATAAAGCTGTAAAAGCTATCAACTGCCACGAAGAAAGCTCCAGGCAAAACAAAATGTAAAGAAAACCGTAAAAGGCCACGAAGTAAACTCCATGCCTGACAGAAATGTATATATATATATATATATATATTTATATATATATATATATATATATATATATATATATAGACCTTAGGCTATAACCTTAGGACAGAGGGAAACGTTGAAAATATAAATAACTCATATATAGTTTAAAAAGAGGTGAATCGAATAAATTCATCGTCAAATCAAATAAAAGATAACCTATAAAAATTATTATTTGTTATGTGTATATATTATATGCTAATCAGGATAATTTATGTGTGTAGATGTTAGGTGAAAAAGGATTAGGATACCCTCGTATCATAAAGAAGGAGCCGATATCAAAGCCAATAGCTGTAGTAGAGGCTCAAAGTGAAAGCAACCTCGATGAGGTGGTTATGGTGGAAAATGTTGTATCAGATCCAGAAATGGTGGAACTAACCAATAGTGATTCAGACACTGAAGTTGGAGCTGATCAAGCATCAACCGAAGTGCAGAATATGCGGGACCAGGTTTCATCTTTGGAACAGTTGTGGGAAATAGAAAAACTATTAAATAGTCAATTACGAAAAGCATTAATTGAAACAATGGAAGAACAAGATAAGCTTAAAATCCAAATTGACCAAATGGGAGCTAAAAGCAATAAGTCGAGTGCAACTCCGAACAAGAATGGAAAAAGAAAAATGAAAGATCGCGATCCTGATAACAACCAAGGGAACTTTAACCGAATATAAAGGTGTGCAAATTGTGACAAGAAGCATGAAGGCGTGTGCAGGAAAGGGGAAAATGTTTGCTATAATTGCGGACAGAAAGGACATTTCTCTCCTATTTGTCCCAATCCAAAGCAATGTGTCTGTTTTATTTGTGGGATAGAAGGTCATCAGGCAGAAGGTTGTCCAAGATCAAGAAAAAGGTGTAGTGAATAGGTAGTATAGGTTTTGTGGTGTAGTTCTGTTTAATATAATATGTGTGAAAAGTATGACTGTGTAATGTAATATTCTCAACTTTTGTATGGGTCAAGGCTGTAAATTTCGACTTTTGTGGTCACAAAGGGATAGAAGTATGGGCTATGTTATGTAAATTACTTTCAAATAATAAAAAAGAATATATGTTTGAGTAATGAAACAAGTTTAATATATTAAACTTATGTGATAAGGTTTAGAATGTAAGTTAAATTATGTTTTATTTAATCAGATAATGCCTCCGAAATGACAAACTCAAAATCAAAGGGCAGAAGAATCTGTCAACAACGCTGGGGGACAACAACCGGATCCAATATAGCAATTTACAAACATGGTAGCTCAGGAAATGCAACAAAGAATGCCAGTAGCAGGGAACCAACAAGACAACCATTTGGCGAACTTTAAGGACTTCAAGGTTGTAGGACCGCCCGAATTCAAAGGGATAACTTCCCCTGTAGAAGCGTAAAATTAGGTTAAGGATTTTGAGAAAGAGTTTGTAATAGCTAGGGTAGCTGAGGGGCAAAAAACTGCTTTTGCTACCTACATGATGAAGGGTGAGGAAAATTTTTGGTGGGAAGCAAATCAGGCGAGTGCAAGAGCAGGTGTAGTTACATGGGATAGGTTTAAAAATCTATTTTTCGAAAACTATTTTTCATCTAGTATGAAGGCTAGGATGGAGGTAAAATTTCTAAAATTAAAGCAGGAAAATATGACTGTTGCGGTGTATACCGCAAAATTTAATGAGTTGGCTAGGTTCGCCCCGCATCAAGTTGATACGGAGGCTAGAAAAGCAAGAAGGTTTGAGCTGGGATTAAAACCCTGGCTCTACAACAAGGTGACAGTGTAGCAGATCCCTACATTTACAGCACTCATGGAGAAAGCGATTATTGCTGAGGAGGGGAGTGAGGCCATGAGCCTCTACAACAAGGAAACAAGGAACAAGGGTAAGGTTGATGGAGCTGGGAAGGTGGAAGCAAATACTGGGAATAGGAGTGAAAAGAGGAATGGGAACAACTTTGGGGTGTGCAGGTGAAGCAAGGTGTAAAGAAGAAGCCGGTTGTGCAATGTGGGAATTATAGGAAGAACTGATTGTGGGAATGTCTGAAAGGTAAATTTGCATGTTTCAAGTGCGGGCGGGAGGGCCATATCTCTCCCAACTGCCCCAATCCTAGAATAATTAGTGGGTGTTTTCTGTGCGGATCAAAGGAGCGTAAAGTGAAGGACTGTTCGAAAAGGAGAACGGAGGCAGAAAGCGTGAACATGGGGAAAAGCGGCGAAACTTTGGCAATCACAGGACCAACATCATCCAGCAAGCCGACAAAATCTACTGCCAGGGTCTTCAACATGACCGTCTAGGACACAGTGGCAGCTGACAATGGAACTCCAAGTACTTTTCGTATAACTTTTATTTTCTTATATATGATTTTCCTATAAATAATAAATTATTTTATAAAGAAATTTTGAAGGAGGAATTTGAGTTCTTCTAGAAATCAAATTTTCGATTTAATCAGAAAGACAAGCTTTATGTGAATAGTTAAAGATCAGTCCGATCAAAGTGATCGAGATCTATCTGCAATGATTGTGTATGCTATGTACCCTGGTATGTATAGGTTTTAAAACGGTGATTCCGGGAACGGAATCTTTATAAGGGAGGGTGAATGTGACAACCCGATATTTTCTATATAAATAAATCAAAAAGTTTGCGTATAAATTTTTTTTATAAAGGCGAAAATATGTGTTAAGTAATGTGTATACATATATTTATGTTATAAATAAAATTTATTTATTACAATAATTATTACAAATAATTTTATTTTAGAAATATTGATTATTATAATTTATATTCTTATAATAATTAATTTTATAGAATAAATGTTTTTATTAATTATTTTCCATGAAAATATAATCATATATTATTTAAATAATATATGAAATGATTTTTTTAGAATAATTATAATAATTATTTTATTATATGAATTGATTTTAGATTATTAAGTTAAATATTTTTAACTTAATTAATAAGTTTTTATATAGAAGATAAATCAGATATGGAATCCAAACCTTAATTCTGGGTTTTGATCAATGAATGATAATAATATTATAATATTAAATATATTTTGATTTTTCAGTACTATAAATATGTACTGTATGTACGTACTGTTAATGGTTGGTCAATTATGGTGTATATTGACCAAACCCTAGTATTAATTTATTTAACCCTATTTTTCAATTTAAATGGGAAATTTAAGACTATTATATAATTGTGTTATATGATTTATGTTATGTGTTACTTAATGATATGCTAATTAGGAAACCCTAATTATAAATTTAAAACCCTAGTTTATATTTGAATTTCTAATAATTAGAAACCCTAATCGCTATAGGTTGTCTTTAGCGATAGTTTTGTATAAAAATTATATTTTTATTAAATAATTAGTATTAAATAGTTTTTAATTATAAAAAATATAAAATAAATTATTAAAAATTATTTTAAAATCTAAAAATTAGTATTTAATTATTTTGAATATATTTCATAAATATTTAATATTTTTAGAATATTAAAAGTATTTAATTTATTTAATTATAATATTAAATAAATTATTTAAAAATGATTTTAATACATGAAAAATCATTTAAAATTATATTATGATATAAGAAAATATTTTAAGTTATTTTTAATGACTTTTAATATTTTGTGATAAATTTCATTAATAAATTAATATTAATGATAATTAATTTTATTTAATAAATGAATTAAATAAATAAATTAAAAATTATTTTATTATATTAAAAATTATTTTAAATAATAATAAGGTATTTAAAAATATTTTAAGTTATAAAATATAACTTTCAATATTTAAAGGTAAAATTAATTAATTAATTATTATTAATGATATTTAAGTTATTTAATAATTTTTTAAAATAAATTATTTTAAAAATGATTTTAATATTATAAAAGTCATTTTAAATAAAAATAAAGTGTTTAAAGATAATTTAAGTTATAAAATATAATTTTTAATATTTAAAGAATGATTTCATTAATAATTTAATATTAATGATGTTAATTTAATATTAATGATATTAAATTTATTTAATAATTATATTGAATAAATGGTTTAAAAATGGTTTTATTGATTTAGAAATCATTTAAAAGGGATATAAATAAATTAAAAATATTTTAGTATATTAATATTTTAATATTAATGGTAATTATTTAAAAATGGTTTTAATAGTTTTAAAAATCATTTAAAGGTAAAATAAATACTTTAAAAATATTTGAAGTTATTTTAAATAAATTAATATTTTTTTGCAATTGTTTCATTAATAGTTTAATATTGATTGAATATTAATGATATTAGAATTGTTTAATATTTAAATCATTTAATTATGATTCCGGTGTTTGAAAATTCATTATAAATTATAATAAATGTTTAAAAATTATATTAAGTCATTTAAAAATAATATGACTGATATTTACGGATGTTGAACTTCGGGATAGAGTTATAGACTCGATAATTACTCAATAAAGCTGTCGGTAGACCGACATATTTCAGAAATTGATCTAGACTTAGATATATTGATTTGATAAATGTTTATTTGTGATTCAGTGGTTGTTAAACTTACATGACGATGTGATTAGGTTATGTGCTGACTGCAAATAGCAGTACAATATGATATGATATGTTATTCTAATCAAATGAATGATCTATTTAATGATAGGGCTTGATATAAAAGATAAATCTAAGTTGTGTAAGCAGCAGACAAGGCAAGTATCTAACTCTTTGCATTTACTTTATGCTATGGACATGCGTAAGATAATATCTGAACTATTCTTTTCAACTGTTCAAATATTTCAACCTTTGTATATACTTATGCAATGATTCTGTATAAGTAAGTTATTAAATTATAATTGTTGTACAAGTTCCTTTATTCTATTATTGTAGATCAAGATATATATTTTGTTCGTTAATTTCTAAACATGGTTATACAAGTGTCCTCACTTGGATAATCATTATGTTTTATCACACGTGGATACATACTTATCAGTGTCAAGTATTTATACATTGAATTGAAAGCCGTCTAAGCTATTTGATCTAGCTAGACACATATTTAAAAAAATTGTTGTTGAACAAGATAAAACTTTATTGTTATCCAACCGAATTGTTTTGGTTCAGATTCTAGACTGGTATGAACATCCCAAATATGGGAAATTTTTATGCGCTAAGGCGGATAAAGGATGAACGATAATATCGTTCTAGCAATGTAGTATTGATCAATACAGGGCATAACAGGCTAATCACCCCCGTGCCTGTAAGTTATGACGGTTACAGATGAAGTTCTGTTTAACCTTTTCAAAAATAGAAAACAATGTTCATAGTCTGTTAACTGATCCTTAGATATAGTCAATAAGTAGTTTCAAAAATTTGAAATCAAAATGACCTGTTGTTTGTTAATGGTTCAGCTTACTTCACAACTGTTGATTCGTTATAGAAGTATCGTTCAAAGAAAATATTCAATTCATTCAGTTAAATGTTATTGTTGCTATTACTTGTTGGGCACTCAAATGCTCATCCTTGCTTAATTTAAATGTTTTTAGCTAAGTGTGAACATCCTGAAGGCTCTGCCGAGAACAAAGAGAAAGGAAAGGTTGCTGAATGAATTTTTATGCTATCCTATGTAATAGTTTGCTTTTATGTTAAGGATGATAAATATTATTATTATCATGTAACAAATATTTAAAGGTTTCGTACCTGGGAACTAAACTCTGATAATATGTAACTTAAATTTGATAATCTGTATTATTGTTACTATTATTAGTATTCTTTTGCTCATAGAAATGGTATCGTGAAGCACCGAATTTGGGTTTCAAGTACCTGAATTTGGGGGCGTCACATAAGTCTAGGCTCAATCAAGGCATAACTCGATAATGTTATTCCATATAAAAATATATACATATATAAGTATATATATACAGACAAAAATAAAAACCACGTACCGAAGTCCGAGCATACAAACACAAATACGACTCTCAATGTGTAGAATAGTGTGTGAAAATATGAAGAGAAAGGCTTTATAGAGTGTAAGGAGGCTTATAGTGGGCTTCCAATGCAGACTTCTATGATTCTATATGGATAAACACTCAGTTCCCGCCGGTAAATTTATAACTGTATGCGGGCTAACAGGTGTTTAAAAAGAGCAAGCACTCAATATAGGGTGTGTATAAAGCAAATTGGACAAGGCTTTCTCACCTTTTCCTCTTTTAAAATGGCTAGCCTAAGCTCTATATTTATAGGTACACCTGTGGCTGCTCGGGCTGCCTGGGGTTCCACAGGTCCTGTCGTCTCAAAGTACTTGCACTCGTGCACTGTAATGTCCTCTCAAACTTGCAGAACTTCAATCTGAGCATCCGAACGAGGTATATATGACCTTCTTTGAACTGCTTGTGTCGAGAGTTACATAATGACATGGAATAGAGGTTGTACAAAGTCAGGAAGAGGGGACCATGCCCATGGTTTTCAAGCTTCAAATTCTATCCGGTGTACTTCCACGCATAATAGTCACTCGGGATTGGAACTCCTGGTTCTTGAAGGACATTGTTATATGCATGTATGTATGAAGTGTTGAGAAGACGAGTAGGTGTTGAGGTAGCAAGATGACGTATGACTCCTCGTCGGGGTTATCGTCGATTTAAGTTGAAAGTAGACGTTGCTCAAGGTTACATCTGAGATTCGATTGCTGCAAGTGTTGAATATTGCAATGTCATCTTTTGGATGTCTGTCTGCCCGGTGTTAGCTCCACATCTTAGGTATGAGTGCCTTGGCAGGAGGTCTAATTGAAACTGATAACATGCATTTGAAACAAGCATTTCTGGAGTTATCGCCGAAACTGCAACAACATTCCTTGGGGTTATCGCCAAGGACAAAACTCGGGGTTATCTCTGAGGTTGGAAATGATCCTTCTGGTGTGTGTTCTGGGGTTTGAGACTGATACTCACGGTGTATGGTCCGGGGTTGAAATTGAATTTTCGGTAGTATCCAGAATGAATGTGAGCTGTCTTCCATGGTTAAGTCCGAAAGACGATTATGCCCTCCTGTAATGTTAATAACAGTTGTGCAGAAAATTTCGAGTGTCTACAGGAAGGATTTAATTGTACGGTAACTATTTACTCAAAGGTTCTTTTGTGATTAATGTTAAAATCTATATTATCTGGAAAGTCGTTGATTGCTAGGGAGACTTATCCCTATTATAGAATAAATATTAATTATTTAAATAAATTAATAGTTGAATTTATTTATTTAAATAAGATTAGAATTGTTCTAATTGATTTTTTTACAACCGGTTTAATATGGAGAACCTAAAGGGTCAAGCCATAAAAGGAAGAACAATTATTTAAGAAGTTAATGACATAATTGTAATAATATGTTAAGTATATTTAATTTAATCTATGGTGATAGAATAAATTAAATAGCTTAATATTTAGTATTTAATATTTTGGAAATAATAAATATAAACTAATAAAAGGAGTCTTATTAATATTATTACAATTATTATTATTTTAATTTCTAAAAGAGTTTGGGAAATAATTTAATATTAGTACTCTCATTTTTTCCTTATAGGATTAGGAGGCAAATTAATTAAATGAGTTTAATTAATTATCCCTAATTGGATTAGGGAGCTTAATTAATTAAAGGATTTTGATTAATTAAATTTAATTCTAATAAGGGTTAACTGATATCTTTATAAGAGAAGTCTTATATTAGATATTAGCGTGGGTGTGAGATACGTGATTACAACAGTTGGAAGAGTACGCCTCTTTTCTATATAGATAGAAACTATTTGAGCCAATACCCCTTCTTCTTGATTCTTGTTCTTCCTTGATGGATCACCTCTAGAGGCCAAACGCTTGAGTGGCTGACGTTGATTAAAGGAATGAACTAAATTCACGTATTCAAGGAGAGCACAAAGGAATAGGAGTTAAACTTGTACACGATGAATCTCGGATCTTCAAGGGTATGATTTTATTTCTCCTAATCTTTTTATTAACTGATAATCAAAGCATAAGAATGATCTTGGTTTATGGTTTGTAGGAAAAAAAATATTTTAAATCTATTTTTACTTTGCTTCCGCTTCGTTTATGTGATTTGATTACATATACTTGTTTCTAGCAAACCTAACAGTTTAGGCAATAACACTCTGACAAACATCGACTCAGCTGCAAGAGAAGAGTTCATGGCTAAGAAGTATGAGGATGCATATGAATTAATAGAAACCATGGTAGCTAATAACTATCAGTGGCCGACCGCTAGATTGACACACCCTAAGGCAGCCAGAGTTTTGGAAGAGGATGCGGTTACCGCTCTCGCAGCTCAGATATCGGCGTTGTCAAAGAAAATGGATACTATAGTAGGTACGAACACTCAATAGGTAGCATCTTTATGTGAGTTATATGCGTAGGAGTATCCGACGGAACATTATGCAATAAATCCAGCAGCAATACAGTATGTGGGTAGTTATACTCAGCCACCAAACCTATATCAAAACACTTATAATCCGGTGCAAGGAACCACCCCAATTTTTTATGGAGCAATAATCAGAATCATCAGCAAGCTCCACGACCTACATATCCACCTAGATTTTAGAATTAACAACAGCTGGAAAAGAAATCAAATTTTTAGGAGCTGCTCATGAAATATATAGCTGGTAATGAAACATCAACAAAAACTCAGGCTGCTGCATTAAAGAATCTGTAAAATCAAATGGGATAGCTGGCAGTTGCATTAAACAATATACCTCAAGGGGCTCTCTCGAGTGATACCGAGAAGAATACTAGGGGTGGCCAGGAGCAATATCAAGTAGTTACTCTTAGGAGTGGGAAACAATTGAATGAGAAAAGTGCAAAAAATTGGATGAAGGAGGCAGAAATTAAGAAAAAAGTAGTGGAAACAAAGGTAGAAGATGAGCAAGTAGTCAAAAAGAAGGCTGAGAAAATAGTTAAGGGGGAAAATGTAGGAGAGGAACTAGCGGGTAAGGAAGAGACATTTATTGCACAAGAAATTTTTCCACCCCCGCCTTTTCAACACCGAATCCAGAAACAAAAAGTACAAAAGCAGTTTGCCAAGTTTCTAAAGGTTTTCAAGAAATTACATATCCACATTCCGTTTGCGAAAGCTTTAGAGCAGATGCCTAGCTACACTAAGTTTATGAAGGATATCTTATCTAGGAAAAAGAAGCTTCCTCTAAAATTGAAGGATCTGGGCAATTTTACCATTCTATGTACGATAGGAAGCTTGTCGCTTAACAGATATCTACGTGATCTTGGTGTGAGCATTAATTTGATGTCATTGTCTATCTACAGCCAGCGGACAGATCAGTGACATATCTGAGGGAAATTGTTGAGGATATCCTTGTAAAAGTTGACAAATTCATATTCCCAGTTGATTTCATCATTTTGGATTATGAAGAGGATAAGGATATTCTGTCATGCCCCCAAATCTGGGTATCTTCCAACCCGATAGATGGTGCTACATGGTGCTACTATTCACACATACATTCAATTGAAATATATCAGTAGAGTGAATATGTCTTTTATATATTACATAATAATTCCCTTCCCAAGTTCATTGTAACCATTACATATGTTCTTCGTTTTAGTATCAAATTAATACTTTTCTATTACAAAGACAACTACTTGAACGCTTTAGCCTTCCCTTTATCCTTACTGGATCCTTATGTCTATTCATTTTTTAGCTAAATTCTTATGGTTCAAGCAAGGGTGAGCATAACTAGCTTAGCAAGTATAACAATTTCGTTTAAACAAAATGCACGAATCATATGAATATATCTTCTATAACTGAATCTATAATAATGAAGTACTACAGATAACTCAAAATAGAACTTCTCTTTTCTTTAAAATGTTTAATGATGAATATCATCAGTTAAACCTTGAGTTTGGTTAAAGACTATGAGCATTTCATTCTTTCTTTAAAAAGGATAACCCGACACAAAGTCTGTAAGCCCGACATTTCTTACAAACACGTCTAGGTGATCGGCCTATAGTACTCTATGTGGTACAATATTACTACATTAAACATTTCTATGTTTAAGTTTTGGCAACCTTATGTTCCAGTCGCTTTACGAGAAAACATTTGTTTGTTCATACTCAGTCCTTCTTTGAATTCATACCAAAATAGTTGGCATACAATAGCAATATCAATAATATTTTGGTAGATTGTAATGAAATCCAGAAAATACTCTAAGTTTAGTCTAGTAGAAGGAAATGGATTAGACTTTTTTGTTACGTCAATTCATGCGTAAGATACATGAATCATAAAGTTTGTCCAAAATAAGTAGAGACAAGGGTTTAAAACACTTTCCTTTAGCGTCTTCTACAGTTAATTCACCTTCATTCAGAGTCATTATAGATTTTATATACATAGTCACATAGCATATCATATTAGGTTATGACTAATCAATAAGTATTGTCGTTAACCTATCTTCTCCTTCTTCTCGGTCTAACTATTCGTTTCGTGAAACTTACTTTGTGTTTACATTTTTGTAACCTTTCTTTAACTTTGAATTATTAAACTTAAGGTTTTAATCATCTTTTAAGATGTTACATTAAGTTTAATTAAGGTCATAATTCACCCTCAATAAACTTAACTTTTCTTTGTATTCGTTTTAATTCTTCTTTGCCTTTTATGTAAGATCAGCGTTGCGACGCCGTGTCCTTTGTTATGTCTAGCATTGCAGCGCATCTCTCCAGTGTCTGACCTCCCGTTACGGCACTACGACACCACTTTCATAGGCTTGAGGGGCGCTCCGGCGCCGGCCCTTAGCCTTTGAAAAGTGATTGGCTCATAATATATATAATTAACATTAAAGTGATTATAAAAAATGGTAAAAGTCAGAATTGGCTCATCCAATAGTCGTTAGCTCACATATCACACATACTTTGATTTCATTAAGATAGAATAAGTTTTTGAATTCGTTAACAATGAATTTACAGTTCTAATTTTCTATTACGAGTTTGTTAAACATCCGTGAACGTTCATAGCTTATTTCTTCGTTTTAAGTCAGAATTCGACCATTCTTGAGCCAAAGGATTTAAATGTAAAGTTCTACAACACGCCATTGAAAACTAAAGTTTCCAAGTTAAACGACGACTTTTAACTATTATTCTGAGAATTTTACGATTTCGACGATTATCTTCTAATCTCGTAAATTTTCCATAACTTTGTTACTTGAGATATTTACTCCGTTCAAAATGTATTCATTCCATTATTCAAACATCTATCAACCTAAACAAGCATATGGCATCTAATATGAAAGTAGTATGCACACAAGCCAATCATGTTTGTTGATAAAGCATATACTTTGTAACAATCTTATTCATTTATTAATAAAAAGTATTAATTTATTAAAGGCTTTTAATTATCTACATGATGTTGTTTTATAATATATGATAAACCCATAATTTTAAGCAATGCTTTTAGAATAATGATGATGATCATTCTAATGAGATCTAAATTCTTAGAAAGCTTAAAACTAAATTAGTTCCCAATCGTTGGATTACTAAATTGTAGATTAGTGAATCCGGATAGATTGGTACATACGTTGCTTGCTCATTGGATGAGGATGATTGATCTCATGATCTTTTGTGTGGAGACACTAAAGCAAGTATGTAGGTGCTTATTTGAAAATAAGTTCACTGAACGTGGGTCTCTAAGGAATACCTAATGGAGTTTTACTCGTCTATCAATAGGAATTCCTATATTGATAGTAGTACAAGTGATCCTTAGACTTGAGATCATCATAGTATCTTGTGTATGATGAGTTATACTTTGACTTATTCCTTAAGACCCTTAGGGTATATCAAAGGGTATGCTTGGGTATAATAAGTTGTAGATGGAGATAATGTATGATCAATAAAGAATCTACCACTTCTAGTAAAAGAAGAGAAATGTCCTATGTGATTCGATAAATGACAACCCAGTAGTCCTTGGCCAAGGCAGAATGAAAATAGAAAGGAGTTTCTAATTTGCATTATTTGGAGTTGTGCATTTAAGAGTCGAAATACATATAATTAAATAAAATAATACTTGACAGTAATTCCATGTCTAATATTTAATTGGGACATTGTATGGTGGAAGGATTGAATTGTATGGTAACTATTTACTCAAAGGTTCTTTTTATGATTAATGTTGAAATCTATATTATCTGGAAAGTCATTGATCGCTAGGGAGGCTTATCCCTATTGTAGAATAAATATTATTTATTTAAATAAATTATTAGTTTAATTTATTTATTTAAATAAGATTAGAATTGTTCTAATTGATTTATTCATAACCGGTTTAATATGGAGAACCTAAAGGGTCACACCATAAAAGGAAGAATAATTATTTAAGAAGTTAATGGCATGATCATAATAATAAGTTAAGTATATTTAATTTAATCTATGGTGATAGAATAAATTAAAAAGCTTAATATTTATTATTTAATATTTTAAAAATATTAAATATAAATTAATAAGAGGAGTCTTATTATTATTACTATTATTATTATCTAATTCCTAAAGGACTTTGGGAATTAATTAAAAAAAGTACTCTCAAATATCCTAATAAGATTAGCAGGTTAAATTAATTAAAAGAGTTTAATTAATTATCCCTAATAAGATTAGGGAGCTTAATTAATTAAAAGAATTTAATTAATTAAACTAAAACCCAATTCCTTAATTGTTAAGGAGGGTTGCCCATATATATAAATAAGAGGAGTCCTATTATGGGTGATGGGGTTGTTGACCTTTTAACAACAGACGTAATTCCAATAGTTGGGAGAGTACGCTCTTTTCTATAGAGATAGAAAACTAGGGTTTTGCTAAATACCCATCTTCTTGAATTCTTCTTCTTCCTTGGTGGATCACCTCTAGAGGCCAAACACTTGGGTGGCTAACGTTGATCAAAGAAAGTAACCAAACCAGGTGGATTCAAGTTGAACGCGAAAAATATTGGAGGTGAACTTGTACTTGAGGAAGCTCGGATCTTCAAGGGTATGATTCTTGTTTTTTTCGTTTAATTAATAATTGCGCATAAAGGATGATCCGGGTATATGGTTTGTAAAATTTTAAACTCTGATTTTTACACGTTTTCGCTTTATTTGTGCAATTTGATTGCGTTCATGAATATTACAAACCTAACATAATATTATACATGATGGTTTTAAACTTTTCCATCAATAACATGTGTTAAATATTCATGTTTTCTTCATTAATTCTTACTTAGTTGATTATGATTCCACTTGTAACATGATTATTAATGTTTAGGGTCCACTAATAGCCATCCTTGTCACTTTTTAAGATACATGTTCCAGCAATAATCACTTCTCTATCAAGGTTCTATTGAGCAGATGAAGATTAAAGGTTAAAGTTTCATTACCTTTGATGTTTAGCTTTCTTCTTCATCCTTGATTAGTTGAAATAGATCTCACTTCTCTCTCAATATAATGTTCTAAGTATTGGTTAATTGAACAACCAACAAATAACATTCCAAGCTCTCTATTTATAGAATTGGGAAAGTGAGGGAAAAATGGTCAAATATCCACCCAACCTCTTTACTATTGCACCTCCTTACTATTCCAAACTTGCAAACTAAGTTTCCTTCCTTTGCTTGGCCACCAAGTGGTCGGCCATGACTCACCATGGGGGGCCCATATGGGTTGCCCCATGGGTTTTCCTTATCAAGTGACCCATCGGTTCGATCCAAGGGTTTGGTTCTTGGTTCTTGGTTCTTGGTTCTTGGTCCGGGCTTAGGTTTAATTCAATTTGGGCATAACATTGGGCTTGAATTACATTATCTTTGTGACGCCCCCAAAATAGGTATACATCACCCATATCTGGTCGCCAAATACATGGTACTAAATACAAATACAAACTTAATTATAGAACATGAGCTGAGAGTTTTTACATTAATATTGTCTCATAGACAATATCCAAACTCAAATTCAATCCTCATTACATTTATTATCACACTAAGTAGTGAGGACAACTAAAACTACCATCTCGGACCATCACTCTGTTCCCCGACAAGTCCCAGCTACGTTCTCATTTCCTGAAGAGAACAATGAAAGTAAAAGGGTGAGCTCAACTAGCCCAATAAGAAATATTATGACTAAGATAATGCAGAATAAATTATTCTTAACCTTCAACAGTGTTAAACTGATAAAATGCAATAAACATCAAGTTTAACTGAAGCGTAACAAGCAATCCATTAGAAGAGTCAAGTAGAGCATGATATCTACTATCTTCTATGATTTATAAAGCTTATCATCAATTTTATCACTGAGACTCAGCTTGATAAATAATCCACATCATTGAATCATCCCTGAACTACGGCCAAGGATATATTTTAGTATCACGACCACGAATTATCCATGCACTACGGGCCAAGGATATTTGTGTTTTCACCAATGGTCATGATCATACCAGCAGCTGTCCATCAATGCACTATGGGCCAATAAGGACTTTTATCATTTGTAACAATACAGGTCATGATTATACCGAATGATCCCTGGTCACAATCATACCAATCACCAGTTCATCTATGCACGTAAGCCAAAGATGACTTTCATAACAATATAAGCATTAGGATGATGACAATGATATAAGAATTCAATTAAAAGAAAGCAAAGGATAAATTTTTAAAGATTTATAATTTAATTTATCTAGAATTCAATAATGTCCAAATTGTCAACATGATACTGCTTTGTGGAGTAAAATTTAAGAAATTTTTTTTTATCATAAATGATTTGGACAGAAAAGAAATTAATTTTATTCATGAATAGTACCTCGAGTTAATAGTAATCAAGTGAATAGTACCTTTTGAATAGTACTTTGTGAATAGTACTGTGGGAATAATACTATGTGAATAATACCCCGTGACTAGTACTTTATGAATAGTACCCCATTAATAGTACTTTATGAATAATACCCCGTGAATAGTATTTTACGATTAGTATTTTGTGAACAGTAATCTGACATAAAAAGCATAAAATTTAACAAGAATGTTAAGAAAAATATTCTTGTGAAACGTTACTAGATGAAGCGCAAATTTCAAGGATATTCTACTAATTTCACGGAGTATAGAAGAAATACTTTAACAAAATGAGTGTAGAAGTAGGAATACGAAATGAAATAATATTACTTACATACTATAGAGTATAAAAAAATATTATTTCATACGAGTATTGAACAAAAATAATATCTCTTACCTTAGAAGAAGACTAGATACTCGAATAGTGAAGTAGTAGACTACTTTTCTTCTTTCTCACTATAGTGAATTGGTAAGTGTCGACGTCGGGATTTTTATTATCCCTCTTCTATTCTTGTCTTTTGGTGTTCTCATGTTAGTTGAGATTTGTTTGAAAAACAAGTTGTGAAAAGGTCTGACATTTATATATCGACGATTGGACTGTAAGAGTCGCCAGTTGGTATTTTTAAATGGTTGCACCAACTCAACCGAGAAAAGGTTTGCACATTAACTGCGTGATGTAACACTGCTAAACATTTCTGTGAAACCGAGATTCGTTAGGGTCCGGGGACTTACTTATGCGGAGGGAAGGTGTTAGGCACCCCCCGACATCCGTGTTATCACGGTGACCGCCACCTTTCTATTAAACTATTATATGAATTTGTGTGTGGGGGGGTCAATGTGTAATTATTTGGAAGTAGTGATATGCCTCATTCACACTTATATACAAAGGGTTTGAATTTGTGTAAAAATTCAGTTTTAATAAGATATAACAATGATGTTTTGCAAAAGTGGTTATCTAAAACCTTATGCTCAATAATAATTGAGGCCTTTGATACTTCCATTTTTATTAAATGTTCGGCTTAGTTGCTTTTATTTTCGAGATGCGAAGCATCTTCGAGAAAATAAGATATTTAGTAGTGTCAAACTCTTTGTGGGTATCAGAGCCATCTAAGGAAATTCAGACACCGTGAATAATGTACATGCTATTTACAGTTTCTGACAGATCATTCCTCGCTATCAATTGGTAAAATTCCTCAGTATAGTCATCCACGGATCGGGTACCTTGTCTTAACAGATGTAATCCCTTAAATAGAGACTGAGTGTAACCAAAAGGAAGAAAGTGACTCTACAGTTTCTTCTTCATCTTCTCCCACTTGGTAATTTTAGATTTTCCTTATCTCTCTCTTGAGCACCTCATTTGTTCCCACCAAGCAGATGCTCAGCCTTTTAATTTGATGAAAACCAATTTCACCTTAACATCATCGGTTACTTCCGTATAATCAAAGACACGCTCTACTTCATTCATCCAATCGATGAATCCTTCTGTGTTTAGGGTTCCAAAGAATTCTGGTAGCTCAATTCTGAAACTCGGATTACAGCGATGGTCCTCATGGCCACGTCGCTCCCATGGTTGCCTCCTATGGTGGTAGGGGTTTTCGAAGCTCGACTCAGAATCATAAAATTCAGAAAATGTCCATCACATGAACCGAATTTAGATTCAGGAGACTGAATCTGTGATCACATAATTCTTAGGCTAACATGATGTGGCAGTTTATATGAAAGCTATAAGCAGTTATATATATAAAAGCTGTAAATATATATATATATATATATATATATATATATATATATATATATATATATATATATATATATATATATATATATATATATATATATACAGACTGTCAACCACCACAAAGAGAACTTCATGGGGGACTGTAAATGTAAACATATAAAAGTGATAAATATATGTATAGAGACAGGATCAACCACCACGAAGCACCTCCATGGGGGATCAAAAATGTAAATAAAGCAATAAATATGATCAACCACCACGAAGTAAACTCCAGGCAGGACGAAAATGTAAATAAAACAGTAAAAATTATCAACCGCCATGAGGTAAACTCTATGCGGGACGGAATGTAAATAAAGCAGTAAAAGGCCATGAAGTAAACTCCAGGCCAGACAAAAAGGTATATATATATATATATATATATATATAAGCGTTAAACGCACAGGATATTATATCTAGGCTAAATCAAACAAAGTTTGATTGGTATAATAAATATATATATATATATATATATATATATATATATATATATATGTATATATACAGAACCGATCCTGTCCGGGAGTCCGGACAGGACCCAAAATCCGGACCAAAAATTTTTTGTTTTTTTTTTTTTTTTGTAGAACAACTAAAAAAAAAAAAATATTATGGAACTGAAATTTTTTAGTAATACAGTGTTTTGGGTGTGTTTTTAACACCCACACCAACCAATGTATGTACAGTCTGCCCAGACTGTACAGACATGTTTCGTTATAGGCATCCAAATCACACCCAAAACACTGTATAATGTAAAAATTCCAATTCCATAAATTTTTTTTTTTTTTAGCTGTTTCAAAAAAAAAAGCAAAAAAAAAAAAAAAAAAAGGTCCGGATTTTGTTAAAATCCGGACTCCCGGACCTGATCCGGTCCCTGTATATATATATATATATATATATAAGTATTTATAAACGCTCTAGATGTAAAATCCAGGCTCATCGAATAGAGTTCGACAATAGTTTATATATAAGTATATATATATAAAAGCAGTAAACGCTCTGAATGTATAATCTAGGCTCATCGAATAGAGTTTGACAACAGTTCATATATATATGTATATATACAAAAGCAAATAAATGCTCCAGACGTGAATCTAAGCTCAATTGAGGCATAACTCAATAATGTTAGTGCATATATATAAAATGTATATATACAAAAGGAAATAAAAGCCACAAACCAAAGTCCGGGCATACACACGTAACACGACTCTCAACGTGAAGAAAAGTGTATGCACAATAGAAGAGAAAGGCTTTAAGAAGTGTTTGAAGGCTTACAGTGGACTGTCAAAGAAGACTTCTATAGCTTTAAATGGATGAACACTCAGCTCCCGCCCGTAAAAATAGGACAATATATAAGCTCACAAGTGTTTAAAATGAGATAGGACTCAGTTTATATTGTGTACATAGCAAATTGGACAGGGCTTCCTTGTCATTTTCTCTTATCAAATGGCCACCCCAAGCCCTCTATTTATAGAGGGGGGAGTTGCAGGTGTACCTGTTGTAGCCGCAGATGCAACGTAATGTACGTGCATGCGTGCAATATAATGCCCGCTTAAACTTTTAGAACTTCAATCCGGGCCTCCGATTGAGGTGTATAAAACTTTTTACAGAGTGCTATTGTCGAGAGCTACACAAATGAAATGGGATTAGAGGTTGTAAGAAGTCAGGAAGATGGGACCATGCCTTTGGTCTTCAAGCTTTAAATTTTATTCGATGTACTGTCCTATGTAGTAGTCACTCGAGAATGCAGCTATTCAGTTATTGTATGACACTGATGTGTAGAATGTATGTTAGAATGTGTTGAGACGATGCGCGTGTGGAATCGAGGTGGTAAAATAATGATTTTTCCCCTCATCGGGGTCATCTCCGGTTTGGGCAGATAAAGCAGTCGTTGCTCAGGGTTATCTCTGAGATTGGGCTACTGCAAGTACTAGATGTTTTTAGGGTTTTCTCTGAGGTGTGCCTGACCTCCCGGGGTTATCTCCGGGTTTGGAACTGAGTGTCTCGGGGTTATCTCCGAGAACGAGCTTTGCCAGGGTTATCTCTGGAACTGCAATTGCACTCCTCAGTGTCATTTCTAAGGTTAAGATTAAAACTCCCAGTGTTGTTTCTAGGCTTGAATATCTCGGGGTTATCTCTGAGATGGAAAAGGCTTCTCCGGTGGGATTTTTGGAACTGGAACTGTCTTGTCATCCTGGGTTATCTTTGAAAGATGTTTCTTCCCTATTACAATGTTAGTAACAAGAATGCAAAATTTTTAGTGTCTACAGATGCCCCCCTTTGTCATATTCATGTAATGCAATGGCATGGATAGGATAAAGAATACTAGACACTTGAAATGTGACAGGATAATCATGATGCAATGTACAATAGCATGATGCAAATGTATGTGGTTTGTTGGACTGTTCTCCTATAGGGTGGGATGATTGCCAGCTCCCTTGACTTCTACCACGGCTGGCAGTCATTACAAACAACCCTGATGAACTATCTTGGACGTGCAATCCAAAGTCTTTAGGAATTTCCAGGATGTTAACGTTGGGGTGATCACCAAAGTCCTTAATCCTTGATACAGACTTTACATTGAAGATGTATCTCTCATGTAAAAGAGATTCTGTGGGGATGTGTTTTGTCCATTGAGAATGTGTATAACATATTCCATCATCGGTCATCCCTGATGAGGATGTTCTTCCCTGTTTTATAATTCCAGGTGTTTTCACTATTCTGTCAGAGTTACTGCCAACAGTCTGTGCTGTCAGGGTTACTTGACTTTCGCTGAAATGTACATCAACGGATGAGATCCCTGCTGAGAATATTGTCAAGGCTACTTGACCTTCATTGACATGTGCATCAACGGATGATTTGGATAGTTCCCGTTGCGGAAGAAAGGTTTTGGGGTTTTGACACCGTAAAGATGGAATTCGGACCTTCAAGAGGCATTGTCGAGTGTGGTTTGCAACAATTATGATCATCAGTATAGGGAACCCTGTGTCTGGGCGAATATCAATTATTGACATTTAGACCCACATTTTGGTCTCTGAAAACCAGGATTTTAGGCTATTTCGTTCAACCGCGTAACGTTTTTATTCCTGATTTGGCCTATTCAGCTTGTGAGATCTCCTTTGCAACTTGAATTGGACTGAGTCAAAGGGGTGGGACCCACCCAGGGGAGCTGTAGGTACACCTGTGACAGCCGCAGGTACACCTGTGATCAACCGTGGGTAGTTTTAAGCTGCAGTTTGCTTTCAAAATTCATTTTTACGTTGCACCGCTTAGGAAATCTGAGAGCTCTTCTTTAGATTTGCTGAGTTCGGGCGTCTTTCTGCAAATTCTGTCACCGTACAAGTGTTCTACACAGTTCTGGTAACGTATACATGTCTTCTTTTCCAGTTTTTATCCATTGAAAAATGACTTATCACATGAAATGCATCTAAATACATAGTAGTGAATATGCATGCTTATATGACATGATAAAAAATATTCAATATAGTAAATGTTTGTATTTAACCATGCTGAACATAATGATGTGAAAAATTTTTACTTTTGAGACAGTCAAATTGGCACCTTTTTCTGCTATTTCTTATCCTATTTGAGGAAAAATAAGCTAAGGTGGAAAAATAAAGTAATCCGGGTAATTAGGCTACCCTTATGAATTTTGACTTTGATGTATATATGCATATAGGATTTTTATGACTGTGGGCAGGTGTTCTACTGAATGGCCACCTAGTCATGCCTATGTGCATGTGGATAGTCCTATTTATAAATGGGACTATGACAAGTTTTTCCGAAATGTAGACATTGGGTAGTAATGCATTTTTAACTCTACTGTAGACGTATGTTAAAATAATGTATGCATCCATGTAGTCATAAAATGCATTTGAAAAAGCTCCAGGTTAGAGTTTACCATACCTCTTCTAAGGTGATTTGGAGACTTATGTCTAGATATATGGATCCAGATCAGTCGAGTAGTTCCCGTAGGACCACTTCAGGTGTGCGAAGAAGGACTTTTGATGTGCCTCGACCCCGTTTAGTTAGAAAGCCTCGTCGTCTGGCGGAGGCGGTGATACGACTTGTCTGGGTTGATGTACAAGATGTTGAGGTCGATGAGGAGGATGTACCGGTTGCGGACTCCACTCCTACTACTCATGTTCCCTGTAGGGATTTCCTAGGCATTCAGGTGACGATCCTAGAGCTTTTGGGTGATTTGAGTCGACACCGTTGAGTTTACTTGCATATAAATAAGGTACCAGTTGGATTTTGATCTTCCTTTTTTCTTATTGATGAGGAGTAAAGGATCTGATGTTGATCTACTTTGTAATGCAGGTTCCTGGCTTCATACAGCCTAAAGGGAACTGGTTCAACATTCACTCCACATATCAGGCTATACATCCTGATTATCGAGCGATTGTGCATAGATGGGGTTTTGGGGCGTTCTTTTCCATCCTTCCCCGTCGTTGTACTTGCCGATATGAGTGCATATATTGATGAGCATCATGCCACTATACAATTGGCTGTGGATCTATTAGCTCATGTAGATACCTTTGGGCAGGAGCTTGCATTGTTGCCTCTTTCTTCGGAGAGAGATGCCATGTTGGAATTGATACTTCGTATATCCACAGGATTGTAGATAGACTTGTATTTTCCTGCACAAACTAGCATAGCCATTTTGTCATGTACATCTCATATTGTATAAATCAAACAACATTATATATGGCAGAGAAATATATTTTGATTCACTTTCCTTTTAGTTATGCCTTGCTACTTTCTTGATATTTTCCTGTTTCTTATAATCTTGTGATCTTGATGTATTCTGAACTCATCCTTGATGGGTGGACATTGAAATGTCACAGGATCTTTCAAATGGATCATTGATCTGTGTGTATCCCTATTCTCTTTGGTGTCTTGGGACTGGTTTCTGTATATAGATGTGGAGAGGATTGTGACTTTTCCTCTCTGAGATTCACCGCACCACAGATGGTTGTCGGTACTCCTATTGAAGAGGTGATCCCAAATAGTTCCATCTCTTATAAATTGGTGTTGCTCTTTGAGGAATCAACCGCAGCTTAGATGGTCGCCAACTCTCCTATTTATGGGGAGGTCAGGTAGTTCCATCCCTTTGGTCTGAAGCCGATGAAATGTGGTGGACTGAAGTTTGATCCCAGTACCATTGAGAAGTATTTATTTTGGTAGGGGTAAGACTAAACCATAAATGCTGCCTACGTACTCCTATTGAAGAGGAGATCAGGTCTGCGTAGTTCGAACCTGGTGTAAGATGTTCAATGTTGTATGTGAAGGGGTAGAAAGGTATAGAAATGTTTTTGTTATTTTTTGTTTGTATAGAAGGGGGTAGAAATGTTTTTGTTATTTTTTTTAGTGCAACCGAGCCATATAAAATGGTTGCCTACTTACTCCCAGGCATCGGGTAGATTAGGTCGATGTAGTTCACCCCATATTCAGGATAATTTGTAGCTAAAAAAGTTTGATCCCATCATCAGGACAAACTGCAGGGGAAAAGTTTGATCCCATGTTCAGGACAAACTACAGGTGTGAAAAGTCTTATCCTTAGTGGGAGAAAATACGGGTGTAAAATGTATTATCCCTCATTGGACAAAACTATGGGTGTGAAAGGTTCAATCCCTAGTGGGATAACCTGCGGGTATGAAATGAAGTTGAGTGAAAGATCAGATGATTTAAAAACTAGGTTGCTGGCATGATGAGTGTGTTTCCCTGATGGGGCAGATGGTTATAAAGAAAGGTTGTATGTAGTAAGGGTTAGAAAACCTGAAATGACTAGTGATCTGATGATCCAAAACAAGGATGTTTGCTTGATGGTAACTTCAGACATAGTACCATTTCACGGTGTTTTATTTGATGAGCTATGGAAATTCGTCACCATCCATTTCCTGTAACCTGAGAGCACCTTCTGTCAATACCTCCTTGACAATAAACGGGCCTTCCTAATTTGGAGTGAATTTTCCCTTTGATTGATCTCGATTATTAATGATCTTCTTCAAAACCAAGTCATGTTGTTTAAACTTCCGTAGATGTACTTTCTTGTTATAGGACCTGGCGATCCTTTGTTGATATAACTGACCATGGAAGATAGAATCACTTCGCCTGTTTTCTATTAGAGACAATTGGTGATATCTATCTTGTAACCATTTGTCTTCATCCAGCTGAGCTTCAATTAACACTTTGAGGGATTCCATTTCCACTTCTATAGGGAGCACTGCTTCCATCCCATAGGTCAATGAGTAGGGGGTTGCCCGGTGGAATTACGCATTAAAGTTCTATAGGATAATAGGGCCAGAGGCAAGAGGTCAGGCCATACTTTATGATTAGCAGATATCTTTTGCATGATTTTCTTGATGTTCTTATTAGTCGCTTCAATAGCACCATTCATCTTTGGACGATAGATAATGGAGTTAAGGTGTTTGATGTGGAATTTACTGCACAACTCCCCCATCATTTTGTTGTTGAGGTTCTTTGCATTGTTTGACATAATCACCTCTAGTTGTCCATATAGACAAATGACATTCTTTTGATAAAAGCAATGATGACTTCTTTAGTAACCCGGGGGAAGGAGGCTGCTTCTACCCACTTGGTGAAGTAGTCGATCATGGTGAAGATAAACAGATGCCCATTACTGGCTTTGGGCTCGATGGGCCCGATCACGTCCATTCCCCACATTGAGAAAGGTCAAGGCGATCTAATATTATGGAGTTCCCTCGGAGGGGCGTGGATAGCATTCCCATGAATTTTGCATTGGTAGCATCTCTTGACATGATCATCACAGTCAACTTTAAGCGAGAGCCAATAATGCCTTGTTCTGAGGATCTTTTTAACAAGTAGGGGGCCGCTCATGTGTGGGGTACATACTCCACCATGGATTTCATCCATGAGCCCCTGAGCTTGGTCTTTGTCCAGACATCTGAGGAGACCTATTCCTGCATCTCTTTTGTAGAGTGCATCTCCGCTCAGTTAAAATTTCATAGCCAATCGATGGATCCACCTTATTTCAGTCGGGTTCGCCTCAGTGGGTGTAGATCCATCTCGCAAGTACTCCATGATGTGCTGATACCAAAGGTGTTGGATGGTTGGTAGCTCATCCGATACTTCTCCAATGTAATTCAAATAGGATGGAGCCTTTTATAGGGAAAAAGGAATGCTTGGCATGTTTTCCTTATCAGGTATGTTGATCAAGGAGGCCAAAGTTGCTAGCGCATCCGCAAAATCATTCCTATTTTGAGGAATATTGAGGAAGTTTACTTCTTCGAACTCCGTAGCCATATATAAAACTTGCCGATGGTAAGGCAGAAAATGTAGCTCTTTGGTGTGATAGATTCCCGTGGTCTGTCTGATTACCAATTCTGAATCCCCAAAGATAGTTAATCGCCTGATACCCATTAATTGGGCAAGTTTGAGTCCTATGATATAGCCTTCATACTCAGCTGTGTTGTTGGTGCTGACAAACTATAATTTGACGGCGATGGGATACTCCTCCCCCATACCAGATACTAGAACCGCTCCAGCTCCAGAACCTTCTATGTTAACAACTCCATCAAAATACATTTTTTATGACTGGTGTGTACCGTACTGATGGTGTTGCTGCACTGTCAGTACCCCCTCATCGGGAAAGTATGTTTCTAAAGGTTTGAAATCCCCTGAAAGTGCAGCAACTAGTTTATCTGCAATTCCTTGACCTTTAATGGACTTTTGCGTTACGTAGACGATATCAAATTGCTGTAGGATCAACTGCCATTTGGATAAACGACAATTTAACATGGGTTTACTGAACACGTACTTGAGAGGATCCACGCCGAATATGAGATGGGTTGTGTGACCATGGAGGTAATTCTGTAACCTCATGGAAGCCCATGCTAAAGCACAACAAGTCTTCTCAATCAGAGTGTACTTGTATCCACTGCTGCTGAATCGTTTGCTGAGGTAGTAGATAGCTCGCTCTTGGCCTCTATCATCTTTCTGTCACAGCATGCAGCCCATGACATTGTCATTAATGGAAAGGTACATGAACATAGGAACATCATCCTTGGGAGGTACCAAAATAGGAGCGTTAACTAGCTACTCTTTGATTGCAAGGAAGGCTTGTTGACACTCAACGTTCCATTTCATAGAGGAGTTCTTCCTTAACAACTTGAAGATAGGCTCACAGGTTGCTGTGAGTTGGGAAATGAACCGGCTAATGAAGTTGATTCTTTCCAAAAATCCCCGTATTTCTTTCTCTGTCTAAGGAATGGGCATTTCTGTAATGGCCTGGATTTTGGTGGGATCCAACTCAATCCCTTTGTGGCTGACTAGGAAACCTAGCAACTAGCCTGATTTAACGCCAAAGGCACAATTGGCTGGATTCAACTTTAAGTTGTACTTACACAACCTACTGAAGAGCTTTTCTGAGATGTTGGTCTAAGTGGTATTCTTCCCTTCAAGATTTGACAATGATGTCATCCACGTAGATCTTTATCTCTTTGTGCATTAAGTCATGAAAAAGAGCCATCATGGCCCTCTGCTAGGTAGCTCCGATATTGATGAGACTGAATGACAACCGTCTATATTAAAAGGTTCCCAAGGCATAATGAATGCAGTTTTCTCACGATCCTCTTCAGCAACCATAATTTGATGGTACCCCACAAAATAATCAGCAAGGGAGTACATGTCATATTGAGCAGTTTTATTAATGAGTATGTGGATAAATGGCACGGGAAAGCTATCTTTAAAGCAAGTTTTATTCAAATCCCAGTAATCTACGCAAACTTGCTCCTTTCCTCCCGGTTTGGGGTAAGGTCTGTACCAATCTGGATTAACTTAGGGTTTTCTAAGCTTCTGAGGATGAATGAGGTGGTTTAATCAATATTTGGTTTGGGTTTATCCTCGACCCATTCCTTGATCTCCTAAGGTATCTCAGTGTCCTCTTGTATTTCCATCAAGTCTAAGTTCAACTTTTTATCAAAGTTATAATCCTTGTGGAGAAAAGGCACATTATCTGCAAGTATTGGCACATCTAAGTTCCGAGTCCTAAAACAAAATATGCTTTCACTTAATATATGAAACTGTTCAATCATACAAAGTCTTAGCATATACTGACAAAATAACTACTAATATTGTACAATAAAGTAATCAGTTAAAGCTATCTACAGGGCAGATGGGGTTTCTGCCCTTTTTACCCTTGGCGCCAAATGCAAGGAGTGCTGCTCCAATTGTCAATGGTAAACTTATGATGGACGGAAATGACAAAGTGGCTATCATCGTCCTCCTTTTTCCCGAATTATGACCATAATGTCGGGATAATCATTGTCTAGAGTGTATCTATTTATGTGCTCATCATGTAAAAGGATGCACAAGTGAGACAAACTCCTGGCCATGTCTTGTTTACATCTTTGTTCCCTTTCTTCCACTTCAGGATCAGGAATCAGGACCACTTTTTCTTTAATCGGTATTAGTTTGGTAAATAACATAGCCATAACATGGGTAGGAACCTTTACCGGAGACTGTACAGGCTCATGATCTGTAGGTGGAGAAAATCGCCGTATGACTGAAGATGAAGGAATCTGTTTGTGCTTGTGAGGATTCGTATGACTGGAGCTAGCAAAATAGCTTAATCCAGCTATCCATGTTTGACTGGGAACTTGAATTGGGCTCTTAATACCCTAATGATCTTTTCCCAAACCTTGTCCAGGTTGATGACCCAATGACATCATCTCTTGAGTGGCCGAAATTACCTCCAGGGGTGGTAATGAGTGTTGCTAACCTCCAGGGCATGGAAACTGACCGGCTCAACTTCTGTGTTAAAGATAATGAGTAGTACATCACCTTGTTCAGGACATTCTGGGTCAACATTAACAATGATTTGGCTATTTTTGATAATGTACTTGAGTTGTTGATGAAGGGTGGAAGGGACGAAACCATTCATATTAATCCACGGTATTCCCAATAGCAGGTTATATCTTGTGGAAATTTTGAGAACATGAAAGGATACACTGAATGTATGTGGACCAATCTCCACAGGTAACTCAATCTCCCCAACTGCATTTTGTTGGGACCCATCAAAAACTATGATAATCGTATGGCTACTTTTGATCCTCTTGGGGTTAATATTTATCTTCTCCAAGGTGGCATAAGGACATATGTTCAAAGATGACCCACCATTTATCAAAACTCCTCCCACCATATATCCGGAGGACAGAATCGCTATGTGCAACGGTTTGAAATGATTGGTCCCTTCGGTAGGTATGTCATCATCAGTGAAAGATATCACATTATTGTTAAAAATGCGATCAACCAGATGTTGGGATTTTTCCACATCCACTGTTTTCGGTAAGTGGGCTTCTTCCAAGACCCTTAGCAAGATCTTCATGTGATCTTTAGAAGTGAAACTAAGTCCGATATAGAAATTTGTTGTGGAGCTTCTCCCAAGCTTAAAACCACGTTGGCTTTGTTATGGCCCATAGTATGGAGGAACTCTTCAATTTTCTCCATGGGAACTTTCCCCTTTGATTTGATGGTAGGCTTCATCACCCGGTGGGGAAGATACAGTGGATTCTCCTTCGACACTGCAGTAGTTATATGTGATGTGGATCCTTCAGCCTACCCATAATTCTATGGAACTTATTTTCATGCTGACAACATGATATTGTGGTCTAGATGGCAAGAGAATTGGCTCTGGTGCAGCCACTTTCAAAGGATTGTCAGCGCCTTTGAGTTGAATTGCTTGTATTATGAGTGCTCTAACAGCCAAATCATCCTCAGCGCATATAACTGCTACGCCATTCTTCTGTTTTGTAGGACATGTGTTCCCACTCTCGTGTAACAAAGTGTCGTCATCTTCCATTTGTAGGACACCGCTATCAATTAAATTCTGAATGAGGTGACGGAGTGCCCAGTATTCTTCTATGATGTGTCCGCGATAGTGGGAGTGATACTGACATACTCCATTAGAATTAAACTGTCTTGAACGGGGATTAATTGGAGGTAGAAATGATGTAATTCTTCCTTCATTGATCAGCATTTGAAATATCTCCTCCATAGGTTAGCCTTAGTATGTAAATTCCATTTTATTGGCAAAATCCCGACAGGCCTTGGCACTTGCTCTTTTTCAAACTTTATCCTCATGTGTTTCACTTTTGGAAGGTGATGATGGAGTATTTATAACAAAAGGAAGAAGACTAGCATGCTTCTGACTGACTAATTGGCGTGTGATTTGGTGTTGATGGATCACCAGTTCTGCGAATTGGTATACTTACTTGCAAAGAGCTTTCATCTTTCGTTCCATCACAAATTGGAACAATGTGTAATCTCATTTGTCATCACCATCATTGCTGGTTTGGGAAGATTCAACAACGTAATTGGAACTTTGTCCACTACTCCAATTAATCATATTAACCTCTTCTTCTTTATGTTGAGGAAGAGGGTTATCTTGCACATGAGGTTGGTCGGGTTTAGTCACCACAATCTCCCTGTTGTCGATTAAATCCTAGATCTTATGTTTTAAGGCCCAGCAATCTTGAGTATCATGTCTTGGCACTCCAGCATGATAGACGCACTTCTGGGTAGCATTGAAACCCTTCTCATTCGGGTAGGCTGGTGGAAGAAGATATGTAATTTTCTTCTGAGTAGTCACAAGATTGAGAACATTCTCGAGCGAATCCCCTAGGGGTGTGAAAACTCGATTACGTCAGGCTTCCCCACCCTTTAGCAATGTGGGGTTGGAAGACTGTGCTTGAAAAGGGGAGTAGTTTCTCCTCTAGATAGGCATGTTCTGACTGCCTTTTTGACCTTATAGCATCAAGAAAACATCTTCCTCTTTCTTCTTATGGACCCTTCGGGGGTTGTTTCCATAAGTTTTAGACTAGATGTGCTCAACACCAGCTTTTAGAGCGGCTAGGTCTTGGATTTTTCCTGACTTCAATCCCATCTCAGCCATCTCTCCATGTTTAATCATTTCAAAAAATGGCTTGCCAATGACAGCTAAGACTCTATCATAGAAGGGAGCTTCTTATATATCTATGAATGTTATCACCATTTCTGACTCCGTCATAGAAGGAATAACTTGAGCAATAAGGCGTCTCCACCTTTGAGCATATTCTCAGAAAGACTCATTAGATTGTTTCTTGACATTGGTAATTTGGTATCGGTCAGGAACCATCTGAGACTGGAAGTTGTACTAACTGAGGAAGGCATAAGCTAGCTCTTTCCAACTATGGATCTTAGAATTGTCTAATCTAGTATACCATGATCGGGCTTCTCCAGTTATACTCTTTTTGAATAGCTGAATTTGGAGCTTCTAATCCTCGACATAAAATCTGAGTTCTCCAATGAATAGCCTCAAGTGTGTCTAAGGATCTCCTAACCCGTCATACTTTTCAAAGTCAGTAGTCTTGAACTTCTCTAAATAATGAACACCAGGGAATATACAAAGGTTGGCATATGAGACACTCACGTGTGCTCCAATCCCTTTTATAGACCGAATGGACTTTTCCATTTGAAGGACTTTTTTCCTGATATCACCGGTGTCTAAATCTTCTTTGAGATGCGTGTTCTTAGGAATTTTGTTGGACTTATCCAACTGAAGCTCAGGTATTGTATTTTCTTGATCCGCACCTTGTGTTCCTCCATATGCAAAGGATTCTGTATGTACGGGTATTCGTGAACCCTGGGTAGACTGGTGTAGTTCTTTAAGCAGAACAGCCAAATCTGTAATTTGTTTGCTTAATCTGTCAAACTCTTCACGAGAGAAAGGATTAGGATTAATCTTGTCAGGTGAGGACATAATTGGTTGTATGCTCGTGGCCTTTTTGGACTTTGATCAGGTAACAGCCCAATTATTTCCCTACAAAAACTTATGTAGTTTAGTCTTAGGGAATGTGTAAATGTTTACATGTTATCATAATGTGTCAGTTTTAGGAGTAATATCTTGCAAAATGGATGTCAGTTATTTTAAAGATAGCATGGTAGGCTCTAATATGCATGTACACATATTCTTCATATTTTCCATTATATAGAGATTAACATGGAATGAAATTACAAATAATTTATCTTTACAAGTAATTAAAAATCGAAAGCATGAAGAGACTTTCCTCCACGTTTGGTTAATCAGAGGCTGACCTATCTTAGGTTACTCTCGTGGCTTTTTGGCACGAAGGTTCCTAAATCATCGCAATTTACTTGACGGGAAGTTAATCCGGTCTTTCAACTAAAGCAAATCGGGGTGGTGCCTTTCCTGAGCCTTATTGGAATTAGTCTCCCTACGAGCCCAGTAATCAAACATCGACAGGATAGCCCCCTAGTGGAGTAATAACACAACATACATTCACATGTAACGTGTCTAACCGTTATGGGAATGATGACATGTGCAAAGCACTAATATCGTATACAGATATAGTGTAAAGCATTAAGTGCAGTAAGTAAATGCATTCGTACACATTCATCAAAATGTAAATGAAATATCTACACATAAGCATATAACAGTTTTGAAAAGTTTGTAGTAGCGGCTTAAGTCCTCTTACTGAAGTCCCCAGCAGAGTCGCCACCTATCGACGTTGGGATTTTTATTGTCCCTCTTCTGTTCTTATCTTTTGGTGTTCTCTTGTTAGGTGACATTTGTTTGAAAAACGAGTTGTGAAAAGGTCAGATATTTATATGTCGACGATTGGACTGTAACAGTTGCCAGTTGGTATTTTTAAATGGTTGCACCAACTTAACTGAGAAAAGGTTTGCACATTGACCACGTGATGTAACAATTCTAAACTGGTATGAGAAACTGAGATTCGTTAGGGTCCGGGGACTTGCTTATGCGGATGGAAGGTGTTAGGCACCCCCCCGACATCCGTGTTACCATGGTGACCTTCACTTTTCAATTAAACTGTTATATGAATATATGTCTGTGTGGGTCAATGTGCAATTATTTGGAAGTAGTGTTATACCTTGTTCGCACCTATATACAAAGGGTTTGAATTTGTGTAAAAATTCAGTTTTAACAAGATATAGCAATGATATTTTGTAAAAGAGGTTTTCTAAACCCTTATGCTTAATAGTAATTGTGGCTTTTGATACTTCAATTTTTATTAAAATGTCCGACTTAGTTGCTTTTATTTTCGAGATGCGAAGCATCTTCAAGAAAATAAGATATATAGCAGTGCCGAATTCTTTGTTGGCATTAGAGCCATCTAAGGAAATTCAGACACCGTGAATAATGTACAAGCTGTTTACAGCCGAAAATGTCTATCACGAGAACCAAATCTATATTCAGGAGACTGAATCTGTGATCACATAATTTCTAGGCTCACATGCTGTGGCAGTTTATATGAAAGCTGTAAGCAGTTATATATATATACGTTGTAAATATATATATATATATATATATATATATGTATATGTATGTATGTATATATATAGACTGTCAACAACCACAAAGCGAACTTCATGGGGGACTGTAAATGTAAATATATAAAAGCGATAAATATATGTATAGAGACATGATCAACCACCACGAAGCACCTCTATGGGGGATCGAAAATATAAATAAAGCAGTAAATGCGATCAACCACCAAGAAGTAAACTCAAGGCAGGACAAAAAGGTAAATAAACCAGTAAAAACATTCAACTGCCATGAAGTAAACTCCAGGCGGGACAGAATGTAAATAAAGTAATAAAAGGCCACGAAGTAAACTCCAGGCCAGACAGAAGTGTGTGTGTGTGTATATATATACATATATGCAGGAAACGCTCCGAATGTAAAATCTAGGCTCATCGAATAGAGTTCGACAACAATTTATATATAAGTATATATGTATAAAAGCATTAAACACTCCGGATGTAAAATCCAGGTTCATCGAACAGAGTTCGACAACAGTTCATGTAACGTCCCCAAATTTAGGTACTTGAAACCTGAACTCAGTGCTTTACGATACCATTTCTATGAGAGGAAATAATACTAATAATAATAACAATAATATTAGAGTCTAATCCCAAGTACACAAACTTTACTACATTCATTATAATACATGATAATAAAAAATATCATTGTCTTAATAAAGTCATACTATTAAATAAAATACCATAACACTTATTCTGTTTGCTTTCCTTTTCCCTTGTTCTTGGCCGAACCTTCTGGTTGTTCACACTTAGCTGAACACATTTAAATTAAGCAAGGATGAGTATTTGAGTTCCCAGCATATAATAAACATAATAAATGGTAGCTGAAAGGATTAAATGGTTTCTTTGAATGACACTTCTACAATGAATCAACAGTTGTGAAGTAAGTTGAACCAGTAATAATAACATATCAATTCTATATCAATTTTTTAAAAAAACTATGTATTGACTATAAATGAGTATTAGTCGACAGACTATGAACATTATTTTTAATTTTTGCTAAGGTTTAGTAGAACTTCATCCGCAAACCGTCATAACTTACGGGTACGAGGGTGATCATCCCAATGTGCCTTGTATTGATCAATACTACATGCAAGAATGATATTATCGTTCGTTCTATCCGCCTTGGGCGCATAAAAGTTTTTCCATATTCGGGATGGTCATACTTAGTCGGGAATCCGAACCAAAACAATTTGGTCGGATAATAATAAAGTTCTATCTTGTTCAACAATATTTTTAAGTTTGTATCTAGCCGGATCAAATAGCTTAGACAGCTTTTAAGTCAACGTATACATAAAGGAAATTAATAAATACGTATCAACATGTGATTAAATACAATGATTATCGAAGTGAGGACACTTGTATAACCATATTTAGAAATTAACTAATAGAATAAATATCAGAATTATACAATAATATTGTACTGATAAATAATGATCGGATACATAATCGATAACAATAGAGTTAATATTCTGGCACAATGGTAATATAATTCTGAAACTTTCTTACTTATGTTCATTACATAAAATAAATGCAAAGGTAGGATACTTGCCTGGTCTGCTGCTTACAGTTACGAAACTTAGTTTTATCTTTTATTTCAAGACCTATCATTGATAAGATCATTCGTTCGATTAGAATAACATACTATAACACATATTACTACTATTTCCAGTCAGCACACAACCTAATCACATTGTCACATAAGTTTAACAGTCATTAGATCATCACAAACAAACATGTATACAGACAAATTATATAAGTCCAGATCAATTTCTGAAACATATCGGTGTACCAACGGCTTTATCGGGTAATTATAGAGTCTAAAACTTTATTCTATAGTTCAATAAATGTAAATATCAGTTATATTATTTTCCAAGCATTATAATAATTTTTAAATAATTATTATAATTTATCATGATTTTTCAAACACTAGAATCATTATAAAATGATTTAAATATCAAATAATTCTATTATCATTTTTATTTAATTAATATTAAACTATTAATGAAATCATTACTAAAATATTAAAGTTATTTATAATAACTCAAAATATTTTTAAAACATTAATATTACCCTTAAATAATTTTTAAAATAATTAAAATAATTTTAAATTAATTATCCATTAATATTTAAGTATTAATGTATTATTCATCAAAATATTAAAAGTTATTAATTATAACTTAAAATATTTTAATTCATTTATTTCCTTTTTAAATGATTTTTAAATTAATAAAATCTTTTTTTAACTATTTATTTAATATAATTATTAAATAAATCAAACATCATTTAATAATTAAATTATTAATAAAATTTACCTTTAAATATAGAAAGTTATCTTTTATAACTTAAAATATTTTTAAACTCTTTATTTTCATTTAAAATGCTTTTCATAATATTAAAATCATTTTTAAACTAAACTATTTAATATAATTATTAAATAATTTTAATGTCATTAATATTAAATAATTAATGAAATTTGTCTTAAAATATTAAAAGTTATGTTTTATAACTTAAAATATTATTTAATACCTTATTTTCATTTAAAATAATTTTTATAATATTAAAATCATTTTAAAACTAATTTATTTAATATAATTAGTAAATAAATCTAATATCATTAATATTAAAATATTAATATTTTCATAATTTATTTAATACATTTATTAAATAACTTAATTATCCTTAATATCAATTTATTAATGAACTTTCATCACAAAATATTAAAAGTTATTAAAAATAACTTAAAATATTTTCTTATACCATAATATCATTTTAAATGATTTTTAAGTATTAAAATCATTTTTAAATAATTTATTTAATATAAGAATTGAATAGATTAAATGCCTTTAATATTCAAAAATATTAAATATTATTAAAAACTAATTTTTAGACTTTAAAATAATTTTTAGTAATTTATTATGTATTTTTAATCATTTAAAACTAATTTTCTCTAATTATTTAAATAAAGTAATTAATTTTCGAAATTAATTATCGCTAAAGGGCCCTATAGCGACGAAACTGTCGCTATAGGTGTTCTTGAGCTATTCTTGAGCCTGCCCAGAAACTCATGTCAAAGTTCGAGGTGCTCACTTTGACGAGTTCTAGATCTTTGATCACAAGGTTTCTAGACATCCTGATGTGTTAGAATTGTAGTATAAGTGTAATACTACAACTACATACTAAGGTCATTGCCATAGAACAACAGATCTGATAATTATAGGCCTCCAAAAAGTCTGACAAAGCATGTTCTTCATTTCTGGGTTTTCCAAAAAATGAAGAATAGTCCAAGGTGCTATATTTAGATCTTTATAGCTTACGTTCTAGTTCTAGTTTGTGAGATCTAATGGTTCATACTTGTAGATTGCATGTCCGGGTACAATAACATATCATCATAACAACAACACAAATGAAAGATCAAGGCTGGTCAAACCTTGTCAGAAAAACGACTCATTAAGAAATCTGGGTTTTCCATATTTGAGACAAAACAGCTGGTCAACTCTACTTTGACCAGAAATATCTTTTATTATATGCATGATCTAAGTGTTCTAAAGGCATAATCATATAACCTACATGTCAGTCTACAAATGGAATACAACAACATGTCTAAACTCCTTACCAGAAGCAAGATCTAAATCCTACAAAACGTTGTCAGACTTCTGAACAAAAATCTGGGTTACCCAGATTTGTAAGGTCATGGTCGATCAACGACCTTTGACCATGAATAACTTACAATATAAACCAGACCTGACCCTGATTCAAGTTCCAGATCAAAGACCTCATAGCATACTGCAAGATCAAACATTTAAACAACAGATCTATGAGGTCTGACATTCGATTGTCGGACACAAATTTCCAGATTTCTAGATTCTTGAAATCTTTAAATTTGAGCCTATAGATTTTATGGATCTAACATCTATCAACCCAGATCATTAATATACACTACATACAACATGTTTAACATAAAAAAACTAACATCTAACATAAGATCAAAAGTCAGATTTAGTTTAGGGTTTATACCTCACTATGAACAAATTCTGATTTCTTGGCTACTGATTTGTTATGTGTTAGTGGGGCTTGATTTGGGAATTGAAACACCGTAGGATTTCGTTGGTTTTAGAAAGACACTACAAGAAATAACACATTTTATGACAAATTTTTTTTGCCACACACAAAATTTTATCACAGTTTGTTAATTAATAATTACGAAATTCATAATCGTCACTAAAACATTTGCTTTAGTGACGACATTTAATTTTGTTACTATTAATCATTTATATCGTCACTAATTTACACATTTGATGACGATTAACAAAATTTTGTCACAATTTATTTTGGAGGTAAAATTTCCTACCAAAATTTTGGAAGGAAACCTTTTAGTGACATGTTTGTAATAATTGATGACAGTATTTATTGTCACGCAATATTTCTTTTGATGACAACATAATAGTTTGTCATTAATTATTTATAAATTTCAGTGAAATTGTGATTTCATCACTAATGTTCACATTTAGTCACGCCAAATACAAATTCATCACAATTTCATTTGGAGGCAAAAAAATTCTTAAAATTTTTGGAGGGAAATTTTTTAAAGACGAAATAATAATAATTTATGTCAATTTATATTGTCATAAATACCAATTTTATATGACGAGATAACAGTTCGTCACTAATTAGATGAATGGATAAGTGACAATAATGTTTCATCATAAATTCTTATATTTAGTGACAAAGTACGTAATATCTTCACAATTTTATTTGAAGGCAAAAAATTTTGACAAAATTTTGGAGGCAAATTTTTTAAACAAAAACCAATTTTATATGACGAGATAATAGTTCGTCACTAATTAGATGAGTTGATAAGTGACAAAAATGGTTCGTCATAAATTCTTATATTTAGTGACAAAGTATGCAATGCCGTCACATTTTTTATGGAGTCAAAAAAAATTCTAAAAATATTTTAGAGGCAAATTTTTTAAATACAAAAAAAATAATTTATGACAATTTTTATTGTCACAAATTCTAATTTTATATGAGGAGATAATAGTTCATCACTAAATCACCAAATTTTTTAAAAAAATATTTTTAAAGCCACTAAATGCCCAAATTGTTTAAAAAACTATTTTTAAAGCCACTAAAATCCCAAAATTCATTTAAAAAGACAAACAAAAAAGATAATAATAAAACTTACTAATTTACTAAGGACCGTTTTATAAATATATTTAACTAATTATTTCTATCACTACAAGAAATTATGGATATACGTAGTGAAGAAAATTTTATAAAGGAATACATTTATTCACATGAGGAGTTTTTTAGCCAAGAAATTGTAAAGGAAAAAAATATAGTGACAATATAGTTATTAGCGAAAGAAACATCTTTCACAATTTAAATTTATTCTTTCGCAAAATTTAGGTGATAAAAGGATATTTGACGCCAATTTATATATGATAAAAATTTGCGATGATAAAATTATTAATGAATGAATTATTACTCACTGTATATTTGTAGTGCCCTAAAATTTTTGGATAAATAAAGTAAGAATTTAATAAAATAAATTCCTTATTTTATTATGTGTTTTGTTATACTTCATTTATTAAAATTATGTTCAGCGTAATATGTGTGTATATATGTGTTGTGGTGTATATATTTAAATATATTAACCACATGTTATTAAATTGTTAAAAGTAATTTCTAATGGAAATGATATAATTTTTGGTGAATTAAAAAAAAATTATGGAAATAAATTATAACAGATTTATTAATTAAATAAATTATTTTTATTTAATAAATAGCTTCCATTTTTATGGAATGAAATTATGAATATTTTATGAAATATTTTGCAGAATATTATGTATATTTAATATACATAATTTGGAATGCATTATGTATTTAATATTTTAACGCGATAAGTATGAAGGATATAATATGATATATATATATATATATATATATATATATATATATGTATTTTTGTAATGTGGTATTTTAATACATATTATGTTAAAATTAAGATAAGCTAGTTGCTAGGAATGAAAGTTAGTACTTGGTAAGCATGAGGTGGCTTACTTTAAGCCTTATGAAGATGACTAAGATAAACTATAAGCTTGAGCTGTCAAATAAATAGAAAGTTAGCAGCATGAGTAATCAAAATCGTTATTTACCAAAGGAGAGCTATGAAGAGTTAAACAATCTGCAGTGTCATTTTCTTTCTTAGAATTATTCCATCCTCTCTTTTCCCCACATCCAACCCAATCTACCTCTTTACTCTCTCTTAATTACTAAGACTTCCACCAAAATTATAAGAAAAGCTAGTGTTAACGCCAAGTTTCGCTGGCGCGTCCAATCACAGAATCCACGCGCTAGAACCTGCACAATAACAAATCACACAGAAGCTTGATGGCTTGTGCCGCCGGGGAATAGCTCCGATGTGAGAATAAGTACAGGCCGTTCCAAAGGTTTAACAATGGAGGCTAAGTGTTTAGTGCTCAAAAGTAGGTATTACCTGTTAATTGTAACCTTGATCGTGTATTTATAGTACTCCCATCACCCTAGAATCCCTCTTCGAGTCGGTTTAGGACTCCTAATTATGGTAGTTCCCATAATTTAGGTCCGACACAATCTCCTTAAAAGGTGAAAGTGGAATACAATCCAAACACTACCTTTGGAGTTACCTTATTCAATTATGGTTAGTACTCCAGACTCTGCACACAGGATAGCCCACTGCACAGGCCCAACCCAACCGAACTTGCCATCGGGTCTGAGCTTCGGCCGACAGGACTCGAGGACCCAACCCCGAACACCATATACTAAGATAAGGCTGCGGCCCAAAGGACTCGGATGCCGAACCCAAACACCTTAAGCTTCGTCATGGGCTTCGGCCCAATAGATCATAAACCCCTTCTAGTGTTAGGCCTTCGGCCCACATAAAGGTCGATAAAATTCTCCCGAACATTGCCCCCCAGTCTCTTGTTATAATTTATTTATAATTAGAGACTTGAATGGTTATGGATTCGAAGAGTCACGACAGCTAATGATGAGTTGTCTGGGGGACCAAATGGTTTCTCTTCATTTTTCAAAATGCCACACGCTTCCCCAGGGCTAGGTCCCACCTGTCATAATTAGCCGCCATGGGGTTTCGTGCAATTCGGCTTATAAAAACCCCATTCCCCCCATCATTGTCACTTTTCCCAGACTTCTTCATTTCAAAATCTCTATTAAAAAATTTCCGCCAGAGGCGATTTTCGGCGAGCTCATTTCTTCCCCAAACTTCACTGATTCTCGCTATTCTGCGCGTTTTTGATCTTCATTTTCTAAGTTTCAACTTCTCTCTTCATTGTTTTCGCGTTTGAAGTTTCACATCCCCATTACTTTCATCTCCAATGGCAGATTCCGGTATTGTCCCTACTGTCGAGTCAGTTCCGCCTCCTGTCACCAACGGCAATCTTATTTTGGTTGAATTGTCGGTGGTTCCTATCGAAACCAGCACCTTTTCTGTTCCTTCCACCTTAATCAGCACCGAAGCCAAGATCTGAAACGCCTACCACTCCTAAATGGAGTTTTCCATTATCAACACCTGATCTACTGTTCTTTTTTCCCATATTTCACACATCCGAACCTTGTTCAACATTCCGAGGGAATACAAACTTCGGATACGCTCACCTGACGAGAGGATGTTCTGGCGACCCGAAGGTGAGTGGGTCATCGTATCCCTGTATCTACTGAAATATGTGGTTTAGTTTCCTCTTCACGATTTCATCTCTTCCTTTCTCTGTTTTGTTCGAATCGGGTTCGCACAGCTTGTGTCGGACTCATATATCCATTTAGTTTCCTTCATTGCATTGTGCCAAGAGGTCGGGATCACTCCTGGTCTCGACTTCTTTTTTTCCTTATTCACCGTCGGCGGATCGAAAGAACCTAGCCTTCGATAACTAAACAAACGAGCCATCCGCTCTGTCCTCGTCAAGACTCCTTCGAGCAACAAGGGGTGGCATGAACAATGGATCTTCGTTAAGGGAACTGACCTCCAACTCTTGCCCAACTGGGCCCATCCTGATGATCCTATTGCGAAGGTGTCTAAATTCTCGAAGGATTGAGCCTACGCCTTCAAGTCATTTTACAAGAGGCTGAGCAAGACCGATAGGAGTCTGTCAGTTCTGTCAAGCGAAGCCTAGCTATACAAACATGGGTGTAAGTTTCTAATCTCTAACTTGTCCCCAGTTCTTATAATTCCCTTTTTTCTTGCTCTAATAGCTCTGTTAAAGAAGGCGAAGAAGGCTTCCAAACCATCTACAAAGGTCCCTGCCAAGGCCTCCCCTACAGTTATACCGAAGCCGACTCCCCACCCCCTACACAAATGGAGGTGATCGAGGACTCGGGAAAAACTGAAGAGGTTCCTCTCGAACCCCGACCAAAGAAGCAAAGTACGGCTGAAGTTCCTGAGCAGTTAGTTGCTGAGCAGCCCATTGCGGAGGTCGAACCCATTCCTACTCCAACTCCCACTTCTCAACTGAGCTCTTCACAAGGAACGCCGAACACTTGTTGGCCGAAGGGCCCTTCAGAAGTGTTTCCCTTCAACCTGTTAGATCAGTTCAAATTGTCAGGTGATAACGAGCGGTTTAAGGGTTTCTCCTCCGAAGAGTACCTAGTTGCCTATGTCCGCGCCAAGTGCCAGGTAAGTCTGAGGTCATTTATCTTGTTCTTGTAAATATATACTTTGTTTTTGATAGCTGATGTATATGTTTGTTGTAGGCCAACGTCATTCTCGTTCGAGCCATCCCGCCTCTCACCCGAACTAGTAAGAAGGAAGTTCAGCTTAGGTCGGATGTGCAACTGCGCGAGGCTGAGGTTCGGGGTCTGAACTCGGACCTGAAGACTGAACGGGATCTCCATGCTGAGACCCATAACAAGGCGGCCAGGGATGAACGTCAGGCGGATGAGCTCAAGGAACAATATTCGCTGCTTCTGCAGGAGTTCGTCGACCTCAAAGGTCATGCCAAGTAGCTTCTGGAGGAGAGAGAACATCTGTCCGAGGAGAGCAAGGAACGGTTGCAAGCGCTTCATCAACTTGAGACGAAGTTCGATGGGATTCATGAGAAGATGATGTATCTGCCCAGTTCACTGAAGGCTATAAGACTTATCGGGAAAAGGCTCGGGCCAAATTGACTGTTGCAGGGCTCGATGCTTCCATTCTTGACTCTTCAGACGAAGAATCTGATACCGGGGATGAGCCCCCTCCGGAATAGCTTCTGTTAGGATTTGCAATTTTTTGTACTCTTCATTTTTTTCCTTTATTTGTACTTTGCCCGAATCTTATACGATCGGTTTTTGTAAAAATTTGAAATGATGAATGAAGTATAATATTTTTGTTAGTAGTTATCAGCATTAGTTATGCTTGTGACTTTTACCAATCAATTTTTCCATTTCAAAATTTCTGACTGGTTTGTGTCCGAAGCTTATTTGATTCAAACTACTACTACCCCGGTTAGTTATACTTTAGAATTTTACTTATTAGTTATGTCCTTCCAGACTTTTGGATTAGTTTAATCCTGAAGTTCTTCTGATTCGATCTACTACTATCCCGATCAGTTATACTATTGAATTTTACTGATCAGTTATGTCCATTCGGACTTTCTGACCGGTTTAATCCCAAAGTTTTTCTGATTGGGTGTGCAAAATCTCATGAATATAAGCGAAGTACACATATTTTTTGAACAAATATCATTTATTTCATTGATAAGTGGAATGGCTTACATAAGTAAGGAAAGAATGACATTTTCTGATAATACTTTCTAAGTCTTTCAGCATGTCGTGTATTTTTTACCTCTGAACCATCAATTGATTGAAGCCAGTATGTACCTGGCTTCGACACATCTACTACTTCATAGGGCCCCTCCCAGTTAGGCATGATCTTGTCGGTGTTATGGGGGGTAGATGCCTCTGATTCCCAAAGGACCACATCCCCAACTTCAAATATCCTATATTTTACCTTCTGATTATAATGTCGGGCTGTTCTCTTCTGGTAAATGGCTAACATTATAAGAGCTGAGTCCCAAATTTCTTCCAAAAGATCCAGATTTATTTTCAAACTGTCATCATTGTACAATTCCTTGTATTCACTGACCCGAAGAGTAGGGGACCCGATTTCAACTAGTATGAGTACATCGGTCCCGTACGCCAATCAAAACGGGGAATCCCCAGTTGTTGTTCTCGGAGTAGTCCGATATGCCCACAGAACGCTAAGTAATTCTTCTGGCCATCGACCCTTTAGTTCGTCTATACGCCTTTTAATCCCGTTGAGCAGGGTTTGATTAGTCACTTTTACTTGACCATTTGATTGAGGGTGAGCGACTGAGGTCTTGTGATGCTGAATTCCAAACTCTTTCAGAAAATCATTGAACTTGGACCCCACAAATTGTCTGCCATTATCAGAAACCACAACCATCAGGATACCGAACCGATAAACAACCCCTTCTTTGAAGAACTTCAGACATTCTTTTTCGGTGATCTTTGGCAGAGGCTTAGCCTTCACCCACTTCGTCATATAGTTGATAGCTACGATCACGAAACTGACTTGTCCCTTGGCCTTCGGCAAAGGTCCCAGGATGTCGATTCCCCATACAGCAAAGGGAATGAGAGATAAGACCGAATACAACTCTTCGGGAGGTTGATGTGGGATGGTGCTATTCAGCTGACACTTGGGACATTTTCTGATGAATTCTTTGGCCTCCGTGTAGATGGTCGGCCAATAGTACCTCTGCCTCAGAATCTTGTGTGCCAGTGACTTGGCCCGCATGTGATCCCCACAAATCCCTTCATGTACTTCCCGAAGTGTATAATCTGCTTCAGATAGAGTTAATCACTTGAGAAGTGGGGAGCTAAAGGCCCTTCGATACAGGTCTCCGTTAATAAGGAGGAAGTTCGAGCTCCTGTGCTTGATTTTTCTCTCTAGGATTCGATCCAAAGATAGAACCCCATCTGCCAGATATGTGATGTAAGGTGTGAGCAAATAATCGAGTCGGTCCAAAGCTAGCACATCCTCCTTCGAAACATTTGGTCGTTCTAAGACCTCCAAGTACACCGACCCATTAAAGGAGCTTGCTTCGGTAGTTGCCAATCTAGCTAGAGCATCTGTTGTCGTGTTGTTTGACCGATCAACTCCCTAACAACTATGTGAGCAAAAATACATGAGCTTATCCTTCACTTCGGCCAGTTATATTGACATTCTCGCCCCTGAGCCTCATACTCTCCTGATATCTGCTTAACTACCAGATGTGAATCGCTATAGATGACTATCCTCTGTACTTCTAAGCTTCGAGCCAACCATAGTCCAACTAGAATGGCTTCATACTCTGCCTCTTTATTTGTGGCCTTAAACTGAAACTGAATCGCCTGTTAGACTTTGAACCCTTCAGGACTCGTCAGAATGACCCCTGCTCCACTAATGTCCAAAGTTGATGACCCATCTACATACAAAGTCCACAAGGTTTGTCCCTGTTGAGCTTCGGTAACCGTACTCGCATCCGGTTCCGTAAAGGAGCATTCCACTATGAATTCTGCCAATGCCTGACCCTTAATCGCCGTTCGGGGATGATATTCTATAGAAAATTATGCTAACTCCATCGCCCATACGGCTAGCGGACCTGAGACTTCTGACTTGTGCAATACTTTCTTTAACGACTAATCTGTATACACCACCACCACCCGACCCTGGAAATAATGCGCGAATTTTTCCAGATTCAGATATCTTGTTTCTGTGTCTCGAAGAACATGGCTGACGTAGTATACCGGAAACTATTTTCCTCCCTTGTCCCGTACCAGTGCTGCTCCCACTGCCATCAAACTTGCAGCCAGGTATAAGTACAAGGCTTCAGAAGGGATCGACTTTATCAGCAATGGCGCCGAAGACAAATATTTCTTAATCTCTTGGAACGCGTCTTCACACTCTGAAGTCCACTGAAAACTCTTCTCGTTCTTCGGCCCCTTGAGAGTATCAAAGAAGGGTAAACATCTTTCTGCCAATCATGACATAAGCCTCCGAAGGGCAGCTATCCGGCCCGTCAACCTCTGTACATCTTTGTATGTTTTTAGAGATTCCATGTCTAAGATCGCTTAAATCTTTTCCGGGTTTGCCTCGATTCCCTTCTTACTGACCAAGTAACCCAAAAACTTCCTTGACCCTAATCCGAAGGTGCACTTGGTCGGGTTCAGTCTTAACTTGTGTCTTCTCACCGTTTCGAAAGAGCTTTCCAGATCCTCCAAGTGATCCCGGACTGACATGCTTTTCATAATCATATCATCTACATACACCTCTATGCTCCTTCCTAATTGTTTTAAGAAAATGAAGTTCATCATACGCTGATATGTTGCCCCAGCATTCAGCAGTCCGAAAGTCATTTTTTGATAAGCGTATATTGCTCGATAGGTGATAAAACTTGTATTTGATATGTCTTCCTTTTTCATCGAAATCTGGTGGTATCCCGAGAAAGCATCCATGAAGCTCAACATGCTGTACCCCGATGTGGCATCAATAAACTGATCTATATTTGGTAAAGGGTAGAAATCTTTCGAGCAAGCCTTGTTTAGGTCTGTGTAATCTATGAATAATCTCCACTTCCCATTTTGTTTCTGAACCAGAACCATGTTTGCTAGCCATTCGGAGTAGTCGATCTCAAATATAAATCCAGCTTCCAGAAGTTTGGTGATTTCTTCGTCGATGATGCTCTTCCTATGTTGAATGAAAATCCTTAATTTTTTGTATCACTGGCTTCTTATTCGAGTCTATGTATAACCTGTGTAATGCCACCGATTCGCTTACTCCGGGCATATCGCTTGTCTCCCATGCAAAGATGTCGGCATACACCCGAAGAAGATCCATCAACCCTATTCTGAACGGTTCTGCCAACCCCGATCCAATCTTGACAAACTTCTCTAGATTCCTGGGTACCAACTCTACATCCTCTGTCTCTTCGGCAGGTAGGGTAAGTGGTTTGGTGCTACTTTTCGTGAATGGCTCTATTTTAGTGGCCATTGTCTGCTTCTGTTTACTAACCCCGACCCCTAAAGAAATTAGAGTATTTCGATAGCACCTTCGGGCGATGTCGAGATCCCCTTTTACCTCCCCAATCCCGTTTGGTGTCGAAAACTTGATTTTGAAATGGGGTATGGATGTCACCGCTTGCAAAGCTTCTAGGGTCACCCTTCCCAGGATGGCGTTGTAGGCCAAATCCACCTGTACCATAAAAAACTGACTAGAATTTCTGCTTGCTGAGGGGTCGTGCCGAACCTGACTGGCAACTCAATGGTGCCTGAAACATGCATTGGATCTCCACTAAAATCGTGCAACGGGCCCTCTCCGCCAGATCCATCTTCTTTCCTTCCAGATCAAATCTTTGATAGGCGTGAGTGTACAATATATTGACCGAAAACCCATTATCGATCATCATCATTTTCATGTCGACAAGACTGACTTGAGCCGTTATCACCAGTTTCCCATCGTGTGGCTAAATAGGGTCGGTAGGGTAATCTTTGTCTAAGAAAGAGATAGACACTCCTGAGCAGGCCTTGCCTTTTCTAGGCGATGAGTTTGCTACTGACAACACGGCTTCGAGATGTCCGATTCTCTTCCTTCCGGTTAAACACCCTACCAAACCGCCCGAAATTACATCAACCACATCTCGGGGTTGCGTGTTCGGTTGTGACTGTGTTTCCCGAGTCGGCCCTCTATTCTCCTCCTGAGGTGCCTCTGAACCTTCCCGACCGACCATATACTGCACTAATTGCCCATTTTGAATGTTTTTCTTAATCAAATCCTTCAGATCATTACACATCTCCATCGTATACCCGCAACATTGATGGTATTCACAATATTTGTCCCGACCTCTCTTATCAGGCTTCGGGTGCGTCGAACAGGGCTCGAAAAAGGGTTTGTTCTGCATCTCCTCTAGTATTTTTGCCCGGTCAGTGTTGAGGGCGGTGTAAACTTTGTTGACATTTCTATTCGAGAAGGGTTGTCGGCCACTTCCCGAACCACCATCGTTATTGTCCTTCCTTCCATTATTATTTGATCTCCCCTGATTATCTGACCTTTGATAACTCTGCTTGTCCCAATACTTGGACTTCTCGTAATATTGGGAGTGCGGTTTAAAGTTTCCCATAGCCTCCTCGATGGCTATGAATCCCTCTGCTCGATTGAAAGCTTCTGTCAAATCCGTCGGGGGGTTTATTACCAGATCTTTCATCAATTTCTTCGACTTCCCAATGTCCAGGCCAGTCGTGAAGAATCCCAAGGCCTACGGAGAGTTCAACTACCGACCCCACAGCCTCCCAAAACCTCTTGACGTACTGGCCTAGGCTCTCATCTGATTTCTACCGAACTTGTATGAGGGAAGCTGTGATATTTCCTCTCCTTCTGTTGCTCTCGAACCGGGTTTGAAACTTCTCCCGAAGATCACTCCATGAAATAATCGACCCCCCCCCCACCAAGGTCCCCATCTATTCTCGGGTGCTAGGTCGCAAAATATGACATTTGGCAGCGTTCGAATGTCCGTAGTATGTCATCAGTTTTTCGTATCCATTCGAATGATCGTATGGATCTCCCAGCCCATCATATATCTACATCGGGGGGATCTTCGTCTTAGGATCAGTAGTAACATGATTTATCTCAGGCGAGAAGGGCGACCCTATGCAAGCCGAAGGTGTCCCCATCGAGTTCTTTGCTGCCAGTAAATTTTCCAACTTAGCCACCCTTCAAGCAAGGGGGTCGGACTCCTCTTTATGATGGGACGATCTGGATCTATCCCTCCCGTATTCAAGAGATGTGTCCCTCCTCCTATGTCCCGATCAGCCTTGTTGATCTGATTTCCGTTCTGCCGAACGGCTCCTTCTTCTACTTCGGCCGTCTCGAGAGCGACTTATGTGCCCGCTCCTTTCTCTTTCAGCCTCTCCCCGTCGAGGTGACCGGGATCGACCCCAATGCCTGTGCCTTTTTAAAGACACATCCTGCTCTCCAGCCATCTTCGCCATCTACTGTTCGAGCTCCTCCTGCTGAAAGCGTAAGGCCATCATGGCGTCTTTGTTCTGTTATATCGTCTTCTGCAAGATGAATTCCCGTTGATCCCGGCTACCCTCCCCTCGGTCCCTTCCTCTCACCTCCAGTGCCTGAGAGTTTTTCTCATCCGCACGACTAGCCTGATTAGGTGTATGTTGGCTGCCATGGAAAAGTTTTCGCTGGAGGGAAGCAGCCGGCTCCACCTGATCCTCCTGGATTCTAGAACTTCGTCGATCCTTTACCAATTCCATCACCAGTGTGGTTTGGTGGGTCATCACCTTTTCCTGGTTAGAAGCATCTGTATCCCTGCTCGCCATGACCTTCCATCGAAAAAGTTGGTTGTGATTCAATAAGCACTAAAACCCCACCTTCTAGCGCCAATGTTAACGACATGTTTTGCCGGCGTGCCCAATCACAGAATCCACGCGCTAGAACCTACACAATAACAGATCACACAGAAGCTTAACGACTTGTGCCGCCGGGGGATAGCTCCGGTGTGAGAATGAGTACAGGTTATTCACAAGATTTAATAATGGAGGCTAAGTGTGGCAACCCGAGAATTTGGACAATTTATTAAAATCTTAAATGATTGATTTAAGGTCAAATAATAGACCTAGACAGAAAATAAGTGTATACGTTTGATATTATTAGGGTGAAATTTTGATAGTTTCAAAATTTTGTGAAGGATATAGGTGAATTATTCAGGATTAAGGATTTATGTGACTATGTTCTGTGAATATGGTTATGTATGTGTGCTGAATGTGGTTAAGGGTCAAGGGTTGACCATATTAATTATATATGTGTCAAACCCTAATTATATATTAAGAACTTTAACGTTCAGTTAGAAAACCCTAACGTTTGATAAGAAATCCTAGAAACCGGTTCTGAAACCCTAATTTTGGTTCCAGAGATTTAAATTCCTAATTCGGATATTAAAAATCCTAGATTGGGAATGCAATGATATGAATAAGGTTAAACGTCATTAATTATAAATTAATTAGGGAAAACCCTAATGAATTGCTAGAAATCCTGATTGATTATTAGAAAACCCTAATACCAAATCTGAAAACCCTAGTTTCAGATTCTGATAAATTGAAGCCCTAATCTGGGAATAGAAAGGAAAATTATAATGCTTTAATGCAATTAAGTATAATATTAATTAGGGAAAAGCTTAATTATCTAGCAAACCCTAATTTTTAGAATTTGTAAACCCTAATTTCCAATTTTTGAACGCTAATTATACAGTGGTGGATTTAATTGCTAAATTAGCAATTTTAATTAGGAAATATTAATCCTAAATTGTTTAAGCCCTAATATGATGAGGAAATTATAATCTAATTAGGAAGCCCTAATTACAATTTAAAAATCATGATTTTCTATTTTAAAATATAATTAGAAAATCTTAGAATTTTAATTTGCTAAAATATTTAGGGTTAAAACCCTAACCTTAAGGGTTTTTCAAACCCTAAACCCTAGATTGCTCAAACCCTAAACCCTAAGAGTTTGCAACAAATGAGAAATCTAGAAATAAAAGGAAAAGACCAAAATGCCCTTTTTATATTTTAAATGAGCTAACTTGTAAAAATTGGCTTAACTTTAGTTGGTCACCAACTATTTTGACATTTGTGACTTAAATCTCAGCCATTTAATACCCAATTGACAGCTATAACATATCATACATTGCATCTAGAGAGTATATAAGAGAATTAGAGAGAGAAAGTTCATAAAAGCTAGCTATTTTGCAACTTTGCTCTCACCAACTCTCTCTCTCTCTCACCAAAGCTCCGAAATTCTAAGTTAGATCAGTCCTAATTTCAGCCCCTTGATCAATCAATAACATATTGGAGAGTTTAGATCAAGAATTGAAAGCTAAAGGTATAAATCAAATTTTAAATTTTGATCTTTGTTGCTTTGAAAATTTTTGTGTTTTAGTGTTTAATCTTATGTTATAATATGCTTTTAGTTGTTATATGTTGATCCATGATGGATCCATAACATCAAAGTGGATAAAAATAGAAGTTTTCAAAAACTATTCATGAACCCTAAATTGGTCTGACATGCATATGTCAGTCGCTCTAGATCTTTCCTTGATTAAGATTTTTGTTGTTTTAAGGTTTTAAATTGTAGCTTGTCATGAGGTCTTTCATCTGGATCTGGAATTACAGCCATAACAGGTCTAGATCGTACGTTATTAATGGTCAAACCCTGTTGACCGACGTTGACTGTGACAAATCTGGGTAACCCAGATTACCCATAAATTTCTGACAACCGATTTGAATACTCTGATCTTCATGCTGTTAATTGATCTGGACATGTTAGTGTAATATAATTGTAGACTGACATTTATACTTCAGTTTCATACTTATATAACTAACAGATCATGTATAGAATCAAAGATAAAAACGGTCAAAGTAAGGTTGACCTGCTGTTCTTGAGGATTTCTGGAAAACCCAGAAATCTTCATGTACGATTTTTGTGTCAGACTTTGACCAGCCATGATCTTCTTGGTATATTGATGAAATGATGATATGTTGCTATATACGTCTTCCCTGGCATCCCTATTTCATTACGAAATCAATAAAACATACAAATCACGTCTAGATTGCACGTTATAAGGATTGGAAAGTGGGTACCTAGATTGTTCTTCAATTCTGAAAAACCAAGAAATTGAAGAACATGTCTGACAGTGAATTGAGGAGCTTAGATCTCGTTGATATGTTGTGTTATGATTGAGATGTTGGTTGTGTGTTGTAGTGTTACATACATACTACACGATCACACTTCGAACAAGCCAAGAAAACCTTAAGAACACTGAATTAGTATCGGTAAAACATGCCTATTTAGCCACTGACATGAAGGTCTGAAGAACATCAAGAACACCTATAGCGACGGTTCTGTCGCTATAGGGCCCTTTAGCGACAGTTAATTTCGGAAATTACAGAAATTAATTAAAAAAATTAGAAAAAATAGTTTTTAATTATTAAAAATACTAAATAAATCCTGAAAAATTATTTTAAAGTCTGAAAAATAGTTTGTAACTATTTTGAGTATATTTCGAAAATATTTAATATTTTTGGAATATAAAAGGTATTTATTTATTTAATTATTATATTAAATAAATTATTTAAAAATGGTTTTAATTCATGAAAAATCATGAAAAAATTATTTTATGGTGTTAGAAAATATTTGAAGTTATTTTTGATGACTTTTAATATTTTGTGATGAAATTCATTAATTAATCAATATTAATGATAATTAGTTTATTTAATAGATATATTAAATAAATTATGCAAAAATAGAATTAATGTTTTAAAAATCATATAAAAATGATTTAAGTGTTAGAAAAATATTTTAAGTTATAAAATATAACTTTTGATATTTTGGCATGAATATATTAATATTTTAATCTTAATATCATTTATCGGATAATGGATTTAAGTGTTTAAAAATTATATAAAAATGATTTTTAAGGTATTAAAAATACTTTGTGATATTATAATTATATTATAATATTATGTAATGATTTTCATTAATATTTTATATCAAATGAATATTAATAATTAAAGAATTATGTGGTATTCATTTAAATACAGTTTTAATGATTAAAAAATATTGACAAATGATATTAATTATCTAAAAATTATTATAAGTCCTTGAAAATTATTTTGGCTGCTAAGATAATTATCTAGGATAATTGTTAAGCATTTAAGCAGAGTTTAATTGAACTTAAACTCGAGTATTGTCCGACTAGACCGTCGGGATGATAGAATTGTATCAGTTTCAAGTCAAACTGAAATAGTTTGACCTGATAATATGTTTTATGTGTGTTATAGACTGATAGGGTTATGTGTTATGTGTTTAGGTTATTCTATGTATATATATAACAGTATTATACTGTGATGATATTATTCTAATATTGGAGATCTATATTACTAATATTAGGTCTTCGGGTAAAGCGTTATAAATTGCGTTGCGGTAATCAACGGTTCAGGCAAGTTTCTTTGTACTTAACTCTAATAAGAGTGTTGTATTCAAGCTTATGGTTAATCATTGTTGATTTCCACGAAAATTATATTCTGTACATCTTGCATGTATAAGTCAGGTATGAAAGGCTGATCACCTTCATTACCAGTTGGTTCAGAAATGTTTGTTCATGTTTAAAACTTGTTCAGTCAAAAGTTTGTTCGTGCTAGTTGTCAATTATATTGATGAATTATAGCCATCTTATTATTCATACTCTTCAATCATGATATATCGTTATATTATTGTATTTAAACTTGTTGGGCAACTTTTATGCTCACCCTTGCTATATCATGATAAAACATTGCAGATAAGGCGAACGTGTTCGGATACAAGAAAGAGATAATGCCAAGTTCAGCTTGGGATATAAAGTACGGCTAGTTTGTAATAGCGTATTTTGGTAAATGTGTTGTACTTTAGATAGTTTATGAATTGTGTAAAAGTTAAGGTTACTCGACCTTGGGGAATAGTGTGTAATGTATTGTATAAACAATTTATGTTTATATCTTCCACAAATAGTTATAGAAAAAGTATACCAGATCCGCGGCGATTTGGGGCCCGGATTCGAGGCTATCATAGTTGTTATCAAAGATGTTGGTTATGAAGCTTAGGTAGGAATACCTGAGACCAATAACCGCAGTGATTAGGATAAGTGCTAACTCAAATAGAGTTAGTTGGTCAGTAAGATTCAAAGACGAATCTCGGTAAGTTGTTAAGATACAGAGTTCCCTAACTCTGATAATAAAGTTGAACAGTAATGGTGAGTAGATCGAGTCTAAAAGACTTAAAGTGCAGGGATAGGAGATCGTAAAACAAAACAATTATAGTGCATGGAATTGAATCGTAATATATACAATAAGATCACCCCGTGATCTGTTAAGGTTATGACAACCGGAAAGAATCAATCTGATGATTGAAAAGTTTACAGCAAGATGCTGTGTGTAAGTTGTACTATGAAATTGTACTATGAAAACTCATGAAAGAGTTATGGATTATGGATACGGATTAAATGAAATTCGTATGGAAAAAGGGGGTTAAGTATTAGGTGGGGATTTCAATGAGGACTCGTGTTGGCAACTGAGTTGTATGATTTCTTGTATGTGCGGGGAATTGTACTTGGTGTAAAAACTACTTAGTTGGTGGCATTGGTAACCATTGAAATGTTGTGTCACGCTAGTTATTATATATAGATAAATAGGTCATATGTAGAGAATATAGGATTAAGTACGAGTTCTTAGAACTCATACTTATGTGACATTCTTGACTCATAGTTATATGAAATGTTTATGAGCCCCTCAGCGAACGGACGCCAAAGGTCAGACTAGGGTAAGTTTGTAAACTCATATAATTGTGGCCAGGTTATGAACTCATAAGTGTGGTTTTATGAATTGGGTATAGTTGTGTGTGAATGGAGTGTTAAGGATTACAGGAATAGATAGATTGTTAAGCAAATGATCATTAGTGAAGACTTAGGTTTTCCTAAACTCCTAGCTATGCTAAACTTCGAAATGATTGATATCAAGCTAAATACACACTATGTGCCTTTTAAAAAAAATGTAGACTCGTAATTATTTTTGAAACGATTTAAAGTACAGTCTATGCTACTTATTTCGGCTAGACGCAAATGATTTGAAATATCAAAAAAAAATTGTTTTTATTTATCACTTATGTACCATGTAACCTGGTGCAGAGATGATAAAAATGATGGAGTCATCAATGCAGTATTACTTAGTGTGAATTTGACATAAAGTCACTATTCCACTATGGTATGATGTAGCATGATAAAATCACCAAAGGACGGAATCCTCAACGGACTGTAAATACAGTGCGACATCATGACGTCATTCTCGAAAATGTTTTCAAAAAAAAATTTAATTTGCCAACGGGGTTTGGCTACACCTAAATTATTCGATTGAATTGAATTATCGATATGAGTCTATGCTATTTGATTCAGCTAGACTAATGTTATAAAAACTCCAAGTGTTTATTGAAAGAATTTCCCGAACCAAATTGCTTTGGTACAGAATCCTATGATAAGACTGAGGTGAACGATAATGTTTGGATAAATAATCCAATCTAGTAGCGTAAATATTCGCTAAAAAAAGATTAATACGTTATGCATGACGTAACTGTACGATGGGCTAATCACCTAAAGTACTAGCAACGGTAGTTTACCTTCTTTGTGATTGTAAACATACCAAGTAATATTTTGTTTTGCGGTATAAATACCGTTAAAACTATGTGTTCATGGTCTATATGACCCCTTAGTACAATTTGAAAACTTTTACTCTTGTGAGTGGTGAATTGGGTAGCAAGCAAATGTGTGTAAATGGTGTATGGTGCACGGTGTAAGATGTAAGGTAAATTTCGGGGACGAAATTCTTATAAGGAGGGGTGAATGTGACAACCCGAGAATTTGAACAATTTATTAAAATCTTAAATGATTGATTTAAGGTCAAATAATAGACCTAGACAGAAAATAAGTGTATGCGTTTGATATTATTAGGGTGAAATTTTGATGATTTCAAAATTTTGTGAAGGATATAGGTGAATTATTCAGGATTAAGGATTTATGTGACTATGTTCTGTGAATATGGTTATGTATGTGTGCTGAATGTGGTTAAGGGTCAAGGGTTGACCAGATTAATTATATATGTGTCAAACCCTAATTATATATTAAGAACTTTAACGTTCAGTTAGAAAACCCTAACGTCTGATAAGAAATCCTAGAAACTGGTTCTGAAACCCTAATTTTGGTTCCGGGGATTTAAAACCCTAATTCAGATATTAAAAACTCAAGATTGGGAATGCAATGATATGTATAAGGTTAAACGTCATTAATTATAAATTAATTAGGGAAAACCCTAATGAATTGCTGGATATCCTGATTGATTATTAGAAAGCCCTAATACCAGATCTGAAAAGCCTAGTTTCAGATTCTGATAAATTGAAGCCCTAATCTGGGAATAGAAAGGAAAATAATAATGCTTTAATGCAATTAAGTATAATATTAATTAGGGAAAAGCTTAATTATCTAGCAAACCCTAATTTTTAGAATTTGTAAACCCTAATTTCCAATTTTTGAACCCTAATTATACAGTGGTGGATTTAATTGCTAAATTAGCAATTTTAATTAGGAAATATTAATCCTAAATTGTTTAAGTCCTAATATGATGAGGAAATTATAATCTAATTAGGAAGCCCTAATTACAATTTAAAAATCATGATTTTCTATTTTAAAATATAATTAGAAAATCTTAGAATTCTAATTTGCTAAAATATTTAGGGTTAAAACCCTAACCTTAAGCGTTTTTCAAACCCTAAACCCTAGATTACTCAAACCCTAAACCCTAAGGGTTTGTAACAAATGAGAAATCTAGAAATAAAAGGAAAAGACCAAAATGCCCTTTTATATTTTAAATGAGCTAACTTGTAAAAATTGGCTTAACTTTAGTTGGTCACAAATTATTTTTACATTTGTGACTTAAATCTCAGCCATTTAATACCCAATTGACAGCTATAACATATCATACATTGCTTCTAGAGAGTATATAAGAGAATTAGAGAGAGAAAGTTCATAAAAGCTAACTATTTTGCAACTTTGCTCTCACCAACTCTCTCTCTCACCAAAGCTCCAAAATTCTAAGTTAGATCCGTCCCAATTTCAGCCCCTTGAACAATCAATAACATATTTGAGAGTTTAGATCAAGAATTGAAAGCTAAAGGTATAAAGCAAATTTTAAATTTTAATCTTTGTTGCTTAGAAAATTTTTGTGTTTTAGTGTTTAATCTTATGTTATAATATGTTTTTAGTTGTTATATGTTGATCCATGATGGATCCATAACATCAAAGTGGAGAAAAATCGAAGTTTTCAAAAACTGTTCATGAACCCTAAATTGGTCTGACATGCATATGTCAGTCGCTCTAGATCTTTCCTTGATTATGATTTTTGTTGTTTTAAGATTTTAAATTGTAGCTTGTCATGAGACCTTTCATCTGGAATTGGAATTACAGCCATAACAGGTCTAGATCGTACGTTATTAATGGTCAAACCCTGTTGACCGACGTTGACTATGACGAATCTGGGTAACCCAGATTACCCAGAAATTTCTGACAACCGATTTAAATACTCTGATCTTCATGCTGTTAATCGATCTGGACATGTTAGTGTAATATAATTGTAGACTGACATTTATACTTCAGTTTCATGCTTATATAACTCACAGATCATGTATAGAATCAATGATAAAAAGGGTCAAAGTAGGGTTGACCGGCTGTTCTTGAGGATTTCTGGAAAACCCAGAAATCTTCATGTACGATTTTAATTTTGTGTCAGACTTTGACCAGCCATGATCTTCTTGGTGTATTGATGAAATGATGATATGTTGCTATATATGTCTTCCCTGACATCCCTATTTCATTACGAAATCAATAAAACATACAAATCACGTCTAGATTGCATGTTATAAGGATTGAAAAGTGGGTACCTCGACTGTTCTTCAATTCTGGAAAACCCAGAAATTGAATAACATGTCTGACAGTGAATTGAGGAGCTTAGATCTCGTTGATATGTTGTGTTATGATTGAGATGTTGGTTGTGTGTTGTAGTGTTACATATATACTACACGATCACACTTCGAACAAGCCAAGAAAACCTTAAGAACACTAAATTAGAATTGGTCAAACGTGCCTACTTAGCCACTGGCATGAAGGTCTGAAGAACACCAAGAACACCTATAGCGACGGTTCTGTCGCTATAGGGCCCTTTAGCGACAGTTAATTTCGGAAATTACAGAAATTAATTAAAAAATTAGAAAAAATGGTTTTTAATTATTAAAAATACTAAATAAATTCTGAAAAATTATTTTAAAGTCTGAAAAATAGTTTGTAACTATTTGGAGTATATTTCGAAAATATTTAATATTTTTGGAATATAAAAGATATTTATTTATTTAATCATTATATTAAATAAATTATTTAAAAATGGTTTTAATTCATGAAAAATTATTTTATGGTGTTAGAAAATATTTGAAGTTATTTTTGATGACTTTAATATTTTGTTATGAAATTCATTAATTAATCAATATTAATGATAATTAGTTTATTTAATAGATATATTAAATAAATTATGGAAAAATATAATTAATGTTTTAAAAATCATATAAAAATAATTTAAGTGTTAGAAAAATATTTTAAGTTATAAAATATAACTTTTGATATTTTGGCATGAATATATTAATATTTTAATCTTAATATCAATTATCGGATAATGGATTTAAGTGTTTAAAAATCATATAAATGATTTTTAAGGTATTAAAAATACTTTGTGATATTATAATTATATTATAATATTATGTAATGATTTTCATTATTATTTTATATTAAATGAATATTAATGATTAAGGAATTATGTGGTATTCATTTAAATACAGTTTTAATGATTAAAAAATGTTGATAAATGATATTAATTATCTAAAAATTATTATAAGTCCTTGAAAATTATTTTGCCTGCTAAGATAATTATCTGGGATAATTGTTAAGCGTTTAAGCAGAGTTTAATTGAACTTAAACTCGAGTATTGTCCGACTAGACCGTCGGGATGATAGAATTGTATCAGTTTCAAGTCAAACTGAAATAGTTTGACCTGATACTATGTTTTATGTGTGTTATAGACTGATATGGTTATGTGCTATGTGTTTAGGTTATTCTATGTATATATATATAACAGTATTATACTGTGATGATATTATTCTAATATTGGAGATCTATATTACTAATATTAGGTCTCCGGGGTAAAGCGTTATAAATTACGTTGCGGTAATCAACGGTTCAGGCAAGTTTCTTTGTACTTAACTCTAATAAGAGTGTTTTATTCAAGCTTATGGTTAATCATTGCTGATTGCCATGAAAATTATATTCTGTACATCTTGCATGTATAAGTCAGGTATGAAAGGCTGATCACCTTCATTACCAGTTGGTTCAGAAATGTTTGTTCATATTTAAAACTTGTTCAGTCAAAAGTTTGTTCGTGCTAATTCTCAATTATATTGATGAATTATAGCCATCTTATTATTCATACTCTTCAATCATGATATATCGTTATATTATTGTATTTAAACTTGCTGGGCAACTTTCATGCTCACCCTTGCTATATCATGATAAAACATTGCAGATAAGGCGAACGTGTTCGGATACAGGAAAGAGATAATGCCAAGTCATCTTGGGATATAAAGTGTGGCTAGTTTGTAATAGCGTATTTTGGTAAATGTGTTGTACTTTAGATAGTTTATGAATTGTGTAAAAGTTAAGGTTACTCGACCTTGGGGAATAGTGTGTAATGTATTGTATAAACAATTTATGTTTATATCTTCTGCAAATAGTTATAGAAAAAGCATATCGGATCCGCGGTGATTTGGGGCCCGAATTCGGGGCTATCACACTAAGTGTTTAGTGCTCAAAAGTAGGTATTTCCTGTTAATTGTAACATTGGCCTTGTATTTATATTACTCCCATCGCCCTAGAATCCATCTCTGAGTCGGTTTAGGATTCCTAATTATGGTAGTTCTCATAATTCAGGTCCAACACAATCTTCTTAAAAGGTGGAAGTGGAATCTAATCCAAACACTACCTTTGGAGTTAACTTATTCAAATACGGTTAGGACTCCAGACTCTGAACGCAGGATAGCCCACTGAACAAGCCCAACCCAATCGAACTTGACATTGGGTCTGAGCTTCGGCCCATAGGACTCGAGGACCCAACCCCGAACACCATAAACTAAGATAAGGCTCCGGCCCAAAGGACTCGGATGTCGAACCCGAACACCTTCATCTTCGTCATGGGCTTCGACCCAATAAATCATAAACCCCTTCTAGTTTCCAGCCTTCGACCCACATGAAGGTCGGTAAAACGCTCCCGAACAGCTAGCATCGACATTGAAGAGAATTGGGAGCCATAAATCACATCTATCAACAAGAATAACCATGAATAAGCATTAACAATCTTAGAATTTCAGCAATTAAAGAGGTAAGTATGTGATTATATTGCATTCTCAGAAATTAGGTATATATATGTATATGCGAATAAAATCAATTGTGATGTTGATTACGAATAAGCTGTTGTGGTTGGGTTATATTTTGTTAAGGGATCATGTGTAGGTGAAATGAAGTAATAAGGGAAGATAATATGGGTTTAGACAAACCTAAACCTATGTGAATTCTGTCCCGAAAATGGTTTCACACAAGATGTTTGTTAAAAAGTTCTCTTAAGAACTGTTAAGCTTAAATCATCAAATTAAGTGAGGGTTGAGGTTAAGAACTCTTTATACATGTTACACTAGGTGAATTAAATGACTTTTGTATGCCAAAAAGTAATTGGAAAACTGTTTTAGAATGAACAACATTTTCATGCTCAATCTAGAAATTTTCTTAACAGAGTAGTTTGGTGGCTCTATTACTGATCTAAAATGTTTAAAACAGATGAGTTGTATTTTTTAAAAAAATGCTATGATATACCCTTTATAACATGTCAAAGTTTGGTTTCTATTGGACAACTAGTGGGCTGTTTTGGACCCATTTGTATTGTGCTTTGAAACTAAAAATTTATGTTTCGGGATGATTTGGGGTACTCTTATGAGTTATGAATTGGAACGAGGGAAAAATCCGTTGTAACGAAATCATAACAGATTTCCCAGTAAAACATGTAAAATGAACTAATTAAAACTATTTTTTGGTGTTGTTCTTGAGCCAAAAATTTTTAGGGTATAAAACTGAAAAATTAAGTTTTATAATGATGGGTTGTGCCCCTACGAGTTATGGAAATAATCCAATTGCAATGAATCAAAAGGGAGCTAAACTGAATTTATAGTGAAGATTTTAGTAAAACATATTAGAAACTGAAAAATTGTCGACTGCTAACCCTAAGGACAAATTCGGGGTTAGCTAAATTTTCTTGAAAATTCTGTGTTTTTGAGGTATTATAGTACATTGAATGAGCTTTCTATAGACTCTAGAGTGAATTAATTCCGACTTCGGAGTAACGAGTTATGACCTTTCAAAGTAGTGGCGTTAAATCTTTCTAACAAATTCGAAGCAGTCCCCTTGCACGAATTTTCTGGAATTATGTGTTTAAAATTTGAAAATGTTCAAAGAATAAAAGTTGTAGTCCCAGAAGCTAGCTTCGCGTGAGCTCAAGAATCGCTCAAAAATGTTTTCAAACGAAGAAGTTATGACTATTTTAGCGCAACATGGCCAGGCTGGGAAAAAATTGAAAACTGTTACGAGCAGACATTTTTGGGGTCTGTTTTAGGCTGCTTATGAGACTCGAAATGGGTGGTTTGTATTTTTTTAAAAATATTTTACTATGGTATTTATATCATATCAAAAATTGGTTACAATCCGAACTACGATCGAAAAGTTAAAAATGTGTAAACTAGGCATTTTGTTATGGGGGCAGTTTTGGCTCGTGGTTCTAGCAATTTGGGTTTCTTGTAATGCTTGGATTATAATTTTTATAATTAGTACCTAAAACATATCCAAAATTCAAAGCATATGAACGAGTGATTTAAAAGATATAACATCATCTAACATCGAGTGTCAAAGCGAGGAGGCTACCCAGGAAACGCAATGAATAGGCTTGCATCTTGAATTATTGAAAGTAAGTAGACGTCTAGTCTCGTACACCTATGTCATCTACTTGAAGTTCTGCCCACATAACAAACTAAATACGAGATGGTTAATATTCATACTTGTAAGTCTCTGTAGGATGGTAACTTTAAATTTCAGAGGGATAATTGTTTCTTTCTGAAAACTATTCTAAATGTTTTTCATAAAATGATTATCCTATGTTTATCTAGTTTCAAACAAATCTAAAAGAGCAATTAAAAAGTGCATCACCTTAAAGATAAGAAGCTCCCTCTAGATCTAGCATTACGCTCTTTCCAAATTCCCCATTGAACTGAAAGAGAGTACTTTCATAAAATTTTGGTATCCCCTCTTATTTTTAAATCCATTGAAGAAGAGCACACCCACCGTCTAACACTCCACAGTGTGGATTATTATTTTTAATTAGTCATTTAACTATACAATCTATCACCCTCTATAATGCTCTGCTGAATAGACATTCTTTTTGCATTGCAGCGCCTAATTTTCCCAGATTTTGGTCTCTTCAAAATCAATATTCAACGGGATAAATATGTTGTAAATTGTAATAACAGAGCAACAAAATCCAGATTCTACGACATAAGTCTGTCGCATTTAAGACTAAACGGACAGATATTTAGGTCATCATACTACTAGAAGTTTACTTTCTATCCCTATTCTTTATTGCAATTTAAGAAAAAAGATTAATCTGAGAGTCATGTCTAGTTTTTTACAGTATTAGCTTATATAGGATGATATTATTTAGAGAATAGAACTCTAGTGGTTCCAGGATGTGGATTTATGTGCAAGGTCAATGATATCAAAATTAGAAGATCTCAAAGAGAGCTCTTATATCTCAATTTGAGTGTATTCATTTGTTTTCATCTTTTAAATATTCAACCAAGTAGCTGTAATTTTGATTCAAATTTTGTTTTGTGGCAATAAATTTGATGCTTGATAGAAAACTCTCCAATATATGGGGAAAAAAGTTGTTGATATTCCCTGATAAACATTTTGACTTAGTACTAACTATTTATAGATTCTTGTTAACATCTTAGGAAGAATCCAAAAAGTGAGAAATGGCCATTTTTGAACTGATTCAAGTTCAAATTGGCAATGTCTAAAATTCCGTTTCTTGGAGGACAACTTGACCTCCTAGCTCTAAACTCTCTTTCATACTGCACTGCAAAGAATCTGTTCTGTTTTTGTGATATAGAGGACCTAAAGTTTCAAACCAGTTTGGTGATTGGTTCTACCTTCTGTTATACTTCCATATTTCTTAGGACTAGCTTATTATACTTCCACACGTGTTCCATGATAATATGCTTATGTATGTATATGTATCTTGTGACCTTTTTAACATTGTAGTTAGTCTTTAGAGTACCATTATGCATACCTATTCTGTAATTCACTATGCATCATCTTATAAAAATTTTGAATTTTGTGATCTTGTTACATGATGGTACTAGCTACCCAAGGATCTACCCTGCTACTTTCAAGTTCACCTCCTGCTGCTAGACATGTTATAAATGCTGCCATTGAATGAGATCTACATATATATCTAATACTGGAAACCTAGTGTTTTAGAATGTTTTCTATCTTCCTTATTTTCTTTAAACTTTTCTTTATCCGGGATTTTCTTTTACCATGATTATCAGCAATTTATTGCCTAAATGAATAATTGAATGACAGTTTCTTTATGAAGAAGATCAAGTGATTCTATTCTAGATTTAACTTTAAAATTATTTATCACAAAGGTCTTTATTTTCTGGTTCCCTTTCTGATAATGATTTCCTCCATTCCGCTGAATGAAAAATATCAACCATAGAGGTCAGCACTCAAAAGGAAATTTATGTTTCTTTTTGCCAAAAAAAGACACGAGAACCATTATAACCCTCAAATGTTATTAAAGCTTCTAACTTCATATGTAATCTTGTTCTGTGCAATATATGGTGACGAAATGGGCTTCCTCTTTTTCTAAGATTCAAGCTGTCAAGAAACACAATTTGAAAGTGGTAATATTTGTTAACTAAACCAAATATATTCTAGATTATTCAAGAAATATCTTAATTAATATTAGTACATGAATTGGTGATATCTAAGTACATGAATGTCTTTGAATTGTCTTTGAACATGTAATGGTTAGGTTCATTACATGAATGTGGTCATGTAGTAATTATTATTGTGGATCTAGAAGTGTCCTATGAGTCCTATAAATAGTCTTGTACTTGGATTATTTTAATCAAGTGAAGTCAAAGTGTTCTTATACTCTCCAAAGTTACATTTCACTTCGTCCCTAAAATATATTCTCTTCCTAATCTTCCATCAAGTGGCATCAGAGCTAGTTAAAAAAAAGAAGAACATCCAGAGTCTCAATTGGCAACTATCAAAGTCAGTAGATAAAGATGAAGCAGGCTTTTAAAAAATGATCTGATTTCAAAAAGTTAGCAAGTCCAAAAATTCCACCAAGAAGGCAAGTGGTCCCATCATCATTACCAAAAAGGAATAAGACTGCAGACTCATTTTATGAAATTGTAAACAAGTAATATTGTGATATTGACTTGGGAGGTTTTTCAAGTGGGCCTCATGTCACAAAGCTGACGAATTATATGGTTGCATGGTTAACAGAAGATTTGGTAATAAAGAAATTACCTTGCCAGTTTTTCAAATCCCATATAAGCATCCGATCAACCTCATCCAACATAAGGTATTTTTTTTGTTGATTTTTTTTAAAGCAACGGGGTGATGGGAAATTCAAACAATCTAGTCTCTCTAATTACTCGCTTTAACGGAGAAGACTTTGATTATTGGAGCCATAATATGAAAGTATTATTGAAGTCCTTCAAGTTGTGGAGTATTATTGAAGATGACTATGAAGAACCAGAAACTGAAGAGGGTTTGTCACAAGACCAGAAAAATAGCCTGAATGATAAAAGGGAGAAGGATAACAAGGCACTCTTCCAATTTTATCAAGCAATTGAAAGGCCAATTTTTGATAGAATTTCGAAGGCAAAAACTTCAAAAGAAGCTTGGGATATTTTGCAATCAATATATAAAGGTGAAGAAAAGGTAAAAAAGGTACGACTCCAATCTTTGCGTTTAGAATTTGAGAAATTGCAAATGCAAGAAAATGAGACTATTGCTGATTATTTTTCAAAAGTTACTTCAATTGTTAATCAAATGGCAACTAATGGAGAAGTTTTGCAATATCAAAAAGTTGTTGAGAAAATTCTTCGAAGCTTACCACAAAAGTTTGATTTTATCGTGGTAGCCATCGAAGATTCCAATGATGTGTTAAAATTATCTTTGGAAGATTTGCAGGCTTCTTTAAAGGCACATGAGTTTTGTGTTGATCAAAGAAATCCACCTTCTAATGATCAAACTCTCAAGTCTGAAATTACGGGAGGCTGAGGTGCTCCCCGTGGTCGCGGTCGTGGAGGAGGTCGTGGACGTGGAAGAGGTGGCTTCCAAGGAAACAGAGGTAGAGGCTCTAATTTTCATGGCAATGGAAGAGGATCACAAGGTAACAATAATAATTTTAAGGAAGAGTCATTTGAGTATTCAAACAATTCTCAATGAGGAAGAGGTCGTGTTATTAATCAAAGAGGGAGAAAATGATATATTGAATGTTTTCATTGTCATAGGCCTGATCATAAAATCAGTGAATGTTGGTTTGCACCATCTAAGAAAAAAGAATCTGGATTGGTGCATGAAAATGAATCAGTTGAGTAAGATTGTTTAGAGTCATTATTAATTGCTTGTCAAGAAAATAATAATCATGTTTGGTATTTGGATAGTTGTGCCAGTAAACATATGACATGGAATAAGGATTTATTTTCTACCCTGGTAGAGTCAAATTTTGGGCAAATAAAAATTGGTGATGCTAGAGCCTATACAATTAAAGGAGTTGGAGAAGTCACTTTCAAAACAAAAATTTTGAAATTTTGAAAAAATGTCATATGTTTATTTTGTTCCAGGCATCAAAAGCAATTTGCTAAGTACTGGACAACTTTTGCGAAAAGGGTTTGATATATTCTTTCATGATAAATTATGTACTCTGTCAAAAAATAATCAGGTTGTGGCAAAGATTAGCTTGGTGGAGAATAATTTATTTCCACTTCCTCTCCAAGTGGAAAATTTTCATTGTTTCGCTGGTTTTAATGAAGAAGTTTCCAAGTTGTGGCATGTCAGGTATGGTCACTTGAATTTCGACAGCCTAAAATTGTTAGCAGTGAAAGGAATGGTGAATGGATTACCCCATATTAATAAAAAGGATGAGACTTGTGAAGCATGCCAGTTGGGAAAGTTGCACCGTAATCCATTTCCCTCAAAATCTTCTTGGGGGGCAAGGCAGCCACTTGAACTTGTTCATTCAGATCTGTGTGGACCTATGACAGTGTCATCTTTTGGAGGTAACAGATACTTCATTTCTTTTATTGATGATTATACAAGAAAGGTGTGGACTTATTTTCTTCATGAAAAATCTGAAAGTTTTCAAGCTTTTAAAAATTTTAAAGCAGAAGTTGAAAATTTTTTTGGTTGTCATATAAAGACTTTGAGAACAGATCAAGGGTCGGAGTATCTTTCAAATGATTTTCAGTATTTTTGTAAAGATAATGGCATCAGGCATGAATTGACAGTTCGCTATACACCGCAACAAAATGATGTTTGCGAAAGGAAAAATCATTCAATCATGGACATGGTTAGATGCATGCTGAAAAGGAAAAGGTTGCCACGCTAATTTTGGACAGAAGCTGTTTCTTGTGCAGTTTACTTGATCAACAGGTCACCAACAAAAAGTTTAAAAAATTGTACTCCTCGTGAAGCTTGGTATGGGAGAAGACCAAGTGTCCAACCCTTGAAGATTTTTGGAACTGTAGCTTTTGCTCATGTACCAAATGCAATAAGGACAAAACTTGATGACAAGGCAGAAAATGTATTTTGGTTGGATACAGTGAAAGGTCAAAAGCCTACAAGCTGTATAAACCAAAAACAAAGAAAATTGTCATTAGCAGGGATGTAAACTTTGATGAAAAATCTTTTTTCAATGACGCTGACATAAACACTGCAGATGAGGTACCGTTGCTCGTGGAGGATTTGGAAGGTTGTAGCAGTATGCCAAGTGAAGACGATCCATCCTTGAACCCAATTGATGTTTCATCATCCTCAACAGGAGCGTCTTCTGATAGCAGCCCCGAAGCAATCAAGATAAGATCTTTACAGGAGATTTATGATACTACGGAGCCAATAGATGCAAGAGCTATTTTCTTTGCTTTCTATGCAGGAGAAGATTTAATCTCCCATGAAGATGCAGCAAAAGAAGAAAAATGGAAACAATCCATGAAGGAAGAAATTATGGCTATCGAAAGGAATGACACATGGGAGCTCGTCAGTTTACCACCAAACAAAAAACCCATTGGAGTTAAATGGATTTTTAAGACAAAGTTAAATTCAGATGGCTCCGTCAATAAGTACAAAGCGAGGCTCATTGCAAAGGGGTATGCACAAAAGGAAGGAGAAGATTTTAATGAGGTATTTGCACCTGTTTCAAGACTTGATACTGTTCGTTTAATTATATCACTTGCTGCTCAAAAAAATTGGAAATTGTTCCAAATGGATGTCAAATCGGCATTTTTAAACGGGTTTATTGAGGAAGAAATCTATGTTGATCAGCCACCCGGTTTCGTGAAGAAAGCTGAAGAAGAGAAAGTTTACAAGTTAAAGAAGGCTTTATATGGTTTGAGGCAGTAACCAAGGGCTTGATATAACCGCATTAATTCTTACTTTGAGAAGAATGGTTTTCAAAAATGTCCTCAATAACATACTTTATACACGAAAATTGATTCTTCAAAAGGAAAATTTATGGTGGTAAGTCTCTATGTTGATGACCTCATTTTTACTAGCAATGATATGGAGATGCTTAATGATTTCAAAGCTTCAATGAAACAGGAGTTTGACATGACTGATTTGGGAGAGTTATATCATTTTTTGGGCATTGAAGTTAGTCAATCCAATAAGGGAATTTTTATTTCTCAAGGAAGATATGCAAGGGAAATTTTGAAAAAGTTCAAGATGGAGAATGCTAATTCTGTTTCAACTCCATGTGTTACTGGACATAAGTTAAGCAAGAAAGGTGAAGGAAAGCTTGTGGATCCAACTATTTACAGAAGTTTGGTTGGAAATTTGATGTATTTAACTGCCACAAGACCAGATTTAATATTTGTTGTTAGTATAATTAGCAGGTTCATGGAGAAACCTCACTCTGAACATTGGGAAGCAGCAAAACGAATTTTGAGATATGTGAAAGGCACAGTTGATTATGGAATTTTTTATGAAGCTGGTGTTCCAGTTAGTCTCACTGGACTAACAGACAGTGATTTTGGAGGTATCATTGATGATAGCAAAAGTACTTCAGGTTATGTTTTTAATATAGGAAGCGGAGTTATTTCTTGGAGTTCAAAGAAACAACCAATTGTTGCTCTTTCAACAACTGAAGCTGAATATATTACGGCTGCACATGCTGGATGTCATCTAGTTTGGTTAGAAGGAATTTTGAAGTATCTCAAGCAAAAACAAGAAGCTGATCCAACTTTGTTTTGTGATAATACTTCAACAATTTCAGTTACTAAAAATTCAGTTCTTCATGGAAAGACAAAGCATATTCGCATTCGATATCATTTCTTAAGGGAACTTGTGAATGATGGAATTATTAATATCAAGTATTGTAAATCTTAGGAGCAGGTAGCTGACATTTTTACAAAGCCGGTTTCTGGAGAAGTATTCAAGAAGCAAATCGCTATGCTTGGAGTGAAGAATAAATTTGGTTTAAGGGAGACCTTGTTAACTAAACCAAATATATTCTAGATTATTCAAGAAATATCTTAATTAATATTAGTACATGAATTGGTGATATCTAAGTACATGAATGTATTTGAATTGTCTTGGAACATGTAATTGTTAGGTTCATGTACATGAATGTGGTCATATAGTAATTATTATTGTGGATCTAGAAGTGTCCTATGAGTCCTATAAATAGTCTTGTACTTGGATCATTTTAATCAAGTGAAATCAAAGTGTTCTTATATTCTCCAAAGTTACATTTCACTTCCTCCCTAAAATATATTCTCTTCCTAATCTTCCATCAACGACATTTGTTATGTACATACTACATAGAAGTTCTCGCTCTCTCTCTCTCTATCTGAATCTTACTGGAGATTAATGACAAAGTTATTCGCATCTGAAGGGGGTCTGGGACAAGTATTTCATTTTTCTTTTTGTCAGAACTGCTGGATTCAACAAATTATCTGAGTTTAGGAGACTTCTTAACAGCCAAAGTCTTTGAAACTTTATTTGATAAAGATTGTCCTTATTATGGCTTTTTACTTGGTTGCACTTCTATTTTAGAGATTTTATGTTATTCTTTGTGCAAATATCACAGGGTTATAGATTGATAAATGGATTGGTTGTTAGACAATGGTGCCTGATGGAGATCTGCTCAAGACAAGAGTTGATAAATATAGTTACTGACATTTACACTGAAACAACTAAGATAGGTATGCGATCCTGTCTCCTTTTACTTATGATTCTACACTCGTCATCTTGTGTGCATTTTTTTCATCATTATCGAAAAACTATTTCGTTGCATTTTGTTTTCGTTGTCTTAGTAAGCATTAACCTAGTTGGGTTCTATGAAAATAAACTTCATAATAATTTCGCTAGTTAGGTCATCTCATTGATACAAGACATGAATTTGCTGCCTCGGCATTTTTATCTCCTCAGTCGATCTCCAGCTTTCTTTTTTAAATTTAACAATATATTTGTTCTTTGATTTCTAGAGTCGAGTTCTTGCTCTTCATATGAATATTGGAATAATAGAATTACTGTCTTTCCTTTATAATTATATTATTTATATTTAAAGTTTCACTTACGTCCTTGAAATATTAACTGTATCAGTTATATAATTTTTCAGGTATGGAATCTTGATACAATTGTTGCCTGGTAATCTACAAGGCCTTTGTGTCAAGTAAACTAATCAGTGACCCTACTCTTGCTGGGATAGCTGCAAAGGTACGATTTTCTTAGTTTTTGATTAGAGACATTTTTATTCAGTTTTCTCCGGTCAGAAATGTTTCCTATGATTGTGTTGCGTCGTGCTGTTGCTGCTCTACTTTTTGTTTATGCTCTGTTGGGTTATGCAGCTACTACTGGGCTACTGTTGCTGTTGGGCGTGCTGGTGCCTGCTCCTTGTTTCTACAAGACATGTCAATGCTACTGCTGCTTGATGTATACTGCTGCTGATTTGGCTGCTGTTTTTTTGCTTTGTTGGGCTGCTGTATTTTCTTTTCCGTTTTGCTGCTAATAGGCTGAATTGAGGCTGGGGCTTTGCTACTGATGGTGCTGCTAAATGGCTGATATTTTTGTCGCGTAGCTGCAAAGAATGGAATATTGCTTAGGCTTATCCACTCTTTATAGCTTGAATGAGGCAACTCGACTAGCTTCCATATCTGGTGGAGGTGGGTTTCCAGTTGATGGTTTGATTTTAAGACTACGGTCTGGTCCATTGGATCCTGAAAATCCTGCTTTTGTTCAAGGTGAGGCACCACCTTATGGATTTGATCATCCTAATTATAATAAGGTTAAGCATGGTGCAATTGATAATCCATTGTCATCTGGAACAAATGAATCTTCACGTGCTTCAGTTTCTCATTCAGCCGATTCTAGATTTCTTCCTCTGGATACTGATAGAATTCAGTCAAATTTGGCATCTGTAAAAGCTCCAGTCACTTCAAGATCACCGGATGCAAGTTCTTTGGACAAGCTCGCACATGTAGTAATGAAAGAAACTTCTACAACTAGTTCTAAAGAGAGATAAAATGTTGATATATGGAAAAGTGATGCTTTTCGAGCAGAAGTTGATCTTAGTCAGCAACGCGGTACTACTGTGAATATAATTTCCACAAACAGGCCTCCAAAATTGATATAGTGCTTCAAATGGACTTTCTGCCACAATGACTAATCAAGAAAATGTTCGACCTCTTCTTAGTTTGTTGGATAAGGAACCCCCTTCTAGACATTTATCTGGTCAGCTTGAGTATGTATGCCATCTCACCGGGCTAAATGTATTATATTTTTTTTTTTATTGAAAATTGTTAATATAACAATACATTTAGAATGTCAAACAACTTAATATGATCATCACATTTTGACAATTTATAATTATTTATTGACAAATAATATATATTTGGACAAGGAAAATTAAAATCTAATGACGAATAATATTAATTTTTTAGAATTTATATATTTGTCACTATTATATATTTATTTTGTCACAACAATTAATTTTGTCACTATTAATAATTCTTTTTGTGATGAGATGTATCATCACCAAAGTATTCAATTAGTGACACCGAAAAATATGTCACAAAAATTAACTCTTTGGTGACAAATTATTTTGTAATATTATTTAAAACATGAAATGACAGCGACATAATTGTCATGTTAAATATATTATTAGGTGACAAATTGTTCTATCGTCATTTATTTTCTTATTTTTGGTGGCAATAGACACAATAACATAATGAAAGAATAATCATAAATATGACAATATCGTCATTATTAAAATTAGATGATTTAAATAGAGTAAGATATTTTCGTCATTAAAACAATATCCTTTAATGACGAAAAAAAGATTTTCGTCATTTAATGAACTAATTTTTTATGACGAAACATAATATAGAGTGACGAAAGTTTCATTCAAATAGTGATGCTATTAACATCACTAAAAGTAATTAATTATAGTGACAATGGTGTAGATCGTCATTATAAGTTAAAACATTTAGTGACGACATCAAATATTGTCAAATAAACCTAATACAACGCTCATACGGTGACGGTCTATGTGAGGATTAACACTCGTCACCAAATGTTTTAGTGACGAAAAATAAATTTTATGTGACAAATTTTAGCGTCATTTTTTGTGTAATTTCTTGTAGTGAGAGAAGGTCTAGGTTGAATGTTTGGGTAAGAATGAGCCAAATGATTTAACTTTCTCTTTCTTTAATCCTCCATTCTTTACTCTTGTGGTTAAAATTGGTGTTATGTGGCCTAAATTGGCTGATGAAAGGTGTTTGGTAATGGCTCAAGAGACGTGACATAATTTTTGGACTTTTAGCTTGAAGTTTTAATGGTATTCCTGTCCATGGTACTTGAATCTAGGTTTTAATAAATAGATTTTAAACCTTAAGGTTTCCCAAATAATTTCTAGGGTTTAAAAAATTAAGTTTAAAGTTTAATAAAATTTTAATTAGAACTTACTAATTAAAATTAGGGTTTTAAAAATACTTAGGGTTTCTTGATATTATTAGGGTTCCCCAAAACATGAATTATGGTTTCCTAATTAACATTATAATTTACTAAAATAATAATTAGGGTTTGCACTTTAGCAATTACGGTTTTAAATTAGAAATTAGAGTTTCTAATTTATAAATAGGGTTTCTAGTCAATAATTAGGGTTTACCTAATTAGAAAAATATAATAATTATCATTAATCACGTACCACAATTCCTTACCAATCGCAAACTCCGGTTTGAGTTTCAAGTTAGGTTTTAACGAATTAATATTAGGGTTTTCTACTGTTCCATCAAAACTGTTTCACAAATTAATATTACACACAAATAGTACATATTTATAGCACTGATATATATTTAATATAATATTATTATTCTCATCCCTTGATCAAAATCTAAAATTAGGGTTTGGATTCCATATGTGATTTATCTTGCATATATACCTTTATTAATTAAGTTAAAATAACTAACTTAATTAATATAAATTAAATTCATATAATAAACTAAAATAATTATTATAATAATTCTAATAATCATTTCATATATTATTTAAATAATATAAAATCATATTTTCATTAAAAATAATTAATAAAAATATTTCTACTATAAAATTAATTATTATAAGAATATAATTTATAATGATCAATAATTCTAAAATAAATTATTTGTAATCATAAATGTAATAAATATATTTTATATTCATCACATAAATACATACACATTACCTTGCACATATTCTCACCTTTTAAAAAAAATTATATGCAAAATTTCTTATTTATTTATATAGAAAATATCGGGTTATTGCATTCATCATCCTTTATAAAGATTCCGTCTGTGACACCCCCAAACTCAGGTACTTCATTCCCACAGGATTTGGTGTTCACTTTGTAAGACCCCGAAAATGAAAATATTAATTTTTTAGAATTTATATTATTGTCACTATTATATATTTATTTTGTCACAACAATTAATTTTGTCACTATTAATAATTCTTTTTGTGATGAGATGTATCATCACCAAAGTATTCAATTAGTGACACTGAAAAATATGTCACAAAAATTAACTCTTTGGTGACAAATTATTTTGTAATATTATTTAAAACATGAAATGACAGCGACATAATTGTCATGTTAAATATATTATTAGGTGACGAATTGTTCTATCGTCATTTATTTTCTTATTTTTGGTGGCAATAGACACAATAACATAATGAAAGAATAATCATAAATATGACAATATCGTCATTATTAAAATTAGATGATTTAAATAGAGTAAGATATTTTCGTCATTAAAACAATATCCTTTAATGACGAAAAAAGATTTTCGTCATTTAATGAACTAATTTTTTATGACGAAACATAATATAGAGTGACGAAAGTTTCATTCAAATAGTGATGCTATTAACATCACTAAAAGTAATTAATTATAGTGACAATGGTGTAGATCGTCATTATAAGTTAAAACATTTAGTGACGACATCAAATATTGTCAAATAAACCTAATACAACGCTCATACGGTGACGGTCTATGTGAGGATTAACACTCGTCACCAAATGTTTTAGTGACGAAAAATAAATTTTATGTGACAAATTTTAGCGTCATTTTTTGTGTAATTTCTTGTAGTGAGAGAAGGTCTAGGTTGAATGTTTGGGTAAGAATGAGCCAAATGATTTAACTTTCTCTTTCTTTAATCCTCCATTCTTTACTCTTGTGGTTAAAATTGGTGTTATGTGGCCTAAATTGGCTGATGAAAGGTGTTTGGTAATGGCTCAAGAGACGTGACATAATTTTTGGACTTTTAGCTTGAAGTTTTAATGGTATTCCTGTCCATGGTACTTGAATCTAGGTTTTAATAAATAGATTTTAAACCTTAAGGTTTCCCAAATAATTTCTAGGGTTTAAAAAATTAAGTTTAAAGTTTAATAAAATTTTAATTAGAACTTACTAATTAAAATTAGGGTTTTAAAAATACTTAGGGTTTCTTGATATTATTAGGGTTCCCCAAAACATGAATTATGGTTTCCTAATTAACATTATAATTTACTAAAATAATAATTAGGGTTTGCACTTTAGCAATTACGGTTTTAAATTAGAAATTAGAGTTTCTAATTTATAAATAGGGTATCTAGTCAATAATTAGGGTTTACCTAATTAGCAAAATATAATAATTATCATTAATCACGTACCACAATTCCTTACAAATTGAAAACTCCGGTTTGAGTTTCAAGTTAGGTTTTAACGAATTAATATTAGGGTTTTCTACTGTTCCATCAAAACTGTTTCACAAATTAATATTACACACAAATAGTACATATTTATAGCACTGATATATATTTAATATAATATTATTATTCTCATCCCTTGATCAAAATCTAAAATTAGGGTTTGGATTCCATATGTGATTTATCTTGCATATATAACTTTATTAATTAAGTTAAAATAACTAACTTAATTAATATAAATTAAATTCATATAATAAACTAAAATAATTATTATAATAATTCTAATAATCATTTCATATATTATTTAAATAATATAAAATCATATTTTCATTAAAAATAATTAATAAAAATATTTCTACTATAAAATTAATTATTATAAGAATATAATTTATAATGATCAATAATTCTAAAATAAAATTATTTGTAATCATAAATGTAATAAATATATTTTATATTCATCACATAAATACATACACATTACCTTGCACATATTCTCACCTTTTAAAAAAAATTATATGCAAAATTTCTTATTTATTTATATAGAAAATATCGGGTTATTGCATTCATCATCCTTTATAAAGATTCCGTCTGTGACACCCCCAAACTCAGGTACTTCATTCCCACAGGATTTGGTGTTCACTTTGTAAGACCCCGAAAATGAAAATATTAATTTTTTAGAATTTATATTATTGTCACTATTATATATTTATTTTGTCACAACAATTAATTTTGTCACTATTAATAATTCTTTTTGTGATGAGATGTATCATCACCAAAGTATTCAATTAGTGACACTGAAAAATATGTCACAAAAATTAACTCTTTGGTGACAAATTATTTTGTAATATTATTTAAAACATGAAATGACAGCGACATAATTGTCATGTTAAATATATTATTAGGTGACGAATTGTTCTATCGTCATTTATTTTCTTATTTTTGGTGGCAATAGACACAATAACATAATGAAAGAATAATCATAAATATGACAATATCGTCATTATTAAAATTAGATGATTTAAATAGAGTAAGATATTTTCGTCATTAAAACAATATCCTTTAATGACGAAAAAAGATTTTCGTCATTTAATGAACTAATTTTTTATGACGAAACATAATATAGAGTGACGAAAGTTTCATTCAAATAGTGATGCTATTAACATCACTAAAAGTAATTAATTATAGTGACAATGGTGTAGATCGTCATTATAAGTTAAAACATTTAGTGACGACATCAAATATTGTCAAATAAACCTAATACAACGCTCATACGGTGACGGTCTATGTGAGGATTAACACTCGTCACCAAATGTTTTAGTGACGAAAAATAAATTTTATGTGACAAATTTTAGCGTCATTTTTTGTGTAATTTCTTGTAGTGAGAGAAGGTCTAGGTTGAATGTTTGGGTAAGAATGAGCCAAATGATTTAACTTTCTCTTTCTTTAATCCTCCATTCTTTACTCTTGTGGTTAAAATTGGTGTTATGTGGCCTAAATTGGCTGATGAAAGGTGTTTGGTAATGGCTCAAGAGATGTGACATAATTTTTGGACTTTTAGCTTGAAGTTTTAATGGTATTCCTGTCCATGGTACTTGAATCTAGGTTTTAATAAATAGATTTTAAACCTTAAGGTTTCCCAAATAATTTCTAGGGTTTAAAAAATTAAGTTTAAAGTTTAATAAAATTTTAATTAGAACTTACTAATTAAAATTAGGGTTTTAAAAATACTTAGGGTTTCTTGATATTATTAGGGTTCCCCAAAATATGAATTATGGTTTCCTAATTAACATTATAATTTACTAAAACAATTATTAGGGTTTGCACTTTAGCAATTAGGGTTTTAAATTAGGAATTAGAGTTTTTAATTTATAATTAGGATTTCTAGTCAATAATTAGGGTTTACCTAATTAGAAAATATAATAATTGTCTTTAATCATGTACCACAATTCCTTACCAATCGCAAAACTCCGGTTTGAGTTTCAATTTAGGTTTTAACGAATTAATATTAGGGTTTTCTACTGTTCCATCAAAAATGTTTCACAAATTAATATTACACACAAATAGTACATATTTATAGCACTGAAATATATTTAATATAATATTATTATTCTCATCCCTTGATCAAAATCAAAAATTAGGGTTTGGATTCCATATGTGATTTATCTTGCATATATACCTTTATTAATTCAGGGAATGGCAAGTTGCCTATGCCCATATACAGAATGATAAGTACATCTCTTGTTGAGATCATAATGCCTTCCTTTGGGATTAGCAGGTGGAGCAAGCTCAGTGATCTTTTTCTTCGCAACCAACCGTGCTAACATATTTTCCAACGAGTCCCCCAAAGGCGTGAATACCCTTCTCCGCCTACTCTCCCCGACTCTCGATGTCGTAGAATTTCGTGGGTTTGCCAGTGTTTAGAAAGTTATTTGATATTTCCTCTTTAGGAATTCGCATTCCTCTGGGCAATTTTTCCACTCGCGAGATCTTTTAGTAATTTTATCATTCCAATTGTACTGTCCTTTCCGCCTACTTTGATCTTTTTCAGTCAACTAGATTATTTTGGAGGGAGATACGCTTACATTTTGGCCAACCTCTTCATTCTCTTAGTTTCTTGATAATTGAGTGAAAAGATGCCTTGCATCCTAATTTTGGCGCACTATCAACTTAGCTAGCAGAGTTACTTAATTCTGGATCGTCTCCAATTTTTGAATTACTGTCATACCCTCCTTTGATTTTTCCCACTCTAGGACATGTGTTCTATTCCTTAGGGGGTATTCCTCCATCCTTCGTATATACTTACGATTTGGACACATTTCGGCGCTTCCTAACCCGATCTTATTTACTTCCTCCATATCATGTTGCATCAAAAGGTTGGTGTTGATATTTGGATGGTCAGGTTGTTGGACCACAACATTGCCACTTTCGATCATATTTTGGATTTCATGCATTAAGGACCAACAATCTTTTGTATCGTGTCCTGGAAACCCTGAATGGTAAGCACATCTCAGGCTTGAATTATATCTTTGGCTTTTGGGATCAAGAGGTGGAGCCAATTCAGTAATTTTCCTCTAATTGATTAATAATGCCAATATGTTTTCAAGGGAATCACCTAGTGGAGTAAACACCCAATTTTTTGTTCTTTCGAATTTTCTCTTTCTGTCCTGGCATTGGTTGAACATGGCATATTGTTGAAATTGTAGATTGCCTTGCTTCTTTTAAATGGGGGGGGGGGGACTATGGTTGGGTCTCGTAGCATGCCCCTATAAAACAAGGGATACATCTTCATCGCCTTTCATAGGTATCCTCTTGGGAGCGCTTGGATAATTGTTGGACTATATATGCTCAGCGACTACTTCAAATGTCGTGATATCTTTAATCTTACACGCTTTCAGGCCCATCTCTACCATTCCACTATGTTTGATCATCTTCGAGAATGGCTTGCCTATTCTTACTAGGATCCTCTCATAGTAAGGTGCCACTTGGATGTCTATAAAAGTCATCACCATTTTAGTTTCTATCATAGGGGGGCTGACCTGTGCTGCTAGACGTCTCCATCTTTGAGTGTATTCTCGGACAGACTCGGCTATCTGCTTCTTAACTTTGGTCAATTGATATCTATCCGGAGCCATTTGCGACTGAAAGCAATATTGATTTAGGAAGGCATGGGCCAGCTCTTCTCAACTATGGATTTTGGAGTTGTCCAGTCGAGCGTACCAAGCTTTGGCCTCTCCCATTAGACTTTTTTGGAATAGCTGCATTCTCATCTTTTCGTCCTTTGTATAGGATCTGAGTTCCCCAATGTATACCTTTAGATGCGTATAAGGATCGTCGGTTCAACTTTTCAAAATTTGGGACCTTAAATTTCTCTAGATAATGAGCCCCTGGGAATATGTAGAGATCAGTATAGTTAACACTTCCAAATGATATCATTCCTTTTATAGACCGAATGGTTTCTTCTATTTATTAGAATTGCTTTCTAATGTCCACAGTTTCTTGGTCATCTTTGAGATGGATGATTTTTGAGGTTTTGTTGGTTCCTTCCCTGGATCGAGATTTAGGTATCAGTATTTCCCCCTTTTTATCGACACTTTGATTGCCACCCTGTGAGGAGTACTCTGGTTGAGTGGGCATCTGTTAGCCTTAAGTGCTTTTACTTTTTTCTTTCAGGAGGATAGTCAACTCTTTTATTTGATTCTTATGTCCCTCAAACTCCTTTTGATATACGGAACCTGATTCATGTTGGGAACTTTCAGCAATGTTGGTGGACATGATTTATGCCTTCTTAGATTTTGATCTGGTAATAGGACTAATAGTAGTAGTAGTCTACAAGAAGAGTAGGTATTTTAGTCTGGATAAACATTAACAATAGGCATGTTATGCAATGTGTTAATTTTAGTGTTTAATATTTTCCTACAAAACAAAAGTCAGTTGTTTTGATGACAGGATAGTATGGCATTTATAACAAGATTTGATATTTGACATGGAATTTACATTTAATATTTGACAGGAATTGAGATTTATTGAAAGAGGAAAGGTATAAAGAGTCTTCCCTTCGCGTTTGGTTTATCAGAGGCTGACCTATCTTAGGTTTACTCTCACAGGCTTTTTGGCATGAAGGTTCCCAGATTATCACAATCTACTAGATGGGAAATTAATCTGATCCTTCAATTGGAGCGGATCTAAGTGGTGCCTTTCCTAAGCCACGCGGGATTATGCTCATCTTGAGTCCAGTAATCAGCCACCGACGGGTTTGCCTCCTAGTGAAGGAATCACACAACATACATTCATCGCGTCTCACCGTATGCAATATGATGACATTGTGTGAAGCACTAATATAAAGCATTTGTAAATAAAGCATTCATTCACATCTATTCAATGTAAAGATAGCATTCACACACATGCAGATAAAAAATAATTGAAAAGATTGAAATATTGCTTAATCCCTCTATTATCCCCAACAGAATCACCATCTGTCGACGTCGGGAATTTTTCTTATCATATTCTCTACCCTTTAGATTTTTGCTATGTTTGATTTTATCTTTCTTAAAGGTGAGATTTTAGAAAATACCAACATAAATGTCGAAGATTTGAAAAGATTGATTTAAATGATTGGGCCGAATTACATAGAGCTGTCAGTTGATATGAGTTTATAGATGTATCAACTCATTCGAGTATTGAAAGGATTTTTTGCAATATGGCCCAATATGTGACTCCATTTAATTGGTCCAGAAGTCGAGATTCATAGAGTTTGGGGGCTTGCTTAAGCGAGGGGAAGGTGTTAGGAATCCCTCGACTTCCGTTAAACTCGGTTATTGCTACTTTCTCATTCCCTATACATTATATGTGTGTGTGTGTGTGTGTTGAAAGCTTTTGATTTGAAAAGATATTTTGTGCTTTATTTGAAAGTAGTGAGGTGCCTCTTTGGACCTATGTAGAAAGGGTTTGATTAACATAGAAGTTTATTTTTAAACAAGATATGAAAGTGAGGTTTTGAAATTTGATTTTCAAACCCTTTTGTCTGCATAGAAATTAAGGCCTTTGATACTTCCATTTTATTCCATATTCAGCTTAATTTTATTTTATTTCTCGAGATGCGAAGCATCTACGAGGCTAAATATAAACTACTTACATGGGTCGGACTTCTTATGGGCATGAAAGCCATCAAAGTAAGCTCGAGTACCACATGCATGTTTTCACTATTTTAGAGCCTTAAATTTGGATAACCACATTAAGGCCCTAAATTTACAAGTACAAAGGGGTTGCAAGCTAGATTTACAACTTAAACAAGTCCATCTTCGGAACCAGATCTAGATCCATGGATTGAATCATTAACCCTCTTTAGTTCCTAGGCTCACATTTCCTTTAAAAGCTTGCATGAAATAGATATTGAAACAAAATGCATATAACTTACAAACTTTGCATAAACCAGTGATTTATCGGTTAAATCCTTATACGCGAGTAAACAAGCTTCCCGTTTCCTCTAGATATGGATATAGGGTCACATGGTTGCTAAATATTTACAAAACTAGAAGTAAACTAGATTTATCCAGATCCTAGTCAGTCTAGCTTAAAAGCTTCAAGTTTTACAACTTCTGAACTGGTTAAAAGCTAGATCTGGCTAGATCAAGGATAGATCTATTCAATACACTTTAAATACTAACTATTTACGCAAAATAAATGGCTAGAAAGCTAGATCTATGCAATATTAACTAAGATATATATATATATATATATATATATATATATATATATATATATATATATATATATATATATATATATATATGGAACTTATATATATAAAGTAAAGTAAGAAATAAGCACAGGTTTGAAGAGATCTTACAATCTAGCACGAGATTTGCTAACGAACAGTTTTTGACGCCTTAAAACTTGATTTCAACCGATATAAACTTGATATATATGATTTTATATGTAAGACCCCAAGTTTTATGAATAAATATTAATTTTCTCTAAATATCATTTTGAATATTATGGTGTGAATTTGATATAATGTTATAGTTGTGGGTAATATTTATAAATTTTGTAAAGTAAGCAAGTTGTCATAAAATATTGGATTGGTCGGAGAATATTCGTTTTATCAAGGAATATTTATACGACGGCACAATCATTCGTGGACCTCACAACGGAATTACTATCGGAGTTAGAAAACGACAGAAATAACTTTTTATAAAAATAATGGCAAAAGTTTTACCGTTAATTGTTGAAATACCCGATGATAAAAGTACAGTAATATGCGTGGTTGCATAGTAGCACACGATATTGTACAATATCTTTGATTATTGATGATTACGTGAGAAGTCACTCAGTTTTATTCAATTATTGCCACAGTAATTATTGCATATGTTGGTCGTTTTGCCGATCAATATATGCGTGCAAGTATACACGGTCACCAAGTAATAAAGAGTAAGTAAAGTATCATTCTCACGGAGAATTAACTAATAAAGTTCACCAAGCACTAGCCCATAATCATTTCAGTCTTATTTAAACTAATGATTTAATATTTATAAATTTAACTATGAAAGTAAATAAATCTAATTATCCCTAGAATGAGACTAGATAATGAAGACTTGAAATTACAATTTCACCTATTGAATCATTTAAATCGACACACTTCATGTTAAGCTAAATTAATTATACCGAATTGTTAGTCGAGAACACGAAAGTGAAATACAGCCATCTCTCGATGTACCATACCCATATCACATATAATTCACAATTGATAGAATACACATGAATACCCACATTACCTAAACCACTATATTTTATTTCTATGTGATATACAAATAAATAGGGTTTAAGCCCAAGTTTTCAATTAACTACGTGTGGTGCTTTGGTATATGTTTATCCTAAACACGAATCATACATTCCATCACCATGTAAAACATACAAACACACGCTATTAAGATCATATCTAAACTCATACGTCGTTTGTCAAGTTCATATGGGTTATCATAATAATTGATGCTCAATCAACTAAGCAAATTAGCATGAATCTTAATAGACAATCTCATAACAATCAATAAGACTAACAATAAAGTATATCAAAATAAATTAGGGAATAGATTCCATTGCAATCCCAAAATAGAGTTTAACTCATAGTTGAATTAGAATCCATGATCCACAATTGAATATACATTGAAAGATACAAATAGAAGTAAAGAGAGTTAGGGATTAAGAATAGAAAATCTGAGTTTCTTCTCTTGTTTCACTTCTGAACTTTTAAGGATCTTCAATTGCTTCAATCCCCAAATCTTAGCTATTCTAGGGTTCTAATCTAATCTAATCTAATAAGGAAATTAAATAAAATAAAAGAGCATATGTAATGTAAAAATGATCCCCACAAGGGTGGAATCCCCTCTACATACTGATAATACTTCTAATATATAATCCCTAATTGAACCCCCCCATCCAAGTTACGCTCCAATCGCATTACCTAGTGAAAAAGTCATCTGTAGTCAACTTTCGAAGTGGCGCGGCCGCGCTAGAATTAGCCTGAAGTTTGGCGCGCCCGTGCTCAAGTAGCAGATGGCGTTTTTTTGGTCCAGGGAATGGTGCGGCCGAGAAGGAAATAGCCTAGAAATCTGCGCGCCCGCGTTGTTGATTTTCTGCTACAGTTTCCTCTAGTAAAATGGTCATAACGTCTGACCCGGGAGGAGTTATGGGGCCTGCCACCTATCAAATCAAAGCCCTCAACAAGTTGTACAACTTTCATTCTTTGATAATTGAGAAACAATGGATGGATGAAGGCTAAAATTGGGTTGGAAGTGACAGTTATGCAAATGGCCACTCAAAATAGTGACGTTCAACGTTTGTTGGTACAAAGGTCATAACTCTTGCATCCGGACACCGATTGGAATGATTCAAGATGTTCTAAAAAGCTAAGAAGAAGCTCTAAAACATAATCCAAGTTCCAAGCCAAGAACATGAAATCCCAAATGATCCCCAGATTATTTTTCCTTGCGTTTTTATACCAATAGTCGCTCACATCGTTCCCAAGCATAAGATCTACAAAATGAACACAAAATTCATGAAAAGTAACTAAGAAATATGAGTATAACCAACTAATTCAAGTAACAGATATCGGATAAATAGGTATAAAACCTACTTATCAAATACCGCCAAACTTAAATCGTTGTTTGTCCCCAAACAACACAATATAATGCAATCTACATGCTATGCAAGCTACACTACTATGACAATGAATCCCCAGATTTCCAGCCATGTTAAGAATTCCAATAAGATATTCCTTAGAGAAATATCAAGATCCAAGAAGAAAGCATCAAACTAAGCTAAAGGCATAATGACATACAATTAGATAACCTAACTTGCTATAAAGATGTTGTGTGTGTGTGTGTGATGTGTTCACAGATAAGCTTGACAAAGGTGAAAATACCACATGCTATATTGCTTAAGACAAGAAATTGAAGTTTAAATCAAGAACTACATATACTAATGAGACATCAACTACTCCAACACAACAATACAAACTAAGGTTCAACAATGGGTTTATTCTGCTTTATTTTTACTCACGAGGGTGATTTTCGCACTTTTCCGTGGCGTTTATTGATTATTATTATTTATTTATTTATTTAATTTTTTTATTTATATATATAGCTAGTACGTTTTACGCTCTATCTCACTTTCCATTCCCATTTAAACGACTGTGTTTTACGCTCCATCTCGTCCCAATAGCAAGCATACCCATGTGTTCTCAAAGTTTGAGTATATGTGTTTTCGTCTACTTTATACACAATTCCATCTTTAAAAATAACATTTTCTACTCAGCAAACAAACAAATTATTCTTAAACCAACAAGCAAATATGAACACCTATGTGCTAACCGATAGCATCTACACAACAAGCATGAATTAAATCATGTATAAAATTGTAACTAAGCTCATATTATCCACTAAATTCAAAAATCTATCAAATTTCTATATCATCATTTACCAAATTAGAATTCAACCGACTAAAAACATGGGAATGTGCTATGTAATGCAACTAAACACATACTAAGTAAACAAGACAAAAGAAAACTGAAAAAAATTTCATTTAGAATTTAACTACAAAGATACTAAAATACCCCTACTATGTAACTTAAACATGCAATCAAACGATATTCAACTAACTATATGCAATATCTACTCACTAGAACCCAATACCCCCAAACTTAAAATTAACAATGCCCTCATTATAATTTAAAGTGAAATAATACTCCCCTAAGTGGAAATATCATCTCCGTTCGACTCCTCATGATCCGATGGTATATCAGGCGATGGCTAACTTTGAGATATTCTATAGTTGGAAACTGAGTGTGGGCTTCTAACTGTCTGAATGCTTGAGTCAGAAATTCTAAAAATTTAGCATTATTTTTTTTTCTATGACTGAGCTATGGTGCGGCCGTGCTGTGTTTGGCTTGTAGTTAGGCACGGTCGCGCTACCCTGTTCTTTGGCAGCTTCAATTTTTTTTGACTTCTATTTGATCTTGAATGCTTAAAGCAATTGGGTTGAACCTGAGAGGAGAAACAATAAAACTATTATTAAGACTTACAACTATCAAACATCTACAAAATATTGAGACTTAAACATAGCCGAAGAAGTAAATGGAAATATAAATAAGAATTAAATAAGGAGGGAGAAAGATTGGATGGGGTGCCTCCCATCGAGCGCTCAGTTTATAGTCGTTCAGCCGGACTCTTTTCTTGACACCGCTATCTGATTCCTCTACAATAATCTAGGAACACTCCATCCATTAGAACCGCTATGTGCTTTGGTAGGTTCCCCATCATGAGAGTCTTCGGATAGAAGCCACCTAGCATATTTCCTGTACATGATGTCCCCAGTTCCATTGCATAGCTAGGTGTCTCGTCTATTGTATTTAGGAATAAATTATTGCATTGAGGCATGGAAAGTACAACGGACTTTTCCTCTTTTATTTTCTCTTCCTCAACCGACCATGGTGTATACGAGGCCTCTTTATCATACTGATCATTGCCTTGGATGTGACTACCTAGGGGACATGGGTGTGCAAAACTCACTGGATTTTTTAACTCTGGTTGAGAAGGTCCTTGGAGTATAATATAGGTGATCTGATATTCTTCATTTTCCAAACCCCCAGTTGTCTCCTCAATGTCCACTCTTTTCAGTTTATCTAGTGCTATGTACACTTCTGGCTCTCCATCAGTTTCATCATCCATGTCATAGTACCAATTATTTTGAGGGCGATTGTTCAAGGCTTCGAACATTTGATCCATCTAATTTTGCAGATTTTGAATTGACCTATCTTGCTCAATCATCTTCTCCTCAGTTGATGCTACAAACTTGAACCATAAATCCTCCAATCTTGAATTATCTTGTTCAGTTTCGAAATCCATGTATTGAGGACCATTAATTGAGGATTTAATGAGTTGTTCCATCTATTTATTAAGATTTTGGGTTGATAACTCCTGACTTATTATCATCTCTTCTTTTTCTGCTATAATCCTTAACATGAATTCCTTCAACTCTGAATTGTCTTCTTGTTGCATTGGAGGTGGATTTGAGAAATTTGATGGATATGTTGGACTTGGAACACAATATTGGTCTTGATAGTTACAATTTCATTCATAATCTGATTGATACCCCTAACCTTTGATGATAATTGGGATGAGCATAGTTGTTGGAGTAATCACCCCCATACTGTACTTATCCAAAACTAATGTTGCACTAATAACTTGGATGCTCGTCAGCACAATATTCACATGTTACTACTATCTCTCGAGTATGTTGGGCTGCAAGAACATCCAACCTCTTCGAAAGTGTTGTAATTTGTGCTGACAATGTAGAAAATACATTGAGTCCTTCAGTTCTTGTGTCCCTTGGTTGAGTAATGTTCGCATAAGGCCATTGATAAGCAAAGTCATCCATGGTACCTAAAAAGTGAAAAACATAGGAAGATAATTAAAATAAAATATAATGTTTAAATTAAGACTAATTTGATTGAAATTAATGTTGGCAAAAATTATTAAAATAAATCCCCGGCAACGGCGCCAAAAACTTGTTTGTCATTTTACCGATCAATATATGCGTGCAAGTATACACGATCAACAAGTAATAAAGAGTAAGTAAAGTATCGTTCCCACGGAGAATTAACTAATAAAGTTCACCAAACACTAGCCCGTAATCATTTTAGTCTTATTTAAACCAATGATTTAATATTTATAAATTTAACTATGAAAGTAAATAAATCTAATTATCCCTAAAATGAGACTAGATAATGAAGACTTGAGATTACAATCTCACCTATTGAATCATTTAAATCAACACACTTCATGTTAAGCTAGATTAATTATACTGAATTGTTAGTCGAGAACAAGAAAGTGAAATATAGCCATCTCTCGATGTAACGTACCCATATCACATATAATTTATAATTGATAGAATACACATGAATACCCACATTACCTAAACCACAATGTGTCTATGTGATTTACAAATAAATAGGGTTTAAGCCCAAGTTCTCAATTAACTACGAGTGGTGCTTCGGTATATGTCTATCCTAAGCATGAATCATACATTCCATCACCATGTAAAACATACAAGCACATGCTATTAAGATCAGATCTAAACCCATACGTCCTCTTTTAAGTTCATATGGGTTATCACAATAATCGATGGCCAATCAACTAAGCAAATAAGCATGAATCTTAATAGACAATCTCATAAGAATCAATAAGACTAAAAATGAAGTATATCAAAATAAATTAGGCAATAGATTCCATTATAATCCCAAAATAGAGTTTAACTCATAGTTGAATTAGAATCCATGATCCATAATTGAATACGCATTGAATGATACAAATAGAAGTAAAGAGAGTTAGGGATTAAGAATAGCAAATCTGAGTTTCTTCTCTTGTTTCACTTCTGAACTTTCAAGGATCTTCAATTGCTTCAATCCCCAAATCTTAGCTATTCTAGGGTTCTAATCTAGTCTAATCTAATAAGGAAATTAAAGAAAAGAAAAGAGCATATGTAATGTAAAAATGATCCCCACAAGGGTGGAATCCCCTCTACATACTGATAATATGTCTAATATATAAGCCCTAATTGAACCCCCCCTCCAAGTTACGCTCCAATCGCACTATCTAGTGAAAAAGTCATCTCTAGTCAACTTCCGAAGTGGCGCAGCCGCGCTGGAATTGGCCTAAAGTTGGGCGCGCCAACATTTAATTAGCAGATGGTATTTTTTGGGTCCAGGGAATGGCACGACCTTGCATGAAATATCCTAGAAATCCGCGTGCCCACGCTGTTGATTTTTTGTTATAGTGTCCTCTAGTAAAATGGCTATAACTTTTGATTTGGAAGGAGTTACGTGGCTTGAAACCTATCAAATCGAAGCCCTCGACGATCTCTACAACTTTCATTCTATGATAATTGAGAAATAATGGATGAATGAAGGCTGAAATTGGGTTTGAAGTTACAGTTATGCAAATGGCCACCCAAAACAGTGACGTTCAACGTTCGTTGGTACAAAGTTCATAACTCTTGCATCCGAACTCTGATTGGAAGGATTCAAGATGTTTCAAAAAACTAAGAAGAAGCTCTAAAACATAATCCAAGTTCTAAGCCAAGAACATGAAATGAATATTAAAGCTCAAACGATTCCTGGATTGCTTTTCCTTGTCAATAGTCGCTCACATCGTTCCCAAGCATAAGATCTACAAAATGAACACAAAATGCATGAAAAGTAACTAAGAAACATGAGTATAAACAACTAATTCAAGTAACAGATACCCGATAAATAGGTATAAAACCTACTTATCAGCGTAGTATCTCACATTATTGATTCAATTATTGTCACAATATTTTATATTATTAAATCAATAATTGAGACGACAAAGTTATTTATATTATTATTTATAATATTGATGATGTATAGAAAGTTCTGTCGAGGAAAGGGGTTTGGTCACCTAATTGCGCGCCAATAAGGAGAAGTCCCTATCGGAAAGCCCCCTCTTTCTTAGGAATGATCTGGTTGTTAAAATTGTGAGTTATAATATTAATGATGAAAAAATGTTGTTAAAAATGTGCTTAGTGAAGCCAAGTGAATTGAGATAAATAGAGGGATATTTTATAAGTATTTGTTCTAAGTTTAGCTTATTACATGGACCCCCCACTTTCTCATTTTTCAAAATCGTCGGTAGAAAGTTATCTCAATTTTGTTTTATTACTTATATATTTATATATATATAAGTTATATATATATAAGTTTTGTTTTTTATGAAAAATAGAATATATTATATGTGACGCCCTCAAAATAAGTATACATCACCTATTCTGAGTCGTCAAATACATGGTATAGAATACAAATACAATCATTAATATACAACAAGAAAGCTGTGAGTTTTAATACAAATAATGTCTTCTTGATAATATCCACTCTCAGAATAAGTCCTCATTGCATTTATTGTCACACTATTTAACAGAATAGTGAGGACTACTAATACTATCATCTGGACCGTCACTCCGTTCCCCGACTAGTCCCGACTACGTTCTCATTTCCTGAAGAGAACAGTGAAAAAAAGGGTGAGCTCAACTAGCCCAGTAAGAAATATTATGACTAAGATAATGCATAATAAATTATCATTAGTCTTCAACAATGTTAAACTGATAAAATACAATAGACATCAAGTTTAACTGCAGCGTAACATGTAATCCATTAAAAGAGTCATGTAGAGAATAAAATCTACTATCTTTTATGATTTAAAGGGTTTTTCATCACTTTTATTGCTGGGACTCATCTTAATAAATAAACCACATCATCCCAGCTCTACGGCCAAGGATATTCAATAGTATCGCAACCACAAATTATCCATGCACTACGGGCCAAGGATATTCGTGTATTCATCAATGGTCATGATCATGCCAACAACTGTCCATCAATGTACTACGGGCCAATGAGGACTTTTACCACATCATTTGTAACATTATGGTCATGATTACACCGAATAATCCCTTGTCATAATCATACCAAGTCCATCTATGCACTACAGGCCACAGATGACTTTCAACAAAATATAAACATGAGAATGATGACAATGATATAAGAATTCAATAAAACAAGTTCAAGGATTAATTTATCCAGGAACTAATAACGTCCAAATTGCAACATGATACTTCTTTGTAGAGACAAATTTAAGAATGCTTAGAAGAATATTTCCATGAAAGATACTGGATGAAGCGCAAATATCAAGGATGTTCCACTAATTTCATGGAGTATAGAAGTCAAAAATTTAACCAACTGAGTATAATAAAGAATGGAATAGCAAAAGAAATCACCATGCATACAGTACTTTGCATAGACAGGTTATTCCAACAGAACAATAAATAAAGGAACCAGGTCAGGTGTAATACGCACCGATAGGATATTCCAACAGAATAATAAAGAATGGAATAACAACAGAAATCACCATGTATGCGGTACTTCGTATAGACAGGTTATTCCAACAGAATAATAAATAAGGGAATCGGGTATGACGTAAAACGAACAGACATGATATTCCAACAGAATAATAAAGACGGAACCAGTTCCGGCGTATAATGCACAGACCGGATATTCCAGCAGAATAATAAAGACGGAACCAGGTCCGGTGTAAAATGTACTGACAGGATATTCTAACAGAATAACAAAAAATGGAGTAACAGAAGAATTTCATCAAGTATAGGGTAGCCCGTGTATACAGGTTATTCCAACAGAATAATAAATAATGAAATAACAGAAAAATTTCACCAAGTATAGGGTAGCCCGCGTATACAGGTTATTCCAACAGAATAATAAATAATGGAATAACATAAGAATTTCAATAAGTATAGGGTAGCCCGCGTATACAGGTTATTCTAACATAATAATAAAGAATTGAATAACATAAATTCTCTTCATGAATACAAAAGAAATAATACCCCTTGCCTTATAAAGAAGAGTACTCCGATGGTAGGGCGGGGATATACTTGAAGAAACTTGCACTACGCTCAAAGCTTTTTTAAACGCTAAAAAAATACACTCAAGATAGAAGAATAATTCTCTCTACAGTTTCTCTCTCTAGAGTTTTAGTGAATTCGTAAGAAATAATGAAGGAATGAGCTTCTACTTATAGACGAATGGACTGAATAGTAACCAATCCATGAACGGTCCAGATCGATTTACTTTAAAAGGACGGTCAAGATTAGTTTACAATAAAATATAATATATTCTATTTATAATCTAATAAAACGAATAATTTTTAAAAATATTTTACTATGCAAATACTATGCAGGCACTATACAAATACTATGCATAATAAAATAAAATATGTTCTAATTATTGTCTAATAAAACGAATAACTTTATAAAAGTATTCTGTTTTATATAAAAAGTTTTTCTGTTTTATTACATTAATAATACTAATAAAACAAAACTTCATCATCATTATTATTATTCACACTATTAATCAACCAGGTCGTTCCCAGGAAAGAGGGGGCTTTCTAATAAGGATTTCTCCCTATTGGCGAGCAATTAGGTGACCAAACCTCTCATTGGCAGAACTTCTAGACATCGTTAATAATGCAAATAATAATATTAATAAATCTGTCATCTCAATTATTGATTTAATAATATAAAAAATATCGACAATAATCGAATAAAACTGAATGACTTTTCACGTAAGCATCAATAATCAATATCGTATGCTACTATGTAACCACGCGTATTACTGTACTTTTACTACCGAGTAGTTCAACAGTATTAACGGTAAAACTTCTGCCGTTATTTTCAATAAAATATTTTTGTCATTTTCTCAATCCGATAATAATTCCGTTGTGGGGTCCACCAATGATTGTGACGTCGTAAAAATATTCCCTGTTAAAAAGAATATTCCCCTACCAATCGAATATTATATAACAACTTGCGTACTTTGCAAAATTTATAAATATTACCCACAACTATAATATTATATTAAAATCATTCAAAAATGATAATTATAGAAAATTCATCTTTATTCATAAAATTTGGGGTCTTACATTATATTTTATTATGCATAGTACTGCATAATGTGTGCCAGCATAGTAAAATCAAAATTGTTAAAGATTCAGCTAAAGAAGTGCCTGTAAATTTCCTTACTATTCACCCATGATTTTCTAAATTCAAATAGTATCCTGCCATTCTCCTATAATAGAGTGCTTAGTTTAGAATTGAAAATCACACCAGAATCGGAGAATTCTTCTTTTATAATATTGAGCGTAATTTGTGAGATCCCGAATTTTATGAAATGAAAGTATTCAATTTTTTTATAATTATTATGTTATTTAGTAAATGGTTATATTGATAAAGGTTAAAGTTAAGAGTGATTTTTAAAAATTTTGCAAAGTAAGTAAGTTCATATAAAATATTCGTTGTGTCGGGAAATATTCGATTGGTCGGGGAATATTCATTTTAACTAGGAATATTCGTACGATGGCACAACCATTGGTGAACCCCATAACGGAAGTATTGTCGTATTTAGAAAATGACAGAATTATCTTTTTATAAAAATAATGGCGAAAGTTTTACCGTTAAAGCTGTTGAACTACCTGGCAGTAAAAGTAGAGTAATACGCGTGGTTGCATAGTAGCACACGGTATTGATTATTGATGCTTACGTAAGAAGTCACTCAGTTATACTCAATTATTGCTACAGTAATTGCTGCATCATATCTCTCATATTATTGATTCAATTACTGTCACAGTATCATCTGCATAATATTTTATATTATTAAATTAATAATTGAGATGACAAATTTTTCAAATTATTATTTGCAATATTGACAATGTCTCAAAGTTCTGTCAAGGAGAGGTTTGGTCACCTAATTGCGCGCCAATAAAGAGAAATCCTTATCAGAAAGTCCCCTCTTTCCTGGGAACGACCTGGTTGTTAAATATTGTGAGTTATAATATTAATGATGAATAAGTTCGTGTTAATTAAAGATGAAATTGATAGTTCCATTGTGTTGGAATTATTGGTGTTAGTAGAATTCGACATTTATTTCGTTAATAATTGATGACTGGAAGTTATACTGACCAATCGGGTAATTAACTGAATAAAGGAGTAATTAATTGCTATTAATTCATATGCTTATAACCATTTATTCACATGCATGTACTATTAGGGGAGGTGGTGCAAGATTGATAATACTTGTATGACTAAGTTAAAAATGGAGGTATATATGAAGGTACTATACTGTAATTCGTATTTTCACATGTATAGAACTATTGATTCACATGATTGAACTATTGATTCACATGATGTACTATTATGGGAGATGGTGCAAGTTTGATAATACTTGCATAACTAAATTAAAAATGAAGGAAAAGATAAAGGTATTATACTGTAATATTTTAAGCCTCAAAATGTGCAATTATCAAAACTATATTTTCCTATAAATAGAAGCTCATTCTTCCTTCATTCTCACCAATTCACTAAAACTCACAAGAGCAATTATAGAGAGAGAAGCTATAGGGAGAAAGAAGAAGAGTAGTCTGCTACTTCACTACTCCAGTATCCAGTCTTCTTCTGAGGTAAGGGGTATTATTTATTTCATATTCTGAAGATATATTATTTTTCGTATTCGTATGAATATTATTATCGTTCAATATTCGTAAGGAATAACATCTTCGTTCAATATTCGTAGGAATATTATCTTCATTAAATATTCGTTGGAATATTATTTCCATTCAAGGGATGTTATTTTTGTTTAATATTCACTTGAAATAATATTTTCTTCCATACTCTGTAGTATTTAAGTAATATTATTTCGTTTCAGATTTTGAATTCTATACTCATTTTGTTGAAGTCTTGGATTCCATACTCCATGAAATTAGTAGAATATTCTTGATATTTACGCTTCATCCATTATCTTTTCATGAAAATATTATTATGAGTTTTCTTGATAATTATTGATCTTTTCATGACGGAATATTATTCATGAGTTCTTATTTACGGGTTACTATTCACCCAGTTACTATTCACTCAAATATTATTCACTCCGGTATTCGAGACACTTTTCATGCCGGAGTACTATTCACGAGTTACTATTTACGGGTTACTATTTACCCAATTACTATTCACTCGGGTATTTGGGGTACTTTTCATGTCGAGGTACTATTCACAATATATAATGATTGGGAGAGAGAAAGTGTTCATATTTTGCTTATTTTGCTAGTTTGTCTCTCACCAACTCTCTCTCTATCTCAAAGCTCCGAAAATTTTAAGTGATTCAGTCACTAATCTAGCCTTTAGATCACCACAATCTGTTAAGGAGAGCATGGATCAAAGATTGGAAACTAAAAGGTATAAACCCTAACTAACACTATGATCATGTATGCTAAGTTAATATTTGTGTTTATGTGTTTAAATCAGTGCTAGAAGATGTTTTATGATGATCTATCATAGATCCATAGCATCAAAGTGTAGAAAAATCGAAGTTTTTAAAATCTGTCCAAGAACACCAAAGGTGGCCTGACAACCGAATGTCAGTGGCCTTCGATTCGTTTCTGTTCTTGCGTTTTGTTGTTTTAAAGTTGAAATAGGTAGCTTGTCATGTGGTCTTTGATCTGGAGTTGGAACCACAGCCATAACAGGTCTAGATCGTATGTTATTAAAGGTCAAAGTCCGTTGACCGGGCTTGACCGAGCAAAATATGGGCAACCCAGATGTGCGTTATCAGCGTCTGACAAGGTTTTGTCCAGCCTTGATTTGTCCGGTATTATGTTGTTTGTTATTGTTGTTGTATTGAAAGTGTAGCCTGTTGTCTGGACTATAACTAAATACCTTTAAATGCCTTAAAAAGTCAACCAATTAAACGTAACAGGTGGTCAAAGTAGTCCACCCAAACTGATTTTAACTTTCTGGAAAAATCCAGAAAAGTTCATGAGACAAATTCCTAACAGAGTTTGACCGTACGGATTCTGGCGATTTAGATGTTTTTAAAATGTGATGTTACTTTAAACATGTTCCTTGACATGTGGACTATAGATATGAACCATGAAATCACATTAATCATGATCAGAAAACCGAATTAAGTTGGCTGGAAAATGAGACCATGAAACTGCCTGGGTTTCTGGGTTACCCAGAAAACCCAGCAGCACTCTGACAATAACTTTGAAGGAGCAGATCTTGTTAGCCTATTAAGTTATGACTCAGTTAATGGTTGATAATGGTAGTGCTACATGAGTACTACACGTTGAAAGTCTTAGTTAGCCCAGAAAACATTAGCTTCACTGTTTTAATCATGGTCAAACCAAGCCCCTCGGCTTCTGACAGATTTTCTGGAAATCCTCAAGATCACCCATAGCGACAGAAAGTGTCGCTATAGCCCTTTAATGACAGTTTATTTTCTATTTTCCGAAAAATAATTAAAAATTAGAAAAAATTAGTTTTTAATTATTAAAAATACATAATAAATTATGAAAATTTATTTTATAGTCTGAAAAATAGTTTTTAATTATTTTATGTATATTTTGAAAATATTTATTATTTTTAGAATATAAATGGTATTTATTTATTTAATTATAATATTAAATAAATTATTTAAAAATAGTTTTAATTCATGAAAAATCATGAAAAATTATTTTATGGTATAAGAAAATATTTAAAGTTATTTTTGATGACTTTTAATATTTTGTGATGAATTTCATTAATTAATAAATATTAATGATAATTAGTTTATTTAATAACTATATTAAATAAATTAAGGAAAATAGAATTAATGCTTTATAAATTATATAAAAATGATTTAAGTGATCTAAAAATATTTTAAGTTATAAATTATAACTTTTGATATTTAGGCATGAAAATATTAATATTTTAATATTAATAGTAATTATCGGATAATGGATTTAATGGTTTAAAAATCATATAATTATGATTTTAAGGTATTAAAAATACTTTGATATATTATAATTATATTATAATATTACGTAATGATTTTCATTAATATTTTATATTAAATGAATATTAATGATTAAGGAATTATGTGGTATTTAATTCTTTTAAATACGGTTTTAATGATTGAAAAATATTGATAAATGGTAATAATTATTCGAAAATTATTACGAGCCTAAGAAAAATGTTTTGTCTGATAAGAAATTATCTGTGATAATTATTAAGCCATTAGGCAGAGTTTAAATAAACTCGATAAAAGTCCGACTAGACCGTCGGGATGATAGAATTGTGTCGGTTTCAACTCAGACTGCAATAATTTGACTTGATGTTATGTCTTATGTGCTGTATAGACTGATAGGCTTATGTGGTAATGTGTTTAGGTTATTCTATGGATATAAATATAACAGTATTATACTGTGATGATATTATTCTAATATTGGAGATCTATATTATTAATACTAGGTCTTCGGATAAAGAGTTATTAATTATGTTGCGGTAATCAACGGTTCAGGCAAGTTTCTTTGTACTTAACTCTAATAAGAGTTGTTTCTTCAAGCTTATGGTTAATCATTGCTGATTGCCATAAAATTTGTACTCTGTACATCTTGCATGTATAAGTCAGGTATGAAAGGCTGATCACCTTCATTACTAGTTGTTTCAGAAATGTTTGTTCATGTAAAATACTTGTTCAGTCAAAATTTATTCGTGCTAGTTCTCAATTATATTGATGAATTATAGCAAGATTATTATTCATACTCTTCAATCACGATATATCGTTATATTGTTGTATATATAAACTTGTTGGGCAACTTTCATGCTCACCCTTGCTATATCATGATAAAACATTGCAGATAAGGTGAATGCGTTCGGATACAGGAAACGATTAAAGCCAAGTTTAGCTTGGGATATAAAGTGCAGCTAGTTTGTAATAGTGTATTGTGATAAATGTGTTGTATTTTAGATAGTTTATGAATTGTGTATTAAGTTAAGGTTACTCGACCTTGGGGAATAGTGTGTAATATATTGTATAAACAATTTATGTTTATATCTTCCGCAATTAGTGAAAGAATTAGTGTACCGAATCCGCGGCGATTTGGGGCCCGGCTTCGGGGATGCTACAGTTGGTATCAAAGTCGTTGGTTATGAAACTTAGGTAGGAATACCTGAGACCAAAAACCTCAGTGATTAGGATAAAACTAACTCAAATAGAGTTAGTTGGTCGGTAAGATTCAAAGACGAATCTCGGCAAGTGTAAAGACACAGAGTTCCCTAACTCTGATAATAAATTTGAACAGTAATGGTGAATAGAACGAGTCTAAAAGACTGAAAGTACAGGGATAGGAGATCGTAAAACAAAACGATCATAGTGTATGGAATTGAATCGTAATATATACGATAAGATCACCCCGTGATCTGATAAAGGTTATGATATGGGAAATGAATCAGTCTACTGATTGAAAAGTTTACAGCAAGATGCTGTGTGTAAATTGTACTATGAAAAGGTACTATGAAAACTCATAAAAGAGTTATGGATTATGGATACGGATTAAATGAAATTCGTATGGAAAAAGGGGGTTAAGATTAGGTGGGGATTTCAATGAGGACTCGTGTCAACAACTGAGTTGTATGATTCCTTGTATGGGCGGGGAATTGTACTTGGTGTAAAAACTACTTAGTTGGTGGCATTGGTAATAATTGAAATGTTGTGTCACGCTAGTTGTTATATACAGATAAATATGTTATATACAGATAAATAGGTCATAGGTAGAGAATATAGGATTAAGTACGAGTTCTTAGAACTCATATTTATGTGACATTCTTGACTTATAGTTATATGAAATGTTTATGAGCCCCTCAGCGAACGGACGCCAAAGGTCAGACTAGGATAAGTTCGTAAACTCATATAATTGTGGTCAGGTTATGAACTCATAAGTGTGGTTTATGAATTGGGTATAGTTGTGTGTGAATGGAGTGTTAAGGATTATAGGAACAGATAGATTGTTAAGCATATGATCATTAGTGGAGATTTAGGTTTTCCTAAACCCCTAGCTTTGCTAAACTTTAATTTTTGACATCAATCTAAATACGCACTATGTGCCTTTTAAAAAAATTGTTTTTATTTATCACTTATGTACCATGTGACCTGGTGCAGAGATGATAAAAAAATGATGGAGTTATCATTGCAGAATTACTTGGTGTTGGATGTGATCTAAGGATCGTCATCCCGCTACAGTATGATGTAGTATGACAAAATCACCAAATGACAAAATCCTCAACCGACTGTAAATACAGTACGACATCGTGACGTCATTCTCGAAAATGTTTTCAAAAAGTTTAATTTACCAAATTGCTTTGGAACGGAATCCTATGATAAGACTGAGGTGAACTATGTTGTTTGGATAAATAATCCAATCTAATATCGTAAATATTCGCTAAAAATAATTATTACGTTATGCATGACGTAAGTGTACGATAGGCTAATCACCTAAAGTACTAGTAATGGTAGTTTACCTTCTTTGTGATTGTAAACAGACCAAGTAATGTTTTGTTTTACGGTATAAATACCGTTAAAACTATGTGTTCATGGTCTATATGACCCCTCAGCACAATTTTAAAACTTTTACTCTTGTGAGTGGTGTATTGGGTAGCATGTGAAATATGTGTGAATGGTGTAAGGTGCACGGTGTAAGGTGTAAGGTGAATTTCGGGGACGAAATTCTTATAAGGAGGGGTGAATGTGACAACCCGAGAAATTAGATAATTTATGAAAATCTTAAATGATTGATTTAAGGTCAAATAATAGACCTAGATAGAAAATAAGTGTATGCGTTTGATGTTATTGGGATTGAATTTTGAGGATTTCAAAATTCGGTAAAGGAAATAGGTGAATTATTTAGGATTAAGTGTTTATGTGAATATGCTCTGTGTATATGGTTAATGATGTGTTCAGAATGTGGTTAAGGGTCAAGGGTTGACCAGATTAATTGTATATGTGTGAAACTCTAAGTTTATATTAAGAACGACAATGTTCAGTTAGAAAAACCCTAACGTCTAATAAGAAAACCCTAATACCAGATCTGAAAATTCTAGTTTCAGATTATGATAAATAGAAACCCTAATCTGGACATATAACGGAGAATTTTAATGCTTTAGTGCTAATAATTATAAGTCTAATTAGGGTAAAAGTTAATTAATTAACAAACCCTAATTTCTAATTTTTGGAACCCAAATTGTTCCGTCAGAAACCCTAATGCTCAATTATGAATTTAATTGCTAAAATTAGTAATGCTAATTAGGAAACCCTAATCCTAATTATTTCAATTTATGAGTAATTAGAAAACCCTAATCTAATTACGAATATTTAATTTCTATTTTAGAATATTATTTTCTATTGTAAACCCTAATTTATGGGTTGAAACCCCTAATGACCATTTTAAACCCTAATTGTGCAGTGGTGGATTTAATTGCTATATTAGCAATGTTAATTAGGAAATATAAATCCTAATTGTCAAGTTATTAGAAACCCTAATCTAATTAGGAAATCTAATTTCTAAAATTGAAATATTATTTTTCTATTTAAAACCCCAAAATGTGGTTTTGAAACCTAATGTGCAATTGTGGCCCGAAGTGCTAAATTAGCCATTTTAATTAGGATAAATTAGTCCTAATTAGCAAGATTGATACATGATTAGAAATTATGATATAATTAGGAAGCCCTAATTATAAATTAGAAATCAAAATATTCCATTTTTAAATTCTAATTAGAAAATTTGAAAATCCAAGTTGCTATATATTTGAGGGTTAAAACCTAAATCCTAAAGGGTTAAACCATAAATCCTAAATGCTCCAAACCCTAAACCCTAAGGGTTTCATTAAATGGAAAATTCTAGAAATATATGGAAATGTCCAAAATGTTTTTTTTAGTTAGGTTACTTGCAAAATTGGAAAAAACTTTAGTTGTTTACCAACTATTTTGACTTGCAAGACTTAAAATTTCAGCCATTTTAGCCTCTTAGTGACAGCACATTACATCTAACAACTTTATATTACAATATATAAAGATTGGGAGAGATAAAGTGTTCATATTTTGCTTATTTTGCTAGCTTAGCTCTCACCAACTCTCTCTCTCTCTATCTCAAAGCTCCGAAAATTTTAAGTGATTCAGTCACTAATCTAGCCTTTAGATCACCACAATCTGTTAAGGAGAGCATGGATCAAAGATTGGAAACTAAAAGGTATAAACCCTAACTAACACTATGATCATGTATGCTAAGTTAATATTTGTGTTTATGTGTTTAAATCAGTGCTAGAAGATGTTTTATGATTATCTATGATGATCTATCATAGATCCATAGCATCAAAGTGTAGAAAAATCGAAGTTTTTAAAATCTGTCCAAGAACACCAAAGGTTGCCTGACAACCGAATGTCAGTGGCCTTCGATTCGTTTCTGTTGTTGCGTTTTGTTGTTTTAAAGTTGAAATAGGTAGCTTGTCATGTGGTCTTTGATCTGGAGTTGGAACCACAACCATAACAGGTCTAGATCGTATGTTATTAAAGGTCAAAGTTCGTTGACCGGGCTTGACCGAGCAAAATCTGGGCAACCCAGAAGTGCGTTATCAGCGTCTGACAAGGTTTTGTCCAGCCTTGATTTGTCCGGTATTATGTTGTTTGTTATTGTTGTTGTATTGAAAGTGTAGCCTGTTGTCTGGACTATAACTAAATACCTTTAAATGCCTTAAAAAGTCAACCAATCAAACGTAACAGGTGGTCAAAGTAGTCCACCCAAACTGATTTTAACTTTCTGGAAAAATCCAAAAAAGTTCATGAGACAAATTCCTGACAGAGTTTGACCGTACTGATTCTGGCGATTTAGATGTTTTTAAAATGTGATGTTACTTTAAACATGTTCCTTGACATGTGGACTATAGATATGAACCATGAAATCACATTAATCATGATCAGAAAATCGAATTAAGTTGGGTGGAAAATGAGACCATGAAACTGTCTGGGTTTCTGGGTTACCCAGAAAACCCAGCAGCACTCTGACAATAACTTTGAAGGAGCAGATCTTGCTAGCCTGTTAAGTTATGACTCAGTTAATGGTTGATAATGGTAGTGCTACATGAGTACTACACGTTGAAAGTCTTAGTTAGCCCAGAAAACATTAGCTTCACTGTTTTAATCATGGTCAAACCAAGCCCCTCAACTTCTGACAGATTTTCTGGAAATCCTCAAGATCACCCATAGCGACAGAAAGTGTCGCTATAGCCCTTTAACGACAGTTTATTTTCTATTTTCCGGAAAATGATTAAAAATTAGAAAAAAAATAGTTTTTAATTATTAAAAATACATAATAAATTATGAAAATTTATTTATAGTATGAAAAATAGTTTTTAATTATTTTATGTATATTTCGAAAATATTTATTATTTTTGGAATATAAATGGTATTTATTTATTTAATTATAATATTAAATAAATTATTTAAAAATGGTTTTAATTCATGAATAATCATGAAAAAATATTTTATGTTATAAGAAAATATTTAAAGTTATTTTTGATGACTTTTAATATTTTGTGATGAATTTCATTAATTAATAAATATTAATGATTATTAGTTTATTTAATAACTATATTAAATAAATTAAGAAAAAATGGAATTAATGCTTTATAAATTATATAAAAATGATTTAAGTGATCTAAAAATATTTTAAGTTATAAATTATAACTTTTGATATTTAGGCATGAAAATATTAATATTTTAATATTAATAGCAATTATCGGATAATGGATTTAATGGTTTAAAAATCATATAATTATGATTTTATGGTATTAAAAATACTTTGATATATTATACTTATATTATAATATTACGTAATGATTTTCATTAATATTTTATATTAAATGAATATTAATGATTAAGGAATTATGTGGTATTTAATTCTTTTAAATACGGTTTTAATGATTGAAAAATGTTGATAAATGGTAATAATTATTCTAAAATTATTACGAGCCTAGGAAAAATGTTTTGTCTGATAAGAAATTATCTGTGATAATTATTAAGCCTTTAGGCAGAGTTTAAATAAACTCGATAAAAGTCCGACTAGACCGTCGGGATGATAGAATTGTGTCGGTTTCAACTCAGACTGCAATAGTTTGACTTGATGCTATGTCTTATGTGCTGTATAGACTGATAGGCTTATGTGGTAATGTGTTTAGGTTATTCTATGGATATAAATATAACAGTATTATACTGGTATGATAATATTCTAATATTGGAGATCTATATTATGAATACTAGGTCTTCGGATAAAGCGTTATTAATTGTGTTGCGGTAATCAACGGTTCAGACAAGTTTATTTGTACTTAACTCTAATAAGAGTAGTTTCTTCAAGCTTATGGTTAATCATTGCTGATTGCCATGAAATTTGTACTCTGTACATCTTGCATGTATAAGTCAGGTATTAAAGGCTGATCACCTTCATTACCAGTTGGTTCAGAAATGTTTGTTCATGTAAAATACTTGTTCGGTCAAAATTTGTTCGTGCTAGTTCTCAATTATATTGATGAATTATAGCAAGCTTATTATTCATACTCTTCAATCATGATATATCGTTATATTGTTGTATATATAAACTTGCTGGGCAACTTTCATGCTCACCCTTGCTATATCATGATAAAACATTGCAGATAAGGCGAATGCGTTCGGATACAGGAAACGATTAAAGCCAAGTTTAGCTTGGGATATAAAGTGCAGCTAATTTGTAATAGCGTATTGTGATAAATGTGTTGTATTTTAGATAGTTTATGAATTGTGTATTAAGTTAAGGTTACTCGACCTTGGGGAATAGTGTGTAATGTATTGTATAAACAATTTATGTTTATATCTTCCGCAATTAGTGAAAGAATTAGTGTACCGAATCCGCGGCGATTTGGGGCCCGGATTCGGGGATGCTACAAATGAAAACCCTAATTAAATAAATTTGGTTGGATAAGAATTTAAGGTATTGGATTATGTATATTTATAGCCCAAGTGTTGGCCAATGAAATTAGTTAGAGGCCCAAGCAATACATTAATTGAGTGGCTCAAATATTTTTATTAATAAGCCCAATTGAAGGAAGGGCATGATGGACATTTGATATTATTAGAAGTTTTATACTATGATTGATTTACATGGCCGGTGGATAGAGAAGGAAAAAGGAGGAAAGATTGAGCATGTGACTAAGATTTATTTTGGTCTCTTATTTGTCTAAAGTTGGTTACCAACTCTCCTACCAACTCTACACCAAATCCCACCTACTCCTCTTATGTGTCATTGTTTTATTTATCCAACATCTTTGTTCATGCTTGTAAGTAAAGCTTTGATAGTTTAGTGGGAGAAAATGAGAGAATTATATGCAAACACATCTCCAACTTTAAGCACCACACATGTGGCAAAAGGATAGTTCACAAATACAAGCTAGGTGTCCAATGGTTTAAGGAGCCACGTGATATACTAATCTCCCACATGTTTATGATTAAGAAAGAGAAAGAAAGAGTGAGTGGAGAGATGATTATTAGATATACAATTATATCTATTCACTTTTACAAAGTCACCAAAGTTATTTCATCTCTCTCATGATATCAGTTTCTTTTTGGCCAATCAATAATTTAATTTAAGCCCAAACTTTTAGCCCAGGGGAGAGAGGACTAATTGGACATTTAGTTAATCAATTAAAGCATAAAAGGAGATTAATTTATAGACAATCTAAGGCCACTTGGCCGGTTCTAGAGAAGGAGAAAAAGGAAGCATGTGGTGTAATGTTGATAACTTATCTTAGTTTACAAAGTTGCTCACCAACTATGCTAGGTGTCATCTTACTTTTGGAGCCACCACTTTTGGCAAAACTTGCAAGTAACTCTACATGATTAAATGTGGGAGAAAGAGAGAATGAGTGGGAGAACAAGGCCACATGGCCGGCCATAATCAAGAGAAAAAGGGATGGAGCATGTGAAGCTTGTGATATATTTAGTTTACTAAAATAAAGTCTATCTTATCTTTTCTCTTTCATCTCTTTATGTATTCTTCAAGAACAAAAAAAAGAGAGAGAGAGTGAGAGAAGAGAGGAGTATTTTCGGCAGCCATGGAGGAGAGGAAGGGGAGTTTTTGGTGAGACATCAAAGCCCCATAATCAAGCTATGAAGAAGAAGAAGAAGAAGAAGAAGAAGAAGAAGAAGAAAAAAAGAAGGAGAAGCAAAGGTATAAACCCTTTTTGTTTATGTAAGTTTTTGATGGTTGTATATCAAACCTTGAATCTATAGTTCTAAACTCAAAAACCTTAGATCTATGTGTTAATGAGTGTTTCATGTTTAGATCTAACCATATTGAGTGTTGATTTGGTTGAAATCAAAAGGAATTGAAAAATAGAATTTTTCTGGAAAAGTTTAAAACTAGAAAGTATGATCTAGCTGTTGATTCTTGAAGTCTATTATGAATATTGGTGATTTTCTGTTTTTGGAATGCTAGATCTATGTGTGAAGGATAAAAACCCTTTTGAATCACTCAAATAGGTTTAAAAATGAGCAAGTTATGGAATTTTTCCCAAACTACTCAAAGATAGGAAAACTGTTAGAATGACAGTTTTTAGAAGTCACTTCCGGGCTAACTTCTAGGAGCTTAACATGTTCAAATATGTATTGTGATAGACGAAAATTGAAGATAAGAAAGATAGGAATCCAAAAAAATTGACGGATCATTAATCGGAGTTATAGATTTCATTTTATTTGTGTTTTGGTAAAGGACTCCAAAACTGCCAAATGACAAAAACAAGCTGCCAAGAATTTTGTGAGGGCTGTTTTGTCAACTTTTCTTATGAGGAAAAATCCGGCCTTTTGGGAAATGAAAATACATGGTATTATGTAGCTCGTGTCCAAAAATGAGCTGATTCCGAGTTAAAACGACCAAGTTATGACCATTACAATTTTTGTGATTTTCCGACGGAAATCGCTATAACCGGAGTTCTACAACTCCGATTGCCACGAAATTTAAAATGGAGCATCACGTTAACATACATAAGGTTATGCCAATAGATGGGAATGTTTGGAGTTAAACATGAGGTAGCTAATTTCTTAAGCTACGCACTAGAAATGATTTTTGAAAAATACTAAAGGAAGTTAGAAAATTACGGAAAAATACTTTTTATGTATGAAATATGTGTATATGTGTTTGGACAAAGGATAGGAAAATAATAAACTGATTTGGTATTTTCGTGACACGGATATAGAATACAGCTTGTTGGATTATATAATTTGTGATTCCAGTTTGCTGGATTGAGAAATAGTTTACTGAATTGAAAATATGTTGAATCCAGTTTGCTGGATTGTAGTTTAGATTGCTGGATTTGGAATTCATGTTGCTGGATTTGGAATCCAGGTTGCTGAGTTGGCAATTTAGTTGCTAGATTTAGAATCCAGATTGCTGGATTAGTATTTAATTTACTAGGTGTTAACGAATAACTTAGGAAATGAAAAAACGAATGTTAAATCATATAAATGTGATTTTATGGCATGGTTAAGTGCTTAAACAGAGTTTAACTGAACTTAAACTCCATTATTGTCCGACTAGACCATCGGGATGATAGAATTGTGTCGGTTTCAACTCAGACTGCAATAGTTTGACTTGATGCTATGTCTTATGTGTTATATAGACTGATAGTATTATGTGTTATGTGTTTAGGTTATTCTGTGGATATATATATAACAGTATTATACTGTGGTGATATTATTCTAATATTAGAGATCTATATTACAAATATTAGGTCTTCAGGTTAAGCTTTATAAATTGCGTTGCGGTAATCAACGGTTCAGGCAAGTTTCTTTTTACTTAACTTTACTAAGAGTGTTTTATTCAAACTTATGGTTAATCATTACTGATTGCCACGAAAATTGTACTCTGTACATCTTGCATGTATAAGTCAGGTATGAAAGGCTGATCACCTTCATTACCAGTTGGTTCAGAAATATTTGTTCATGTTTAAAACTTGTTCAGTCAAAAGTTTGTTCGTGCTAATTCTCAACTATATTGATGAATTATAGCCAGTTTATTATTCATACTCTTCAATCATGATATATCGTTAAATTTTATTTAAACATGCTAGGCAACTTTCATGCTCACCCTTGCTATATCATGATAAAACATTGCAGCTAAGGCGAATGCGTTCGGATACAGGAAAAAGATAATGCCAAGTTCAGCTTGGGATAAAATGTGCGACTAATTTGTAATAGTATATTTTGATAAATATTGTTGTATAATAGATATTTTATGAATTATGTATAAGTTAAGGTTACTCGACCTTGGGGATAAGTGTGTAATGTTTAATGTATAAACAATTTATGTTTATATCTTCCGCAAACAGTTATAGAAATAGTATACCGGATCTGCGGCGATTTGTGACCCGGATTCGGGGATGCTACAGTTGGTATCAAAGTTGTTGGTTATAAAGCTTAGGTAGGAATACCTGAGACCAATAACCGTAGTGATTAGGATAAGATCTAACTCACATAGAGTTAGTTTATCGGTAAGATTCAAAGATGAATCTCGGCGAGTGTAAAGACATAGAGTTCCCTAACTCTGATAATAAAGTTGAACAGTAACGGTGAATAGATCGAGTCTAAAATACTGAAAGTGCATGGATAGGAGATCGTAAAATAAAACGATCATAGGCATAGAAATAAATCGTAATATATACGATGAGATCACCCCGTGATCTGATAATGTTATGACATCCAGAAAGAATCAATCTGATGATTGAAAAGTTTACAGCGAGATGCTGTGTGTAAGTTGTACCATGAATTGGTACAGATCCAGAAAAGGTTTATGAATATGGATTAAATGAAATTCGTATTGAAAAGGTTTACAGCATGACGCTGTGTGTAAGTTGTACTATGAAATTGTACTATGAACACTTATGAAATAGTTATGGATTATGAATACGGATTAAATGAAATTCGTACGGAAAAAGGGGGTTAAGTATTAGTTGGGGATTCAATTGAGGACTCTTGTCGGCAGCTGAGTTGTATGATTACTTGTATGGGCGAGGAATTTGTACTTGGTTTTAGAATCACTTAGCTTCCTGGTCGATGTAGTGGTTAGGTTGACCAATTCTTTGTATGGGCGGGGAATTGTTCATTTAGCTTCCTATATTGATTAGTGGCCGAGTTTGGTTTGACAACCACTTAGTTTCTGGCACTGATAATCATTGAAATGTTTATGTCGCGCTATTTTCTATATGCGTGTTAAGAGGGTGATTCCTTTCTCATGTATATAACAAATAGATAGGTCATAGGTAGAGGATATAAAGTTAAGTACGAGTTCTTAAAACTAATACTTATGTGACATTCTTGACTCATAGTTATATGAAATGTTTATGAACCCCTCAGCGAATGGACACCAAAGGTCTATCTAGGAAAGTTCTTAAACTCGTATAATTGTGGCCAGACTATGAACTCATAAGTGTGGTTTTATGAATTGGGTATAATTGTGTGTGAATGAAGTGTTAAGGATAATAGGAATAGATAGAATGTTTAAGCAAATGATTTGAAATATCAAAATTTGTTTTTAATTATCACTCATGTACCATGTAACCTGGTGCAGAGATGATAAAAATGTGATGGAGTTGTAAATACATGAATACTTAGTGTGAATTTGACCTTTGCGCGCGTTTTGAGTATCTTTGATAGATACCCGAGAAATTTGCGTATGTATCAAAGTAAATCTTTGATAGATGCCCGAGAAATTTGCGTATGTATCAAAGTAAATCTATGATAGATACCCGAGAAGTTTGAGTATCTTTGATAGATACCCGAGAAGTTTGAGTATCTTTGATAGATACCCGAGAGGTTTGAGTATCTTTGATAGATACCCGAGAAAATAAGTTCAAGATCTTGTGTGATCGCTCGATATAAATGGTGTAAGGAGAACGGTGTAAGGTGTAAGGTGAATTTCGGGGACGAAATTCTTATAAGGAGGGGTGAATGTGACAACCCGAGATATTAGACAATTTATTAAAATCTTAAATGATTGATTTAAGGTCAAATAATAGATCTAGACAGAAAATGAGTGTATGCGTTTGATATTATTAGGGTGAAATTTTGATGATTTCAAAATTCTGTGAAGGATTTAGGTGAATTATTCAAGATTAAGTGTATATAAGACTATGTTTTGTGATTATTATATTAGTGCAGAATGTGGATAAGGATCAAATTTTGATCAAGATAAGTTACATAGGTGACAAACCCTAAATTCATGATAAGAATATGGTGATTAAGTTAGAAAACCCTAACGATATGTTCAGAAAGCCTAATTTCAGTATCGAGAATTTAAACCCTAATTTGGGAATCCTAATGCAGAGTATTAAACCCTAAGGGTTAAAAAGTTGTGTGTAAGGAATATGAACATTATGTGATGGTTTATATTTGTTTATTATATAAACAAACAAAAGAAACTAGTGTAACCCTAATTATATATTAGGAATGAAGGATTTAATAACTTAATGTTTATGGAAAAAGAGAATTGTGGTATTTAGAATACTTATTAATTCTAGGAGATTTATTTTATATATCTCAAATGATTAATTTTATAACCTAATTATAGCAAGTCTAATTGGGTTAAGGAAATAAGTGTGCATGAGCAAGGATTTGTGTTATAATTGAGGGAATGAAAACCCTAATTAAAAGAATTGGGTTGGATAAGAATTTAAGGTATTGAATTATGTATATTTATAGCCCAAGTGTTGGCCAATAAAATTAGTTAGAGGCCCAAGCAATACATTAATTGAGTGGCTCAAATATTTTTATTGATAAGCCCAATTGAAGGAAGGGCATGATGGACATTTGATATTATTAGAAGTTTTAGACTATGATTGATTTACATGGCCGGTGGATAGAGAAGGAAAAAGGAGGAGAGATTGAGCATGTGACTAAGATTTATTTTGGTCTCTTATTTGTCTAAAGTTGGTTACCAACTCTCCAACCAACTCTCCACCAACTCCCACCTACTCCTCTTATGTGTCATTATTTTATTTATCCAACATCTTTGTTCATGCTTGTAAGTAAAGCTTTGGTAGTTTAGTGGGAGAAAAGGAGAGAATTATATGCAAACACATCTCCCACTTTAAGCACCACACATGTGGCAAAAGGATAGTTCACTAATACAAGCTAGGTGTCCAATGGTTTAAGAAGCCACATGATATACTAATCTCCCACATGTTTATGATTAAGAAAGAGAAAGAAAGAGTGAGTGGAGAGATGATTATTAGATATACAATTATATCTATTCACTTTTACAAAGTCACCAAAGTTATTTCATCTCTCTCATGATATCACTTTCTTTTTGGCCAATCAATAATTTAATTCAAGCCCAAACTTTTAGCCCAAGGGGGAGAGGACTATTTGGACATTTAGTTAATCAATTAAAGCATAAAAGGAGATTAATTAATAGACAATCTAAGGCCACTTGGCCAGTTCTAGAGAAGGAGAAAAAGGAAGCATGTGGTGTAATGTTGATAACTTATCTTAGTTTACAAAGTTGCTCACCAACTATGCTAGGTGTCATCTTACTTTTGGAGCCACCACTTTTGGCAAAGCTTGCAAGTAACTCTACATGATTAAGTGTGAGAGAAAGAGAGAATGAGTGGGAGAACAAGGCCACATGGTCGGCCATAATCAAGAGAAAAAGGAATGGAGCATGTGAAGCTTGTGATATATTTAGTTTACTAAAATAAAGTCTATCTTATCTTTTCTCTTTCATCTCTTTGTGTATTCTTCAAGAAAAAAAAGAGAGAGAGAGAGTGTGTGAGGAAAGAGAGGAGTATTTTCGACAGCCATGGAAGAGAGGAAGGGGAGTTTTTGGTGAGACATCAAAGCTCCATAATCAAGCTATGAAAAAGAAGAAGAAAAAGGAGAAGCAAAGGTATAAACCCTTTTTGTTTATGTAAGTTTTTGATGGTCGTATATCAAACCATGAATCTATAGTTCTAAACTCAAAAACCTTAAATCTATGTGTTAATGAGTGTTTCGTGTTTAGATCTAACTATATTGAGTGTTGATTTGGTTGAAATCAAAGGTAATTGAAAAATAGAATTTTTCCGGAAAAGTTTAAAACTAGAAAGTATGATCTAGCTGTTGATTCTTGAAGTCTATTATGAATATTGGTGATTTTATGTTTTTGGAATGCTAGATCTATGTGTGAAGGATAAAAACCCTTTGGAATCACTCAAATAGGTTGAAAAATGAGCAAGTTATGGAATTTTTCCCTAACTACTCAAAGATAGGAAAACTGTTAGAATGACAGTTTTTAGCAGTCACTTCCGGGCTACATTCCGGGAGCTTAACATGTCCAAATATGGATTGTGATAGATGAAAATTGAAGATCGGAAAGATAGGAATCCAAAAAAATTAACGGATCATTAATCGGAGTTATATATTTCATTTTATTTACGTTTTGGTAAAGGACTCTAAAACTGCCAAATGACAAAAACAAGCTGCCAAGAATTTTGTGAGGGCTGTTTTGTCAACATTTCTTATGAGGAAAAATCCGGCCTTTTGGGAAATGAAAATATATGGTATTATGTAGCTCGTGTCCAAAAATGAGCTGATTCTGAGTTAAAAAGACCAAGTTATGACTATTACAATTTTTGTGATTTTCTGACGGAAATCGCTATAACCGGAGTTCTACAACTCCGATTGCTACGAAATTTAAAATGGAGCATCAAGTTAATATACATAAGGTTATGCCAAGAGATGGGAATGTTTGGAGTTAAACACGAGGTAGCTAATTTCTTAAGCTACACACTAGAAATAATTTTTGAAAAATATTAAAAGAAGTTAGAAAATTACGGAAAAATACTTTTTATGTATGAAATATGTGTATATGTGTTTGGACAAAGTATAGGAAAATAATAAACTGATTTGGTATTTTCGTGACACGGATATAGAATACAACTTGCTAGATTATATAATTTGTGATTCCAGTTTGCTGGATTGAGAAATAGTTTACTGAATTGAAAATATGTTGAATCCAGTTTGCTGGATTGCAGTTTAGATTGCTGGATTTGGAATTCAGGTTGCTGGATTTGGAATCCAGGTTGCTGAGTTGTCAATTTAGTTGCTAGATTTAGAATCCAGGTTGCTGGATTAGTATTTAACTTACTAGGTGTTAACGAATAACTTATGAAATGAAAAAGCAAATGTTAAATCATATAAATGTGATTCTATGGCATGGTTAAGTGCTTAAGCAGAGTTTAACTGAACTTAAACTCGAGTATTGTCCGACTAGACCATCGGGATGATAGAATTGTGTCGGTTTCAACTCAGACTGCAATAGTTTGACTTGATGATATGTCTTATGTGTTATATAGACTGATAGGGTTATGTGTTATATGTTTAGGTTATTCTGTGGATATATATATATATATATATATATATATATATATATATATATATATATATATATATATATATATAACTGTATTATACTGTGATGATATTATTCTAATATTGGAGATCTATATTACTAATATTAGGTCTTCGGGTAAAGCGTTATAAATTGCGTTGCGGTAATCAACGGTTCAGGCAAGTTTCTTTTTACTTAACTCTACTAAGAGTGTTTTATTCAAACTTATGGTTAATCATTGCTGATTGCCATGAAAATTGTACTCTGTACATCTTGCATGTATAAGTCAGGTATGAAAGGCTGATCACCTTCATTACCAGTGGTTCAGAAATGTTTTTTCATGTTTAAAACTTGTTCAGTCAAAAGTTTGTTCGTGCTAATTCTCAACTATATTGATGAATTATAGCCAGCTTGTTATTCATACTCTTTAATCATGATATAACGTTAAATTGTATTTAAACTTGCTAGGCAACTTTCATGCTCACCCTTGCTATATCATGATAAAACATTGCAGATAAGGCGAATGCGTTCGGATACAGGAAAAAGATAATGCCAAGTTCAGCTTGGGATAAAATGTGCGACTAGTTTGTAATAGTATATTTTGATAAATATTGTTGTGTAATAGATATTTTATGAATTATGTATAAGTTAAGGTTACTCGACCTTGGGGATAAGTGTGTAATGTTTAATGTATAAATAATTTATGTTTATATCTTTCGCAAACAGTTATAGAAATAGTATACCGGATCTGCGGGGATTTGGGACCCGGATTCGGGGATGCTACAATGGTGGCTATAGTATTCCTCACTATTCTATGAAATAGTGTGATAATAATTATAATGATGACTCCATTTGAGTTTGGATATTGTCTACAAGACAATATTCGTGTTAAAACTCTGAGCTACGTTTTGTCGTATTCTATAATTTAAGTTTGTATTTGATTTATGTACCATGTATTTGGCGACTCAGAATGGGTTGTGTATACCTATTTTGGGGGCGCCACAGTTAGTATCAAAGCTTAGGGATAGATCACTGGCTAAGATTTGAGGCTAGAACTAGGAAGGGAGAGATGGGTAAATCCTTCGCTAGTATGACCTACCTAAGTTTATTTGTTATTTAATTGGTCGGTCAGAATATAGGGATAATATGTGGCATGTCAATTAACCCTTGTTTTGTAGCAGTGTTTGAAAATGACATCTGAAAATGTTGAGATAAGCATTGGAGCACATGAGACTGTTGAGTCACTGATGATCAATAACCAGGATAATGTGCATCATTAAGGCAATAATCCTCAGGTAAACAACAACACCGATCAAATGATAAACGATGGGATGTTCAGAGGCTTTCTACAATTCATGCAACATCGGGCGAGAGAGACTCCAGGGCAAAATACAGGTGGAAACAGTGGCAACTCATGGTTGGTCACTGCTAAGCAATTCAAGGAGTTGGGACAACCGAAGTTTTAGGGAAAGCAAGAACCACTTAAGGCAGAGACGTGGATTAAGTAGATCACTAAGATATTTGATGTCTTGGGATGCTTCGAGGAGCAAAAGGTTCCCTTTGCCACCTTCATGTTGCGAGGAGAGGCAGATCATTGGTGGGAATCTGTAAAATGTACTCAGCCTGTCGCACTAAAGATGTCATGGGAGAAGTTTCAAGAATTTTTCAATGACAAGTACTTTTTTGAAAGTATTCGTCACATGAAAGACGTGAAATTCATCAAGATAGAACAAAACAATATGACCGTATCGTAATACGAGGCAAAATTTATGGAGTTATCCCAATTTGCATCCCATTTAGTAGATAATGAAGAGCGTATGAAGCGGATGTTTCTAAGATGTTTAAAACCTAAATTACGTCAATACCTCATTTCTCATAAACTTTTCTTGTATTGAAATGTTGTGAATAGGGCTTAGTTATTGGAGCGCAATAATGAGTTAGCCCCACCAAGAGAAAGCAACCGACAAAATAATAATACCAGTGGTAGTAGTAATCGAAGCGGTGACAACAAACGTGGAGGAAATCAATATGCCAGAAATGGTAACCACTTCGGTGGTAATCATGGTCAAGATAATAGAAGTGAAAATTTTAAGAAGAGAAGGTTCAATAATGATGGAAAGACAGGAGCACCAGCACCCGTTTTCAAGGAAGAAGAACGACCACCGGTCGTATGCTACAAATGCGGGGGGAGGGACACATCAGTCCAAACTGTACGTAGCAACCAAAAACGTGTTACAAATGAGGAAGAGAAGGTCACCTAGCCCAATTTTATCGTGTAGTGAAGTCACGTCCAGCTAGGATGGAGACACCAAAGGCCGTAACAGACAAGTCAAAGCCTGTAGTTCAAGGGAGAGCGTTTGTCATGACCTCCCAAAAAGCGAGGAACCTGAACGAGGTTATCACGGGTAAGCTAATCATAAACTCTTGTGAAGTCTATACCTTATTTGATACCTATTCTACCTATTCTTTTATTTCTCCTTCTTGCGCTCAACGTTTAAATTTAACTCTGGAGAAATTAGACTTTGACTTCTCTGTTGGCACCCTCAAGTTACCTGTCGATCTTAACTCTTTGAAAATACTTGCATTTGATGTGATTTTAGGGATTGATTGGTTAACCATTCATCATGCTAAAATTGATTATTTTTATAAGGTTATTAGCTTTCATACTCCTAACCAACCTATTATGCAAATTCAAGCAACCAAACCACTAAAGACAATCACTGTCATATCAAGCCATAAAGCCATTCGTTTATTAAAAAACAGATGTCAAGCTTTCTTAGCCTATATTACAGATTTAAACAAAAATATGTCAGATTTGAATGATATTTCTATTGTTAATAAATTCCTGATGTATTCCCTGAAAAACTTCCTAGCCTACCCCTAGAGCGTGAAATTAAATTTTGTATCGACCTTGAACCTGGTATAAAACCCATTTCCAAAACCCCATATCGAATGGCTCCAATTGAACTTCAGGAGTTAAAAACCCAACTGCAAGAATTGCTAGACATTGGTTTCATTCATCCTAGTACGTCTCCTTGGGGTGCTCATGTTCTATTCGTGAAGAAGAAAGATGGAAGTATGCGACTTTGTATTGACTATCGAGAGTTGAATCATGTCACCGTCAAAAATAGGTACCCGTTACCTCGCATTGATGACTTGTTTGATCAGTTGTAAGGTGCCAAATTCTTTTCAAAGATCGATCTTCATTCCGGATATCATCAGTTAAATATTAAAACTTATGACATTCCAAAGACTGCTTTCAGAACTCAGTACAGGCATTATGAATTCCTAGTCATGTCTTTTGGATTGACTAATGCTCTTGTTGCCTTCATGGATATGATGAACCGAGTATTCAAGGAATATTTGGATCATTTTGTGGTTGTCTTTATTGATGACATTCTCATATACTCCAAAAATCATGAAGATTATGAGCAACACTTGAGGTTGATACTCTAAAAGCTTCAGGAAAACAAGTTATATGCCAAGTTAAAGAAATGCGAGTTCTAGCTTGAGAAAGTAGCATTCCTTGGGCACGTGATATCGAATCACGGAATATCTGTTGACCCAACAAAGATTGAAGAAATACAAAGCTGGGAGTAACCCAAGTCAATAAACGAAGTACGTAGCTTTCTGGGCTTAGCTGGTTATTATCGAAGATTCGTGGAAGGATTTTCTCGAATTGCCACTCCGTTAACTCAGCTGACTCGAAAAGATACAAAATTCGGTTAGAGCGAGGAATGTGAGAAGAGTTTTCAAGAACTCAAAAGGAAACTCATTTCAATACTTGTTCTGACAATACCATCTGGTTCTGATGGATTCGTCATATATAGTGATGCTTCAGGCAAAGGTTTAGGATATGTTCTCATAAAACACGGGAAAGTCATAGTCTATGCCTCACGAGAACTCAAAAAATATGAGAGGAATTATCCTACTCATGATCTAGAGTTGGTAGTTGTCATTTTTGCGCTTAAAATATAGAAGCATTACCTGTATGGGGAGAAGGTGGAGATCTATACGGATCATAAAAGCCTCAAATATTTCTTCACCCAAAAGGAATTCAATATACGGCAACGACGTTGGCTCGAGCTGTTGAAAGATTATGATCATGCCATTTAATACCATCCTAGAAAAGCGAATGTGGTAGCTGACGCGTTGAGTAGAAGATCATATGCGGTACGAGTACAATATTGTCAACGCAAATACCCATTTGGTATGAATTACAAAGGATGGAGATAGAGTTAAAGACTCTAGGGACCCACGTGATTGTTGGGCTTCGGCATAGAAACGCACAGCGGAAATTAAAATTTTAAAGCAATTTCCGAAACCCTAAAACAGGATCCATGCGAAAATCAATTAATTCAGAGGTTTAGAGATTATACCAGATATAAACAAAAACGAGAATCTGAAACCGACTGCGCCTTGAATCTCCAACACAATACAAACCGATTGCGCCTCTACGGTATCCACACGAACGCCGCACGAACCGTCGAACGATTCTGCAATAAGAAGGGCTTGCGGTACTAGCCACCAAAAGGAATGGATTTTTGAAACTTTTTTCTCTCTAGTCTCTCTCTAAGAGCGGCTAGGGTTTTTCAATTCTGATATCTTACCCTAAGTAGCTGCTATATATCATATATATAGTAGTTAAAAGGAATTAATCAAAATCAAAACCTAATTTTATAAAATCCGAATATATATATATATAGCTCTTAATTAAGTCTTACTTAATTAATATACATATATACAAATTCTCCTTTTAATTTAAATTCGTGATTTAAATACTATTAATCATATTAATATATTTAAATCCTTAAAATTTAAATTAATTCCCTTTTAAATAACGTTCTATGTGTGTGACCCTATAGGTTATTATTACGTTGGTAATAATTTTAAAATCATATTATAAAATTATAAACAGTGAGCGGCATCTAGTAATGCGTCACTGCTACCCAAGTAATAATAAGATCGATGATTCGATGCAACCTTTTGTGACCAATGTTTCAATTCAATTTAATCCTTTTAACCTTAATATCCTAGATTAAACTCGAGTCATGGAATGTGTCATACTCTTCATAATTTAATCTGAGTTTTCTTGATCAATGAGTAGACTATATGAAACAAATCACTATTTGAGCATGGCCATGCATTTCATAGTCCTACTCAATCAAGAGGCCTATGGATATCACCCATAATATATAGGATAATTAAATTCCTTCTAGATCACTCATATTTCTCACATGATTAATGATGAACCCAATAATCACCTTTATAGTCCACCCTATTAAAGGTGACATTTGATGATATCAAAGTACATAAATTCTCGTGTAGTAATATAGCGATTTCAGGTCGGAGGACCATTACATCATTGTCACTATGAGAATTGCTAATGACACTTCGCATAATGCTCCATATAGAATTCTCATGGTGGGTCTGTCCAGTACATCGTTCTCTAACATGTACCTATGCATTGACTTAATATCTCATATATTTATGACCAATAAGATTTGGTCATCAGTCAATCCACATACTAGTCTCAAAGCATCAGTGTTGTCCCATCAACAATGATACTCGACTAGGGACATTTAAGAACACTGATACTAATGGTAATATATAATCTCATGTTCAAGTCACATACTTGAAACTATATAATTTGTATCACTATTCTAAGGAATTTTATTATGTTAACAATTATATTACGCAGTAAATAAAACCATAATAAAATCATATATTTATTTAATCAAATATAATATCAAAACGTTAAGCAATTATATCAAATAATTGGCCTCTAGGGCATAAACTCTAACAGTCTCCCACTTGCACTAGAGCCAATCACTCATGTATCTAATACCCATGGAACTAGTGTGACCGTCGTGCTTCTGCTGTGACAAAGCCTTGGTTAGTGGATCTGCAACATTATCATCTGTTGGCACTCTTCCTATATATACATCTCCTCTATCAATGATTTCACGGATGAGATGGTACCGCCTAAGTATATGCTTGGATCGTTGGTGAGATCTGGGCTCCTTAGCCTGTGCAATGGCTCCATTATTATCACAGTATAGAGCAACCGGATCAACAATGGTTGGAACAACACCAAGTTCAGTGATGAACTTTTTAATCCATACAGCCTCCTTGGATGCACTAGAAGCAGCAATATACTCAGCCTCTGTTGTAGAATCGGCTACTGTCTCTTGCTTCGAACTTTTCCACCTAACAGAACCACCATTAAGGCAAAACACAAAACCTGACTGAGACTTATAGTCATCATTGTCAGTTTGGAAACTAGCATCTGTATAACCCTTTACTGCTAGTTCGTCTTCACCTCCATATACCAAGAATGAATCCTTAGTCCTTTTCAGGTACTTAAGGATATTCTTGACTGCTGTCCAGTGACCTTCACCTGGATTCGACTGGTATCTGCTCGTCATGCTCAAAGCATACGAGACATCCGGACGAGTACATATCATTTCATACATGATAGATCCAATTACCGAAGCATAAGGGATCTTTCTCATACGCTCCTCATCATCTTGTGATTTAGGACATTGGGCCTTAGAGATCTTTACACCATGAGTCACGGGTAAGTTTCCTCTTTTCGCCTCTTGAATGCTGAACCGTTTCAACACTTTATCAATATATGAACTTTTACTTAGACCGAGCATTTTTCTTGATCTATCTCTATAGATCTTGATACCTAAAATGTAGGCAGCATCGCCCAAATCTTTCATGGAGAAACATTTTCCTAACCATGTTTTTACAGCCTGTAAGGAAGGAATGTCATTCCCAATAATTAATATGTCATCAACATATAATACTAGGAATACAATGTGACTCTCACTAACCTTCTTATATACACAAGGTTCATCTTCATTTTTAATAAAGCCAAATTCTTTAACTGCTTCATCAAATCGAAGATTCCAACTCCGAGAGGCTTGCTTCAATCCATAAATGGATCGATGCAGCTTACATACCTTTCCAGCATCTTTTGGAGTGATAAAACCCTCAGGTTGTGTCATATACACATCCTCAAGGAGATTTCCGTTAAGGAAAGCAGTTTTGACATCCATCTGCCAGATTTCGTAATCATAAAAAGCTGCAATAGCAAGTAAGATCCTGATGGATTTAATCATTGCCACTGGAGAGAAGGTTTCATCATAGTCAACACCTTGAATTTGTTTGAAACCTTTTGCTACCAGTCAGCCTTTATAGGTTTGTACATTACCATCCATATCGGTTTTCTTCTTGAAAACCCACTTGCACCCGATTGGTTTTACCCCTTCGAGTGGATCAACCAGAGTCCATACTTGGTTAGTATACATGGAGTCCATCTCAGATTTCATGGCTTCAAGCCATTTCTCAGAATCTGGTCCATTCATAGCTTCTTGGTAGGAAGCAGGCTCATCTTGATCTATGAGCATCACATCGCCGTTTTCAGTCACAAGATATCCATAATATCTCTCAGGCTCTTAGCGTGTCCTACCAGATCTACGAATGACTTGTGTAATTTGAGCAGGTTCACTTTCCACAATTTCTTGTGGTTCCTGCTCATGTTCCAACTCAGGTTCAATGATATTTTGTGGTTCTCGAATTTCTTCGAGTTCTACTTTCCTCCCACTGTTTCCTTTAGAGACGAATTATCTTTCTAGAAAAATACTAGTTCGAGCAACAACCACTTTGTTCTCAGAAGGTTTGTAGAAATAATACCCTTTTGTTTCCTTTGGGTATCCTACAAAATTACATTTGTCAGATTTGGGTCCGAGCTTGTCAGAATTCAGACGTTTTACGAACGCCTCGCAACCCCAAATCTTCATGAACGACATACTAGGACGTTTCCCAGTCCACATTTCATATGGTGTCTTCTGAACCGTCTTTGTAGGAACATGGTTAAGTGTGAATGCAGCTGTCTCTAGGGCATGACCCCAGAAGCTTATTGGAAGATCTGCATGACTCATCATTGATCGTACCATGTCCAACAAGGTTCGATTTCTCCTCTCAGATACACCATTCCATTGCGGTGTTCCAGGTGGAGTGAGCTGTGATATAATACAACACTCCTTTAGAAGGTCATCAAAGTCTGGGCTTAAGTATTCACCTCCTCGATCGGATCGAAGGGCTTTTATGCTTTTGCCAAATTGGTTTTGAACTTCATTCTTGAATTCCTTGAACTTTTCAAAGGATTCAGATTTGTGTCTCATAAGATACACATATCCATATCTACTAAAGTCATCAGTAAATGTAATGAAGTAATAAAACCTACCTCTTGCTAACGAACTCATGGGTCCACATACATCACTATGTATAAGTCCCAATACATCGCTAGCCCGTTCACTGTGTCCAGTGAAAGGGGCTTTAGTCATCTTTCCTAATAAACAAGACTCGCATTTCTCATATGATTCAAAATCAAATGAATCCAAGAACCCATCTTTATGGAGTTTGGATATGCGTTTCTCATTTATATGGCCTAAACGACAGTGCCAGAGATATGTCGGATTTGAATCATTTGATTTAAATCGTTTTGTATTTATGTTATAGATAGGCATTTCTAAATCAAGAATATAGAGACCGTTAAACAATTGTGCAACACCATAACAAATATCATTTAAGTAAAACAAACAACGATTGTTTTTATTATAAATGAAAAACCTTTCTTGTCCAAACAAGAAACAGAAATAATGTTTTTGCTTATAGCAGGCACAAAATAACAATCTTCTAATTCTAAAACTAGCCCAGTGGGCAAAGATAAATGATAAGTTCCTACGGCCAGTGCAGCAACTTTTGCTCCATTTCCAACTCGTAGGTCAACCTCTCCTTTCGCCAAAGTTCTACTCCTTCGGAGTCCCTGCACATTAACACAAATGTGAGAACCACATCCAGTATCCAATACCCATGATGTAGAAGTAGATAAGTTGACTTCTATAACATATATACCTGAATCAGAAGTCGTACTTCCTTTTCTTTTCTTCACTTCTTCCAGATAAACATGACAATTCCTTTTCCAGTGTCCAGGTTTTCCACAGAAGTGACATTCACCTTCTTTAGCCACCCCACCTTTAGGTTTTAAAGCCTGTTTAGTTTTGGAATTGGGTTTGGCAAAAGATTTAGATCTTATCTTCTTCTTGCCTTTCCAATTTCCCTTAGCATTCCCCTTTTGCACCATCATTATGGGAGTGGGTCCTGCCTTTTTCATGTTGTTCTCGGCAGTTCTTAACATGCTCAACAACTCAGTAAGGGGTTTCTCAATTTCATTCATAAGATAGTTCATAACAAATTGAGAGTAGCTGCTGTTCAAAGATTGCAAAACAAGGTCAGTTTGGGCTTCCGGAGTGATTGGAAAACCAAACCTATCAAGGTACTCAATATACCCAATCATTTTCAGCACATGTGGACCAACTGGATCACGTTCACCCATTTTGCAGTGATACAATGCCTTGCTTGTATCATACCTCTCCTGTCGAGCATGCCCTTCGAACAATTTCTTGAGATGCTCGATCATCTCATAAGCATCCATCAACTCATGTTGCTTCTGAAGCTCAGCGTTCATGGTTGCTAGCATGACATAACTCACATCCAGAGCATCATCTTGATGCTTCTTGTAAGCATTATGCTCCGCACGTGGTGCAGTGACAGCTGGTGCTGCAGGAATGGGCCCATCAAGGACATATAGCTTACGCTCTTGTTTGAGGACAATCCTCAAGTTCCTATGCCAGTCAAGGAAATTAATTCCACTTAGCTTGTCCTTTTCAAGGACTGATCGTAATGAAAGACTATTTGTGTTGTTGTTGTTTGCCATTTGATATCTACAATTTATAAGTGCAACAATAATAAGTCAAATTACAGAGTTGATATTATATAATTGATAATAGTACATTCAAAATATACCTCCCACTATTTTATTCAAATTAATAGCCCTCACTATTAATTCGGAAAGCATTTTCTATTAAATCTTTCTAGTGAGCCAAGATCCATATTTCATTATGCCTTAAGTTAGCTTTGGCTATTCTCTCAAAACATAATTATTTAAGTAGACAACCCTTTGTCAATTATATCATATATAACTCCTGGATAGTTTGGTAAACAACATTTGTTTCTAGTCCATCTAATGGTACCAACCAAACTCTATGCCTCTAAGTCCACAATCCTATTGAGATAACTTAGTTAAGTCGGGCCCAATGATTTTAATAGTTTGGATATCACAATTATCCTATCACATCTTACCTAGATAAATAGGGTACTTTGCTTTGGGAAACCTACATCTATTGATCAAGGTCTAGATGAGTGTTATTCATTGGAAGACATCTGATTTAAACTTAATAATTTAATGAGGGATTTTATTAATTTAGATCTCACCAATTTTAATCTTGTTAAGCATGCACATTATTAATCATATCATATCATATACAAGCATAAATAAAGTGCAAAATTAAATGTGTCACGGTTATGGCCCAATCCACTGTCAATCTTTTCAAGCTAATGAAAGATTGAAGGTCAATCTAAGGTGGTAAAAGATCTTAAAATAAATAACTTCCTTGGATCTTCCTCTAGCATGCGCCTCCTCTCCATCATCATCTTTCCATTGTGTTCTCCATCTTGACATCTTCATCAATTACAGATTATTACATGACATAAAGAAACCTCGAGTTACATTCGAGGGGATTTAGATAAGAAGAGAATATTACATTAGAATTTATAGAAAGGCACGACATGCAAGTCGTATTTCAAAACCAAAAACCACTAACCTATGGGTCAAAAGGCCATAACTGTGCACCATGCATATCACAATAAGCACATTTATATATAATTAAAGAAAACTATATATAAAATATAGGGGACACGACAATCGTGCGCTACGACGGGGGGGGGGGGTGGGGTCCAAGGGGGGGTCTGCCCCCCTGGCGGTGGTCCGGCTCTGAAACAGTTTCAGAATCATACATTTTAATCCACCAAAACACCCATAATAACAAATCATATATGTCCAGTTTCGATTTAATCATATTAAAACGAATAACAGTACACCCAGAATTTATCATATATTTCCAGTTTCGATTAATCATATTAAAATGATTCTTCATGCTTCTAATCCGATTAGAATAGTTATATTGTTATTCCACCGATTAAAGATACGATTAACAGTATCATCATATATATTACCAGAATACACATACAACGGAATATCATATATTCAATTTTATATCGGTAAACATGCATCATCATATATCATATATATCGAATACAATTAAAACACGTAATCTGAATTAATCTTTTCGCAAGTAGCTCTGATACCACTGTTGGGCTTCGACACAGAAACGCACTGCGGAAATTAAAATTTTAAAGCAATTTCCAAAACCCTAAAATAGGATCCATGCAAAAATCAATTAATTCAGAGGTTTAGAGATTATACCAGATATAAACAAAAACAAGAATCTAAAACCGTCTGCGCCTCGAATCTCCAACACAATACAAACTGATTGCGTCTCTACGGTATCCACACGAACGCCGAACGAACCGTCGAACGATTCTGCAATAAGAAGGGCTTGCAGTACTAGCCACCAAAAGGAATGGATTTTTGAAACTGTTTTCTCTCTAGTCTCTCTCTAAGAGCGGCTAGGGTTTTTCAATTCTGATATCTTACCCTAAGTAGCTGCTATATATCATATATATAGTAGTTAAAAGGAATTAATCAAAATCAAAACCTAATTTTATAAAATCCGAATATATATATATATATATATATATATATATATATATCTTAATTAAGTCTTACTTAATTAATATACATATATACAAATTCTCCTTTTAATTTAAATTCGTGATTTAAATACTATTAATCATATTAATATATTTAAATCCTTAAAATTTAAATTAATTCCCTTTTAAATAAAGTTCTATGTGTGTGACCCTATAGGTTATTATTACGTTGGCAATAATTTTAAAATCATATTATAAAATTATAAACAGTGAGCGGCATCTAGTAATGCATCACTGCTACCCAAGTAATAATAAGATCGATGATTCGATGCAACCTTTTGTGACCAATGTTTCAATGCAATTTAATCCTTTTAACCTTAATATCCTAGATTAAACTCGAGTCATGGAATGTGTCATACTCTTCATAATTTAATCTGAGTTTTCTTGATCAATGAGTAGACTATATGAAACAAATCACTATTTGAGCATGGCCATGCATTTCATAGTCCTACTCAATCAAGAGGCCTATGGCTATCACCCATAATATATAGGATAGTTAAATTCCATCTAGATCACTCATATTTCTCACATGATTAATGATGAACCCAATAATCACCTTTATAGTCCACCCTATTAAAGGTGACATTTGATGATATCAAAGTACATAAATTCTCGTGTAGTAATATAGCGATTTCAGGTCGGAGGACCATTACATCATTGTCACTATGAGAATTGCTAATGACACTTCGCATAATGCTCCATATAGAATTCTCATGGTGGGTCTGTCCAGTACATCATTCTCTAGCATGTACCTATGCATCGACTTAATATCTCATATATTTATGACCAATGAGATTTGGTCATCAGTCAATCCACATACTAGTCTCAATGCATCATTGTTGTCCCATCAACAATGATACTCGACTAGGGACATTTAAGAACACTGATACTAATGGTAATATATAATCTCATGTTCAAGTCACATACTTGAAACTATATAATTTGTATCACTATTCTAAGGAATTTTATTATGTTAACAATTATATTACGCAGTAAATAAAACCATAATAAAATCATATATTTATTTAATCAAATATAATATCAAAACGTTAAGCAATTATATCAAATAATTGGCCTCTAGGGCATAAACTCTAACAGTGATGATGTCAAATATACGAGTAGAACCGACTTTAATTGATAAAGTTAAAGATGCTCAAGCTACGGACCTGTTATGCGTATAAGGAAGAAATGCAAGAAGGTGCTATTTCGGAAGCAAGAATTAATGAAGAATGTATACTTCGAGTCAACTCCAGACTTTGTGTTCCTAACGACTCTAATTTGAAGTACAAAATCATGATGGAGGCACACAACACACCATTTGTAATCCATCCTTAGAGTACCAAAATGTATCGTGATCTTTGACATAAATTTTGGTGGATCAATATGAAAAAAGAGAACGCGGAGTTTATCCCAAGGTATTTATCTTGTCAACGAGTCAAGGCGGAGCATCAAGTACCAAAAGTACCATTACAACCACTTGAAATTCCATAATGGAAGTGGGAGCACATTATCATAGATTTCGATACTGGTCTTCCCAAGGTTTCTCAAGGCATATACGCAATTTGGGTCATTGTTGATAGATTGACCAAGTCTGCTAATTTCTTACCTATACGAGAAGCATATTCACTTGAACATCTTGCTCGTATATACATAAATGAGATTGTAAGACTGCATGGTATGCCAGTATCCGTAGTTTCTGATCGAGACCCAAGATCCACTGCACGGTTTTGGGTTACTTTGCAGAAAGCTATGTGAATGGATTTATGATTTAGTTTGGCATATCATCCTCAGACAAATGGGCAGTTAGAGAGGATTATTCAAACTCTTGAAGATCTATGAAGACTCTGTGTCCTAGACTTCAAAGGAAATGACCAGGGAGTTAGAATCTGGAATAAAATTAAGGTATCCTCACCTCTTCGACATAGCACGTACGTACACCGATTTCGAGGACGAAATTTCATAAGAAGGGGAGGTTGTAAGACCTCGACTTTAATGAATAAGGATTAATTTTCTCTAAATATCATTTTGAATATTATGGTGTGGATTGGATATAATGTTATAGTTGTGGGTAATATTTATAAATTTTGCATAGTAAGCAAGTTGTCATAAAATATTCGATTGGTCGAGGAATATTCATTTTATCAGGGAATATTCGTATGACGGCACAATCATTGGTGCACCCCACAACAGAATTACTGTCGGAGTTAGAAAATGACAGTAATAACTTTTTTATAAAAATAACGGCAAAAGTTTTACCATTAACTGTTGAAATACCTGGTGATAAAAGTACAGTAATACGTGTTGTTTCATAGTAGCACACGGTATTGTACAATATCTTTGATTATTGATGCTTCCGTAAGAAGTCACTCAATTTTATTCAATTATAGCCATAGTAATTGCTGCATAGTATCTCACATTATTGATTCAATTATTGTCACAATATTTATATTATTAAATCAATAATTGATATGATAAAGTTATTCATATTATTATTTGCATTATTGACGATGTCTAGAAAGTTCTGTCGAGGAAAGGGGTGTGGTCACCTAATTACGCGCCAATAAGGAGAAGTCCTTATCAAAAAGCCCCCTCTTACTTGGGAATGATCTGGTTGTTAATATTGTGAGTTATAATATTAATGATGAAAAAATATTATTAAAAATATGCTTAGTGAAGCCAAGTGAATTGAGATAAATAGAGGGGTATGTTTTGAAATATTTCTTGTAAATTTGGCTTATTATATGGACTCCCACTTTCTCATTTTTCAAAATTGTCGGTAGAAAGTTATCTCAGTTTTGTTTTATTACTTATATATTTATATATATATATAAGTTATATATATATATATATTATATAAGTTTTGTTTTTTATGAAAAATAGAATATATTATATTTTATTAAAAATAGTGTTGCATAGTACTGCATAGTATGTGTATAGTGCTGCATAGTGCAGCATAGTAAAATCAAAATATTTAAAGATTCGGCCAAAGAAGCGCCCGTGAATTTCCTTATTGTTCACTCGTGATTTTCTAAATTCAAATTATATCCTGTCATTCTTCTATAAATAGGATTCTTAGTTTAGAATTGAAAATCACACCAAAATCAGAGAATTCTTCTTCTATAATATTGAGTGTATTTCTTTAGAGTTTAAGGAAACTTTGAGTGTAGAAAATAGTTTAAATTTTCTTCAAGAATATCCTCGCCCTACCAGTCAGAAATACTTTTCTTTTAAGGTAAGGGATATTATTTTTGTTCAATATTCATAAAAAATAATATTTTCTTCCATACTATGTAGTATGTAAGTAATATTATTTCGTTTGAGATTCTGAATTCTACACTCATTTTGTTAATTATTATTTCTATACTCCTTGAAATTAGTAGCATATCCTTAAAATTTGTGTTTCATCTAGTATCTTTTCACAAGAATATTTTCCTGAACATTCTTGTTAAATTTTAATCTTTTCATGCCAGAGTACTATTCACTCAGGTACTATTCACCCAGGGTACTATTCATGACAAAAATTAATTTCTTTTTTGTCTAAATTATTTTTGATACAATATTATTCTTGAATTTTGCTCCACAAAGCAGTTATCATGTTGACAATTTGGACATTCTTGAACTCTGGATAAATTGATTTATAAATCTTTAAATTTTATCCTTGCTATTACTTAATTGAATTTTTATATCATTGTCATCATCCGCATGCTTATATTGTGATGAAAGTCATCTTTGGCCCGTAGTGCATAGATGGTGTAGAGATTCGAAATTTTCTGCACACTTGTTACTAACATTGCAGGAAGGTAGATTTATCTTTCGGAGATAACCCTAGAAGACAGCTCATATCCATTCTGGATACCATCGGAAGTTCAGTCTCAACCCCGGAACACACACCGGGAGTATCAGTTCCAACCTCGGAGATAACCCCGAGTTTCATCCTTGAAGATAACCCCAAGGAATGTCGTTACAGTTCTGGTAATAACCCTAGAAATGCTTGTTTCAAATGCATGCAATCAGCTTCAACCTTGGAACTCCTGCCGAGGCACTCATTCCAAAGACCCAGAGCTAACACCGAGAAGACAGGCACACTTAAAGATGACCCTGCGGAATTTAAACACTTGCAGCATTCCAATCTCAGAGATAACCCTGAGCAACATCTGCTTTACCAGCCCAAACCGGAGATATCCCCAGTGAGGTGAAAAATTGTCATCTTGCCACCTCAACCCCAGATTGCGCTGTCTCAACATCTCATACATACATTTCTATACAATAATTTCCCACAAGAGTCAAGGAGTTCCAATCTCGAGTGACTATTACGCAAGGCAGCACACCGGATAGAATTTGAAGCTTGAAGACCATGGCCATGGTCCCCTCTTCCTGACTTCATAAAACCTCTAATCCCATGTCATTGTGTAACTCTCAACAAAAGTGGTTTCAGAAAGGTCTTATACACCACATTCGGATGCTCGATTTGAAGTTCTGTAAGTTTGAGCGGACATCATAATGCATGAGTGTACGTACTTCGAGACGGCAGGACCCGCGGAGCCCGGGGCACCCCGGGCAGCCGCAGGTGCATCTGCGACTGCCGCAGGTACACCTGCGGCAACCAGCTCTATAAATATAGAGCTTGGGGTGGCCATATTCACAGAGGAAAAGGCGAGGAAGCCCTGTCAAATTTGCTATATACACACTCCATATTGAGTGCTTTCTCATTTTAAACACCTGTTAGCTCGCATATATCTATATTTTTACCGGTGGGAGCTGAGTGTTCATCCATTTATAGTCATAGAAGTCTTCTTTTGTAGCCCACTGTAAGCCTTCTTACACATTATAAAGCCTTTCCCTTCATCTTTGCACACACTATTTTTCACATTGAGAGTCGTGTTGTGTGTGTATGCACGGACTTCGGTCTGTCGTTTTCATTTCTGTCTGTATATATATACTTATATATGTATATATTTATATATATGGTCTAACATTATCGAGTTATGCCTCGATTAAGCCTAGACTTTTGTCTGGAGCGTTTACTTGCTTATATATATATATATATATATATATATATATATATATATATATATATATGAACTGTTGTCGGATTATGTCTGATGATCCTGGATTTTACATCCGTTATATATATGTTATGAACTGTTGTCGAGCTCTGTTCGATGAGCCTGGATTTTATATCAAGTGTTTTTCCTGCTTTTATATATATATATATATATATATATATATATATATATATATATATATATATATATATATATATATATATATATATATAAATAGCAATAACTCGCTGAAATAATAAACCGAGCCGGGATTGAGAAACATCATGTGCCTTTACCGCTTATATATATATATATATATATATATATATATATATATAATTTATATTTCTGTCAGGCCTGGAGTTTACTTCTTGGCCTTTTACTACTTTATTTACATTCCGTCCCACCTGGAGTTTACTTCGTGGCGGTTGATCGCATTTATTGCTTTATTTGCATTTCTAATCCCCCGTGGAGGTGCTTCTTGGTGGTTGATCATGTCTCTATATATTTATTTATCGTTTTTATATATTTACATTTACGATCCCCCATGGAGGTGTTTCGTGGTGGTTGATCATGTCTATATATATATATATATATATATATATATATATATATATATATATATATATATATATATATATATAGCTTTTATATGTATAATTGCTTACTGTTTTTCATATAAACTGCAGCATCGTGTGAGCCTAGGAATCCTGTGATCATAGATTCAGTCCATTGAATCTAGATTTGCTTCCTGTGATGGACATTTTCAGCTGAAAGTAGCTTATAAATTATTCACAGTATTTGAATTTCTTTAGATTGCTTTCATGCCAGTGAGGAGTTTTACACTGCCATATATTATTTTCTCGAAGATGCTTCGCATCTCGAAAAAATAAAAGCAAACAAGCCGAACATTTAATAATAAAATGGAAGTATTAAAAGGTCTCGATTACTATTGAGCATAGGGTTTGAAAAACCTCTTTTATAAAACTTCACTGCTATATCATGTTTAAAAATGAATTTTTATATAAATTCAAACCGTTTGTATATAGGTGCGAACGAGGCCTCGCACTACTTCCAAATAAATTTCATATTGATCCACACACACACACACATATTCATATAACAGTTTCTTGAAAAGTGGTGGTCACTGTGGTAACACGGATTTCTGGGGGTGCCTAACACCTTCCCTCCGCATAATCAAGCCCCCGAACCCAAATGAATCTCAGTTTCATAGACCCGTTTAGCAGTGTCACATCATTGGGTCAATGTTCAAACCTTTTCTCAGTTGCGTTGGTGCAACCAGTTAAAAATACCAACTGGAAACTCTTACAGTCAAATTGTCGACATATACATGTCGAACCTTTTTTACTTATTTTTTCAAACAAATCTCAAATAACATGAGAAGACCAAAGAACAAGAACAGAAAATAGATAAATAAAAATCCCGACGTCAACATGTGGCAACTCTTCTGGGGACGACAGTAAGAGGGCTTAAGCCACTACTTCAAGCTTTTCAAAATTATTATATGCTTGTGTGTGAATGTTACATTTATATTTATGATGAATGTGTACGAATGCATTTAATTACTTCACTACAAAATATCTATCTATGATATTAGTGTTTCGCATATGTCATCATTTGCATAAACAGTGAGACACGTTGTATGTGAATGTATGTTATTTGGTTCCTCCACCAGGAGGCTATCCTGTCGGTGTTTGATTACTGGACTCGTAGGGAGACTAATTCCAACGAGGCTCAGGAAAGGCACCACCCAGATTCGCTCCAGTTGAAAAATAGGATTAACTTCCCGTCAAGTAGATTGCGATGATTTGGGAACCTTCATGCCAAAAATCCGTGAGAGTAACCCTAAGATAGGTCAGCCTCTGATAAACCAAACGCGGAGGAAATTCTCTTCATGCTTTCCATTTTTCTATTACTTTTAAAAGCATTTACTTATAATTTTATTCCGTGTTCATATTTATGTAATGGAAAATATGAAGAAATGCGCATACATGACATGCTATCAAATGACACCCATTTTTGCAGGATAATATTCCTAAAATGGACACATTATGATAGCATGTAAACATTTACATTATCCCTAAGACTAAACTACATAAGTTTTTGTAGGTAAACAATTGGGCATGTTACTCGCTCAAAATCTAAAAAGACCACGAGCCTACAACCAATCATGTCTTCTTCTGACCAGTCTAATCCCGTTTCTTGAGAAGAATTTGACGGATTAAGTAAACAAATTACAGATTTGGCTATTCTGCTTAAAGAATTGCATCAGTCTACTCAAGGCTCAAAGGTCCCTACACATACAGAATCCTCTACACAAGGAGGGACACAAGGTTTGGATAAAATAAATTCGGAACCTCAGTTAGATACGACCAACTGTAACGCCCGAGAAAATTAGATTTATATGAGAATTTAATTTTTATTTGGTTATGTGAATTAAATGAATTTAATTTATATTTATGTGAGTAAGCTATGTGAAGGTCATTTTATGGCCTAGGATGTACGGATGTGGTTAGTATTCTGGCTATGTGTTAGAATTAATTATTTTAAATTTCTAAGGCAAAAATAAAAGTTTTAGGAGAAATTTCCGTAAAAATACTATTCATCCGTTTTTGCTCGGGAATTAAGTTTAAAATTTTGAGAAACTCATAATGATAGAATACGAAGATAAGATGGAATATCTAATAATATTTCATTAATGGCAAACGAAGTTTTTGCCTGCGGACTTAAAAACTAAGGTTTGGGAAAAATGATTTCCGAGAAGAAATGAAATGCGTATAATGATTATGATGATTATGCGTGTGAATACGAGGGTGATACTATTTAGTATATGATTATAGTATAAAGATTTAATACAATGTACAATACGAATATCGTACGAGTATTATATGAAGAGAATACATGAATTATACATGTAAAATACGATTGGTTTGAATGGACTTATAGTTTAAGGACTTTGTAAAATCTAATTGTACTTGGATTATATCAAGCCCAATAATTTGTATAATAAAGCTCAAGTTAAGACCCAATATTAAGTTTAATTATGCCCGGTCCAAGAAACTGAACCGTGGATCGAACCGATGGGTCACCGGATGGGTAAAACCCATGGGGATGACCCATGGAGCATGTGGGCTGGCCACTTGGCCACCAATTAAAGTGGTTACTTGGTGGCTGAGTTGTTGAGGAGGTGGGAATAGTATGGAGGTCACACAATGACCATTATACCCTCCATTTGGTTTGCCTATAAAAGAAAGCTTAAGTTGGTCATTTATGGTTTTAAAAGAATTGTCCAACTTATATTAAGAGAGAGAAAGAGCTATAAATAAGTAATCATCATACTTTGAAGCAAACCATAACAAGTTTTACCAAGAACGTGAAGAACAAAGAGGTAAAATTTTGTAAATGTTAACTTTTCTAATTTTTGATTCCTTAATCATAAAGAATCATAGATTGGTAGAGCATGCCTTTTATGGAGGAATAATAATGGCTTTTAATGATTACAACATTGATAAGTCATGTTTAAGTAGAAATCTTAAGGATTTACGTAAGTATAAACCGTAGAAAACATTGAATGATATACACGGTTGTTGATGGATAAATTGAAAACCATCTTTGTTAGGATATGTTCATCTTACTTGGTTAGGATGTAGATAAGGAATCAATGGAGTTGTTCCATTTGATTTGGTATACAAAACACAAGTAACAAAGTTATAGCAAATTTTACGGAATTAGACGTTAAACGTCGAAAATGTAAAAATTCCATATTAGTGGTCAAAAGTTGTCGTGTGACTTAGAAATGTTGGTTTTCAATGTCAAAATGTGAGTTAAGGTATTCAAGAGTTGTAGACTCAAGAATCGTCTAATTCCGACTTAGAATGAAGAAAACAAGTATTTAACGCTCAAGAACAATAAACGAACGCTCGATAATGAACTTAAAAGTGAATTATGAGTTAACGGATTTAGAAATGTAAATTTATTATATGAACACTTATATTATGTAAAATGGAAGCTGAGGGCTTTTGAACGGACCAATTCGGACTTATAACGAAGAAGTTATTAGCCCGGGAAATTCATCAAAAAAATTTTCTTTCAAAAATTTCTGCGTCTGAGGTCTGGCGCCGCAGCGCCAGACAAAGCTTGCTAAGGCACGCCGCAGTGCCATGCACAGTATTAAGAGCTACTAAAGAGTGGTGTCGCATCACCATTCACACATTTAAGTTCCGCGCCGCAGCACCGGGACGAGTGTCTATCTATTGTAAACTGGCGCCGCAACGCCAGTGTTGAATATAAGGGCCGCGCCGCAGCGCCAAGACAGGGGAAATGTTGAACAAGTTAGGTTTGAACTTAAATGTTTCAAAACTACTATAAGATAAGTTGATATACTTAATGTACATACTAAAATTATTCCTATGTTACATATATTAATATATATTATGATGAACTTAGGAATCAAACGTAAGTTGATAGTAGATAAACGAAGAACGCGAAGTGTAAATAAGTAAACCATAAACGGTAATCAACGTTGGTATTTCACCAATGATGATCGAGTTTCGGTTAGTAACGTAAGAACGTTAACAAGTCGTGATGAAGAGTAGTAAGTCGAATTGACATTATTAATGAAATAATTTCAATTAAAACATAGAAGAGAAAGAGGTTGGTAGAAACAATATAATTGATTGTTTGGTAGCTAATTACAGTGTGATATGTGAATATATCATGTAGATTCTGTAAAGACTGAGAACTGTTGAATATTTTATTCAAAGACACTTGAAGGCAAGTTTTCTTAACGCTTGTCAAACCTTCGTGTTAGCCGAGTTTTGGGTGATTCATATAATGAGTTGCATGAATGATTTTAACGAAAGGGTGTCAGTTTTAACTCGGCTAGACTATTCGTAAGAGTTAGATGGATTTGTGTACGTGTCTTTCTATATAAAAATGATAACGATATCCTTTGACAAATAGTTGGTACGGATTCAAAGGTAAGTTTGTCTATGAACAAACAAAAGTATTTTTCATCATTTATTCGATGAACACGCGAGTTTGCCAAATCTTAAACGTAAATACTTTTAACTGATGAATGTTGATCAATATACAGTACTATAGGCTGATCACCTTGAAGTGCTCATAAGAAATGTCGGATGTACGACTTTAATGTTGTAATGTCCTTTTTATGTATAAAAATAGAAAGAGAATGTTCATAGTCTTTCGACCGGTTCAAAATTCCTAAGCTATTATATACTTTGGAATTGATGTATGAATTGATAAGTACTAGTCAATGTTTCGTAGTACTACATGACTATTTGTTCAATTATGTAAAATAATCATATAATTCACGAGTATGGTATTTTTAAAACCCCAAATTTTACGAATAAAGATTTAATTTTCTCAAAATATTTTTTTTAAGTATTATGGTGTGGATTTGATATAATGTTATAGTTGTGGGTAGTATTTATAAATTTTTCAAAGTATACAAGTTGTTATGTTATATTCGATTGGTCGTAGAATATTCGTTTTAACAGGGAATATTCGTACGACGGCACAATCATTGGTGGACCCCACAATAGAATTATTGTCGGAATAAGAAAACGACAGAAATATTTTTTATGAAAATAACGGCGAAAGTTTTACCGTTAACTATTGAACTACCTGATAGTAAAAGTACAGTAATACGCGTGGTTGCATAGTAGCACACGGTATTGATTATTGATGCTTACATTAGAAGTCACTCAGTTTTGTTCAATTATTGCTACAGTAATTGCTGCATAGTATCTCACGTTATTTGATTCAATTATGTCGATATTTTGTATATTAGTAAATCAATAATTGAGACAAAAAAGTTATTAATATTATTATTTGCAATATTGACGATGTCTAGAAGTTCTGTCAGTGAGAGGTTTGGTTACCTAATTGCGCGCCAATAGTGATAAATCCTTATTGAAAAGCCCCTTATTTCTTGGGAACGACCTGTTTGTTAATATTGCAAGTTATAATAATGATGAATAAATGTTGTTAAAAATATTAAGGGGATTTTTATGAAGTATTTGATGTAAATGTTAATTATTTATGGACCCCATTTACCCAATTTTAAAAATAATCGGTAGAAAATTATTTATTTAATAAATTTGGGGGCCACATGTGGGGCCCACGAATGGAATAAGTGGGATGGTTCAAGGGTTTTGCAAGGTTGCATGAAAGGCAGGGAAGTTATATATATATATATATATATATATATATATATATATATATATATATATATATATATATATATATATATATATAAAGGTTTGAAAAAAATGTCAGAAGAAAGAAAATGAGGGGGAGATTGGTTACCCGAGAATGGAGGGAGTTAAAATTATTATTATTATTATTATTATTATTATTATTATTATTATTATTATTATTATTATTATTATATTATAATAAGTTTTGCTTTATTTGATTATAAATAGAATATTTTATATTTTATTTAAAGTTTTTGTTTTATTAGAATATTTTATTGCATAGTGCAGCATAGTAAATCAAATTTTTTTTTCAGAATTCAGCCGAAGGTATGCCCGTGAGATTTCCTTCTGTTCAGCCGTGATATTTTTCTGAAATGGTATGCTTTCCATTCTTCTATAAATAGGATGCTTAGTTAGAATTGAAAATCACACCAGAATCAGAGAATTCTTCTTCTATAATATTGAGCGTATTTCATTCGAGTTTAGAAAGCTTTGAGTGAAAAAAATAGTGAAAGTTTTCTTCAAGAATATATCCGCTATACCATTTGGAATACTCTTCTTTTTGAGGTAAGGGGTATTATTTATTTCATATTCTAAAGAGATATTATTTTTCCTATTCGTATGAATATTATTTCGTTCAATATTTGTAAGAAATATTATTTTCAGTTAATATTCGAAAGGAATATTATATTCTTTCAATATTTGAAATAATATTATTTTCATTTAATATTCGTAAGGGATGTTATTTTTGTTCAATATTCGCTTGAAATAATATTTTCTACCATATTCTGTAGTATATAAGTAATATTATTTCATTTTAGATTTTTAATTCTATACTCATTTGATTAAAGTTTTGGCTTCTATAATCCATAAAATTAGTAGAATATCCTTGATATTTGCGCTTCATCCAGTATCTTTTCATGCAAATATTATTCTAAGCATTCTTGATAAGTTTTAACTTTTTCATGCCGGAGTACTATTCACAGGGTTACTATTTACAGGGTACTATTCACTCGAGTACTATTCACCCGGTGTACTATTCATGATAAAAATTGATTCGTTTTTGGTCTAAATTATTTTTGGTACAATATTTTTCTTGAATTTTACTCCACAAAGCAGTATCATATTGACAATTTGAACGTTATTGAATTCTAAATAAATTAAATTATAAATCTTTAAAATTTATCCTTGAACTTGTTTTATTGAATTATTATTTTATTGTCATCATCCTCATGATTATATTGTTATGAAAGTTATCTTTGGCCCGTAGTACATAGATGGACTTGGTATGATTATGACCAGGGATTATTCGGTAACATCATGATCATGATGTTACAATTGATGTGGTAAAAGTCCTCATTGGCCCGTAGTGCATTGATGGACAATTTTTTGTATGATTATGGCCATGGATTCTCTTCGGCCAAGGGTTCAAAGATAAATTATTTTATGGCATGATCATAACCGTTGATGAAAACACGATTATCTTTGTCCCGTAGTGCATGGATAATTCGTGGTCGTGATACTAAAAAATATCATTAGCCCGTAGTGCAGGGATGATTTGATGATGTGGATTATTTATTAAGCTGAATCTTAGAGAAAAAATTGATGATAAACTTTTTAAATCATAGAAGATAGTAGATTTTATACTCTACTTGACTCTTCTAATGGATTGCTTATTCCGCTGCAGTTGTTGATCTAAAACTTGTTGTCTATTATATTCTATCAGTTGTTATACTGTTGAAGGCTAATGATAATTTATTCTGCATTATCTTAGTCATATTATTTCTTACTGGGCTAGTTGAGCTCACCCTTTCTTTCACTGTTCTCTTCAGGAAATGAGAATATAGTTGGGACTAGTCGGGGAATGGATTGACAGTCCAGATGGTTGCATTAGTAGTCCTCACTATTCTGTGAAATAGTGTGATAATAAATGTATTGAGGACTTATTTTGAGTTTGAATATTATCTAGAAGACAATATTTGTATTAAAACTCACAGCTCGTGTTGTATATTTAAGTTTATATTTGTATTCTGTACCATGTATTTCGAGACTCAGAATGGATGATGTATACCTCTTTTGGGGGAGTAACAGTATTGATATTATTCTTTGTTAGACTTGTTTAGCTAGTTATGCTCATTTCTTGAGTGAATTATATGATTGCAGCTAAAGCCGAACGTACTGAGAATGCTAAGAGAGATAAAGGCAAGGTTAGTATGGTTGTATGTATTATAATTATGAATAACAAATGATGTAATCGGTTAATGAACCTGGGAAAGGATTTTAGTATGATTATAATAAAAAGATAGTTAATACGTTCATTGTGTTGTGCTTGCAATGGAATGATTATATGAGTATGAGTATCGTGTAACACCATATGTCGGGTTGGAAGATACCCGAATTTGGGGGCGTAACACCAACAAAGACCCTGAAAATACCCATCTCAAAGGAGATCCAAACACAAGTGATATTAGGAAAAAGGTCCTTCAAATGGAAGAAACCATCCGTTCTCTCAAGGGAATTGGAGCACATGTGAGTGTTTTATATACTGACCTTTGCATATTCCCTGGTGTTCATTATCCAGAGAAGTTCCAAAACCCTGAATTTGAAAAGTATGACAGATTAGGGGATCCTTACGCACATTTAAAGGTGTTCATTGGAGAACTTGGATCTTATGCAGAAAACGAGAAGCTCAGAATGCAGCTGTTTCAGAAGAGTCTGACTGGAGAAACCCGTTCATGGTAAACCAGATTAGACAACTCAAATATCCATAGATGGGAAGAGCTAGCTCATGCCTTCCTCACTCAGTACAGCTTTTAATCTCAGATGGCTCCTGACTAGTACCAAATTACCAAAGTCAAGAAACAGTCTCATGAGTCTTTTAGAGAGTACGCTCAAAGGTGGAGGCGCCTTGCTGCTCAAGTTATTCCTTCCATGACGGAATCAGAAATGGTCATAACTTTTATAGACATACAAGAAGCTCCTTTCTATGAGAGAGTCTTAGCTGGTATTGGCAAACCATTTTCTGAAATGATCAAACACGAAGAGATGGTTGAGATGGGGTTGAAGTTAGGAAAGATTCAAGACCTAGCCGCTCTTAAAGTAGTTTCTGAGCACATCCAGTGTGGAACTTATGGAAACATACCCAGAAGGGTCCATAAAAAGAAAGAGGAGGATGTTTCCTTGATACTACAAGGTCAAAAAGGCAATCAGAATATGCCTATACAGAGGAAAAACTATTCCTCTTTTCAAGCACAGTCTTCAAACCCTTCATTGCCTAAAAGTGGAGAAGCAAAGCGCCCTCGAACGTTCACACCCTTAGGGGACTCGCTAGAGAATATTCTTGCTCTTCTGACTACTCAGGAGAAAATCATGCATCTTCTTCCACCAGCCAACCCTAATGGGAGGGGTTTCAATGCTACTCGGAAGTATGCTTATAATTCTGGGGCACCTGGACATGATACTCAAGATTGTTGGGCCTTGAAACACAAGATCCAAGATTTGATAGATAATGGTGAGATCGTGGTTACCAAACCAGATCAACCTCATGTGCAAGACAACTCTCTTCCTCAATATAAAGAAGAAGAGGTCAATATGATTAGTTGGAGCAGTGGACATAGTTCCAATTTTAATGGTGAATCATCCCAGACCATCAAATACGGTTTTGATAGATGGGATTATGCAATATTTCAATTTGCTATAAAATAAAAGATGAAAACTCTTTGTAAGCAAGTTGAACAATTGGCAGAACTGGTGATCCATCAGCATCAAGTCACACGCCAGTTAGTCAGCCAAGAGCATGTCTGTCTCCTTCCTTTTCTTATGAATGCTCCATTATAACCTTCAGAAAGTGAAGCACTGGAGGACAAGGTTGCGAAGAGAGCAAGTGCTAAAGCCCGTAGGGATTTTGCTAATAAAAAGGAATTTACATACCTGGGCCAACCTATGGAGGAGATATTTTAGATGCTAATCAACGAAGAAAGAATCACCTCCCTTTTACCTCCAATCAATCTCCGTTCAAGAAGGTTTAACTCTAAAGGAGTATGTCAATATCATCCTGTTCTCAGTATACACAAAGTCCCATGGAATTATGGAGAAGCTGAAGGATCCACGTCTCATACTACTGCTACAGTGTCGAAGGTAAATCCACTATATCTTCCTCAGAGGGTGATGAAGCCCACCATAAAAGTAAAGGGGAAGATTCCCATAGAGAAGATTGAGAAATTCCTCCGCACTATGGGTCATACTGAAGCCAAGGTGGTTCTAAGCTTAAGAGAAGATCCACATCAAAAATTAATATTGGATTTGGTTTTCTCTTCCGAGGATCACAGGAAGATCTTATTGAAGGTTTTGGAAGAAGCCTACTTACCGAAATCAGTGGATGTGAAAAAATTTCAACATCTGGTCGAACACATTTTTTAAAAAATGTGATATCCTTCACTGATGATAACATACCGCCTGAAGGGACCGGTTATTACAAGCCATTGCACATTAAAGTTTTGTCCTCCTGGTATATGTTAGCTGGAGTTTTAATAGATGGAGGTTCATCTCTGAATATATATATATATATATATATATATATATATATATATATATATATATATATATATATATCCTTATGCCACTTTGTTGAAGATAAATGCCAATCTCAAGCGGATCCGAAGTAGCCATACGGTTATCAAAGCTTTTGATGGATCCAGACGAAATTCTGTTAGAGAGATTGAGCTGCTAGTGGAGATTGGTCCAAATACATTCAATGTATCCTTTCACGTCCTCAAGATAGATTCAGGATACAACCTGCTATTGGGGAGACCATGGATCCACATGGCTAGGGGTGTCCCTTCTACACTTCATCAACAACTTAAATACATTGTCAACAATAGCCTAGTCACTGTCAACACTGAGCCAGAATGTCCTGAATAAGGAGACTTATCACTCATCAGCTTCAATTCAGAAGTTAAGCCGGCCAGTTTTTATACTTTGGAAGTGAGCAACACAAAATACCATCCTATTGGAGCGCCACTTCCCGTACCCAAGATTTTTGCTGAGGTGATGGAAGCTACCCAAGAAATGATGTCATTGGGTCATCAGCCTGGACAAGGGCTGGGTAAAAATCAGTAGGTTATTAAGCACCCAATTCAAATGTCCATTCAAATCGGGACAGACGGACTAGCCTATTTTTCCATTTCCAGTCATAGGAATCCTCATAAACACAAGAAGATTCCTCAAGCTTCTGCCACACGGTGATTTTCTCCACCTGCAACTCTTGAGCTGATACAGTCTCTGGTAAAGGTGACAGTCCATGTTATGGCTATGCTATTTCCCAAACCAGTACCGTTTAAAGCAAAAGAGGTCCTGATTCCTGATCCCAAAGTGGAAGAAAGGGAACGTAAACATAAACATGACATCATCCTGATGATGTCAGGCATAAACATCATTGTTCATGATGAGCATACAAACAGATACACCCAAGATAATGATTGCTTAGATGTTATGGTCATCATTTGGGAAAAGAAGGACGATGACAGGCCCTCCATCACTTCAGTCCATCAGGACTTTACCCTCGATAATTGGAGTAGCAATCCATGCATTATTCGACGAGGGCAAAATGGGCAGAAATCCCTCTACCCTGTAGATAACTTTAATTGCTTATTTTTTTGTACAGTATTAACATTTTTTTTATCAGTACATGCTAACACTTTTGTATGATTAAACAGTTTCATATATTAAGTGAAAGTATATTTTGTTTCAGGACTCTGGATTTAGATGTGCATATACTTGCTGATGAGGTGCCTTTTCTCCACAAGGACTGTAACTTTGATAAAAAGTTGGACTCAGACTTGATGGAAATCCAAGAGGACATTGAGATACCTCAGGAGATTAAAGAATGGGTCGAAGACAAACCTAAACCTAATCTTTATCAAACCATTTCTTTCAATCTCGGAACCTTAGAAAAGCCCTAAGTTAATCCAGATTGGTTTAGACCTCACCCCAAACCAACGGAATGACATGGTTGCGCTACTAACTCAATTCCAAGATGTGTTTTCATGGTCTCATTAAGACATGGTGGGTTTGTCCACTAACATTGTCCTTCATCGCCTTCCCATTAAATAGGGATTCAAGCCAGTCAGGCAGAAGCTCAGGCGATTGAAACCTGAGTGGAGTTTAAAGGTGAAAGAAAAAATTATGAAACAATTTATAGCTGGAATTATCATGGTGTCTACATATCCAGAATGGATATCTTACATAGTTCCCATGCCAAAACAGGGAGAAAGTTTGAACAAAGTTTGTCTTAAAGATAGCTTTCATGTTCCCTTTATCCACATTCTTATTGATAATACTGCTCAATACGGCATGTACTCATTTGTGGATTGCTTCGTGGGGTATCATCAAATTATGGTCGCTGAGGAGGACCGTGAGAAAAAAAATTTCATCGCGCCTTGGGGAACCTTCTGCTATAGACGGTTATCATTTGGCCTCATTAATGCCGGAGCAACCTATCAGTGAGCTTTGATGGCTCTTTTCCACGATTTAATGCACAAGGAGATAGAGATCTATGTGGATGACATCATTGTCAAGTCCCAAAGGGAGGAAGACCACTTAAACCATCTCAAAAAGCTCTTCAACGGGTTGTGTAAGTACAACTTGAAGTTGAATCCAGCCAAGTGTGCCTTTGGCATTAAATCAGGTAAGTTGCTAGGTTTCCTAGTTAGCCACAAAGGGATTGAGCTGGATCCCACCAAAATCCAGGCCATCAAGGAAATGCCCATTCCTCAGACAAAGAAAGAAATACGGGGATTTTTAGGAAGAATCAATTTCAATAGCAGGTTTATCTCTCAACTCATAACAACCTGTTAACCCATCTTTAAATTGTTAAAAAAGAACTCCTCCATGAAATGGAATGATGAGTATCAGAAAGCCTTCCTTACAATAAAAGAACAGATGGTTAACGCTCCTATTTTGGTACCTCCCAGGGATGATGTTCCCCTGTTCATGTACCTGTCTATTAATGACAATGCAATGGGCTACATGCTGGGACAGAAAGACGATAGAAGCCAAGAGTGAGCTATCTATTATCTCAGTAAAAGATTTAGCAGCTGTGACACCCCCAAATCCGGGTTACCTGACCCCCGAATTTGGTGTTCACGGTCCACAATATAATACTATCTAACTACTCATTCAAATATAAATAGGAATACATAACTCATTAACATATGTTGTTAATACATAAGGCCCAGGTCTGCTAACCTTAACATTACGAACATACCCCTTAGATATACAAAAAGGATTTATAATACAACATAATAATAATAATGTTCATTATACTAATTTATCACTATGCACCTTCTGCCACTTCGCCCCTAGTTGAAAAGTTTTATTTAGCAAGGGTGAGCAACAAGTTTTCCCCGTAAGTTAAGACGTACGATAAATGTATAGGAATAAATAACAAGTCTTCTCGCATTCTACACAACAATAATATGATAATGAAATAGTACAACGCTTTCAAGGTTTTCTACAATATTCAAATGAATAATCAAGAATTAATTCTACAAAATAGCAAAGTGGAATATTTTCCAGATTTATGCTGAGCGGTCCATTGGATCTTGAACTTCTCTTCTCGAGTAACTATCAAAGATTTGACTTTGATATATCCAGGTGTATTAGATAACCATAAAGATTAAATCATACCCCTCTGTAAGTATATAAAGTGATCAGCATTGTTATATCTTATATTATGCATAATACTTAATCGCGCACAAAGGCCAAATATACGACCAATAAAATATTCCCTTTATATAAAAGGTTGTTCTTCTCAGTCTCAGAATCAAGATTTTGATTTAACAACTAAATACTATGATTTTAATTTCTAATTACTTCTCGATCTAGCCGAAATAATTGGCATTGATCTGTCAATAATAATTAAATTCTCTTCTCGAACCTATCAAGTTCTAACAAATGTTCTTCTAGCCAGAATAATTGGCTAAGACATTTCTCAACATAATTCGATAATAAACAGGAATTATATATACTATCAATACTATCTTCTACGGATATGAATATCCAACAACAGTTATTTTACGAATGTATATTTTCTGAATCAGCAATTCAATTTGAATTATTAAACATGCACTAACTGGGAATAATCAACAATAAATTCTTGAACGTGGCATAATTAACAATAATTAACCTCTATAATATTTAAACAATATTAACTCAAGGTTGAGTTAGGAAACTTGTCTCTTCCGCTGATTACAGCTACACAATAAACTTATCTACTTTTGAAAGATCTATAACCAATAATATCGATCTCACAATTAGCACAATAATTCACAACACGCATCATTGTATTCTACAATCAAACTTCTCTTAGACACATTACCACATATCCACATCAGTGTTTATAACTTATATAAACACATAATAAGTCTAACTATTTTGGTCTGGTTGGACTTCGGTCCATTCTTGGTGTTCTGGTTACCCTATCCGACCATTAACACCGTTATTGTCAATTTAAATTTGGTCTCTAAACTTCAATTTTATTTTAGATAAGTCAAATATCATTTATAATATTTTTCGGAAGCTTTTAACAATTATTATAATTTATAATAATTTTTCAAACATCGGAAATATTTTTAAATGATTTAATTATCAAATAATCTTATCATCGTTAATATTTAATAATATTAAAATATTAATGACATATTTGTCAAAATATTAAAGTTATTATAAATAACTTAAAATATTTTTAAATCAACAACATTCCACTTAAATGATTTTTAAATTAATTAAAATCATTTTTAAATCAACGTCATTAATATTTAAATATTAATGAAATTATCATCCAAATATTAAAAGTTATTAATTATAACTAAAAATATTTTAAAATCATTTTTCTTATTTTTAAATGATTTAATTATCAAATAATCTTATCATCATTAATATTTAATAATATTAAAATATTAATGACATACTTGTCAAAATATTAAAGTTATTATCAATAACTTAAAATATTTTTAAATCAACAATATTCCACTTAAATGATTTTTAAATTAATTAAAATCATTTTTAAATCATCGCCATTAATATTTAAATATTAATGAAATTATCATCCAAATATTAAAAGTCATTAATTATAAATTAAAATATTTTAAATCATATTTCTTATTTTTAAATGATTTTTAAATTTATAAAATCATTTTTAATTCATTTAATTAATATAGTAATTAAATAAATCTAATATCATTAATATTAATTTATTAATGAAAATTCTCCAAAAATATTGAAAATAATATTTTATAATTAAAAATATTTTCTAACACTTTATTCTCATTTAAAATAATTTTTAAGTCAATAAAATCATTTTTAACTTTAATAAATCTAATATTATTAATATTAAATCATTAATGAAAATTCTCTAAAAATATTAAAAGTTTTATTTTATAACTAAAAATATTTTTAAGTACATTATTCTTATTTAAAATTATTTTTCATAATATTAAAGCATTTTTCTCTAATTTATTTAATATACTAATTAAATAAATTAAATACCATTAATATTCAAATAATTATAAATATTAATGAAAAATATCTCAAATAATTAAAAATTATTTTTCATAATTTAAAAATAATTTTAAAACCATTTTTGTAATTTTTATAATTTATTTTCTATGTTTAAGTAATTTTCGGAAATTCAGAAATTAAAATTAATAGAAATTGTCGCTATAAGTCTTTAGTACACAAAGCGTCGATGTTGGTGTTCTTGAGCTCAAGAACACTGACAGTTTCGTGCTTAAGGTCCTTAGTTTGACCACATGTTAATCTCGATTCTTGCATCTTCTGTCCAATCTAAAACTTAGATATTGTAGTGTTTATATAACTCTACAAGTTTCAATACTTAGATTGATCATAAAACAACATAACAAGACAATATGTGCCTTCAAAGTCCTTGTCAGATGGTTTCTGGGTTTTCCTGAAACCCAAACAGTCTAAGTGTACATTTTCAAGCCCAAATTAATCTGCGTTCTGATCATGATTTTGGTGTTTAAATGTTTCAAAGTTAGAGTCCATATGTCAAACAACAATACTACAACAACAGATCAAATAAACAATAACAAGATCACAAGTTATAGCTTGGTCAAAGGCTGTCAGAAAAACATGTTCTTCTCGCTTCTGGAAATTCCAGAAACTGCAAATCAGGGTCGAGTTGCCTAGTTTGACCACCTCATCTGATCAATATGCTGATGTTTTAAGAGGTCTAAAGACCCAGATCTATAGTCCATTATACAGGCTACAACATGGTTACCATAACATTATCATATCACAAAACAACTGTCAGATCTATTGCTTAGAAATTCTTGTCAAACGCTGATTTCAAACTTCTGGGTTACCCATAATGTACTCGGTCATGCCCGGTCAACGGGTTTTGACCTATTATACCTTCAAATCTAGACATCTAATGGATATAATACCACTTTCAGATGAAAGACCTCATACCAGACTATAGATCCAACACTTAAAATATCAAAAACAATAAACATATAAAGATCTACGGCCACTAACATTTGATTGTCAGACCTCTTAATTGTTCTTGGGCAGTTTTGAAAATCAACATTTTTATAGCCATTTGATGTTATGCATCTATGGTATATCACCATATATCATCATAAAACATCATATAACACTTATAAAAACACAAAATCACAAACTCTAATTTAGCATACATGATCAAAATACAAGTCTAGGGTTTATACCTCTCTTATCAAATCTTTGATATTGATTTTCCTAAATGATCTTGGGTGATCTAGGGTCTGTATTTCGGACTGAGTAACTTGTGAATTTCGGATATGTAGAGAGAGAGAGTTGTGGGAGAGTTAGATATCTAATAGGCCAAATACATGCACTTTCACTCTCTTTGATTTCTTATATAATGTGATATGTTGCTAGATCTGATGTTATCTGTCAATTAGAAGGTTGATTGCGGAGATTTTCAAGTTACAAAGTCAATGTAGTTGCTCACCTACTAAATTTGCTAGCAATTTCTACAAGTTAACTTACTAAAATATGTAAAAAGGGTATTTTGGTCATTGTACATAAAATTTAAATGGCATTCTAGATATTGTCCAAACCTTTAGGGTTTAACCCTTAGGTTTTAAAACTTTAGTTTCCAAAATTTCCAAATTAGGGTTTTCAACTTAGAAAATTAAAAATTTAAAACTAAAATTAGGGTTTCCTAATTAAATTACGTTTTCCTAATCATATTAGTGTTTAAAAAATACATTATGCTCACCAATTTGGATTAGGGTTTCCTAATTTAGGGTTTAAGATTCTTGGATTTAGAATTAGGGCTTCCCAGCTTTCGATTAAGGTTTCTAACTGTGTGTTAGGGTTTTGTAATCTTGAGATTAGAGTTTCTAATATCTTATTAGGGTTTATTAGTTTTAAACCTTATCTGATCAATCATTACCCAAAATCTCTACACAGTACAAACACGTATTCATCGATACAATTATTTTAATTGCATTTTCTACCGAATCCCTATCCAGAAATTAGGGTTAGGGTTTTCTAAAGCTGTTAAGCACAACTCTACTCTAATTTCTCAATCTATACACAAATTGACTAATTCTCAAAACTCGAATCACAGATACACAGTACAATATTAACATTCAATTTCAATATTAAATTTAAAAAAAATTATTCGTAAAATTTGGATTATTTAAAATCCTGGGTTATCACATTCACCCCTCCTTAAAAGGATTCCATCCTCAAAATCACCACTTTCTTATTCTCTACCATCTTTTAAAGTTATATCATCAATTCATTTTTAGTAACACAATATTAAGTTGTGTTTCAAATTCTAACCTATGACTTGAATCTATAAAAGAAAATAGTTCACAGAAATATCTAACTCATATCACTCGCGTAATTTAAGTATTAAGCGAAATCATTACCTGTTGCCACCTCCTGAGTAGCCACTGCCTCCTGCAACGTCATATTGAATGTACGAGCGGTTGATCTTCCTGGTTGTACAGGTCCTCGAATTGCCAAGGTTCCACCACCGGGTCCCTTGTTAACACTTTCCTTCTCAACATCCCTCTTTGGACAGTTCCGTACCAGATGATCTGTCGATCCACACACAAAACAACCTTGAATTTTCTTCGGATTGGGACAATTAGGTGACATGTAGCCCTCTTTCTCGCAGTTGTAACAAACTCCCTTCTTCTTCAAATAAACTCCTGCATGGTTCTTCCCACAAGTTGCACATGGCTCCCTCCCTTGCTTATTTACTTCAGTCTTGTTATCCGATTGGACATTCTCACTCCATTTCATTTTGTTCGGCTTACTACCACCACTACTTCCTCCATCATTGGTCTTCTTCTTCTTTTCTTGATAAAATCGAGATGCAGCTTCACTTCCTCCTTCAGTAATTAATGTTTTCTCTAACAAAGTCGCGAACGTGTTGATCTGCAATACGGCCACCTTGTTGTATATTCCCGGCTTAAGTCCATTCTCAAATCTTCTCACCTTTCTTGCTTTCGTTTCCACCTGATGAGGTGCAAATCTCGCTAATTCGTTGAATTTAGCAGCATATTCAGAAACAGACATATTCTCCTGCATTAGTTCTAGAAACTTGACTTCCATTCGTGCTTGCATACTTGTTGAAAAGTAATTTTCAAAGAATAATTCCTTGAATCTGGTCCAAGTTACTATAGCTGTATCAGCTCGCGCCTGATTAGTCTCCCACTAGTAATTAGTTTCTCCCTTTATCAAGTGTGTAGCAAAAGCTGTCTTTTGCTCTTCCGCTACTCTAGCGATAACGATTGCCTTCTCCATCTCCTTTACCCATGTCTGGGCTTCAATCGGATCCGTGGTTCCCTTGAATTTAGGCAGTCCTACCGCTTGAAAGTCTTTGAAGTTTGCCAATTTGTCGGTTGGCTGATTCCTCGCTCTTCCTCTTGCGTCTGGAGCTCTATTTTCTATAGCTTGGGCTAGAATGTCTACGAAATTCTGCATTGGGTCCACTTGACCTCCTTCGTTATTCACTGACTATTCTTCTTGTTTGTTTCAATTCTGTCGTCTAGGTAGCATGATCTGATTTAAATAAAAATCTTATATTAATTCTCTTTCTCTATACAAATTCTTAACATAATAAGAATTCAACACATAGTTCTCATCTAATCGTATATTTATTCAAATAGCACATAGTATATTTAGTACTTAACACTTATTACTATCCCTTTTAAAAAAAATTAGGGTTATCATACACAACTTTACACAAAAAGTTTCAATTTTCCAACTTTACACAAAAAGTTGCCATTTACCATATTCACATATCTAATCCCAGTTCATCAAACTTACCATACTTATGAGTTTAGAAACTTGCCACAATTATATGAGTGTATGAACTTGTCTTAGTCAGACCTTTGGCGTCCATTCGCTGAGGGGTTCAAAACATTTCATATAATTATGAGTCATAAACTTACCATAAGTATGAGTTTTAAGAACACACAAATTAATCTTAATCTTATATTCATATAGAAAATAAATATTTCATTCATACAAACATATATATTTAAATATGTTTACACATCATTCTCGATATTACAACACTTAATATCAAAATCTTCTACCAAAAGATATTATCACTTATATCTAAGTTGACTACCGACCACTCCCTTCACCAGTCTTCTTCTTGCTGGGACACTTGTTGAATCCGTGACCCGTTCTTCCACATGAGAAACACTTCCTCATATTCGGCTTAGGACAATGCAAAGAAATATGTCCTTCCTGCTTACAGTTGAATTCCACATCATGCATTCTCCCGCGTGAGTCTTTCCACACTTGCTGCAAGCTTGCCTCTTCTTCGGGTTTGAATTTTCATATTTGTCGTTGTCTTTTTCCCTCTTTCTCTTATTCTTGCCTTTCTTGATTGTTCCTTCAGACGATCCCCCACCTTCAGTCTTCATCCTCTCCACCTGCGCCTTCAGCTCATTCCGTTCTTCAGTCATTTCGCATAACGCCTGCTCTGTCTTCCACAACTCCTCTAAAAGAAATACTTTACTTTGGAGTTCTTGAAATTCTGCAGATAGCTGATCTTGTTCTCCAACTTTGATCTTATTCTTTAACTCTACCTTAGCTTCTTCAGACTCTGCCTCCTCATCACTACTCAGATACATCTCGGGATAATCATCATGATCACTCCCGAGATTAACCATGGGTTCATCTTTTCCTACTTTTTCCACTAACTCACTCCGTGCTGGCACCTCATCTACTGGCACTGGTGCGACAGCCGCTGGCATCTCCGTACTCATTTTATCTTCTCCCGACATCCTATAAATAGTTTAAACAACTTGATTAGTACTTCACCAGTACAAACTCCTCACAATATGCGTCCACCTATCTCACTATCAATATGCTTCGACAATTCCTCACTTAGTACTCTAAATGTGTATTCTCTATCTCGCTTATAGTTTTAATCCTAGGGTTTTTCCCACCCCACTTAAGGTTTATAACCTACAGCTCTGATACCAACTTGCGACACCCCCAAATCCGGGTTACCTGACTCCCGTGTTCATGATCCACAATATAATACCATCTAACTACCCATTCAAATATAAATAGGAAACTCGAATACACAGACACACAGTACAATATTATTAGATTGACTAATTCTCGAAACTCGAATCATAGATACACAGTACAATATTAACAGTCAATGTTAATATTAAATAAAAAAAATTATTCGTAAAATTTTGATTATTCGAAATCACGGGTTATCACGGCAGCAGTGAACACAAGTACACTCTGATTGAGAAGACTTGTTGTGCTTTAGCATGGGCTTCCATGAGGTTACAACATTACCTCCATGGTCACACAACCCAGCTCATATCCCGCGTTGATCTTCTCAAGTACATGTTCAGTAAGCTCATACTAAATTATTCGTTGTCCAGATGGCAGTCAATTCTGCGACAATTTGACATCATTTACGTGACGCAAAAGTCTATCAAAGGTCAAGGAATGGTAGATCAACTGGCCGCCGCACCCGCAGGGGATTATAAACCCTTGGAAACATATTTTCCCAATGAAGGGGTCATAACAATTCAGCAACACCATCAGTACGATGCATGCCGTACGTGGAAAATGTATTTTGATGGAACTGTTAACACAAAAGGCTCTAGAGCTGGAGCAGTTCTAGTATTCGGTACGAGGGAACAGCATCACGTCGCCGTCAAATTGCAGTTTGTCAGTACTAACAACACAGCTGAGTATGAAGGCTATATCATGGGGCTAAAACTTGCCCGTTCAATGGGCATCAGGCAGTTAACTGTCTTTGACGATTCTGAGTTGGAAATTAAATAATCCACGGGAATTTATCAAACCAAAGAACTACATTTGATGCCTTACAATCGACAAGTTTTACAGATGGCTTTGGAGTTCGAAGAAATCTCCTTTTCACACATTATTCGTAATAGGAATGATTTTGTGGATGCACTAGCAACATTGGCCTCCTTGATTCACATACCTGGCAAGGAAAACATGCCAAGCATCACGTTTGCCCTACAAAAGGCCACAACCTATGGGAACTATGTAGGAGAAGTATCGGATGAGCTACCTCCCATCCATAACCCTTGGTATCAACATATCAAGGAGTATCTGCGAGATGGATCTACACACGATCAGGCGAGCCCAACTGAAAAGAGGCGGATCCATCGAATGGTTATGAGATTCTACCTGAGAAGAGATGCACTCTATAAAAGAGAAGCATGATTAGGTCTCCTCAGATGTCTGGACAAGGACCAAGCTCAGAGGCTCATAAATGAGATCCATGGTGGAGTTTGGGCCCACACATGAGCGGCCCCCTACTTGTTAAAAAAATCCTCAGAATAGGGAATTATTGGCTTACGCTCAAAGCTGACTGTGATGATCACGTCAAGAGGTGCTATCAATGCCAAATTCATGGAAATGCTATCCACGCCCCTCCAAGGGAACTCCACAACATGAGTTCACCTTGGCCCTTCTCAATGTGGGGAATGGACGTGATCAGGCCCATCGAGCCTAAAGCCAGTAATGAACATCGGTTTATCTTCACCATGATCGACTACTTCACCAAGTGGGTAGAAGCAGCCTCCTTCCCCAGGGTTACCAAAGAAGTCATCATTGTTTTCATCAAAAATAATGTCATTTGTCGATATGGACAACCAGAAGTAATTATGTTAGACAATGCTAAGAACCTCAACAACAAAATGATGGAGGAGTTATACAGTAAACTCCACGTCAAACACCTTAACTTCGTTATCTACCGTCCAAAGATGAATGGTGTTGTTGAAGCGACTAATAAAAATATTAAGAAGATCATGCAAAAAATGTCCGTCAATCATAAAGGATGGCTTGACCACTTGCCTCTAACTTTATTAGCCTACAGAACTTCAATGCGTACTTCCAGTGGGGTAACCCCCTACTCATTAGCCTATGGGATGGAAGCAGTGCTCCCCATAGAGGTGGAACTGGAATCCCTCAAAGTGTTGATGGACGCTAAACGGGATGAATACCAATGGGTACAAGCAGGTAACACCAATTATCTCTAATAGACGAAAGGTGAACCGCGGCTAACTTCCATGGTCAGTTATATCAGCAAAGGATCGCAAGATCCTACAACAAGAAAATCCAGCTACGATAGTTTAAACAACATGACTTGGTTTTGAAGAAGATCATTGACAACAAAGATCAATCCAAGGGAAAATTCGCTCCTAACTTGGAAGGCCCGTTTGTTGTCAAGGAGATATTGATAGGAGGTGCTCTCAAACTACAGGAAATGGAAGGCAATGAATTTCCTCAGCTTATTAACTCGGAAACCATGAAATGGTACTATGTCTGAGGTTACCATCAATCAAACATCCTGGCTTTGGATCATCAGATCATCAGTCATTCCGATTTTCTAACCCTTTTTACATACTCTTCTGCCCCTCAGGGAAACATACACTTCAAACCAACAGCCTAGTTTCACCTCATTTTAAACCTTTCATACAATTTCGATTATCCCACCAGGGATTGAACCTTTCACACCTACAGTTTATCCCAAAAATGGGATTAAACTTTTCTACGCTTGTAGTTTGTCCTAAAGACGGGATCAAACTTTTTCACACATGTTGTTTGTCCCAATCATGGGATCAAACTTTTTTTCCCCGCAGTATAGCCTGCACATGGGATTCAGACTTCTGTTATGTTGTAAATTGTCTTGAGGGGCGAACTACATCGACCTGATCTCCCTGATACCCGGGAGTACGTAGGCAACCATATGCAATATGGCCCGGTCGCAATAAAAAAATAATAAAAACATTTCTGCCCTTTTTCTACAAAAACAAAAACAACAAAAACACTTCTGCATCCTTCTTCATCAATAAAGCTTCTACACCCATTTATACCTTTCACATTCAACGTTGAACCTCTTACACCAGGTTTGAACTACGCAGACTTGATCTCTTCTTCAATAGGAATACGGAGGCAGCTATTTATGGTTCGGTCTAACCCCCTGCCAGAACAAAAATACTTGTCACACGGTACTGGGATTAAAATTCAATCCAACACACTTCATCGGCTTCAGACCAAAGGGATGGAACTACCTAACCTCTCCTTACAAATAGGAGATTCGGCGACCATCTAAGCTCCTGTTGTGCCTAAAAGAGCAACACCAATCCATAAGAGATGGAATTAATTAGGCTCCTCTTAAATAGGAGTACTGGCGACCATCTGTGGTGTGGTCAATCTCAGAGAGAAAAAGCCACACTCCTCTCCACATCTACATACAAAAACCAGTTCCAAAACACCAAAGATGGTAGGTATACACACAGATCAATGATCAATGATCAGTTCTGAAAGATCATGCGACATCTCAATGTCTACACATCAAGGATGAGTTCAGAATGCATCAAGATCACAAGCCCTGAAGAAACAGGCAAATATCAAGCAAGTATTAAGGCACAACTGAAAGGGAAGTGAATCAAAATATATTTCTCTGTCATATATAATATTGTTTGATATATATAATATGTGTTGTACCTAACAAAATGGCTAAGCTAGTCTGTGCAGGAAAATACAAGTCAATCTACAGATCTGTGTGTATGCGGACTATCAGATTTAACATAGCATCCCTCTCCAAAGAAGGAGGTAACGCTCCAAGCTCCTGTCCAATGGTATCTACACGAGCTTGCAAATCTGAGGCTAACTGCATGGTGGCATGATGCTCATCAATGTATACACTCATATCGGTAAGGATGCCAGTCGTAAGGGATCTCACTGAAGTACTATCTATGACGGCCACATCCCAAGCAGATAGGGCGGCATCCCGCTCTATAATCAATACATCTCTGGCTAATCTAGCTTCATCTGTCTCTAATAGAGCTGCGTCTCTCCCATTAAGAGCTGTCAACATCAAGGCCCTAGCCTGATCTTTCTCAAAGGTCATCAGATGTAGACTCTGCTCTAGATACTGTGTTGAATGTTGAATCACAGTAGCACTCATAGTGGGAGAATCCATCACAAATGTTGGCAACCCAGTAGTCAAATCCTCAAAGATGGGAATATCAGTCTCCTCCATAGGCTCCTCATCGTCGGAATCAGTCCCCTACACTGTGGATACTACTACAGCTGATGCAGTCTTTGTCTCAATCCATGTGAAATACTCTGCAGAAATACTCAGCTAGCTCATGCTAATCCCAACAGGCATACAACCTGGATCTATTCTTTGCTGATAAGTGGTGAGAACCGAAGCGCTGACTCAATACCCCCTCAAAAGGATGAAAATCCTGGAACTGGTCAAACTGACATATCATGGCCAGTGGGTGGTAAGTAATCATGCCTCTTAAACCAGCTAGAGGGAGATAATCCACGCCCGGAGCATGAGTGATGAAGTTGTAGGGTGAGCTAATCCTTGTACACGATAATATGTCAAACGGATCTCCGATTGCAACCAAGAAAACGGACCAAGATGCGGAATCTATACACTCTATAGGCTGAAAGGAGTACGACATGGCTATATTATGGGTGAAACAATACCCATGACGTCTAAAAGTGCCAATCGGTCTCAAGTGTGACATAAACCACACATACAACATGACCGAACTCCCTGTGAATACCCCTACAGGGTAAGTGCTGCAATATGTGGCTGACCTCACCGTTTCTGCAATGATCATCGGTACAATGGTGTTATCCTCTTTGAGAGCTCTCACTGCCATGATAACTCTAATATCTAACTCATCCATGTACCGTGGCATATATACATATGACAATACGCTTAGTAGTAGTAAATCTACTCTGCCTGAGTGCTAATGATCCTCCAGCATGGTGAAATCCCTGAAGTACCACGTGTAGCTATCCTCAGAGCCAAATCTGATCGTCGGAAAATACTGGGATACAACATGACCGGATGTTATCTCATCCTGCACAACTCTTCATCTCAGCCCAGTGAGAGTCATAAACTGTCAGCTCATGTCGCCGATGGCCATATACGCGCAAGGTCTTTCCGATGGCAATGATGTCAACCGTGCATACTCCTCCAGAGTAGGAGTTAACTCATGGATGCCAAACCGGAAGACCTGTCTCTCTGGTATCCAATGCTCCAGCATACCCTCTATAAAGCCTGCGGGAACCTGAAACATCAGGAGAGTCATAGTATGTTGTAACAATTGATCTACAGTCACCCTGTCTGAAGGTGACATACTATCATACCACGATCTCAGACGCGACGCCACCAACACTGGTGGGGTATGATTAATACGGATAACTGTCGAAGAAGGCATCTGTGCGGGCCGTGTCATAAGACCATCCAGGGGTCAATGCTGAATATTTCTGGACATACATACCTATACATAACATAATACACGCATGATGAACAATAAATGGCAATATGTAGTAGAGAATAACAGAGCTCTTTTTCAGTTATGACAAAAGAGCTTTAACTCATACAAGCATACTTGTGTCAACAAGTAATATAAAGTAAGTAACTGATTTTGCAATTAGTAGGGTTATTAAGGGGTATCAATTTTATTCTAGCGCTTGAATATCAGTTGGTTATTTGTATTACGCATTCTATTTCTTTCAAATATGAGAGTATTGAGCTCTGAGAAAATTGAGAACTTGAGAGGTTAGTAGAGAAAATTAAGAGAGAGTTACGAATTTTCACAGCAAGTTCAAGTGATTAGCAGTGTTTGCATTTGTAGTTGAAGGTATGTTTTACAACTTTAATATTATAAGCATATATATGAATATTACGACAACAATTTTTATACTCTATGAATTTCAAATTGTTGAATTGTTGTTATATTATGGGATTACTTGTGTTTATATGAATATATGATAACTGGAGATTGTGTCTTAAACAAGAAATTCATGCTAATTTCGGATATCTGTGGAAATTTTGTTAGTATATATATGTTTTCATATGTAATCATGTAAGTATCAATTTTAGTAGCCAATTTGTATGTTAAATTGTAAATTAAAGCTTGTATATGTTAGTTCTATGTGATACGAGCATAACGTAATTTGAATGGAATGATTTGGCCAACTAATGAATTCACAGTGTTGATTTCTAGAATGAATATCAAAAATGAAGTTTTATATGAAAAATATGAAAATTTTGGAATTAAAATAGTTCTAGTTGGTGTTAAATTGTTCTAATTGGTTGTAAATGTGAGCAATCATGTTTATGATAGTTGTATATTTATCTTACGTATTATTATCACTGTTTGGTGGGTGAAATTTGTGTTTGTTGGGCTAAAGTCGGCTACTGTTCATTAGCCTCTCTGTGTCTGTCTGAACACCAGCGCAGCTATGCCGGTGCCAAGGCAATAAATGGTGCAGCTGCGCTGGTCCCAAGCCTTTGTATAGCGCAGCTGCGCCATACCTTGGTTTGAGATTCTGGCTTCTGTTGTTACTGCAGTCTTGGGATAGCATCATGGTATGGCTTGAAATTATGTTAGCATGTTAAATATGTAATGTTAAGGTTAACATAACATAGTGAATTGGGGTTAGTAAGTTCAAAGTTGTAAAAAATGTTTAGGAAGTCAGTAACATGTTATATTGCAAGTTAATTAAACTATGAACGTTAGTCAAGTGTTGCGAAGTTAAACACTTAAAGTTTTTCAAATGTGAATGGTAATGAACATGTTATGATATGTTAGCATGTCTAATAGGTGTTGTGGTTCTAAAATTATGTGTAGGTGATCGTGAGTTTAATTTTATAGCTTACGCTCAAGGAAAGTTTTCTAACTCTATATTTACATTGAGCAAGTTTCTAAACTTCTCTTTTTACATTGAGCAAGCCTTTTATCCTTACATTCATTTTGAACTAGTTCTTACTTTAAAGTTTCGTTAAACGAACTATTGTATTCTTAATCATGATTTGAACAATCTAGCTATGACATTATTTTATTCAAACAAGTTTGAAGTCCAATACTTATTGATGCATTCTAACTTGTTTATTGTTAGAGAAGTTTCATTATTGTTATTCAGATATTATGAATGCAGCTTTCTTGAATTCTAATTTCAAATGTTGAATTATTATAGTTCATTTACTTGACACAAGTCATTTTCATAATAAGTAAGCTTTATTTTCAGTTTGCTATTACTTAATGTTTATTCAATAATTCATAGTCCTAGCTTAATTTTATTCAAGCAAGGTTTATTATTATCATTCAATACTTATGCTTTGTAGTTGTTTCTAAGCATGAGATCAAGTATAGTCAGTTCGCTTACACTTATTCATTATTTCATATTATGTTATTATTGATCAATTATTGTATTATCCAACACTATTGATTCAACTAGTCCACTAGTTGATGTTCATTGAACTTCAAATTACCCTTGATAGCTTATCCAAACCAAACCTTCTTTGGTGTGGACTTGTACTCTAAATACGGAGATGAACAACCCTATTATTATTAGAGGATAACTTACGCGTAGCGTTAAATGTTTATGCACAATACATGGTACGAAGGGCTGATCCCCCTAAGTACGAGGAGTCCTTATAGTCTTATGACTATTAAAGTTGGGGTTGAAAGATTACTTGAAACTGTGGACATGGTTCATGGTCTTATGACCCTCAGTTATGTTTATTCCATATTTTGGATTCCAGTTTCTGATTATCATTGTTAGAGTACTATTCAGTTTTGATGAGCCTTCGTTGGCAGTTATTATTGTTATTCTCATGTTGATTCATTGTTATATCCAGCGAGCAGTTGTTTTTCTCACTCTTGCATATTTATAAACTCATTGCAGCTAAAGAGGAGAAGGTAGATGAACCTTCGACTAACAAAGGAAAGGGAAAAATGTACAAGTGATGAAGACTTGTAATTTTGATTATGATTATGATGTTAGACTTTTATTATGATGATCTTAGATTTTATTTTAAATGATGTAAGGTTATAATTTTAATTCCGTATTTGAATGACGTTTAAAGGTTAGATAACCTGGGATGTTTTTGAACTTAATGATGTAACCCTATTTAAGGGGAGGTTTTATGATTTAAATATTATTTTATTTGGGTAGATAGTATGAATGTTTGAATAGTGAGCACCAAATTTTGTGGGAATGAAGTACCTAGATTTGGGGGTGTCACAAAAGCGGTCCAAAAAAGGTCTTATACACCTCATTCAGATGCTCGGATTGAATTTCTGTAAGTTCGAGCGGACATCACAGTGCACCAGTACACGTACTTTAAGACGGCGGGACCCGCGGAGCTCAGGGTACCACGAGCAGCCGCAGGTGCATCTGCGGCTTCCGCAGGTACAACTGCGGCCACCAGTTCTATAATTATAGAGCTTGGGGTGGCCATATTCAAAGAGGAAAATGTGAGGAAGCCCTGTCAAATTTGCTCTATACACACCCCATATTGAGTACTTTCTCATTTTAAACACTTGTTTGCTCACATATAGCTATATTTTTACCGGTGGGAGCTGAGTGTTCATCCATTTATAGTCATAGGACTCTTCTTTGGCAGCCTACTGTAAGCCTTCTTACACATTATAAAGCCTTTCTCATCATCTTTGCACACACTATTCTTCACATTGAGAGTCGTGTTGTGTCTGTATACCCGGAATTCGGTCCATATTTTTCATTTATGTCTGTATATATATACTTATATATGTGTATATGGACTAACATTATCGAGTTATGCCTCTATTGAGCCTAGACTTATGTCTGGAGCGTTTACTTGCTTATATATATATATATATATATATATATATATATATATATATATATATATATATATATGAACTGTTGTCGGACTCTGTTCGATGAGCCTGAATTTTATATCTGGTGTGTTTACTGCTTTTATATATATAGCAACAAATCGCTGAAATAATAAACCGAGCCGGGATTGAGAAACATCCAGTGCGTTTACCGCTTATATATATATATATTTACATTTCTGTCAGGCCTGGAGTTTACTTCGTGGCCTTTTACTGCTTTATTTACATTCCGTCACGCCTGGAGTTTACTTCGTGACGGTTGATCATTTCTACTCCTTTTTTTATATTTAGTCTCACCTGGAGTTTACTTCGTGGTAGTTGATCGCATTTATTGCTTTATTAATATTTACGATCCCCCATGGAGGTGCTTCGTGGTGGTTGATCATGTCTATATATATATATATATATATATATATATATATATATATATATATATATATATATATATATATATATATATATATTTACCACTTTTATATATTTATATTTACCATCCCCCATGGAGGTGCTTCGTGGTGGTTGATCATGTCTATATATATATTTACAGCTTTTATATATAACTGCTTACTGTTTTTCATATAAAATGCGGCATCATGTGAGCCTAGGAATCATGTTATCATAGATTCAGTCCACTGAATCTACATTAAGTTCCCGTGATTGACATTTTCTGCTGTAAGTAGCTTGTAAATTATTCACGGTGTTTGAATTTCCTTAGATGGCTTTCATATCCATGAGGAGTTTGGCACTGCTATATATTATTTTCTCAAAGATGCTTCGCATCTCGAAAAAATAAAAGCAAACAAGCCGAACATTTAATAATAAAATGGAAGTATGAAAAGGTCTCAATTACAATTGAGCACAGGGTTTGAAAAACCTCTTTTACAAAACTTCACTGCTATATCATGTTTAAAACTGAATTTTTATATAAATTCAAATCCTTTGTATATAGGTGCGAACGAGGCCTCGCAGTACTACAAAATAAATTACACATTGATCCACACACGCAAATTCATGTAGACACTCAAAATTTTCTGCACACCTGTTATGAACATTGTAGGAGGGCAGTTTCGTCTTTCAAAGATAACCCTGGAAGACAGCTCATATCCATTTCGGATACCACCGAAAGTTCAGTCTCAACCCCGGAACACACGTCAGGAGTATCAGTTCCAACCTTGGAAATAACCCCGAGTTTCATCCTTAGAGATAACCCCAAGGAATGTCGTTGCAGTTCCGGTGATAACCCCAGAAATGCTTGTTTTCAGCTTCAACCTCGGAACTCCCGCCGAGGCACTCATTCCAAAGACCCGAAGCTAACACCGGGAAGGCAGGCAAACTTAAAGATGACCCTGTGGAATTCAAACACTTGCAGCATTCTAATCTCAGAGATAACCCTGAGTAACGTCTGCTTTATCAGCCCAAACCGGAGATAACCCCAGTGAGGGGAAAAATCATCATCTTGCCATCTCAACCCCACATTGCGTCGTCTCAATATCTCATGATATATACATTTCTACACATCAATATCCCACAAGAGCCAAGGAGTTCCAATCCCGAGTGATTATTACGCAGGGCAGCACACCGGATAGAATTTGAAGCTTGAAGACCATGGGCATGGTCCCCTCTTCCTGACTTCGTACAACCTCTAATCCCATGTCATTGTGTAACTCTCGACAAAAGCTGTCCGAGAAAGGTCTTATACACCTCATTCGGATGCTTGGACTAAAGTTCTATAAGTTCGAGCGGATATCATAGTGCACGAGTGCACGTACTTCGAGATGGCAGGACCCGCGAAGCCCGGGGCACCTCGGGCAGTCGACGGTGCATCTGCGGCTGCCGTAGGTACACCTTTGGCCACCAGCTTTATAAATATAGAGCTTGGGGTGACCATATTCAAAGAGGAAAATGCGAGGAAGCCCTGTCAAATTTGCTTTGTACACACCTCATATTGAGTGTTTTCTCATTTTAAACACATGTAACTCACATATAGATATATTTTTACCGGCTGGAGCTGAGTGTTCATCCATTTATAGTCATAGAAGTCTTCTTTGGCGGCCCACTGTAAGCCTTCTTACACATTATAAAGCCTTTCTCTTCATCTTTGTACACATTATTCTTCACATTGAGAGTCGTGTTGTGTGTGTATGCCCAGACTTCAGTCCGTGGTTTTTATTTCTATCTGTATATATATACTTATATATGTACATATTTATATATTTGGACTAACATTATCGAGTTATGCCTCGATTAAGCCTAGACTTTTGTTTAGAGTGTTTATTTGCTTATATATATATATATATATATATATATATATATATATATATATATATATATATATATATATATATATATATATATATATATATACACACACACACACACACTTATATATATGAACTGTTATCGGATTATGTTCGATGAGCCTGGATTTTACATCTACAGCGTTTACTGCTTATATATATATATATATATATATATATATATATATATGAACTGTTGTCGAACTCTGTTCGATGAGCCTGGATTTTATATCCGGTGCGTTTCCTGCTTTTATATATATATACATTTCTGTCAGGCCTGGAGTTTACTTCGTGGCCTTTTACTGCTTTATTTATATTTCGTCCCGCCTGGAGTTTATTTCGTGACGGTTGATCGTTTTTACTGTTTTCTTGACATTTAGTCCCGCCTGGAGTTTAGTTCCTGGCGGTTGATCGCATTTATTACTTTATTTACATTTCAGATCCCCCATGGAGGTGCTTCATGGTGGTTGATCATGTCTCTATATATATATCGCTTTTATATATTTACATTTACGATCCCCCATAGAGGTGCTTCGAGGTGGTTGATTATGTCTGTATATATATATACAGCTTTAATATATATAACTGCTTACTGTTTTTCATATAAACTGCGGCATCATCCGAGCTTAAGAATCATGTGATCATAGATTCAGTCCACTGAATCTAGACTCGGTTCCCGTGATGGACATTTTCAGCTGTAAGTAGCTTGTAAAATACTCATGGTGTTTGAATTTATTTAGATGGCTTTCATGCCCATGAGGAGTTTGGCACTGCCATATATTATTTTCTCGAAGATGCTTCGCATCTCAAAAAAATAAAGGCAAACAAGCCGAACATTTAATAATAAAATGGAAGTATGAAAAGGTCTCAATTACTATTGAGCACAGGGTTTGAAAAACCTCTTTTACAAAACTTCACTGCTATATCATGTTTAAAACTAAATTTTTATATAAATTCAAACCCTTTGTATATAGGTGCGAACGAGGCCTCGCACTACTTCCAAATAAATTACACATTGATCCACACACACAGACACACACATTCATATAAAAGTTTCTTGAAACTTGGCAGTCACCGTGGTAACACGGATGTTGGGTGGTGCCTAACACCTTCCCTCCGCATAATCAAGCCCCTGAACCCAAATGAATCTCGGTTTTATAGACCCGTTTAGCAGTGTCACATCACCGGGTTAATGTGCAAACCTTTTCTCGGTTGCGTTGGTGCAACCAGTTAAAAACACCAACTGGCAACTCTTACAGTCAAATCGTCGACATATACATGTCGGACCTTTTTCACTTGTTTTTTCAAACAAATCTCACATAACATAAGAACACCAAAGAACAAGAACAGAAAAGGGACAAATAAAAATCCCAACGTCGACAGGTGGCGACTCCGCTTTGGACACTAGTAAGACGGCTTAAGCCGCTACTACAAGATTTTTAAAATTTTTATATTCTTGTGTGTGAATGTTGCATTTACATTTATGATGAAAGTGTACGAATGAATTTACTTATTACACTACAATAGATCTATCTGTGATATTAGTGCTTCGCACATGTCATCATTTTCATAAATGGTGAGACACATATGTGAAAGTATGTTGTGTGGTTCCTCGACCAGGAGGCTATCCTGTCGGTGTTTGATTACTGGACTCGTAGGGAGACTGATTCTAACGAGGCTCAGGAAAGACACCACCTAGATTCGCTCCAGTTGAAAGACCGGATTAACTTCCCGTCAAGTATATTGCGATGATCTGGGAACCTTCATGATAAAAAGCCGTGAGAGTAACCCTAAGATAGGTTAGCCTCTGATAAACCAAACGCGGAGGATAGTCTCTTCATGCTTTCCATTTTTCTATTACATGTAAAAGCATTTACTTGTAATTTTATTCCATGTTCATATTTATGTAATGGAAAATATGAAGAATATTTGCACATATATGACATGCTATCAAATGACACCCGTTTTTGCAGGATAATATTCCTAAAATGGACACATTATGATAGCATGTAAACATTTACATTATCCCTAAGACTAAACTACATAAGTTTTTGTAGGGAAATAATTGGGCATGTTACTCGCTCAAAATCAAAAAAGGCCATGAGCATACAGCCAATCATGTCTTCTTCTGACTAGTCTAATCCCGTTTCTCGAGAAGAATTTGACGGATTAAGTAAACAAATTACAGATTTGGCTGTTCTACTTAAGAATTGCATCAGTATACTCAGGGCTCAAAGATGCCTACACATACAGAATCCTCTACACAAGGAGGAACTCAAGGTTTAGATAAAACAAATCTGGAACCTCAGTTGGATATGACCAACAAAGACCCTAAAAATATCCATCTCAAAGGAGATCCAGACACAGGTGATATCAGAAAGAAGGTCCTTCAAATAGAAGAAACCATCCATTCTCTCAAGGGGATTGGAGCACATAGGAGTGTTTCATATGTTGAACTTTGCATATTCCCTGGTGTTCATTATCCAGACAAATTTAAAACCCCTGACTTTGACAAGTATGACGGATTAAGGGATCCTTACACACAATTGAAAGTGTTCATTGGATAACTTGGATCTTATGTAGAAAACAAGAAGCTCATAATGCAGCTATTTCAGAAGAGTCTGACTGGAGAAGCCCGTTCATGGTATACCAGATTAGACAACTCAATGATCCATAGCTGGGAAGAGCTAGCTCATGCCTTCCTCACTCAATATAACTTTCAATCTCAGATGGCTCCTGACCGGTACCAGATTACCAAGGTAAAGAAACAATCTCATGAGTCTTTCAGAGAGTACACTCAAAGGTGGAGGCGCCTTGCTGCTCAAGTTATTCCTTCCATGACGGAATCAGAAATGGTCATGACTTTTATAGACCTACAAGAAGCTCCTTTCTATGAGAGTCTTAGCTGGTATTGGAAAACCATTTTCTGAAATGATCAAACACGAAGAGATAACTGAAATAGGGTTGAAGTCAGGAAAGATTCAAGACCTAGCCGCTCTTAAAGCAATTGCTAAGCACATCCAGTCCGGAACTTATGGAAACAACCCCCGAAAGGTCCATAAAAAGAAAGAGGAGGATATTTCCTTGATACTACAAGGTCAAAAAGGTAATCAAAATATGCCTATACAGAGGAAAAACTACTCCCATTTTCAAGCACAATCTTCAAACCCTCCATTGCCTAAAAGTGGAGAAGCAAAGCGCCCTCGAACGTTCACACCCTTAATGGACTCGCTCGAGAATATTCTTGCTCTTCTGACTACTTAGAAGAAAATCACGCATCTTCTTCCACCATCCATCCCTAATGGGAGGGGTTTTAATGCTACTCAAAAATGTGTTTATCATTCCAGGGCACCTAGACATGATACTAAAGATTGTTGGGCCCTAAAACATAAGATCCAAGATTTGATAGACAACGGTGCGATCGTGGTAACAAAACTAGATCAACCTCATGTGCAAGACAACCCTCTTCCTCAACATAAAGAAAAAGAGGTCAATATGATTAGTTGGAGCAATGGACAGAGTTTCAATTTTAATGGTGAATCATCCCAGACCATCAAAGACGATGTTAACAGATGGGATTATGCAAAGTTTTAATTTACTATGGAACGAAAGATGAAATCTCTTTGTAAGCAAGTTGAACAATTGGCAGAACTGGTGATCCATCAGAATCAAGTCACACACCAGTTAGTTAGCCAGGAAGATGCCTGTCTCCTTCCTTTTATTATGAATGATCCATCATCACCTTCAGAAATTGAAGAACTGAAGGACAAGGTTGCGAAGAGAGCAAGTGTTAAAGCCCGTAGGGATTTTGCTAATAAAAGGGAATTTACATACCTAGGCCAACCTATGAAGGAGATATTTCAGATGCTAATCAACAAAGGAAGAATCACCTCCCTTCTACCTCCAATCATTTCCCGTTCAATACGGTTCAACTCTGATGGAGTATGTCAATATCATTCACATTCTCACGGTTAAAGCACAGAAGAATGTTGGGCACTCCGCCACCTTATTTAGAATTTAATTGACAGTGGTGTCCTGTAATTGGCAGACGATGACACGGTGCTACTCGAGAGTGGGAATACATGTCCTACCAAATGGAGGGGATTAGTAGCAGTTATATCCGCTGAGGCTGATGAGACTGTCAAGCCATTTCCTATACAAGCAATTTAACTCAAAGGTGGTGATAATACTTTGAAAGTGGCTTCATCAGAGCCAATTTCTTTACCCTTCAGACCATAGTATCCTGTTGTCAGGCTACACAAAGTCCCATGGAATTGTGGAGAAGCTGAAGGATCCACATCTCATACTACTGCTACAGTGTCGAAGGAAAATCCACTATATCTTCCTCAGAGGATGATGAAGCCCACCATAAAAGTAAAGGGGAAGATTCCCATAGAGAAGATTGAGAAATTCCTCTGCACTATGGGCCATACTAAAGCGAAGGGGGTTCTAAGATTAAAAGAAGCTCCACATCAAATATCAATACTTGATTTGGTTTTCTCTTCTGAGGATCACAGGAAGATCTTATTGAAGGTTTTGGAAGAAGCCTACTTACCAAAATCAATGGATGTGGAAAAATTTCAACATCTGGTTGATCACATTTTTAACAACAATGTGATATCCTTCACTGATGATGACATACCGCCCGAAGGGACCGGTCATTGTAAACCATTACCCATTGCAATTTTATCCTCCGGGTATATGGTAGCTGGAGTTTTGATAGATGGAGGTTCGTCTCTGAATATCTGTCCTTATACCACTTTGGTAAAAATGAACGTCAATCTCAAATGGATCAGAAGTAGCCATACGGTTATCAAAGCTTTTGATGAATCCTGACAAAATTCTGTCAAAGAGATTGAGCTGCCAATTGAAATTGGTCTTCATACATTTTGCGTATCTTTTCACGTCCTAAAGATAGATTCAGGATACAACCTGCTATTGGGGAGACCATGGATCCACATGGCTGGAGCCGTCCCTTCTACACTTTATCAACCACTTAAATAGATTGTCAACAATAGCCTAGTTACTGCCAACGCTGAGCCGGAATGTCCTGAACAAGGAGACATACCACTCATCAGATTAAATGCAAAAGTTAAGCCGTCCAGTTTTCATACTTTGGAAGTGAGCAACACACAATACCATCCTATTGGAGCGCCACTTCCCGTACCCAAGATTTCTGCTGAAGTGATGGCCGCTACCCAAGAAATGATGTCATTGGGTCATAAGCCTGGACAAGGGCCAGGTAAAAATCAGCAGGGTATTAAGCACCTAATTTAAATGTCCAGTCAAACTGGGACAGCCGTACTAGAATATTCTACCAGTTCCAGTCATAGGAATCCTCATAAACACAAACAGATTCCTCAAGCTTCTGCCATACATAGATTTTCTCCACCTACAACTCTTGAGCTGATACAATCTCTGGTAAAGGTGTCAGCCACTGTTATGGCTATGCTATTTCCCAAACCAGTACCGTTTAAAGTAAAAGAGGTCCTGATTCCTGATCCCTTAGTGGAAGAAAGGGAACGGAAACGTAAATATGACATTGCCGTAATGATGTCAGGCATACGCATCATTGTCCATGATGAGCATACAAACATATACACCCTAGACGATGATTGCCCAGATGTTATGGTCATCATTCGAGAAAAGGAGGACGATGACATCCACTCCATCAATACAGTCCATCAGGACTTTACCCTCGACAAATGGAACAGCACTTCATGCATTGGTCGACCAGGGTAAAACGAGCAGAAATCCCTCTGCCCTGTAGATAACTTTTATTGCTTACTTTTCTATATAATATTAGCAGTTATTTTATTAGTATATGCTAACACTTTTGTATGATTAAACAGTTTCATATATTAAGTGAAAGCATATTTTGTTTTAGGACTCTGAATTTAGAAGTGCATGTACTTGTTGATGAGGTGCCTTTTCTCCACAAGGACTATAACTTTGATAAAAAGTTGGACTCAGACTTGATGGAAATCCAAGAGGACATTGAGATACCTCAGGAGATCAAAGAATGGGTCGAAAACAAACCTAAACTTAATCTTGATCAAACCATTTCTTTCGATCTCGAAACCTTAAAAAGCCCTAAGTTAATCCAGATTGGTTCAGACCTCACTCCAAACCAACGAAATGACATGGTTGCGCTACTAACTCAATTCCAGGATGTGTTTGCATGGTCTCATGAAAACATGGTGGGTTTGTCCACTGACATTGTCCTTCATCGCCTTCCTATTAAAGAAGGATTCAAGCCAGTCAGGAAGAAGCTCAGGTAATTAAAACCTGAGTGGAGTTTAAAGGTGAACGAAGAAATTGTGAAACAATTTCAAGCTGGCATTATCATGGTGTCTACATATCCGGAATGGATATCCAACATATTTCTCTTGCCTAAACCGGGAATAAAGGTGCGAGTTTGCATGGATTACCGGTATCTGAACAAAGCTTGCCTTAAAGATAGCTTTCTCGTGCCCTTATCCACATTCTCATTAACAATACTGCTCGATATGGCTTATACTCATTTGCGGATTGCTTCGTGGGGTATCATCAGATTATGGTCACTGAGGAGGACCATGAGAAAACTATTTTCATCACGCCTTGGGGAACCTTCTGCTATAAACGGTTGTCATTTGGCCTCATTAATGCCAGAGCAACCTATCAGCGAGCTATGATGGCTATTTTCTACTATTTAATGCACAAGGAGATAGTGATCTATATAGATGACATCATTGTCAAGTCCCGAAGGGAGGAAGACCACTTAGACCATCTCAAAAAGCTCTTCAACAGGTTGCATAAGTACAACTTGAAGTTGAATCCAGCTAAGTGCACCTTTGGTGTTAAATCAGAAAAGTTGCTAGGTTTCCTAGTCAGCCACAAAGGGATTGAGCTGGATCCCACCAAAATCCAAGCAATCAAGGAAATGCCCATTCCTCACACAGAGAAGGAAATACAGGGATTTTTGGGAAGAATCAATTTCATTAGCAGGTTTATCTCTTAACTCACAGGAACCTGTGAGCCCATCTTCAAATTGTTAAGGAATAACTCCAGCATGAAATGTAATGATGATTATCAGAAAGCCTTCCTTACAATCAAAGAACAGCTGGTTAACGCTCCTATTTTGGTACCTCCCAAAGATGATGTTTTCATGTTCATGTACCTGTCCATTAATGACAATGCTATGGGTTGCATGCTGGGACAGAAAGATGATAGAGGCCAAGAGCGAACTATCTATTACCTCGGCAAAAGATTTAGCAACAGTGAACACAAGTACACTTTGATTGAGAAGACTTGTTGTGCTTTAGCATGGGCTTCCATGAGGTTACAACATTACCTCCATGGTCACACAATCCATCTCATATCCCGTGTGGATCCTCTCAAGTACGTGTTCAATAAACCCGTACTGAATTGTCAGCTGTCCAGATGGCAGTTGATCCTACAGCAATTTGACATCGTCTACGTGACGCAAAAGTTTATCAAAGGTTAAGGAATTACGAATCAACTGGCCGCCGCACCCGCAGGGGATTACAAACCCTAGGAAACATATTTCCCCGATATAGGGGTCATTACAATTCAGCAACACCATCAGTATGATGCATATCATACGTGGAAAATGTATTTTGATGGAGCTGTTAACACAGAAGGCTCTAGAGCTGGAGAAGTTCTAGTATTCGGTATGGGGGAGTAGTATCCCGTCGCCGTCAAATTGTAGTTTGTCAGCACCAATAACACAGCTGAGTATGAAGGTTGTATCATGGGGCTAAAACTTGCCCATTCAATGGGCATCAGACGGTTAACTGTCTTTGGGGATTCTGAGTTGGTAATCAAACAATCGATGGGAATTTATCAAACTAAAGAACTACATTTGATGCCTTACCATCGGCAAGTTTTATAGATGACTTTGGAGTTTGAAGAAATCTCCTTTTCACACATTCCTCGTAATAGGAATGAATTTGTGGATGCACTAACAACATTGGCCTCCTTGATTCACATACCTGACAAGGAAAACATGTCAAGCATCATGTTTGCCCTACAAAAGGCCACAGCCTATGGGAACTATGTTGAAGAAGTATCGGATGAGCTACCTCCCATCCACAACCCTTGGTATCAACATATCAAGGAGTATCTGCGAGATGGATTTACACACGCTGAGGCGAACCCAACTGAAAAGAGGCGGATACATAGAATGGCTATGAGATTCTACCTGAGAGGAGATTCACTCTACAAAAGAGATGCAGGAGTAGGTCTCCTCAGATGTCTGGACAAGGACCAAGCTTAAAGGCTCATGGATGAGATCTATGGTGGAGTATGTGGCCCACACATGAGCGGCCCCCTACTTGTTAAGAAAATCCTCAGAACAGGGCATTATTGGCTTACGCTCAAAGCTAACTGTGATGATCACGTCAAGAGGTGCTATCAATGCCAAATTCATGGAAATGTTATCCATGCCCCTCCAATGGAACTCCACAACATGAGTTCACCTTGGCCCTTCTCAATGTGGGGAATGGACGTGATCGGGCCCATCGAGCCCAAAGCCAGTAATGGACATCGATTTATCTTCACCATAATCGACTACTTCACCAAGTGGGTAGAAGCAACCTCCTTCCCCAGGGTTACCAAAGAAGTCATCATTGCTTTCATCAAAAATAATGTCATTTGTCGATATGGACAACCAGAGGTAATTGTGTTTAACAATGTTAAGAACCTCAATAACTAAATGATGGAGGAGTTATGCAATAAATTCCATGTCAAACACCTTAACTCCGTCATCTACCGTCCAAAGATGAATGGTGCTGTTGAAGCGGCTAATAAAAACATCAAGAAGGTCATGTAAAAAATGTCTGCCAATTATAAAGGATGGTTTGACCTCTTACCTCTGACTTTATTAGCCTACATAACTTCAATGCGTACTTCCACTAGGGCAACCCCCTACTCATTAGCCTATGGGATGGAAGCAGTTCTCCCCATAGAGGTGGAAATGGAATCCCTCAGAGTGTTAATAGATTCTCAGCTGGATGAAGACCAATGGGTACAAGACAGGTATCACCAATTGTCTCTAATAGACGAAAGGTGAACCGCAAATATCTTCCATGGTCAGCTATATCAGCAAAGGATCGCAAGATCCTACAACAGGAAAGTCCTGCTACGGTAGTTTAAATAACATGACTTGGTTTTGATGAAGATTATTGACAACTAAGATCAATCCAAGGGAAAATTTGCTCCTAACTGGGAAGGCCCGTTTGTTGTCAAGGAGGTATTGACAAGAGGCGCTCTCAGACTACAGGAAATGGACGACGATGAATTTCCATAGCTTATCAACTCGGACATCGTGAAATAGTACTATGTTTGAGGTTACCATCAATCAAATATCCTGGCTTTGGATCATCAAATCATCAGTCATTCTGGTTTTATAACCCTTTTTACAAACTTTTCTGCCCCTCAGGGAAACACACACTTCAAATCAGTAGCCTGGTTTCACCTCATTTCAAACCTTTCATACAATTTCGATTATCCCCGCAGGGATTGAACCTTTCACACCTACAGTTTATCCTGAAGGCGGGATTAAACTTTTCTATGCTTACAATTTGTCCTGAAGACAGGATCAAACTTTTTCACACCTGCAGTTTGTCCCAAGCATGGGATCAAACTTTCTTTTTCGCGCAGTATAGCCTGCACATGGGATTCAGACTTCTCTTCGACTGTAAATTGTCCTGAGGGGAGAATTACGTCGACCTGATCTCCCTGATACCCGGGAGTACGTAGGCAACCATATTCTATATGGCCCGTTGGCAATAAAAAAAATAACAAAAACATTTCTGCTCTTTCTCTATAAAATCAAACAAAAACACTTCTACCATTCTCTACATAAATAAAAACCACAAAAATACTTCTGCATCCTTCTTCATCAATAAAGCTTCTACACCCATTTACACCTTTCACATTCAGCGTTGAACCTCTTACACCAGGTTCGAACTACGCAGACCTGATCTCCTCTTCCAAAGGAGTATGTAGGCAACCATTTATGGTTCGGTCTAACCCCCTACCAGAACAAAAATACTTGTCACACGGTACTAGGATCAAACTTCAATCCACCACAGTTCATCGGCTTCAGACCAAAGGGATGGAACTACCTAACCTCTCCTTACAAATAAGAGATTCGGCAACCATCTAAGCTGTGGTTGTGCCTCAAAGAGCAACACCAATCCATAAGAGATGGAACTAACTGGGCTCCTCTTAAATAGGAGTATTGGCGACCATCTTTGGTGTGGTCAATCTCAGAAAGGAAAAGCCACACTCCTCTTCACATCTACATACAAAAACCAGTCACGAGACACCAAAGATGGTAGGGATACACACATCAATGATCAGTTCTGAAAGATCTTGCGACGTCTCAATGTCTACACATCAAGGATGAGTTCAAAATGCATCAAAATCACAAGTCCTAAAGAAATAGGCAAGTATCAAGCAAGTATCAAGGCACAACTGAAAGGGAAGTGGATCAAAATATATTTTCCTGCCATATATAATATTGTTTTATATATACAATATGTGTTGTACATGACAAAATGGCTAAGCTAGCCTGTGCAGGAAAATATAAGTCTATCTACGGATCTGTGTGTATGCGGACTATCAGATCTAACATAGCATTCCTCTCCAAAGAAGGAGGTCCTCTCCAAAGAAGGAGGTAACACTGCAAGCTCCTGCCCAATGGTATCTAAACGAGCTAGCAGATCTGAGACTAACTGCATGGTGGCATGATGCTCATCAATGTATGCACTCATATCAGCAAGGATGCCAGCCGTAAGGGATCTCACTGAAGTACTATCTGTGACGGCCACATCCCGGGCAGATAGGGCAGCATCCCGCTCTACAATTAATGCATATCTGGCTGATCTGGCCCCGTCTATCTCTAATAGAGTTGCGTCTCTCCTATCAAGAGTTGTCAACGTCAAGGCCCTAGCCTGATCTCTCTCAAAGGTCATCAAATATAGACTCTACTCTAGATACTTTGCTGAATGCTGAATCACAGTATCACTTGTAGTGGGAGAATCCATCACAAATGCTGGCAACTAGTAGTTAAATCCTCATCGATGGGAATATCAGTCTCCTCCATAGGCTCATCATCATCAGAATCAATCCCCTTCATTGTGGATACTACCGCAGCTGATGCAATCTCTGTCTCCATCCATACGGAATACTCTGCTGAACAACCCGGATGGCTGACAGAAAATGCAGCTAGCTTACGCTGATCCCAACAGGCATACAACCTAGATCTATCCTCTGTTGATAAGTAGCAAAAAGCGAAGTGCTGACTCAATGCCCCCTCAAATGGATGAAAATCCTAGAACTGGTCAAACTGACACATCACGGCCAGTGGGTGGTAAGTAATCATGCCCCTCAAACCAGCTAGAGGAAGATAATCCATTCTCGGAGCATGAGTGATGAAGCTGTAGGGTGAGTTGAGCCCTGTTCACGGCAATATATCAAATGGATCTCCGATCCCAGCCAGGAAAACAGACCAAGATGCGGGATCTGTACACTCTACAGGCTGAAACGAGTACGACATGGCTATATCATAGGTGAAACAATACCCATAACATCTGAAAGTGCCAATCAGTCTCAAGTATAACATAAACCACAACATGACTGAACTCCCTGTGAATACCCCTGCAGGGTAAGTGCTGCAATATGTGGCTGACCTCAGCATCCCTGCGATGAACATTGGTACAATGGTGTAACCCTCCCTGAGAGCTCTCACTGTCATGATAACTCCAATATCTTACTCATCCATATACCGTGGCATATATACATATGACAATACGCTTAGTAGCAGTACATCTACTCTGGCTGAGTGCCAATAATCCTCTGGCATGGTGAAATCCCCGAAGTACCGTGTGTAGCTATCCTCAGAGCCAAATCTGTCCATTAGAAAATGTTGGGATACAACATGACTGGATGTGATCTCATCCTGCACAACTCTCCGCCTCAGCCCGGCGAGATTCATAAACTGTGGGCTCATATCGCCGTAACCATATACGCGCAAGGTCTATACAATGGCAGCGCCGTCAATCATGCATATTCCTCCAGAGTAGGAGTCAACTCATGGATGCCAAATCGGAAAACCTGCCTCTCCGATACCCAATGCTCCAGCATACTCTCTATAAAGCATGCGGGAAACTGAAACATTAGGAGAGTCATAGTATGTTGTAACAACTAATCTAAGTTACCCTGTCTGAAGGTGACATAATATTATACCACGATCTCAGATGGGATGCCACCAACACTGGTGGGGTATGATTAATACGGCTAACTGTCAAAGAAGACATCTGTACGGGCCGTGTCATAAGACCATCCAGGGGTCAATGCTGAATATCTTTGGACATACATACTTATGCATAACATAATACATGCATGATGAATAATAGATGGCAATATGATGTAGGGAATAATAGTATATACATTCCTAATTACATCATCATCTAATACATCTTTGTACAACTAAAAATACAGGGAAATGGGGCACAGACGCCCAGCTACTAACAGAGGCCTATCAAAAGATATAGCGAGAATGGGGCCCACCCCTCTGGCTCGGTCCAGTTTGAGTTGTAAAGTAGATTTCACAAGCTAAAAAGGCCAAATTAGGAATAAAAATGCTACGCGATTGAGCGGAATAGCTTGGAATCCTGGTTGTTACAAGTCAAATTATGGCTTCACATGTCACTCATTGGTATTAGCCTAAATACAAGGTACACTATACCGATGAGCTCAGCTTTTACAAATCATACTCGACAATGCCTTACACAGGTTCGATGCCACCAAATACATGGTCATAACCCTAAACAGTACCCCGGGCGGGGGTCACAATGCCGATATAATTGATAAAGTACCCCCGGCGAGGGTCACAGTGAAGATTTTCATTTATCCACGTATCCCCGACGGGGGTTACAACGTGTATCTATGTGTTGATACACACATCAATAAAGGTCAAGCAACCTTAACAGTTTGCCCAACAGGGATCTATCCGTTGATGCACACATCATTGAAGGTCAAGCAGCCTTAACATTTCACCCAACATGGATCTATCCGGTGATACACACATTAGCGAAGGTCAGGTAGCCCTGACAATACATATTGTTGGCACTAACTCCAATAGGACCGTGGTATATGCTGGTGACACAAACCAAAGAAGACCATCCTCATCGAAGAGGACCGATGCTTTATCCCCACAGATCTCTTGCACACGAGAGGCACATTTCAAAGTAAAGTCTGTATCAAGGATTCACGACTTTGGTGATAACCCCAACGTCAACATCCTAGAAGACTTGGATCACACGTCTAAGACATCACTGATTGTCATCCCCGACAGGATTAACGGGGAACCAGTAATCATCCCATCATGTTGGAAAATAATCCAACAAAACACATGCATCATACATTTGAATCATGTTGCTACACATGACATCATGTTTATCTTGTTGCATTTCAAGTATCTAGGATTCTTTATCCTATCCATGCCTTGCATTGCATGAATATGATAAAGAGGGGCATCTGTAGACACTCAAAATTTTTTGCACACCTGTTACTAACATTGCAAAAGGGCAGATTCGTCTTTCGAAGATAACCCTGGAAGACAGTTCATATCCATTCTGGATACCATCGAAAGTTCAGTCTCAACCCCGAAACACACACCGGGAGTATCAGTTCCAACCTTGAAGATAACCTTGAGTTTCATCCTTGGAGATAACCCCAAGCAATGTCGTTGCAGTTCCAACGATAACCCCGAAAATGCTTGTTTCAAATGCATGCAATCAGTTTCAACCTTAGAACTCCCACCGAGGCACTCATTCCAAATACCCAGAGCTTAACACCGGGAAGACAAGCACACTTAAATATGACCCTACGGAATTCAAACACTTGCAACATTCCAATCTCAGAGGTAACCCTGAGCAACGTCTGCTTTATCAGCCCAAACCAGAGATAACCCCGGTGAGGGGCAAAATCATCATTTTGCCATCTCAACCCCACATTACGCCGACTCAACATCTTATACATACATTTCTACACAACAATGTCCCACAAGAGCCACGGAGTTCCAATCCCGAGTGATTATTACGCAGGGCAGCACACCGGATAGAATTTGAAGCTTGAAGACCATGGGCATGGTCCCCTCCTCCAGACTTCGTACAACCTCTAATCCCATGTCATTGTGTAACTCTCGACAAAAGCGGTCCAAGAAAGGTCTTATACACCTCATTCGGATGCTCGGATTGAAGTTCTGTAAGTTTGAACAGACATCATAGTGTATGAGTGCATGTACTTCGAGACGGTAGGACCCGTGGAGCTCGGGACACCCCGGGTAGCCGCAGGTGCATCTGCGGCTGCCGTAGGTGCACCTGCGGCCACCAACTCTATAAATATAGAGCTTGGTGTGGCCATATTCAAAGAGAAAAAGGTGAGGAAGCCTTGTCTGTGACAACCCGATATTTTCTATATAAATAAATCATAAATTTTGCGTATAAAATTTTTTTTAAGGATGAGGATTTGTACAAGATTATGTGTATATGTATTTATGTGGTAAATAAAAATATATTTATTACATGAATATTTACAAGTAAATTTATTTTAGAATTATTGATTATTATAAAGTATATTCTTATAATAATTAATTTTAAGATAGAAATGTTTTTATTAATTATTTTCCATGAATATATAATCATATATTATTTAAATGGTATATGAAGTGATTTCTAGAATAAATATAATAATTATTTTATTATATGAATTTTTGCACAGATTATTAAGTTAATTATTTTACCTTAATTATTAAGGTTAAATTGAAAGGATAAATCAGATATGGAATCCAAACCCTAATTTTGGATTATTGTCAAGGTATGAGAATAATAATATAATATTATTATTTATCAGTATTATAGATATGTATGGTTATGTGTGCAATGATAATGTGTGAAACAGTTTTATTATATTACGACCAAACCCTAATAGTATTTTTATAAACTCTATTTTGGGTTCTGGAATTAGAAATGGTGATAATAATATAATATTATTATATTTTGATTTTTCAGTGCTATGAATATGTACGGTATGTCCGTATTGATAATGGTTGGTCAATTACGGTGTATTTTGACCAAACCCTAGTAATAATGTTAAACCCTAATTTAAAATCCAAATTAGAGTGTGAGATTGTTTTATAAGTATGTAATATAATTATGTCATGTATTAATGTATTAATTAGGTAAACCCTAATTAAAATTTTGGAAACCCTAATATTTAGAAAACCCTAGTTTTCTGTAGAAAACCCTAATTTCTTATAACTAGAAACCATAATCCGGAAACCTAAACCGGAGATTTGATTTGTCAAGAATTGTGTTAATATGATTAATATCAAGTGTGATAAACTTTAATTACTAATTAAGGTAAACCTAATTAGTAAATTAAAACCCTAATTAACATTTTGAGACATTACTTCTAGAAACCCTAATTGCTATAATTAGTAACCCTAATTTGAAATTAAAATTTGAGATTGTTGGTGATTATTGATAATGTGATTAATTAACAAGTATGGTGTTTATAATTATTAAATTTAGAAAACCTAAATTGTTAAACCCTAATTACTAAATTGAAACCCTAATTTAGTAATTGAAAATCCTAATAGTAATTTGGTACCCTAATTATCAAAAGAATAAACCCTAATTGCTAAATTAGCAAAGTCAATGATAATTATAAGATCTAAACCCTAATGTTACTGTATAAAGTAATTAGAAAGTTAATCTAATTAACAAACCTAAATTGTCTAAATATTAGAAACTAAAATTTAGTGTTTTATTTTATTATTTTTGTAATAAACCCTAATTGCTAAATCCTAAATTTGAAATCCTAGTTGCTAAATCTTTAAGGGTTAAATGTTAAATCCTAAAAACTAAAATGTCTAAACCCTAAACCCTAAAGCAATTTTCTAGAAATTTAAGGAAAAGACCAAAATGCCCCTCTTGCATTATTAAGCTAGAATTTATAGGTTTTGACATTAGGGGTAGTGGTTCACCAAACAAACAACTCCTAACCACTCTAATTGACAGCAACAAGCCACTACATCAGCCAATTCATGCACCATGATGGTCTATATAAGGATTGAGAGAGAGAAAAAGTGATTTTGCTAGCCAAATTTATATAATACTCAACCAACCCTCATTCTCTCTCAAACCCACGAAAAGTTGTAGCAAATCAGTCCCTTAGATCAGCCCCACGAAGTCCCATAACAGATCAGAAGCCAAAAATCAAGAAAATCAAAGATTGGATCAATGAAAGGTATAAAATTTCATAAATAAGAAATCCTTTGATTCTTTGTTAATTGATGTAATTGATTTGTTAAATATGTGTAATAAGGAGTGTATTAATGTTATGGGTCGTTAGATTCATGACCCATAACATCAAAGTGCTCAAAATCAAAGTTTTTCCAACTTTTAAAAATACTGAAATCTGTTATTTTTAGACAAATGTCGAGCCTTATATCTCTGTGATTATTTAGTGTTTTTGGTGTTTCTAAGATTTTATGTGTAGTCTGTTATGTACTCTTTAAGATGCAAAAAGAATCAAGGCCAGATCATTTATAGATCGGGAGTTATTGATGGTCAAAACCCGTTGACCGAAACTGCTCAAGAACACGAACCCAGATTTTTGTTGAGCAATTTCCGTGGTGAACTTTGACCAGCTATTTACTTTTATATCATTTGTTTTTATATGTATGTTAAGTGTTATAGTTGTAGTCCTACATGATTTCTACATACTGGAAGTGATAGATCACAAAAACGTTACACGGATTGCAAGTTATAGAGGTCCAAATTAGGCACCTCGAACTGTTCTTCGTGAAAAACAGTTTTTATATCTACTTTGACGGCTGATTTCTCTAAGATCTGATGTTGTTTAACCACGAAATTTGTTATTTACTTGTAGTATTACATGAATACTACAAGATGTATGTGTTAGATCGCCTAGAAACATTTTGTACAGAAAGTTATACATTGTCAAACCACCCCCCTAGCACACTGGTTTATGTTTCTGGAAATCCTCAAGAACACCTATAGCGACAGAAAGTGTCGCTATAGGCCTTTAGAGACAGTTTTATTAATAATTTTCAGAAATTAATAAAAAAATAGAAAAAAAATAGTTTTTAATTATTAAAAATACAAAATAAATTATAAAAAATTATTTTAAATTCTAAAAATTAGTTTTTAATTATTTTAAATATATTTCATAAATATTTAATATTTTTTGGAATATTAAAAGTAATTAATTTATTTAATTATAATATTAAATAAATTATTTAAAAATAATTTTAATATTTGAAAAATCATTTAAAATTATATTATGATATAAGAAAATAATTTAAGTTATTTTTGATAACTTTTAATATTATGTGATAATTTTCATTAATAAATTAAATATTAATGATAATTAAGTAATTTATTAAATGAATTAAATAAATGAATTAAAAATGATTTTATTATATTAAAAATCATTTTAAATAATAATAAGGTATTTAAAAATATTTTAAGTTATAAAATATAACTTTTAATATTTAAAGGTAAATTTCATTAATTAATTATGATTAATGATAATAAAGTTATTTAATAATTATAATTTAGTTTAAAAATGATTTTATTATTATAATAATTATTTTAAATAAAAATAAAGTGTTTAAAGATATTTTAAGTTATAAAATATAACTTTTAATATTTAAAGAATAATTTCATTAATAATTTAATATTAATGATTATTTAATGATATTAAATTTATTTAATAATTATATTAAATAAATAGTTTTAAAATGGTTTTATTTATTTAAAAATCATTTAAAAAGGATATTAATGATTTAAAAATATTTTAAGTTATAATTAATGACTTTTAATATTTGGATAAATAGTTCCTTAATATTTAAATATTAATTGTAATTATTTAATAGTGATTTTAAATATTTTAAAAATCATTTAAGGGTAATATTAATACTTTAAAAGTATTTTGAGTTATTTTACATAACTTTAATATTTTGGCAATGGTTTCATTAATAGTTTAATACTAATTAAATATTAATGATAATAGAATTGTGTGATATTTAAATCATTTAATAATGATTCTGATATTTTAAAAATTATAATAAATGATAATAATTATTTAATAATTATTATAAGGCCATGAAAAATAGTGCGACTGGTGTTTAAGTTATCCAAATGGATATTGAATTATGGATTAGAGTCTTAGACTCGATATTTAACCGATAAAGCTGTCGGTAGACCGACATAGATCAGAAATTGATCTGGACTTAGATAAATTGGTTAATTAACTGTTTATTTGTGATTCAATGGTTATCAAGGTTGTATGACAATGTGATTAGGAAGGTGTTGATGTTTGATTATGAGTCAACGATTGTTGAACATGTGTGATAATGTGAATAGGGAATGTGCTGACTGCAATAGGCAGTGTTGTGTGTACGTTATGTTGTACTAATCAGTAAAATAATCTGATTAATGTTAGGTGATTTCATAATAGATAAAACTAAGTTGCAAAGTGTAAGCAGCGCATCAGGCAAGTATCCTAACTTTGCATTTTCTTTATGCAATGGATAGAAGTGAGAAATTCAGAATTAATGTTATTATTGTACAGATTGTTAAACTTATATTATATAAGCCCATTGACTATCAACATGCTAGTATATGATAATTCAGTTATATATTCTGTTCGTTAATTTCTATAAATGATTATTCAAGTGTCCCCACTTGGATAAACATTGTATTCAATCGCATGTTGATACGCCTTTGATATACATATATGTTGAATTATATAAGACCTTTTTTATAAAAACCCGACATGAATGAACATCCCGATAATGGGAAAAATTTTATGCGCTACGGCGGACAAAGGATGAATGATAATATCGTTCTGACAATGTAGTATTGATCAATACAGGGTACAACGGGGCTGATCACCCTCCGTGCCCGTAAGCAATGGCCGGTTTACAGATGAATTTCTGTTCAAACCCTTTCGAAAATGAAAACAATGTTCAAAGTATGTCACAGAAACCTCATGTATAGACAATACACAGTTTCAAAAATTTGAACGAGGGTTGTTATGTTATTATTCTTGGTACAGATTACTTCACAACTACTGACTAGTTGTAGAAGAATATTATAAAAAAAACATTTAAATTCTTTCAGCTTATATATATATATATATATATATATATATATATATATATATATATATATATATATATATATATATATATATAATACTTGTTGGGCAATCTAATGCTCATCCTTGCTTAATTTAAATATTTTCAGCTAAGTGTGAAGGACCGGAAGGATCTGTCAAGAACAAGGGGAAGGGGAAAGTTGCTGAATGACTTTTTTTGCTATCTTCTGTAATAGTTAACTTTATTAGGATATGGATGATAAATACTATTATTATCATGTAATGAATGTTAAAGGTTTCGTACTTGGGATTTGGGAAACTCTGATAATATGTAAATTAAATTTGATAAATCTATATTATTGTTATTATTATTAGTATTATTCCGCTCATAGAAATGGATCGTGAAGTACCGAGTTCGGGTTTCAAGTATCCGGATTTGGGGACTTTACACTGTCAAATTTGATCTGTACACACCCCATATTGAGTGCTTTCTTATTTTAAACACCTGGTAGCTCATATATAGATATATTTTTACCGGCGGGAGCTGAGTGTTCATCCATTTATAGTCATAGAAGTCTTCTTTGGCAGCCCAGTGTAAGCCTTCTTACACATTATAAAGCCTTTCTCTTCATCTTTGCACACATTATTCTTCACATTAAGAGTCATGTTGCGTGTGTATGCCCGGACTTTGGTCCGTGGTTTTCATTTCTGTCTGTATATATATACTTATATATGTATATATTTATATATATGGACTAACATTATCGATTTATGCCTCGATTGAGCCTAGACTTATGTCTGGAGCGTTTACTTGTTTATATATATATATATATATATATATATATATATATATATATATACATTTCTGTCAGGCCTAGAGTTTATTTCGTGGCCTTTTACTGTTTTATTTATATTCCGTCCCGCCTGGAGTTTACTTCGTGGTGGTTGATCGTTTTTACTGCTTTCTTTACATTTAGTCCCGCCTGGAGTTTACTTCATGGCGGTTGATCACATTTATTGCTTTATTTACATTTCTGATCGCCCACAGAGGTGCTTCGTGGTGGTTTATCATGTCTCTCTATATATATTTATCGCTTTTATATATTTACATTTCCGATCCCCCATGGAGGTGCTTCGTGGTGGTTGATTATGTATATATATATATATATATATATATATATATATATATATATATATATACTTACAACTTTTATATATATAATTGCTTACTGCTTTTCATATAAACTACGGCATCATGTGAGCATAGGAATCATGTGATCACAGATTCAGTCCACTGAATCTAGATTCGGTTCCCGTGATGGACATTTTCAGCTGTAAGCAGCTTGTAAATTATTCACGGTGTTTGAATTCCCTTAGATGGTTTTCATGCCCATGAGGAGTTTGACACTTCTATATATTATTTTCTCGAAGATGCTTCGCATCTCAAAAAATAAAAGCAAACAAGTCGAACATTTAATAATAAAATAGAAGTATAAAAAGGTCTCAATTACTATTGAGCACAGGGTTTGAAAAACCTCTTTTACAAAACTTCACTGCTATATCATGTTTAAAATTGAATTTTTATATAAATTCAAACTCTTTGTATATAGGTGTGAATGAGGCCTCACACTACTTCCAAGTAAATTGCATATTGATCCACACACACACACACACAAACACACATTCATATAATAGTTTCTTGAAAAGTGGCGGTCACCGTGGTAACACAAATGTCAGGGGGTGCCTAACACCTTCCCTCCGCATAATCAAGCCCCCGAATCCAAATGAATCTCAGTTTCATAGACCCGTTTAGCAGTGTCGCATTACAGGGTCAATGTGTAAACCTTTTCTTGGTTGCGTTGGTGCAACCAGCTAAAAACATCAACTGGCGACTCTTACAGTCAAATCATCGAAATATACATGTCAGACCTTTTTCACTTGTTTTTTCAAACAAATCTCATATAACATGAGAACACCAAAGAACAAAAATAGAAAAGGGACAAATAAAAATCCCGACATTGACAATTCATATAACAGTTTCTTAAAAAGTGGCGATCATCGTGGTAACATGGATGTCGGGGGGTGCTTAACACTTTCCCTCTGCATAATCAAGCCCTCGAACCCAAATGAATCTCGGTTTCATAGGCCCGTTTAGCAGTGTCACATCATTGGATCAATGTGCAAACCTTTTCTCGATTGTGTTGGTGCAACCAGTTAAAAACACCAATTGGCGACTCATACAGTCAAATCATCGACATATACATGTCGGACCTTTTTTACTTATTTTTTCAAACAAATCTCACATAACATGAGAACACCAAAGAATAAGAACAGAAAAGTGACAAATAAAAATCTCGACGTCGACAGATGGACTGTTGATTGGTATGATTATGACTATGTATCGATATAATCATGACCTGTAATGTTACAAATGATGTGGTAAAAGTCCTCATTGGCCCGTAGTGCATTGATGGATAGTTGTTGGCATGATCAAGACCACTGGTGATACTAACGAATATCATTGGTCCGTAGTGCATGGATAATTTGTGGATGTGATAATAATGAATATCCTTGGCCTGTAGTGCATGGATAATTCATGGATGTGATACTAACGAATATCCTTGGCCCGTAGTGCATGGATAATTTGATGATGTGGATTATTTATTGAGCTGTGTTATAGCGATAAAATATTGATGATAAACTTTTAAATCATAGAAGATAGTAGATATTATGCTCTACTTGACTCTTCTAATGTATTGTTTATTCCGTAATAGTTAGACTTGTTGTCTATTATATTCTATCAGTTTTACACTATTGAAGGCTAACGATAATTTATTCTGCATTATCTTAGTCATAATATTCTTTATTGGGCTAGTTGAGCTCACTCTTTGCTTTCATTGTTCTCTTCAGGAAATGAGAATATAGCTGGGACTAGTCGGGGAATGGAGTAACGGTCCAAGATGGTGGCCATAGTTGTCCTCGCTATTCTATGAAATAGTGTGATAATAATTATAATGAGGACTCCATTTGAGTTTGGATATTATCTACGAGACAATATTCCTGTTAAAACTCTGAGCTACGTTTTGTCGTATTGTATAAATTAAGTTTGTATTTGATTTTTGTACCATATATTTGGCGACTCAGAATGGGTTGTGTATACCTATTTTGGGCCGGGGTGCCACATTATATGTATATAAGTGTTTATAACTGAGATTTACAGCATTTAGGAGCAAGTTCTAGCCTACTTCTCTCTAAAACCGACTCTCTCTCTCTAGCTTTCTCTCTCGCTTCCTCTATCTAGAAATGGGCTAAGATCCAAATTTTTATAGAGGAAAAAGGTGGAGCCGCAGGTCTACTGGAGGCAACCGAAGGTAGGCCTACGGTAGCCCTAAAGTGGGCCCCGTTTGCTCGGTTTTCGCCCGACTAGGTTAAGTTTTCATGTTGTGCACTAGAACGACCATAACCTTCAATCCTAAAGGAGTTAGAAGACTTGTCATACCATTCCAAAAAAACTCTTTCTGATAGCTTCGCAATGCTATATTATTCACCCAATTCTAAGTCCAAGAAGATAGAGAAAAAGGGAAAAAAAACCATCCCTAGGTAGATGTCAACAAGCCATTCACCTTGCTATGCACTGGGAAGATTATTCCTTTCAATCCGAAAATAGTTGGGAGATGTGTCATACCATTCCGAAAATCTTTTTCAGAAGGCTATGCAATGACACAAGGCTTGACTATTTCTGAATACGGGAAGATGGGTCCATGAACAGAATAGCATCTTCAAGTATCTTGAAGGTAATCCATTGAGCTGTCTTGCATAGTTTGCACTTGGGATTGCTGCGGTGGTTCTTCGTGAGCCTATCCTCAACCGGATGATTGTTTGTTGGTGGTGAGTTGGTAAAATTACCTCTTGCCCGCTCGAGGTTATCTCCGGGATTGAAGTGGCTTTGAACTGTCCCTCGGGACTGTCTCCAGAGTTTGATTGCTGCCAATTTTTGTTTTCTTAGGGTTAATCTCCGAGGTTGATTTGATGTTCCACGGGATTGTCTCAGTGGTTCATGGTTATTGTAACCTCTTCTTGGGGTTGTCTCTGATATGTAAAAAGACAATTTCGCCCTCCTGCAAGGTTAGTACCATAAAAACAAATTTTCGAGTGTATACATGTAAACAACTTATTAGTCCTAGTCATATTTAAATATTGGCTTTTGTTTGTCAAAACTTATTTAAACAACTTATTGGTAAACAACTTATTGTTCATCATTTTTTGATATATAAACAAGTTAAAGTTTTTAAATATTTTATTATTAGTAAGAGTCTAATAGTCTAAATTGTATTTTTTTTTATCCAATCATTTAATTAATTTTGAAAAAAACAAAAATAATATGAGATTATTTTAAATTATCCTATAAATAATCCCATAAAAAAATAAACATGTAATTAAGACTATATAATTATAGGATTAATAGTCTTAAAATTATAATCTCATGAATTATAATTTCAGAATTATAATATTTACAAACAAATATAAGGTTTGTATAAAAGATATTGTGGGAATACAAAAAAATTATACAGAAGAGATAACTCATCACCAATTCATCCACTATTGTGCACAAATTCCTCCATTAATTTTATTCTATTTTATTTTTACTAAATTTTTGTGAGAAGTCAATATTTTTTCTCTCCATCTCCACACATAATTAATTGGTGATTTTTCATTCTTAATTTATTCCGAATTAAAATTAATATCATCGTTCCTTTCGGGATAAGGTCGGTATGAGAATCAGCCAAATTGCTCTCTCTATCTAAAATAGTATGCCGGTACCTCTCACGTGAGCTTTAGTTAATTCGGGTTACAAGTATGGAGCTGCTATATATATGGATACTAATTTAAGACAATTATTAGTAGTTTTGTGGTAATATATTAGCGCTATTTATGCAATTTCATAAAGTAGGGAAGATTCGGCCATAATTGCTCCAACTGTCTCCCTATATTTTTGTTTGAATAATATTAATTACACAAATTATTTTATAAATTATTGATGAGACATATTCCATCTCAATTTTTTTATACGAGGCCAATGACTACATTAAAATAATTTATTAATTAATATGCTGAGTTAAAATATATTATATCAATAATTTATAAAATATTTATAGAATAATTTTTATTTGTAACATTATTCTTTTTGTTTCTCTTTGTGTAGTATCATAAGAAAGTGTGGAATAATCTACACAAATTAATATTTGTTGAGTAACATGTTCATGATGTCAGGTACTCCTTTCCCTTCCTTTTAATTAACGTTTTAAAGTTATACATATAAATTAAAAATTATAATTAATATTATTTTTAATTAATTAAATTGAGTATAAAATTTTAACATTAATTTTTTAAAATTTATTAGAAAGATAAAAGATAAATAAATTAACTTTTAATCATAAATGATAATATTAAAAATTAAACATTTAATACTCTTTCAAAATCTACAAACGATAAATAAAAAAAAATAGCTCTCTAAATGGCAAATAAAAAGGAACGGTCAGAGTAATAGGTTTTTAAATTTTCCTTTTAAGTGTCAAGAAATATCCAAACAAGGTAGTGACAAATGTTGTAAACTATTTAAAAATGATTACTTATTGTAAGTTTTATTTTTTTCATAACTTTTAATGAATTGTCTCAAATTTTGAATTTAAAAATATTTCAAATTAGTTTTTAAAAGTCAATAACGGGTATATAGTTTAGAACGAAGGAAGTATTATTTTATCTTTATTAGTACAAAAATAATGCACAATAATTGATGTATATATTTGTTCTTTAAAATTAAAATATATTTTTGGAACGACAATTTTTAAAAATAATTTTATATTCTGAAATGATCTTATAATATTAACTAATACTAGTATGACATTAAAAATAATAATTAATAAATAAACTTCTTTTATTTTAAATTATAAAATTATTATTATTTTTTAATATTTAATTTGAAATTTTTGCAAACCTAAAATAATAATATCCAATAAGAATTACAAAACAATAATGTTTGTAATAATTAATTATCTTTCTCTTTGTAAAGTCAAAATCAACATATATAATTAAAGGATAATATTATATGTTCCTCAATGTTCTCACTAATTCTTCTCATGATCTCTCTCCTAATCTTTCTTTAAATCTCTAATATTAAAATGTTATCCCTAAAATTATTAAATTATAATAATAATATAAGTTATTAATAAAATTAGAAAACAAGTTGTGTTTTTATTAACTGAACTCACGTGTAGTTTTTAATTTGAGACGGGAGAAAATATCATCTCCACTCTAGTATTTTTATAATTTAATTTATTTATCAGTGATAGTTATTATTCGAGGACTTTGTCAAAAAAAATAACAATAAATACTAACATCGCGTGATGTTCACGAACTAGTGAACCTATTCCACCGCGTGTAGTTCCGGCAACAACACGGGACGGCAAAGTTTTCAATCCCGAAAAGAGTAAAATACAGTTAATAGCCTAAAAGATTGCTAGTTATATAAAGAAAGTTTTTGTCAAACGGCGTTAGTTTTGGTCCTTTGGATATAATTGTGCGAAGACTTGGAATCACGTAAAGATTCAATCTCTCTCCTTTTATATCCTTATCATCGAGCCAGTGAGTTGTCCAGAAACAGAGAGAGAGACGTAAAGATAAATACTCGTTTTGATTCATTCAACGAGTGTTGAATTTAGGTGGGTATCAATCCATCCCAGATCTCTTGTCCTTCATCCCAAGATGTGTTTTATTTATTTATTTATTAATTAATATTCTTTTTAATTATTGAAATTTAAGTTTATGTTTCATGTATTTTAAATTAAAGGGTCCTGGTACACTTTAATTCTGTTTGTTTTTTTAAAAATATTTTTTACCGATCTCTATGTTCTTGAGTTTCAATCTGTGATTGAAGGTGTATCACCTCGACTCTATTGTTCCTGTAATTCGATAAATTATTCTTTGTTTTAAAAAAATTAAAAAATTAAAGTGTCTGGTACACTAAATTGTTGTTGTATGATATATTGGTTGAAGATAATATATTATGTTTTATTATGAATTTGGGTTCTATCCATCATAGCCATTGTTTGATTTGTTATTTCACGGGGTTTTAGGTTTACTTGTTATTAAAAATAAGTACCCAAAATTGTGTTGTCTTATATTTATGTTAATATTTTTTATTTTAGTTTTGATTACTAGGCAGATGTTTACAATTTTTGATATATTCATGTATATAATTTCTTGGTGGTCTGTACCTATTATAATTATAATTTTTTATTCGTTTTTTATTTTTATTTAAAATCTGCTTTGGTATTGATGTACTGATATTTTAGTGAAAAAGTTTTTCAGTTGTTCGCTTTTCATTCATGAGATGATCGTCTCAGGTTGTTATGTTTTTTTCTTCTACCCTGTTGTAATTTGTAAATTCTTGACCTTGATGTCTTGAATATATCTGTTATAGCTACCTTAAAATTTAAGCTATAAATCTTTGTAATTATAATTTTCACATTTTTATTTATTTTCTTTTTCTATTGTTTAATATTTTCAAATAGGTTACACTTCAGACGTTGATAGTATATGAGTTGATGTTCTGCATGAATATCTGTATGTATATCCAGACATTTGTTTGCTTAAAGTCAGTGCCAAGAAATTGGGTCATGATTATTGTAGTTGAAATTGCGAGCTAGTTTTTCTCAGTGTTCTAAGTAGCTAGGCAGACCTAGGTGGCGGAGGGGGGTGCCTAGCGAAAAGGCTGCCTGAGCGGTGCTTAGGCGTTTTCCTAGGTGGACAAGGTGTTTTCTTAGGTGGTCTTATTTATTTATTTTTCTATTATAGATACTTGTTATATTAATTTTCTAAAATTTTACATGAAAATTATCCATAAAAAATAATCTTTTAAGACTAAAAATTTCATTTAAAGTATTGTAGAGCTTTAAAGTAGAGATTTGGTTTTGCTTAGACGGGGACCTAGGGATCCAATCAAATCTAGGCGTTAGAGGACCGCATATCGGGGGATTAATCGGAGGCAGGGATTTTTAGAATTTTTTTCTACAATACCAATTCAATATGCAAAGACTTGATACATTATGCGGCTGTTGTGTAAATTAAACATTTTTCGAAGGATCCTATATTCCATTTTTGCTGTTGCTAGATACCGTTGAGTTCAGGACATGGTTCGAGTTTTATTTTTTGTTATACATGGTGGTTTGAATTATTAATCACATTCATAATAAGTCGTAAATATTTTGGAATTCCCTGTAGCAGTGGTATAAAATATAAGGATTGAACTTTAGGGGCACTTTATGTATACCACTGTTACTTATTCATTTCTCTTCTTCTTCCTAGCTGACTATTTATATTAATTCAGAAGAAAGTTGTAATGCATATTGAAATCAGTTCCCCTTGAAACTGGGAGGGCTTTGTTGAGGTTGGATTACAACAAGCCACTAAAAGTTTAATCCGTAACATGCTTTCTATATATATGATTTCGGCTCATGTTCACGTTTTTTTTATAAAAAACTATTCCTATTCTTATGTTGTTGATCTCCTGATCATTGGATTTATCTTGCAGGGGAACACTTAAAATTCTGAAGGTGCAATGGCATTCACTACTAAACAGATGTCTTTGATTGTAGCAACATTTGGTGCATTGTCCTTCATATTTGGAGTTATTGCTGAAAAAAAGAAGGTTGTCTTCTAATTTTTATGAAGAGAAAACCACCAATCAGTTATTAACTGGCCTCTGCTACTTCTCTCAGTGTTTTTAATCATTCTTTAATATTCAATCGAATGTTTTATTTTCGGTGGTTAAATATTGTTTGTTTAAATATCAGCAAGCATGGTGGAATTTTCTAACAAGATAAATTTACATCAATATTTGGACAAGTTATCTCTAATTCGACTCTGAATGACTTATTTTTTTCTTGTGCTAAACAAAAGAAACACGGGGGCTCTTGTTGGAATGCGGAAGTAATCGTTCACTTGATCTTTGTGCTTAATACTTCAGAAGTAGATTTCTTACTTCCACTTTGTTTGGTACCTGGATTTTACGTTATTGGACTGTAAATCAAGTAGTTCTTTTTCCACTTGCAATTTTCGCTTTGAATAGGCTTGTGTTGATTTATACTCATTAGTAAAAGTACATCTTGTTTCTCAAAACTTGGTTTATTGCCAGTTTGATTTCCCTTGAGAATTGATAGTAGTCTCATTTTGTTAAGAAAAGAACATTGGCAGTGAAGGAGTTGGATATATATTTCTGTGAGCAGAGTATTTTAGCTCTGTGTGCACGTGGTTCATTGTCGAAGTTCGCATAACTATGTGTGCATCTTGTCACTAAGCTTAATACTTTACTGTATATTTTATGGTTACATCATATAGTTTCCAATACTTTGTGCTTTAGCTGTATGCCCCAAATTAGAATATTTTGCTTGATCTGGAAACCTCTTTTGTGCCAACAGATGTATATTTCCAACGTGACTATCTAATTCTGTCTGTATATATCTGTTTTATATTATCAGCCTCCCTCCGGAACTCTAATTATGGGTAAAGGTGTGGTCATTTGCAAGTATCCGTCAGATCCAACCGTTGTCTTGGGCTACCTGTCATTTATTTTTCTTCTTGCCTCTTCGGCTACCGGTTTCTTGTCTCTCTTTTACCCATACAAGGGAAAGAGTATTCCTCAGGCAGCTTTGTTTGAGAACATGAGCTTCCTTGTATTCTTCAATATTTCTTTGTAAGTTTTGTTTTACCAAGTTCTCATATATCATGAATCTTGTATTGAATTTATAAATTCGTGCTCATATTTTATATCTGAAAGCCATTTCAGTGATTTGAATTATTTTTAGTTAAAGTAATGTAGGCATAATTTCACGCTTTACCTATAAACTGAAAATCAGATATATATTTTGTCTTCCGGTTGATGGATTTTCTTATAGCTGTTTTATAGAACTTGTTTAGAATGAATACTTGGGGGAGCCGAGGTTCATGATGTTTATGGTTGGGGCATGGGTGTTTGAATTAGGGTTTATAGGAATTCAGTCAGGTTAACGATGACAATAAAGCTTGAAAACACAGTTAATTAGGAATAGGGGTATTACAACAACTTATATCATTTGGCTGTATTATATTTGCCATAGTATTATATTTGCCATTATTTTTAAGTATTTAGAGAATCCTAGGGAACCATCATCGGTGATGCTGGGATTGACTAAGAAAGTTCAAATGTGGAGTTTTCAGGTTTTATCCTAGGGCAAAACCAACCATATAGTATATAGAATATAAAACATCCCTTATAAGCTTCTAATTTTAATATAATTTTGGTAGAAAGTTTCAGAAAGAAAGTGATGATGAATTAATGATAGATTGACAAAATTCTTTATATGAGATATTTCATCATTTGCAAGACACGACAGCCAATCCAACGTGGCAATAAAATAACATGCTCTAGGAAATGAAACAAATAAAGAAAGCTTACATGAGTGTTGGAATTTTTCTTTTTTCCTTTTAATTTATCCTAATATTTGTTGAACTATTAGTTTTGCCTGGTTATTCCGGAAATCACAGGGGTATGGCTGGATTAGCTGCAGCATTGCTGTTATGGCCTACAATAGTTGAACAGCGGCACCTGACAAAGAATGTTCATCACAATCTGAAAACATCTTGCCCTACTGCTAAAACGGGCCTTCTTGGTGGTGGCGCCTTTTTATCTCTTGATTCAGCCCTCTTATGGTTAGTTTCTCTAATGCTAGCTGACAATGCAAGGGAGGACTACTTTGAGGAAGTAGGTTTCGAAAGCAAAGGTGAGCATGGCAATGTTCTCGCAGCTGATTATTGATGCAGATGGACCTATAAAGTCCAGTGCAACACGTAATGTTTATTAGTAAATATGCTTGCATTCGTTATATTATTGACTCTTTCAGTTTCTGAGTTTCTAGCAAGGATTGTTTGGATTATTGACACTTCTATGAATATGGTTCAATGTTATCATTTTTTCTAGTTATTGACTTTTAATTTATGGCTCTGGTTTTATTTGGTAGTAGGCATACATATTAAAGGCTATGTATTTGTGTTCGGAACCTTTGATTTTCCATTTTTACTCCCTTTTTTGGTGCTCAATAAATTATTAACACGGACTTGCAGGAATGAACGGGGGAACTAATATTTTTACATGTTTTTATATTTTCAAATGGGAATAAAGTGGGTCTCAAATTCATGTGAGAGGGACCATTTGAAAATATTATAAACGTGTGGAAATAGTGTTTCCTTGTAATTACTCAAAATACATGATGATCTTGGTTGCTTAATAGCAGTCAGATAACAGTGCATCATGTTTTGAAATAGAATTAGAATACGCTTCAACTAGATCTTAAAAATGGCGGTTTTAGTAACAAAATTTGTGGGTTTTTATTGTTCTTGTTTGGATTTTTTCAAACCCACATTTTGAAAGTTTTTTTCCTCCCATCCTAGAACACTAGAACAATATTTATGGGTTTTTATTTAATGTTTATGTTAGGCAAATGTTATTGCTATATCTAATTGGCGTTGTGTTAACTACGAGTTTTTCTTAGTCGAGGTTCGCATTTTGATTTCTTGGTATTTTCTAGTTCTAGAACAATTCTTTAAACCACAATTTTTTGTGATCATTTTTAGAACACTTTAAATGTTTCATCTACTTTCCCCCTCCTTTTTTGGTATGCGAGTTATATATATGTGTTACTCCTTCACGTTTTAAAATTATGTACAAGAATTAAAAAAAATTGAATAGCATTAAACATAATATCAATTGTTAATAATATTTTTAAATTAAATTATATAAAACGTAGTAATATTATGCGATGGAGGGAGTACATGTTGATGTTTACAATCACCCAACTACTACTTAATTCAAATGTATCTTTTTGTATTCCAGTGCAACTCCTTTTCTTTTTTCTTTTTTTTTTAATTATTATATATATTTCACAAAAAAAAAAGAGGATATAACTTTTTTCTTTATCAATTTGCATCTGTAGTAGTACTTGAGCAATATACTCCAGAACATCGTTCATTATTAATAATTGAAAGAAGTCTTCAATAATAGCATAACAAAGTTTTCTTGCAGAGAATGAAAGAGGGTATTACATTATATACTAACTGCAAACAACTAATCTAATCAACCTTATACTGAAAGTATACAAATGACCTTAGTTCACTCTATTACAATTACTATTCTATCCTTTAACATCTTTAGTTAATTGAGCTAACTGATTTTAGCTATAGGAGCGAAACTCTCAAAATAATCCAGGCCAATAGTTTGTGTAAAGCCTTTAGCTACAAGGCGTGCTTTGTATCTATCAACACGACCTGCAGAAGTATATTTGACTTGATAGAACCATTTACAACCAACAACTTTCTTACCAGGAGGTAAGGGAGTCACAACCCATGTATTATTTGCTTCTGAAGCATTAATTTCAGCTATCATTGCATTGCACCAATTTTCATCTTGAAAAGCTTGTTTGTAGGACTGAGGTTCAGGAATTAAGGCAGTAGCAACAATAGGAGTGACATGATCATATGATAGATAATTAGTTAACAAATGAGGCACAGAAGATGTAGAAACCAAGTTACTAGAGAATGGTAAACCTACATAATCTGTGAATTTAAATGGTACTGTTTCCAGTCGAGAAGGTCTAGCAGATGTGTTAGGCACAAGTGGAAAAATTGAAATAGTAGTAGAAGGAAGAGAAGGTGTTGAGGACAAGACAGATGATGTTTCAGTAGGAGGAAGAGTAGGACAAGCTGGTAAAGAAGAATCAATATCAGTATGATTGAAATAAGGATCAGAGTTAGTAATAGAAATAGAAGCAAATGGAAAGATAGTTTCATGAAAAATAACATCCCGACTAATATAGCATTTCCTTGTTGTTAGATCACAAACTCTGTAACCTTTTTGACCAGTAGGATAGCCTAAAAAATATCGCTACCATCGGATAATGTAGAGACAAAGCACAAACAACCAAATACTTTAAGATGAGAATAACTAGGAACATAACCAAACAGAACTTCAAAAGGTGTTTTCCCATGTAAAACAGAACTAGGAAGTCTATTTATTAAGTATGTGGCTGTAAGAATACAGTCACCCCAAAAATGAATAGGAACATTGGATTGAAATCTCAAAGCTCTTGCCATTTCTAGCAGATGTCTGTTTTCGTTCAGCATACCATTTTGTTGAGGAGTATCAACACAGCTTGTTTGTTGAGTGATACCATGTTCATGAAAGTATTCAGTCAAAGAAGTTTTGAGAAATTCAGAACCATTATCTGATCGAATTTGTTTCAAAGTGTAATGAAACTGAGTTTGAACATAAACAATAAATTTTTTGATCAATTGTGGAACTTGATCTTTGAATTAAAACAAAAAAAAATCCAAGTACACCTAGAACAATCATCCACAATGGTGAGAAGTAAGAACAAGCACCATGAGTTTTAATTTGTATGGACTCCATATGTCACAGTGACTGAGATCAAATACATGAGATGTTGATAAGTCAGTTTTATACCTATTTATTCGGTATCAACTAACTTTAATTGTTACTTAATCCCGTTTCTTATAGTTTCTTTTCATGCATTTTACTCTCATTTTGTAGGTTGCATACTTGGGAACTGACTTGGTAGCATTTGGGGACAAAAGAGATGTATTGAGAGCTTAAAGTGGCCAAGTACTGATATAATGGGAATTGGCTTGATGCAGCAGCAAAAGAACAGAAGATTGCAGAACTGGTGCACGACGCAGTTGCGCCCTAAATGGTTTAAGTGACGGCGCAACTGCACTCTACCTCAGTCGACAAAACTCTGCAATGCAGCTGTGCCCAGTTTGGCCTTGTGGGCGGCACAACTGCGCCAATTTGGCAGTTCAGATTTTGACTTTCACTTGAATGGCCAATTGTATTGAAGCTTGGGCAAGGGGTCGTGAATTAGCCTATAATAAGGCTCATTTACAGTAGAATAGAAAAGACATCATAGCTAGATCTAAGACCTAATAAATCCATCTTTGGGATATATAGACCTCTTGTATATTCCATCTTTAATTTCTTTCTTAGATTAGATTAGATTAGAACCCTAGATTAGATTAGAGTTGAAGATTCAAGGAGGAGCAAGAGAGACCATATTTGCATTCTTCAACCCCTAATTTATCTTTACTTCTATTTATATTTTTCAATGTATCAACAATTGTGGATTATGAATTTTGATTCTATGAAGAGCTAAAATCCATTTTGAGATTACAGTGAATCTTGTTGTGTAATTTACTTTGATATGCTTCCTTGTTAGGTTAATTAATCGTTATTAGATTGTTTATTATGGTTTGTGTTTAATTGCTTAATTATTTGGCCATCAATTACCATGATAATCCATATGAAATTGAGAGACGAATTATGGGTTTAGATTTGATTATAATAGCATGTGTTTGTGATTTTTAAATGACTATGGAATTCATGATTTGTGCCTAAGATAGAGATATATCGACGCACCACATGTAATCCGATAAGACCTTGTGCTTAAACCCTCCTTAATTGTAATTCACATAGAGATATAGTGAATTAGTTAATTAGGGTGTTCATATTCATTCTATCATATGTGAATTTAGTGTGATATGGGTATGGTACATCGAGAGATGGCCATTTTTTACTTTCGTGTTCTTGATTAACACACTAGTACAAAACAGTAAATAGACAACACTTAAACAACAACGTTTTTATAAAAAAAATATTGTGGTATTTTTTTCCACAACGTTTTGTTTTAACAAAACGTTGTAGATACATATGAAAAATTTTATCTATTTATAAGGACAATTTTTGGTTTTAAATAGATAACGTTTTTTTAAATTATTAAAAAAACGTTATCTATGTCAAAAACACGCTTAAAATAAATTGTGCAGAAGTGAAAACTTGAAATTAAAAACCTTAAACAGTTCTCTCTCTCTAAAAACTTTTCATATTCCATCTCACACTTCTTTCTGTCTCTACTCCTAAACAGACACACGAAAACTAGGGTTTATTAACCCGATTAACTTTCTCTTTCCTGATCAAATGGCCAAAACCAGAGGGGGTTGTACATTTAGTATCTGTTGTCAACCAGTTCAAAGGGAAGAAGGATCGATAGTGGCTCCCAAGCCTAACTATCATTTGAATCGGCTTCGCCAGAGATTGGGTACCGATTTTGGGGTTTCTTCTCAGAGCATGAAACATAAAGGGAAAACATCAAAGGGTAAAAACCTTACCTTTATGTGTATTCTTGAATCAAATCCTTCGATTCCTAAATCCCTTTTTAATGGTCTTCTGGTGGCTGCTAAAAAGTTTAGTTTGAGCCCACCACAGGTGCGGAAGCTGGTGGATCAAGATCGGTCACTTGTTCACGCCAAGGATGCGCCCCCAAGCCATCAACGTTCAGACGACCTTCATGTGGGACGTCGCTGCCGGCACGATTGCCCTCTGGCTCGTTCAGGTGCCTCAAATTTTCATCGTTCCAATCTCTTTAATGAATCTTGATCTGCCAATATTATATATTTTGTCCTATTTTTTTTTAAAAAAAATTTGCTGTCAGTTTGGCTTTGATATCATTTATGGTATTGGGATTTTTCATTTATTGTTTGATTTGTAGAGGCAGAATTAGATGTATGCAATTTGCAGATCATAACTTTAACTTGTTATGGTCTTTTATGTCTTTCATCTTGGTTAATATAGATCGAGTAATCCTTATCTGGAGTTTGGGAAAAGACATTGAATTTGATTATGTTTTTTTGAAATCAATAAATTTGGTTTTATGATATCGGTTGTAATGCAAACCATTTGACACAACATATGTTCTTTTGTTTTAATGGTTTTGTTATGCAATTCTTCTCCAATCTTGCATTTGAAATTCACTTTTTAAAAATATTTTTATTTTAAGTGTAGAAGTCTAGATTTTTCAAATCTAGAGTCTAGACTAACTCTAGGATGTATCTGGAAAAATCTAAGCAAGGGGTTCACTTCCCCTTCTCCTTATGAATTGGATCCCCTTTTGTTAAGTTCTTTCTTTTTTTATTGAAAAAAATTAAGAATGGAGGCATCCCCTCCCTACCACCTTTCCTATGATACCTCCCCACCCTTTATACCAAATGGAATGCTAGAGCTTAGAAATCATACTGTGAATTCAGGTTCCCATTGTTATCAGTTTGTTTTGTTTGTCAATTCAAACTTCATATGTGGGCTGTTAGACTCTTTTATAACTATTTTTTTTGTTAGTTTTGTCATTACTTCTAGCCAGTTATTTGGATGCGCATTTACAGCATAATATGGTTGTGAGACCCCAAATTTTATGAATAAAGATTTAAATTTCTCGAAATATTTTTTTTAATATTATGGTGTGGATTTGAGATAATGTTATAGTTATGGGTAGTATTTATAAATTTTGCAAAGTATGCAAGTTGTTGTATTATATTCGATTTGTCGGGGAATATCTGTACGACGGTACAATCATTGGTGGACCCCACAACAAAATTATTGTCGGATTGAGAAAACGACAAATATTTTTATGAAAATAGCGGCGGAAGTTTTACCATTAAAACTGTTGAACTACTCGATAGTAAAAGTACAGTAATACGCGTGGTTGCATAGTAGCACACAGTATTGATTATTGATGCTTACGTGAGAAGTCACTCAGTTTTGTTCAATTATTGCCACAGTAATTATTGCATAGTATCTCACGTTATTTGGTTCAATTATTGTCGATATTTTATATATTATTAAATCAATAATTGAGATAACAAAGTTATTAATATTATTATTTGCAATATTAACGATGTCTAGAAGTTCTGCCAAGGAGAGGTTTTGCCACCTAATTGCGCGTCAATAGGGAGAAATCCTTATTGAAAAGCCCCCTCTTTCTTGGAAACGACCTGGTCGATTAATATTGTGAATTATAATAATATTGATAAATGTTGTTAAATATATTGAGGTGTCTTTTTATGAAGTCACGGAAGTTTATATATATATATTATATATAAATTTTGTTTTATTAGTATTATTAATGTAATAAAACAGAAATTTTTTTTATATAAAATAGAATACTTTTATAAAGTTATTTATTTTATTAGACTATAAATAAAATATATTATATTTTATTTAAAAGATTTTGTTTTATTAGAATATTTTATTATACTGCATACTAAATCAATATGGACCGTCCGTTTAAAAGTAAATCAATCTGGACCGTTCATGAACTAGTTACTATTCAGTCCATTCTCCTATAAATAGAAGCTCATTCTTTCATTATTTCTTACGAATTCACTGAAACTCTAGAGAGAGAAACTATAGAGAGAAAGAAGAAAAGTATTCTGCTACTTCACTACTCCTATATCCAGTTTCTTCTAAGGTAAGGTGTATTATTTCTTTCTTTCGTCTTCATGAAGAGAACTTCTGTTATTCCATTCTTTGTTATTATGTTGGAATAACCTGTCTATGCGAAGTATCGCATACTTGGTGAAATTCTTCTGTTATTCCATTTTTTATTATTATGTTGGAATAACCTGTCTATGCGAAGTACCACATACATGATGAAGTTCTTCTGTTATTCCATTCTTTATTATTCTGTTGGAACATCCTGTCTGTGCGTTACACATGACCTGGTTCCATTATTTATTATTCTGTTGGAACATCCTGTCTGTGCATTTGCGCATGACCTGGTTCCATTATTTATTATTCTGTTGGAATATCTTGTCTGTGCGTTTACGCATGACCTAGTTTCATTATTTATTATTCTGTTAGAATAACCTGTCTGTGCGTTTACGCATGCTTGGTGATTTCTTTTGTTATTCCATTCTTTATTATACCTAGTTAGTTAAAATTTTGGCTTTTATACTCCATGAAATTAGTGGAATATCCTTGATATTTGCGCTTCATCCAGTATCTTTTCATGAAAATATTCTTCTGAGCATTCTTGAGTTTTACCCCCACAATAGCAGTATCATGTTGACAATTTGGACGTTATTGGTTCATGGATAAATTAATTCTTGAACTTGTTTTATTGAATTCTTATATCATTGTCATCATTCTCATGTTTATATTATGTTGAAAGTCATCTATGGCCTGTAGTGCATAGATGGACTTGGTATGATTATGACCAGGGATTATTCGGTATAATCATGACCGTAATGTTATAAATGATGTGGTAAAAGTCCTCATTGGCCCGTAGTGCAATGATGGACAGTTGTTGGCATGATCATGACCATTGATGAATACACGAATATCCTTGGCCCGTAGTGCATGGATAATTTGTGGTTGTGATACTAATGAATATCCTTGGCCGTAGTGCAGGGATGATGTGGATTATTTATTAAGCTGAGTCCCAGCGATAAAAGTGATGAAAAACCTTTTAAATCATAAAAGATAGTTGATTTTATTCTCTACTTGACTCTTTTAATGGATTGCTTGTTCCGATGCAGTTAAACTTGATGTTTGTTATATTGTATCAATTTAACACTGTTGAAGGCTAACGATAATTTATTCGGTATTATCTTAGTCATAATATTTCTTACTGGGTTAGTTGAGCTCACCCTTTTACTTTCATTGTTCTCTTCAGGAAATGAGAACGTAGCAGGGACTAGTCGGTGAATGGAGTGACGGTCCAGATAATAGCATTAATAGTCCTCACTATTCTTTGAACTTAGCCGGCTATTATAGACAGTTTATTCAGGTCTTTTCCAATATCGTCACTCCGGTAACAAATTTGATAAGGAAAGTTGTAAAGTTTGTTTGGACGGATAAGTGTGAAGAAAGTTTTCATGAATTGAAAAAGAAGTTAAGTGTGGCACTTGTGTTGTCATTACCAGAAAATACAGGAAACTTTGTGGTGTATAGTGATGCTTCACATAAAGGATTAGGTTGTGTCCTTATGCAGAACGGTAAAGTCATTGCATATGCATCAAGGAAATTGAAAGACTACGAAAAAGGGTATCTGACTCATGACTTAGAATTGGTTGCAGTGGTATTTGCTCTAAAAATATGGAGACACTATCTCTATGTAGAAAAATGTGAGATCTACACAGACCATAAGAGTCTGAAGTATATTTTCACTTAGAAAGACCTGAACATGCATCAAAGGAGATGGATGGAATTGATAAAAGATTACGATTGTGAGATCTTTTATCATCCAGGTAAAGCGAATGTGGTTGCAGATGCTTTAAGAAGGAAAGGATGGGAGAAGTTGATGTTGTTAACCAACCAATAGGAGCTCATTTCAGCAAAGGCAAGACTAGAGTTAGAAATCAAATTTCCAAAAGAAACCGAAGAAAGATTTTTCTAGATGGAAGCTAGTTTAACTTTGGTTGAATGGGTGAAGAATGCTCAACTACAAGATGAAGAATGTGGAAAGATCAAAGAGAAAATGTGCAAGACCCCTAACTTATTATAAATAAAAGTAAATTTTCTCTATTCATTATCTTAGAATAATATGTAGTTAATTTGATATAATACTTTGGTTATGGGTGAAATGTACAAATTTTGCAAAATAAGCAAGTGGTTATAAAATATTCATTTTGTCGGAGAATATTCATTTGGTCGTGGAATATTCTTGCTGTCGGGGAATATTCGTACGATGGCGCAACCATTTGTGGGCCCCATAACAGAATAACTATCGGATGAAGAAAATGATAATTTTGAGTTTTTATAAATAACGGTGTAGTTATTACTGTTAACACTGTTGGAATACCCGGTGGTTAAAATACAGTAATACGCGTGGTATTGCACAGTATTTTTGAATTATTGATTCTTACGTAAGAAGGCACTACTCAATAATTGTTACAATAATTACTATTTAATATTTTATTTTATTGATTTAATAATTGCTGCGTTGATATTTTATATTATTGTTGTTTCAATAATTGTCACTGCACAGTATTTCCCATTATCAGATCAATAATTCATATTATTTGAATAATATTAATAGATATCATTATTGGCAATATCTAGAAAGTTTTGTCAAGGAGAGGTTTGGTCAACTAATTGCGCACCAGTAAGGAGAAATCCTTATCAGAAAGCCCTCTCTTTCCTGGGAGCTGCCTGGTTGTCATTATTGTGATTCTGTAATATTATTTGTGAATAATTAATTATTGATGTATATGATAAGAAAATATTTATTTGATGTGGATATAAATGATGGATTTATTTATGTGGTTATAAATGAAAGAATTAATGTTGAGATATTTTATCAGTATTTTTGTCGGAATGGAGGTATTAAAAATCAAATCAGTGTTCTTAAAGCTCCATTGTGTGAGTTATAATTTTTAATCTGACCGTTATATTATTGTGATTTTTTGATATGTTATACATATATAAGTTGAGTATATGTCAAATTTTGAACCGTTAAAAATTAACGTATTATGTGTTATGAATTTTAAGAGGTGACTGGTTCAAAAATTGTTGAAGTTTCTGAATTTATAATTTTGGTGGAAAATTCTAAAATAAATGGGCCCCACCTGTGGTTGGTGAAGAAATATACTGACTTTTATATCAAAAGTGGTGGGTAGGAATAGTAGCATATAATGTCATCAAGTTGTAGATCAAGTCTGCTTCGGCGTTCTAACATTTTCCTATAAATAGGGTGCTTATTTAGAATTAAAAATCACACCTAAAATATAAGCTTTATATATATTATCGAGCATATTTTGTGAGTATTTATGTAAGACCCCCGAATTTTATGAAATGAAAGTATTCAATTTTCTTAGAATTATTATTTTATTTCGTAAATGCTTAAATTGATAAAAGGTTAAAGTTAAGGATGATATCTAAAAATTTCGCAATGTATGCAAGTTGTTATAAAATATTCGTTGTGTTGGGGAATATTCGTACGACGACATAATCATTGGTGGACCCCACAACAGAAGTATTGTCGTAGTATGATCAAAACGACAAAATTATCTTTTTATAACGGCGAAAGTGTTACCGTTAAAACTGTTGAACTACTCGGTAGTAAAAGTACATTAATACGCGTGGTTGCATAGTAGCACGCGATATTGATTATTGATGCTTACGTAAGAAGTCACTCAGTTATAATCAATTATTGCTATAGTAATTGATGCATCATATCTCTCATATTATTGATTCAATTATTGTCACAGTATCATTTGCATAATATTTTATATTGTTAAATCAATAATTGAGACGACAAAGTTATTCATATTATTTTTTGCAATATAGAAAATGTCTAGAAGTTCTGTCATGGAGAGGTTAGATAATCTAATTGCGCGCCAATAGGGAGAATCCTTATCGGAAAGCCCCCTCTTTCCTGGGAACAACCTGGTTTTTAAATATTGTGCGTTATAAAATTAATGATGAATAAGTTCGTATTTATTAAAAATGAAATTGATAGTTCCATTGTGTGGGAATTATTAGTGTTAGTGGAAATCGATATTTATTTCGATAATAATTGATGTCTGGAGGTTATATTGACCAATCGGATAATTCACCGGATAAATGAGCAATTAATTGCTATTAATTTCACATGCTTATAACTATGTATTCACATGTGTATACTATTGATTCACATGATTTACTATTAGGTAAGTTAGTGCAAGATTGATAATACTTGCATGAATAAATTAAAAATTGAGGTATAGATGAAGGTACTATACTGTAATTAGTTTTTTTAACATGATTATACTATTGAGTCACATGAATGAACTATTAATTCACATGATTTACTATCAGGGTAGGTGGTGCAAGTTTGATAATACTTGCATGACTAAATTAAAAATGAAGAAAAAGATGATGGTATTATACTGTAATATTTTGAGCTCTAAAATGTGCAATTATTGAAACTATATTTTACTATAAATAGAAGCTCATTTTTCCTTCATTTCTCACAAATTCACTAAGTCTCACAAGAGAAATTATTATAGAGAAATTATAGAGAGAAAGAAGAAGAGAAGTCTGCTATCTCACTATTCCAGTATCCAATTTTCTTCTAAGGTAAGGGGTATTATTTCTTTCGTATTCATGAAGAGAGTTATTTTCTTTCAATACTCGTAAGGGTTGTTATTCCATTCTTTATTATTTTGTTGGAATAACATGTCTATGCGGACTGCCGCATGCATGGTGAATTCTTCTGTTATTCAATTTTTTATTATTCTGTTGGAATAACCTGTCTACGCAGAACTACCACATGCATGATAAATTCTTCAGTTATTCCATTCTTTATTATTCTGTTAGAATAACCTGTCTACGCGGACTACCGCGTGCATGGTGAATTCTTCTGTTATTCCATTCTTTATTATTCTGTTAGAATAACCTGTCTACGTGGACTACCGCATGCATGGTGAATTCTTTTGTTATTCTATTCTTTATTATTCTGTTGGAATAACCTATCTACGCGGACTACCGCATGCATGGTGAATTCTTCTGTTATTCCATTCTTTATTATTATGTTGGAATAACCTGTCTACGCGGACTACCGTACGCATGGTGAATGACCCTTCGTATTAATTCCTTATTAAATTGTGGAAATGATATGTCTATATGGATTACCGCATGGCGCGTGAAAATCCATTTGCAGTTTCATATATTCTATTATACTTAGTTGGTTAAAGTTTTGGCTTCTATACTCCATGAAATTAGTAGAATATACATGTATTTGCGTTTCATCCAGTATTTTTTCATGAAAATATTCTTCTGAGCATTCTTGAATTTTACTCCACAAAGTAGTATCATGTTGACCATTTGAACGTTATTGAATTCTGGATAAATTAAATTATAAATCTTAAAAATTTATCCTTGTACTTATTTTATTGAATTATTATGTCATGGTCAACATCCTCATGCTTATATTGTGATGAAAGTCATCTTTGACTTACGTGCATAGATGGACTTGGTATGATTATGACCAGATATTATTCGGTATAATTATGACTGTAATGTAACGAATGATGTGGTAAAAGTCCTCATTGGACTTGTAGTTCATTGATGGACAGTTGTTGGTATAATTATGACCAGGGATTATTCGGTATAATCATGACAATTGATGATTACATGAATATCATTGGCTGTGGTGCTAGGATGATTCGATGATGTGGTTTATTTATTAAGCTGAGTCTCAGCGATAAAGTTGATGAAATTTTTTTTAATCATAGAAGATAGTAGATTTTATGCTCTACTTGACTCTTCTAATGGATTGCTTATTCCGCTGCAGTTGTTGTTCTAAAACTTGTTGTCTATTATATTCTATCAGTTGTTATAATGTTAAAGGCTAAGGATAATTTATTCTGCATCATCTTAGTCATAATATTTCTTACTGAGCTAGTTGAGCTCACCCTTTCTTTCACTGTTCTCTTCAGGAAATGAGAATAGAGCTGGGTCTGGTCGGGGAACGGAGTGACGGTGTAACGCCCCAGAAAATTTGGATTTTTGAGAATTAAATTTTTATTTTTATTATGTGGATTAAATGAATTTAATTAATAATTTATGGGAGTAAGCTAATTGAAGGTCATTCTATGACCTAGACATATCGGAATGTCGTAGTATTTTGACTACGTGGTAGAATTAAAGTGTTTGAATTTCCAAGATGAAAATAAAAGCTTTTCGAGAAATTTTCTGAAAAATACTATTCACGCATTTATGCTCGAGAATTATTTTTGAATTTCCAAGAAATACGTAATGATAGAATATCGAGGTGAGATAGAATATTCAATAATATTTTAGTTATGGCAAACGCAGTTTTTTGCCTGCGGACTTAAAACCTAACGATTAAGGAAAGTGAATTCCAAGAAGGAATTTTAATGCGTGTAATGAATTAAAGTAATGATTGTATAATACGTAGGTATTGTACGAAGTAATGAATATGAGTATGATACAAGGTGTTATACGAGTAAGAATGAAGCATAGTTTGTCGTATATGAATAAGTATACGAGTGGGAATACGAGATGAATACGCAAATTATATGTTATAAGGCTTTAAGTTAAATGAATTTAATTTAAAGGATTGTGTAGAACATTGTAAAGTCCAATGAGAATTGATAAGGCCCAAGTGTAGAAATGGGTAAGTCCAATAGGAATTAATGTGTAAGTCCAAGCAAGCTAATGGTAAAGCCCAAGGAATTGTTAATGCAAGCCCAAGTATAAGTTAAGCTAAAAGCCCAAAGTATGAACTTATGGGTTATTGGATGGTTTAAACCCATGGGTGATCCAAAGTAATGAGCAAGTAATTAATGTGATAAGCAAGTAAAGTGCTTATGTGTGGTGAACAAGTAAAAGTTGTGATCAACAAGCAAAGGATAAGCTAGGTGATTAACAAGTAAACTTAAAGGCTAAGTGATGTGATTAGCAAGTATACTTAATGGTTAAGTATATGTGATGCCCAAATATTGGATAGATGTTGTGATGGCCAAGCAAAGAGTGTGGTGGCCAAGTTAACTTAGTACTTAAGCTAGGAATAGTAAGGGGGTGATTAAGGAGGTGGGATTGACTTTGGACTAAATTGCCCTCACTTTGGGTTGCCTATAAATAGAGAGCTCTCAATTCATTTGATGGCTTGATTAAAATTTCTCCCAACTCCTCTCAAGTTAAGCAACTTATTGGTTAGAGAGAATAAGCACTTATAAGTCAAACTTCCATTATGAGATTTTCAAGAAGCAAGAAGGAGATTAAAGCTTAGTCAAGTGATATTCAAGGGTAAGAACTTAAACCATGAATCTCTTTCTCTTCCATTGGTAAGGAGATGGGTAGTGGTAGAACATGTATGCTAATGAATGATATGAATGAGTAATCAAAGAGCTTAAGTCTTAATAAGTCGTATAAGTCATGAATTAAGCTAATCGTAATCATGTAAGTTATGAAATAAGGAAGAACTTGTAGGAGCTTGTTTAATGTTGAAATAATAAGATTGTATAATAATAAGAATTATGGATGATGGTTAAAAGATTTAAGCTATGATAAGTCATGCAAAGTAAATTCATAAGTAGTTCATACTTTTTTAAGATATAGAGTAATGAAGAACAAGTTATAACTTATCATGTCAATAAGTTAATGAAGTATATATGTCAAGTTATTAATATGACGGATTGAATCCATTTAAAACGATGAACAAATCATAAGAAATGAAGTTAAGGCGAAATTTACGAGTTTGGACGATAATTGTCAAATTCGTGAAATTCTCGAAATTGAAGTCGAATTTTGATATTGATCTTGGAAACACTAGTTTTTAATGGAGACATGTCTTATTTGGCATTATAGAGTTGTGGACTTGAGAATGACCAAATTCCAACTTAGAACGAAGAAACGAGCGTTGAACGTTCACGAACGTTTATCGTTTTCGTTAAAAATTGACTAATAGGTGAATTTTGAGAAAACAAAGTTAAATAGATAAAATTCTTGCATGAATTCATAGAGTATGTAATTTGTGAACCGTAGGCTTTTGAACGAGCCAATTCGGACTTATAACGAAGAAGTTATGCGCCTGGGAAGTTCAAAAAATTTAAAATCTTTAAAATTTTTCTAAGGCACAGAGTTGGCGCCGCGACGTCAACCCAAGGCCAAATGGTGACTCTGTAGTGCCGTAACAGTGTCAGGGCATACTGCTAACTCACGCCGCGGCGCTAGATGAAGAGCTAAGTGTGGCGTCGCGGCGCCAGTCCTACTAGTTTCGACAGACAAGAATGTTTACAAGTATAGAATGAAAGATAACTCATTAGTAATGAACTAAGGTGTAAATATAACATTGTTAAAGCATTGTTAGACACTTAAGGTATGATGATTAAAGGATTAATAATCAATTGAAGATGAACGTAATGAGAACAGCGTAATGTGCTAAGCCGACTGTAAAAATTTGTTGACCAAGTTGATTATGAATCCAATGGTTTCCAATACTAGTATGGATTATGTAATTACTTAATGAACATGATAAGACCTTTCCTAAATCACTATTATAGTGACTGATTTTAGGAATTTAATGTTGTTTAATGAGTAGTTAAACGTCGAATGTAAAGTATAACGAACGTGAACTGTATTCAATAATGATAATGACTATAACGTTGAGAATTATAACTAAAAGTTGTTAAGTAATACGTGAACGTAAACGGTATGCAATAAAGTGTACTTAATAAATGACGATCGAGTTTCGATTAATAACGTAAGAATGTTCGTAAGCCGTGACGAAGGATGATTAACTTGAAATGAGTTGGATTAATGAAGTAAATCTACATAAGACATAGAAGAGAAAGAAGTTGGTAAAAATAATGTAAAATATAATGGCAGGCCAGAACCAATAGTAACAAATCTAATATATGATTAGATTGAGATGAAGGGTAAGATTCATTAGGAACCATGTAGGTTCATTCATGACCTAATGTGGTATGTTATGTGGTCATGTATTGTAGAGACTGTAAAGACTGAAAGGAAAAGTTATTTTTACTGTAGCAGACGCTGAAGGCAAGTTTTTCTTAAACGCTTGTCTAACCTTCGTGTTAGTCCAAGTTTTCTGTGATTCATGCTATGAGATGCATGAACTATTTTGCTAAAGGGTCGATGCCAGTTTTACCTCGGCTAGACTAATCTTGAAGAGTTGATTGATTTATTTACAAGTCTTTTAGTATTGAATTTTTAAAGCTATCATACGCCAATTGTTTGGTACGGATTCAAGGTAAGCCTGAGTATTAATAAACAAATATATTTTTCATCGATTATTCGATGGGCATGCGAGGTTTCCAAAACTTAAATGTACATACATTTAATGGATGTAGTGTTGATCAACATAGAGTACTATGGGCTGATAACCCAGAAGTGCTCGTAAGATATGCCGGACTTACAAACTTAGTGTCGGGTTGTCCTTTTCAAAGAAATTATGAAACGCTCATGGTCTTGAGCCAGAATTGATGTTTTACTGAATATTATTGTTGTAAAACATTTTGAAAGAAAAGAAATGCTATTTTGAATTATTGATAGTACTTCATAACTATTATCTAGTTATTTAAGATATAAGGTTCCTATGTTTCAAACATGTTGTTTAAAAGAAATTATTTTATTTGATGAGCTTGTTATGCTCACTCTTGCTTGAACCATATGAATGCAGCTAGGACCGAACGAACTGAGGGATCTGACAAGGATAGAGGCAAGAAGAAGCTGAACGATTAGTTTACCTTGTAATAAACTAGTAAGTTGTATATATTATAGAATGATGAATAAAGAATGTAATGGTTTTAGAACCTGGGAACGGGATGTAATATTATTAATATAATAAGAATGTCATTGATACACACATTTTGATGTTGTTTCAATATAATGAATATACAGTTATGAGTACCGTGTAGTACCATCTACCGGGTTGGAAGATACCCGAATTTGGGGGTGTCACAGACGGTCCATATGATAGCATTAGTAGTCCTCACTATTCTGTTAAATAGTGTGATAATAATTGTAATAAGGACTCCATTTGAGTTTGTATACTATCTGCGAGACAATATTAATGTAAAAACTCAGCTATGTTTTGTCGTATTTTTACACTACAGTTGTATTAAGGAAGTTTGTATTTGATTTATGTACCATGTATCTGACTACCCAAGATGGGTGATGTATACCTATTTTGGGGGCGTCACAATTTAGATATTTTGAGAGTTGCTATTCAGTGCAAGTTTCCTTCGGCTTTATAATCGATATTTCAATCAGAAATACCGTTATTTTGAGGCAAGTGATGTTATTTTCTCCGTAAATGATATTATTTTCTTGAATATCATTATGCTGAAATATTTATATAAATTTTATGGTGGAATTTTTACCTTTTTGTGTGGAGGTTACTATTCACGTATACGAAACTATTCATGAATACAATACTATTCACCGAAAAATGAACTTTTCTCTTTTTCGTCCCAGATATCTTTTGTGGTTACTATCTTTGATTGTATCCATGTTTTGATCTTTATTTTTGAATTCTACTTTATAATTGGTTATTATGGAGTATTATTAAATTTGGATAAATCAAAATACGAATCCCTAATATTTGTCCTTCTATGTCACTGGATTCGTTCTCTAAAATATTTTTCATCATCATCAGTCCTTAATGGTGATACTTGATGAATATTTTTGGCCTGTAATGCAAAGATGTATGATTACCTGATGAATATATTTGGCCCGTAGTGCAAAGATGAACAGGTGTTGAGATGAACATGACCAACTAGTGATACAAATGAATATCTTTGGTCCGTAGTGCAAAGATGAATATTTGATGTAAGATGTATATTGATTAATAGTTACAGGGATAAATTATTGATGATGGATGTGAGACCCAAAATTTTATGAATACAGATTTAAATTTCTCAAAATATTTTTTTGAATATTATGGAATGAATTTGATATAATGTTATAGTTGTGGGTAATATTTATAAATTTTGAAATGTATGCAAGTTGTTATATAATATTCAATTGGTCGGGGAATATTCTTTTTGTCGGGGAATATCCGTACGACTGGTACAATCATTGGTGGACCCCATAATAGAATTATTATCGATTAAGAAAATGACAAAAATATTTTTATGAAAATAACGGCGGAAGTTTTACCGTTAAAACTGTTGAACAACTCGGTAGTATAAGTATAGTAATACGCGTCGTTACATAGTAGCACACGGTATTGATTATTGATGCTTACGTGAGAAGTCACTCAGTTTTGTTCAATTATTGCTACAGTAATTGATGCATAATATCTCATGTTATTTATTTAAATTATTGTCGATATTTTATATATTGTTAAATCAATAATTGAGATGACAGTGTTATTAATATTATTATTTGCAATATTAATGATGTCTAGAAGTTCTGCCAAGGAGAGGTTTGGTCACCTAATTGCGCGCCAATAGGGAGAAATTATTATTGGAAAGCCCCCTCTTTCCTGGGAACGACCTGGCGATTAGTATTATGAATTATAATAATGATGATAAATGTTGTTAAATATATTGAGGTATCTTTTTATGAAGTCACGGAAGTTTATATATATATATATATATTATATAAATTTTGTTTTATTAATATTATTAATGTAATAAAACAGAAAAGCTTTTTATATAAAATAGAATACTTTTATAAAGTTATTTGTTTTATTAGACAATAATTAGAATATAATATATTTTATTATGCATAGTGTTTTGCATAGTAAAATCTTTTTATATAAAACAGAATACTTTTATAAAGTTATTTGTTTTATTAGACAATAATTAGAATATATTATATTTTATTATGCATAATGTTTGCATAATGCATGCATAGTGTCTTGCATAGTAAAATCTTTTTATATAAAACAGAATACTTTTATAAAGTTGTTTGTTTTATTAGACAATAATTAGAATATATTATATTTTATTATGCATAGTATTTGCATAGTGCCTGCATAGTGTTTTGCATAGTAAAATCTTTTTATATAAAATAGAAAACTTTATAAAGTTATTTATTTTATTAGACAATAATTAGAATATATTATATTTTATTATGCATAGTGTTTGCATAGTGTCTGCATAGTTTTTGCATAGTAAAATCTTTTTATATAAAACAGAATACTTTTATAAAGTTATTTATTTTATTAGACTATAAATAGAATATATTTTATTTTATTTAAAAGATTTTATTTTATTAGAATAATTTATTAATACTGCATAGTAAATCTATATGGACCTGTCCGTTTAAAAGTAAATCAATATGGACCGTTCACGAATTAGTTACTATTCAGTCCATTCTCCTATAAATAGAAGCTCATTCCTTCATTATTTCTTAGGAATTCACTGAAACTCTAGAGAGAGAAACTATAGAGAGAAAGAAGAAAAGTATTTGTTGTAAAGTAAGGGATATTATTTGTTGTACTCAATAAGGGGTATTATTTCTTTCGTATTCATGAAGAGAACTTCTGTTATTCCATTCTTTATTATTCTGTTAGAATAACCTGTATATGCGGGCTACCCTATACTTGGTGAAAATTCTTCTGTTATTCCATTCTTTATTATTATGTTGGAATAACCTGTATATGCGAAGTACCGCATATATGGTGAAATTCTTCTGTTATTCCATTCTTTATTATTCTGTTGGAATATCCTGTCGGTGCGTATTACGCCTGACCTGGTTCCATTAATTATTATTCTATTAGGAATAACCTGTCTGTGCGGTCTATCGCATGCATGATGATTTCTGTTGTTATTCTATTCTTTATTATTCTGTTGGAATATCCTGTCGATGCGAATTTCACCTGACCTGTTTCCGTTCTTTATTATTCTTTCGGGATATCCTATCTGTGCATTTACGTATGACCTGGTTCCATTCTTTATTATTTTGTTGGGAATAATCCGTCTGTGCAGTTTATCGCACGCATGGTGAATCCCTCTATTATTCCATTCTTTATTATTCTGTTGGAATAAACTGTCTATGTGGATTACCACATACATGGTGAATGATCCTTTGTATTCATCCCTTATTAAATTATGGAAATGATCTGTATACTTGGATTACCGCATGGCGGACGAAAATCCATTATGCAGTTTCATATATTCTATTATACTCAGTTGGTTAAAGCTTTGACTTCTATACTCCTATGAAATTAGTGGAATATTCCTTGGTATTTGCGCTTCATCCAGTATCTTTTCATGGAAATATTCTTTTGAGCAATCTTGAATTTTACTCTACAAAGCAGTATCATGTTGACAATTTGGATGTTATTGAATTCTGGATAAATTAATTCTTAAACTTGTTTTATTGAATTCTCATATCATTGTTATCATCCTTGTGTTTATATTATGTTGAAAGTCAACTGTGGCCTGTAGTGCACAGATGGACTTGGTATGATTATGACCAGGGATTATTCGGTATAATCATGATCGTAATGTTACAAATGATGTGGTAAAAGTCCTCATTGGCCCGTAGTGCATTGATGGACAGTTGTTGGCATGATCATGACCATTGATGAATACACGAATATCCTTGGCCCGTAGTGTATGGATAATTTGTGATTGTGATACTAATGAATATCGTTGGTCGTAGTGCAGGGATGATGTGGATTATTTATTAAGCTGAGTCTCAGCGATAAAAGTGATGAAAAACCTTTTTTAATCATAAAATATAGTAGATTTTATTCTCTACTTGACTCTTTTAATGGATTGCTTGTTCCGCTGCAGTTAAACTTGATGTTTGTTATATTTTATCAGTTTAACATTGTTGAAGACTAATGATAATTTATTCTATATTATCTTAGTCATAATATTTCTTACTGGGCTAGTTGAGCTCACCCCTTTCTTTCACTGTTCTCTTCAGGAAATGAGAACGTAACCGGTACTAGTTAGGGAATTGAGAGACGGTCCAGATGATAACATTAGTAGTCCTAACTATTCTGTTAAATGGTGTGACAATAAATGTAATGAGGACTCCATTGAGTGTGGATATTTTCTATATGACGCCCTAAAATAGGTATACACGAACCATTCTGAGTCGCCAGATATCACACTATAAAAATCAAATACAAACTTCATTTATACAACTGTTGAACTGTCGTATAGAATATGACCACTGTTAACTGTGAGTTTTAATGCAATATTGTCTCATAGACAGTATGCAAACTCAAATTATTACAATGCTATATAAAATACAGCAGCAAATATTTCAAGACCCCAAAGAAGAACGAGAAGATTACTATCTTATTCATTCTAATGAGGTGCACTTCTGACACTTCCAAAGTCGGGTTCTCTTCGTCCTATTGTTTTTCACCAAAATCAATTATTAAGTGACGTATAAAATACGACACCACATCTTAGGTCCTCAATACAATTATATATTGTATGTCATGTCATTTTATAATGTATTGAGAAATTTCGACAGTCTCGGACTGTCACATTATTCCCCTGTTATCCCCGCTCGACCCAGCTACACTTTATTACCTGAAAGGAATTGTGAAGCAAAAGGATGAGCACAACTAGCCCAGTAAAATATATCATGACTAAAGATAATTAAATTACCAATAACTTTTATTAATTATAAATCAAAGATTTAGAACATATGGTAGATGATAAAACTTTTCAACCATAGTTGCAGTGGAACATGCAATCCATTAAAAGAGTCAAATAGACCATCATGTCTATTATCTTCTCCATGTTAAAAGTCCACCAATAATGTTTTATCCTTGTAACATCAATCAACAATTCCTGTCCACAACATATGAATAACTCATAATCATAATTGTGATTCTAAATTCCTCTTCGCACCCAGGACGAAGATAATTTTCATCACCTATCTTCACCTGAAACATCAAAAATCATGGTTATACCAAATCACAATTTATGGTCATAATCATACTAATAAATCCATCTTTGCACTACAAGCCAAAGATATACAACTGTATTTTAGAAGAGTCAAGTAGAGCATGATATCTACTATATTTTATGAATTAAAAGTTTATTATCAATATTTTATCGCTGAGACTCAGCTTAATAAATAATCCACATCATCGAATCACCCTGCACAACGGCCAAGGATATTCGTTAATATCAAATCCACGAATTATCTATGCACTACGGCCAAGGATATTCATTATTATCACATCCATGAATTAATATTTCATTGCCGAGACTTCAGCTCAATAATTAATCCACATCATCGAATCATCCCTGCACTACAGGCCAAGGATATTCGTTAATATCACTGACCACAAATTATCTATGCACTACGGGCCAAAGATAATCGTGTTTTCATCAACGGTTCTGATCATACCATAAAACAATTCATCTTTGCACCATTGGCCGATGAGAATCCATAGCCATAATCATACCAAAAACTTTTCATAAATGCACTACGGGCCAATGAGGGCTTTTACCACATCATTTGTAACATTACGGTCATGATTATGCTGAATAATCCCTGGTCAGAATCATACCAAGTCCATCTATGCACTACAGGCCACAAGATGACTTTCATCATAATATAAGCATGAGGATAATGACAATGATATAAAGAATCAATCAAATGAGATAAAAGATAAATATTAAATATTTAGAATACAATTTATCCAGCGTTAAATAATAACCAAAACCCTTAACAAAGATCTGCATATACCTTATATAGGATTTCCAAGCCATAAAATCCCTATTTTCCAATTTTGTTACTTTACGTAACATATTTAACTCATATGTTCGTAACTAAACTATTTTCATGAAAAATACCAAATCAGTCCCAAAAATATTTATTTTCTGAGATTTAGCAGAATATAGTCTCATATTAAACATATATTTTTCTCAGAATTTTTAAAATTCATTTACTATTTTTCAAAAATTAATTTCTAATTAATTCCTTACAAAATTAGCTACCTTAAGGTTAACTCCAGAAATTCCCAAATCTTGGCAGGATCTTACACATGTTAACGTGAGCTTCCAATTTAAATTTCATGGTCATCGGAGTTATAGAACTCTGATTATAGTATTTTTCGTCGGAAAAACCTAAATATTGAAATGGTCATAACTTGCTCATTTTAAGTCGGAATGAGCTCATTTTTGGACACAAGGTACTTTATACCATATAATTTCATGTCCTAAAAGGCCAGAATTTTTCTCACAAATTAAGTGGCCGAACCTGCCCTTTTAAATTTATGGGCAGTAGCTTTTTTCGTAAATTGTAGCTTTTGACTCCTTTGCTAAAATCAGTCCACACGAAAATCTACAATACCTTTTCTAGTGATTCCACTTGGATAAGTTAGGAAACTCATAGATCTAACTCTAGAACTTGACCACACTCAAAAAATCAAAATATAATAGGAGATATGGTCAATTGAATTTCATGTTCCATTTTCACCAAAATCTAATTTTTCAACCCTTTGTGATTTCTGAGAAACTTTCATGTTTTCACATAATAACCAACATAACTCATCATAACAATTACTAATATCACATATACCCATGATTTTCATCAGTCCAATGCTTTTATTATAACTTTCATCATAATCCATATACACAGATCATTTCCACAATTTAATAAGGAATGAAATACAAAGGATCATTCACCATGCATGTGGTAATCCACATAGACATGTTATTCCAACAGAATAATAAAGAATAGAATAACAGAAGGATTCACCATGCGTGCGATAGACTGCACAGACAGATTATTCCTAACAGAATAATAAATAATGGAACCAGGTCTGGCGTAAACGCACATATATGATATTTTGACAGAATAATAAATAATGGAACCAGGTCTGCGTAAATGCACAAATAGAATATTCCGACAAAATAATAAATAATGAAACCAGGTCTGGCGTAAACGCACAGACAGGATATTCTGACAGAATAATAAAGAATGGAATAACAACAGAAATCACCATGCATGCGAAAGACCACACAGATAGGTTATTCCAACAGAATAATTAATGGAATCAGGTCAGGCATAATATGCGCCGACAAGATATTCCGACAGAATAATAAAGAATGGAATAATAGAAGAATTTGACCATGTATGTGGTACTTCGCATAAATATGGTATTCCAACATAATAGTAAGGAATGGAATAACAGAAGTTCTCTTCATGAATACAAAAGAAATAATACCCCTTATGAGTATAACAAATAATATCCCTTATATTTAAAAGAAGAGTATTTCGACTGGTAGGGCGAGGATATACTCGAAGAAAACTTATCCTACACTCCAAGCTTTCCTAAACTCTAAAGAAATATGCTTGAGATTATAGAAGAAGAATTCTCTCTATAGTTTCTCTCTCTAGAGTTTTAGTGAATTAGTAAGAAATAATGAAGGAATGAGCTTTATTTATAGAAGAATTGGACTGCATAGTAACTAATTCATGAACGGTCCAGATTGATTTACTTTTAATCGGACGGTCCAGATTTAAAGTAAAATCATTTAAATAAAATATAATATATTCTATTTATAATCTAATAAAACGAATAACTTTATAAAAGTATTCTATTTTATTTAAAAAGATTTTACTATGTAAAACACTATGCACGCACTATGAAAATACTATGCGTAATAAAATATAATACATTCTAATTATTGTCTAATAAAACAAATAACTTAATAAAAGTATTCTGTTTTATATAAAAAGATTTACTATACAAAATACTATGCATAATAAAATATAATATATTCTAATTATTGTTGAATAAAACAAATAACTTTATAAAAGTATTATGTTTTATATAAAAAGCTTTTCTATTTTATTACATTAATAATACTAATAAAACAAAATTTATCACCATTATTATAATTAACAATATTAATCGATCAGGTCGTTCCTAGGAAATATGGGACTTTCCAATAAGAATTTCTCTCTATTAACGCGCAATTAGGTGACCAAACCTCTCCTTGGCGGAACTTCTAGACATCGTTAATATTATAAATAATAATATTAATAACTTCGTTGTCTCAATTATTTATTAATAATATATAAAATATTGACAATAATTGAATCAAATAACGTGAGATACTATGCAACAATTATTGTAGCAATAATTGAACAAAACTGGGTGACTTCTCACGTAAGCATCAATAATCAATACCGAGTGCTACTATGCAACCACGCGTATTACTGTACTTTTACTACTGAGTAGTTCAACAGTTTTAACTGTAAAACTTTCGCTGTTATTTTCATAAAAATATTTTTGTTGTTTTCTTAATCCGACAATAATTCCATTGCGGGGTCCACCAATGATTGTGCCGTTATACGAATATTCCATGTTAAAATGAATATTCCCCGACCAATCGAATATTATATAACAACTTGCGTATTTTGTAAAATTTATAAATATTACCCCCAATTATAATATTATATCAAATTTATTCCATAATATTCAAAAATGATATTTATAGAAAAATCATCTTTATTCATAAAAGTTGGGGTCTTACAAAACATGTCTTGGGAAACATTTCAGAAACTGTTCAATGACAATTATTTTCCTGAAAGTATTCGTCATATGAAAGAAGTAGAGTTTATTAGACTGGAACAGAATAACATGACGGTGTCCCAGTATGAGGACAAAGTTCGCAGGAGTTATCTAAGTTTGCACCTCATTTGGTAGAGAATGAGGAACGTATGACGCGGATGTTTCTAAGAGGTTTGACACCCGAAATTCGTCAATACCTCATTTCTCATAAATTATTTTTGTATTCAGATGTAGTGAATAAGGCTCAGTTATTGGAGCGTGATAATGAGCCATCACATCCAAAAGATAACGAGCAACAACACGATAATAATCGTACCGGTGGCAATGGTCATCAGAACAATGATAACCATCATGGAGGAAATTATCATGCCATAAATGGCAACCACTCTGGTGGTAATTGTGGCCATGACAATAGGAGAGGTGAGTCAAGTGGAAATTTCAAGACGAGAAGATTTAATGATGATGGGAAGACTTTGGCAGTAGCACCAGCACCACTAACAAATTCTAAGGGAGGAGAACGACTGCCAGTTAGATGCTACATATGCGGAGAGGAGGGACATATAAGTCCAAATTGTTCACAGCCTTCCAAGGTATGTTTTATTTGTGGAAAATACGGTCACACAGCTTGATTTTGTCCTTGTAGTGAAATCAAGTCCAGCAGAGACGGTGGCACAAAAGGCAGATACGGAAAAAACAAAGTCGATGGTTTCTGGAAAGAGCGTTTGTCGTGACTGCCCAAAACGTGAGGAACCCGAACGAAGGTATTACGAGTTAGTTAATTATAAATTTTTACGAAGTCTATACCTTACTAGATACCGGTTCTACCCATTCTTTTATCTCTCCTACTTGTGCTCAACGTTGGAACTTGACCCCTGAGAAATTAAACTTTGACTTATCTGTTAAAACTCCGTTAGGAGAAACTTTTATCACATCCATTGTGTATAAATCTTGTTTAATCCAAGTGGGCACAATCACATTACCTGTTGATCTTATCTCCTTAAAGATACTTGCATTTGATGTGATTTTAGGGATGGATTGGTTAACTACTCATCATGCCAAAATTGATTATTTTCGTAAGGTTGTTAGTTTTCATATTCCTAACCAACCTATTATGCGAATTCAGGCAACCAAACCATTGAAGTCAAACACTTTCATATCAAGACATAAAGCCATTCATTTATTAAAAAATGGATGTCAAGCTTTCTTTAGCCCATTTCATGGATTTAAACAAAAATACGTCAGATTTTAATGATATTTCTGTTGTTAGTGAATTTCCTGACGTATTTCCTGAAGAATTTCTTGGCTTACCCCCAGAGTGTGATATTGAATTTTGTATCGACTTTGAACTGATTAAAAACCCCATTTCTAAAATCCCATATCGAATGGCTCCTATTGAACCTTAGGAGTTAAAAATCCAAGTACAAGAGTTGGTACTCAAGCCTCTATCTGGTGACTTCCTTTGTGGAATGCACCAAAGCCAGACTCTCCGTAGGGGACGCTATATTTGTGTGGTCATAAAATGATAGGTGTTATTGTGACGTGATATCCAAGATTTGGATATGAGTCCCATTTAGGAGCAACCAAAGTCATTAATTGAAATATCTAGTTTTCTAGGCTTAACTGGTTAATATCGGAGATTCGTGGAAGGATTGTCTCGAATTGCTACTCTATTAACTCTGCTGACTCGAAAAGATACAAAATTATGGAGCGAGGAATGTGAGAAGAGCTTCCAAGAACTCAAGAGGAGACTCATTTTGGCACCTGTTCTGACCATTTCATCCTGGAAAAGTGAACAGGGTAGCTGACGCGTTGAGTAGAAGATCGTATGCGAGTAAGAGTACGATATTTTCGAACACAAAGACCTATTTTGTATAATTTACAAACGATAAAGATAGAGTTAAAGACTTTAGGGACCCACTTTATGATGTTAAATATACGAGTAGAATCGACTTTAATCGATAAAGTTAAAATCGCTCAAGCTGCACACCGGAGCTGGTGAATATAAAGAAGAAGGTGCAAGAAGGCATTATTCTATAAGTAAGAGTCGATGAAGAGAAGAAATCTCAAACCTTCGATTTATTTGAAATCCTCGATCGAGTAGGAACTGTGGCCTATAGACTCACTTTAACGCTAAGTATGTCTTGTGTTCATAACATTTTTCACGTATCGATGTTACGTAAATTTGTGGATGACCCAAACCACATTATTGCGTTAGAACCAGACGAGACAGTTGAAGATTTAACATACAAGGAGGTACCCGTTAAGATATTGGATAGGAAAGAGCATGTCCTACGAACAAAGGTTATACCACAAGTTAAGGTTTTGTGGAGGAACCATTCTATTGAAGAAATGACCTGGGAGTTTGAATCGGAAATGAAATCGAGGTACCCTCACCTTTTTGAAATACCAGGTGCGTACGTCAATTTTGAGGATGAAATTTCATATGGAAGGGAGGTTGTAAGACCCCAACTTATTATAAATAAAATTAAATTTTCTCTATTCATTATCTTGAAATAATATGGAGTTAATTTGATATAATACTTTGGTTATGGTTGAAATGTGCAAATTTTATAAAATAAGCAAGTGGTTATAAAATATTCATTTTTTTGGAGAATATTTGTTTGGTCATGGAATATTCTTGCTGTCGGGGAATATTCGTACGATGGCGCAGCAATTTGTGGGCCCCGTAACAGAATAACTGTCGGATGAAGAAAATGACAAGTTTGAGTTTTTATAAATAACAACGTAGTTGTTACCGTTAACACTGTTGGAATACCCGGTGGTTAAAATACAGTAATACGCGTGGTTGCATAGTAGCATACGATATTGCATAGTATTTTTGAATTATTGATTCTTACGTAAGAAGGCACTACTCAATAATTGTTACAGTAATTATTGTTCAATATTTTATTTTATTGATTCAATAATTGTTGCGTTGATATTTTATATTATTGTTGTTTCAATAATTGTCGCTACACAGTATTTTCCATTATCAGATCAATAATTCATATTATTTGAATAATATTAATAGATAGCATTATTGGCAATGTCTAGAAAGTTCTGTCAAGGAGAGGTTTGGTCACCTAATTGCGCACCAGTAAGGAGAAATCCTTATAGGAAAGCCCCTTCTTTCCTGGGAACTACCTGGTTGTCATTATTGTGATTCTATAATATTATTTGTGAATAATTAATTATTGATGTATATGATAAGAAAATATTTATTTGATACGGATATAAATGATGGATTTATTTATGTGGTTATAAATGAAGGAATTAATGTTGAGGTGTTTTATCTGTATTTTTACCGGAATGGAGGTATTAAAAATCAAATCAGTGTTCTTAAAGCTCTATTGCATAAGTTATAATTTTTAATCTGACCGTTTGATCGTTGTGATTTTTTGATATGTTATACATATATAAGTTGAGTATATATCCACAAATTTTAAACCGTTAAAAATTAACGTATGATTTGTTATGAATTTTAAGAGGTGACTGGTTCAGAAATTGTTGAAGTTTCTGAATTTATAATTTTGGTGGAAAATTCTAGAATGAGTGGGCCCCACCTCTGGTTGGTGAAGAAATGTGCTAAATTTTATTTCAAAAGTGGTGGGTAGAAATAGTAGCAGGTAAAGCCATCATGTTGCATGTCAAGTTTGCTTCGGCGTTCTAACATTTTTCTATAATATAGGGTGCTTAGTTAGAATTGAAAATCACACCAGAAACATAAGCTTTCTCTCTCTCTATATATATATATTATTGAGCGTATTTTGTGAGTATTTAGATACTTTGAGAGTTGATATTCAATGCAAGTTTCCTTCGGCTTTAGATCCGATATTCCAATCAGAAATACCGTTATTTTGAGGTAAGGGATGTTATTTTCTTCGTAAATGATATTATTTTCTTCAATATCTTTATGCTGAAATATTGATATAAATTTTATGGTGGAATTTCTACCTTTTGTACTGGGGTTAATATTCATATATACAACACTATTCACGTATATGACACTATTCACGAATATGACATTTCACCGAAAAATAAAATTTTCTCTTTTTCGTCCCAGATATCTTATATGGTTACTATCTTTGATTGTATCCATGTTTTGATCTTTATTTTTGAATACTACTTCACAATTGGTTATTATGGAGTATTATTGAATTTGGATAAACCGAAATACGAATCCCTAATATTTGTCCTTCTGTCTCACTGGATTCGTTCTCTAAAATATTTTTCATCATCCTCAGTTCTTAATGGATACTTGATGAATATCTTTGGCCTGTAGTGCAAAGATGTATGATTACCTGATGAATATCTTTGGCCCGTAGTGCAAAGATGAATATTTGATGCAAGATATATATTGATTGAAGTTACATGGACAAATTATTGATGATTGAACCAGTTGCTGCTGGTGCTGCCATTTTCACATTGTCGTTGTTGAATCTCCTCTTTTTAAAATCTCCTCCTGACTCGCTTCTTCTATTTTCGTGGCTATAATTACCACCAGAGTAGTTACCATTTTTGTCCGTCTTTTTCTTTCTCCACTGGTTATCGTTGTTTTGTTGACTGCTATCTCTGGTATGATCCTGATTGTGGTACCTCGGTTGACCGTACTCGTTATCTCGCTCGAACAATTGAGCCCTGTTAACAACATCTGAATAGAGACAAAATTTATGAGAGATGAGATATTGTCGTATGCCGGGTTTCAAACCTCTCAGAAACATCCGCGTCATACGTTCCTCATTCTCCACCAAATGAGGTGCAAACCTGGATAACTCTGCAAACTTTGCCTCGTACAGAGATACCGTCATGTTATTTTGTTCTAATCTGATGAACTCCACTTCCTTCATATGACGAACACTTTCAGGAAAGTATTTGTCATTAAATAGTTTCTGAAACGTCTCCCAAGACATGTTGAGTGCGGCTGGATGGGTACGCTTCACAGACTCCCACCAGTAGTCTGCCTCGCCACGGAACATAAAGGTGGCGAATGGAACCTTTTGTTTCTCCGTGCATCCCAAGACATCGAATATCTTGGTAATTTGCTTGACCCATGTCTCCGCCATGATCGGATCTGGCTTTCCCTTAAATTCTGGTGGTCCCAACTCTTTGAACTGCTTGGCTGTGACAACCCGTGAATTGCTATCATTTCCTCTTGTATTTTGAATACGAGTCTCCCTCGTCTGATTTTTCATGAACTGCAAAAAGCTTCTAAACATTGCGTCATTCATCGTCTGATCAGTGGTGCTGTTCACAGGAGGAACATTGCCAACCTGTTGCACGTTCTCCTCGTTGGTAAGTACAGGCACTTCCACGGTCTCATTAACTCCACTGTTAACATTCTCGGTTGTCATTCTTAAATACTGCCATAAAACAAGGGTTAATTAAGCAAATCACATATCACATAATATCCCTATATACCAACTAACAAATAAGCTTAGGTAGAACACACTAGCGAAGGATTTACTCGTCTCTCCCCTCCTAGTTCTATTCCCCAATCTCCGCCAGAGATCATATCCCTAAGCTCTGATACCAACTGTGACACCCCCAAAACAGGTATACATCACCCATTCTGAGTTGTCAATACATGGTTCAGAAACAACTACAACTTTATTATTACAACATGTAAACTATGAGTTTAAATACAGATATTGCCATCTAGACAATATCCACATACAAATAAATTCCCATCATAATTATTGATACATTATTTTATAAAAATGGTGAGGACTACTAAACAACTCTCCCTAGAACCTTCATTCCATACCCCGACTCGTACTCACTATATTCTCGCCTCCTGAGAAGAAAAATGGAACAAAAAGGAAAAGGGTGAGCTCAACTAGCCCAGTAAAGAATATTATGACTAAGATAATATACAACAAATTATCGTTAGTCTTCAACAGAGAAAAATTGATAAGTAGGTTTTATACCTACTTATCCGGTATCTTTTACATGAATTAGTTGCTTTTATTCATGTGTCTTAGTTACTTTTCATGCATTTTGTGTTCGTTTTGTAGGTTATACGTTTGGAAGCGGTGTGAGCGATTATTGGGAAGGAAAAGCAAGGAAAATGCAAGAAAAAAGCAATTCGGACATCGTTTATGCTTTTATGTTCATTTCATGTTCTTGGCTTGAAGCTTGGAATATATTGTAGAGCGTTTTCTTAGCTTTCCGGAACATCTTGAATCATTCAAATCGGAGTTCGGATGAAAGAGTTATGACATTTCTACCGACGGACGTTGAACTTCACCGTTTTGGGTGGTGATTTTCATAGCAGTCACTTCCAGTCCAATTTATACCATCATGCATTCGTTATTTCTCAAAGCTCAAAGAATGAAAGTTGTAGATCTCGTCGATAGCTTTGATTTGATAGGTCGCGGGACTCGTAACTCCTCTCGGTTTAGAAGTTATGATAGTTTTAGCAGTGGGGGTTCCAGCAGAAAATTTTGTTGGCAGATTGGTACCCAGCCGGGGCTGGGCGTTTTTAGCCTTAGGACCCAGCCGGGGCTGGGTGTCTGGGAGCTTTAGCAGATCACTAGCAAGCTGGGGCTAGATATTTACAAGGCAAATACCCAGCCGGGGCTGGGTATACGCGAAAATGAGCGGATTTTGTCCGAATTTGAGTCCGAAAAGGATTGTTTCGAGTTGTTTGATTCAAGGACTTCCAAGAGGACTAAAAGACAAGTACAAAGGCTTATAAAAGAAGGGGAATAACATAGATTAGAGGAGATTATGAGGAGATTAGAGAGCATTCTATTAAATTAGATTAGAGTAAATTAGAGAAAAACACTAGTTCTAATTAGATTTGGAGATTGATGCAACTTGGAGACCATTGAAGATTCAAAGTAGGAGCAAGGAGGGAGCGTCAAATCTACATACAATAGATTATTTCTTCTCATCTTCTTCTATCTTTATCTTTTAATGTGTATTCAATTGTGGATTCTTAGTTTTAATTCAATAATCATGAACTAATTCTTTGTTTGAGATTACAATGGATCTTATCGTGTAGTTTATTTTAATATGCTTCGTTATCAATTATTATGTTCTATTGAGAGGATTGTCTATTGTGATTTGGACTTAATTGTTTAATTGTTTGGCCATCAATTACCGTGATAATTTATATGAACTCGAGAGATGAAGTATAGATTTAGATCTAATCATGATAGCATGTGTTCAGGATTTTGTTAATAGCTTAAACTTGATGAGTGTTAAGGTAGAGATATGCTTGACATCGCATGTAATCGGGTAGAGAACTTATTCTTCAACCTTCTTCAATTGTAATTCACATAGAGATATAGTGGGTTAGTTGATTAAGGTGTTTAACGAATTTCTATCTTAATTGTGGATTGACGTTAATACGGTATTAGTGCATCGAGAGGTGGTTAATACTACTCTAGTGTTCTTGATTAACAATTCAGGATAGAGAATAATTGATGAGAAGTGTGTTAACTTAAATGAAGCAATAAGTGAAGTTGTGATCTTAAATCTCCATAGTCTTAATTTAATTAGTGGAATAGTAGTTAATTTATATAGTTTGTAATTCAATCGTTTAAATAAGATTGAGTTGGTTACGGGTTAGTACTTGGTGATTTTTATTAAATAATTCTCTGTGGGAACGATACTCAACTTATCACTTTATTACTTGTTGACCACGTATACTTGCGTGTTGTGCGTAACTAGATTTTACCCAACAAGTTTTTGGCGCCGTTGCCGGGGAATTAGTTTAATACAGTTTTACCAATATTAGTTTCAATCAAATTAGTCTTAATTTAAATATTTTTATTTTTATTTTTAATTCTCTTCCTATATTTCTCTCTTTTCAGGTACCATGGATGACTTTGCGTATCAATGGCCATACACGAACATGACTCAACCAAAGGAAGCAGAGATTGACAGACTCGCGACACTCTCCGCAATGTCAGCACAAATTGAAGAACTTTCGAGGAAGTTGGACGTTATCGCATCCCAACAGAGTCGAAGGATGGCAGTTACATGTGGCTATTGTGCTGGCAATCACCCGAGTAATCAATGCACCATCAATCTTGGGCCGGTACAGTATGGTGGTAACTACCTCAATCAGTATGTATATGATAATTATCATCAAGTTTGGGGGTATCACCCGGATTCTTCATGGAGTTACAACTACCAAGACCAATACTCTACTCCAAATCCAACATACACACCGGAATTCTCATATCAACCTCCATTAAAAGAAGAAAAGTCAAAGTTGGAGGAATTGTTGTCCAAGTTCATAGCATCAAATGAGGAGAGGAGGATTGATCAAGAGATATCAATGCAAAATCTGCAGAACCATGTGGATCAAATACTCAAAGCCTTGAACAACTGTCCTCGAAACAATCGGTGTTATGATGAGGATTTTGAGATTGATGAAGTGCCCGAGCCAAATCTACAACTGGATGAGACACGAGATGTTGAAAAAGTGGAGACAAGTGGGGATAATAAAAATAAGGTCGGTGAAGAACTAAATATGAGTACCAACGAGGATGAGCCGATGTTATTAGTGCCCCAAGTTCCTTCTCCGCCAAAGATCAAGGGTCCAGTTAGATTTGCAAAACCGTGCCCGCTTGGTAGTCATGTCGTCGGTAAGGCTCTTTATGACATGAGAGCTACTACAAATGTGAAGCCATGGTGGGATGAGGAGGAAAAGATAGAAGAAGAGCCCGTTGTTCTTGCCAAGCCTCAAAGCCCCAATCGAATCATAGGCTCAACGGACGGAAAAGTACCTAGTTATTCAACATTCTCAATTGGGCATATATTTAAACAAAGTATGCTAGGTGGCTTTAACTCGATGGCTATCACAAATGGGAACCTACCAAAAGCTATATTATTTCCGATGGATGGAGGGTTCCTCAACTTTCGAAGAGGAATTGGATAGCATTGACCAGAAAAAGTCAGGCTGAAAGACTATAAATCAAGCGCTGACTGGGAGGCAACCCAGGAATTTTTTATATTTATATGCTTTACTAGTTTATTTAGTAGATATGAATTAAGTTGCTTATTAAGTTCTCTTATAATCTAATCCATGTTGTCTTTCTTCATTGCAGGTATTGGAGGTCCAATGGATAACAAAATGATCGTCGCCGCCATCGCCACCATCAACTCACGCTTAGCTGATTACAGGGAAGTTCTCTTCTATTTATCGTTATATTCTTACAATGAAGACATTGTAATTACTAAGTTTGGGGGAGTTTTGTTTAATTCATTATCGCATGGTTAGTTTATGTTATGTTATTTTGCATATGTTGTTAATTTAGTTTAGGTTCATTATAAAAAAAAATCAAAAAAAAAATCAAAAATTTCAAAAATAATAGTTAGTTACTATGTTTATCTTGCATGAGTCCAGCTGTTTGATATTTACAGTTTGTTTTGGCCAATGATGAGATTGGGATCGAGTAGACAAGTAGCGTACTGACTATTAGAGCTTTGATGTGATTTCTTGTTATGAATTAAATTTTTTTTCTGTTTGAAACTGGTATAATAAGGATAGCACAATAAAACAACTTGTTGATTGATTGAGTTTAAATTGATACATAATGGGACTCTAAAGGATAATACTAGTTTGAATGAAAGAATGATAAGAATAAGTAGTGATGACTAAAGTTCGATAAAAACTTAAGTTCGGGAAAAAATTGGGATATATAAGCTTCAAAAAAAAGAGGAAAAAAAGAAAAAAAATACCGTGGCTAGTTTTGTTTCGGTGCCTTTGTTACTTGAGTAAGTACGCCCGAAGGGGTATCTTAAAACCTAGCGCCCTAAGGTCTTATATGGTCTGGGAGTCGTTGGTCGAAAGCTCGCTAAGGGGTAGCACTGTTAGCCTAATGGAATGAGACATTGCACAGTCATGGTTAAAAAGGAAAAAAAAAAAAGAAAAAAAGAAAAAAAATAATAAAACGGGAAAAGAGCAAAAAGCCCCCATAATGAAAAGTAAAGCATAAGTATCCCGGATTGGACTCTTGAACTTGGTGGATGTTTGACTTTAGTTGGATCTAGCTTGTTCATGAATTTTTTGAGTTTACACTGTATGATGCCTTTAAAGAGACCTATTATGTGTTAAATTTAATTTCATATCAATTAACATGGTTGTTGAGTACACACGCACTATATCAGTGATAACAGTTTAAGACTTGATGATTAACTAGGAAATTATTGATTGGTTTTGATATGAAGTATTATCGTGTTTGCTTGATTGCTCTAAGGCCGAGTGAATAGATTTGATTCTATCAATACTGCTGGATTCGTAGGCATATAGATTAGTTGCATTCCATTGCATTGCATTGCATTTTTGTTTTGTTTTTGCTTGAGGACAAACAAAGGTTTAAGTTTGGGGATATTTGATAAGTAGGTTTTATACCTACTTATCCGGTATCTTTTACTTGAATTAGTTACTTTTATTCACGTGTCTTAGTTACTTTTCATGCATTTTGTGTTCGTTTTGTAGGTTATACGTTTGGAAGCGGTGTGAACGATTATTGGGAAGGAAAAGCAAGGAAAATGCAAGGAAAAAGCAATCCGGACATCGTTTATGCTTTTATGTTCATTTCATGTTCTTGGATTGAAGCTTGGAATATATTGTAGAGCGTTTTCTTATCTTTTCGGAACATCTTGAATCATTCAAATCGGAGTTCGGATGAAAGAGTTATGACATTTCTACCGACGGACGTTGAACTTCACCGTTTTGGGTGGTGATTTTCATAGCAGTCACTTCCAGTCCAATTTCGACCATCATGCGTTCGTTATTTCTCAAAGCTCAAAGAATGAAAGTTGTAGATCTCGTCGATAGCTTCGATTTGATAGGTCGCGGGACTCGTAACTCCTCTCGGTTTAGAAGTTATGACAATTTTAGCAGAGGAGGTTCCAGCAGAAAATTTTGTTGGCAGATTGGTACCCAGCCGGGGCTGGGCGTTTTTAGCCTTAGGACCCAGCCGGGGCTGGGTGTCTGGGAGCTTTAGTAGATCACTAGAAAGCTGGGGCTGGAAATTTACAAGGCAAATACCCAGCCGGGGCTGGGTATACGCGAAAATGAGCGGATTTTGTCCGAATTTGAGTCCGAAAAGGATTGTTTCGAGTTGTTTGATTCAAGGACTTCCAAGAGGACTAAAAGACAAGTACAAAGGCTTATAAAAGAAGGGAAATAACATAGATTAGAGGAGATTATAAGGAGATTAGAGAGCATTCTATTAAATTAGATTAGAGTAAATTAGAGAAAAACACTAGTTCTAATTAGATTTGGAGATTGATGCAACTTGGAGACCATTGAAGATTCAAAGTAGGAGCAAGGAGGGAGCGTTAAATCTACATACAATAGATTATTTCTTCTCATCTTCTTCTATCTTTATCTTTTAATGTGTATTCAATTGTGGATTCTTAGTTTTAATTCAATAATCATGAACTAATTCTTTGTTTGAGATTACAATGGATCTTATTGTGTAGTTTATTTTAATATGCTTCATTATCAATTATTATGTTCTATTGAGGCGATTGTCTATTGTGATTTGGACTTAATTGTTTAATTGTTTGGCCATCAATTACCGTGATAATTTATATGAACTCGAGAGATGAAGTATAGATTTAGATCTAATCATGATAGCATGTGTTCAGGATTTTGTTAATAGCTTAAACTTGATGAGTGTTAAGGTAGAGATATGCTTGACATCGCATGTAATCGGGTAGAGAACTTATTCTTCAACCTTCTTCAATTGTAATTCACATAGAGATATAGTGGGTTAGTTGATTAAGGTGTTTAACGAATTTCTATCTTAATTGTGGATTGACGTTAATACAGTATTAGTGCATCGAGAGGTGGTTAATACTACTCTAGTGTTCTTGATTAACAATTCAGGATAGATAATAATTGATGAGAAGTGTGTTAACTTAAATGAAGCAATAAGTGAAGTTGTGATCTTAAATCTCCATAGTCTTAATTTAATTAGTGGAATAGTAGTTAATTTATATAGTTTGTAATTCATTCGTTTAAATAAGATTGAGTTGGTTACAGGTTAGTACTTGGTGATTTTTATTAAATAATTCTCTGTGGGAACGATACTCAACTTATCACTTTATTACTTGTTGACCACGTATACTTGCGTGTTGTGCGTAACTAGATTTTACCCAACAAAAATATAATAGAATACAATAGACAACAAATTTTAAATCAATATTCGCAGCGGAAAATATTAATTCATAGAAGAGTTACGTAGAGGATGAAATCTACTAATGTCTATGAATTTAACTGTCCATCAATAGTATTTGTTTTTATTCCTGTAACATCAATCAATGCACATCTTGAATCATATATTCATCATTGCACTACAGGCCAAGGATATTCATCTGTTGGTCATGTTCATCTAAACACCTGTTCATCTTTGCACTACGGGCCAAAGATATTCATCAGAAATCGTTCATCTTTGCACTACAGGCTAAAGATATTCAATAATATCATCATTTAAGACTGAGGATGATGAAAAATATTTTTAAAGAAACGAATCCAGTGAAACAAAATGACAAGAATTAAGGAGTAAGGATTCGTACTTTGTTTTAACCACGTCTAAAAATACCTCAAAAATAATCATAGTGGTGTAAAATTCAAGAATGATCAAAACATGGATACAATCAAAGCTAGTATCCACAATAGATATTTTAGACGAAAAGGAAAAATTTTCATTTTTCGATGAATAGTGCCGTATTCGTGAATAGTGTCGTATACGTGAATAGTGCCGTATACGTGAATACTAACTCCGACACCAAAAGTTCCAAATTTGATAAAAACTTCAGATCAATATTTCAGCATAATGATATTGAAGAAATAATATCATTACGGAAAAGAAATAATAATATCCCTTACCTCGGAAAGACAGTACTTCTAACTGGAATACTGGATATAGGCTATAACTTGAACTTTCACCGTATATCAATACTCAAAGTATACTCAAAATACTCACAAGAATACGCTCGATAATATAGAGAGAGAAAACTTCAGTTTCTGGTGTGATTTTCAATTCTAACCTAAGCACCCTATTTATAGGAAAATGCTTAGAACACCAAAGTAGAAAATTTATTAAATATTATTATTATATTATTATTATTTCTACAACTTCCTACGCCAACCTAGAATCTGATTTCAGCAATTAAAACACATGCAAGACCCACACTCAAATCACCAAAAACGTTTTTCATAATAAAAATATTTTAAACTTTCAAAAATCAATTATTTCATAGCTTCGGAACTTCAATAATTCATAATAAATAGCCCTTTTATCAGAAAATTCGAATCTCGCGCCTTTTTATAGGAAATTCCATTATCTACAACTTTGCAGAAGGAAGTTTTTCCAAATTCCAAACAGAAATTGACCGAAATCCATAAACGGTTGATTTTAGAGGCTATAATCAAATTTCAGTCAATAAATGGGGTCCACCGACATGTTTAACATGTTTTAAACATTTATTGCAACAAAAATACTCTTCCTCCTCGTATACTCATATATCCCATATTCGTTGTAAAAATATCACCATTATTATATTATTAAAATATAATAATATATATTTAAATAAATTATTTTATCAGAAAAAGATAAAATTTCAATTTTCAACAATTGTCACATTAAAAATTTTTCTCCATCCATATCCACACAAAATCAATATTTTTTCCTCATCATATGAATCAATAATTAATTATTCACAAATAATATTACAGAATCACAATATTGACAACCAGGCAGTTCCCAGGAAAGAGGGGACTTTCCAATAAGAATTTCTCCTTACTGGCGCGCAATTAGGTGACCAAACCTCTCCTTAGACATAACTTTCTAGACATTGTCAATAATGTTATCTAATAATATTATTCAGATAATATGAATTATTGCTTCGATAATGAAAAATACTGTGTAATGACAATTATTGAAACAACAGCAATATAAAATATCAACGCAACAATTATTGAACCAATAAAATAAAATACTGAACAATAATTACTGTAACCATTATTGAGTAGTGCCTTCTTACGTAAGAGTCAATAATTGGTGCAATACTGTGTGCTACTGTGCAACAACGCGTATTACCGTGTTTTAACCACCGGGTATTCCAACAGTGTAAACGGTAACAACTACGCAGTTATTTTTAAACAACTTATATTTGTCGTTTTCTTCCTCCAATCGCTTTCCGTTATGGGGCCCACACATGGCTGCGCCGTCGTACGAATATTCCCCGACAGTACGAATATTCTACGACCAAACGAATATTCCCCGACAACAATGAATATTTTATAACCACTTGCGTATTTTGTAAAATTTGCATAATTCACCCATAACTTTAAACGTTTATCAATTTAACCATTTACTGAATAATAATTATAAGAAAAAATTGAATAATTTTATTTCATAAATTCGGGGTCTTACAATCTCCCCTCCTTATGAAATTTCGTCCCCGAAATTTACGTACGTACCTGGTGTTTTGAAAAGATGAGGATACCTCACTTTTATTTCCGTTTCCAACTCCCAGGTCATTTCCTCTATAGCATGGTTTCTCCACAAAACCTTAACTTGTGGTATTACCTTCGTGCGTAGGACATGCTCCTTCCTATCCAAGATCTTGACAGGTACCTCCTCATACGTTAAATCTTCGGCTATCTCGTCCGGTTCTAACTCAATGACGTGGTTCGGGTCTTTCACATATTTACGAAGCACAGATATATGAAAAACATTATGAACATGAGACATACTTGGAGGTAACGCGAGTCTATAGGCTACATTACCTACCCGGTCAAGAATTTGAAATGGACCAATAAATCGTGGATTGAGCTTTCATCTCTTCCCAAATCTTGTAACTCCCTTCCATGGAGCAACTCGCAATAATACATGATCCCCTATACTAAATTCAACGTCAAATTCAACGTCCTTTCGATGAAGATCCGCATAACTCTTTTGTCGATCTTGTGCCGTTCGTATACGTTGTCGAATCATTTGGATCTTTTTGGTAGTCATACGTACTAACTCGGGTCCCAACAATGTTGCTTCACCCACCTCATCCCAACATATTGGAGAGCGACACTTTCGTCCATATAATGCTTCAAATGGAGCTACACCTATACTTGCCTGATAACTGTTGTTGTAGGAGAATTCTACCAATGGTAAATACTTATCCCAACTGCCCTTGAAGTCTAGGACACAGAGTCTTAATAAATCTTCAAGAGTTTGAATAGTCCTCTCTGATTGTCCGTCCGTTTGAGGATGGTATGCCGAACTGAATCGTAAATCCGTACCCATAGCTTTTTGTAAGCTAACCCAAAATCTTGAAGTGAATCTTGGGTCACGATCCGAAACTATAGATACTGGCATGCCATGCAACCTCACAATCTCATTTACATACATTTGAGCAAGACGTTCAAGGGAATAAGTCTCCCGTATCGGCAAGAAATGAGCAGACTTGGTTAATCTATTAACAATAACCCAAATAGTATTGATGCCTTGAGAAACCGTAGGAAGACCCGTAATGAAATTCATGGTAATGTGTTCCCACTTCCATTTCGGAATCTCAAGTGGTTGCAATGGTCCCTTAGGCACTTGATGCTCCGCCTTTACACGTTGACAAGTTAAACATGTTGAGATAAACTTTACAATCTCTCTCTTCATATTGTTCCACCAAAATGTATGTCGAAGATCACAATACATTTTGGTACTTCCAGGATGAATTGCAAACGATGTATTATGTGCCTCCGTCATGATCTTGTACTTCAAATCAGAGTCGTTAGGAACACAAAGTCTGGAGTGGACTCAAAGTATTCCTTCTTCATCAATTCTCGCTTCCGGAATAGCACCTTCTTGTACTTTCTTCTTTATATGCATCAGCTCCGGGTCGGTGGTTTGAGCAACCTTAACTTTTTCTATTAAAGTTGGCTCTATGCGTATACTTGACATCATTCCACTTGTTCCTGCATATGATCTTCTACTCAACGCGTCAGCTACCACGTTTGCTTTTCCAGGATGGTATTGAATAGTGTGGTCGTAGTCTTTTAATAGCTCGAGCCAACGTTGCTACCGCATGTTGAGTTCTTTTTGAATGAAGAAATATTTGAAACTTTTATGATCTGAATATATCTCCACTTTCTCCCCGTATAGATAGTGCCTCCAGATCTTTAGCGCGAAAACGACTGCTGCCAATTCTAGATCATGAGTAGGATAATTTCTCTCATATTCTTTAAGTTGTCGCGAGGCATAGGCTATGACTTTCCCATGTTGCATGAGAACACATCCTAACCCTTTGCCCGAAGCATCGCTGTAGATAACAAATCCATCCGAACCAGATGGTATTGTTAGAACAGGTGCCGAAATAAGTCTCCTTTTAAGCTCTTGGAAACTCTTCTCGCATTCCTCGCTCCAAATGAATTTTGTATCCTTCCGAGTTAGATGAGTTAACGGAGTAGCGATTCGAGAAAACCCTTCCACGAATCTCCGATAATAACCAGCTAAGGCCAAAAAACTACGTACTTCAGTCACCGTCTTCGGTTGCTCCCAACTTTGTATTGCTTCAATCTTCGCCGGGTCAACAGATACTCCATGTTTTGACACCACGTGCCCAAGGAATGCTACTTCCTCAAGCCAGAACTCGCATTCTTCAACTTAGCATATAGCTTGTTTTCACAAGCCTTTGGAGTACCAGCTTCAAATGTTGCTCATGATCTTCACGGCTTTTGGAATATATGAGGATGTCATCAATAAAGACAACAACGAATTGATCCAAATATTCCTTGAATACTCGATTCATCATATCCATGAAAGCCGCAGGAGCATTAGTCAATCCGAAAGACATAACTAAGAATTCATAATGCCCATACCGAGTTCTGAAGGCAGTCTTAGGAATATCCTCAGTTCTAATTTTTAGCTGATGATATCCAGAACGAAGATCAATTTTTGAAAAGAATTGTGCTCCTTAAAACTGGTCAAACAAGTCATCAATACGAGGTAGAGGATACCTATTCTTGATGGTGACATGGTTTAATTCCCGATAGTCAATACAAATTCGCATACTCCCGTCTTTCTTCTTTACAAATAAAACAGGAGCACCCCAAGGAGATGTACTAGGACGAATGAAACCGATGTCCAATAACTCCTGTAGTTGGACTTTTAACTCCTGAAGTTCAATAGGAGCCATTCGATATGGGGTTTTAGGAATGGGCTTTGCACCAGGTTCAAGATCAATAAAGAATTCAACTTCACGTTCTGGGGGTAGACCGTGAAGTTCTTCAGGAAATACGTCAGGAAAGTCAATAACAACAGGAATATTATTCAAATTTGACGTGTCTTTATTCAAATCCATAACATGGGCTAAGAAAGCTTGACATCCGTTTTTTAATAAACGAATAGCTTTATGATTAGATATGACAGTGATTAATTTTAATGGTTTAGTTGCCTGAATTCAAACAACAGGTTGATTAGGAATATGAAAACTAACATCCTTACGAAAATAATCAATTTTGGCATGATGAATAGTTAACCAATCAATCCCTAAAATCACATCAAAAGCAAGTATCTTTAAAGAGATAAGGTCAACAGGTAAGGTGATGGTGCCAACTTGAATCATACAAGATTTATAAACAGTGGATGTGATGAAAGTTTCTCCTAATGGAGTTTCCACATATAGGTCAAAGTCTAATTTCTCCGGAGTCAAGTTTAAACGTTGAGCGCAAACAGGAGAGATAAATGAATGGGTAGCACCGATATCAAGTAAGGTATAAACTTCGTAAGAATTTATAAATAGCTTACCCGTGATCACCTCATTTGGGTTCCTCGCATTTTGACCAGTCACAACAAACGCTCTTCCAGGAACCTGTTGACTTTGACTTTTCTGGGACAGTCTTTTGAGTTACCGTCCCCGCTGAACTAGGTTTCGCTACCATACAATCTCGAGCGATATGTCTTCCTTTCCACAATTATAGCATACCTTGAACTGTTATGGGCATTTTGGACTGATATGTCCCTCTTTTCCGCATTTGAAGCATATGACCGGTGGTCGTTCCCCTCCCTTGGAACCAGTTGCTGTTGGTGCTGCCATTTTCACATTGTCGTTGTTGAATCTCCTCTTTTTAAAATCTCCTCCTGACTCGCTTCTTCTATTTTCGTGGCTATAATTACCACCAGAGTGGTTACCATTTTTGTCCGTCTTTTTCTTTCTCCACTGGTTATCGTTGTTTTGTTGACTGCTATCTCTGGTATGATCCTGATTGTGGTACCTCGGTTGACCGTACTCGTTATCTCGCTCGAACAATTGAGCCCTGTTAACAACATCTGAATAGAGAGAAAATTTATGAGAGATGAGATATTGTCGTATGCCGGGTTTCAAACCTCTCAGAAACATCCGCGTCATACGTTCCTCATTCTCCACCAAATGAGGTGCAAACCTGGATAACTCTGCAAACTTTGCCTCGTACTGAGACACCGTCATGTTATTTTGTTCTAATCTGATGAACTCCACTTCCTTCATATGACGAAAACTTTCAGGAAAGTATTTGTCATTAAATAGTTTCTGAAACGTCTCCCAAGACATGCTGAGTGCGGCTGGATGGGTACGCTTCAAAGACTCCCACCAGTAGTCTGCCTCGCCAAGGAACATAAAGGTGGCGAATGGAACCTTTTGTTCCTCCGTGCATCCCAAGACATCGAATATCTTGGTAATTTGCTTGACCCATGTCTCCGCCATGATCGGATCTGGCTTTCCCTTAAATTATGGTGGTCCCAACTCTTTGAACTGCTTGGCTGTGACAACCCGTGAATTGCTATCATTTCCTCTTGTATTTTGAATACGAGTCTCCCTCGTCTGATTTTGCATGAACTGCAAAAAGCTTCTAAACATTGCGTCATTCATCGTCTGATCAGTGGTGTTGTTCACAGGAGGAACATTGCCATCCTGTTGCACGTTCTCCTCGTTGGTAAGTACAGGCATCTCCACGGTCTCATTAACTCCACTGCTAACATTCTCGGTTGTCATTCTTAAATACTGCCATAAAACAAGGGTTAATTAAGCAAATCACATATCACATAATATCCCTATATACCAACTAACAAATAAGCTTAGGTAGAACACACTAGCGAAAGATTTACTCGTCTCTCCCCTCCTAGTTCTATTCCCCGATCTCCGCCAGAGATCATATCCCTAAGCTCTGATACCAACTGTGACACCCCCAAAACAGGTATACATCACCCATTCTGAGTTGTCAATACATGGTTCAGAAACAACTACAACTTTATTATTACAACATGTAAACTATGAGTTTAAATACAGATATTGCCATCTAGACAATATCCACATACAAATAAATCCCCATCATAATTATTGATACATTATTTTACAAAAATGGTGAGGACTACTAAACAACTCTCCCTAGAACCTTCATTCCATACCCCGACTCGTACTCACTATATTCTCGCCTCCTGAGAAGAAAAATGGAACAAAAAGGAAAAGGGTGAGCTCAACTAGCCCAGTAAAGAATATTATGACTAAGATAATATACAACAAATTATCGTTAGTCTTCAACAGAGAAAAATCTAATAGAATACAATAGACAACAAATTTTAAATCAATATTCGCAGCGGAAAATATTAATTCATAGAAGAGTTATGTAGAGGATGAAATCTACTAATGTCTATGAATTTAACAGTCCATTAATAGTATTTGTTTTTATTCATGTAACATCAATCAATGCACATCTTGAATCATATATTCATCATTGCACTACAGGCCAAGGATATTCATCTGTTGGTCATGTTCATCTAAACACCTGTTCATCTTTGCACTACGGGCCAAAGATATTCATCAGAAATCGTTCATCTTTGCACTACAGGCCAAAGATATTCAATAATATCATCATTTAAGACTGAGGATGATGAAAAATATTTTTAAAGAAACGAATCCAGTGAAACAAAATGACAAGAATTAAGGAGTAAGGATTCGTACTTTGTTTTAACCACGTCTAAAAATACCTCAAAAATAATCATAGTGGTGTAAAATTCAAGAATGATCAAAACATGGATACAATCAAAGCTAGTATCCACAATAGATATTTTAGACGAAAAGGAAAAATTTTCATTTTTCGATGAATAGTGCCGTATTCGTGAATAGTGTCGTATACGTGAATAGTAACTCCGACACCAAAAGTTCTAAATTTGATAAAAACTTCAGATCAATATTTCAGCATAATGATATTGAAGAAATAATATCATTACGGAAAAGAAATAATAATATCCCTTACCTCGGAAAGACGGTACCTCTAACTGGAATACTAGATATAGGCTATAACTTGAACTTTCACCGTATAGCAATACTCAAAGTATACTCAAAATACTCACAAGAATACGCTCGATAATATAGAGAGAGAAAACTTCAGTTTCTGGTGTGATTTTCAATTCTAACCTAAGCACCCTATTTATAGGAAAATACTTAGAACACCAAAGTAGAAAATTTATTAAATATTATTATATTATTATTATTATTTTTACAACTTCCTACGCCAACCTAGAATCTGATTTCAGAAATTAAAACACATGCAAGACCCACACTCAAATCACCAAAAACGTTTTTCATAATAAAAATATTTTAAACTTCCAAAAATCAATTATTTCATAGCTTCGGAACTTCAATAATTCATAATAAATTGCCCTTTTATCAAAAAATTCGAATCTCACGACTTTTTATAGGAAATTCCATTATCTACAACTTTGCAGAAGGAAGTTTTTCCAAATTCCAAACAGAAATTGACCGAAATCCACAAACGGTTGATTTTAGAGGCTATAATCAAATTTCAGTCAATAAATGGGGTCCACCGACATGTTTAACATGTTTTAAACATTTATTACAACAAAAATACTCTTCCTCCTCGTATACTCATATATCCCATATTCGTTGTAAAAATATCACCATTATTATATTATTAAAATATAATAATATATATATTTAAATGAATTATTTTATCAGAAAAAGATAAAATTTTAATTTTCAACAATTGTCACATTAAAAATTTTTCTCCATCCATATCCACACAAAATCAATATTTTTTCCTCATCATATGAATCAATAATTAATTATTCACAAATAATATTACAGAATCACAATATTGACAACCAGACAGTTCCCAGGAAAGAGGGGGCTTTCCAATAAGAATTTCTCCTTACTGGCGCGCAATTAGGTGACCAAACCTCTCCTTAGACAGAACTTTCTAGACATTGCCAATAATGTTATCTAATAATATTATTCAGATAATATGAATTATTGCTTCGATAATGAAAAATACTGTGTAATGACAATTAATGAAACAACAGCAATATAAAATATCAACGCAACAATTATTGAACCAATAAAATAAAATACTGAACAATAATTACTGTAACCATTATTGAGTAGTGCCTTCTTACGTAAGAGTCAATAATTGGTGCAATACCGTGTGCTACTGTGCAACAACGCGTATTACCGTGTTTTAACCACCGGGTATTCCAACAGTGTAAACGGTAACAACTACGCTGTTATTTTTAAACAACTTATATTTGTCGTTTTCTTCCTCCAATCGCTTTCCGTTATGGGGCCCACACATGGCTGCGCCGTCGTACGAATATTCCCCGACAGTACGAATATTCCACGACCAAACGAATATTCTCCGACAACAATGAATATTTTATAACCACTTGCGTATTTTGTAAAATTTGCATAATTCACCCATAACTTTAAACTTTTATCAATTTAACCATTTACTGAATAATAATTATAAGAAAAAATTGAATAATTTTATTTCATAAATTCGGGGTCTTACATATTCGATTGGTCAGGAAATATTCGTACGACGGCAAAATCATTAGTGGACCCCACAACGGAATTATTGTCGGATTGAGAAAATGACAAAAATATTTTTATGAAAATAACGACAGCAGTTTTACCGTTAACTGTTGAAACATCAAGTGTTAAAAGTAAAGGAATACGCATGGTTGCATAGTAGCACACGGTATTGATTATTGATGCTTACGTGAGAAGTCACTCAGTTTTGTTCAATTATTGCTTTAGTAATTGTTACATAGTATCTCACGTTATTTGATTCAATTATTGTCAATATTTTTTTATATTATTAAATTATTAATTGAGATAATAGAGTTATTAATATTATTATTTATAATATTAAGGATGTCTAGAAGTTCTACCAAGGAGAGGTTTGGTCACCTAATTGAGCGCCAATAGGGAGAAATCCTTATTGGAAAGCCCCCTCTTTCTTGGGAACGACCTGGTCGATTAATAGTGTGAATAATAATAATGATGATGAAGTTTTGTTTTATTAGTATTATTAATGTAATAAAACAGAAAAGCTTTTTATATATAACAGAATACTTTTATAAAGTTATTCGTTTTATTAGGCTAATAGTAAAATCTTTTTATATAAAACAGAATACTTTTATAAAGTTATTCATTTTATTAGACAATAATTAGAATATATTATATTTTATTATGCTTTTATTCCATTCTTTATTATTTTGTTGGAATAACCTGTATACGCGGTCTACCCTATACTTGGTGATTTCTTTTGTTATTCCATTCTTTATTATTCTGTTGGAACATCCTGTCGGTGCGTATTATGCCTGACTTGGTTCTGTTATTTATTATTCTGTCGGAATAACCTGTCTATGCTAAGTACCGCATGCATGGTGATTTCTTTTGTTATTTCATTCCTTATTATACTCAGTTGGTTAAAGTTTTGACTTCTATACTCCATGAAATTAGTGGAATATCCTTGATATTTACGCTTTATCCAGTATATTTTCATGGAAATATTCTTGTGAGCATTCTTGAATTTTACTCTACAAAGAAGTATCATGTTGACAATTTGGACGTTATTAGTTCATGAATAAATTAATTCTTGAACTTATTTTATTGAATTCTTATATCATTGTCATCATCCTCATATTTATATTTTGTTGAAAGTCATCTGTGGCTTGTAGTGCATAGATGGACTTGGTATGATTATGACCGAAGGATTATTCGGTGTAATCATGACCGTAATGTTACAAATGATGTGGTAAAAGTCCTCATTGGCCCGTAGTTCATTGATGGACAGTTGTTGGCTTGATCATGACCAATGATGAATACACAAATATCCTTGGCCCGTATTGCATAGATAAATTGTGGTTGTGATACTAATGAATACCCTTGGCCGTAGTACAAGGATGATATGGATTATTTATTAAGCTGAGTCCCAGCGATAAAAGTGATGAAAACCTTTTAAATCATAAAAGATAGTAGATTTTATTCTCTACATGACTCTTTTAATGGATTTCATGTTCCGCTGCAGTTAAACTTGATGTCTATTGTATTTTATCAGTTTAACATTTGTTAAAGACTAATGATAATTTATTTTGCACTATTTTAGTCATAATATTTCTTACTAGGCTAGTTGAGCTCACCTTTTCTTTCACTGTTCTCTTCAGGAAATGAGAACGTAGCCGGGACTAGTCGGGGGAACGGAGTGACGGTCCAGATGATAGTATTAGTAGTCCTCACTATTCTGTTAAATAATGTGACAATAAATATAATGAGACCTTAATATGAGAGCGGATATTTTCTAGAAGACAATATTTGTATTAAAACTCACCGCTCTCTTGTTGTATATTAAAGATTGTATTTGTATTCTGTACCATGTATTTGGAGACTCAGAATAGGTGATGTATACCTATTTTGGGTGCGTCACAATTGGTATCAAAGCTTAGGGATATGATCCCTGGCTGAGATGTGAGACAAGAACTAGGAGGGGAGAGACGGGGAATTTCTTCGCTAGTATGATCTTCCTAAGTTTATTTGATATTTAATTAGTTGGTCACAGTATAAGGATTATATATGATATATTAATTAACCCTTGTTTTATGTCAGTATTTGAAAAATGGCATCCGAGAATGTTGAGAACATCAATGGAGCACAAGAGACCATTGAGTCTCCACAGATCAATAATCAGGATAATGTGCATCAGGATGGCGACAATCCTAATACAAACAACAACACTGACCAAATGATGAACGATGGAATGTTCCGAGGCTTCATGCAATTCATGCAACATCAGGCGAGAACGGATCCTGTTTATAATGCAGGTGGAAACACTGGCAACTCTCGGACGGTCATCGCCAAACAGTTCAAGGAGCTGGGACCACCAGAGTTTTTTGGTGAGCCAAAACCACTTAAGGCGGAGATGTGGATAAAGCAGATCAAAAAGATATTTGATATCTTGGGATGCTCCGAGGAGCAAAAGGTTCCCTTTGCCACCTTCATGTTGCGGGCAAAGGCAGATTACTGGTAGGAATCTGTAAAGCGTACTCAACCTGCCGCACTGAAGATGTCTTCGGATTAGTTCCATGAACTTTTCAACGTCAAGTACTTTCCCGAAAGTATTCGTCACATGAAAGAGGTAGAGTTCATTAAATTGGAACAAAACAACATGACCGTGTCGCAGTACGAAGCCAAGTTTCCCAAGTTGTTCCGGTTTGCATCCCATTTGGTTGATAATGAGGAGAGAATGACGCGAATATTTCTAATAGTTTTGAAACCCGAGATACGTCAATATCTTATCTCTCATAAACTGTGTTTGTATTCAGATGCTGTTAATAGGGCTTAGTTATTGGAGCGCGTTAATGAGTCAACCCAACCAAAAAGAGAGCAGCCGGCAAAACGATAATACCAGTGATAACAGTCATCGAAGCGGTGACAATAAGCGTGGAGGGAATCAACATGCCAGAAATGGTAACCACTTTGGTGGTAATCATGGCCAAAACAATAAGAATGGACATTTCAAGAAGAGGAGATTCAACAATGATAGAAAGACGTCAGCACCAGCACCTGTGGTTAAAGAAGGAGAACGACCACCTATCATATGCTTCAAATACGGAGGGGAAGGACACGTCAGTCTAAACTGTGTGATGCCGTCCAAAGCATGTTATAATTGTGGAAGAGAAGGTCACCTAACCCGATTTTGTCGTTCACCGAAGACAAGTTCAGCTAGGATGGATGCACCAAAGGACGCCCCAAAAAAGTCAAAGCCAGTAGTGCATGGGAGAGCGTTTGTTTTGACCTCCTAGAAAGTAAGGAACCCGAATGAGGTCATCATGGGTAAGCTTATCATAAACTCTAGTGAAGTATATACCTTATTTGATACCGGTTCTACCCATTCTTTTATTTCTCCTACTTGTGCTCAACGTTTAAATTTGACTCCAGAGAAATTAGACTTTGACTTATCATTTGAAACTCCGTTGGGAGAAACCTTCATTACATCAACTGTTTATAAGTCTTGTTTCATTAAAATTAGTATCCTCACATTACCTGTCAATCTTATTTCATTGAAAATACTTGCATTTGATATAATTCTAGGGATTGATTGGTTAACTACTCATCATGCAAAAATTGATTATTTTCATAAGGTTGTTAGCTTTCATATTCCTAATCAACCTATTATGCGAATTCAAGCAACCAAACCATTAAAATCAATCACTGTCATCTCAAGCTATAAAGTTATTCGTTTATTGGAAAACGGATGTCAAGCTTTTTTAGCTCATGTCGTGGATCTAAACAAAAATACATCAGTTTTGAATGATATTTCTATTGTTAATGAATTTCCTGACGTATTCCCTGAAAAACTTCCTGGCCTACACCCAGAACGTGAAATTGAATTTTGTATTGACCTTGAACCCGGTATAAAACCCATTTCCAAAGCCCCATATAGAATGGCTCCTATTGAACTTCAGGAGTTAAAGACCCAACTACAGGAATTTTTAGACATTGGCTTTATTCGTCCTAGTACTTCTCCTTGGGGTGCTCTTTTTCTATTCGTGGAAAAGAAAGATGAGTGTATGCGACTTTGTATTAATTATCGGGAGTTGAATCATGTCACCATCAAAAATAGGTACCCATTGCCATGTATTGATGACCTGTTTGACCAGTTACAAGGCGCCAAATTCTTTTCAAAAATTGATCTTCGTTCTGGATATCACCAATTTAAGATTAGAACCAATGACATTCCAAAGACGGCTTTTAGAACTCGATACGGACATTATGAATTCCTAGTCATGTCTTTTAGATTGACTAATGCTCCTGCTGCCTTCGTGGATATGATGAACCGAGTATTCAAGGAATATTTAGATAACTTTGTGGTCGTCTTTATTGATGACATCCTTATTTATTCCAAAAGCCGTGAAGATCATGAGCAACACTTAAAGCTGATACTCTAAAATCGTCGCGAATATAAGCTTTATGCCAAGTTGAAGAAATGCGAGTTCTGGCTTCAGGAAGTAGCATTCCTTGGTCACGTGGTATCAAGTCATGGAATATCTGTTGACCCAATAAAGATTAAATCCATTCAAAGCTGGGAACAACCTAAATCAGTGAATGAAGTACGTAGCTTGCTCGGCTTAGCTGATTATTATTGGAGATTTGTAGAAGGGTTTTCTCGAATTGCTACTCCATTAACTCAGCTAACTCGGAAAGATATAAAATTCGGTTGGAGTGAGGAATGTGAGAAGAGTTTTCAAGAACTCAAGAGAAGACTCTTTTCAGCACTTGTTCTGACAATACCATCTGACTTGGAGGGATTTGTCATCTACAATGATGCTTCGGGCAAAGGGTTAGGTTGGGTTCTTATGCAATATCGGAAAGATTATGAGAGGAATTATCCTACTCATGATCTAGAGTTGGCAGCAGTCGTTTTTGCACTAAAGATTTGGAGGCATTACTTGTATGGGGAGAAAGTGGAGATCTTTACGGATCATAAAAGCCTTAAATATTTATTAACTCAAAAGGAACTCAACATGCGACAATGATGTTGGCTTGAACTGTTGAAAGATTATGATCATACCATCCAATACCATCCAGGAAAAGCAAACGTGGTAGCTGACGCATTGAGTAGAAGATCATATGCGGGTACGAGTGCGATATTGTCAACGCAAAGGCCCATTTTGTATGGCTTGCAAAGGATGGAGATAGAGATAAAAACTACAGGGACCCCAGTGATGATTGTGAATATACGAGTAGAACTGACTTTAATCGATAAAGTTAAAGCTACTCAAGCTACAGACCTGGAGCTGATGCATTAAGGAAGAAAGTACAAGAAGGTGCTATGCCGGAAGCAAGAATCGATGAAGAAGGAATACTTCGAGTCAACTCCAGACTTTGTATTCCTAACGACCCTGATTTAAAGTATAAAATCATGATGGAGGCGCACAACACACCGTTTTCAATCCATCCTGGGAGTACCAAAATTTATCATGATCTTCGACATACATTTTGGTGGGGAAATATGAAAAGGGAGATAATGCTGTTTATCTCAAGGTATTTAACCTGTCAATGAGTCAAGGCGGAACATCAAGTACCAAAAGGACCATTACAACCACTTGAAATTTCCAGAATGGAAGTGGGAGCACATTACCATGGATTTCGTTACTGGTCTTCCCAAGGTTTCTCAAGGCATAGATGCAATTTGGGTTATTGTTGATAGATTGACTAAATCTGCTCATTTCTTACCTATACGAGAAACGTATACACTTGAACGTCTTGCTCGTATGTACATAAACGAGGTTGTAAGATTGCATGGTATGCCAATATCCATAGTTTCTGATCGAGACCCGAGATTCACTTCATAATTTTGGGTTAGTTTGCAAAAAGCTATGGGCACGGATTTACGATTTAGTTCGGCATATCATCCTTAAAGGACGGACAATCAGAGAGGACTTTTCAAACTCTTGAAGATTTATTAAGACTCTGTGTCCTTGACTTCAAGGGAAGTTGGGACAAGTTCCTACCATTGGTGGAGTTATGCTGATCTTCAACGAAAGGACGTGAAATTCGATATTGGAGACCATGTGTTGTTGCGTGTTGCTCCATGGAAAGGAGTTACGAGATTTGGAAAGAGAGGAAAGCTCAATCCTTGATTCATTGGCCCATTTTTAATCCTCAATCGAGTAGGGACTGTAGCCTATAGACTTGCTTTACCGCCAAGTATGTCTTATGTTTATAACATTTTTCATATATCCTTGTTACGTAAATATGTGAAAGACCCGAACCACATTATTGAGTTAGAACCGGACGAAATAGCGGAAGATTTAACGTATGAAGAGGTTCTTGTTCAAATCTTGGATAAGAAAGAACATATTCTACGCTCCAAGGTTATACCTCAAGTCAAAGTTTTATGGAGAAACCACGATATTGAGGAAATGACCTGGGAGTTAGAATCTGAAATGAAATCAAGTTATCCTTACCTCTTCGATATACCAGGTACGTACTCTAATTTCGAGAGCGAAATTTCATAAGAAGGGGAGATTGTAAGACCCCAACTTTTATGAATAAAAATTAATTTTCTATAATTATCATTTTTAAATATTATAGAATGAATTTGATATAATGTTATAGTTGTGGGTAATATTTAGAAATTTTTCAAAGTACGCAAGTTGTTTATAATATTCGATTGGTCGGGAAATATTCGTACGACGGCAAAATCATTGGTGGACCCCACAACGGAATTATTATCGGATTGAGAAAACTACAAAAATATTTTTATAAAAATAACGACAGAAGTTTTACCGTTAACTGTTAAAACATCCAGTGTTAAAAGTAAACGAATACGCGTGGTTGCATAGTAGCACACGGTATTAATTATTGATGCTTACGTGAGAAGTCACTCAGTTTTGTTCAATTATTGCTTTAGTAATTGTTACATAGTATCTCATGTTATTTGATTCAATTATTGTCAATATTTTTTTATATTATTAAATTAATAATTGAGATAATAGAGTTATTAATATTATTATTTGTAATATTAAGGATGTCTAGAAGTTCTACCAATGAGAGGTTTGGTCACCTAATTGAGCGCCAATAGGGTGAAATCCTTATTGAAAAGCCCCCTCTTTCCTGGGAACGACCTGGTCGATTAATAGTGTGAATAATAATAATGATGATGAAGTTTTGTTTTATTAGTATTATTAATGTAATAAAACAGAAAAACTTTTTATATAAAATAGAATACTTTTATAAAGTTATTCGTTTTATTAGGCTAATAGTAAAATCTTTTTATATAAAACAGAATACTTTTATAAAGTTATTGATTTTATTAGACAATAATTAGAATATATTATATTATATTATGCATAATATTTGCATAGTGCCTGCATAGTGTTTGCATAATAAAATCTTTTTAAAAATTATTCATTTTATTAGATTATAAATAGAATATATTATATCTTAAACCAATCTGGACCGTCTATTTAAAGTAAATCGATCTGGACCGTTCATGAATTGGTTACTATTTAGTCCATTCTTCTATAAATAGAAGTTCATTCCTTCATTATTTCTTACGAATTCACTGAAACTTTAGATAGAGAAACTGTAGATAGAATTATTCTTCTATCTTGAGCGTATTTCTTTAGCGTTTAAGAAAGCTTTGAGCGTAGTGCAAGTTTCTTCAAGTATATCCCCGCCCTACCGTCAGAGTACTATTCTTTATAAGGTAAGGGGTATTATTTTTTTTCATATTCATGAAGAGAACTTCTGTTATTCCATTCTTTATTATTCTGTTAGAATAACCTGTATGCGCGGTCTACCCTATACTTGGTGATTTCTATTGTTATTCTATTCTTTATTATTCTGTTGGAACATCCTGTCGGTGCGTATTATTCCTGACCTGGTTTCGTTATTTATTATTCTGTTGGAATAACCTTTTTATGCGAAGTACTGCATGCATGGTGATTTCTTTTGTTATTCCATTCTTTATTATATTCAGTTGGTTAAAGTTTTGACTTCTATACTCCATGAAATTAGTGGAATATCCTTGATATTTGTGCTTCATCCAGTATCTTTTCATGGAAATATTCTTCGTAGCATTCTTGAATTTTACTCTACAAAGAAGTATCATGTTGACAATTTGGAAGTTATTAGTTCCTGAATAAATTAATTCTTGAACTTGTTTTATTGAATTCTTATATATCATTGTCATCATCCTCATATTTATATTTTGTTGAAAGTCATATGTGGCCTGTAGTGCAAAGATGGACTTGGTATGATTATGACCAAGGATTATTTGGTGTAATCATGACCGTAATGTTACAAATGATGTGGTAAAAGTCCTCATTGGCCCGCAGTGCATTGATGGACAGTTGTTGGCATGATCATGACCATTGATGAATACACAAATATCCTTGGCCCGTATTGCATGGATAAATTGTGGTTGTGATACTAATGAATACCCTTGGCCGTAGTACAGGGATGATGTGGATTATTTATTAAGCTGAGTCCCAGCGATAAAAGTGATGAAAACCTTTTAAATCATAAAAGATAGTAGATTTTATTCTCTACATGACTCTTTTAATGGATTGCATGTTCAAGTGCAGTTAAACTTGATGTCTATTGTATTTTATCAGTTTAACATTGTTGAAGACTAATGATAATTTATTCTGCATTATCTTAGTCATAATATTTCTTACTAGGCTAGTTGAGCTCACCATTTCTTTCACTGTTCTCTTCAGGAAATGAGAACGTAGCCGGGACTAGTCGAGGAACGGAGCGACGGTCCAGATGATAGTATTAGTAGTCCTCACTATTCTGTTAAATAGTGTGACAATAAATATAATGAGGACTTAATCTGAGAGTGGATATTGTCTAGAAGACAATATTTGTATTAAAACTAACAGCTCTCTTGTTGTATATTAAAATTTGTATTTGTATTCTGTAACATGTATTTGGTGACTCATAATAGGTGATGTATACCTATTTTGGGGGCGTCACATATACCTATTTTGGGGGCATCACAAAATGGTTCAGAGTGGAGATGTGAAATACAAGATTGATACTGAAGGGTTACTATGATTCGAGGGAAGAATCTGGGTTCCAGCAGTACCAGATATTAAAGAAGAAATCTTGATCGAAGCTTATAACTCAAGATATTCGATACACCCGGGAAGTATGAAGATGTATCAAGATTTACGACAACACTTTTGGTGGCCAAACATGAAAAGAGATGTTGGAGAATGTGTTGCAAAATGCTTGACATATCAGAGAGTCAAGGCCGAGCATCAACGACCAAGAGGATTACTTCAACCGTTAGAAATACCGGAATGGATGTGGGAACACATCACAATGGATTTTGTGGTGGGTCTTCCAACTACTTAGAGAGTATACGATATGATTTGGGTGATAGTGGACAGACTGACGAAATCAGCACACTTTTTGCCAATAAAGATTAAATTCAATCTTGATTAGTTAGCAAAGTTGTACGTTTGAGAAATCGTTTTGAGACATGGAGTGCCAATGTCAATTGTGTCAGATAGAAATCCGAGGTTCACATCAAACTTCTGGAAGAGACTTCAAGAATGTATGGGAACACAGTTGCGAATGAGTAAGGCATATCATCCGCAAACAGACGACCAAAGTGAATGAACAATCCAGACATTAGAAGATATACTGAGAGCATGTATCATAGATTTCAAAGGGAGCTGGGATGAACAATTATCATTGGTGGAATTTTCCTACAATAACAGTTACCACGCAATCATCGGCATGCCGCCTTACGAAGCATTGTACGACAGAAAGTGCAGAACTCCACTATGTTGGGATGAAGTTAGTGAACGTTAACTGCTAGGACCAGAACTAGTGCAGCAGACTGCTGAAGTTATAAAACTTGTCAGAGCAAGACTGGTAGCTGTTCAAGATCGACAGAAGAAGTATGCTGATCAACACAGGCAAAATCGTGAATTTTAAGCAGGAAATTTTGTGTTCCTGAAGGTTTTTCCTTAGAAGGGAAAAATTCATTTTGGCAAGAAGGGAAAGCTAAGCCCAAGGTTTATTGGACCCTTCGAAGTGCTGTGAAGAGTTGGAGAGTTGTCTTACGAGGTAGCTCTACCTCTAGAATTGTAAAACGTTCATAATGTTTTTCACGTTTCAGTGTTACGACCGTATAAACCCGATTACAATCACGTGATCGAGTACGAACCATTGTAGTTTGATAAATACTTGTCCTATAAAGAGGTTCCTATCCAGATAGTCGACAGGAAAGAACAGGTGCTCAAGAATAAAGTAATACCTTCTGTGAAGGTGATATGGAGGAACCACAATGCAGATGAAGCTACGTGGTAACTCGAAGATAAAATGATGAAAGATTATCCTGAGTTATTCGTTTAGTCCGTGTATTCGATTCTGGGGACATAATCTTTGTAAGTAGGGAAGAATGTAACAAATGATTTATTAGAGTTGTGATTTTGGGGACAGAATCCTTATAAGGATGGAAGGATGTAACAATCCTTAATTTTAAATTGTAATTTTAAATATTTATTGAATTATATAAATATTTAATGGATGTGGTTAGTGTTGAATAAATATTTAATTTGATTTGACTTAATTGTTTAATTATTTGTTAAGTAAATGATTAAGGAGTTAAGAAAATTAATTGTTATGAGATAATATACTAATTTAATTTAATAATTAAATTAGAGAGTTTATAATGATTAAATGAATTATTATATTTTAATTTGAATTTGTAATTAAAATGATGTGTTAGTTGATTAAATAAAGTTATAATTATAAAGAAAATTATAATTATGTTGTATTGATTTATGTGTTAAAGTAATTTAATAAATTGTTATTAGAATTAATTAAATTGATTATTAAAAATTTAATTAAATAAAAGTGTGACAAATAACCTTACTATAAATGAGTTATTAAAATAAATTAAAGGAGTTTAATTCGGTTTTGCCAAACAAGTCTTAATGTATATTAAGTATTTAATCTAATTGTGTTTTACCAAACAAGGCATAAGGATTAATTGATTAATTTTAATTATGTTAGCCAAAAAAGTCTTATGGCTTTTGATTTTCAAATAAAATTATAATTGATGTCAGTTAAAGGTATAATTATATTATTTAATTAATATATATTATTATCTATACGTTATATTTTGTTAGTACGTAAGTTAGAGTTAGGAAGAAAGACTCAGAAGAAGAAAAAGAAGAGAAGAAGAAAACTTACAAAGAAAAATACAAGAGAATTCTAGAGAAGCTTTAAGAGAAGAATTGGGGAAAAGAAAGATTTTTGAGCAAAGGGAAAGTTATCATCTTCTAAAACTAAGGTATCATCTAAACTCTTTTATTTTTCAAAAGTTATAGTTGTCTTCTCTTCCAAAATTCTCTGTAAAATCTTTGTAAAAGATAAATTATTTGTTATATATGGCTTTATATGATAAATTATTTGTTGTAAAACTGTGTTCATAAGTTTATAGATGAATTAATTCATGTATATATGTAATTTGTGAAGAAAACCATATTATAGTGAGTTTATATGAATATGGCTTAGTTTAAAAGTAAAATTAAGGTTTAATTAGTTGTTTAATATATATATTGACTATGATTTCGAAGGTAGCTGAATAAACTAAAACAAAGTAGTTTGAATTAATTAATTTGGTTGAAAAACAAAGCTACAATGATGATTTTTACTAAAAATGTCAAAAAGTGAAGTTTTATCAAAAACAGTGAAATTGGATGTTTTAAATTCGATGTTTATGTTGTTTTATGGGTAGAATCATGTTAAGAGTCTTTGAATTATGTTTATATGAAGTCTTTGTAAGAATTATATGTTAATTAGGTTGTTAGAAAGTATCTTGTAGGCCAAAATTGGCTTTTGTTCATGGTGTTGCCGAGGTTTGTAGTTCGACGCCGCAGCGCGGTCCAGCAGTGTAATTGTCACGCGGCAGCGCCAGGGCCACACCACAACGCCAGTCGTTAGCCTGCGTCTCGCGCTGCAGTGCCAACCCACAGTATAAATTGTGGCGCTGCAACGCGAGTTAGCATAATGGTCAGACGGTGTGATTTATTTACACAAAGTCTGAAAAAGTTTTTATGTGTTAATAGTAGGACTGTTAAATTATGATTTAACTATTTCTATACCAAAAATGAATATGTTATTAACGGTTAACTAGTGTTATTACTAATGTAATTTGATTATATGATTAAAAATCAAATCTTACATGATGAATGTACTTAGTTATGTATAAAATGTGGTAGTGACTAATTATGTCATGATGACATATATATAGGGTATTGTGATTCGAGTTGTTACGGTTTAGCCTACAAGCAAGGCAAGTTCTCTAAATCTATTGTTTCGTTGAACAAATTATTGTTTCTAATTCGATTACATTACGCAAGTTTTCTAACTCTACACTTTTGTTGAGCTAGTTCTATTATTATTACATTATGCAATTTTATTCTTATGATTGAGCAGGTTCTTGTATCTAGTTTGTTTATGATGATGCAAGTTGTCTAAATCTTATTTTTATATTGAACAAGTTATTCTTGTTTTAACTTGTTATTTATCATGCAAGTTTATATATTCTAATATACCAATGTTGAACAAGTTTTATCGTTCAATTTACTATTTGTTATGCATGCTTAGTACTCAATTCTAAATAACATTGGCTTAATATTATTCAAGCAAGGTACGTTATGATTATTCGATGTTTATGTTATTAGTTTATTCCTAAAGCATGATCTTAATTTATAATGTCGATTCAGTTATGATTATTCCATAGCATAACGTTATCAATATTGTATTCAACTAATCCTTAGTTGATGACCGTTGAATTCTAAATTACCCTTGGAAATGTATCCAAACCAAACTTACTTTGGTGCAGACTTGTACTCTAAATAGTTAGATGAACAACCCTATTATTAGGGGATAATTTACGCCTAGCGTTGAAATGTTTGTGTACAATACATTGTAAGAAGGGTTGATCCCACTAAGTACGAGGAGTCCTTATAGTCTTATGGCTGTTAAAGTTTAAGTTGAAAGATTACTTACAACTTTGGACATAGTTTGTGGTCTTAGGACCCTCAGATATGTTTCAAATTTCAATTTCAGTTTTGATTATCATTGATAGAGTATTATTCAGTTTTGATGAGCCTATTCATTGGCAGTTATTATACTCTTGTGGATTCATTGTTATATCTAGTGAGCAGTTATTTTGCTCACTCTTGCATAAATATAATCATTGCAGCAAAAGTTGAGAAGGTAGATGAACCTACAACTAGCGAAGAAAAGGGGAAAATGTACAAGTGATGAAGATTTGTAATTTTATTTTATTATTATGATGATAGACTTTTATTTAATGATGTGATGTAATAATTTTATTTTCGCACTTGAATGATATTTAAGGTTAGACAACCTGGGATATTTTTATTAATGTAATCCTTTAATGGGAAGGTTTTATTATTCAATTTTATTATGATTGGGTAGTTAGATATGAATGTTTTTATCAAGTGAACACCAAATCATGTGGGAATGAAGTACTAGGATTTTAGGGTGTCACAATAATTGTGTTTTAAGAGATTAACTAAAGCTAACTTAAGTCATAATGAAATATGGATCTTAGCTCATTAGAAATATTTAATAGAAAATGCTTTTCGAATTAATGGTGAGGGCTATTAATTTGAATAAAATAGTGGGAGGTATATTTTGAATGTACTATTATCAATTACATAATATCAATTCTGCAATTTGACTTATTATTTTGGGCACTTATAAATTGTAGATATCAATGGCAAACAACAACAACACAAGTAGTCTTTCACTACGATCAGTCCTTGAGAATGACAAGCTGAGTGGAATTAATTTCCATGACTGGCATAGGAACTTGAGGATTGTCCTCAAATAAGAGCGCAAGCTATATGTTCTTGATGGGCCCATTTCAGCAGCACCAGTTGTCACTGCGCCACGTGTAGAGCATAATTCTTACAAGAAGCATCAAGATGATGCTATGGACGTGAGTTGTCTCATGCTAGCAACCATGAACGTTGAGCTTCAGAAGCAACATGAGTTGATGGATGCTTATGAGATGATTGAGCATCTAAAGAAATTATTCGAAGGGCATGCTCGATAGGAGAGGTATGATACAAGCAAGGCGTTGTATCACTGCAAGATGGGTGATGTAACGCCCCGAAATTCGGTCTATTTTCACATCCAAATTCCGTACGTCACGAACCCATCTTCTTCCAAACATACATCATTATATTGCTAAATATAACAACATACATCCTCAAATCTCAGGTTCTAAAACCTTAAAACCTCTTTCATTACAAATAATGATAATTACATTATTCTTTTCATCTTGTATAAGTGACTTTTATCCGCCACCAAGGATACATAATCATTCATTAAACTATTCTATAGTTTAATTCTATCATTCTATATTACAAGTCTTCATTTGATCTTCACACACATTCATATAATGAATGACACTTCTTCTGGATACCGATCAACTTGATCTATCCGTGATCCTTAAGTTCTTTCTAACATCGTTTGCTGGAAATGTTTTTATTTAAAGCAAATGTAAGCATTCAATTTCCCAACAAGTCATAACAGTTGAACAAACAACTTTAAAAATTTAAACATTCTTTTAAGACTTAAATAATCGAACAAAGTTTATGAAGCAACTTGAATAATAGGAATAATCTCGATTCCTATCATTTTAAAACATTAGTTACATTCCCTTTGAAATACTTTCATTCTCTACTCTCTTTCATACACATTCTGTCTAGCTAGAATCAATAACACAGACTTAACAATAATGGTTCATGTATAAACAGAATATGCTCATATTGAACAGTTCAATCACAAAACAGTTCATATCATAGAAATACCTGAAGTGTTCATATTGTGGCTCAAGGCCTTCTACGTTCTACCACCTTGTACAAATATCACACATTCTCATATAGACAAAAATTCTCAAGTTCAACATCTGAGAAGATTAAGAAACTAGCATTCATTTAGAATATGAATGAAGTTAGGAAACTTGCCTTATGCACAGCTACACCTTATAGTTTGCGCTGAACTGCTCATTCCAATTCCTATGTAGCACATAAGGAAATAACACATGTACCAATTAGTCATATACTTGACCTACGCATTGGTTTACTTAACCTTACTTCTTAGGTTTCACGTTTCTACAAACTAAGTTTACGCGACCAACTTCCTTTACCGGTTAACGGCTTCATGACATACGGAGATGTCTTACTTAATACATTCAACATCTATGATGATTTACATTCTTATCTTATTATTATAACTCTCCTAGGACTCAGCACACATCGTGTCTCTGCTAGTAGTCCATATGGTACTCTGAGTGATTTCCCACAAACAACCAACAAACAATTTTCCATCTCATCTACACTGCCCATAACAGTGAGTTAGATCGGTTGCCAGTTTTGTATATACCTTCGCTCTTTGAAGGAATTGTTTAGCCCAACTCCCATATGTCAACCATCAAAGGTTACGATTGTACTAGAACCTAACTTCATCTTAATTTACCCTAACTATTAAATTATAATGTTCGTTAAGTCAATTTCTTATTCCTTATGGCTTTCTGGAAACTAAATGACATACCTCAGGATTCATTCTTTATCGTCTAAGTCATACAATCTTTTGTATACTCAGGATGATCATTCAATATTCATTCTACACATTTATAGCGTTAAGCATTTTACGCTACCTTATTCTTATCTTACAACGTCCTATTCATTTGACTTGAAACGTTATCCAAGTTATAAATATTAACTCGGCTTCTTTTATGTTATACGTACTTGTCCTTAATTTAGCTTCTTCACCATTCACAGGTTTAATCATTGGTCTTGATTATCCTACGGTCAAACCATACACGGAGTGTAGGTTTTACCCGTTTAATATTTGCGTACACTCAACCTTCACGTCAGGTTAAAGTGTTCAACGCTTACATTTCTTTCTAACATTCTCATCCAACTCACATTCGGCTTTCATTAATCTTCTTACCGTTCACTACGGCTTTCTTGATAAATCATATCTTACTTACTACTCCCGTCAACGTCTAAGTCATACAACCAATGTATACTTAGAACATTCGCTCAATGTGAATACGATTCACGAGGATTGTTTACGTATTCAACATTTACGTTACTTGCCTCTTAATTCTATTCACCTTCATCCAAGGTTTTAATTACTTTCATTCATTACTCGTCACCTGAACCACATGTTCATTATTCTTTCTTAATGTCAAAGCCATACGGTTCGTTGTATACTAAGACAGATCATTCATCACAACAACATTGCATTCACAGCGTCTAAACGCTTTACATTCATCTCTTATAACCATGACATAACATCGAAATGTTATTCATTACCCTAGTCAATCAACGTTTAAGGAAACACAATTATAGCAATCCTTTACGTTCGTTTCATTGTGACTACGGTTCCCGGACATTGGTTCCGTAACCCGCGTCTACATTCTTTATCTTTTAATCTCATTTAATCTTTTCATTCCACCTTCATTAAAGGTTAATACACTTGATTAAGTGTTAAATTAGTTGAACTATATGTTCATATTTCTTTCTTGCACATCCCCCAGAGAAATTGAGCAGTTAAAATCTCATTTTTGGGCATTGTCCTGCATCGGCGGTGCGGCGCCGTGCCCTTCCCTTTCTTTCACGCTGCGGAACCACTTAGTAGTAGCTAATGGCCTGAGCTCGCGCTACGGCACCGGCCCCCAAGGCACGACTCGCACTGCGGCTCCAAGCATGAAACCTAGAAAAAAATTCTAAGTCTTTTACAAGCTTGAGACACTGACTTTGAAATCTCATATCTTATTCGTTATAACTCGGAACGAGGATGTTCCAAAGCCATTATCTTCCTTATCTTATGTATTTCGATTACCCTTAGTACAGAAATTTGTTCCGAATCCGTTAACATGCCATTCAGTTGGCTTAATCTACGCTCTTCGTTCGTTTTACGTTATTAATATTCTTCGTTCGTTTGTCCGTAATTCGGTCATCCGAACTCGAATTCGTTCATTTTTGAGTCCATGACTCATGTTTTCTACGTTCTCTTACATTCTTATGAAACGCTACATGTTTGTATTAATTTATAAACTTTCTAATTCTCTTTCTTCTTTTACGAATTTTCGCCATAACTTCATTATAGCTCAGTTTTAATTCGTTCTTCAAGAACGTTTCTAACGTTCCTAACCAAGAAATAAACAACTAACTTATACGCGATGGTTTTAAACTTGTCCATCAACAACAATTATCATATGATGCTTTTAAATTTGTTCATCAACAACGTTCTTCGCGTGTTTTTCACGTTCTTCTCGTGTTCTTCGTTTTTAATCGATATTTTGGATTACGATTTTAATTTTTCTTGGAATTTGATGTTATAGAACATCATTCCTTACTTATTTGACCTACTCATTCATAATATTCATTCGAATTACTCAAAATCCTTACGAATCTTATACATCCTTAAGAAATTTATAAACTAAATTCCTAATTCTTATTTCTTCGTTTTCTCATGATTTCAACTGTGACGCCCCCAAAATAGGTATGCATCACCCATTTTGAGTCGTCAATAACGTGGTACAGAAACAACTACAACTTTTTAATACAACATATAAACTGTGAGTTTAAATATAAATATTGTCATCTAGACAATATTCACACCCAAATAAGTCCTCATTACAATTATTGGTATATTATTTTACAAAAATGGTGAGGACTACTAAGACAACTTTCTAGATCCATCATTCCATACCCCGACTAGAACTCGCTACATTCTCACCTCTTGAGAAGAAAAATGGAACAAAAAGGAAAAGGGTGAGCTCAACTAGCCCAGTAAAGAATATTATGACTAAGATAATATAGAACAAATTATCGTTAGTCTTAAACAGGGAAAAATATGATAAAATACATTACACAACAAGTTTCAGATCAATATTTGCAGCGAAAATAATAATTCATAGAAGAGTTACGTAGAGAATAAAATCTACTATAATCTATGAATTTAAAAGTCCATCATCAATATTTTATCCCTATAACATCAACCAATATTAATCTTGAATCAAATATTCATCTTTGCACTACAGACCAAAGATATTCATCAGTCGGTCATGTTCATCTGAACACATGTACATCTTTGCACTACGGGCCAAAGATATCCATAAAAAAATCAACCATCTTTGCACTACAGGCCAAAGATATTCAGTAATACCATCATTTAGGACTGAGGATGATAAAAAATATTTTAAAGAAAACGAATCCTAGTGAAACAAAAGAATAAGTATTATGGATTCGTAATTTAAATAATTCGATGTTCAAAAATACTTCATAAATAATCATAGTGAAGTAAAATTCAAGAATGATCAAAACATGGATACAATCAAAGCTAGTATCCATAATATATATTTTGGACAAAATACAAAAATTTATTTTTTTGTGAATAGTGTCGTATTCGTGAATTGTGCATTATACGTGAATAGTGACGTATACATGAATAGTAACCCCGACACTAAAAGACAAGAATTTCACAAGAAAAAAATCTTACCAATATTCCGGCATAATGATATTAGAAGAAATAATATCATTTTAAAAAAATAAAATCCCTTACCTTGAAAAGACTATACTTCTAGTTGGAATACCGGATATAGTGCTAAATGGAACTTGCACCGTATAGCAACACTCAAAATATCAAAATACTGACAAGAATACGCTCGATAATATAGAGAGCGAAAGAGAGAGAAAAATTCAATTTCTGGTGTGATTTTCAATTCTAACCTAAGCACCCTATTTATAGGAAAATGCTTAGAACACCAAAGCAGAAAATATAATATAATATTAATATAATTAACAAAATTCAAGTCCACCTTAGACAACTGATCTCAGCTCATTTTGCACATGTTAGTGTAGCCCAAAAAAACATTTTTCTTAATAAACATAATTAAAACTTCCAAAAATTAATTATTTTTGAACTTCAGAACTTCAGAACTTCAATAATTCATAATAATTAGCCCTATTATCAGAAAAATTAAAACCACATATCCTTTGAAATAGGAAATTCCATTTTCTACAACTTTCTATGTATAAGTTTTTCCAAATTTCAAGCAGAAGTTGACCGAAATTCACAAACGGACGATTTTACGAGCTATATTAATCAATTTCGATCACAAAGTGGGGCCCACAAACATGTTTAACATATTTTAAAAATTTTTTTGTAACAAAAATACTCTTCCTCCTCATTTATTTATATATCCCACATTCATTGTAAAAATATCACCATTATTATATTATTAAAATATAATAATATATTTAAATAAATCATTTTATCGGAAAAGATAAAATATCAACTTTCAATAATTGTCACATTAAATTTTTTTCCATCTATATCCACATAAAATGAATTTTTTTCCTTATCATATAAACCAATAATTAATTATTCACAAATAATATTACAGAATCACAATACTGGTAACCAGGCTATTCCAGGAAAGAGGGGGCTTTCCAATAAAGAGTTCTCCTTACTGGTGCGCAATTAGGTGACCAAACCTCTCCTTAGACAGAACTTTCTAGACATTGCCAATAATGTTATCTAATAATATTATTCAAATAATATGAATTATTGATCTGATAATGAAAATATTGTGTAGTGATAATTATTGAAACAACAATAATATAAAATATCAACGTAGCAATTATTGAATTAATAAAATAAAATATTGAATAGTAACTACTGTAACAATTATTAAGTAGTGCCTTATAACGTAAGAATCAATAATTGGTGTAATACCGTGTACAACTGTGTTTTAACCACCGGGTATTTTAACAGTATTAACGGTAACAACTACACCATTATTTATAAACAACTTATATTTTGTCGTTTTCTTCATCCAATTACTTTCCGTTATGGTGCCCACACAAGGTTGCGCCGTCGTACGAATATTCCCCGACAGTAAGAATATTCCACGACCAAATGAATATTCTCCGATAAAATGAATATTTTATAACCACTTGCATATTTGAAATATTTGAATCACATTAATCAAATCAAACCTTACTATTTCAAAATAATAAATAGAGGAAATTTAATTTTACTTATAATAAGTTGGGGTCTTACAACCTCCCCTCTTTATGAAATTTCGTCCTCAAATTGACGTACGTATCTGCTGTTTTGAAAAGGTGAGGATACCTGGCTTTCATTTCCGTTTCTAACTCCCATGTCATTTTCTCAATAGCATGGTTCCTCCACAAAACTTTGACTTGTGGTATGACCTTTGTACGTAAGACATGCTCCTTCCTATCCAAGATATTGACAAGTAACTCCTTGTACGTTAAGTCTTCAGCTATCTAATCTGGTTCTAACTCAATAACGTGGTTTGGGTCTTTCACATATTTTAAAGCACAGATATATGAAAAATATTATGAACACGAGACATACTTGGAGGTAACGCGAGTTTATAGGCTACATTTCCTACTCGGTCAAGAATCTGAAATGGACCAATAAATCATGAATTGAGCTTTCCTCTCTTCCCGAATCTGTGACAACCCGAGAATCTGGACAATTTATTAAAATCTTAAATGATTGATTTAAGGTCAAATAATATATCTAGACAGAAAATGAGTGTATGCGTTTGATGTTATTGGGATGGAATTTTGAGGATTTCAAAATTCTGTGAAGGATTTAGGTGAATTATTCAGGATTAGGGATTTATGTGATTAAGTTCTGTGAATATGGTTATGTATATGTTCAGAATGTGGTTAAGGGTCATGGGTTGACCATATTAATTATATATGTGTCAAACCCTAATCATATATTAAGAACGCCAATGTTCAGTTAGAAAACCCTAACGTTTGATAAGAAATCCTAGAAATCGGTTCTGAAACCCTAATTTTGGTTCCGGGGATTTAAAACCCTAATTCGGATATTAAAAACCCTAGATTGGGAATGCAATGATATATATAAGGTTAAAAGTCATTAATTATAAATTAATTAGGAAAAACCCTAATGAATTGTTGGAAACACGATTTGATTATTAGAAAATCATAATACCCAATCTGAAAATCCTAGTTTCAGATTTCGAATATTTGGAACCCTAATCTGGGAACTCAATGGAGAATTATAATGCTCAAGTGCTATTAAGTATAATGTTAATTAGGGTAAAGCTTAATTATTTATTAAACCCTAATTTATGGATTGAAACCCTAATTTTATAATTATGGAAAACTTAAGTTTTAATTTAATAATTGTAATGTTAATTAGGAAATATTAATCCTAATTTTTGAGTTATGAGTAATTAGAAAATCCTAATCTAATTACGAAAATAAAATTTCTATTTTTGAAAAGATTATTTTCTATTTTAAAACCTTAATTAGTGATTTATAAACCCTAATGACCATTTTAACCCTAATTGCTAAATTAGCGATTTTAATTAGGAAATGTTAATCCTAATTAGCAAGATTTAATTGGTGATTAAGAAATTTTAATATAATTAGTAAATACTAATTATAATTTAGAAATATTAAATTTCTATTTTTTTGAAAATCTAATTTGGAAATTTTAGAAAATCAAGTTGCTAAATTTTTAAGGGTTAAATGTTAAACCCTAAACCCTCTCAAACCCTAAACCCTAAGGGTTTGGCTATTTGACAAAAATGCCATTAAATTAGAATGGAAAAGACTAAATTACCCTTTGTTGCATTATTGGACATTGCTTGTAGATCTAAACCTATGGTGAGTTGCTCACCAAACCCTAGCTTAGCCTAGATATATGTCCTACTTCAGCTAATCTGGCCAGCAAATTCATTGAATCTAAGTGGTGTATAGACTAAAAAAAAAGGTCTCACTTGGCTTTTCATTTTCTACAAACTCATCCTCTCTCTCCATCTTCGAAATCTAGGGTGAGATAGAGAGAAAAGTTAAGATAGTTTAACCTCTTATCAAGCCAAGAACAACAATTAGAAGTTAGATTCAAAGGATCAAAGCATAAAAGGTATATAAACCCTAATTTCAAAAATCTTTTGATTTGAAGTTAGATGTTGTAATTAAAGGGTTAAATTTGTGTATTAGGGTGTTAATAAGTGATCTGGGTTGATAGATCATGGATCTATAACACTTAGATGCACGAATCAAGCATTTTTCAAAATTTGGAAAAACTAAAAATTTTGGTCTGACAACCATATGTCAGGGCCATTAGATCCGTGTGTGTTAAGTGTTTTATGTGTTTTATGTAATTAATCTGTAGTGTGCTATGTTGTCTTTGCTCTGGAACTTGAATCAGAGTCATAACATGTCTAGATCGAAAGTTATGAGCAGTCAAAACCCTTTGACCGATCACAAAATCTGGAAATCTGGGCAGCCAAATTTACCCAGATGGTTTCTGACAACCTTTACAGGCCGTGATCTTGCTTGTACGTTATGTTTTTGATTGTTTTGTTGGTTTGATACTGTAGCTTGGTATGTAATCTGCATACTAAAATCATTAGATCACAAATATATTGCTCAGAATCATAGAAATGTTTAGTCAAACCACCGTTAACCGACTGCTCGGATGAAGATTTTGGAAAACCAAGAATCTTCAAGAACGCGTACCTGACACGTAGTTTGTCCGGCTCGAATCTGTCTTGTGTGATGTTGTTGTTATGATTTAGTGTTATTAAATTGTACACTGCCATCAATACTACATTAATGAATCAATCAAGCACCCAAAACAAGCCGGAGATGTGTAGATTAAAAGGGCCAAAGTAGCACCTACGTATGTTTTTCATTTTCTGGAAAACCCAGAAAATGAAGAACACCGTTGTCATGTTGTTTAGAGGCTCAGATCTTCGAAGTGTAAAGTTGTATGATCGTGAACTTAGTTTATTGTTGTAGTATGACATAAGTACTACAATCTTAGCATGAATTAGAAGCCCAGAATCAAGAAGAACATAGATTAAAAATCGGTCAAACCTAGCACCTTTAACACTGACATGGGCGTTTTGGTCAGCTCAAGAACACGTGAAGAATAGCAACAGCGACGGATTCGTCGCCAGAAGTCCTTTTAGCGACGCTTATTTTCGGAAAATGCATAAATTAATTAAATAAATAGAAAAAATGGTTTTAATTATTAAAAATACAAAATAAATTTCGAAAAATTATTTTAAAGTCTGAAAAATAGTTTTTAATTATTTTAAGTATATTTCGAAAATATTTAATATTTTTAGAATATAAATGTATTTATTTATTTAATTATAATATTAAATAAATTATTTAAAAATGGTTTAATTCATGAAAAATCATGAAAATTTATATTATGGTATTAGAAAATATTTGAAGTTATTTTTGATGACTTTTGATATTTTGTAAAGAAATTCATTAATAATTTATTATTAATGGTAATTAGTTTATTTAATAAATATATTAAATAAATTATGGAAAATAGTATTAATGATTGAAAAATCATAAAAAATTGATTGAAGTGTTATAAGAAATATTTTAAGTTATAAAATGTAACCTTTTATATTTTGACATGAAAATATTAATATTTTATTATTAATAGAAATTATCGGATAATGGATTTAAGTGTTTAAAAATCATATAATTATGATTTTAAGGTATTAAAAATACTTTGATATATTATAATTATATTATAATATTATGTAATGATTTTCATTAATATTTTATATTAAATAAATATTAATGATTAATGAATTTTGTGGTATTTAATTCATTTAAATACAGTTTTAATGATTAAAAAATGTTGATAAATGATAATAATTATCTAAAAATTATTATAAGTCTTTAAAAATTATTTTGACTGATAAGAAAATTATCTATAATAATTGTTAAGTGTTTAGGCAGAGTTTAATTGAACTTAACTCGATATTCGTCCGACTGGACCGTCGGGATGATAAAATTTTGTCGGTTTCAACTCAGACTTAAATAGTTTGACTTGATGCTATGTCTTATGTGTTGTATAGACTGATAGGATTATGTGTTATGTGTTTAGGTTATTCTGTGTGTATAAATATAACAGTATTATACTGTGATGATATTATTCTAATATTGGTGTAGTAGCCCCGAATCCGGGCCCCGAATTGTCTCGGATCCGGTTCACTATTTCTATCACTATTTGCGGAAGATATAAACATAAATTGTTTATACATTACATTACACACTATTCCCCAAGGTCGAGTAACCTTAACTTAATACATATTTCTTATAATATCTATTACACAACAATATTTATCAAATACGCTATTTACAAACTAGCCGCACTTTTATCCCAAGCCGGACATAGCATTAATCGTTTCTTGTATCCGAACGCATTCGCTTTATCTGCAATATTTTATCATGATATAGCAAGGGTGAGCATGAAAGTTGCCCAGCAAGTTTATATACAATAACATAACAATATATCATGATTGAAGAGTATGAATAATTGGTTGGCTATAATTCAACAATATGATTGTGAACTAGCAGGAACAAAATTTTGACTGAACAAGCATTTTACATGAACAAACATTTCTGAACCAACTGGTAATGAAGGTGATCAGCCTTTCATACCTGACTTATACATGCAAGATGTACAGATTACAATTTTTATGGCAATCAGTAATGATTAACCATAAGCTTGAATAAACTACTCTTATTAGAGTTAAGTATGAGAAAAACTTGCCTGAACCGTTGATTACCGCACGCAATTAATAACGCTTAATCCGAAGACCTAATATTAATAATATAGATCTCCAATATTAGAATAATATCATCACAGTAATATACTGTTATATTATACACAAAATAACCTAAACACATTACCACATAAGCCTATTAGTCTATACCGCACATAAGACTTGGTATCAAGTCAAACTATTACAGTCTGAGTTGAACCCGACACAATTCTATCATCCCGACGATCTAGTCGGACAATACTCGAGTTTAAGTTCAATTAAACTCTGACTTAAACACTTAACCGATAACACAGATAATTTCTAATCAGACAAAACATTTTTTCTAAGCTCGTAATAATTTTCGGATAATTATTACCATTTATTAATATTTTTCAATCCTTAAAACCGTATTTAAATGAATTAAATACCACAAAATTCTTTAATCATTAATATTTATTTAATATAAAATATTAATGAAAACTATTATCTAATATTATAATATAATTATAATATCACAAATTATTTTTAATACTTTAAAATTATTTTTATATAATTTTCCAACACTTTAATTCATTATCCGATCATTAATATTAATATTAAAATATTAATATTTTCATGCCAAAATATCAAAAGTTACATTTTATAACTTAAAATATTTTTATAACACTTAAATCATTTTAATATGATTTTTAAAACATTAATTCCATTTTTTCTTAATTTATTTAATATAATTATTAAATAAACTAATTACCATTAATAATAAATTATTAATGAATTTCATCACAAAATATCAAAAGTTATGGAAAATAACTTAAAATATTTTCTTTTATCATAATATTATTTTTCATGATTTTTCATGAATTAAAAACTATTTTAAATAATTTATTTAATATTGTAATTAAATAAATAACTACCATTTATATTCCAAAAATATTAAATATTTTCAAAATATACTCAAAATAGTTAAAAACTATTTTTCAGACTTTAAAATAATTTTTCATAATTTATTTTGTATTTTTAATAATTAAAAACTATTTTTTTTCTAATTTTAAATCAATTTCCGGAATTTATATAAATAAACCGTCGCTAAAGGCTTTTAGCGACACTTATCTGTCGCCTTAGGTGTTCTTCACTCAAGAACACTGACAGGTCCTAGTTCGAGGGTACACGTTTGACCGGATTTAAATCATGGTTCTGATCGATATCTGGGCCTGTGATTGATTTCATGTTGTAGTATTTATGTAATACTACAACTACATATCAAGTTTCATGGCAATACAACAACTTAAAATCAAGATCTGGGCAGCCAAACTTTCTGACAAACGTGTTCTTCATTTTCTGGGTTACCCAGAAAATGAAGAACAGTCAAGCTGTCTTCTTTGATTCCTTATATCTTAGTGATCGAGCAACTTTTGTGCGATCTATCACTTCCAGTATGTAGATAACATGCAGGTCTATAACTATAACACTTAAACGCAGCATAAAAACATTAGATCTAACAGTAAAAGGTCGGTCAAAGTATGATACAAAACTCGCATATGAAGATTTCTGGGTTTTCCAGAAATCCTCAAGAACAGCCGGTCAATGGTGGTTTGACCTCAATTTCCTTCCGTTTCAGTTATGATCTAAGTGATCTAAAGACTTTAATGTGTAGTTTACATACCAGAATACCACTAATCAACAACAACTTGGCCTAAAGTCTAACACACAGCAAGATCAAAGGCTCGAAATAGCTTGTCAGACGTCTGGGAATTCTGGGTTTTTCCAGAAACCAGTTTTTTCGTGAACGGTCAACTACCTTTGACCTCTTATATCTTTCGATCTGGATATGATATGGACTTGATTCAAGTCTCAGATTCAAGATCTAACAACAAAGAACAGATCTATAACATTAAACACAAGATATCATTAACACAAATAGATCTATGGACCCTGACATATGACTGTCAGGCCATATTTTTCCCATTTTCCAGATTTCTATAAACATTAAATCCGAGCACTTTGATGTTATGGGTTTGTATTTTAACAACCCAGAACATTAAAAGACACCCTATTACACATATTTGCACAATCAATTTCAACATTTAACATAAAAATCATAGATTTCAAAATTTGAAGGTTTTATACCTTTTCATGCTTGATTTTTATTTCTGATCCTTTGATCTGTTTAAGATAGACGCGGGGCTGCATTTTAGGACTGATCTATCATCACATTTCGTGGGTTTGAGAGAGAGTGGGAGTTGGTGAGAGCAAAAACTTGATTTTGGCTAAGTTTAGTATATTTTCTCTCTCTAAATCCTTTATATAATTGCTTGATTCATTGAATGATCTGAGGTTGCTGAGATTGCTGGCCAATTAAGTCATGAGCTAGGGCTAGGTTTAGCTAGGGTTGTTCAACCACTCAATATTTGGCCAAGATTTGCAAGCAACATTAAATAAAACATAAAAGGGCATTTTTGTACTTTCCATAATTCTCTAGATTTTGTATAAGTTGCACACCCTTAGGATTAGGGTTTGGATCATTGGAGAGTTTAGGTTTTAACCCTTAACTTTGCAATTTAATTTCTTACAATTTCCGAATTTCGGTTATAGAAATTAGAAAATTAACATTTTAAACTTATAATTAATATTTACTAATTATATAATAAATTTCTTAATCATACTTTCATTCTTGCTAATTAGGATTAGCATTCCCTAATTATAATCGCCAAATACGCAATTAACGTCAAAATTGTCATTAGGGTTTATAAACCGCTAATTAGGGTTTCTAATAGAAAAAATAAATTTCTAATTTAGAAATTAAATATCGTAATTAGATTAGGGTTTCTAATTACTCATAATATTGAAATAATTAGGATTAGGGTTTCCTAATTAGCATTGCTAATTTTTAGCAATTAAATCACCACTGAACAATTAGGGTTTCTGACGGAACAATTAGGGTTCCTAAACTTGAAAATTAGGGTTTGTAACTTAATTAACATTTTACCCTAATTAATACTTATTAAATACCTCATAAGCATTATGATTCTCCGTTATATACCCAGATTAGGGCTTAACTTTAACAGAATCTGAAACTAGGGTTTTCAGATCTGGCATTAGGATTTTAAATTTGGAATTAGGGTTTTGTAATCAATTTGTTAAGATTAACCCTAATTAATCTTTTAACTATTTACACTTATGCCATTACGTTCCCGATTTAGGGTTTCATGCACCGAATTAGGGTTTCGGATTCCCGAAACTGAAACTAGGGTTTCCAGAACCGATTTCTATGGTTTCTTGCTAAACGCTAGGATTTTCTAGCTGAACATTGTCGTTCTTAATATATTCTTAGGGTTTGTTACAGATATAATTTATCTGGTCAACCCTTGACCCTTAACCACATTCTGAACACCTCATTAACCATAAACACAGAACTTAATCACATAAACAATTAATCCTGAATAATTCACCTATTCCCTTTACAGAATTTTGAAATCCTCAAAATTCAATCCCAATAACATTAAACGCATACACTTATTTTCTATCTAGGTCTAATATTTGACCTTAAATCAATCATTTAAGATTTTACTAAATTGCCCAAATTTTCGGGTTGTCACATTCACCCCTCCTTATAAGAATTTCGTCCCCGAAATTCGCCTTACACCTTACACCTGTGCACCTTATACCATTCACACATGAACCTTATACCTTACATCATTCACACATAAACCATTCACACACATTATTTCACATGCTACCCAATACATCACTTACAAGGGTAAAAATTTTTAAAACTGTGCTGAGGAATCGTATAGACTGGTTGTTTTTCATTTTCGAAAAGGTTTTATGGAAATTCATCCGCAAACCGTCATTACTTACGGACACAAGGGTGATCAGCCCGATATGCCCTGTACTGGCCAGGTACTGTTGGTCGGAACAATTTGTTCCTCTTTTCCGCCTTGGGCGCATAAACTTTTACTTCAGTCTTATTTGATTCCGCAACAAAACAATTTTGTTTGAGAAATTTCTTTCAATAAAACATTTGGAGTTCTTGAAAATATTTTCGAGAATGACGTCATGATGCCGCACTGTATTTAACAGTCCGTTGAGGATTTCGTCATTTTGTGATTTTATCATGCTACATCATACCATAGTGGAATAGTGACTTTAAGTCAAATTCACACTAAGTAATACTGCATTGATGACTCCATCATTTTTATCATCTCTGTACCAGGTCACATGGTACATAAGTGATAAATAAAATAATTTTTATTTTAAAAGGCACATAGTGCATATTTAGCTTGAAGTCAAATTTTTTTTTTTTGAAATTTAGCATAGATAGAGGTTTAGGAAAACCTAATTCTCCACTAATGATCATTTGCTTAAACATTCTATCTGTTCCTATTATCCTTAACACTCCATTCACACACAACTATACCCAGTTCATAAAACCACACTCATGAGTTCATAACTTGGCCACAATTATATGAGTTTACGAACTGACCCTGACCTTTAGCGACTGTTCGCTGAGGGGCTCATAAACATTTCATATAACTATGCTTCAAGAATGTCACATAAGTATGAGTTCTAAGAACTCGTACTTAATCCTATATTCTCTACCTATGACCTATTTATCTATATAATAACTAGCGTGACACAACATTTCAATTATTACCAATGCCACCAACTAAGTAGTTTTTACACCAAGTACAATTCCCCTCCCATACGAGGAATCATACAACTCTGTTGCTGGCACGAGTCCTCATTGAAATCCCCACCTAACCTTAACCCCCTTTTTCAATACGAATTTAATTCGTATTCATTATCCATAACTCATTTATGAGTTTTCATAGTACTATTTTATAGTACAACTTTCACACAGCATTTTGCTGTAAACTTTTCAATCAATAAATTGATTCATTTTCCCATATCATAACCTTTATCAGATCACGGGGTGATCTTATCGTATATATTACGATTCAATTCCATGCACTATGATCGTTTTGTTTTACGATCTCCTATCTCTGCACTTTTCAGTCTTTTAGACTCGATCTATTCACCGTTACGGTTCAACTTTATTATCAGAGTTAGGGAACTCTGTGTCTTAACACTCGCCGAGATTCATCTTTGAATCTTACTGACCAACTAACTCGATGTGAGTTAGTTTTATCCTAATCACTGCGGTTATTGGTCTCAGGTATTCCTACCTAAGCTTCATAACCAACAGCTCTGATACCAACTGTAGTAGCCCCGAATCCGGGCCCCGAATTGTCTCGGATCCGGTTCACTATTTCTATCACTATTTGCGGAAGATATAAACATAAATTGTTTATACATTACATTACACACTATTCCCCAAGGTCGAGTAACCTTAACTTAATACATATTTCTTATAATATCTATTACACAACAATATTTATCAAATACGCTATTTACAAACTAGCCGCACTTTTATCCCAAGCCGGACATGGCATTAATCGTTTCTTGTATCCGAACGCATTCGCTTTATCTGCAATATTTTATCATGATATAGCAAGGGTGAGCATGAAAGTTGCCCAGCAAGTTTATATACAATAACATAACAATATATCATGATTGAAGAGTATGAATAATTGGTTGGCTATAATTCAACAATATGATTGTGAACTAGCAGGAACAAAATTTTGACTGAACAAGCATTTTACATGAACAAACATTTCTGAACCAACTGGTAATGAAGGTGATCAGCCTTTCATACCTGACTTATACATGCAAGATGTACAGATTACAATTTTTATGGCAATCAGTAATGATTAACCATAAGCTTGAATAAACTACTCTTATTAGAGTTAAGTATGAGAAAAACTTGCCTGAACCGTTGATTACCGCACGCAATTAATAACGCTTAATCCGAAGACCTAATATTAATAATATAGATCTCCAATATTAGAATAATATCATCACAGTAATATACTGTTATATTATACACAAAATAACCTAAACACATTACCACATAAGCCTATTAGTCTATACCGCACATAAGACTTGGTATCAAGTCAAACTATTACAGTCTGAGTTGAACCCGACACAATTCTATCATCCCGACGATCTAGTCGGACAATACTCGAGTTTAAGTTCAATTAAACTCTGACTTAAACACTTAACCGATAACACAGATAATTTCTAATCAGACAAAACATTTTTTTCTAAGCTCGTAATAATTTTCGGATAATTATTACCATTTATTAATATTTTTCAATCCTTAAAACCGTATTTAAATGAATTAAATACCACAAAATTCTTTAATCATTAATATTTATTTAATATAAAATATTAATGAAAACTATTATCTAATATTATAATATAATTATAATATCACAAAGTATTTTTAATACTTTAAAATTATTTTTATATAATTTTCCAACACTTTAATTCATTATCCGATCATTAATATTAATATTAAAATATTAATATTTTCATGCCAAAATATCAAAAGTTACATTTTATAACTTAAAATATTTTTATAACACTTAAATCATTTTAATATGATTTTTAAAACATTAATTCCATTTTTTCTTAATTTATTTAATATAATTATTAAATAAACTAATTACCATTAATAATAAATTATTAATGAATTTCATCACAAAATATCAAAAGTTATGGAAAATAACTTAAAATATTTTCTTTTATCATAATATTATTTTTCATGATTTTTCATGAATTAAAAACTATTTTAAATAATTTATTTAATATTGTAATTAAATAAATAACTACCATTTATATTCCAAAAATATTAAATATTTTCAAAATATACTCAAAATAGTTAAAAACTATTTTTCAGACTTTAAAATAATTTTTCATAATTTATTTTGTATTTTTAATAATTAAAAACTATTTTTTTTCTAATTTTAAATCAATTTCCGGAATTTATATAAATAAACCGTCGCTAAAGGCTTTTAGCGACACTTATCTGTCGCCTTAGGTGTTCTTCACTCAAGAACACTGACAGGTCCTAGTTCGAGGGTACACGTTTGACCGGATTTAAATCATGGTTCTGATCGATATCTGGGCCTGTGATTGATTTCATGTTGTAGTATTTATGTAATACTACAACTACATATCAAGTTTCATGGCAATACAACAACTTAAAATCAAGATCTGGGCAGCCAAACTTTCTGACAAACGTGTTCTTCATTTTCTGGGTTACCCAGAAAATGAAGAACAGTCAAGCTGTCTTCTTTGATTCCTTATATCTTAGTGATCGAGCAACTTTTGTGCGATCTATCACTTCCAGTATGTAGATAACATGCAGGTCTATAACTATAACACTTAAACGCAGCATAAAAACATTAGATCTAACAGTAAATGGTCGGTCAAAGTATGATACAAAACTCGCATATGAAGATTTCTGGGTTTTCCAGAAATCCTCAAGAACAGTCGGTCAATGGTGGTTTGACCTCAATTTCCTTCCGTTTCAGTTATGATCTAAGTGATCTAAAGACTTTAATGTGTAGTTTACATACCAGAATACCACTAATCAACAACAACTTGGCCTAAAGTCTAACACACAGCAAGATCAAAGGCTCGAAATAGCTTGTCAGACGTCTGGGAATTCTGGGTTTTTCCAGAAACCAGTTTTTTCGTGAACGGTCAACTACCTTTGACCTCTTATATCTTTCGATCTGGATATGATATGGACTTGATTCAAGTCTCAGATTCAAGATCTAACAACAAAGAACAGATCTATAACATTAAACACAAGATATCATTAACACAAATAGATCTATGGACCCTGACATATGACTGTCAGGCCATATTTTTCCCATTTTCCAGATTTCTATAAACATTAAATCCGAGCACTTTGATGTTATGGGTTTGTATTTTAACAACCCAGAACATTAAAAGACACCCTATTACACATATTTGCACAATCAATTTCAACATTTAACATAAAAATCATAGATTTCAAAATTTGAAGGTTTTATACCTTTTCATGCTTGATTTTTATTTCTGATCCTTTGATCTGTTTAAGATAGACGCGGGGCTGCATTTTAGGACTGATCTATCATCACATTTCGTGGGTTTGAGAGAGAGTGGGAGTTGGTGAGAGCAAAAACTTGATTTTGGCTAAGTTTAGTATATTTTCTCTCTCTAAATCCTTTATATAATTGCTTGATTCATTGAATGATCTGAGGTTGCTGAGATTGCTGGCCAATTAAGTCATGAGCTAGGGCTAGGTTTAGCTAGGGTTGTTCAACCACTCAATATTTGGCCAAGATTTGCAAGCAACATTAAATAAAACATAAAAGGGCATTTTTGTACTTTCCATAATTCTCTAGATTTTGTATAAGTTGCACACCCTTAGGATTAGGGTTTGGATCATTGGAGAGTTTAGGTTTTAACCCTTAACTTTGCAATTTAATTTCTTACAATTTCCGAATTTCGGTTATAGAAATTAGAAAATTAACATTTTAAACTTATAATTAATATTTACTAATTATATAATAAATTTCTTAATCATACTTTCATTCTTGCTAATTAGGATTAGCATTCCCTAATTATAATCGCCAAATACGCAATTAACGTCAAAATTGTCATTAGGGTTTATAAACCGCTAATTAGGGTTTCTAATAGAAAAAATAAATTTCTAATTTAGAAATTAAATATCGTAATTAGATTAGGGTTTCTAATTACTCATAATATTGAAATAATTAGGATTAGGGTTTCCTAATTAGCATTGCTAATTTTTAGCAATTAAATCACCACTGAACAATTAGGGTTTCTGACGGAACAATTAGGGTTCCTAAACTTGAAAATTAGGGTTTGTAACTTAATTAACATTTTACCCTAATTAATACTTATTAAATACCTCATAAGCATTATGATTCTCCGTTATATACCCAGATTAGGGCTTAACTTTAACAGAATCTGAAACTAGGGTTTTCAGATCTGGCATTAGGATTTTAAATTTGGAATTAGGGTTTTGTAATCAATTTGTTAAGATTAACCCTAATTAATCTTTTAACTATTTACACTTATGCCATTACGTTCCCGATTTAGGGTTTCATGCACCGAATTAGGGTTTCGGATTCCCGGAACTGAAACTAGGGTTTCCAGAACCGATTTCTATGGTTTCTTGCTAAACGCTAGGATTTTCTAGCTGAACATTGTCGTTCTTAATATATTCTTAGGGTTTGTTACAGATATAATTTATCTGGTCAACCCTTGACCCTTAACCACATTCTGAACACCTCATTAACCATAAACACAGAACTTAATCACATAAACAATTAATCCTGAATAATTCACCTATTCCCTTTACAGAATTTTGAAATCCTCAAAATTCAATCCCAATAACATTAAACGCATACACTTATTTTCTATCTAGGTCTAATATTTGACCTTAAATCAATCATTTAAGATTTTACTAAATTGCCCAAATTTTCGGGTTGTCACAATTGGAGATCTATATTACTAATATTAGGCCTTCGAGATAATGCGTTATAAATTGTGTTGTGGTAATAAACGGTTCAGGCAAGTTTCTTTTTACTAAACTCTAATAAGAGTGTTTTATTCAAGCTTATAGTTTATTATTGCTGATTGCCACGAAAATTGTACTTTGTACATCTTGCATGTATAAGTCAGGTATGAAAGGCTGATCACCTTATTACCAGTTGGTTCAGAAATGTTTGTTCATGTTTAAAACTTGTTCAGTCAAAAGTTTGTTCGTTCTAGTTCTCAATTATATTGATGAATTATAGCCATCTTATTATTCATACTCTTCAATCACGATATATCGTTATATTATTGTATTTAAACTTGTTGGGCAACTTTCTTGCTCACCCTTGCTATATCATGATAAAACATTGCAGATAAGGCGAACGTGTTCGGATTCAAGAAAAGATAATGCCAAGTTCAGCTTGGGATATAAAGTGCGGCTAGTTTGTAAATAGCGTATTTTGATAAATGTGTTGTATTTTTAGATAATTTATGAATTGTGTAAAAGTTAAGGTTACTCAACCTTGGGGATAAGTGTGTAAAGTTTAATGTATAAACAATTTATGTTTATATCTTCCGCAAACAGTTATAGAATGATTAGTGTACCGAATCCTAGGCGATTTGGGGCCCGGATCGCCGCGGATTCGGGGCTATCACAGAATCTTGTAACTCCCTTCCATGGGGCAACACACAACAATACATGATCCCTAATACTAAATTCCACGTCCTTTCAATGAAGATCCTCATAACTCTTTTGTCGATCTTGTTCCGTTTGTATACGTTGTCGAATCATTTGGATCTTTTCTGTAGTAATATGTACCAACTCTGGTCCCAACAATGTTGCTTCACCCACCTCATCCCAACATACTGGAGAGCGACACTTTCTTCCATACAACGCTTCGAATGGAGTTACCCCTATACTTGCCTGATAACTGTTATTGTAGGAGAATTCCACCAATGTTAAATACTTATCCTAACTCCCTTTGAAGTCTAGGACACAAAGTCTTAATAGATCTTCAAGAGTTTGAATAGTCCTCTCTGATTGTCCATCCGTTTGAGGATGGTATGCCGAACTGAATCGTAAATCTGTGCCCATATCTTTTTGCAAGCTAACCTAAAATCGTGAAGTTAATCTTGGGTCACGATCCGAAACTATGGATACTGGCATGCCATGCAATCTCACAATCTTATTTACATAATATGAGCAAGACGTTCAAGGGAATAAGTCTCCCGTATCGGCAAGAAATGAGCAGACTTGGTTAATCTATCAAAAATAACCCAAATAGCATTTACACCTTGAGAAATCGTGGGAAGACCCGTACGAAATCCATGGTAATGTGTTCCCACTTCCATTTTAGAATCTCAAGTGGTTGCAATGGACCCATAGGTACTTGATGCTCCGCCTTTACACGTTGGCAAGTTAAACACCTCGAGGTAAACTTTGCAATCTCTCTCTTCATATTGTTCCAGCAAAATATATGTCGAAGATCACGATACATTTTGATACTTCCAGGATGGATTGCAAATGGTGTATTGTGTGCCTCCATCATGATCTTGGTCTGGAGTGGATTCGAAGTATTCCTTCTTCATCGATTCTTGCTTCTGGAATAGCACCTTCTTGTACTTTCTTCTTCATACGCATCAGCTCCAGATCTGTGGCTTAAGCAACTTTAACTTTATCGATTAAAGTTGGTTCTATGCGTATACTTGATATCATCACACTCGTTTCTGCATATGATCTTCTACTTAACGCGTCAGCTACCACGTTTTCTTTTCCAAGATGGTATTGAATGGTGTGGTCATAATCTTTTAATAGCTCGAGCCAACGTCGTTGTCGCATGTTGAGTTCCTTTTGGGTGAAGAAATATTTGAGGCATTTATGGTCTGAATATATCTCCACTTTCTCTCCATATAGATAGTGCCTCCAGATCTTTAGCCCGAAAATGACTGCTGCCAACTCTAGATCATGAGTAGGATAATTCCTCTCATATTCTTTAAGTTGTCGCGAGGCATAGGCTATAACTTTCTCATGTTGCAGGAGAACACATCCTAACCCTTTGCCTGAAGCATCGTTGTAGATAACAAATCCATCTGAACCAGATGGTATTGTCAGAACAGGTGCCGAAATGAGTCTCCTCTTAAGCTCTTGGAAACTCTTTTCGCATTCCTCGCTCCATATGAATTTTGTATATTTTTGAGTCAGTTGAGTTAATGGGGTAGCGATTCGAGAAAATCCTTCCACGAATCTCCAATAATAACCAGCTAAGCCCAAAAATCTACGTAATTCGATCACCAACTTTGGTTGCTCCCAACTTTGTATTGCTTCAATCTTCGTCGGGTCGACAGATACTCCATGTTTTGACACCACGTGCCCAAGGAATGCTACTTCCTCAAGCCAGAACTCGGATTTCTTCAACTTGGCATATAGCTTGTTTTCACGAAGCCTTTGAAGTACCAGCTTCAAATGGTGCTCATAATCTTCACGACTTTTGGAATATATGAGGATGCCATCAATAAAGACAACAACGAACTAATCCAAATAATCCTTGAATACTCGGTTCATCATATCCATGAATGCCGCAGGAGCATTAGTCAATCCAAAAGACATGACTAAGAATTCATAATGCGTGTACCGAGTTTTGAAGCCAGTCTTTGGAATATCCTCAGTTCTAATCTTCAGCTGATGATATCCAGAGTGAAGATCTGTCTTTGAAAAAAATTGTGCTCCTTGCAACTGGTCAAACAGGTCATCAATACGAGGTAACGGATACCTATTCTTGATGGTGACATAGTTTAATTCTCGATAGTCAATACAAAGTCGCATACTCCCGTCTTTCTTCTTTACAAATAAAACATGAGCACCCCAAGGAGATGTACTAGAACGAATAAAACTGATGTCCAACAATTCATGTAGTTGGACTTTTAACTCCTGAAGTTCAATAGGAGCCATTCGATATGGGGTTTTAGAAATGGGCTTTGTACCAGGTTCAAGATCAATAAAGAATTCAACTTCACGTTCTGAGAATAGACCGGGAAGTTCTTCAGGAAACACGTCAAGAAATTTACTAACAACAGGAATATTATTCAAATCTGACGTGTGTTTATTCAAATCCATAACATAGGCTAAGAAAGCTTGACATCCGTTTTTCAATAAACGAATAGCTTTTTGACTAGATATGACAGTGATTGATTTTAATGGTTTAGTTTCTTGAATTCGTACAACAGGTTGGTTAGGAATATGAAAACTAACAACCTTACGAAAATAATTAATTTTGGCATGATGAGTAGTTAACCAATCAATCCCTAAAATCACATCAAAAGCAAGTATTTTTAAAGAGATAAGGTCAACAGGTAATGTGATGGTGCAAACTTGGATCAAACAAGATTTATAAACAGTGGTTGTGATGAAAGTTTCTCCTAATGGAGTCTCTACAGATAATTCAAAGGCTAATTTCTCCGGAGTTAAGTTTAAACGTTGAGCACAAGCAGGAGAGATAATGAATGAGTAGCACCGGTATCTAATAAGGTATAAACTTTGCAAGAATTTATGATTAGCTTACTCGTGATCACCTCGTTTGGGTTCCTCGCAATTTTAACCAGTCACGACAAACGCTCTTCTAAGGACCGTTGACTTTGACTTTTCTGGGACAACCTTTTGAGTCACCATCCCCGCTGGACTTGGTTTTGCTACCGTACAATCTCGAGCGATATGTCATTCTTTTCCATAATTATAGCATACCTTGAACTGTTGTGGGCAGTTTGGGCTGATACGTCCCTCTTTTTCAAATTTATAGCATACGACCAGTGGTCGTTCTCCTCCCTTTGAACCAGTTATTGCTGGAGCTGACGTCTTCACATGGTCGTTGTTGAATCTCCTCTTTTTAAAATCTCCTCCCAACTCTCTTCCTTTATTCTCATGGCCATGATTACCACCAGATTGGTTGCCGCTTTTGTTCGTATTTTTCTTTCTCCGCTGGTTATCATTGTTCTGATGACTGTTGTCACCGGTATGATCCTGGTTGTGGTCCCTCGGTTGAACGTACTTGTTATCTCGCTCTAATAATTGAGCCATGTTGACAACATCTGAATAGAGAGAAAATTTATGAGAAATGAGATATTGACGTGTGTCGGGTTTCAAACCTCTCAGAAACATCCGCGTCATACGTTCCTCATTCTCCACCAAATGAGGTGCAAACTTGGATAACTCTGCAAACTTCGCCTCGTACTGGGACACCGTAATGTTATTTTGTTCCAATCTAATAAACTCTACTTGCTTCATATGACTAATACTTTCAGGAAAGTACTTGTCATTGAACAGTTTCTGAAACGTCTCCCAGGACATGCTGAGTGCGGCTAGATGGGTACGCTTCACAGATTCCCACCAATAATCTGCCTCATTATGGAACATAAAGGTGGCGAATGGAACCTTCTGTTCCTCCGTGCATCCCAAGACATCGAATATCTTGGTGATTTGTTTGACCCACGTTTCTGCCTAAATCAGATCTGGCTTTCCCCAGAATTCTGGTGGTCCTAACTCTTTGAACTGCTTGGTTGTGACAAACCGTGCGTTCTTATCATTTCCACAGTTATTTTGTGCACGAATCTCCCTTGTCTGATTTTTCATGAACTGCAAAAAGCTTATAAACATCTCGTCGTTCATCATCTGCTCGGTGGTGTTGTTCACATGAGGAACATTCCCAGCCTGTTGCACGTTCTCCTCGTTGGTGAGTAAAGGTGTCTCCACGGTCTCATTTATTCCACTGTTAACATTCTCAGTCGACATTCTCAAATACTTCCATAAAACAAGGGTTAATTAAAGAAATCAACATATCACATAATATCCCTATATACTGATCAACCAACAAATAAGCTTAGGTAAGACACACTAGCGAAGGTTTTACTCGTCTTTCCCCTCCTAGTTCTATTCCCCGATCTCCGCCAGAGATCATATCCCTAAGCTCTGATACCAACTATGACGCCCCCAAAACAGGTATACATCACCCATTTTGAGTCGTCAATAACATGGCACAGAAATAACTACAACTTTATTAATACAACATATAAACTTTGAGTTTAAATACAAATATTGCCATCTAGACAATATTCACACCCAAATAAGTCCTCATTACAATTCTTGGTATATTATTTTACAAAAATGGTGAGGACTACTAAGACAACTTTCTAGATCCATTATTCCACACCTCGACTAGAACTCGCTACATTCTCGCCTCCTGAGAAGAAAAATGGAACAAAAAGAAAAGGGTGAGCTCAACTAGCCCAGTAAAGAATATTATGACTAAGATAATATAGAACAAATTATCGTTAGTCTTCAACATGGAAAAATTTGATAAAATACAATAGACAACAAGTTTCAGATCAATATTTGCAGCGGAAATAATAATTCATAGAAGAGTTACGTAGAGAATGAAATCTACTATAATCTATGAATTTAAAGTCCATCATCAATATTTTATCCCTGTAACATCAACCAATATTCATCTTGAATAAAATATTCATCTTTGCACTACAGGCCAAAGATATTCATCAGTCGGTCATGTTCATCTCAACATTTGAACATCTTTGCACTACGGGCCAAATATATTCATAAGAAAATCAACCATCTTTGTACTACAGGCCAAAGATATTCAGTAATACCATCATTTAGGACTGAGGATGATGAAAAATATTTTAAAGAAAACGAATCCAGTGAAACAAAACAATAAGTATTATGGATTTGTACTTTAAACAATCCGAGTTCAAAAATACTTCATAAATAATCATAGTGAAGTAAAATTTAAGAATGATCAAAACATGGATACAATCAAAGCTAGTATCCATAATAGATATCTTGGACAAAATAAAAAAATTTAATTTTTTGTGAATAGTGTCGTATTCGTGAATTGTGCCTTATACGTGAATAGTGACGTATACATGAATAGTAACCCCGACACTAAAAGACAAGAATTTCACAAGAAAAAAATCTTACCAATATTCCGGCATAATGATATTAGAAGAAATAATATCATTTAAAAATAATAAAATCCCTTACCTTGAAAAGACTGTACTTCTAGCTGGAATACCGGATATAGTGCTAAATGGAACTTGCACCGTATAACAACACTCAAAATATCAAAATACTCACAAGAATACGCTCGATAATATAGAGAGAGAAAGAGAGAAAACTTCAATTTCTGATGTGATTTTCAATTCTAACCTAAGCACCCTATTTATAGGAAAATGCTTAGAACACCAAAGCAGAAAATTTAATATAATATTAATATAATTAACAAAATTCAATCCCACCTTAAACAACTGATCTCAGCTCATTTTGCACATGTTAGTGTAGCCCAAAAAACATTTTTCTTAATAAACATAATTAAAACTTCCAAAAATTAATTATTTTGGAACTTCAGAACTTCAATAATTCATAATAAATAGCCCTATTATCAGAAAAATTCAAACCACATATCCTTTCCATAGGAAATTCCATTTTCTACAACTTTGTAATTTTAAATTTTTCAAAATTCCAAGCAGAAGTTGACCGAAATTCACAAACGGGAGATTTTACGGGCTATATTAATCCATTTTCGGTCACAAAGTGGGGCCCACAAATATGTTTAACATATTTTAAATATTTTTTTGTAACAAAAATACTCTTCCTCCTCATTTATTCATATATCCCACATTCATTGTAAAAATATCACCATTATTATATTATTAAAATATAATAATATATTTAAATGAATTATTTTATCGAAAAAGATAAAATATCAATTTTCAACAATTGTCACATTAAAAATTTTCTCCATCTATATCCACATAAAATGAATATTTTCCTTATCATATAAATCAATAATTAATTATTCACAAATAATATTACAGAATCACAATACTGGCAACCAGGCATTCCTAGGAAAGAGGGGGCTTTCCAATAAGGATTTCTCTTTACTGACGCGCAATTAGGTGACCAAACCTCTCCTTAGACAGAACTTTCAAGACATTGCCAATAATGTTATCTAATAATATTATTCAAATAATATGAATTATTGATCTGATAATGAAAATACTGTGTAGTGACAATTATTGAAACAACTATAATATAAAATATCAACATAGCAATAATTGAATTAATAAAATAAAATATTGAACAGTAACTACTGTAACAATTATTAAATAGTGCTTTCTTACGTAAGAATTAATAATTCGTTTAGCTACGTTAGGGAAAACGTGAAGGAAAACGCTTAACACCATAAAGTGTTTTTCAATTTTTTGAAATCCGAATAATGCATAAAAGTTAATCGGTAAAGGAAAGACGAAATATCCAAAAATATTTGAATTCTGAGAATCGCAGTTTTTAAAACTGTAGGACAAAACCCGAAAAACGGAACCACGAAACTTACAGGCTAAGTTTCGTGAATAGTAAGGAGGTTAACTAAGGAGGTGGAAATAGTAAACTTAAGCGTTAAGTAAACTTAAGAGTTAAGCAAACTTAAAGGCTAAGTAGACTTAACTGCTAAGTAAACTTAAGGAGTAAGTTAACTTAGTCCTTAAGGCATGAATAGTAAGGAGGTTAGGGGTGAAATGACTAAAATACCCTTAGCTTGGAAATTCTATAAATAGGAAGTGTAACAACTCGATATTTTTTATATAAATAAATTAGAAATTTTGTGTATAATTTTTTTTTATTTTAAGGATGATGATTTGTACAAGATAAGGTGTATATGTATTTATGTGATAAATAAAAATATATTTATTACATGAATGTTTACAAATAATTTTATTTTAGAATTATTAACTATTATAAAGTTTATTCTTACAATAATTAATTTTATAGCAGAAATATTTTTATTAATTATTTTCCATGAAAATATAGTTATATATTATTTAAATAATATATGAAATGATTTTCTTTGAATAATTATAATAATTATTTTATTATATGAATTTTGATACAGATTATTAAGTTAATTATTTTACCTTAATTATTAAGGTTAAATATGAAAGATAAATAAGATATGGAATTAAAACCCTAATTCTGGATTTGGAATAAGGAAAGAGGATAATATTATAATATTAATTATATTTCAGTGTTATAAGTATGTATGTTATGTGTGTAAGGATAATGTGTGAAATAGTTTAAAGTAGCATGAAAAATCCAAGTAGTATTTTAATAAAACCCTAATTTCAAACTCAATTACGAGTTAGAAACTATTATGTAATTGTGTTAAATGAATTATGTTACGTATTATAGAATTTAATATTAATTAGAGAAACCCTAATTAATATTTGGAAATTTTAATTTCTAGAAACCCTAATTTCATAATTAGTAAATCTAATTTGCTAAATTTGTAACCCTAATTGTTAATTGCAAGCTAAATGCTAATTAGTGGACATTAAAATTCATAATGTTCATGTATAATGTAATTAGAAAATTAAGCACGATTAAGAAACCCTAATTTTTAAAAAAATTGGAAACTAATATTATTTTTATTTTTGTGCAAACCCTAATTAGTAATTTTAAAAACCTAATTACTAATTATAAACCCTAATTGTTTAAAGATCAATGTTAATTATGATTAGTAAATTTGAAACACAAATGTTCAAGTAATTGAATTAGAAAACTAATTATATTTAGTAAACTCTAATTTATATTTTTGGAAACTAAATTGTTATTTATTTTTAAATCCTAATTTTGGAAATCTTAGAAATTTCCTAAAATAGTTCAAACCCTAAACCCTAAGGGTTTGCCAAATGACGTAAGTGCTATTAAAATTATATAACAAAAGACCAAAATGCCCTTTTTCATTTATTCATTTAGATAACTTGTCAATCTAGCCAAAATGTGGGTTGGTGACCTACTATACCAAACCCATGTGACTAAAAGCAACTGAAATCAGCCTTATATTGACAACAACTCAGCCATATACATTATATATATCATATATATATATATATATAGATTAAGGAGAGAGAAAAGGTCATTTGTTATCTCATTTTTCACAAACTCTCTACCAAATGCTCTCAAGCTCAAGACCCACGAAATTAATAGTAGATCAGTCCCATAATACAGCCCCATGAATTCCTCTAACAAATCAGAAGCCCAAGTTCCAGAAATCAAAGCTTAAAGGTATAAACCCTAGTTGATAATTTTAAACTTTGATCCTCTGTTAAACGTTATGTTTAAGTGTTAATATATATTGTATATATTGTTATTAAGTGATCTGGGTTGATAGATGTTGGATCCATAACATCTATAAGCTCAGATCTAGTATTTTTGCAAATCTGGAAAAATTTTAAAACCTTAGTCTGACAACGAATGTCAGTGCGTGTACATCTTTATGTGTTAAGTGTTATGTGTGTTTTATGTTATGGATAAGTTCTTTGTCATATGGACTATGATCTGGTACTGGAAATCGGGTCAGATCATGGCTAGATAGTGAGATATAAGCGGTCAAACTGAGTTGACCGATCACGAATTCTGGAAATCTGGGTAAACCCAGAAACCCAGAATTTCTGACAAGGTTTTGTAACCATTAGATCTGGCTTCTGGTAAGGTGTTTGGCCATGTTATTGTATTCCATTTGTAGACTGACATGTATGGTACATGATCATGCATCTATAACATTTAGATCGTGCTTAAAAAGAAAGATATTTTCGGTCAAAGTAGGGTTGACCGGCTGTTTTGTCTTAAATCTAGAAAACCCAGATTTCTTCATGAGTTATTTTTCTGACAATGTTTGACTAAACAAGATCTGCTTTGTTTGTTGTTTTTGGATCTATGTTATGAGTTATATTTGTTCACTTGCATGTTGTCTACACACTGGATATATTAGATCTCATAAATCAGACCTGTGAAGCAAGTTATGATGATCGAAAGAAGGTAGTATGAACTGTTCTTCATTTCTGGAAAACCCAGAAATGAAGAACAGCTCTGACAATTAATTTGAGAGCTTAGATCTATCAGCTGAGATGTGTGTTATCCATGTTATCGATTTCTAATTGTAGTGTTGCACTTATATTACACTCCAAACACTTTAGGCTAACCAGAATACCTTAGGAGCATGGAGAAATTGTTGGTCAAACGTTACACCTTATCAACTGACTATACATTTCTGGGTTTCATGAAGAACACGAAGAACACCTATAGCGACGGTTCTGTCGCTATAGGTGATCTTTAGCGACATATTATATATAAAAAAATATATTTTTATTTAATATTTAGTATTAATTTGTTTTTAATTATGAAAAATACAAAATAAATTATTAAAAATTATTTTAAAATCTGAAAATTTGTTTTTAATTATTTTGAATATATTTCATAAATATTTAATATTTTTGGAATATTAAAAATATTTAATTTATTTAGTTATAATATTAAACAATTTATTTAAAAATGATTTTAATACATGAAAAATTATTTTAAATTATATTATGGTATAAGAAAATAATTTAAGTTATTCATGATAACTTTTAATATTTTGTGATGAAATTTTATTAATAAATTAATATTAATGATAAATAAGTTATTTAATAAATATATTAAACAAATTATGGTAATGGAATTAATAAATTTAAAAATTATAGAAAAATGATTTAATGGTTATAAAAATATTTGAAGTTATAAAATATAACTTTTGATATTTTTCATGAAAAATATTAATATTTTAATATTAATGATGTTAGATTTATTTAATAATTATATTAAAAAAATTATTTTAAAATTGATGTTAATATTAGAAAAATTATTTTTGATAATAAATTGTTTAAAGATATTTTAAGTTATAAAAGATAACTTTTAATATTTAAAGGATAATTTCATTACTAATTTAATATTAATGATGTTAATTTAATAATAAATGATATTAAGTTTATTTAATAATTATATTAAATAAATAGTTTAAAAATGGTTTTATTTATTTAAAAATCATTTAATAAGGATATTAATGAATTAAAAATATTTTAAGTTATAATTAATGACTTTTAATATTTTGATGGATAAAGTAGTAATATTTTAATATGAATGACAATTATTTAAAAAATGATTTTAATTTTTTTTAAAATCATTTAAGGGTAATATTAATACTTTAAAAGTATTTTTAGTTATTATAAATAACTTTAACCTTTTGGCAATGGTTTCATTAATCGATTAATATTAATTAAATATTAATAATAATAATATAATTATTCAATATTTAAATCATTTAATAATAATTCTGGTGTTTGTAAATTCATGATAAATTATGATAAATAATTAAAAATTATTATAAGTCATTTAAAAATAATATGACTTCTATTTATAGATATTAAGTTACAGAATAGAGTCTTAGACTCGATAATTACCCGATAAAACTGTCGGTAAACCGACATATTTCAGAAATTGATCTGGACTTAGATATTTTGACAGTATATATGTTTATTTATGATTCAATGGTTGTGGAATATATGTGACAATATGATTAGGTTATATGCTGACTGCAATAAGCAGTGCTATGTGTTATAGTATGTTGTTCTAATCGAACGAATGATCTTATTACTGATAGGTGTTATATAAGGATAGAACTAAGTACGAACTGTAAGCAGCGCATCAGACAAGTATCTTACCTTTGCATTTTCTTTATGCAATGGACATGAGTAAGAATGTTTCTAAACTATATTATTACTGTACAAATTATTAACCTTATATTATATACGTTCATTGAATATCAACATGTTAGTATATGATAATTCAGATATATATATTATGTTCGTTAATTTCTATAAATGGTTATACAAGTGTCCCCACTTGGATAATCATTGTATTTAATCACATGTTGATATACCTTTGTCAATTACCCGTATACATATATGTTAAATTATAGATTATTGTTGAACAAGATAAAACCTTTGATTTGGAACCCAGACAAGTATGAATATCCCTACACGGGAAAACTTTTATGCGCCCAAGGCGGACAGAGTTAACGATCCTATCGTTCTTGTAATGTAGTATTGACCAATACAGGGCCCATGGGAAGTACAAACTAACGCCCGTAAGTTATGACGGTTTACAGATGAATTTCTGTTTAACCTTTTCGAAAATAAAAATAATTTTCATAACATGTCACCATAACCCTAGTTATAGTCAATATGTAGTTTCAAAAATTTGAAAGGGAGAGTTGTTATGTTATTATTATCGGTTCAGAATACTTCACAACTATTGACTTGTTGTAGAAGAATAGTACAAAGAAAATATTTAAATTCTTTCAGCTTATATATATAATTGCTATTACTTGCTGGGCACTCAAATGCTAATCCTTGCTTAATTTAAATATTTTCAGCTAGACATGAACAACTCGAAGGTTCAGGCAAGAACAAGTGAAAAGGAAAGCAAACAGAACAAGTTTATTAATGGTATCTTTTGTAATAGTTAGACAATATATAGACAATGATATGTATTATATATCATGTAAAGAATTATAGTAAAGGTTGCGTAATTGGGATTAGACTCTGATAAATGCAAGATACGTTTGATGTTTATATTATTGTTATTATTATTAGTATTATTCCGCTCAAAGAAATGGTATCGTGAAGAACCGAGTTCGGGTTTCAAGTACCCGAGTTTGGGGGCTTCACAAGTTGGTATCAGAGCTTAGGGTTAAAAACCTTAGGTGGGTTAGACCATAGGCTATAACCTTGGAATAGAGGGAAACATTGAAAATACAATTAACTCATATAGAGTTTAAATAGGGAGATGAATTGAATAAGTTCATCGTCAAACAAAATAAAAGATGACTTATATAAAACTATTAATTGTTGTGTGTATATATTAGTTGATAATCAGGATAACTTAGGTGTGTAGATGACATATAGCCAAGGATTAGGATACCCTCAAATCGTAAAGAAGAAGTCAACCTCCATAACTGAGCCAATATCAAAGCCAATAGCTGAAATAAAAGCTCACATTGAAAGCTACCTCAAAGAGGTGGTTATTTTGAAAAGTGTAGTACCAAACCCTGAAACGATAGTATGACTGATAGGTAAAGTATAGTTAAAGAATATGTGTTCAATGTCGAGTTCTTAAACTCGTATGTTTGTGGTGAGTTCTTAAACTCATAATGTATGGTAAGTTGGACGAACTAGGTATAGTTAGGTGTGAATGGATTATTGAGGGTAATGGGAATAGACATATTTCTAAGTGATTGATCCTTAGTGGAGGTGTAAGAAATAAGTAGTACTAGTATTACTTGAATAGGTATGATTTTATGTTATGCATATGATAGTTATGTTTGTATAAGGTAATATTTTTCAAATTTTGTATAAGTTGTGGCAACGATTCCCGGCTTTTGAGTCACAAAGGGATATCGGATGATTAAAGCAATATGTGCTATGGTATGTCAAGTGATATGAGTATGAAGTGATATGGGATTAATGAATTTATAAGGGATTAATGAAATAAGTTGGTATAAAGATAGTAGTTAATTATATGAGTACTAGTTAATGCAGAAAGCCAAAATTTCAAAATCTAATATTTTGAGTACATGATTATTCGAATAGAATGTTTTGTGTTAGATGTTAAGCGTATACGACAAGGTTTAGAATTTAAGTTAATAAGAATAATTTATGATAATGTCGCCAAGACAAAAACGAAACTAATGGGCAGAAGAACCTATCAACAAAGCTGGAAGACATCCAGACCCGATACAGAATTTTGCGAATATGGACGATCAAGCTATGGAGAACGAAATACCAGTCGCCGGAAGATCAGCTAGACAATCGAACAAAAAATGTCAAAGACTTCAAGGCGTATATACTGCCAGGAATTAGAGGATCAACTGATCCTGTAGCAATATTTATGATAGCTAGGATAACGAAGGGTCAAAAGATAGTTTTGTCACCTATACGATAAAAGGAAATGAGATAAAGGGAAAGTCTATGTGTTTTAAGTGTGAATCAATAGAGTATAAGGTTGAAAACTGTCCAAGAAGGAGAAAGAAGGTAAGGAATACGAATACGAGGAAAGGCAGAAGAACATTGGCGATAACGGGACCGACATCAACAAACCAACCAATAAAATCAACCGCAAACGTCTTCAACACAACCGTTCAAAAAACTGTAGCAGCCGGGGATGCAACTCCAAGTATTACTCAAACCAATTTTATTTCTTATATATTATTTTCTTATATATAGTAAATTATTTTATAAATTATTTTGAAGGAGGAAATTGAGTTCTATTAGAAATCAATTTTTCCGTATAAGCAGATAGATAAGCTTTATGCTGAATAGTTAAAGATCAGTTCGATCAATTTTGATTGAGATCTACTTATAATGATTGTGTATGTTATGTACCCTGGTATGTATATGTTTTAAAACGGTGATTTTGGGGACGAAATCTTTATAAGGGAGGGTGAATGTAACAACCCGATATTTTTTATATAAATAAATTAGAAATTTTGTGTATATTTTTTATTTATTTTAAGGATGATGATTTATACAAGATAAGGTGTATATGTATTTATGTGATAAATAAAAATATATTTATTACATGAATGTTTACAAATAATTTTATTTTAGAATTATTAACTATTATAAAGTTTATTCTTACAATAATAAATTTTATAGCAGAAATGTTTTTGTTAATTATTTTCCATGAAAATATAGTTATATATTATTTAAATAATATATGAAATAATTTTCTTTGAATAATTATAATAATTATTTTATTATATGAATTTTTGGTACTTATTATTAAGTTAATTATTTTACCTTAATTATTAAGGTTAAATATGAAAGATAAATAAGATATGAAATTCAAACCCTAATTCTTGATTTGGAATAAGGAAAGAGGATAATATTATAATATTAATTATATTTCAGTGTTATAAGTATGTATGTTATGTGTGTAAGGATAATGTGTGAAACAGTTTAAGGTAGCATGAAAAATCCAAGTAGTATTTTAATAAAACCCTAATTTCAAACTCAATTATGAGTTAGAAACTATTATGTAATTGTGTTAAATGAATTATGTTACGTATTATAGAATTTAATATTAATTAGAGAAACCCTAATTAATATTTGGAAATTTTAATTTCTAGAAACCCTAATTTCATAATTAGTAAATCTAATTTGCTAAATTTGTAACCCTAATTGTTAATTGCAAGCTAAATGCTAATTAGTGGACATTAAAATTCATAATGTTCATGTACTCCCTCCGTCCCAGGATAAAAGTCCTGGTAGACTTTTCACGCATATTAAGAAGAGAAATAAAATAACAAAATTGTCCATAATAATGTCATTAAATATGGAGAGAGGATTAGAATAAGAAAAGTATGAGATATTTAATGCTACGGACATAATAGGAAAAAATGTGTAAAAGTTTGGTTATTAAAAGAAAGTGGACATTTAACATGGGACAACCTAAAATAGTAATAAGGACTTTTATCGTGGGACAGAGGAAGTATAATATAATTAGAAAATTAAGCACGATTAAGAGACCCTAATTTTTTAAAAAAATTGAAAACTAATATTATTTTTATTTTTGTGCAAATCCTAATTAGTAATTTTAAAAACCTAATTACTAATTATAAACCCTAATTGTTTAAAGATCAATGTTAATTATGATTAGTAAATTTGAAACACAAATGTTCAAGCAATTGAATTAGAAAACTAATTATATTTAGTAAACTCTAATTTATATTTTTGGAAACTAAATTGTTATTTATTTTTAAATCCTAATTTTGGAAATTTTAGAATTTTCCTAAAATAGTTCAAACCCTAAACCCTAAGGGTTTGCCAAATGACATAAGTGCCATTAAAAATTATATAACAAAAGACCAAAATGCCTTTTTTCATTTATTCATTTAGATAACTTGTCAATCTAGCCAAAATGTGGGTTGGTGACCTACTATACCAAACCCATGTGACTAAAAGCAACTGAAATCAGCCTTATATTGACAGCAACTCAGCCATATACATTATATATATCATATATATATATAGATTAAGGAGAGAGAAAAGGTCATTTGTTATCTCATTTTTCACAAACTCTCTACCAAATGCTGTCAAGCTCAAGACCCAAAAAATTAATAGTAGACCAGTCCCATAATACAACCCCATGAACTCCTCTAACAAATCAGAAGCCCAAGTTCCAGAAATCAAAGCTTAAAGGTATAAACCCTAGTTGATAATTTTGAACTTTGATCCTCTATTAAAAGTTATGTTTAAGTGTTAATATATATTGTATATAGTGTTATTAAGTGATCTGGGTTGATAGATGTTGGATCCATAACATCTATAAGCTCAGATCTAGTATTTTTGCAAATCTGGAAAAATTTTAAAACCTTAGTCTGACAACGAATGTCAGTGCGTCTACATCTTTGTGTGTTAAGTGTTATGTGTGTTTTATGTTATGGATAGGTTCTTTGTCGTATGGACTATGATCTGGAACTGGAAATTGGGTCAGATCATTGCTAGATAGTGAGATATAAGCGGTCAAACTGAGTTGACTGATCACGAATTCTGGAAATCTGGGTAAACCCAGAAACCCAGAATTTCTGACAAGGTTTTGTAACCATTAGATCTGGCTTCTGGTAAGGTGTCTGGCCATGTTATTGTATTCCATTTGTAGACTGACATGTATGGTACATGATCATGTATCTATAACATTTAGATCGTGCTTAAAATGAAAGATATTTTCGGTAAAAGTAGGGTTTACTGGCTGTTTTGTCTCAAATCTGGAAAACCCAAATTTCTTCATGAACTATTTTTCTGATGATGTTTGACTAAACAAGATCTGCTTTGTTTGTTGTTTTTGGATCTATGTTATGAGTTATATTTGTTCACTTGCATGTTGTCTACAGACTGAACATATTAGATCTCATAAATTAGACCTGTGAAGCAAGTTATGATGATCGAAAGAAGGTAGTATGAACTGTTCTTCATTTCTGGAAAACCCAGAAATGAAGAACAGCTCTGACAATTAATTTGAGAGCTTAGATCTATCAGCTGAGATGTGTGTTATCCATGTTATCGATTTCAAATTGTAGTGTTGCACTTATATTACACTCCAAACACTTTAGGCTAACCAGAATACCTTAGGAGCATGGAGAACTAAGTACGAACTGTAAGCAGCGCATCAGGCAAGTATCTTACCTTTGCATTTTCTTTATGCAATGGACATGAGTAAGAATGTTTCTAAACTATATTATTACTGTACAAATTATTAACCTTATATTATATCCGCTCATTGAATATCAACATGTTAGTACATGATAATTCAGATATATATATATATATATATATATATATATTCTGTTATTAATTTCTATAAATGGTTATACAAGTGTCCCCACTTGGATAATCATTGTATTTAATCACATGTTGATATACATTTATCAATTACCCGTATACATATTTGTTGAATTATAGATTATTGTTGAACAAGATAAAACCTTTGATTTGGAACCCAGACAAGTATGAATATCCCTACACGGGAAAACTTTTATGCGCCCAAGGCGGACAGAGTGAACGATCCTATCGTTCTTGTAATGTAGTATTGGCCAATACAGGGCCCATGGGAAGTACAAACTAACGCCCGTAAGTTATAACGGTTTACAGATGAATTTCTGTTTAACCTTTTCAAAAATAAAAATAATGTTCATAGCATGTCACCATAACCCTAGTTATAGTCAATATGTAGTTTCAAAAATTTGAAAGAGAAAGTTGTTATGTTATTATTATCGGTTCAGAATACTTCACAACTATTGACTTGTTGTAGAAGAATAGTACAAAGAAAATATTTAAATTCTTTCAGCTTATATATATAATTGTTATTACTTGCTGGGCACTCAAATGCTCATCCTTGCTTAATTTAAATATTTTCAGCTAGGCATGAACAACTCGAAGGTTCATGCAAGAACAAGTGAAAAGGAAAACAAACAGAACAAGTTTATTAATGGTATCTTTTGTATGTATTATATATTATGTAAAGAATTATAGTAAAGGTTGCGTAATTGGGATTAGACTCTGATAAATACAAGATAAGTTTGCTATTTATATTATTGTTATTATTATTAGTATTATTCCGCTCATAAAAATGGTATCGTGAAGAACCGAGTTCGGGTTTAAAGTACCCGAGTTTGGGGGCTTCACAGGAAGCTTATTTCATTTGTTTGGAATTTTGAAAATTGTCCAACATTTGAGAGAGAGAGAGAGATTTCAGATGAGGGGGAAGAGGAAAAGTTTCTCGTGAGCAAACTTTGTCCGACAAAAAGAGATCAAAGGAGAAAGGTAATCCGAAACCTAGTATCTTAGAAATTTTCATTAAGTTTCTATGTTCACAAACATAGATTAATGAGAATAAGAAGTAGAAGATATTAAGAATGATTTTATATGGTTGAAATCATAAGAAAGAAGAAATAAGAAATTAGAAGTTTATTTGTAAATTTCTTAAGGAAGTGTTAGAATCGTAATGAATTTGAACGATTCGAATGGATTATTTGAATGAGTAGATGAAATAAGTAAGGAATGATGTTCTATAACATCAAATTCCAATAAAAATTGAAATCGTAATCCAAAATATCGATTAAAATGAAGAACGAACGAAGAACACGAAGAATGTTGTTGATGGACAAATTTAAAACCATTGTATGATAATTGTTGTTGATGGACAAGTTTAAAACCATCGCGTATAAGTTATATGTGTATTACTTGGTTAGGAATGGTAGAAACGTTCATGAAGAACGGATTAAAACTTAGCTATAACGAAGTTATGGTAAAAATTTCATAAAAGACGAACGAGAATTAGTAAGTTAGTAAATGAACCCGATCGTGTAGCGTTTTATAAGAAAGTAAGATAACGTAGAAAACGTGAGTTGTGGAATCAAGAACGATCGAGTTCTGATTTTGGATGACCGAATTACGGACGAACGAACAGAGAGCGTTAAAAGCATAAAATGAATAAAGGGCGAAGATCAAGCCAATCGAATGGCACGTTAACGGATTCAGAACAAAGTTATGTCCATGGGGGATTGAAATACGTAAGATAAGAAGAGAATGGCTTTGGAACGACCTCGTTCTGAGTTATAACGAAGGAGTTTTGAGATCAGGACGTAGCGTCTCAAAATATAGTTAACACTGAAGAAATTTTCAAGAATTAGGATGGCGCCAATCATACCTGTAGCGCCAGACCAGGGAGCCGGGAACTACAAACTCGCACCACAGCGCGAGAAATAAAGAAGAGAGTGGCGCCGCAGCGCCAGTGTAGGGAAAAAGCCAGAGAAGAGATTTTAACTGCTCATCTCTTGGGGGAAATGTAAGGAAAGATAAAGAACATAATGTTCAACTAATGTAACACTTAGTCAAGTGTTTTAAACCCTTAATGAAGGTTTAACAAAAAGATTAAATGAGAATAAAAGACAAAGAATGTAGATGCGGGTTACGAAATCGATATCCGGGGACCATAGTCGCGATAAACGAACGTGGGGGATTGCTATGATTGTGATTCCCTAGACGTTGGGGAATGAGGGTAATGAATAACATTTCGATGTTATGGCATGGTAGTGAGAGATAAGTGTAAAGCGTATAGATGCTGCAAACGCAACTCTATTGCGATAAACGATCGGTCGTAGCATACAACGAACAATATGGCTTTGACATTAAGAAAGAATAATGAACATGGGGTTCATGGGATGGATAACGATCAAAAGTGATTAAAACCTTGAGTAAAGGTTGAATGAGAGATTAAAAGACGAGCAATGTGAACGTTGAATACGTAAACGATCCTCGTGAATCGTATTCGCATCGGACGAACGTTCTAAGTATACCCTAGTTATATGACCTAGATGTTGACAAAGGTAGTAAGTAAGTTATGAATTATCGAGAAATCCGTAATAAACGGTAATAAGAGTAATGAAAGCCGAAGGTGAGTCGTATAAGAATGAATGTTGAGGTATGGCATTTAGTTTCCAAAAAGCTGTAAGGAATAAGAATTTGATTTAACGAACATTAAGTTTAATGGTTTGGATAAGTTACGATAAGTTTAGGTTGTGGTACAATCGTAACATTTGATGGTTGACATATGGTTGCTGGGCTAAACAATTCTTTCAGAGAGCGAAGGTATATACAAAACTGGAAATCGATCTAACTCACTGTTATGGGCAGTGTAGATGAGACGGGAACTTCTTTGTTGGTTGTTTGTGGGAAACCACTCAGAGTACTATATGTACTACTAGCAGAGAAACGATGTGTGATGAGTCCTAGAGAAGTTATAAAAAGAAGATAAGAATGTAAAATATCAAAGATGATGAACGTATAAGTAAGACATCTACGTATGTCATGGAGCCGTAGAACGATAATAAAAGTGGTCTCATAAACTTAGGTTGCAAGAACGCGAACCCTAAGAAGTAAAGTTAAGTAAACTAATACATAAGTCAAATATATATGTCTAATGAGTGTATGTGTTATTTTTCTTATGTGATACTTAGGAACTGGAATGAGCAGTTCAGCGTAAGATGTAGCTGTGCGTAAGGCAAGTTTCCTAACTTCATTCATATTTTAAATGAATGCTAGTTTCTTAAACTTCTCAGATGTCAAACTTGAGAAGTTCTGTCTATGTGCTAATGTGTGATATTTATACAAGGTGGTAGAACGTATGAGGTCTTATGCCACAATGTGATCACTTCGGTGTTTCTATGAGATGAAATGTGATGTGATTTAATTATTCAATAAGAGAATGCTCTGTTTATACATGATCCGTTATTGTTAAGTCTGTGCTCATGATTCTAACCAGACATAATGTGTATGAAAAAGGTAGAAGAATGAAAGTATTTTAAATTAAAGTGAATATTCTTTTACAATGATAGGAATCAAGATTATTCCTATTATTCAAGCTGCTTTATATCCTTTGTTTGGTTACTGAAATCTTAAAAGAATGTTTGAATTCTTGAAGATGATTGTTCAACTGCTATGACTTGCTGGGCAGTTGAATGCTCACACTTGCTTTAAATGAAAAACATTTTTAGCGAACGATGTTAGAAGAACTTAAGGATCTCATAAAGATCAAGCTGACGGTATCCAGATGAAGTGCCATTCAGAATGTGAATGAACGAGAAGATCAAATGAAGACTTGTAATATAGAAATATGAAATTAAACTATAGACTAGTTTAAGAAACTATTATATATCCTTGGTAGTGGATAAAATTCACTCTTGTAAGATGAAATGAATAATGTATTTATCATTATTTATAATGAGAAAAGGTTATAAGGTTTTTAGAACTTGAGATTTGAGAGTGTATGTTGTTATATTTCAGTATATAATGATGTACGTTGGATGAATGATGTACTCGTGACATACGGAATCCGGGTGTGAAGATAGACCGAATTTCGGGGCGTTACAAGTTGGTATCAGAGCTGATAGTTATAAACCTTAGGTATGAGTACCTAAGACTATAATCGTAGAGAGAAGGATAAGAAGATCACCACGTGATCATAGTAAATTGTAATAACAGATGAGCTATTAAATGATGAATGATTTATAGCTAAGGCTATGAATGAATGGTACTATGTAGTAGTACGGGAAGAATAACTTAGATTGAGTTATGAGGGATAACATACAAATTAAAGAAAATTCATATTAAGGGAAGAGGAATTAGAAGTTGTAAAATTTCAATTGAGGACTCATGTCATAGCTGAGTTGTATGAAACTTTGTTATGGGCAGAGGTTTGTGCTTGGTGTAACAACTGCTTAGCTTATTATAGTGATAATCATTAGAGTTGGTCACGCTATCATTATGTATATGACGAGAAGGTTAATCTTTTCTAATGTATATACTTGATAGGTAGAGAACGATAAGGTAGGTACGAGTTCTTGAAACTCATACTTATGGTAAGTTTGTGACACATAATTATATGGTATGTTTTCAAACTTCTCAGCAAATGGATGCCTATGGTCTGACTGGGATAATTTTTAAACTCATATTATTTTGGAAAGTTCCTGAACTCATAACGTGTAGTAAGTTGATGGACCGTACTAAGGTATAGGGATGTTTAGACTGAAAGTGAAGTTATTTTCAGTAGGCTTAGTATTGAAGGTGCTAGAGAAGATTAAGTATTGTCGCAAGTAAGACAATGAAGGAAGATGGAGAGTAGGATATTCCAAGTCATCTAGCTATGCTAGATTTCGAAGTTTATTGAACTCATGCTGATATGTACATTTTGAAAAAATGAAAGAATTGGTTCAACTTTTGGAACCAATAGATTTTAAAAGAATTATTCTTGGTATGTCTATGCTAATTGTTTCGGCTAGACAGAAGTTGATTTAAATATCAAAATGAATTTTATATCATTAATGCATTTGATGCAAAGATGGTAAACAGATGGAGTTATTAATATAATTAAACCTAGTGTTGGATTTGATCATGTGATCAACTACCTGTTATGGTATGATGTATAATGATGAAGTCAGAAACTGACGAAGTCCTCAACGTACTATGAAAAGTACAGTATCATGACGTCATAAAACGTTTTGATGTGTTGTAAAATAATTTAAAGAAGTAGTCGATGTCAATTAAGTTGACTAGACGAATGTTTCAAGTTGATATCCAATTTATTGGTATAGTCTAAGCTATTTGATTCGGCTAGATAAATGGTATGTCATGTTATAAGAAAATCGAGCTTTCTTTGAGAACTTGTGCCAAACCAAATTTTTTTGGTGTGGAATCTGATGAATAAGTCTGAGGTGAACATACTCGGAAATGGGGTTATATGATGGGTTGATCACCTACGTATAGAAGAGGTAGTTTACCTTCTTGGTGATTGTAAACTGACCTGGAAAGAAGGGTTTACGGTGAAATTCTGTTAAACCTAGTAAGAGTTCATGGTCAATTTGACCCCTCAGCGAAAGTGTGAAATGTTTTAAAGGAATTCTTATATTCCTCGTTGTTCATTCTACTTCATAATTCTTGATAAGTTGTGAAGGTGAGAGAATGTTTGAAAGATAGGAACTTCTTTGAAGAGTAAGTTGAGAAGATGGGTAGGCTAAAATTTCGAGGATGAAATTCTATGAAGAAGGGGTTAATGTGATAACCTGGGTAAGGGTGTAGTTTTACGAAATTCTGAGGACATAATTTTTATAAGAGGGCAAGAGTGTAACGACCCGAAAATTCAGATTTTTCCTAGAATTTAAGTTTAAAGAATTAGTTATTAATAAAATGAATTTTTATTAATAATATTATGTGTTATATGTTTATTAATCGCTCTAGAACATAGGATGATTATAAGTCGGGAGGATTCTGGCTATGAGCTAGGTTTAATGAGTAAGAATTTTCAAGACGAAAATAAAAAAAAATCGGTAACAAAATATTTCTGGGGAAAAAGACAAAATAGGCACTATTCACCTGATGAAACCTAAGGGTTAGGGTTTGAATAACCTAAGCCATTTTGAGAGTTCGGTATGTCAAAATGACATTCTGTCGAAAGATTTGCCGATAATATGTCGGGAAAAGTTATGTAAGTCGATAAAAGTTTTCTCGAAAAACATGCAAAAATCGGACGAAATAAAAACGACAAAAAGTACTGTTATGTGCTCTTCATTTGTTTAGCTACGTTAGGGGAAAACGTGAAGGAAAATGCTTAACACCAAAAAGTGTTTTTCAATTTTTCAAAATCTGAAGAATACATAAAAGTTAATCGGTAAAGGAAAGACGAAATATCCAAAAATATTTGAATTCTGAGAATCACAGTTTTTAAAACTGTCGGACAAAACCCGAAAAACGGAACCACAAAACTTACAGGATAAGTTTCTTGAATAGTAAGGAGGTTAACTAAGGAGGTGGAAATAGTAAACTTAAGTGTTAAGTAAACTTAAGAGTTAAACAAACTTAAAGGCTAAGTAGACTTAAGTGTTAAGTAAACTTAAGGAGTAAGTTAATTTAGTCCTTAAGGCATGAATTGTAAGGAGGTTAGGGGGTGAAATGACTAAAATATCCTTAGCTTGGAAATTCTATAAATAGGAAGCTTATTTCATTTGTTTGGAATTTTGAAAATTGTCCAACATTTGAGAGAGAGAGAGAGAGAGAGATTTCGGATGAGGGAGAAGAGGAAAAGGAGGAGGAAAAGTTGCTCGTGAGCAAACTTTGTCCGACAAAAAGAGATCAAAGGAGAAAGGTAATCCGAAACCTAGTCTCTTAGAAATTTTCTTTAAATTTCTATGTTCAAAAACATAGATTAATGAGAATAAGAAGTAAAATATATTAAGAATGATTTTATATGGTTGAAATCATAAGAAAAGAAGAAATAAGAAATTAGAAGTTTAGTTTGTAAATTTCTTAAGGAAGTGTTAGAATCATAATGAATTAGAACGATCCGAAAGGATTATTTGAATGAGTAGATGAAATAAGTAAGGAATGATGTTATATAACATCAAATTCCAATAAAAATTGAAATCTTAATCCAAAATATTGATTAAAATGAAGAACGAACGAAGAACACGAAGAACACGCGAAGAGCACGAAGAATGTTGTTGATGTACAAATTTAAAACCATTGTAGGATAATTGTTGTTGATGGACAAGTTTAAAACCATTGCGTATAAGTTAGATGTATATTACTTGGTTAGGAATGGTAGAAACGTTCATGAAGAACGGATTAAAACTTAGCTATAACGAAGTTATGGCAAAAATTTCATAAAAGACGAACGAGAATTAGAAAGTGAGTAAATGAACCCGATCGTGTAGGGTTTTATAAGAAAGTAAGAGAACGTAGAAAATATTAGTCGTGGAATCAAGAATGACCGTGTTCCGATTTCGGATGACCGAATTACGGACGAACGAACAAAGAGCGTTAAAAGCATAAAATGAATAAAGGGCGAAGATCAAGCCAATCGAATGGCACGTTAACGGATTCAGAACGAAGTTCTGTCCAAGGGGATTGAAGTACGTAAGATAAGGAAGAGAATGGCTTTGGAACGACCTCGTTCTGAGTTATAACGAAGGAGTTTTGTGATCGGGACGTAGCGTCTCAAAATGTAGTTAACACTGAAGAAATTTTCAAGAATTAGGATGGCGCCAATCATACCTGTAGCGCCAGACCAGGGAGCCGGGTACTACAAACTCGCACCACAGCGCGAGAAATAAAGAAGAGAGTGGCGCCGCAGCGCCAATGTAGGGAAAAAGCCAGAGAAGAGCTTTTAACTGCTCATCTCTTGGGGGAAATGTAAGGAAAGATAAAGAACATAATGTTCAACTAATGTAACACTTAGTCAAGTGTTTTAAAACCTTAATGAAGGTTGAACAAAAAGATTAAATGAGAATAAAAGACAAAGAATGTAGATGCGGGTTACGAAATCGATATCCTGGGGACCATAGTCGCGATAAACGAACGTGGGGGATTGCTATGATTGTGATTCCCTAGACGTTGGGGAATGAGGGTAATGAATAACATTTCGATGTTATGGCATGGTAGTGAGAGATAAGTGTAAAGCAGTATAGACGCTGCAAACGCAACTCTATTGCGATAAACGATCGGTCGTAGCATACAACGAACAGTATGGCTTTGACATTAAGAAAGAATAATGAACATGGGGTTCATGGGATGGATAACGATCAAAAGCGATTAAAACCTTGAGTAAAGGTTGAATGAGAGATTAAAAGACGAGCAATGTGAACGTTGAATACGTAAACGATCCTCGTGAATCGTATTCGTATCGGACAAACGTTATAATTATACCCTAGTTGTATGACCTAGACGTTGACAAAGGTAGTAAGTAAGATATGAATTATCGAGAAAGCCGTAATGAACGGTAATAAGAGTAATGAAAGCTGAAGGTGAGTCGTATAAGATTGAATCCTGGGGTATGGCATTTAGTTTCCAAAAAGTCGTAAGGAATAAGAAAATTGATTTAACGAACATTAAGTTTAATGGTTCGGATAAGTTACGATAAGTTTAGGTTGTGGTACAATCATAACCTTTGATGGTTGACATATAGGAGTTGGCTAAACAATTCCTTCAAAGAGCAAAGGTATATGAAAAACTGGCAACCGACCTAACTCACTGTTATGGGCAGTGTAGATGAGATGGGAACTTATTTGTTGGTTGTTTGTGGGAAACCACTGAGTACCATAATGGACTACTAGTAGAGAAACGATGTGTGCTGAGTCCTAGAGAAGTTATAAGAAGAAGATAAGAATGTAAAACATCAAAGATGATGAACGTATATGTAAGACATCTACGTATGTCATGAAGCCGTAGAACGATAATGAAAGTGGTCGCGTAAACTTAGGTTTGAAGAACGCGAATCCTAAGAAGTAAAGTTAAGCAAACTAATACATAAGTCAAATATACATGACTAATGAGTGTATGTGTTGTTTTTCTTATGTGCTACATAGAAACTAGAATGAGCAGTTCAGCGTAAGCTGTAGCTATGTGTAAGGAAAGTTTCCTAACTTTATTCATATTTTAAATGAATGCTAGTTTCTTAAACTTCTCAAATGTTGAACTTGAGAAGTTCCGTCTATGTGCTAATGTACGATATTTGTACAAGGTGGTAGAACGTATGAGGCCTTGTGACCCAATTTGAACACTTAAGTGTTTCTATGAGATGAATTATGATGTGATTTAATTATTCAATAAGAGAATGCTCTGTTCATACATGATCCGTTATTGTTAAGTCTGTGCTAATGATTCTAGCCAGACTATAATGTGTATGAAAAAGGTAGAAGAATGAAAGTATTTTAAATTAAAGTGAATATTGTTTTAAAATGATAAGAATCGAGATTATTCCTATTATTCAAGCTGCTTCATAACCTTTGTTTGGTTATTGAAGTCTTAAAAGAAAGTTTGAATTCTTGAAGATGTTTGTTCAACTGCTATGACTTGCTGGGCAATTGAATGCTCACACTTGCTTTAAATGAAAAACATTTTTAGTGAATGATGTTAGAAGAACTTAAGGATCTCATAAAGATCAAGCGTACGGTATCCAGATGAAATGCCATTCAGAATGTGAATGAGCGAGAAGATCAAGTGAAGACTTGTAATATAGAAATATGAAATTGAACTATAGCCTAGTTTAAGAAACTGTTATGTATCCTTGGTGGCGGATAAAAGTCACTCTTGTAAGATAAAATGAATAATATATTTATCATTATTTGTAAAGAGAACGGTTATAATGTTTTTAGAACATGGGATTTGAGAGTGTATGTTGTTATATTTCAGTATATAATGATGTAAGTTGGATGAATGATGTACTCATGACGTACGGAATTCGGATGTGAAGATAAACCAGATTTCAGGGCGTTACATGTATGAATGATGGTATGTTGTATATGAATAAGTATACGAGTTGGAATACGAGATTAATACATAAATTATACGTTATAAGGCTTTAAACCAAATGTAATGGACTTGTAGGATTGTGTAGAAAATTATAATATCCAATTGGAATTATGATAAAGCCCAAGTGTAGGAATGGATAAGTCCAAAGTGACGTAATGAACAACCCTAATGTTTGTTTAAATGCAAGCCTGAAGTATAAGTTAAGTTAATTAAGCTAAAAGCCCAAAGTAAGAACTGGATTCGTGGATCGATCCAATAGGTAAAGATAAATGGGTGATCAAATGTGGTAGCCAAGTAAAGTACTTGGTGGCTAAGAAAGGGATAAGTGATGTAATGGCAAAGTAAAGTACTTATGCTTAATGTCTAAGTAAAGTACTTATAAATGATGAGCAAAGTAAACTTAAGGGCTAAGTAAAGTGCTTATAAAGGTCTAAGTAAGTGCTTATAAGTGATGAGCAAGTAAACTTAATGTGTGACCCCGCCAAAATAGGTATACATCACCCATCTTGAGTCGCCAAATACATGGTACAAAAATATAAATATCGTGTAAAATACGACAAAACATAAACTGAGAGTTTTAATAAGAATATTATCATCTAGACAATATCCAGACTCAGTGGAGTCCTTATTACATTTATTATCACACTATTTAACACAATAGTGAGGACTACTAATGCTATCATCTGGACCATCACTCCGTTCCCCGACTCGTCCCAGCTATATTCTCATTTCCTGAAGAGAAAAGTGAAAGAAAGGGTGAGCTCAACTAGCCCAGTGAGAAATATTATGACTAAGATAATGCAGAATAAATTATCATTAGTCTTTAACAATGCTAAACTGATAAATACAATAGACATCAAGTTTAACTGCAGCTGAACATGAAATCCATTAGAAGAGTCATGTAGAGAATAAAATCTACTATCTTCTATGGTTTAAAATGTTTTCATCAATGTTTATTGCTGAGACGCAGCTTAATAAATAAGACATGTCATCTAATCATCCTTGTACTACGGGCCAAGGATATTCATTAAATCATCAATGGTCATGACTATACCGAACAATCCCTGGTCATAATCATACCAAAAACTGTCCATCAATGCATTACAGGCCACTAAGGACTTTTACCATATCATTTATAACATTACAAGACTTTTACCAATCCCTGGTCATGATTATATCATCAATAAATATGACCACAAAGTGATCTAAATATTCCTTGAATACTCGGTTCATCATGTCCATGAAGGCCGCAGGAGCATTAGTCAATCCAAAAGACATAACAAGGAATTTATAATGCTCATACCGAGTTCTGAAAGCTGTCTTTGGAATATCATCAGTTTTAATCTTCAACTGATGATATCCGGAATGAAGATCAATCTTTGAAAAGAATTTGGCGCCTTGCAACTGGTCAAACAGATCATCAATACGAGGTAACGGGCACCAATTTTTAATGGTGACATGATTCAACTCCCGATAAATAATACAAAGTCGCATACTTCCATCTTTATTCTTCACGAATAGAATAGGAATACCCCAAGGAGACGTACTAGGATGAATGAAACCTATGTATAACAATTCCTGTAGTTGGGTTTTTAACTCCTGAAGTTCAATAGGAGCCATTCGATATGGGGATTTGGAAATGGGTTTTGTATCGGTTTCAAGATCGATACAAAATTCAATTTCACGCTCTGGGGGTAGGCCAGGAAGTTCTTCAGGGAATACATCAGGAAATTTATTAACAACTAGAAATATCATTCAAATCTGACGTATTTTTATTTAAATTCGTGACATGGGCTAAGAAAAGCTTGACATCCGTTTTTCAATAAATGAATAGCTTTATGGCTTGATATGACAGTGATTGTATTTAGTGGTTTGGCTGCTTGAATTCGTATAATAGGTTAGTTAGGAATATGAAAGCTAATAACCTTACGAAAATTATCAATTTTAGCCAGATGAGTAGTTAACCACTCAATCCCTAAAATCACATCAAATGCAAGTATTTTCAAAGAAATAAGATTGACAGGTAACGTGCGATTACCGATTTAAAGTAAACAAGACTTATAAACCGTGGATGTAATGAAGGTTTCTCCGAACAGAGTTTCAAAAGATAAGTCAAAATCTAATTTCTTTGGAGTCAAATTTAAACGTTGATTGCAAGTAGGAGAAATAAAGGAATGGGTAGAACCGGTATCAAATAAAGTATAAACTTCACTAGCATTTATGATTAACTTACCTGTGATCACCTCATTTGGATTCCTCGCTTTTTGGGAGGTTATGACAAACGCTTTCCCTTGAACTACCAATTTTGTCTTGTCTGGGACACCTTTTTGATGCCTCCATCCCAGCTGAACTTGACTTTGGTGCACAAAAAATCAGGCTAGGTGGCCTTTTTTCCAAAATTATAACATGCTTTGGACTGCATCGTGCAGTTTGGACTTATGTGTCCTTCCCGTCCATATTTATAACATACGACCAGAGGTCGTTCTCCTTCCTTAACAACGGGTGCTGGTGCTGATGTCTTTCCATCTTTACTGAACCTTCCCTTCTTAAACTTTCCATTCTTATTGTCTCGGCCATGATTACCACCAAAGTGGTTATCATTTTTGGCATGTTGATTCCCTCCAAGTTTGTTGTCACCGCTTCGATGACTGCTACCACTGGTATTATCGACTTGTCGGTTGCTCTCTCTTGGTTGGGTTAACTCATTATCGCGCTCCAATAACTGAGTCATATTCACAACATCTGAATACAAACACAGTTTATGAGAGATAAGGTATCGATGTATCTCGGGTTTCAAACTTCTTAGAAACATTCACGTCATTCTCTCCTCATTATTAACCTAAGTGGGACACAAACGAGACAACTCGGCAAACTTAGCTTCGTACTGCGCCACGGTCATATTGTTTTACTCAAGCTTCATGAACTCTACCTCCTTCATGTGATAAATACTTTCAGGAAAGTACTTGTCGTTGAACAACTCTTGGAACTTCTCCCAAGACATCTTCAGTGCGTCAGGTTGAGCACGCTTTACAGATTCCCACCAGTAATCTGCCTCTGCACGCAACATAAAGGTGGCAAAGGGAACCTTTTGCTCCTCGGAGCATCCCAAGACATCAAATATCTTGTTGATCTGCTTTATTCACGTTTCCGCCTTAAGTGGTTTTGGCTCTCCAAAAAACTCTGGTGGTCCCAGCTCCTTGAACTGCTTAGCGGTGACCGTCCGAGAGTTGTCAGTGTTTCCACCTATATTTTGGACAGGAGCCACTTTCGCCTGATGTTGCATGAATTTCATATAGCCTCTGACCATCCCATCGTTCACCATTTCATCGGTGTTATTGTTTTCGTGAGGATTATTGTCTTCCTGTTTCACATTATCCTGGGCATTGATAGTTGGTGACTCAATGGTCTCATGTGCTTCATTGCTTATATCAACATTTTCGGATGCCATTTTTAAATACTGCAACAAAACAAGGGATAATTAACATATCACATATAATCCCTGTACTCTGACTGACCAATTAAATACTAAATAAACTTAGGTAGGTCATACTAGCGATGGAATTCCCCTTCTCTCCCCTCATAGTTCTTGCCTCATATCTCAGCCAGGGATCATATCCCTAAGCTTTGATACCAACTGTGACGCCCCTAAAATAGGTATACATCACCCATCTTGAGTCGCCAAATACATGGTACAAAAATACAAATACAACTTAATAATACAACTGTCATGTAAAATACGACAAAACATAAACTAAGAGTTTTAATAAGAATATTATCATCTAGACAATATCCACACTCAATGAAGTCCTCATTACATTTATTGTCACACTATTTAACAGAATAGTGAGGACTACTAATGCTATCATCTGGACCATCATTCCGTTCCCCGACTCGTCCCAACTATATTCTCATTTCCTGGAGATAACAGTTAAAGAAAGGTTGAGCTCAACTAGCCCAGTAAGAAATATTATGACAAAGATAATGCAAAATAAATTATCATTAGTCTTTTACAATGCTAAACTGATAAAATACAATAGACATCAAGTTTAACTGCAGCGGAACAAGCAATCCATTAGAAGAGTCAAGTAGAGAATAAATCTACTATCTTCTATGGTTTAAAATGTTTTTATCAATTTTTATCGCTGAGACTCAGCTTAATAAATAAGACACATCATCTAATCATCACTGTACTATGGGCCAAGGATATTCATTAAATCATCAATGGTCATGACTATACCGAACAATCCCTGGTCATAATCATACCAAAAACTGTCATCAATGCATTACAGGCCACTGAGTACTTTTACCATATCATTTATAACATTACAGGTCATGATTATACCGAATGATCCCTGGTCATAATCATACTAAGTCCATCTATGCACGTAAGCCAAAGATGACTTTCATTACAATATAAGCATGGGGATGATAACAATGACATAATAATTCAATAAAACAAGTTCAAGAATTAATTTTTCCAGGAACCAACAACGTCCAAATTGTCAACATGATACTGCTTTGTGGAGAAAATTCAAGAATGCTCAGAAGAATATTTTTATGAAAAGATACTAGATGAAGCACAAATGTCTAGGATATTCTACTAATTTCATGGAGTATAGAAGCCAAAACTTTAACCAACTGAGCATAATAGAATATATGAAACTACAAATTGATTGTCACCCGTCATGCGGTAATCCGCGTATACAGATCATTTCCACAATTTAATAAGGAATGAATACAAATGATCATTCACCATGCATGTGGTAATCCACATAGACAGGTTATTCCAACAGAATAATAAAGAATGGAATAACAGAAGGATTTACCATGCGTGCAATAGACTGCACAGACAGGTTATTCCCAACAGAATAATAAATAATGGAACCAGGTCATGCATAAAGGCATAGACAGGATATTCCGATAAAATAATAAATAATGGAACCAGGTCATGCGTAAACGCACAGACATGATATTGTGACAGAATAATAAAGAACGGAACCAGGTCAGGCAAAATTCGCACCGACAGGATATTTTAACAGAATAATAACAGAATTTCACCATGAATGTGGTACTTTGCATAGACAGGTTATTCCAACATAATAATAAGGAATGGAATAACAACAGAATTTCACCATAAATGCGGTACTTTGAATAGACAGATTATTCAATAGAATAATAAGGAATGGAATAACAACAGAATTTCACCATGTATGCGGTACTTCGCATAGACAGGTTATTCCAACAGAATAATAAGTAATGAAATAACAATAGCTCTCTTCATGAATACGAAAGTAATAATACACCTTACCTTAGAAGAAACTGGATATTGGAAAAGTGAGGTAGCAGACTTCTCTTCTTCTTTCTCTCTATAATTTCTCTCTCTAGAGTTTCAGTGAATTCTTAAGAAATAATGAAGGAATAATCTTCTATTTATAGAAGAACTGAAAGTGGCTCTTGGTCTTACCGAAGGGTCAAAAATGACTCTTGGTAATATTGAAGACACAACTACTATTTGAGAAGGGGAAATTAACTCTTGGAACATCGAAGAGACGAGTAACTCTTGGAAAACTGAAGGGACAAATAACTCTTGGAAAACCGAAAGGACAAGTTACTATTAAAACTTTAAACCAACGATCCATATTGATTTACTAATATAATTTCAACCAAAGGTCTAAAAAATTAGTACTTCTCCTCATGGAATAATATCGTACCCAAAAATGATTTAGACCGAAAAAAAATATTTTTTAGGTGAATAGTATCTCGTGAATAGTACTTCGGAATAGTAACCCCGTGAATAGTACTCCGACACGAAAAGTGTCCCAAATACCCGAGTGAATAATACTAGAGTGAATATTAATTGGGTGAATAGTAACTTGTAATAGTAATTCATGAATAGTAATTTGTGAATAGTATTCCAACACAAAAAGTGCTATGAATACCCGATTGAACAATATAACCTCCAGACATCAATTATTATCGAAATAAATGTCGATTTCCACTAACACAAATAATTTCAACACAATGGAAATATCAAATTCATCTTTAATTAACACAAACTTATTCATCATTAATATTATAACTCGCAATATTTAACAGCCAGGTCATTCCTAGGAAAGAGGGGGCTTTCCAATAAGGATTTCTCCCTATTGGCACTCAATTAGGTGACCAAACCTCTCATTGACCGAACTTCTAGACATTGTAAATATTGTAATTTAATAATATGAACAACTTTATCGTCTCAATTATTGATTTAATAATATATCATATTATACAGATGATACTGTGACAATAATTGAATCAATAATATAAGAGATATGATGCAGTAATTACTGTAGCAATAATTGAGTATAACTGAGTGACTTCTTACGTAAGCATCAATAACCAATATCGTGTGCTACTATGCAACCACGTGTATTACTGTACTTTTACTACCGGGTAGTTAAACAGTTTTAATGGTAACACTTCCGCCGTTATTTTTATAAAAAGATAATTTTGTCGTTTTCTTACTACGAAAATACTTCCGTTGTGGGGTCCACCAATGATTGTGCCGTCGTACGAATATTCTCTGTTAAAACTAATATTCCCCGACCAATCAAATATTATATAACCACTTGCTTACTTTGGAAATTTTTTAAATATTACCCACAACTATAATATTATATCATATCCATACCATAATATTTAAAAATATATTTTGAGAGAAATTAATCTTTATTCATAAAAGTTGGGGTCTTACATAATGTCTAAGTAAAGTGCTTATAATTGATGAGGAAGTTAACTTAGTGCTTGAGTAATGAATAGTAAGGAGGTGATTAAGGAGGCGGAATGACTTATTGACCATTAAGCCCTCATTCAGGATTTTCTATAAATAAGAGATGTCTTAGTTCATTTCTTAGTTGTTAAATTTTCTACCAATAACTTATAGCTTATTGGTTAGAGAGAAAAGGCTAGAAAAGCTAGATTTTGTTAATTCAAGAATCAAGAAGAAGAACAAAGCTTAATCAAGTGATATTCAAGGGTAAGATCCTAAACCATTAATCTCTTTCTCTTCAATTGTTAGAGAAGTGAGTAATAGTAGAACATGAATGCTAAGACGAAGTAGAATGATTAATCAAAGGACTGAAGTCATAATAAGCCGTGAATAAGAACTTTGTTCATATGTAAGTTATGAACTAAGGAAGAACTTATAAGAATATGTAAAATGTTTACATGAATTAAATTTATATGATAAGAGGATGCAAGGATGATGGTTAGATGACTAAAACCATTATAATTTATAAACTCATGAAGAACAAGTAATAACTTATCATGTAAATAAGTTAATGAAATATGTATGTTAAGATGTTAGTATAATGGAATGAATCCATTTGAAATGATGAACAAATCATAATAACGAAGTTATGCCGAAATTCACACTATTAGACGATAATCGTCGAATTCGTGAAATGTTCAGAATGGAAGTCAAATTTTGACGTTGAGCTCAGAAACGCTGGTTTTCGATGGAGTATAGTCTCATTTGGCATTATAGAGTTGCGGACTCAAAAATGACTGAATTCTGACTTAGAACGAAGAAACGAGCGTTGAACATTCACGAACGTTTATCGTTTTCATTAAAATGAACTAATAGGTGAATTTTGAGTTAACGGATTTGAAAATGGGAAATTCATGCAAAAAATGTAGAGTATGTAATTTGTGAGCTAAGGGCTTTTTAACGAGCCAATTCAGACTTATAACGAAGAAGTTTTGAGCCTAGGAAGTTCATCGAAAAATTTAACTGTCAATTTTTTTTAGGACTGAGGTCTGGCACCGCAGCGCCAGACAGAGCTTGTTAAGTCACGCCGCAGTGCTGGGGAGAAGGGAGTGGCCACTGCAGAGTGGCACTACAGCGCCACTCGAAGGCATAATACTCGCGTTGTAGCACCATGAACAATTAGGTCAGGTACTGAAGAGTGGCGACGCAGCGCCACTATAGTAAAGAGATGTCGCGCTGCGGCGCCGGTAGGGAAATTTTGTTGACCAAGTTGTTTGTGAACCCAATGGGTTGAAGACAAGTATGGGACATGTAATTACTTAATGAACATGATAAGACCTTCCCTAAATCACTTTTATAGTGATAACTTTAGGAATTTAATGTTGTTTAATGAGTAGTTAAACGAAGAATGTAAAGTATAAGAAAGTGAACTTTATTAAATAATGATGATGACTATAACGTTGAGAGTTATAACTAAAAGTTGTTGAGTATTACGTGAATGTGAACGGTATACAATAAGTGTAGTTAACCAAGGATAATCGAGTTTCGATTAATAACGTAAGAACGTTAGCAAACCATAAGGAGGATTAATAAGTCGAATTGACCTTTATTAATGAAGTAAATTCACTTAAGATATAGAAGAGAAAAAAGTTGGTAAGAACGATATACAACGTAACGGCAAGCCAGAACTAATAATAACAAATCTAATACATGATTATATTGAGAAGAAGGGTAAGATTCATTAGGAACCATGTATGTTTATTCATGACCTAATGTCGTATGTTATGTGGTTATGTGTTGAAGAGACCGTAAAGACTCAAAGAAAAAGTAATTTTACTGTAGCAGACGCTGAAGGCAAGTTTTCTTATGGCTTATCTAACCTTCGTGTTTGCCAGGTTTTCAGTGATTCATGTTATGAGATGCATGAATGGTTTTTATGAAAGTGTCGATGCCATTTTTAACTCAGCTAGAATAATCTTGAAAGATTGATTGATTTATTTATAAGACTTTCAATATAGAATTGATAACGCTATCCTACGCCAATTGTTTGGTACGGATTTAAGGTAAGCCTGAGTATGAATAAACAAATGTATTTTATATTGATTATTCGATGGGCACGCAAGGTTGTCAAAAACTTAAATGTAAATACGTTTAACAGATGAGTGATGATCAACATAGAGTACTATAGGCTGATCACCTAGAAGTGCTCATAAGAAATATCGGACTTACAGTCTTAGTACCTGGGTTGTCCTTTTCATGAATAAAAGCCAGTGATAATGTTCATAGTCTATGGACCTACTCAGAATTTCCAAGCAACTATTTGTACTTCGAAATTGTGTTATGAGATGAGAAGTGTTATTCAATATTTCATAGTACTTCATAGCTATTGTTCAGTTAATGAAGAATAATCATATGATTCTCGAAGTGGTATTTATATAATATATTGTTAGACTTGTTGAGCTAGTTATGCTCACTTCTTGCTTGAATCATATGATTGCAGCTAAGGTCGAAAGAACCGAGGGTTCCATGAGAGATAAAGGCAAGGCGAAGATGAATGGCTAGTTTATTCTGTAATAGACTAGTATGTTTGTATGAATTATATTACAACGAACACAGAATGTAATGGTTTCAGAACCTGGGAATGGGATATATTATTATTAATGTAATAAGAATGTCGTTGATAGACATTCAAAGCATTTTACAACAACAATATTCAGTAAAACATCAATTTCGGTCCAAGACCTTGAGCATTTCATAAGTTCTTTTGAAAAGGACATCTCGACACTTAGTCAGTAAGTTTGACATTTCTTACGAGCACGTCTAGGTGATCAGCCTATATTACTCTATGTTGATCAACACTACATTCATTAAACATATGTACGTTTATGTTGTGGCAACCTCACGTGCCTGTCGTTTGACGACGAAACATTTTTAGCATACTCAGTCTTCGTTTGAAAACCACACCAATATAGCTTGGTAAACACTACCCATGCTTGATAGAAACATAATATAAGTCTAGCCGAAAGAACTAGCTATGACTTCATCATACAAGACTTCATGCGTAAGGATACATGAATTACAAAGCTTGTCCAGATTGAACTGGAACAAGGGTCAGAATACTTGCCTTTAGCATCTGCTATAGTTATTACAGATTCACGTTAAGTCTCTACAGTAAATGATAACATCACATAACACATTAGGTCATGAATGAACATACATGGTTCCTAATGAATCTTACCATTCTTCTCAATCTAATTATGACTTAGATTTGTTATTATTGGTTCCGGCTTTTCGTTATGTCATTCTTACATTCACATTACGTTCATGTTTAATTACTTAGTTTCAGCATTTAGACAACAAAATTAAGGTTTAACAATACCCTACAACACCTCATTAAGTTCCTTAGTTCATTACTAAACAGTTATCATTCATTTCATACTTATAAACTTTTTTCTCTGACAAAACCCTAGCACTGGCGCTGCGGCGCCACCCTTCCTTCTTTATGTCGCGTTACGACTCCACTCTGTAGTGGCTAAAGACCGGACTCGACGATACGGCGCGAGTTTTTGTGCTACATATCGCGCTACGACGCGAAACTTCAGTAGGTACGTGCACTGTATATGGTGTTGCAGCGCCACCAATATACCTTGGGTTGGCGTCGTGGTGCCAACTCTGTGCAGCAAATTTTTTTTACTGACTTTTAACTTTGTGAAATTCCTGGACGCATAAGTTCTTTGTTATAAGTCCGAATTGGCTCGTTCAAAAGCTTACGGTTCACAAATTACATACTCTACGTGTTCTTACAAGAATTTTATCTATTTGACTTCGTTTGTTAAAAATTCACCTATTAGTTCATGTTTAACGAAAACAGTAAACGTTTGTGAACGTTCAACGTTCGTTTCTTCGTTCTAAGTCAGAATCCGGTAATTTTCGAGTCAGCAACTCTATAATGCCAAATATGACTTGTCTCCATCGAAAAACAACATTTCCGAATTCAAACACAAAATTTGACTTCTATTCCGAGAATTTCACGAATTCGACAATTACTGTCCAATCGTGTGAATTCCGGTAAAACTTCATTACTAACAATTTGATAAATGTTCTAAATGGATTCTAACCATCATATGAACATTTTAAACTACTTATTACATCAACTTATTTTCAAGTTAGGTTTTGACTTATTCTTCATAAGTTCATGACTTAATAACTTATAAACTACAAGTTTCCATTCATTATGACTTATTATAGATTTAAGTCCTTTAATCAACATTCTCACATCTTATCAAACATACTAACATCATATGGCAAACATATGACAAGTTCATCATAAGTTCATAACCTATTTAGGTTTAAGTTACTTATTCCTGACTTATTCGACTTAAGTCCATTGCTTATTCAATTCTTACATATTCTTAGCATACATGCTTATTAAGTTACACTTCTCTTATCACCCTACAATGATAGAGATGAAGATTATTAAACAAGATTTTTACCCTTGAAGAACTAGTACTTCTCTTCTTCTTGAAAATCTAGTAAAGAAGGTTTAACTTATTCTTGGCTTAATCTCTCTAACAGTTAAGTTACTTAACTTGTTGAAAGTTTGGAAGAAAATGAACAAGCAAAATAATAAAATCTAACTTGTTATTTATAGAAGTCTTTAAGTTAGGGCATAGGAGTCATTAGGACATCCCACCTCCTTAATACACCTCCTTACTATTCATTACTTGCTAAGCACAACACTTATCGTAAGACCCCGAATTTTATGAAATAAAAATATTCAATTTTTTATAATTATTATTCATTAAATGGTTAACTTGATAAAAGTGGTTAATTTTTTATAATTCTGTTAAGGGTGATATATATAAAATTTTCAAAATGCGCAAGTGGTTATAAAATACTCATTTCTGTCGGGGAATATTCGTTTGGTCGTAGAATATTCTTGTTGTCAGGGAATATTTGTACGACGGCGCAGCCATTTGTGGGCCCCATAACAGAATAACTATTGGATGAAGAAAATGACAAGTTTTAGTTTTTATAAAGAACGGTATAATTGTTATCGTTAACACTATTGGATTACCTAGTGGTTAAAATACAGGAATACACGTGGTTGCACAGTAGCACACGGTATTGCACATTATTTTTGAATTATTGATTCTTACGTAAGAAGGCACTACTCAATAATTATTACAGTAATTACTGTTTAATATTTTATTTTATTAATTCAATAATTACTACATTGATATTTTATATTATTATTGTTTCAATAATTGTCACGACACAATATTTCCCATTATCAAATCAATAATTCATATTATTTGAATAATATTATTAGATAGCATTATTGGCTGTGATAGCCCCGAATCCAGGTCCCAAATCACCTCGGATCCGGTATAAACATAAATTGTTTATACAATACATTACACACTATTCCCCAAGGTCGAGTAACCTTAACTTATACACAATTCATAAACTATTTATCACACAACAATATTTATCAAAGTATACTATTACAAACTAGACACACATTTTATCCCAAGCCGGACTTGGCATTATCTTTTCCTGTATCCGAACGCATTCGCCTTATCTGCAATGTTTTATCGTGATATAGCAAGGGTGAGCATGAAAGTTGCCCAGCAAGTTTAAATATAATAATATAACGATATATCATGATTGAAGAGTATGAATAATAAGCTGGCTATAATTCATCAATATAATTGAGAACTAGCACGAATAAACTTTTGACTGAACGAGTTTTAAACATGAACAAACATTTTTGAACCAACTGGTAATGAAGGTGATCGGCCTTTCATACCTGACTTATACATGCAAGATGTACAGAGTACAATTTTTGTGGCAATCAGCAATGATTAACCATAAGCTTGAATAAAACACTCTTATTAGAGTTAAGTATAAAGAAACTTGCCTGGAACGTTGATTACCGCAATGCAATTTTTAACACTTTACCCGAAGACCTAATATTAATAATATAGATCTCCAATAATTAGAATAATATCACCACAGTATAATACTGTTATATATTTACACACATAATAACCTAAACACATTACCACATAATTCTATCAGTCTATACAGCACATAATACATAGCATCAAGTCAAACTATTTTAGTCTGGCTTGAAACCGACACAATTCTATCATCCCGATGGTCTAGTCGGACAAAAATCGAGTTTAAGTTCAATTAAACTCTGTCTAACCACTTAACCATTATCACAGCTAATTTCTTATCAGACAAAACATTTTTCCTAGGCTCGTACTAATTTTCGGATAATTATTATCATTTATCAACATTTTTCAATCTTTAAAACCGTATTTAAATGAATTAAATACTACATAATACCTTAATCATTAATATTTATTTAATATTAAATATTAATAAAAATCATTACATAATATTATAATATAATTATAATATCACAAAGTATTTTTAATACTTTAAAATCATTTTTAAATGATTTTCCAACAATTAAATCCATTATCCGATAATTGCTATTAATATTAAAATATTAATATTTTCATGACAAAATATCAAAAGTTATATTTTATAACTTAAAATATTTTTATAACACTTAAATCATTTTTATATAATTTATAAAGCATTAATTCCAATTTTCCTTAACTTATTTAATAAATCTATTAAATAAACTAATTATCATTAATACTGATTAATTAATGAATTTCATCACAAAATATTAAAAGTCATCAAAAATAACTTAAAATATTTTCTTATACCATAATATTATTTTTCATGATTTTTCATGAATTAAAACCATTTTTATATAATTTATTTAATATTATAATTAAATAAATAAATACCATTTATATTCCAAAAATATCAAATATTTTCAAAATATACTTAAAATAGTTAAAAACTATTTTTCAAAATTTAAAATAATTTTTCAGAATTTATTTTGTATTTTTAATAATTAAAAACCATTTTTTTCTAATTTTTAAATCATTTTCTGTAATTTCCGAAATTAAGCGTCGCTAAAGGGGCCCTATAGCGACAGAACCGTCGCTATAGGTGTTCTTGGTGTTCTTGAGACCTTCATGTCAGTTTACCGGTTGGGTGGTTTGACCGGCTGTAGATCTTTGCTCCTTACGTTTCCTAGACCGATAAAGTGTCAAGATTGTAGTACTAATGTAATATTACAACCTCAAACTGATTTCATGGTCATTACATCAAATAACAGCAAGATCTAAGCCTCCTAATATCATGTCAGAGTTGTTCTTCATTTCTGGGTTTTCCAGAAATGAAGAACAGTTACAGGGTACCACTTTTGATTCTCTATAACTTTGATTCTAGAGCATGTTTGTATGATCTAAAAGTTCCAACATGTAGTACACATGACAGGTTACAATTATATTATATTATATCAACCTAAAAACATCACAACTGAGAGATCAAAGCCGGTCAATTTCTGACAAAAACTCGGCTGATGAAGATCTGGGTTTTCCAGAAAACCTTCATCAGGCAGTTTGGTCAACTACGTTTGACCATATATTTCTATAATTTGGCTACGGATATAGGTGATATGAAGGCATTAGTATATAGTCCTTCTATCAGGCTACAAGATACAAAACACAAATTAGCAAAACAAACTAAACAAATACAAGATCTGAAGCCTGCAAAACCTTGTCAAATAACACGATGGGTTCTGGGTTACCCAGGATTCAGTTTCTGTGAACGGTCAACGTGGTTTGACCGAGCATAAATGATGATCTAGACTAGATCTGACCCTGCTTCCAGTTGAAGAGTAAAGACCTCATGGCACACTACAGATTCATTACATAAAACACATAAAACACTTAACACACACGGATCTAAAAGCCCTGACATTTGAATGTCAGACAACTTTTTTCCAACTTTTCCAGATTTTCTAAAATGCTAGATTCGAGCATCTAGGTGTTATGGATCCATGATCCAACAACCCAGATCTCTAATTGACACCTTATAACACATATTTAACCAACAAACAACAACATTAAACATCAAAATCATAGATTTGCAAGGTTAGGGTTTTTATACCTTTTTATGCTTTGATTTTGATTCTTGATCTTTGATTTTTGATCTTGGCTAGCCAAGACTGGATCATGGCTTAAATTTTCCCTTTCTATCACTCTTCACTCCCGAATTTTAGAGAGAGAGTGGCTTGGGAGAAAAATGATAGCTCAAAGTGTCCTTTTCTCTCTCTTTAATCTATTAATATGATATGATACATTGTATGTTGCAAGTTAAGTGGCTGAGATTGCTGGATATTTGTCAAATGCTAGGTTTTAGGGTTGCTCACCACTCCCCTTAGGTTTAGATCTATAAGTTTTGTTAAATAATGCACTAAGGGTAAAATGGACATTTAGCATACTAAATTAATGGCATTCTTGTAATTGGACAAACCCTTAGGGTTTAGGGTTTAGAAATTTTAGGGTTTAGGGTTTGGAGCATTTAGGGTTTAGGTTGTAACCCTTAACTTTGTAATTTAATTTCTACATTTCCGAATTTCGGTTTTCAAAATAGAAAATTAATATTTAAAAATTATAATTAGGATTTACTAATTATATTAAAATTCCTTAATCATACTTAAATCTTGTTAATTAGGATTAATAATTCCTAATTAAAATTGCTAATTACACAATTAGGGTCAAAATCACATATTAGGGTTTATAACCCACTAATTAGGGTTTCTAATAGAAAATAAATTTTCTAATTTTAGAAATTAAATCTCGTAATTAGATTAGAGTTTTCTAATTACTCATAAATTGAAATAATTAGGATTAGGGTTTCCTAATTAGCATTGCTAATTTTAGCAATTAAATCCACAATTGAGCATTAGGATTTCTAACGGAACAATTTGGGTTCCAAAAATTGGAAATTAGGGTTTGCTAATTAATTAACATTTACCCTAATTAGTAGTATAATTAATACCACATAAGCATTATAATTATCCTTTCAATTCCCAGATTAGGGCTTCATTTTATCAGAATCTGAAATTATGGTTTTCAGATCTGGTATTAGGGTTTTCTAATAATCAAATCGGGTTTTCAAATTCAGAATTAGGGTTTTGTAATCAATTTGTTAAGATTAACCCTAATTAATCCTATAATTATTTACACTTATGACATTAAGTTCCCGACTTAGGGTTTCATCATCGAATTAGGGTTTTGGATTCCAGAACTGATTGTAGGGTTTCCAGAACCAGTTTTCTAGGATTTCTTGTTAAACGCTAGGATTTTTTTAACCGAACGTTGACGTTCTTAATATATAATTAGGGTTTGACACATATGTAATTAATTTGGTCAACCGTTGGCCCTTAACAACATTTAGCACACATACATAACCCTATTCACAGAATTTAATCACATAAATCCTTAATCCTGAATAATTCACCTATATCCTTCACAAAATTTTGAAATCATCAAAATTTCACCCTAATAATATCAAACACATACACTTATTTCTGTCTAGGTCTAATATTTGACCTTAAATCAATCATTTAAGATTTTAATAAACTGTCTAAATTCTCGGGTTGTCACATTCTCTCATCTTTATAAGAATTTCGACCCCGAAATTCACCTTACACCTTATATCGTGCACCTTACACCTTTCACACATATTAGCTTGCTACCCAATACACCACTCACAAGAGTAAAAGTTTTCAAATTATGTTGAGGGGTCATATAGACCATGAACACATAGTTTTAACGGTATTTATACCGCAAAACAAAACAATTACTTGGTATGTTTACAATCACAAAGAAGGTAAACTACCGTTGCTAGTACTTTAGGTAATTAGCCCATCGTACAGTTACGTCATGCATAACGTATTAATCATTTTTAGCGAATATTTACGCTACTAGATTGGATTATTTATCCAAACATTATCGTTCACCTCAGTCTTATCATTGGATTCCGTCACCAAAATAATTTGGTTCGGGAAATTTCATTCAATAAACACTTGGAGTTTTTATAACATTAGTCTAGCTGAATCAAATAGCATAGACTCATATCAATAATTCAATTCAATCGAATTATTTAGATGTAGCCAAACCCCGTTGGCAAATTAAAATTTTTGAAAACATTTTTGAGAATGACGTCATGATGCCGCACTGTATTTACAGTCCGTTGAGGATTCTGTCATTTGGTGATTTTATCATGCTACATCATACCATAGTGGAATAGTGACTTTAGGTCAAATTCACACTAAGTAATAATGCATTGATGAATCCATTATTTTTATCATCTCTGCACCAGGTTACATGGTACATAAGTGATAAATAAAACAATTTTTTGATATTTCAAATCATTTGCGTCTAGCCGAAATAAGTAGCATAGACTGTACTTTAAACCGTTTCAAAAATGATTACGAGTCTACATTTTTTTTAAAAGGCACATAGTGCGTATTTAGCTTGATGTCAAAAATTTGAAGTTTAGCATAGCTAGGAGTTTAGGAAAACCTAAGTCTCCACTAATGATCATTTGCTTAACAATCTATCTGTTCCTATAATCCTTAACACTCCATTCACACACAACTATACTCAATTCATAAAACCACACTTATGAGTTCATAACCTGGCCACAATTATATGAGTTTACGAACTTACCCTAGTCTGACCTTTGGAGTCCGTTCGATGAGGGGCTCATAAACATTTCATATAACGATGAGTCAAGAATGTCACATAAGTATGAGTTCTAAGAACTCGTACTTAATCCTATATTCTCTACCTATGACCTATTTATCTATATATAATAACTAGCGTGACACAACATTTCAATGGTTACCAATGCCACCAACTAAGTAGTTTTTACACCAAGTACAATTCCCCGCCCATACAAGAAATCATACAACTCAGTTTCTAACACGAGTCCTTATTGAAATCCCCACCTAATCTTAATCCCCTTTTCCCATACGAATTTCATTTAATCCGTATCCATAATCCATAACTCTTTCATGAGTTTTCATAGTACCATTTCATAGTACAACTTACACACAGCATCTTGTTGTAAACTTTTAATCATCAGATTGATTCATTTTCCTTATCATAACCTTTATCAGATCACGGAGTGATCTTATCGTATATATTACGATTCAATTCCATACACTATGATCGTTTTATTTTACGATCTTCTATTCCTGCACTTTCAGTCTTTTAGACTCGATCTATTCACCATTACTGTTCAACTTTATTATCAGAGTTAGGGAACTCTGTGTCTTAACAACTTACCTGAGATTCATCTTTGAATCTTACCGACCAACTAACTCTATGTGAGTTAGTCTTATCCTAATCACATGCGGTTATTGGTCTCAGGTATTCATACCTAAGATTCATAACCAACAGCTCTGATACCAACTGTGATAGCCCCGAATCCAGGTCCCAAATCACCTCGGCTCCGGTATCCTATTTCTATAACTATTTGCGAAAGATATAAACATAAATTGTTTATACAATACATTACACACTATTCCCCAAGGACGAGTAACCTTAACTTATACACAATTCATAAACTATTTATCACACAACAATATTTATCAAAGTATACTATTACAAACTAGCCGCACATTTTATCCCAAGCCGGACTTGACATTATCTTTTCCTGTATCCGAACTCATTCGCCTTATCTACAATGTTTTATCATGATATAGCAAGGGTGAGCATGAAAGTTGCCCAGCAAGTTTAAATACAATAATATAACGATATATCATGATTGAAGAGTATGAATAATAAGCTGACTATAATTCATCAATATAATTGAGAACTAGCACGAACAAACTTTTGACTAAACAAGTTTTAAACATGAACAAACATTTTTGAACCAACTGGTAATGAAGGTGATCAGCCTTTCATACCTGATTTATACATGCAAGATGTACACTAGTACAATTTTTGTGGCAATCAGCAATGATTAACCATAAGCTTGAATAAAACACCTCTTATTAGAGTTAAGTATAAAGAAACTTGCCTGAACCGTTGATTACCGCAACGCAATTTTTAACGCTTTACCCGAAGACCTAATATTAATAATATAGATCTCCAATAATTAGAATAATATCACCACAGTATAATACTGTTATATATTTACACAGAATAACCTAAACACATTACCACATAATCCTATCAGTCTATACAGCACATAATACATAGCATCAAGTCAAACTATTTCATTCTGACTTGAAACCGTACACAATTCTATCAGCCCGACTGGTCTAGTCGGACAAAAATCGAGTTTAAGTTCAATTAAACTCTGTCTAACCACTTAACCATTATCACAGCTAATTTCTTATCAGACAAAACATTTTTCCTAGGCTAGTAATAATTTTCGGATAATTATTACCATTTATCAATATTTTTCAATCCTTAAAACCGTATTTAAATGAATTAAATACTACATAATATCTTAATCATTAATATTTATTTAATATAAAATATTAATGAAAATCATTACATAATATTATAATATAATTATAATATCGCAAAGTATTTTTAATACTTTAAAATCATTTTTATATGATTTTCCAACAATTAAATCCATTATCCGATAATTGCTATTAATATTAAAATATTAATATTTTCATGCCAAAATATCAAAAGTTATATTTTATAACTTAAAATATTTTTATTACACTTAAATCATTTTTATATAATTTATAAAGCATTAATTCCATTTTTCCTTAATTTATTTAATATATCTATTAAATAAACTAATTATCATTACTATTGATTAATTAATGAATTTCATCACAAAATATTAAAAGTCATCAAAAATAACTTAAAATATTTTCTTATACCATAATATTATTTTTCATGAATTAAAACCATTTTTATATAATTTATTTAATATTATAATTAAATAAATAAATACCATTTATATTCCAAAAATATCAAATATTTTCGAAATATACTTAAAATAGTTAAAAACTATTTTTCAAACTTTAAAATAATTTTTCAGAATTTATTTTGTATTTTTAGTAATTAAAAACCATTTTTTCTAATTTTTAATTCATTTTCTGTAATTTCGAAATTAAGCGTCGCTAAAGGGGCCCTATAGCGACAGAACCGTCGCTATAGGTGTTCTTGGTGTTCTTGAGACCTTCATGTCAGTTTACCTGGTTGGGTGGTTTGACCGGACTGTAGATCTTTGCTCCTTACGTTTTCCAGACTGATAAAGTGTCAAGATTGTAGTACTAATGTAATATTACAACCTCAAACTGATTTCATGGTCATTACATCAAATAACAGCAAGATCTAAGCCTCCTAATATCATGTCAGAGCTGTTCTTCATTTCTGGGTTTTCCAGAAATGAAGAACAGTTACAGGGTACCACTTTTGATTCTCTGTAACTTTGATTCTAGAGCATGTTTGTATGATCTAAAAGTTCCAACATGTAGTACACATGACAGGGTACAATTATATTACATTATATCAACCTAAAAACATCACAACTGAGAGATCAAAGCCGGACAATTTCTGACAAAAACTCGGCTGATGAAGATCTGGGTTTTCCAGAAAACCTTCATCAGGCAGTTTGGTCAACTACGTTTGACCATATATTTCTACAATTTGGCTACTGATATAGGTGATATGAAGGCATTAGTATATAGTCCTTCTATCAGGCTACAAGATACAAAACACAAATTAGCAAAACAAACTAAACAAATAAAAGATCCGAAGCCTGCAAAACCTTGTCAGATAACACGATGGGTTCTGGGTTACCCAGAATTCAGTTTCTGTGAACGGTCAACGTGGTTTGACCGAGCATAAATGATGATCTAGACTAGATCTGACCCTGCTTCCAGTTAAAGAGTAAAGACCTCATGGCACACTACAGATTCATTACATAAAACACATAAAACACTTAACACATACGGATCTAAAAGCCCTGACATTTGAATGTCAGACGACTTTTTTCAACTTTTCCAGATTTTCTAAAATGCTAGATTCGAGCATCTAGGTGTTATGGATCCATGATCCAACAACCCAGATCTCTAATTGACACCTTATAACACATATTTAACCAACAAACAACAACATTAAACATCAAAATCATAGATTTGCAAGGTTAGGATTTTTATACCTTTTTATGCTTTGATTTTGATTCTTGATCTTTGATTTTTGATCTTGGCTTGCCAAGACTGGATCATGGCTTAAATTTTCCCTTTCTATCACTCTTCATTCCCGAATTTTAGAGAGAGTGTGGCTTGGGAGAAAAATGATAGCTCAAAGTGTCCTTTTCTCTCTCTTTAATCTATTAATATGATATGATACATTGTATGTTGCAAGTTAAATGGCTGAGATTGCTGGATATTTGTCAAATGCTAGGTTTTAGGGTTGCACAACCACTCCCCTTAGGTTTAGATCTACAAGTTTTGTTAAATAATGCACTAAGGGTAAAATGGACATTTAGCATACTAAATTAATAGCATTCTTGTAATTGGCCAAACCCTTAGGGTTTAGGGTTTAGGGTTTGGAAATTTTAGGGTTTAGGGTTTGGAAATTTTAGGGTTTAGGTTGTAACCCTTAACTTTGTAATTTAATTTTTACATTTCTGAATTTCGGTTTTCAAAATAGAAAATTAACATTTCAAAATTATAATTAGGATTTACTAATTATATTAAAATTCCTTAATCATACGTAAATCTTGTTAATTAGGATTAATAATTCCTAATTAAAATTGCTAATTACGCAATTAGGGTCAAAATCACAGATTATGGTTTATAACCCACTAATTAGGGTTTCTAATAGAAAATAAATTTTCTAATTTTAGAAATTAAATCTCGTAATTAGATTAGAGTTTTCTAATTACTCATAAATTGAAATAATTAGGGTTAGGGTTTCCTAATTAGCATTGCTAATTTTAGCAATTACATCCACAATTGAGCATTAGGATTTTTGACGGAATAATTTGGGTTCCAAAAATTGGAAATTAGGGTTTGCTAATTAATTAACCTTTACCCTAATTAGTAGTATAATTAATACCACATAAGCATTATAATTATCCTTTCAATTCCCTGATTATGGCTTCATTTTATTAGAATCTGAAATTAGGGTTTTCAGATCTGGTATTAGGGTTTTCTAATAATCAAATCGGGTTTTCAAATTCAGAATTAGGGTTTTGTAATCAATTTGTTAAGATTAACCCTAATTAATCCTATAATTATTTACACTTATGTCATTAAGTTCCCGATTTAGGGTTTCATCACCGAATTAGGGTTTTGGATTCCCGGAACTGTCATTAGGGTTTCCAGAACCAGTTTTCTTGGATTTCTTGTTAAACGCTAGGATTTTCTAACCGAACGTTGACGTTCTTAATATATAATTAGGGTTTGACACATATATAATTAATTTGGTCAACCCTTGACCCTTAACCACATTTAGCACACATACATAACCCTATTCACAGAATTTAATCACATAAATCCTTAATCCTGAATAATTCACCTATATCCTTCACAAAATTTTGAAATCATCAAAATTTCACCCTAATAATATCAAACACATACACTTATTTTCTGTCTAGGTCTAATATTTGACCTTAAATCAATCATTTAAGATTTTAATAAATTGTCTAAATTCTCGGGTTGTCACATTGGCAATGTCTAGAAAGTTCTCTCAAGGAGAGGTTTGGTCACCTAATTGCACGCCAATAAGGAGAAATTCTTATCGGATAGCCCCCTCTTTCCTAGGAACGGCCTGGTTGTCATTATTGTGATTCTGTAATATTATTTATGAATAATTATTTATTGATTTATATGACAAGGAAATATTTATTTTATGTGGATATAAATGATGAATATATTTTATGTGGTTGTAAATGAAGGAATTAGTGTTGAGGTGTTTTATCAGTATTTTGTCGGAATGGAGGCATTAAAAATCAAATCAGTGTTCTTAAAGCTCTATTGTATGAGTTATAATTTTAATCCGACCGTTGGATTATTGTGATTTTTGGATATGTTATACATATATAAGTTGAATATATTCCCACAAATTTTGAATCGTTAAAAATTAATATATGATTTATTATGAATTTTAAAAGGTGTTGAAAATCGTCCGTTTGTGGATTTCAGATATTTTCTGTCTGGAATTTGAAAACACTTAAAGCCACAAAGTTGTAGAGAATTCGATTTCGTGTGGAATGTATATAAAATTCGTATTTTTTTTTGATAAAAGGGCTATTTATTATAAATTACTGAAGTTTCAGAAAATAAAATATTTTTTAGTAAAATTGGGTAGAACCAACTTTTGGTTGGTGTTGAATACATGTACTGATTTTGGGTGGGCCCCACTGTGGTGGCTGAGATTTTGATCAAAAGTAGCATGCGGGAAGTTTTCAATAAATTAATAATATTTTATTAATTTAGTCTCCTTTGGCGTTCTAGCATTTTCCTATAAATAGGCGCTTAAGTTAGAATTGAAAATCACACCAGAAACATAAGTTTTATCTCTCTATATTATCGAGCGTATTTTTGTGAGTATTTAGATACTTTGAGAGTTTCTAATCAGTGCAAGTTTCATTAAGCGTTATATCCGATATTTCAGTCAGAAATACAACTCTTTTGAGGTAAGGGATTGTAAAGGTTATTATGTTTTTCAGTTTCGTACTTTTTTTTATCTTCAAAAATTCTAGAAAAATTTGAAATGATAATTTGATGAGTTTTCTAGATGGTGTCCAAAAATGGAAATTTTTGGATGTATAGATTATGAGTTATGAATTTTATGAGAAGAGACTAATTTAAAAGTAAACCCTTATAACTACTTGTGGTTAACTCCAAAATTGGTGAAATTTTTATTGGGAGTACATGTATATAATAGCAGTATACTATATAAATTCCAGAATTTTTGGACAAAAGTACAGTATATGATAAATGTCTAAATATTCGGCAGTTTTGGCCATATGAAAAATAGTAAATAAATTTTAAAAATTCTGAGAAAAATATATTTTCAATATGAGACTATATTCTGCTAAATTCCACAAAAAGAATATTTGTTTTTACTGATTTGGTATTTTTCATGAAAATGGACTAGTTATGTGTAAATAAATTAAATATGTTATGTGGAGTAAGAAAATTGAAAAATATAATTTTATGGCTTGAGAATCCTATATGAGGTATATGCACCTTTTTGATGAGGGTTTTGGTTATTGGTGAAGAAATCTTATGAGTTTGGCATTTTAGGATGATTAAATGCATTAATTAATAATGTGTAAACAATTAAAATAAATTATTTATAAGTTTAAGAAATGATTAAATATTGTTGTAATATTAATAATATTAGATTATGAGATTATTAAGTGATTTATAACATATAGATTAAGGTGTTATAAATATTGATATGAATTTTATTGTGAAACTTTATCTTTTCGTATCGGAGTTACTATTTACGAGTTACTATTCACGAGTTACTATTTACGGGGTACTATTCACGACAAAATTGATTTCTTTTTCTGACCAAATTATCGTTGATTTATGAATCTTACTCTTGAAATTAAATACATGTTTTGATCATATTGTTTTTATTATCATATATAACATTTTTATAATCATGGTGAAGAAATTTTCCTTTGACTTGAGTGTAAAGATGGGTAGATTATTGGTATGATCGTGACTATGGGTTCTCTTTGGCCAGTAGTGCAAAGTTGAATCGTTGACTAGTATTATCATGACCATTGAATTTACAATTGAATATTTTTAGCTTAAGTGCAAAGGTGTATTGATCAACATGGTTATAATTATGGTTTATATAAATTCTGAAATGATTATGTATTTCTTTGAGATATTAATATCTTTGGCCTGTAGTACAAAGATGAATTATTGATGAATATCTTTGGCCCATAGTGAAAAGATGACATGTTGTTGAATATCTTTGGCTTGTAGTGCAAAGATGACCTGTTGTTGAATATCTTTGGCATGTAGTGCAAAGATGAACTGTTAATGAATATCTTTGGCCCACAGTGCAAAGATGAATTTAGTGGTATGATTATGAACAGGAACTGTGATTTGGTATAACCATGATCATTGATGTTTCAAGTGAAGACATGTGATGAAAAATTATCTTCGTCGTTGATGAAAAGAGGAATTTAGAACTACAATTATGATTATAAATTATATACGTGATTGTGGACAAAAACTGTTGATTGATGTTATATGGATAAAACATTATTGGTGGACTTTTAACATAGAGAAGATAATAGACCTTATGGTTTATTTGACTCTTCTAATGGATTGTTCGTTCTGCTGCAACTATGGTTGAAAAGTTTTTCATCTACCATATGTTCTAAATCTCTGATTCATTACTGACGAAGGCTATTGATAATTTAATTATCTTTGGTCATGATATTATTTACTTGGCTAGTTGTGCTAACCCTTTTAGTTTCATAATTACTTTCAGGTAATAAGAGTGTAGCTGGGTCGAGCGGGGATAACAGTGGAATAGTGTGATGGTCCGAGACTGTCAACGTTTCTCAACACATTATAAAACTGGCATAACATACAATATATAATTGTATTGAGGACCTAAGATGTGTGTGTCGTATATTATACGTCACTTAATAATTGATTTTGGTGAACAACAATAGGTGAGGCAAACCCAACGTTGGAATGGTGTTTTTCCACTATCATACAAGATGTCTAATGACATATAAACTTGTGTTATCATAAAATAGGGTTGTGCACATCCACTTACTGAGTATATCTACGAGCACTGCCTATATATTATTAGAGTTTGGTTAAAATATAATTTTCAATTGTAGACAGTGGAGATAGTTATATGTCAAGAGAAGACTCACCATTGGAAAGAACATGATAGTAATCTTCTCATTTTTCTTTGGGGAACTATTGGGTCAACCAAGGATAATTCTGTGGTCATATGATATCTATCATAACCTAGACTCATGGCCTCCCATGTATGAAGACTTCCTTGAACATTTTCCAAAGATTTGAATTTTTATAACAGTTATTGACTGTACCTTTATGTAAGGTATCAATGTGACGTGTTATCCAAGTAAAGGGATGACAGTCACAGTTATTATATAAACTCTCAGTATATGTGTTGTCGTATTTTGCATGACAATTATAATAAAAAGTTGTAGTTGTTTCTATACCATGTATTTCACGACTCAGAATAGGTTGGGTGGATTAGACCTATTTTGGGGGTGTCACACTTATCCTTTACTTGGTCATTACATAAAGTTCTTGCCCACCAATTCACCCATGGGTTGCTCCATGGATCCTAATTATCCATTGGTTCATGATTTGGGCCTAAATCTAATTAACTTAAGTTAACTTAACTTTGGGCTTGCATTAATAATCACTTGGGCTTGCACCTTAATTCTTATTGGATTCTACCAATATGGTAATAATCCTACAAGTCCCACTTAATTGGCTAAAAGCCTTATAACATAAACTATACTTATAATCCTTGTATTCTAGCTCTTATATTAATTTATAATATATGTTATTCCATTCTCCATACATACTCGTATAATACTTCGTATTATACTTGTATTCAATACCTCATACAATGTTTGCATATCATACGATCAATACACTCTCTTCCTAACGTTTAATATTCCTAACGTTCTCTAATTAAGTCTGCATGCGAAATATTACATTTTTTATAGTAGCCCCAAATTCGGGTCCTAATCACCATAGATCTGGTATACTATTTCTATAACTAATTGCGAAAGATATAAATATAAATTGTTTATACATTACACTTTACACACTATTCTCCAAAATCGAGTAACCTTAACTTATACACAATTCATAAAGCTATCTAACATATATCATATTTATCAAACTATACTATTACAAATTAGCTTCACATTTTAACCCAAGCTGAACTTGACATTACTCTTTTTCCTGTATCCGAACGCGTTCGCCTTATCTGCAATGTTTATCATGATATAGCAAGGGTGAGCATGAAAGTTGCCCAGCAAGTTTAAATACAATTTAATGATATATCATGATTGAAAGAGTCTAAATAATAGGTTGGCTATAATTCATCAATATAATTGAGAACTAACACGAACAAACTTTTAACTGAACAAGTATTAAACATGAACAAGTATATCTGGACCAAAAGGTAATGAAGGTGATCAGCCTTTCATACCTGACTTATACATGCAATAGGTACAGAGTACAATTCTATATGACAATCAACAATGATTAACCATAAGCATATCTGAATGAAACTACTCTTTGTAGAGTTAAGAAAAACTTACATATACCATTAATTACCGCTACGCAATTTATATCACTTTATCTGAAGACCTAATATTAGTAATATAGATCTCCAATATTAAATTAATATCATCATAATATAATACTATTATATATATACACATAGAATATCTAAACACATAACACATATCCCTATTAGTCTATTCAACACATAAAACTTGGTATTAGGTCAAACTAATTCAGTCTGACTTAAAATTGACACAATTCTATCATCCTGACGGTCTAGCCGAACAAATAACGAGTTTAAGTTCAATTAAACTCTGTCTGAACACTTCACAATTATTTATTATCAGTCAAATTATTTTTCCTAGGCTTGTAATAATTTTCAGATAATTATTACTGTTAACGCCAAGTTTTGCCAGCGCGTCCAATCACAGAATCCACGTGCTATAACCTTCACAATAACAGATCACACAGAAGCTTGACAAGCTTGTGCCACCGGGGGATAGCTCCGGAGTGAGAATAAGTACAGGCCGTTCACAAGGTTTAACAATGGAGGCTAAGTGTTTAGTGCTCAAAAGTAGGTATTACCTGTTAATTGTAACCTTGGCCTTGCATTTATAGTACTCACCACCTTTAGAATCCTTCTCCGAGTCGAATTAGGACTCCTAGTCATGGTAGTTACCATAACTTGGGTCCAACACAATCTCCTTAAAAGGTGCAAGTAGAATCCAATCTAATCGCTACCTTTGGAGTTACCTTATTCAATTATGATTAGGATCCTAGACTCTGCATGCAGAAGAGCCCACTGTACAGGCCCAAACGATCCCACCATCCATATCGAGCCTCGGCCCAAAGGACTCGAAGTCTCGACCCCGAACACCACATGACAGGGTAAGGTTCCGGCCCAAAGGGTTCGGATGCCAACCCTGAAGAACATCCACAAAGGTGGGGCTCCGGCCCAGAAGGACTCGGATGCCAACCCGAACACCTCCAACCTCTCCATGGGCTTCAGCCCAGTGGTCTCCTAAAGCCCTTCTAATGTCAGACCTTCGGCCCACGTGAAGTTCGGTAAAACGCTCCCAAATATTTCCCCCTAGTCTCTGATTGTAAGGTACTTATAATTGGAGACTTGAAAGGTCAGGTATTCGAAAGGTCACGACAGATAATGATGAGTTGTCTAGAGAATCCAAATGGTCTGTCCTTATTTCATAAAACGTTGCATGCCTTCCCATGCCTGGTCCCACCTTGGGCATTTAATAATCGCCCTTGGGTAGCGTGTGGACACACCTATAAATACCCCCTTCCCCCATCACTGTTACTTTTCCAGATTTCTCGATTTCAAACTCTTGTCTAACTTTTCCGGCAAGGTGATTTTCGGCGAACAGTTGTTCCTTTCCAACCTCCTCCTATTCATACTTTTCTGGTCAATTTCATCGTATTTCCAGCTTATTTTGATCCCGTTCAGCAGAGTACAATGTTGGGATGTGATTATTTGGGTCTAGCTATGGTGCAACTCAGTCTATTTAATGGTCCGAATCTGATAATGGCCCATATATATTTATTTTGACATTGGAGAGTCCTTATTAAAATAGGATTGTGTTTCCTTATTTGGTGGGATAAGGAGGTTTAATTAGGACTCCTACTCCTAATTGGATTCAGTATTTATAAGGTGATTCTATAAAAGGAGTCCTTCTCCTTGTTGGATTTAGGGGGAGGTGGCTTCTATATATACGACTACAAGCTAGGACACAAGATACAAGAACACAAGAGATACAACACAAATACACAACTTGTACTCTACATATTATCAACTTGTACTCCCAATATTATTATAGTGGATTACTATCTCTCTCTCTCTCTCTCCGTGGTTTTTTCTCAATTGTGTTTCTGTGATAACCCGAGATTTTTATTAATCCAAAATTTGCGAATAAATTTTTTTTATTTAATATTGACATTGAATGTTAATATTGTATTGTGTATTTGTAATACGAGTATTGAGAATTAGTCAATTTGTGTATTGACTGAGAAATTAGAGTAGAGTTATGCTTAACAGCTTAAGAAACCCTAACCCTAAGTCCGGATAGGGATTCGACAAAAATTGCAATTTATTGCAATAAGAGAAGCCAAAGTAACCTAAATATAAATTAGGAATGAAAATTTGAATAACCTAAGGGTTATGATATGGGAGAATATTAGTATATAAGATATATACTAATTCTAAGGGATTTATTTTATATATCTCGGGTAATTAATGTTATAACTTAATTATAGCAAGTCTAATTGGGTTATGGAAATAAATGTTCATGAGCAATGATTTATGTTATAATTTGGGAAATGAAAACCCTAATTAAATTAATTGGGTTGGATAAGAATTAAAGGTATTGGACTATGTATATTTTATAGCCCAAGTGTTGGCCAAAGAAATTGGTTATAGGCCAATCAATACATTAAAGGAATGGCCCAAATATTTTTATTGTTAAGCCCAAAAGATTTAAGAATGGCCCAAACTTGGAGCCCAATTGAAGGAAGGGCATGAAGGACATTTGGTAATATTAAGAGTGTTGGACTATGATTGATTTACATGGCCCAAAGAATTAAATTCTTTATGTCCAATAGATTAATTTTGTGAGCCCAAAACATTAAAGGAAAAGCCCAATTTTTAGCCCAAGTGGGAGGGCATGTTGGACATTTGTTAAATCAAATAAGCATTAAATCAAAATCCAAACTTGGTGCATTCTAAGGCCAAGTGGCCGGTCATTGGATGAGGTAAAGAAGGGGGGAAGAATTTATCAATTGCTCACTTTATTTGGTGAACAACTATGTTAGGTGTCACTTGCTTATTTTGCCATCATGTATGCTTATTCTTGCAAGCAACATTAAGTGATTACTAAGAGAGAGAATGAGTGGAGAATGTAGAGACAATAAGGCACATGGCCGGATCATGTATGAGAGAAAAGGAGAGTGGGTATAGATAATTATCTATGTCTAATTAAGGTATATCTTATTTCTTTCTTCCATCTCTTGTTCTTCTTCTAGCAAAGAACTAAAGATAGAGAAGGGAGAGAGGAGATTTTGGTTTTCATAAACCCAAGACCCATCACACATCTTTGAAGGGGAGAAGAAAAAAAAATCCAGCAAAGGTATAACCATTTTTGTTTATATGATTTTATTTTGATTATTGTTATTCAAACCTTGAATCTTTGTTTCTAAACTCAAAAATCATGTATATGCATGTTAATGAGTGTTTTGTGTTTGGTATTACCCATATAAGGTGTTGATTTTGTTGAAATCAAAAGGAATAGAAAAATGGAATTTTTCCGAAAAGTTTGAACTTTTAAAGTGTGAGCTAGTTTTGTTATATTTTTGATATCTATGATGGATATTTGTGATTTATGTTTTTGGGATGCTAGATATATATGTTTAGGGTAAAATCCCTTTGGAATCACTCAATTAGGTTGAATATTGAGCAAGTTATGGAGTTTACCCCAAACTACTCCAAGCTAGAAAAACTGTTAAAATAACAGTTTGTAACAGTTACTTCCGGGATACTTTCTGGGAGCTTAACATGTCCAAATATGGATTGTGATAGATGCAAACTGTAGTTCGGAAAGTTATGAATCCAACAAAATTGACGGATCATTAATCGGAGTTATAGATTTCATTTTATTTAAGTTTTGGTAAAGGACTCCAAAACTGTCAAATGACAAAAACAAGCTGCCAAGAATTTTCCGGGGGCTGTTTCGGACATTTATTTAATGAGAAAAATTCCGGAATTTCGAGAAATGAAAGTATATGGTATTATGTAGCTCGTGTCCAAAAATGAGATAATTCCGAGTTAAAACGACCAAGTTATGCCCATTACAATTTTTGTGATTTTCCGACGGAAATCGCTATAAACGGAGTTCTACAACTCCGATTGCCTATGAAATTTAAAATGGAGTATCACGTTAACATGTATAAGATCGTGTCAAAAGATGGACATTACTGGAGTTAAGCACGAGGTAGCTAATTTCTTAAGCTACGCACTAGAAATTACTTTTTGAAAAATACAAAAGGAAGTTGGAAAATTATGAAAAATACTTTTTATGCATGAAATACATGTATATGTGTTTGACCAATGGATAGAAAAATAATAAGTTGATTTGGTGAATTCAGGTTGCTGAAATGATTTGGTCTGCTGAAATAGTAATTTCAGGATGCTGAAATGTAATCCAGTTTATTGAAATGATATTTCAGTTTACTATGAGGTTATTTAGTTTACTAAGATAACATATAAAGGGGAAAACTTATAAGTATAAGTTTTAAGTGATGAAAAGATTATCAAAGTATAATGATAATTGATGAGTAGGTTTTATACCTATGAATCCGATATTATTAAACTTAATTATTGTTATCTTTAATTGTTTTTTTAGTATCTTTTTATGTGTTTTGTGTTTATTTGTTGTAGGTTGGAGCTGGAGGGACAAATTGGTCATTTCAGAGGAGAAAAAGGTCAAAAATCATGAAAATTAAAGCTGAGTGGCAGTTTTATAATTACGTGGTCCTGGTCAAGCGCCTAGGCGCTTGAAAATGGCCTATGTTGAGCGCCTAGGCGCTCTTGTGCGGAAAGAGGAGCGTTTTTCTACTGCTAAGTGGGTTTTGAAGCCAAATAGGAGTTTGAATGAGGGCTGAGACTAATACAAATAGGAGAAGACTTTAGAAAAGACGGATCACTCTATTTTTCAAGAGATTAGCAGAGAGAACAACAAAGAAAAACACGAAGGAGAATTGCAAAGGCTGAAGATCTAAGAGAGAGTATTGTAGCAAATTCAGAGTTTCTTCTTCTCTTCTCTAGTTTTATTTTTTGTAACTATCTGGGATATTTGGATTATTAATTTGGATGATGTTTTTCTTTTTTATTATCATGAACTAAATTTTAATTAAGATTGCAACGGAACTTGGTATTTAGTTTAAATTGCAAGCTTCCCATTGAATTAAAGTTGGTTTTTATTGAATTGTTTATTATATCTTGTGCTTATTGATTAATTATTTGGCCAACAATTACTGTGATAATCTATATAAAATTGGAAGATGGAGTATAGATTGAGATCTGGATATGATAACATTTGTTCATATAATCTGAATAGGGTTAATATGATTAGCGTGTAGGATAGGAATATACCTATGTGTCTTTTGTATCCATTGAAAGAATTTGTGCGTAACCCTAATTAACTTGATTCACATAGGAATATAGTGAGTTGATTAATTGGGGTGTTCATTGTAATTCCGCGTCTTAAAGATTGGATTTAGGAGGATTTGTTCTCATGTCTTTGGAAGAAGTGTGTGAATATTCATAAAGCATTCTTGGATAATGATTCATATTAATTGATTTATTGTAAATGGGAAGTAAGTTAGTTTAAATGAAATACCAAGGGAAGTTGTAATCTTAACCTATTAAATCTGCAATTATTCTTGTGAAAATCTGATTTTAATTATTAGTTTGTTAAGTTTAATTTTTAAATCACAAACAAAATTTTCTTAGTTTAAAATAGGATTAATTGCATTAGAATTAGTAATTGATAAATAATAGTCTATTTCCTCGTGGGAACGATATCCTTGCTTGCTGAATATTACAATTGAACGCGTATACTTGCGTGGTAAAGTGCTATTAAAAATTTAGGCAACAAGTTTTTGGCGCCGTTGCCGGGGAAATTAGTTTAATATTTTGTCATTATTGTTTTTTATAGCGTTAATCTTAATTTAAACTTTTTCTTTTCTGTTCTATTCAGGTGTTCTTGACTAGTGTATGCAAACACGATCGAAGAAGCCAAATTTATTGCCTCACGAGGATGACATCGACAAAAAATTTCAGCGGTTGCGTAAGTGGGTTAAAGAAACCAAAGAGGCACTTGATAAGAAAGATACTATGGCTGAAGAAGAGCAAAAAGCACTGCGGGATTATGCTACGCCGCGGGTTACTGAAATTCAATCGAGTATTACTAGGCCTGCCATTACTGCTACAAGTTTTGAGATAAAACCGGGGACAATACAGATGATTCAAAATTCATGTCAGTTTGGAGGGTTACCAAACGATGATCCGAACGATCACATAGTCAGCTTTATAGAAATCTGAGATACTTTCAAGTACAATAATGTGTCAGAGGATGCAATAAGGCTAAGGCTATTTCCATTTACTCTCAGAGATAAGGCTAAGAGTTGGCTCCATTCACTACCACCAGGCTCGATTACTACATGGAATGATCTCGCCCAGAAATTTCTTGCAAAGTTTTTCCCGCCTGCAAAAATAGCAAAGTTACAGAATGATATCTTCTGTTTCGTTCAGCACGATTCAGAATCACTATATGAAGCTTGGGAGAGATTCAAAGACTCATTGCGAAAATGTCCACACCATGGGATTCCTAAATGGCTTCAGGTGCAAACTTTTTATAACGGTTTATTCAGCACAGTGAGATCGAGTATAGATGCTGTAGCAGGAGGAGCTATTATGGACAAGAATTGTGATGAGGGATATCAGTTGCTTGAAACCATGGCAGCTAATAATTACCAATGGCCAACAACAAGAATGACTCTGCCAAGGACAGTCGGGGTGTATGAAGTGGATGCGATGACAGCATTGTCAGCTCAAGTGACAGCTCAGATTTCTGCTCTTACAAAGAAGATAGATGCACTTGGGGTACAACCAGTTCAGAAAATGGAAACGATTTATGAAATATGTGCGGGTAGCCACTTAAGTGATCAATGTGCACTAAATCCTGAGTCAGTCCAGTTTGTTTCCAATTATAACAGGCAGCAGGGCAGTTATCCAAACAGTTACAATCCAAGAGTGAGAAACAACTCAAATTTTTCTTGGAGTAATAATCAGTCACATGCTCAAACCCAAGCTCCAAGGCAATCATATCCACCTGGATTTCAGCCACATCAACAAGCTCAACAACACCCACAACCTCATCAACCTGATAATCTATCACAAATGGAAGAATTGTTGGCAAGATTGGCAACTCAGTTTGAAGCCACAACGAAAAACCAATCAGCTGCAATAAAGAATCTTGAGAACCAAATTGGGCAGATAGCTAGTGGTTTGAATACTAGAATTCCAGGTTCTTTACCTAGTGATACGGAGAAAAATCCAAGGAATGATAGAAATGAACATTGTAAGGCAGTTACACTCAGAAGTGGGAAGGAGTTGACTACAGATTTAGACAGACAAAAGGAAATAATTTCTGCTGAGGATGGTGAACAAAAGAGTGGAAATTCGGAAAGTAAATCTGGGAAAAAAGTTGTGAAAAAACAACAAGAAGATAAGCAAACAACAATCGTACCACCTGTGCCTTTTCCTCAAAGATTTCAAAAGAAGAAATTAGATAGACAATTTTCAAAAATTTTAGAAGTGTTCAAAAAGCTGCAAATCAACATTCCATTCGCAGATGCCTTAGAACAAATGCCTAGCTATGCGAAATTCATGAAACATATTTTAGCAAGAAAGAGGAAGCTAGGGGAGTTCGAGACTGTAGCATTGACAGAAGAATGTAGCGCAATTCTGCAAAGAAAGTTACCACCGAAGTTGAAGGATCCGAGTAGCTTCACCATACCGTGCACGATTGGGCCCCAGTTCTTTAACAGATGTTTGTGTGATTTGGGAGCTAGTATTAACTTGATGCCGCTTTCGATCAATACTCAGTTGGGATTACCAGCACCAAAGCCAACAAATATCTCTTTACAGCTCGCAGATAGATCAGTGACATACCCTAAGGGCATTGTGGAAGACATATTAGTGAAGGTGGACAAATTCATATTTCCAGCCGACTTCATTGTGTTGGACTACGAAGAGGATAAAGACATACCCCTTATCCTTGGAAGACCATTTTTAGCCACTGGAAGGACATTAATTGATGTACAAAAGGGAGAGTTAACGATGAGAGTCCAAGATGAAGAAGTAACTTTTAATGTTTTCAAGGCTACGAAATTCCCGAAGGGAGATGAAGAGTGCTTTAGAGTTGATCTGATTGAAAAAGCAACTAGAGAGGTATTTAGTGAATTTGTGAATGAAGACCCTCTTGAAACTGCAATGGTTAATGAAAATTTATTTGATGATTCAACTGTGCTAGAATGGGTTCAAATGTTAGATTCAGCACCAAAGTTCACACGATGTTTGCAAAAATTTGAACCTCTGGATTTTTGGGGAAAGCCAGATGAAAAGGTGAAAGCATCTTTAGAAGAACCGCCCACCTTGGAACTTAAGCCATTGCCTAACCATCTACGGTATGCCTACCTTGGTTCTTCTTCTAATTTTCCAGTTATTATTTCTACATCACTTGATAAGGTTCAAGAAGAAAAGCTACTAAGGGTACTTCGGCAATTCAAGACTGCTCTTGGGTGGACTCTTGCGGATATCAAGGGAATAAGCCCATCAATTTGCATGCATAAGATTCTATTGGAAGATGAAGCGAAACCGATTATTGAACAACAACGAAGACTCAATCCCATCACGAAGGAAGTTGTAAAAAAGAAATCATTAAATGGTTGGATGCGGGAATTATCTACACTATCTCAGATAGCTCATGGGTAAGTCCAGTTCATTGTGTACCAAAGAAAGGGGGAATGACAGTAGTTGCAAATGAGTATAATGAATTGATCCCGACCCGAACAGTTACAGGTTGGCGGGTGTGTATGGATTATAGAAAGTTGAACAATGACACTCGTAAGGACCATTTTCCTCTACTATTCATAGATCAGATGTTGGACAGACTTGTAGGGCATGAGTATTATTGTCTTTTGGATGGATACTCAGGTTATAACCAGATAGCCATTGCACCCGAGGATCAGGAGAAGACGACATTCACATGCCCATATGGTACCTTTGCTTTTCGCAGAATGTCTTTTGGATTATGTAATGCGCCGGCAACATTTCAACGGTGTATGATGGCTATTTTCTCTGATATGGTCGAACAAAATCTCGAGGTATTTATGGATAATTTTTTAGTTTTTGGGGATTCATTTGATTATTGTTTGGAAAATTTCACTCTCGTGCTCAAACGGTGTATGAAAACGAATTTGGTTTTAAACTGGGAGAAATGTCATTTTATGGTGCAAGAGGGGATAATCTTGGGTCATCAAAAGGAATTGAGGTTAATAGAGCTAAGATAAAAACCATCGAGAGCCTGCCACCACCTATTTCAGTAAAGGGTATTCGAAGTTTTTTGGGACACGCTGGTTTTTATAGACGATTTATAAAAGACTTCTCCAAAATCACGAAACCACTTTGCAATCTTTTGGAGAAGGATGTCCCATTCAACTTTGATCAAGCATGCCTGGAAGCTTTTGATGTGTTGAAGAAGAAACTTGTTACCGCACCTGTAATCATAGCGCCAGATTGGAGTATCCCGTTCGAATTAATGTGTGATGCTAGCGACTTTGCGATTGGCGCAGTTCTTGGCCAACGAAAGGATAAAATTTTTCACGCTATATACTATGCTAGTAAGACATTAACGGATGCCCAACTGAATTATACCACTACCGAGAAGGAGCTATTAGTTTATGCATTTGATAAATTTCGATCATATTTGATTGGGACAAAAGAGATCGTGTTTACAGATCATTCGGCAATTAAGTACTTAATAGCAAAGAAGGATGCGAAGCCGAGATTAATTAGATGGGTATTATTGCTACAAGAGTTTGACTTGGAGATTCGGGACCGAAAAGGAACAGACAATCAGGTTGCTGATCATTTATCACGATTAGAGAATGCAGAACTAAAAAAAGATGACACAACAGTGATCAATGAATTTTTTTCTGGATGAACAACTATTTGCGGTAAGGATGGATACACCATGGTATGCAGATTATGTAAATTTCATTGTGAGTAAGGTGTTTCCGCCAGATTTGACAAGTCAGCAGAAGAAGAAATTTCTCCATGATGTGAAACAGTATTTATGGGATGAGCCATTTTTATTTAAACAATGTGGCGATCAGGTAATAAGAAGGTACGTCCCGGAAGTTGAAATGGAGAATATTCTATACCAATGTCATGCATCCGACTATGGTGGACATTTTGGGGGAGAAAGAACAGCAGCTAAAGTGCTTCAATGTGGATTTTTCTGGCCAACACTCTTTAAAGATGCCCGTGTGTTTTCATTGAAATGTGACAGATGCCAAAGAGTTGGTAATATATCAAAGTGACACGAGATGCCACTTAATATGATCCTGGAAGTCAAATTGTTTGATGTTTAGGGGCATTGACTTCATGGGACCATTTCCACCATCTTTCTGTAACTCCTATATACTTCTAGCAGTGGACTACGTTTTGAAGTGGGTAGAAGCTATAGCATCGCCCACCAATGATGCGAAGGTTGTGATTAAGTTCATTCGGAAGAATATCTTCTCTAGATTCGGCACTCCTCGTGCAATCATTAGTGATGAAGGCACGCACTTCTGTAATAAGCAGTTCTCAGCTATCCTCGCTAAGTACGGAGTCACTCATAAGATAGCTACTGCTTACCATCCACAAACAAGTGGTCAAGTCGAGGTATCTAACCGAGAAGTGAAACGAATCCTCGAGAAGATAGTGAATCCTAGTCGGAAAGATTGGGCTAGCAAGTTGGACGATGCTTTATGGGCATACCGTACAGCTTACAAAACTCCAATAGAGATGTCTCCATACAGATTAGTATATGGGAAGGCATGCCATCTTCCAGTTGAACTCGAACATAGTGCTTATTGGGCAACTCAGAAGTTAAACTTTGATATGTCTGTTGCGGGGGAGAAGCGCCTCTTACAATTGAACCAAATGGATGAATTCAGACTCCAATCGTATGAGAACGCGAAGTTATATAAAGAAAAGATTAAGAGGTGGCATGATAAGAAAATTCTGGAAAGAAAGTTTGAAGCAGGGGAAACAGTGTTATTATACAATTCAAGGCTTAAACTATTTCCTGGAAAGTTGAAATCTCGTTGGTCAGGGCCATTTATCATTACAAAAGTTTATCCTCACGGAGCTGTGGAGGTGGAAGACTCGAATTCCAAACGTAATTTTAAAGTCAACGGTCAAAGATTGAAGCACTACTATGGGGGTTGTGTTGATCGTGAAAAGACACCGATCAACCTTGCGGATTAGAACAGAGAAGAAAGTCAAGCTGAAGACTATAAACCAAGCGCTAATTGGGAGGCAACCCAGGAATGTTTATTGTTATTTTCTATTTTTACTTTTAGTTTGTTTAATTTGCATTACTGTTAGTTTATTTAGTGGTTAAACTTTTATAGTTTTGGATTTGTTACACCCCTGACGTTCTCTAACACGATATTCAATTGATTGCAGGATAGGAAACATGAATTCTTATTTGGCGGGTTTGACTAATGGCCACTACGACTACCCAGTCGGGGGTCTCGCTCAATAGAAGAATATCCATTTGTCAAATTCTCAAATTTCTAATCATTTCCTTAATTTTTAGTGTTATTGGATTACTTAATGGTGTAGGGTATTTTTGTTTTGTTTTTTCTTTCGTAGTATGTTAGTCTAGTTAATTATGTAGTTTATCTTAGTTTAGGGTTTTTAAAATAAGTCTTAATCTCCTTGCAAAAGAAGAAACTAACAATTAAATTTGGGGTATTGCAGGTTGAAAGCAACAAGTTTGGAAAATTATCACCAAGGCATGACCAACCGTCTAGGCGCCCAAGCCTAGTACAAAACAAGCGCCTAGGCGCCCCAAAACAGTAGACAATCAGCTCCCCAAGCGCTTAGGCGGTCCAGTCCAGCACAAAACCAAGCGCCTAGGCGCTCCATGCGTACAACACATTCTGCAGCCAACCGCCTAGGCGTTCCAGACAAGCCAAAATCAAGCGCCTAGGCGCTCATGCTGTAAAAAAATTTAAATAAAAGTCCTAATCGGGCAAGACTCTTCCAAACCCAAATCAAACACATTCTCGCTCTCCTACTCCAACTCAAACTCACTCAACCCTCCTCTAATCTAGCCACAATAATCATCTTTTTCTTGTAAAATCCTAATCAAACACTAAATCTCCTACCCAAACTAAGGCACTTAAGCTCCATCTTGTCATCCTTCTTCACCAATTTGGGAACCAACTTACATTCAAGCCACATCTATCTGAGGTAAGGGTTCAAAGCTCAAATTTCTCATGCAACTTTGATTGAAACATCATATTTGGCTATAACCAAGTAAGTGCACAAGATTTTATTGCAAATTATTTGGATTCACTTGGATAATAGCCATGTTAGTACTTTGAAGTTAGTTTCTGTCATTGTGTTGGCTCAAGTGTGTGTGGGTACTTTTAATAGTTGCTTGTATTGCCTTGGAAGTATAGTGTGCTTAGTAATTGACAAATTTGGTGAAAATTAAGTTTGGGAGAGTGCCTACCAATAGTGTTCAAAATCTATGCACACCAAGTGTTCGATAATTTGTCACAAAGAGGATTTGGCTATCCTAAGTCACTGAATATCATTTGGTTTGGCAAGAACATATTAGATAAGACTATGGCTACTAAGAGACAAAGAGGAGAAACTTAGGGCACTTCGCAAAAGTTTGACAAAAAGAGATTTACAAGTGCTAAAGCGTCTGAAAGATATTACAATGTACTTTCTAGTAAAGCACTAATTCTCGAGCGTGGATTATTGCCAGAGATAGAAGATGGGGAATTATTACAAATGATTGGGAGTAGAAGATGGGTGAACTTTACAGCCCAACCGGATGCATCGGTCGTTAAAATTGTTAAGGAATTCTACGCCAATGCAAAAGATCATGTTGGTAACATAATTTGGGTTCGCGGGAAATCAGTGGAGGTCAGTTATAGGACAATAAATGCCTACTACGGCTTGAACATAATACCCAATAATGGCTACATGTAATATTTAGAGCACGAGCTAGACTACAATGAGATCATTCAAGCCTTGTGTGTACCTGGAACAACATGGAAATTAACATATCAACAAGAAGCTATTTTGTTCTCTGCATCCACACTAAGCAGTTATGGGAAAGCATGACATGCCTTTATTTGTGCCAAGTTGATGCCGTGTAGGCATATGAGTGATGTTATAAATCAACGGGCAGCGTTGCTTTTTTGCATTGCACAAGGAAAAACTATAGATGTAGGTCAGGTTATACATGATTCCATTAACAGAGCAATTCAAGGAGGGAACTCAGGTGGACTACCTCATCCGTCTTTGATTACTGGACTATGTCGACTAGCTGGAGAAAAATGGGATGCCGAGGAAGCTACACAACCTCCTGTAGCTGCAATTGACCACTCGCTTATTAAGAAGTACAAGGTATGGGGTGGGGGTATACCACACCCGAGACGGTTAGGATTCATTATTGTTCCTCCCGAACTTGCAGACGAGCCTAATCAACAGTTCCACGACAATCCTTCTATAGCTGGAAGTTTTGGGCCACCACCAAATTTTTTTGAAGATATTCGTCGAGATTTAAGCAATCAAACTAGAAGGATTGACATGGTGGCTACTCGAGTTCAGCAGGGTTTTGACCGAATGGAAAGAAATCAGGATAGCCTAGCTCAGCGACAAACGGAGGTGTATCAGAATTTTAGTGCAGCATTCCTAGAGATGTTTGCCCGCATGAATCCAGCTTCCGCTCCCTAGAGATTTCCACCATTGTCTGCATACCCCCAGGCTGATGAAGAAGAATCAGAAGAAGAGGATACTGACGAGGAATAAAGATTCTATCTTTCAGGAAAGTCCTCAGTGCTTAATTTTTTAAATTTTGGTTGTTATATACAATGAGGACATTGCATAAGTTAAGTTTGGGGGTGCAATCTTCTAGCTCCGGTGCATTCATGTAGTATTCTTCTAGTGCATTCATATAGTATTCAGTTAATAGTTTTTCATGTAGTTTGCATTCATGTAGTTTTCATTTTAATTTTCTAAAAAAAAAAATTCAAGTATTTGCATGTTTCCAGCCGTTAGATAGTTTAAGTCTGTTTTGGCCAGTGATGAGATTGGAATTGAGTAGACAAGTATAGTATTGTCTGTTAAGACTTTGATGTGATTTCTTGTCATGATTTGAATCTTTACATGTTTGAAACTTATATAATAAGGATAGCACAGTAAAAACAACTATGTTGACTTATTGAGTTTAAATTGACACATAATGGACTTCTAGAGGATAATGCTAGTTTGAATGAATGAAAGACATGAATAGGCGAAGATGACTGAATTTAGATAAAATCTTAAGTTTGGAGGAAAAATTTGGGATATATAAGCTTGAAAAAAAAGAAGAAAGGAAAAAAAATGAAAAAAAAATATGTGGCTAGTTTTGTTCCGGAGCCTTTGTTACTTGAGCAAGTACGCCCGAAGGGGTATCTTAAAACCTAGTGCCCTAAGGTCTTATATGGTCTAGGAGTCAGTTTGTCGAAAGCTCGCTAAGGGGTAGCACTGTTAGCCTAATGGAATTAGACATTGCACAATCATGGTTAAAAAAAATATATATGAAAAAAAAACAATAAAACGGGAAAAGAGTACAAAAACTCCTGTAAAGCACAGTAAAGCATAAGTATCCCGGATTGGACTCTTAAATTTGGTGGATGTTTGTCTTTAGTTGGATCTAGCTTGTTCGTGAATTTTGTGAGTTTACACTATATGATTCCTTTAAAGAGATCTATTATGTGTTGTATTTAGAATTATATCAGTTAGCATGGAAGTTGAGCACACACACACTATATCAATAATAGCAGGATAACATTTGATGATTGCCAAGGAAATTATTAATCTGTCTTGATATGATGTACTAGCATGTTTATTGTGATTTCTCTGAGGCTTGATGAATAGATTTTTTTCGGTTTGACTGCTGGAATTTAGGCATTTAGATAGCTGCATTTGCATTGCATATTTAGTTATTACATTCTATTGTGTTGCTTAGGGACAAGCAATTGGTTAAGTTTGGGGGTATTTGATGAGTAGGTTTTATACCTATGAATCCGATATTAATAATGCTAAGACTAAGGTGTAGTGTCTAATACTTGACTTTGTGAGTGAAGGTTAGACAAGTTAATATTATTAATGATATTTGACTTATCTAAATATAATATTGAAGCTTAGAAACCAAATTTGATTGACAATAACTGTGTTAATTGTCAGATAGGGTGATCAGAACACCGAGAATGGACTGAAGTCCAACCAAACTGAACTAGTTTGACTTGTTAAGTGTTTATATGGGTTATAAACACTGATGTGGTTGTGTGCTAATGTGTTTATGAGAAGTTTTACTATGAAATACAGTGTTGTTTGTTATGAAATATTGTGCTAATGGTTAGACCGATATTATTGGTTATAGGTCTTTCAAACGCAGATAAGTATTTTGTGTAGCTGTAATCAGCGGAAGAGGCAAGTTCCCTAACTCAACCTTGAGTTATTTCCTTCAATTATTATTGGTGGATAATTATTGCTAATTATACCACGTCCAGGGAATTATTGTTGATAATTCGCAGTTAATGCATGTTTAATAATTCAAATTGAATTACTGATTCAGAAATATACATTTGTAGAATAACTGTTGTTGGATATTCATATCTGTAGAAGTTAGAATTGACAGTACAGATAATTCCTGTTTATTTTCAAATTACATTGAGAAATGTCTTAGCTAATTATTCTAGCTAGACGAACATTTGTTTGAACTTGATAGGTTCGAAAAGAGAATTCAATTATTATTGACAGATCAATGCCAATTATTTCGGCTAGACCGAGAAGTAAATAGAATTTGAAATCACTGTATTTTGTTGTTAAATCAAAATCTTGATTCTAAGACTGAGAAGAACAACCTTTTATATAAAGGGAACATTTTATTGGTCGTGAAATCGACCTTTGCACGCGTTTTAAGTATTATGCATAATATAGGGTACAAAGAGTTGGCCGGCTCTGAGTACTTGCAGAGGGGTATGATTTAATCTTTATGGTTATCTGATACACCTGAGTATATATCAAAGTAAATCTTTGATAGATACCCAAGAAAATAAGTTCAAGATCTTGTGTGATCGCTCAGTATAAATTTGGAAAACATTCCACTTTGATATTTCATAGAATTGATTCTTGATTATTCATTAGAATATCGTAGAAACTTTGAAAGCGTTGTACTCTTTTATTATTAAATTATTGTGCTCTATAGAATACGAGAAGACTTGTTATTGAATAACGATTTGTTCAGCTATTTCAAAGTTCCCCGAACTTTGGTATTCATTCTATCAAAATAGATAGTCTGCTGTTAGAATTCTTATACATTTATTGTATGTCTTAACTTGCGGGGCAAATTAGTTGTTCACCCTTGCTAAATAAAACTTTTCAGCTAGGGACGAAGTTGCAGAAGGTGCTGCGAAGGATAAAGGCAAAGGCATAGTTATTCACTAGTTATAATTAACGTAATTATTATGTTGTATTGTAAACCCTTTTTGTATATCTAAAGGGTATGTTTGTAAAGTTAAGGTTAGAAAACCTGGGTGATGTATTATTAAACTCTGATAAAATCTTATGAAAGTTACTATCTATATATATTATGGATAGTTAAATGTTATTTATATTGTGGATCGTGAACACCAAACTCGGGGGTCAGGTAACCCTGATTTGGGGGTGTCACAGTTTCCACGTAAATTCTTGTGTTCATATTTATATGTCTTTATTTATGTTTGTGTGAATGTATTTCATGAGTTTGATATAATCAACTACTCCATCAACCGTTAGCCGATTTTGGCCTGCTGTTTTGGTGATTTCAGTCAGGCGTACAAAATTTGGTGTTAACATTGGCGCCGTCTATGGGAATCAAGACATTTGTTCTAGTGTCGATTTAAAATCACCGATTCACCGAAGGAGATAAGTGATTCTTTTTTTATTAAATTAAATATATACTTGTACGTGTGTATATATGTACTCTACTAATAGCAATTGAAGCATGATTATAACCGAGTATTTATTACTTTACACGTTACATCATTTATATCATAAAAGGTGGAGATAGTATTAATGTTATATATATTAAATCACAGCATTAATCACTTTGATTATTGATTCAGGTGAGTAAATGATGCATTGCTGCTAACATTCTAGAAAGGGTTGCCACATAAGCGATAATAATTCATGTGGGCCTATCATGTCATGAGTCAGCAACAACATCTTCTATATGCTTTCTCGAAGCCAACCAAGGCAATCCAAGCCCATCGGCTTCAGCAAAATAAAACTAGCACCTGGAATCAACACTGATCGCCGGGAGAATAACAAGCCTCATATAAAATATGTGTGGCTCTTAATTTTCACAAATGGAGGGTAGCGAGCAATCATCTCCACATATTAAATAAAAAATTTGTTGTCCTTTGTCACTATCAACATCTGTCGACCACATGGGAACTGAAGTTGGGTTCGGACCACTTCGGCAATCTCTTTGGCGATTCTTCTTCAGGCCACACCGGTTTCATCATATCTTCGGTTGTTTACTTTTGGTAGATATAAAGTTTGATCAAAGCCTCCCATAGGGGTCGGGACGGATATTATGGTGACATAAGGTTAGAGGGGTTATAAGGTCGATCAAACGTCCTTCTAGAAGGCTTTGATCTCCCGAAAGGATGAACATTGTACGGATAAAAATTCTGAGGATATAAATCCCGAGGATAAAATTCCCGAGGATATAAATCCTGAGGATATAAATATCGAGGATATAAATCCCGAGGATAAAAATCTCGAGGACAAAAATACCAAGGATATAAATCCCGAGGTTAAAAATCCCACAAAGACTTTTTGAATAGTCTCTTATAAATAAGTTCTTTATAAATAAGAGACTGGGGGCAATGTTGGAGTGTGATTATTTAGGTCTAGCCAATGTGTAACCCAATTTATTTAATGGGCTAGATTTGGTGTTGACCCATAATATATATTTATTTTGACATTGAGAGAGTCCTTATTAAAGAAGGATTGTGTTCCTTTATTTGGTAGGATAAGAAGGTTTACTTAGGATTCCTACTCCTAATTGGATTCAGTAGTAATAAGGTTGATTCGGTTGGTATAAGATTGGTTCTTTATATCTTCGGTAGTGATAAGGTTGGTTCGGTTGGTATAAGGTTGGTTCTTTATATCTTCGGTAGTGATAAGGTTGGTTCAGTTGGTATAAGGTTGGTTCTTTAGTAGCAATATTATAAGGGAAATTGTTTATTTAGGAGTAAACAAGAGTAGTGAGACAACAATATGGGGAGCCAACAATTTTAGTTCGACACATGGAGTTCAGGTAATGATATTTTGTCTTCAGCAAATATGGTCATTTTGTTGGGATAAATTTGTATACTCTCTCATTTATAAGTTCCTTATAAATAAGAGACTGGGGGCAATGTTGGGATGTGATTATTTGGGTCTAGCCATGGTTCAACCCAATTTATTTAATGGTCCGGATCTGGTGATGGCCCATATGTATTTATTATGACAGTGGAGAGTCCTTATTAAAATAGGACTGTGTTTCCTTATTTGGTGGGATAAGGAGGTTTAATTAGGACTCCTACTCCTAATTGGATTCAGTAGTTATAATGTGATTATACAAAAGAAGTCCTTCTCCTAGTTGGATTCAGGGGGAGGTGGCTTCTATATAGCTAGGACACAATATACAAGAACACAAGAGATACAACACAAATACACAACTTGTACTCTAAATATTATCAACTTGTAATCCCAATATTATTATAGTGGATTACTCTCTCTCTCTCCGTGGTTTTTTCCAAATTGGGTTTTCACATAAATTTTTGTGTTCATATTTATATGTCTTTATTTATATTTGTGTGAATGTATTTCATGAGTTTGATATAATCAACTACTCCATCAACCGTTAGCGCGATTTTGGTCCTGCTGTTTTGGTGATTTCATCAGGCGTAAAAAAATTTGGCGTTAACAATTACCATTTATCATGATTTTCCAATCATTAACATTGTATTTATATTATATAAATACCACATAATTCCTTAATCATTAATATTTATTTAATATTAAATATTAATGAAAATCATAACATAATATTATAATATATTTATAATATCACAAAGTATTTTTAATACTTTAAAATCATATTTATATGATTTTAAAACAGCTAAATCTATTATCTGATAATTGCTATTAATATTAAAATATTAATATTTTCATGTCAAAATATCAAAAAGTTATATTTTATAACTTAAAATATTTTTATAACACTTAAATCATTTTTATATGATTTTTAAATCATTAATTCTATTTTTCCATAATTTATTTAATATATTTATTAAATAAATTAATTAATTACCATTAATAAAAAATTATTAATGAAATTCCTCACAAAATATTAAAAGTCATCAGAGATAACTTAATATATTTTTTAATATCATAATATAATCGTTCTCAATTTTTCATGAATTAAAATCATTTTTAACTAATTTATTTAATATAATAATTAAATAAATAAATATCTGTTATATTCCAAAAATATTAAATATTTTTGAAATATACTCAAAATAATTACAAACTATTTTTCGGGCTTTAAAATAATTTTTCATAATTTATTATGTATTTTTAATAATTAAAAATCATTTTTCTATTTATTTATTAAAATAATTAATTTCTTAAATAAATTGTCGCTAAAAGGGCCCTATAGCGACAGAACCGTCGCTATAGGTGTTCTTGAGCATGTTCTTGAGTTGCCCAGAAATGCAAGACAGTGTTCAAGTTAGTGAGTTTGACCGGCTATAATTCTCAGTCTATTGTGTTTCTAGGGTCCAATTTAAGCATCAATCTTGTAGTCATTATACAACACGACAATGAAAAACCAATATCTATGTCAAACAACAAACACACAAATAGATATGAGCTAGCAAACATGCTGTCAGGGTGTTTCTGGGTTTTCCCATAAACCCAGCAGTTCGTGGTGCCATATTCAAGCTCCCTAATATTAGTGTTCTGATCATGGTTTTTATGATCTAATGGCTCACATGTGTACTCCTAATGTCAAGGAACATTACGAAATCAATAGATCAGTTTATTATCAACAGGATCAACATGAATCATACAGGTCAAACTCTGTCAGAAACTTAGTTCATGTACTTTTCTGAAAATTCCAGAATTTACAAAATTAGTGTGAGTGGTCTACTTTGACCATTTTCTACGATCTACTTGTTGTTTATTTACACGATATAAAGCCATGGAATCCAAGAACATATTACAGGCTACATGTTAAATACAACATATCATCAAAAAATTAAAAAGACTGCCAGATTTAGGGGCTTGAAATTGTTGTCAGACGCTGGTAAACCATATCTTGGTTACCAAGATTTGGCCCTGTCATGCCCGGTCAACGGGATTTGACTGATTATATCTCACGATCTAGACACCCAATGACTTTAATACAACTTTCAGGTCGAAGACAACATGGCAAGCTACCGATTACAACATTAAAACAACAAAAAACATAAACATAAAAAGATCTAGAGCGACTGACATTAGCTTGTCAGACAATCTTTCAAGTTCAACAACAGTTTGAAAATCTTTACTTTTAAGCCATTTGATGCTATAGATCTATGGTACATCATCATAAATCATCCCCTTGTACATAAACAAACACATAATCACAAAAATTTTCTTGCTATATAAGATCAAATAAGGTTAGGGTTTTTATACCTTTTTGTTCTAATTCTTGATATTTGATCTCCAATCTATTCTTAGGTGATCTAAGGGCTTTTTAAGTGACTGATCTACCTTAGAATTTCGGACACGTAGAGAAAGAGAGAGAGTTGTGTGAGAGTTAGATATCAAATGACCAAATACATGCACTTTCTCTCTCTTTAATCTATATATAATGTGATATATAGCACATGGCTGATCTCTTTTGCTTGATTTGCTGGATTTTTGAAGTAACAAAGTCAATTGGGTTGGTCACCAACTTTAATATTTGCTAGATATGCAAGTTATTTACTAAAATATTCAAAAAGGGTACTATGGTCATTTTGATTTTTATTTTAATGGCATAATTGTCAATCGCCCACACCCTTAGGGTTTAGGGTTTAACCCTTTAGGTTTAAATTCTAGGATTTGTAACTTAGGTTTTCAAAAAAGAAAATTATTATTTCTAAATTATAATTAGAATTTTATAATCATATTAAAATTTCCTAACCATAATTAATCCTAATTAGGATTAATATTTCTTAATTAAAATTGCTAATTTAGCAATTAAATCCACAACTATACATTAGGGTTTCTGACAGAACAATTAGGGTTCAAAAATTTGAAATTAGGGTTTGCTAATTAATTAAGTTTACCCTAATTAATCATATAATTAATAACACTTAAGCAATATAATTATCCTTTAAGTCCCCAGATTAGGGTTTCAAATTCAAAGAATCTGTAATTAAAATTTCCAGATTTGGCATTAGGGTTTTCTAATAATTAATTAGGGTTTCAAGTAATTCATTAGGGTTTTCCCTAATAAATTATAATTAATGATGTTTAAACCTTATAACAGCATTTGCGTTCCCAATCTAGGGTTTTAAATTTCCGAATTAGGGTTTCAGACTCCCGAAACTGAAATTAGGGTTTCAAAACCGATTTTTAGGGTTTCTTATCAGACGTTAAGGTTTTCTAACAGAACGTTAAAGTTCTTAATATATGCTTAGGGTTTGACACTGATAAAATTTATCTGGTCAACCCTTAACCACATTCTGAACACATACATAACCATATACACAGAATATTTTCACATATACACTTAATCCTGAATAATTCACCTAAAATCCTACACAGAATTTTGAAATCCTCAAAATTCATCTCCCAAAACATCAAACGCATACACTTATTTTCTGTCTAGGTCTATTATTTGACCTTAAATCAATCATTTAAGATTTTTAAAAATTTTCTAAATTCTCTGGTTTCCACATTTTCCATACTTAGATTATTATTACATAATCCATCTCACCTTGATATTATAACGATAAAGATTTCTTGGAAGTTCAAAAATAATTCCCGAGCAAAAATCGATGAATAGTGTTTTTTAGAAAATTTCTCAGAAAGATTTTATTTTCTTCTTGGAAATTCAAACACCAATATCCTGAAAGATTTTATATGGCGATGCAGCGCTACCTATATACCTTGGGTTGGCGCCGCAGTGCCAACCTTGTGCACCAGAAAAATTTTACTGACTTTTAACTTTGTGAAATTCCCGGACGCATAACTTCTTCGTTATAAGTTCGAATTGGCTCGTTCAAAATCCTACGGTTCACAAATTACATACTCTATGCGTTCATGCAAGAATTTTATCTATTTGACTTTGTTTGCTAAAAATTCACCTATTAGTTCATTTTTAGCTAAAACGATAAATGTTCGTGAACGTTCAATGCTCGTTTCTTTGTTCTAAGTCGGAATCCGGACATTTTCGAGTCCGTAACTCTATAATGCCAAATATGACTTGTCTCCATCAAAAAACAACATTTCTGAGTTCAAACACAAAATTTGACTTCTATTCCTAGAATTTCACGAATTCGACGATTACCATCCAATCGTGTGAATTCCGGCGAAACTTCATTACTAACGATTTGATCAACATTCTAAATGGATTCTAACCATCATGTGAAAATTTTAAACTACTTATTACATCAACTTATTTTCAAGTTAGGTTTTACTTATTCTTCATAAGTTCATGACTTAATAACTTATAAACTACAAGTTTTCATTCCTTATGACTTATTATAGATTTAAGTCCTTTAATCAACATTTTCACATCTTATCAAACATACTAACTTCATATGGAAAACATATGACAAGTTCATCATAAGTTCATAACTTATTTAGGTTCAAGGTACTTATTCATGACTTATTCGGCTTAAGTCAATTGCTTATTTAATTCTTAAATGTTCTTAGCATACATGCTTATTAAGTTACACTTCTCTTATCACCCTACAATGATAGACATGAAGATTATTAAACAAGAGTCTTACCCTTGAAGAACTAGTACTTCTCTTCTTCTTGAAAATCTAGCAAAGAATGTTTGACTTATTCTTAGCTTAATCTCTCTAACACTTAAGTTACTTAACTTGTTGGAAGTTTGGAGGAAAATGAACTAGCAAAATAATAAAATCTAACTTGCTATTTATAGAAGTCTCTAAGTTAGGGCATAAGAGTCATTAGGGCATCCCACCTCCTTAATACACATCCTTACTATTCATTACTTGCTAAGCACAACACTTATCGCTTAATTGGTTATTACTTAAAGTACTTGGTCATTACATAAAGTTCTTGCCCACCAATTCACCCATGGGTTGCTCTATGGATCCTAATTATCCAATGGATCATGATTTGGGCCTAAGTCTAATTAACTTAACTTAAATTTGGGCTTGCTTTAAGAATCACTTGGGCTTGCACCTTAATTCTTATTGGCTTCTACCAATATGCTAATAATCCTACAAGTCCCACTTAATTGGGTAAAAGCCTTATTACATATAATATACGTATAATCATTGTACTGTAGCTCGTATATTAATTCGTAATATACATTATTCCATTCTCCATACATACTAGTATATATAATACTTCGTATTATACTTGTATTCAATACCTCGTACAATACTTACGTATCATACGATCAATACACTCTCTTCCTAACGCTTAATATTCCTAACGTTCTCTAATTAAGTCCGCATGCGAAATATTGCATTTTCCATACTTAGATTATTATTACATAATCCATCTCACCTTGATATTATAACATTTCGGATTTCTCGAAAGTTCAAAAATAATTTCCGAGCGAAAATCGATGAATAGTGTTTTTTTGGAAAATTTCTCGAAAAGCTTTTATTTTCGTCTTAAAAATTCAAACACTTTAATTCCTTCACGTAGTTAAAATAGTACGACGTTTTGACATTTCTAGGTTATAGAACAACATTCATCTAACTAACACATAATAATAACAAATAATATTATTTTATTCATTATAAAAGTATTTACTAAAGGTTCAATTTTCTGGTGCATTACATGTCAGGTTGGAAGATACCTGAATTTGGGGGCGTCACATTCCTTATGTGTTTTATAGGGATTGGAATGAGTAGTTCAGCGTAAGTTGTAGCTGTGCGTAAGGCAAGTTTCCTAACTTCATTCATATTCTAAATGAATGCTAGTTTCTAAAACTTCTCAGATGTTGAACTTGAGAAGTTCTATCTATGTGCAAATGTGCGATATTTGTACAATGTGGTAGAACGTATGAGGCCTTGTGCCACAATTTGAACCATTCCGTGTTTTTGTGAAATGAACTGTTCTGTGATTGAACTATTCAATATGAGAATGTTTTGCTTATACATAATCTGTTATTGTTAAGTTTGTGCTATTAATTCTAGCCAGACAGAATGTGTATGAAAAAGGTAGAAGAATGAAAGTATTTTAAAAGTGAATGTGACTAATATTTTAAAATGATAGGAATCAAGATTATTCCTATTATTCAAGCTGCTTCATAACCTTTGTTCGGCTATCGAACTTTTAAAGGAACATTTGAATTCTTAAAGTTATTTATTCAACTGTTATGACTTGTTGGGTAATTGAATGCTCACACTTACTTTAAATGAAAAACATTTTCAGCGTACGAGTAAAAGAACTTAAGGATCCCGTAAAGATCAAGTTGATCGGTATCCAGAAGAAGTGTCATTCATAAGATGAATGAGCAGTGAAAATCAAGCGAAGACTTGTAATGTAGAATAGTTTAATTAAACTATAGACTAGTTTAATGAACAGTTATATGTGCTTGATGGCGGATGAAAGTCACTCGTGTAAAATAAAAGAATAATGTAATTAACATTATTTGTAATAAAAGAGGTTATAAGGGTTTAGAACCTGGGAATTGAGAATGTATGTTGTTATATTTCAGTTTATAATGATGTATGTCGGGATGAATGATGTACTCGTGACGTATGAAATCCAGGTGTGAAGATAGACTAGATTTTGGGGCGTTACAAATTGGTATCAAAGCTTATAGGTTATAAACCTTAGGTATGAGTACCTATGATAGTTCATAAACTGCATATTATTGTTAAAAGTTCCTGAACTCATAATGTGTGGTAAGTTGATGGATTGTATTAAGGTATAGGGATGTTCAGACTGAAAGCATGTATTTTCAGTAGAATTAGCATTGAAGGTGCTAAAGAAGATTAAGTATTAGTCGCAAGTAAGACAATGAAGGAAGATGAAGAATAGGATATTCCAAGTCATCTAGCTATGATAGATGTTGAAGTTTATTAAAATCGTGCTTATGTGTGCGCATTTTGAAAATGAAAGATTTGGTTCAAATTTTGGAACCAATGGATTTTAAAAGAACTATTCTTGATATGTCTATGGTACTCATTTCGACTAGAAAGAAATTGATTTGAAATATCAAAAGGAATTTTTATATCATCAGTGCATTTGATGCAAGGATGGTAAAAGGATGGAGTTATTAATGCAATTGAACCTGGTGTTGGATGTGATCTTAGGATCAACAACCCCCTATGGTATGATGTATAATGACGAAGTCCTCAATATAAAATGAAAAGTACCGGTATCATGACATCATAAAACGTTTTGATGTATTGCGAAAGGAATTTAAAGAAGTAGTCGATGTCAATTGATTTGACTAGACGAATGTTTCAAGTTGATATCCAATTTACTGGTATGGTCTAAGCTACTTGATTTAGCTAAGACGAATGGTATGTCATAATTAAAAGAAAATCGAGCTTTCTTTGAAGAAGTTGTGCCAAACCAAATTGCTTTGGTACAAAATCTAATGATTAAGTCTGAGGTGAACACACCCCAAAATTGGGTTATATAATGGGTTGATCGCCTATGTACGAAAGAGGTAGTTTACTTTCTGTGTGAATTATAAACTGATCGTAGGAAGAAGCTTTAAGGCGTCATGTTGTTAAACCTTGTAAGAGGTCATAGTCAATTTGACCTCTCAGCAAAAGTGTGAAATGTTTAAAAGAAATTATTATATTTCTCGTTGTTCATCCTACTTCATAATTCTTGATAAGTTATGAAGGAAAGGGAATGTTTGAAAGATAAGAATTTCTTTGAAGAGAAGTTGAGAAGAAGGGTAAGTTCAAATTTCGAGGACGAAATACTGTGAAGAAGGGGTGAATGTGATGACCCGCGAATGGGTGTGGTTTTAGAAATTCCGATGACGAAATTTTTATAAGGGAAGAAGAATGTGACAACCCGAAAAATCGAATTGTCCAGAATTCAAGATTTAAAGAATTAGTTATTAATAAAAAGAATTTTTATTAATAATATTATGTGCTATGTGTTTATTAATCGTTCTGAAACCTAGGATGATTATAAATTAAGAGGATTCTAGCTCTGAGCTAGACTTAAAGAGTAAGAATTTTCAAGACGAAAATAAAAAATTTCTGGGACCAGAAATATTTTTGGGGAAAAAGACGAAATAGGCACTATTCACCCGACAATATCCTAAGGGTTAGGGTTTGAATATCATAAGCCTTTCCGAGAGTTCGGTATTCGAAATGACATTATGTCGAAAGATTTGACGCTAATATATCGTGAAAAGTTAAGTGACGATAAAAGTTTTTCTCAAAAAACGTGCAAAAATCCGAACGAAATAAAAATGATGAAAAGTATTGTTATATACTTCTCATTCGTTTAACTATATTAGGGAAAAACGTGAAGGAAAACTGCTTAATGTCAAAAAGTGTTTTTCAATTTTTTGGAGATCCGAAGAATACATAAAAGTTATTCGGTAAAGAAAGATGAAATATCCAAAAATATTTGGATTTTGAGAATTGAAGTTTTTAAAACTGTCGGACGAAACCCAAAAGACGGAACCACAAAACATCCAAGAGAAGTTTCATGAATAGTAATGAGGTGGAATAGTAAGGAGGTGTGAATAGTAACCAAAGGGGTGAAATGACTATTTTGCCCCTAACTTGGAAATTCTATAAAAGAAAACTTAATTCATTTGATTGGGATTTTGAAAATCAACCAACATTAGAGAGAAAGACAGAGAGTTTGAATGTGGAAGAAGAGGAAAAGGAGGAGGAAAAGTTTGCTCGTGTGCAAACTTTATCTGATGGAAGGAGATTAAAGAAGAAAGGTATCAAAAACCTAACTTTTGAATTAATTTTCTTTAATTTTTCTATGTTTAAAACATAGCTTATTGAGAATATGAAGTAAAAGATGTTATGAATAATTTCATATGCTTGAAATCATGAGAAAATGAAGAAATAAGAATTAGAAGTTTAGTTTATAAATTTCTTAAGGAAGTACAAGATTCGTAATGTATTTGAGTGATCCAAATGAATCATATGAGCGATACGGTGAAATAATTAAGGAATGGTGTTTTATAACATCAAATTCCAAGAAAAAGTGAAATCGTAATCAAAATATCGATTAAAAATGAAGAACGAACGAAGAATGCGAAGAACGCAAAGAACGTTGTTGATGGACAAATTTAAAACCATCGTAGTATAATTATTGGTGATGGACAAGTTTAAAACCATCGTGTATAAGTTAGTTGCTTATTTCTTGGTTTGGAAAGGTAGAAACGTTCATAAAAAATGGATAAAAAGTTAGCTATAACGAAGTTATGGCAAAAATTTCGTAAAAGACGAACGAGAATTAGAAAGTGTAACACTCCAGAAAATTGAATCTTTTGTAAATACTTTTAATAATGAATAAAATAATATTATTTATTATTATTATGTGTTGATAAGATAAATGTCGTTCTATAACCTAGAAACGTCGGAACGTCGTAGTATTTTAACTACGTGAGAGAAATAAAGTGTTTGAATTTTTAAGACGAAAATAAAAGTTTTTCGAGAAATTTTCTGAAAAACAATATTCATCGATTTCTGCTCGGGAATTATTTTTGAACTTCCGAGAAATACGTAACGTTATAATATCAAGGTGAGATTGATTATGTAATAAAAATCTAAGTATGGAAAACGCGATATTTCGCATACGAACTTAATTAGAAAACGTTAGGAATATTAAGCGTTAAGAAGAGAATGTATTGATTGTATGATACGTATGTATTATAAGAGGTATTGAATACAAGTATAATACAAAGTATTATACGAGTATGTATGGAGGATTTAATAACGTATATTACGAATTAATATATGAGCTAGAATACAAGGATTATACGTATAGTATAAGTGATAAGGTTTTTAATTAAAAGACATGGACTTATAGGATTGTGTAACAATTGAATAGTCTAATACGAATTAAGGTGCAAGCCCAAAGTAACTTAATGCAAGCCCAACAAGTAATAAGCTAAGTTAATTAAAGTAAGCCCAATGTAATGATCCAATGGGTTAGCCATGATCCATGGAGCAAACCAAGGTGAATGTGGGTTAGACTTGATGATCAAGTACTTTATGTAATGGCCAAGCATAGGATATGTTATGTGATGAGCAAGAAAGATGAGTGGCTAGCAAGTTTACTTAGTGGTTAAGTAGATGAATAGTAAGGAGGTTAGTTTAAGGAGGTGGGATGTTATAATGACCATAATACCCTAACTTTGCCAAGTTTATAAATAGCAAGATCATAATTCATTTGTTGGATTGTTAACTTTCATCCAACACAAAGTAACTTATTGGTTAGAGAGAATAAGCACATATAAGTCAAAACCACCTTTGTTAGATTTTTAAATAAGAGAAGTACTAGTTCTTCAAGGGTAAGACTCTTGTCTAATAAATCTTCATCTTTATCATTGTAGGGTGATAAGAGAAGTGTATGTTAATAAGAATATATATTAAGAACATGTAAGAAGTAATTAAGCAATCCACTTCAGCCGAATAAGTTATGAATAAGTAACTTAAATCTAAATAAGTTGATAACTTATGATGAACTTGCCATGTGATTATCATGAAGTTACACTACAACAAAAAGGCTTATTTCTGACGGACTATTCGTCGGCACTAAGGATATTCCGTCGAGGGTAACCTCATTTTCGTCGAAATATTCGATCGGAAATTCGGTCGTATATAAGCACGTCGAAAATAAGTTCGTCGATTCTTCGGTCAGAAATACTTACAGTCGACAGACTTATTATCGACCAAAAATTCAGTCGGAGTTGATATATCCCCGACTGAAACATGTCTGTCGAGGATATTCGGTCGATGATAAGCATGTCATGTGGCAGCCTGAGAAAAATGGAAAAACACCTTACGCGCGACAAAATTCCGTCGACTCTATAAATCGTCCGTCGAGGATATTCGGTCGAGGATATGTGTGCCACGTGGCAGTATGCCGAAAATGGGATACACCTTAACCTCGAGGTTATTGTTTTTTTTAAAAAATATTTTATTTGTTTTTGTAATATCCAAGGATTTAACCCACATCTTGTACCTGTACCTGCTTTCCCAACATCACATACACAAGCTAAATTAAGCTAAATTAAGCTAAATGTCAAAAACATCCCATTACTACTAGCATAACCGCAACAAACCAAAGTAATGAAATGTAAAACTGTATTAATCAAAGTAAATTAAACTAAGGTAAATTACAAAAGATCCCATTAATCTAAACTAATTATAACAAACATCCCATTAAGCTAAATTAAGCTAACTGTCAAACCGCAACAAAACCAAAGTAATTAATGATAAGGTTTAAACTACAATATGTACGTCAAAAGTTATGTAAAATTAATACAAAGGAATTTAAACTATGAAAGAATGTAAACTAAGTCAAGCTAGTAGAGCCCCCGATGTGAGGAGGATCATCGAGCGGGCGTCGACACTGCTCTGGAGTATGAAAATCGTCATCCCGCTAGTCAGTCCGCTCGTCACCCTGGTGATACAATATAATGTAACTCATTATTCCATATATATGATTCAGTTAAAGATAACTAAATGAAAATTAAATAACATGCAAAATATATATTTGTATTTAAAACGAAATATACATGAGCAGTCGAGCGCTGACTCCACATCGGCCCAAATGCATCCTCGACTAAGATAATCACCATCTGAACAATCTCGTCGCGTATCGCGGCCCACTGCTCTGAAGGAATACCCCGTAATCTCAGCGGTGGCACCAACTTGTAACGTCCTGCGCAAGATGATGGAGGCGAGAACAGCTAGGTGGGTCATGACGATGGAACAGCGGATCGGTCTCAAACCTTCTTCGACACCGCAGCCATAACACGTTGGAAAAAAGTAACATCTAAGCCAGCGCCCGTATGTGATGGTCCCACGGGGGCTCTCAAACGCAGACGCTGGCTAGAGCCTACAAAAATAAATATAACATGAATAATATTACAAGTTTACTTTATTCATAAACACTAAATATAAACACAATATTATACCTCTTAGAAGTGTATAGGTCGGTATCCTCGGTAACCCCAGCACTCAATACCGACTGGTAGTACTAGTGGGAGTATCCTAAGATGCGACCCAAATAGTCGTCTCCTCATCCTGAGATAAACTAATCTCGAGGCGGAGGGACAGTGGAATATAACATCTCAGCATCGCCCCTAGCAGCCTGTAACTCTGCTATACGCTGGCTGCGGAGCTTCTCAAACTGCTACTGTAATTTGATATACAAGTGAATTATCTTGGTATCATCATATAAATTACATAATATTATTCTAAATAATATCTATTATAGTAAATGTATTACCCGTATAGCTAGTGCTGCTGAAGATATCGTCGACCCCGAAGTAGAGCCCTTCAACGTATGGACTCTATCCCAGAACTAGATCATAGTAGGAGGTCGGCCCAAGCTACTCTGCATGGCCTAGATCATATACATTAAATAAGATCACCATAATTTACTATAGTTTCAATATAAGATTAAACTAAACTAAAGAGAAATACATACCGACTTAACCTCCTGAAACGACTGTGATCCAGAAGTATGTATAACTCGCAGCTTGCCGCAATTCTTCTTCATCTGCTCCGACTTGGTCTTGAACGTAGCATCGTCCAGTACGCACACATTGCAGCCCATGCTACATCTGATACTACTGGCGGCTAATGATCTTGCAAAGTAGTCCCAGACGTTTCTTTTATCACCCGAACTACCCTCTGTCGCATCTCGTACAACCAGCCAGCATAATTCTTCGAGATGTGGGCAATGATAACGACGTCATCATCCACCTTAGTGATGACGGCCTAGTATCTGTAGTATCTCTATCAAACAAACATAACATACGTATAATTTATTATTTGAACAATATGTAAATAACATGCATAGACCTTGATTTAATATATGTAAGTCGACTTGACGTGAAACTCCAGCAACACTGTCTCCATGAAGCCGGCATCGTAGTGCGCATACTGACTAAATCGCATACAGGCCAATAGGGAGATGCAGTCAGGCAGATGACGAGTATACTCGCCTTAGCGACAGGATCCATAATACTAGAATACAAAATTTATTAAGAACATTTTAATTTATTAATCACATGATAATATCATTCTAATTGAACATAAGTGATATATTATAGTTGAAACCTACACAGATGAGCCGACATCAACTAGAACTGTGTCAGGCACTGCCAGGTGGATGACCTAATCTACCGAGGTTAGGCCCTCGTGAACGCCGACGTCTAGCATCTGTATGTTAATATATATAGTTATGACATTGTCCAAAAATAGTAAATAAATGTATAATATAGTTATGAAAATAATGTTACTGAGCCAAAAAAGAAATCAACTCACTAGCATCTGAAGACGACCCTCCCTGGGAGCCGTCACCAGATACGGAGCGGTCGCCATCACGGCCACCTCCACCACTATGTTGAGGCATATATAGTTGTACTACTGAAATAACAGACATAGATACGATGAACTGATCAAATGGCCATCAAATGATTGATTTGATATATATAATGATTAATTTTAGTTGTATAGTATTTACAAAACCCCAATTAGTGAAGAAGTAGTACGTCGTCAAACCCGTCAGAATCAAAATCATTTTCATCCTCTAATTATGTCTATTCCTCTTCTGTATCAATTTCTTCCCCAATATCATCTTCTACTATCACATACGGACTAACAACCACATCTTCCTCCACTTCGTCAACATCGAGTACATCAACGACATCATCACCCAACACATCGTCATCATATACCACAACGTGGCTGGGATTGCTAACTTGTTCTTGCAACGGGTCATTCGTTCCAGACAAATTAGTACCATCAAATGTGATGAATGTCTTTAATAATTCAATTAACTTTACTATTTGAGTATAAAACACAAACAGAAACTACGATCCTTTTTTAAAAAATTGTCGTCGAGGAACCAATTGGAGTACTATTAGCTGAAACTATGTCGAACCCTGCATAAAAGGAAGTGCATCATTTAATTTATATGTTATTATATTTGAAAATTGTGGCAAAATAAGCAAATATGGTATTTGGTTTATTTTACCAATGAAAAACAAGGTAAATGCTACCCAGTCAACATGTATTTTATTTTATTTATTGAATATGTAGACAACTTATTATTCGATCAATTACTTTTAATTGTAGAAAACTAAGCAAATTCTACTTAGTTTATTATTTTATTCAGTTACTTCAGTTTTTTATGTAATGGAAAACTAAGCAAATGCTACTTAGTTTAAGATAATTATTGTATTTTATTTTATTTTATTTTAATTACTATATTTATTTTATATGTTATTTAATTATTATAATATATTATTTAAATTAATTAATTTTAATATATTCTAGTTTATTATTAAATTTATTTTAAAATTAATTTATTATTATAGTTTTATTTATTTATGTATTTTAATTTATTTTATTTTGTATTATTTTATTTTATTTTATTTTACTATATATGTTTTGCTTTAATTTAATTTAGTTAAATTAAATTAAATTTATTTATTTATTTAGATTTATTTATTTTATTTTTATTTTATTTTTATTTTATTTTTAATTATATTATATTAAATAATAATGTAAATTAATATTATTTTAAAGTTTATTATATTATATTATAATATATTATATTATATTATATAATTTATTAAAGTTATTTAAAGCTCCTAGTATTTTTTTGTATTAATTTATTAATTTATTAATTTATATAAATATTTATTTATTATATTATAATATATTGTCTTTCATATAGTTAATTAAATATTTATTTATTACCATCTATAACTTCCACAGAAATTCAGTCGGAAATTCCGTCGGAATGAATACTTAACACCAAAATAAAAGAAATCTTCAATTGATTCACAAACTGGAAAAGGCAGAAAGCAGAACACTGCAAATTAAACACCAATATCAATAAACCAATATTAGTTACCGAGCAACATCTCAGTCTCAAAATCAGTTTCATACCAAACGGAATTTAGCAAACTTTCACAGAAAATCCCAATTTTAACAACACTGCAAAGGAAATTTAGGGTTCAACAACATTTCAATAGAATATTCCAACACTATCAACAATATTTCAACACTTTCAACAATATTTAAACAAAAAATTTAGGGTTCAAAGTACTTATACCCAAATTTATGCATAATCATATACATATCTGAAAATTAAGGGTTCTAAATTTAAAATTAATTGAAAAAAACTAACCTTAAATTGAGAGAGAAGGAGGAACAGAGAAGGAGTAGAGAGAGAGCACCAGAGGCAGCCGGAGGTGAGGCTGCCGGCGAGGGCTTGACCGGAGATGGGGCTGCGGACGAGGAGAAGTGCGGCGGCCGGCGAGGAGAGGGAAGGGAGGAGGGACAGAGAACGCAGCAGCAGAGCAAAGAGAGAAAAGAGGAAAAAAATGAGGAGAAGCTGAAGTTAGGCTCCTGTCTGTTAGTGTGTAGGTTTTAAGGACTATTTCCGATGGAACTCAGTCTGTCTTAATTCAGTCGATGCTAAAGTATCCTCGATGAACAATCAGTCGATATTAATAGTTCTTCCATCGAAGTTGTTATTGGCGCTTGAGGGAAACTTTTGCGCCACAAACAGTGGTATAGGATCGACTGAATTCAGTCGAAGTTGTACTATTTTCGAGGGAATTATGAACGACTAAATATTCTGTCGGCAATAAGTTAATCCCGAGCGAAGCCATTCAGTCGACCTTAATTCTATCGTAAATAGTCCTATTTCTTGTAGTATTAGTATGTTTGATAAGATATGAGAACATTGAGTAAAGCAATTAAATCTATAATAAGTCATAAGGAATGAAAACTTGTAGTATATAAGTTGTTAAGTCATGAAATTATGAAGAATAAGTCAAAATTTAACTTGAAAATAAGTTGATTGTAATAAGTAGTTTAAAATATTCATATGATGGTTAGAATCCATTTAGAACAATGATCATATCATTAGTAATGAGGTTTCGCCAGAATTCACACGATTGGACAATAATCTTCGAATTCGTGAAATTCTCGGAATGGAAATCATATTTTGTGTTTGAGCTCAGGAAACATTGGTTTTTAATGGAGACAAGTTATATTTGGTATTATAGAGTTGCGGACTCGAAAATGATCGGAATTCTGACTTTAGAACGAAGAAACGAGCGTTGAACGTTCACGGACGTTTACCGTTTTCGTTAAAAATGAACTAATAGATGAATTTTTAGCAAACGAAGTCAAATAGATAAAATTCTTGCATGAATGTGTAGAGTATGTAATTTGTGAACCGTAGGCTCTTGAACGAGCCAATTCAGACTTATAACGAAGAAGTTATGCTGTCCGAGAAATTCTTAAAGTTAAAAATCTTTCAAAATTGTCTGAGGCACAGAGTTAGCACAGCGGAGCCAACCCAAGGCCAAATGGAGGCACAGCAGCGCCGGCACAGTATATAAACCTACTGCAGAGTCACTGTAAAGTGGCGCCGCAGCGCTGGACTCGGTACTCAGCCAATGCATAGTGGCGCCGCAGCGCGGCTTAGAGAAGGAAGGGTGGCGCCGCAGCAGCCAACCCTAGGATTTCGACAGAGAAGATAGTTTGAAAGTATAGCATGAATGATAACTCATTAGTAATGAACTAAGGCTTAATTATACCATTGTTAAGGTATTGATTAGATGTTTAATGTATGATGATTAAAGGTATTATCAATTGAATATGAACGTAATGACTGTAACGCCCCAGAAAATTTAGATTTTTGAGGATTAAATTTTTTTATTTAATTATGTGGATTAAATGAATTTAATTAATTATTTATGAGAGTAAGCTAATTGAAGGTCGTTCTATGACGTAGATATGTCAGAACGTCGTAGTATTTTGGCTACGTGATGGAATTAAAGTGTTTGAATTTCCAAGATGAAAATAAAAACTTTTCGAGAAATTTTCTGAAAAAAACTATTCACGTATTTCTGCTCGAGAATTATTTTTGAACTTCCGAGAAATACGTAATGATAGAATATCGAGGCGAGATGGAATATCTAATAATATTTCAGTTATGGTAAACACAGTTTTTTGCCTGCGGACTTAAAATCTAACGGTTAGGAAAAGTGAGTTCCCACATAGGTATTGTACGAAGTAATGGATACAAGTATGATACGAAGTATTATACGAGTATGCATGAATGATGGTATGACTTACATGAATAAGTATATGAGTTAGAGTACGAGATTAATACGTAAATTATACGTTATAAGGCTTTAAGCCATATGTAATGGATTTGTTGAATTGTGTAGGAGATTGTAATGTTAAAGCCCAAATATAGGAATGGTTGAGTCCAATGTAATTTAATGAACAAGCCCAAGTGTTTGTTTAATTGCAAGACCGATGTATAAGTTAGATTAATTAAACCTTAAGCCCAAAATAGGATCCAATGGGTAAAGCTTGATCCATGGGGCAACCCATGGGTGAATTGGTGACCAAGAATGAAGTGTGTTGAGCAAGTAGACTTAAGTGTTAAGCAAAGGATAAGTTAAGTAACTTAAAGGCTAAGTAAAGTGCTTATGTGTGATAAGCAAGTAAAGTACTTATGTGTGATGAGCAAGTAAAGTGCTTATGTATGGTAACCAAGTTAACTTAATGCCTAAGTATTGTGATGGCCAAGTAACTTATTTGGTGAACAAGTAAACTTAGGGTTTAAGTAATGAATAGTATTAGGTTTAGTAAGGAGGTGGAATGGTCTTATGACCATTATACCATAACTTAGACTTTCCTATAAATAGCAAGCTTAGATTTTAATTTTGTGGGCTGTTTATCTCATCTAACAAGTTGAGAGCCTATTTGTTAGAGAAAATAAGCTAGAAAAGCTAGGAAGTTAGCCTTTGAGAATTCAAGAAGCAAGAAGGAGATTAAAGCTTAACCACAGAATTATCAAGGGTAAAAACTTAAACCATGAATCTCTTTCTCTTCATTTGATAGAGAAGTGGGTAGTGGTAGAACATGTATGCTAAGAAGAAGTAAGAATGATTAATCAAATGACTTAAGTATTAATACACCGTGAATAATCACTTTGTTCATAAATAAGTTATGAATCAAGGAAGAACTTGTAGAAACTTTTAATATGTTACAATAATGAAATTTATATGACTAGAAGATGAGAGAATGATGGTTAAAAGATTTAGACCATGTTAAGTCATGTAAATTAAAATCATAAGTAGTTATACTTTTATAAGTTATAAATTCATAAAGAACAATTAATAACTTATCATGTAAATAAGTTAATGAAGTATGTTGTCAAGATGTTATTGTGATGGATTAAATCCATTTAAAGCGAAGAACAAATCTTAAGTAATGAAGTTATGGCAGAGTTCACGAGTTCGGACGATAATCGTCGAATTCATAAATTTCTCGGAATGGAAGTCGAATTTTGATATTGAGTTTGGAAAAATTAGTTTTAAATGGAGACAAGTCTTATTTGGCATTATAGAGTTGTGGACTCGAAAATGACCCGATTCCGACTTAGAACGAAGAAACGAGCGTTGCACGTTAATGAACGTTTATCGTTTCTGTTAAAAATGGACTAATAGGTAAATTTTAGCAAACGAAGTCAAATAGATAAAATTCTTGCATGAACGCATAGAGTATGTAATTTGTTAACCATAAGCTTTTGAACAAGCCAATTCGGACTTATAACGAAGAAGTTATGAGCCCGTGGATCTCATATAAAAATTTGTCTTTCAAATTTTTCTGGGACTGAAGTCTAGCGCCGCAGCGCCAGACAGAGTTATATGAACCGCGCCGCAACGCCGGAGCGAAGAGGTTGGCTACTATAGAGTCGCGCTGCAGCGCCACTCGTAGGCATAAGTCTCACGCTGCAGCGCCGAGACTGGATGTTGGGAACTAGAAAGTGGCGCCGCAGCGCCATTAGTACAAAGGGCTGCCGCGCTGCGGCTGCCGACAGTGGAATTTTGTTGACCAAGTTGTTTGTGAACCTAATGGTTTGCAAGACAAGTATGAGACATATAATTACTTAATGAACATGATAAAAACCTTTCCTTAAATCACTTTTATAGTGATGACTTATGAATTTAATATTGTTTAACGAGTAGTTAAACGACAAACAATAAGTATAAATAACGTGAATTGTATTTAATAATGATAATGACTAGAACGTTAAGAGTTACAATTAAAAGATTGTTCAGTAATACATGAATGTGAATGGTATGCAATAAAGTGTACTTAACCAATGACAATTAAGTCTCGGATTGTAACGTTGGAATGGTAGTAAGCCGTGATGAAGGATGATTAACTCGAAACGAGTTATATTAATGAAATAATTTTAGTTAAGTTATAGAAGAGAAAGAAGTTGGTAAGAATGATGTAAGTTATAACAGTAATCCCAAACCAATAATAACAAATCTAATACAGGATTAGATTGAGAAGAGGGGTAAGATTCATTACGAACCATGTATGTTCATCCATGACCTAATGTGGTATGCTATGTGGTTATGTGATGTAGAGACTGTAAAGACTCAAAGGAAAAGTTATTATACTGTAGCAGACGCTGAAGGCAAGTTTTCTTATCGCTTGTCTAACCTTCGTGTTAGCCAGGTTTTCAGTGATTCATGTTATGAGATGCATGAATTGTTTTACGAAAATGTCGATCCCAGTTTTGACTCGGCTAGACTAATCTTGAAGATTGATTGATTTATTTACAAGTCTTTTAATATAGAATTGCTAACGCTATCTTATGCCAATTGTTTGGTACGGATTCAAGGTAAGCCTAAGTATTAATAAATAAATGTATTTTTCATCGATTATTCGATGGGCACGCGAGGTTTCCAAAACTTAAACGTAAATATGTTTAATGAATGTAGTGTTGATCAACATAGAGTACTATGAGCTGATCACACAGAAGTGCTCGTAAGATATACCAGACTTACAGACTTAGTGTCGGGTTATCCTTTTCAAAGAAATTATGAACTGATCATGGTCTTAAGCCAGAATTGATGTTTTACTGAATATTGTCATTGTAAAATATTTTGAAGGAAAAGAAGTGCTATTTTGAATTATTAATAGTACTTCATAACTATTGTTCAGTTATTGAAGATATATGATTCCTATGTTTCAAGCATATCGTTTAATAGAAATTGTTATACTTGCTGAGCTTGTTATGCTCACTCTTGCTTGAACCATATGAATGCAGCTAGGACCGAACGAACTGAGGGATCTGACAAGGTTAAAGGAAAAATAAAGATGAACAATTAGTTTACCTTGTAATAAACTAGTAAGTTGTATATATTATAGTATGATGAACAAAGAATGTGATGGTTTTAGAACCAGAGAACGAGATATAATATTATTAATGTAATAAGAATGTCGTTGAGACGCACATTTTGATGTTGTTTCAATAGAATGAATGTACAGTTATAAGTATCGTGTAGCACCATCTGTCGGGATGAAAGATACTCGGATTTTGGGGCGTCAAAAGTTGGTATCAGAGCATTAGGTTATAAAACTTAAGGAGGAAGAACCTTAGGCTAATAACCTCGTTCAGGAAGGAAAAGTCCGAAGGAAGTAAATGCGAGTCGAATGAGTTAATAAGGTATTGAGGAAACTCAGTACCGAAAGATTTAAAAGATGGAAAGTAACCCTAAATAAATTAAATGTGATTGGTGCATATATAATTGTGCGTTATGTACTAATCAACATGTTATATGTTTTGGTAGGATGTCGAACGATAGCTTGATGTATAGAGATATACACACAGTGAGCAAAGAAATTGTGAATAGAGTAGAGCATGTACCCATGCCAGTGGCGGTGGTACCATTAGTGATTCTAGAGGAGTCGGAGATAGTGGAGTACTTTTCTGAGGAGGACTACTCTGAGGGAGATATGGATATAACATCATATCTTAATATGATGAGCAATGAGGAGGAAGTAATGGAGATAACGTCGGTTGGTACGGTGGTACCTACCTCAGAGTCATCGCCTCCAGATGCAATGAGAGCATTGTATCTAGTAGTGCTTGAGAAGAATGTGCAACTGAGTATAGTTGTGCAGAATCAGAATGAAGAGATTAGTGCTCTTTATGTAGCAAAGGAGTCTGCAGAAGCAGATTTTGAGTCCGAGCATGATGAGAAGGTGCTCATGATAAATAAGGCTAGGGATTATATGAACGAGGTGGTAGAGCTTTATAAGAAACTGGAGGAGAAGGACAGAAAGATAGCATGGATGTCTTACATCCATGAGAGTGCTCATAAGGATTTCAAGCTGAAAGTTGCTTGTTATTCCATAGAGTCGGGGCAAACTCGACATACTATTAGTCGGGATACTGTAGTGATAATTGCGAATGAGAAACACGAGGACACTATTATGCATTATTAGAAGTCTAGAGTAAATAAATATATGTGTAGTGACGTAAAACCCTCTTTTGTATAATAGGGTAGTCTTTTTATAAATCTGAACTTTTGAGAAGTTTAATTGCGGGATAGAAATGGAATAGCCTTTGGCTATGGAAGAAAATTGTAAATAGTTTTGACTATGAAGAAGCGTATGAATATAATGAAGTTTTCATTTAATATGCTTTGTGATGATATGAGTTGTTATGTGACGAATAATAAAGAAGTAAGTAATAGACTAATCTTGAAGATTGATTAATTTATTTACAAGTCTTTCAATATAAAATTGCTAACGCTATCTTATGCTAATTGTTTGGTACGGATTCAAGGTAAGCCTGAGTATGAATAAACAAATGTATCTTTCATCGATTATTTGATGGGCACGCGAGGTTGCCAAAACTCAAACGTAAATACGTTTAATGAATGTAGTGTTGATCAACATAGAGTACTATGCGCTGATCACCCAGAAGTGCTCTTAAGATATACCGGACTTACAGAATTAGTGTTGGGTTGTCCTTTTTAAAGAAATTATGAACTGCTCATGGTCTTGAGCCAGAATTGATGTTTTACTGAATATTGTCATTATAAAATGTTTTGAAGGAAAAGAAGTGTTATTTTGAATTATCAATAGTAATTCATAACTAATGTTCAGTTATTGAAGATATATGATTCCTATGTTTCAAGCATGTCGTTTAAAAGAAATTGTTGTTCTTGCTGAGCTTGTTATGCTCACTCTTGCTTGAACCATATGAATGCAGCTAGGACCGAACGAACAGAGGGATCTAACAAGGTTAAAGGCGAAACGAAGATGAACGATTAGTTTACCTTGTAATAAACTTATAAGTTGTATATATATTATAGTATGATGAACAAAGAATATAATGGTTTTAGAACCTGGGAACGGGATGTAATATTATTAATGTAATAAGAATGTCGTTGAACGCACATTTTAATGTTGTTTCAAAAGAATAAATGTATAGTTATAAGTACCATGTAGCACCATCTGTCGGGTTGGAAGATACCCGGATTTGGGGGCGTCACAATGACAATGTAAGAACAACATAATGGAAAGCCGGAACAAATAGTAACAAATCTAAGTCATAATTAGATTGAGAAGAAGGTTAAGATACATTAGGGACTATGTATGTTCATTCATGATCTAATGTCTTATGTGATGTTATCATTACTGTAGAGACTTAAAGATTTAAACAAGAACGTGTTATAACTGTAGCAGACGCTAAAGGCAAGTATTGTGACCGTTGTTCCAATTCAATCTGGACAAGCTTTGTAATTCATGTATCCTTACGCATGAAGTATTGTATGATGAAGTCAAAGACAATTCTTTCGGCTAGACTAATATTATGTTTCTATCAAGCATGGTCAATGTTTACCAAGTTATATTGGTGTGGTTTTCAAATGAAGACTAAGTATGCTAAAAATGTTTTGTCGTCAAACGATAGGCACGTGAGGTTGCCACAGCTTAAACGTATACACGTTTAATGAATGTAGTGTTTATCAACATTAGAGTACTATAGGTTAATCACCTAGACGTGCTCGTAAGTAATATCGTACTTACGGACTTAGTGCTGGGATGTCCTTTTCAAAAGAACTTATGAAATGCTCAAGTTCTTGGACCGGAAATTGATGTTTTACTGAATATTGTTGTTGTATAATATTTTGAAGGAAAAGAAGTGCTATTTTGAATTATCGATAGTACTTTGTAACTATTATTCAGTTATTGAAGATATATGACTCCTATGTTTCAAGCATGTTGTTTATTAGAATTGTAGTACTTGCTGAGCTAGTCATGCTCACTCTTACTTGAACCATATGAACGCAACTAAGATTGAACAGACCAAAGGCTCCGGCAATGATAAAGGCAAGGCAAAGACAAACCTGTAGAATACTTATGTAATAGTATAGGGTGAATGATTGTAATATATTTGATATTATGAAAAGAATAATATAATGGTTATAAAGAACCCGGGGGAATGTTAATATTATTTTGAATATACAGAAGACATATTTGTTCCTTTGAGATTTTTTAATTGAATGTATGTGTGTATGGTAGTACCGTGTAGCACCATCTGTCGGGTTGGAAGATACCTGGATTTGAGGGTGTCAAATGTTGGTATCAAAGCGTTAGGTTATAAAACTTAAGGGGGATTAAAAACCTTAAGTCATAACCTTAAGAGAAGTCAAATAAATAAAAGAAGAAAATAACCTTATAAAAATGCATTGTTATGTTATGTGTTTTTATTATTCTACTGACGTGTACTAATCAACTTAATTATTTTGTGTAGATGTCAGGAGTAAATGGAATGCATTTAGATGTTCAAGCAGTTAGTGAAGAGTTGGTGAACCAAATAGAAGTTATACCGAACCCCATAGCGGTAGAGCCTGAGCTAATCGTTATTGAGTTTGGAGACTCAGAGGATCCTGACCTCATTTCAGTATTCGATGGCATGATAAAGGAGGAAGGTGGAGGTGGAGGTAGTGTTCTTCAATCCAGTAGCAATAGCAGCAGAGATAGCTCCTAGGGAGTCAATGATGTCACTGTTCATGTCAGTGTTGGATAGAAATATCCATTACTGTCAGGAAGTTAAGGAGCTGAAGGCAGAGCTCCAAGCAATCATAGAAGACAAGACGGACGTGGAGTCCATATGGGAGCAGGAACACGATGAGAGGATTTTGGCTAAGGACAAAGTCCACGAGTTGAAGCATGAGGTTTTTGAGCTCAAGGAGGAGCTGAAGACCAAATTGCAGAAGATAGGACGAATGTCATATATTCATAGGAGTTCTTATACAGATTTCCAAGTAGCAGGTAGCTGGTTATCCTGTAGAGGTGGGGCAGACGCGGCATACTATCAGCCGTTATATCATTGCCGGTCTGGCCAAGGCAAAATTCGATAATGCCTTGAGGCAGATGTAATCTAGTAGTAGCTAGAGTAGTTTAGGTATGTAAATATTTTATACTTATTAGTGACGTAAAACCCTCTTTTGTAATAGCAAAGGGTAGTCTTTTGTAAATCCCAATTTTTGGAAAGCAAAAGTAGGAAAGTAATGTAATCAGCTTAGGCTGTGTAATGTAACCGATGTAGTATTATACTAAAATGAATGGATGAATATAAGCCTTTTTATAGAACATAGTGAGCAATGGATGATTGAAGTTATTATTTAAATATCAAATAATAACTAACTAATAAAGAAAGAAAGAAATAATAACGAAATATGTTGTTTATTGTATCAGCAAAATGCCGCCAAGAAGAGTACAACGTAATCAAGGAGCTAATGTAAATCAACCGAAGGGAGGTCTGTTAACCATATGCAATAGTTTTTTAATCTATTAACATCTGCATTTAATAGAACAGGGGCTAATATCCCCATAAATCCAGGAGTAACGCGAGCTACTACCTTTAAGGATTTTAAGAGCGTGGGTCCGCTGGAGTTCAAAGGAACTACGGACCCTATTGAAGCCCAAACGTGGGTGGAGGAAATAGAGAAGGCATTTGTGATAGCAATTATTGACGAGGCCCAGAAGGTTGCCTTTGCAACCTATATGATGAAGGGAAGATGCCAACTTTTGGTGGAAAGCCAATCAGGCTAGGGCCGGGATAGAGAATCTGACATGGGTGAGGTTCAAGGAGATATTCTTCGAGAACTACTTTCCCACGAGCATGCAGGGAAGGATGGAGATGCGGTTTCTTGAGTTAAAATAAGGGGACATGACGGTTCCCCAATACGCCGCTAATTTTAATGAACTGGTGAGGTTCGTTCCACACCAACTGGATACCGAGGATTAGGAAGGCACGACGATTCGAGCAGGGATTGAAACCCTGGCTCTATAACCGTATTTTGGTGTTCCAAAGTACTTCATTTGGAACCATTTTATAGAAGGCGATAATCGCCGAAGGTGGTAGCGAGGCGTTAAGCCAATACCACAAGGATAAGAAGAACAAGGGGAAAGTGGATGGGGGAGAAAAAGTCGAAGGAGCCAGTGGTAGTGGCGAGGGACAAAAGAGGAAGGCGTTCAGCTCTGGGAATACCGAAGTGAAGCATGGGGATTCAAAGTAGAGGATGGAGGCCTGGAAGACCTGTGGGAAGACTCATTTAGGAGTCTGTCTCAAGGGAAGGCCGTATACTACAACTGTAGCCCCCCTAAATCCAGGTCCTAAATCACCACAGATCTGGTACACTAGTTTTAACTATTACAAAAGATATAAACATAAATTGATTATACATTAAACATTATACACAATCCCCAAGGTCGAGTAACCATAACTTATACATAATTCATTATCCTATCTGGCATATAAAGATTTTATCATACATTATTGTTACCAATCTATCTACACATATAAACTAAAGTTAGAACTACCTTTAACCTTTCCTTGTATCCGACGCATTCACCTTAATTTGCAATGTTTTATCATGATATAGCAAGGGTGAGCATGAAGGTTGCCCAGCAAGTTTAAATTATATTTAAGGATATATCATGATTGAAAGAGTCTGAATAATAAGTTGGCTATAATTCATCAATATAATTGAGAACTAACACGAACAAATTTTGGACTGAACAAGTATTAAACATGAACAAATATATCTAAACTGAATGGTAATAAAGGTGATCAGTTCTTCCATACCTGACTTATACATACAATATGTACATAGTACAATTCTATATGGCAATCAGCAATGATTAACCATAAGCATATCTGAATGAAACTAACTCTTAGTAAAGTTAAGAAAAACTTGCATGTTTCGTTGATTATCGTTACGAAATATAACTTAGCTTTACCCAAAACCTAATATAGATAACACCATTCTCCAAATATTAGAAGAATATCATCACAGTATAATATTGTTATATATATATATATATATATATAAAGAATTACCTAAACACATAACACATAACTCTATCAGTCTACAACAAACATAAGACATGGTATCAGGTCAAACTATTTCAATCTGACTTGAATCTGACACAATTCTAACATCCCGACGGTCTAGTCGGACAATTATCTAGTTTAATTTTAATTAAACTATTCCTAACACTTAACAATTATCTTAGGTAATTTATTAATCAGTCAAAATAATTTTCATAGACCCGTAATAATTTTCAGATAATTATAATCATTTATCTTGATTTTTCAATCATTAATATCATATTTATATGATTTAAATACCACGTAATTCCATTATCATTAATATTTATTTAATATTAAATATTAATGAAATCTTTATCATAATATAATAATATATTTATAATATCTCAAAGTATTTTTAATACTTTATTATTACCATTAAATGATTTTAAAGTAATTAAAACCATTATTAATTATCTGCCATTAATATTAAAATATTAATATTTTTCATGACAAAATATCACAAGTTATATTTTATAACTTAAAATATTTTTATAACACTTAAATTATTTTTATATAATTTTTAAAGCATTAATTCTATTTTTCCATAATTTATTTAATATATTTATTAAATAAATTAATTACCATTAATATTAATTTATTAATTAAATTCATCATAAAATATTAAAAGTCATTAAAAATAACTTAAAATATTTTCTTATACCATAATATAATTTTTCATGATTTTTCAAGTATTAAAATCATTTTTAAGTAATTTATTTAATATTGTAATTAAATAAATTAAATACCATTAATATTCCAAAAATACTAAATATTTATGAAATATATTCAAAATAATTAAAAACTAATTTTTAGGCTTTAAAATAATTTTTAATAATTTATTATGTACTTTTAATGATTAAAATCCATTTAATACTAATTATTTATTAAAAATAATAATTTTGGATAATAAACGGTGGCTAAAGGGCCCTATAGCGACAGAACCGTCGTTATAGGTGTTCTTGAGGAAATCCAGAATTCAATGTCAGACACCAAGGTGCCCACTTTGACCAGTGCTAGATCGTTGATCAAAGGGTTTCTGGACTAGTTTAAGTGTTATAATTATAGTACAAGTGTAATACTATAACTATCAACAAAGACCCTGGCCAAACCACAACATATAAGAGAGATCTAAGATCATTAATTCACTGTCAGACATGTTCTTCAATTTCTGGGTTTTCCAAAAATTGAAGAACAGTCGAGGTTCCCACTTTCTAATCCTTATAACGTGCAATCTGGGCTTGCTTAGTGTGTTGTAAATGTTAATACTTATAGTAAACATGTAAAAGAGCAATCCTATAACATAATATCAGTATATTATCAATACAATCACAAGATTTAGGTCGGTCAAACATTGGCAGAGAAAACAGGTCTTGAAGAAATCTGGGTTTTCCAGATGGTTCTTCAGGCTGATCGATCAACGTAGTTTGACCATGATTTTCTACTATTCTGTTCAGGATCTGGGTGATCTAAGGACATGGATCTGTACTCCTCATATCAGACTACAAGGATCAAACAACAAAATAACCAAAACACTAACATACAGCAAATCTATAGCCTGAAAAAATGGTTGTCAGAACAATCTGGGTTTTCTGGAGATTTTCTGGGTTTTCCAGAAATGGTTTTCGTGCTCGGTCAACATACTTTGACCATTAATAACTTTTAATCTATACATGATCTGGGCTTGATTCAAGTTCCAGAGCATAGACAACATAGCATACTACAGATCTATAACATAAAACACACAAAACAACTAACAGTTAAAGATCTATGGGGTCTGACATTCAGTTGTCAAACCACATTTATCCAGTTTTCCAGATTTTTTAAATCTTTACTTTCGAGCATCTAGATGATATGGATCCATGTTCTAGCAACCCAGATCATCAAATGACACCCTCTAACACATCTAAACAACAAACAACAACATTAACACAAATTTTTAAGGATTTCTAGAATTAGGGTTTATACCTCTATTATGCTTTCATACTTGATTTCTGATCCATGATCTTGATCCTGGCTTGCTAATGATCACACTAGTGACTGATTCACTTAATATTTTCGTGGTTAAGGAGAGAGAAAAGTTTGGTTGAGTGTAAGGATGCAAATGAGCTTGGTTTGGTGACTTTCCCTCTCTTTGATCTATATATAAAATGATAAAATGCAATGGATGATCATGTGATCAGTTGTTGGCTGATTAAAGTTGCTTTCTAGACCACATGGCAAGCCTAGGGTTGGTCACCAACCACAAGTAGGGTTAGATCTACACTCCACCTTATTAAAATATTAAAAAGGGTAGTTTGGTCATTTGACTTATAAAGTGCATGACAACTTGATAACTTCTCACAATCATTAGGTTTTAACCCTTAGGGTTTAACCCTAAGATTACACAAACTTATATTCTAGCATTTACTAATTAGGTTTTAACATAGAGATTAAGGTTTCTAATTTATAATTAGGATCTCCTAATTATATTAAGGTTCCCTAATCACATTAGGGCTTTTAAATAGGAATGTTTTATAATTGACATTAAAATCATTGAATTACCAATTAGGTCTTCCCTAATTATACATTAGGGTTTCCAACATTAGAAATTAGGGCTTTCTAATTAATCAATTAGGGTTATCCCTAATTATACTTACAATTAATAACATAAAAACGTTATACTTATCTTCAAGCTTCCCAATTAGGGTTTTAATATTCTAAATTAGGGTTACGAATTCCCGGAACTAAAATTAGGGTTTTCATAGCCGATAATAGGGTTTCTTATCAGTCGATAGGGTTTTCTAACTGAACGTCGAGGTTCCAAAATATTATTAGGGTTTGTGACTGATATAATTTATCCGGTCAACCCTTGACCCTTAACCATATATTGTACACATATATAACCATATACACATATACTCTTAACACTGTAGCCCTTCACCAAAAGTTTTTAAATTCACAAAATTCATTCCCAAAAATGTCAAATACATACACTTATTTTACGTCTAAGTCTATTATTTAACCTCTATTCAATCTTTTAAGATTTTATTAAATTATCTAAATTCTCGGGTTATCACAACAACTGTGGACAGGAAGTGCATATCTTGTCGAACTGTCCAAGTCCGAAAAAGAACCACGGATGCTTTGTGTGTGGGTCAACTGACCACATGGCAATGAACTGTCAGAAGAAGGGGACGGACGGGAACCGGGGCACTTATGGCGGTAAGTTAGCTATTAGTGGTCCAGCACAGCGTGGAAGGTTGATGGATTGTACCTTTAACAAGACAGTCCAAGATGCAGTTGCATCAGGGGACGTTGTCGCAGGTATTATTCCAATCAACGACATAAATGCTTATATGCGGTTTAATTCGGGTGCTACGTGTTCGTTTATAGCATATGATTTTGCTAGAATATTAGGATTACTTCCTGAAAAGTTGCCTATACCTTTAGATATTAAGGTATGAAATGAAGAAATAATTCATGTTGAAGATGTTCATAGGAGTTGTTGCGTAGATATACGAGGTTGTAAATTATCGGTAGATTTTATACCGATAAAGTTAGGAGAATTCGATGTAATTCTCAGAATGGATTGGTTAGTTAACCATGGGGAAATTATAGATTATCATAAGAAATGTGTGAACCTTAGAATGTTAAAACAACCACAGATAGTATTTTACGGGAATAGATTGTCGGGATGTTCGTGTTGTCTAACCATGACACAAACTAGGAAATTATTGAGGAAGGAATGTGTAGGTTACCTGTGTCATGTTGTTGATACCCAGAGGGTGCTAACGACCATGGAACAAATACCTATAGTTCGAGAATTCGTCGATGTAATTTTGAGTGAATTATCGGGTCTTCCGCCAGATAGGGAGACAGAGTTTGTAATAGACATCGTGCCAGGAGCGGCACCATTTTCCAGGGCACCGTATCGTATGGCGCCAGTGGAGATAAAGGAGTTGATGGTGCAATTACAAGAACTGTTGGACAAGAAGTACATTCAACCGAGTGTTTCGTGTGGGGAGCACCGATACTGTTTGTCAAGAAGAAGGATGGATCGTTAGGACTTTGTATCGACTATCGAGAGTTGAACAAGTTAACGATAAAGAATAAATACCCATTGCCCAGGATCGATGATATCTTTGATCAGTTGAAAGGGGCTAAGTATTTTTCTAAAATAGATTTAAGAACTAGGTATCACTAATTAAAGGTTAGGAAGGAGGATGTACGAAAGACAGCATTCAGGACTCGTTATGGTCACTACGAGTTTCTGGTGATGTCATTTGGGTTGACTAATGCACCAGCTGCATTTATGGATATGATGAACAAAGTGTTCAAACAATATTTGGACAAGTTCGTCGTGGTGTTTATCGAATGATATTCTAGTCTATTCTAAGACGCCAGAAGATCATGCTGAACAACTGAGATTAGTGTTGGAGACACTAAGGAAGGAGAAGTTGTATGCGAAGTTCACTAAGTGTGAATTTTGGTTAGAGAATGTAGAATTTTTAGGTCATGTCATTGACCATGAGAGGATTTCAGTAGATCCAGCGAAAGGTGGAAGCCGTAATGAATTGGGAACAACTGAAAACGCCGACTGAGGTGCAAAGTTTCCTTGGGTTAGCGGGTTATTATCGGAGATTCATCCATGATTTTTTGAAGATATCTACTCCGTTGACTAACTTAACAAGGAAGACGGTGAAATGCGTGTAGATAGATAAATGCGAGGACATTTTTCAAGAACTAAGAAGAGATTGAGTGAAGCGCCTATTTTGTCATTACGCGATGACATAAGAAATTTTGTAGTTTATAGCGATGCTTCGCATAGAGGACTTGGTTACGTGCTCATGCAGCATGGCAAGGTCATTGCGTATCCATCTAGGCAGTTGAAGGATTATGAGAAAGTTTACACAGAAGGAGTTGAATATGAGGCAGAGAAGATGGCTGGAGTTTATAAAGCATTACGACTGTGAAATCCTGTATCACCTTGGAAAAGCCAATGTATTTTCCAACGCCTTAAGTAGGAAGGGTCGGGAAAAGTTATCTTTGTTAACGGCTCAAACTGAGTTAATAACAGAGATGGCTAGGATGGAATTGGAAGTGAAGTTGGCAAGTGAAGCAGGACAAATGTTGTTTGCGATGGAGATACAATCCACCATCGTAAAGAGAGTTAAGGAGGAACAACTCAAAACTAATTAATGTGATCGGATAAAGGAGCGGCTAACCAATGAAAAAAATACTAAGTACAATCTTGATAACGAGGGATTTTAAAGATTTGAAGGAAGAATTTGGGTTCCGAATGAGACAAAATTAAAGGAACATGTGTTACAAGAGGCTCATAGTTCGAGGTTTTCAATTCAACCTAGTATTACTAAGATGCTCAAATTGAGTTAATAACAGAGATGGCTAGGATGGAATTGGAAGTGAAGTTGCCGAGTGAAGCAGGACAAATGTTATTTGCGACGGAGATACAATCGACCATCGTAGAGAGAGTTAAAGAGGAACAACTCAAAACTGATTAGTGTGATCGGATAAAGGAGTTGCTAACCAATTAAAAAGATACTAAGTACGATCTTGATAACGAGGGATTATTAAGATTTGAAGGAAGAATTTGGGTTTCGAATGAGACAGAATTAAAGGAGCAGTTGTTACAAGAGGCTCATAGTTCGAGGTTTTCGATTCATCCTGGTATTACTTGTAGCAGCCCGAATCCGGGCCCTAAATCACCGCGGATCCGTTATACTTTTTCTATAACTATTTGCGGAAGATATAAACATAAATTGTTTACACAATACATTACACACTATTCTCCAAGGTCGAGTAACCTTAACTTATACACAATTCATAAACTATCTAAAATACAACACATTTATCAAAATACGCTATTACAAACTAGCCGCAATTTATATCCCAAGTTGAAATTGGCATTATCTTTTTCCTGTATCCGAACACGTTCGCCTTATCTGCAATGTTTTATCATGATATAGCAAGGGTGAGCATGAAAGTTGCCCAGCAAGTTTAAATACAATAATATAACAATATATCATGATTGAAGAGTATGAATAATAAGCTGGCTATAATTCATCAATATAATTGAGAATTAGCACGAACAAACTTTTGACTGAACAAGTTTTAAACATGAACAAACATTTCTGAACCAACTGGTAATGAAGGTTATCAGCCTTTCATACCTGACTTATACATGCAAGATGTACAGAATACAATTTTCATGGAAATCAGTAATGATTAACCATCAGCTTGAATAAAACACTCTTATTAGAGTTAAGTACAAAGAAACTTGCCTGAACCGTTGATTACCGCAACGCAATTTATAACGCTTTACCCGAAGACCTAATATTAATAATATAGATCTCCATAATTAGAATAATATCATCACAGTATAATACTATTATATATATACATAGAATAACCTAAACACAAAGCACATAACTCTATCAGTCTATAACACACATAAAATTAGGTATCAAGTCAAACTATTGCAGTCTGAGTTGAACCCGACACAATTTTAACATTCCGACGGTCTAGTCGGACTTTTATCGAGTTTAAGTTTAATTAAACTCTGCCTAAACACTTAACAATTATCACAGATAATTTTCTAATCAGTCAAAATAATTTTCATAAACTCGTAATAATTTTTAAATAATTATTACCATTTATCAACATTTTTCAATCATTAACACTGTATTTAAATGTAATTCAATACCACATAATTCCTTAATCATTAATATTCATTTAATATAAAATATTAATGAAAATCATAACATAATATTATAATATAATTATAATATATCAAAGTATTTTTAATACCTTAAAATCATATGATTTTTAAACCATTAAATCCATTATCCGATAATTAATATTAATATTAAAATATTAATATTTTCATGACTAAATATCAAAAGTTATATTTTATAACTTAAAATATTTTTATAACACTTAAATCATTTTTATATGATTTTTAAATTATTATTTCTAATTTTCCATAATTTATTTAATATATCTATTAAATAAACTAATTATCATTAATATTGATTAATTAATGAAATTCATCCCAAAATATTAAAAGTCATCAAAAATAACTTAAAATATTTTCTTATACCATAATAATATTTTTCATGATTTTTCATTAATTAAAATCATTTTTAAATCATTTATTTATTATTATAATTAAATAAATAAATACCTTTTATATTCCAAAAATATTAAATATTTTCGAAATATACTCAAAATAGTTAAAAACTATTTTTCAGAATTTAAAATAATTTTTCAGAATTTATTATGTATTTTTAATAATTAAAAACCATTTTTTTCTATTTTTAATTAAATTCCGGAAAATAATAATAAAACTGTCACTAAAGGGCCCTATAGCGACAGAACCGTTGCTATAGGTGTTCTTGGTGTTCTTGAGACCTTCATGTCAGTGTACAAGGTCCCTAGTTTTACCGTGATTTTATCTAGCTTCCTTATGATTTCTGGGTTTGTTTGAAGTGTGATCGCGTAATATATATGTAAAACTACAACACACTAACAACATCTCGATCATAACACAACATCTGAGCAAGATCTAAGCTAGCCAAATGTCTGACAACGATGTTCTTCATTTTCTAGGTTTTCCAGAAAATGAAGAACAGATGTGGGTGCTACTTTGGTTCTTTTAATCTACACATCTCCGGCTTTTTAAGGGTGTTTGATTGATTCATTCATGTAGTATTGATGGCAATGTACAATTTGATAACACTAAATCATAACAAAAATATCATACAAGACAGATTCGAGCCGGTCAAACTAGTAGGCAGAAAAAGCCCGTTGAAGATCTGGGTTACCCAGAATCCTCTTCCGGTCGTGATGGTCAACGATGGTTTGACTGTTCATTACTTTGATTCTATAAAAGATCTGAGTGATATAATAACATGATTGTGTAGTCCTTAAACATGTCTACAATATCTAACCAACACAATGGCCAAAACAACAAACACCGACAAGATCAAGGGTTTTGAACATCTTGTCAGACCTCCTGGGGAAATTCTGGGTTACCCAGAATTCATTTCCCGTGAACGGTCAACTACCTTTGAATGACTATTACTTTCAATCTACACGTGATCTGGACTTGATTCATGTTTCATATCACAGCCCTTACAACATACTACAAGTTTAAAACTTAAAATACAACAAATCAAAAACAGAGAAGGATTTACAAGCCCTTACATTAGCTTGTCAGGCCATATTTCCAACTTTTTCCAGATTTCAAAAATCATCAAATCCGAGCATTTTGATGTTATGGATCTGGGATTTAACAACCCAGATCACTAAAAGACACCTCATTACACAACTTTACACAATCAATTACTACATATATCATCAGATTATATAATTTCTAAAATGAGGATTTTATACCTTCTTTATGCTTTGATCTAGGATCTGATCATCAATATCTTATCTTGTCTTGGTCGAGATCATGTTAGAGACTGAAATAGTTGAGTATTTCGAAGGTTTGGTGAGAGAGAGAATGAGTTAAGTGTTTGAATGCAAATGACCAACTCTTGTAGACTTTTCTCTCTTTAATCTCATATATTATATAAATACAATGTATGTTGCTTACCTAGCTGCTGAATTAGGCTGAGTTGCTGGATTTTTAGATTGTACAAAGTCAAGATTAGGTCACCAACTAAAGGTAATTGTTATTTTTACAAGTTAACATTTAAGAAAAAGAAAAAGGGCATTTTTGACATTGAACATGTGATTTTAATGGCTTTATTGTCAATTTTCCAAACTCTTAGGGTTTAGGGTTTAGCACTTTAGGGTTTAAAACCCTTAGGGTTTACAATTTATTTTCTAAAATCTCCAATTTAGGTTTTCAAAAATAGAAAATTAATATTTCTAAATTATAATTAGAATTCTCTAATTATATTACAATTTCTTAATCATGCTTTAAATCTTACTAAATAGGATTAACATTTCCTAATTAAAATCGCTAATTTAGCAATTAGGGTCAAAATGGTCATTAGGATTTATAAACCACTAATTAGGGTTTCTAATAGAAAAATAGATCTTCTAATTTAGAAATTAAATTTTCGTAATTAGATTAGAGTTTTCTAATTACTTAACTTGAAAATTAGAATTAATATATCCTAATTAACATTAGAAGTATTAAATTAACACTTTCGTTTTTCCTAATTATAAAATTACGGTTTCAAATCCCAAAATTAGGGTTTTCTAAATTTGAAATTAGGGTTTGCTAATAATTAAGCTTTTCCCTAATTAGTAGTATAATTAATACCACATGAGCATTATAATTATCCTTTCTATTCCCAGATTAAGGCTTCAATTTATCAGAATCTGAAACTAGGGTTTTCAGATCTGGTATTAGGGTTTTCTAATAATCAATCAGGATTTCCAGCAATTCATTATGGTTTTCCCTAATTAATTAAAATTAATGACGTTTAACCTTATAAATAGCATTGCTTTCCCAATCTAGGGTTTTTAATATCCGAATTAGGGTTTCGGACTCGCGGAACTGAAACTAAGGTTTCCAGAACCAGTTTTTTTTTGGATTTCTTATTAATCGCTAGGGTTTTCTAACCGAACGTTAAAGTTCTTAATATATAATTAGGGTTTGACATATATATAATTAATTTGGTCAACCCTTGACCCTTAACCATATTCAGTACACATACATAACCATATTCACGGAACTTAATCACATAAATCCTTAATCCTGAATAATTAACCTAAATCCTTCACAGAATTTTGAAATCCTCAAAATTCCATCCCAATAATATCAAACGCATACACTTATTTTCTGTCTAGATCTATTATTTGACCTTAAATCAATCATTTAAGATTTTAATAAATTGTCCAAATTCTCGGGTTGTCACATTACTAAGATGTATCAAGACCTTCGATAGAGTTTTTGGTGGTCGAACATGAAGAGAAAGATAGCAGAGTATGTGAGTAGGTGCTTAACTTGCCAGAAAGTTAAGGCCGAACATCAACGACCAAGTGGCTTGTTACAGTCATTGGAGATTCCGGAGTAGAAGTGGGAGAATATCACTATGGATTTTGTGGTGGGACTTTCAACTACATCAAAAGGGTATGATGCGATTTGGGTAATAGTGGATCGGTTGACGAAGTCGACTAACTTTTTGCCATTTAGGGTCAAGTAGAACTTAGACCAGTTAGCTAGACTTTATGTTAAGAAAATAATTTCTAGACATGGAGTAACAATATCGATTGTGTTAGATCTTGATCCATGATTCACATCGAACTTTTGGAGAAGTCTATAGGAGCAGTTGCGAACGCAGTTGAAGCTGAGTACGGCGTATCATCCACAAACTGATGGACAGAGAGAGAGAACAATTCAGACATTAAAAGATATGCTAAGATCTTGCATCATGAATTTCAAGGGTAGTTGGGATGATCATCCACCATTAGTGGAGTTTGCATATAACAATAGTTATCATGCAAGCATAGGTATGCCACCTTACGAAGCTTTGTATGGGAGGAAATACAGAACACCACTATTTTGGGATGAGGTAGGAGAACGCCGAATGCTAGGACCAGAATTGGTCCAGCAAATAGCGGACATTGTCAAGATGATACAAATGCGTCTCTTAGTAGCTCAAGACAGACAGAAGAAGTTTACAGATTCACATCAAGAGAATAGAGAATTTGAAGTAGGATCATATGTATTTCTAAAGGTATCTCCCTGGAAAGGAAAGATACACTTTGGAAAGAATGGAAAATTAAGTCCAAGGTTTATAGGACCTTTCGAGATGTTAAAACGGGTGGGTGAGGTAGCTTATATGATAGCATTTCCTCCAGACCTCGAACGAATACATAATGTGTTTCACGTATCCGTGTTACGTCCTTACAAGCCGAATTATAAACACGTGATAGAATATGAGCCTATTCTTATCGAGAAAGACTTAACGTATGAAGAATCGCGGATTCAAATTGTTGATAGGAAAGAACAAGTTCTGTGGAACAAAGTCATACCTTCCGTGAAGGTGATATGGAAGAACCATGATGCAGAAGAAGCAACATGGGAATTGGAAGAAAAGATGAAAAAGAATTACCCTCATTTGTTTGTGTAATTTGTTTTTATATAGCGAGATTCTGGGGACAGAATCCTTATAAGGGGGAGAGAGTGTAACGCCCCAGAAAATTGAATCTTTTGTAAATACTTTTAATAATGAATAAAATAATATTATTTATTATTATTATGTGTTGATAATATGAATGTCGTTCTATAACCTAGAAACGTCGGAACGTCGTAGTATTTTAACTACGTGAGAGATATAAAGTGTTTGAATTTTTAAGACGAAAATAAAAGTTTTTCGAGAAATTTTCTGAAAAACAATATTCATCGATTTCTGCTCGGGAATTATTTTTGAACTTCCGAGAAATACGTAACGTTATAATATCAAGGTGAGATTGATTATGTATTAAAAATCTAAGTGTGGAAAACGAGATATTTCTCATGTGGACTTAATTAGATAACGTTAGGAATATTAAGCGTTAAGAAGAGAATGTATTGATTGTATGATACGTATGTATGATACGAGGTATTGAATATAAGTATAATACAAAGTATTATACGAGTATATATGGAGGATGGAATAACGTATATTACGAATTAATATACGAGCTAGAATACAAGGATTATACGTATAGTATAAGTGATAAGGTTTTTAATTAAAAGACATAGACTTGTAGGATTGTGTAACAATTGAATAGTCCAATATGAATTAAGGTGCAAGTCCAACAAGTAATAAGCTAAGTTAATTAAAGTAAGCCCAATGTAATGATCCAATGGGTTAGCCATGATCCATGGAGCAAACCAAGGTGAATGTGGGTTAGACTTGATGATCAAGTACTTTATGTAATGGCCAAGCATAGGATATGTTATGTGATGAGCAAGAAAGATGAGTGGCTAGCAAGTTTACTTAGTGGTTAAGTAGATGAATAGTAAGGAGGTTAGTTTAAGGAGGTGGGATGTTATAATGACCATAATACCCTAACTTTGCCAAGTCTATAAATAGCAAGCGCACAATTTATTTGTTGGATTATTAACTTTCATCCAACATAAAGAAACTTATTGGTTAGAAAGAATAAGCACATATAAGTCAAGACCACCTTTGTTAGATTTTCAAAGAAGAGCAGTACTAGTTCTTCAAGGGTAACACTCTTGTCTAATAAATCTTCATCTTTATCATTGTAGGGTTATAAGAGAAGTGTATGTTAATAAGCATATATGTTAAGAACATGTAAGAAGTAATTAAGCAATAGACTTAAGCCGAATAAGGTATGAATAAGTAACTTGAATCTAAATAAGTTGATAACTTATGATGAACTTGCCATGTGATTGTCATATGAATTTAGTATGTTTGATAAGATATGATAATAATGAGTAAAGGAATTAAATCTATAATAAGTCATAAGGAATGAAAACTTGTAGTATATAAGTTGTTAAGTCATGAACTTATGAAGAATAAGTCAAAATTTAACTTGAAAATAAGTTAATGTAATAAGTAGTTTAAAATGTTCATATGATGGTTAGAATCCATTTAGAACAATGATCATATCATTAGTAATGAGGTTTTGCCAGAATTCACACGATTGGACGATAATCGTCGAATTCGTGAAATTCTCGGAATAGAAGTTATATTTTGTGTTTGAGCTCAGAAACGTTGGTTTTTAATGGAGACAAGTCATATTTGGCATTATAGAGTTGCGGACTCAAAAATGACCGGATTCTAACTTAGAACGAAGAAACGAGCATTGAACGTTCACAGACGTTTACCGTTTTCGTTAAAAATGAACTAATAGGTGAAATTTTAGCAAACGAAGTCAAATGGATAAAATTCTTGCATGAACGTGTAAAGTATGTAATTTATGAACCGTAGGCTCTTGAACGAGCCAATTCGGACATATAACGAAGAAGTTATGCATCCGGGAAATTCGTAAAGTTGAAAATTTGTCAAAATTGTCTGAGGCACAGAGTTGGCGTCGTGGCACCAACCCAAGGCCAAATGGTGGCGCAGCAACACCGATACAGTGTATCAACCTACTGCAGAGTCACGCCAAGGCGCGGCCCAGTGTATTATATGTGGCGCCGCAGCGCCGGACTAGGTACTCAGCCAATGCAGAGTGGCGCCGCAGCGCCAACCCTAGGATTTTGATAGAGAAGATAGTTTTCAAGTATAGCATGAATGATAACTCATTAGTAATGAACTAAGGCTTAATTATACCATTGTTAAGGCATTGATTAGATGTTTAATGTATGATGATTAAAGGTTGATAATCAATTGAATATGAACGTATTGACAATGTAAGAACAACATAATGGAAAGCCGGAACAAATAGTAACAAATCTAAGTCATAATTAGATTGAAAAGAAGGGTAAGATACATTAGGGACTATGTATGTTTATTTATGACCAAATGTGTTATGTCATGTTATCATTACTGTAGAGACTTAATGAATTAAACAAGAACGTGTTATAACTATAGGAGACGCAAAAGGCAAGTATTCTGACCTTTGTTCCAGTTCAATTTGGACAAGCTTTATAATTCATGTATACTTACGCATGAAGTATTGTATGATGAAGTCAAAACGAATTCTTTCGGCTAGACTGATATTATGCTTCTATCAAGCATGGTCAATATTTACTAAGTTATATTGGTGTGGTTTTTAAATGAAGATTGAGTATGCTAAAAATGTTTTGTCCTCAAACGACAGGCACGTGAGGTTGCCACTACTTAAATGTATACACGTTTAATGAATGTAGTGTTGATCAACATAGAGTATTATAGGTTGATCACCTAGACGTGCTCGTAAGTAATGTTAGGCTTATGAACTTAGTGTCGGGATGTCCTTTTCAAAAGAACTTATGAAATGCTCAAGGTCTTGGACCGGAATTGATGTTTTACTGAATATTGTTGTTGTAAAACGTTTTGAAGGAAAAGAAGTGCTATTTTTAATTATCGATATTACTTCGTAACTATTGTTCAGTTATTGAAGATATATGATTTCTATGTTTCAAGCATGTTGTTTATTAAAATTGTAGTACTTGCTGAGCTAGTCATGCTCACTCTTTCTTGAACCATATGAACGTAGCTAAGATTGAACGAACCGAAGGCTCTGGTAAGGATAAAGGTAAGGCAAAGACGAACCCGTAGAATACTTATGTAATTATATAGGGTGAATGATTGTAATATATTTGATATTATGACAAGAACAATGTAATGGTTATAAAGAACCTGGGGGAATGTTAATATTATTTTGAATATATAGAAGACATATTCGTTCCTTTGAGATTTTTCAATTGAAAGTATGTGTGTATGGTAGTACCGTGTAGCACCATCTATTGGGTTGGAAGATACCTAGATTTGGGGGTGTCACAGAAAGTGTGTAAATGAACCTGAAGGAGTATGGTTTCATACGAAAGTAAGAGAACATAGAAAACATGAGTCGTGGACTCAAGAACGAACGAATTCTGAGTTCGGATGACTGGATTACGGACGAACGAACGAAGAACGTTAATAACGTAAAATGAACAAAGGACGAAGATTAAGTTAATCAAATGACATGTTAACGAATTTAGAACGAAGTTCTATCCAAGGGGGATTGAAGTACGTAAGATAAGAAAGAGAATGGCTTTGGAATTACCTCGTTCCGAGTTATAACGAATAAGTTATGAGATCGAAAAGTAAACATCTTAGAACATGTTAACACTTCGGAAAAAAAATTGAAAGTTAGGGCTTGGCGCCGCAGCGCCAGCCATGCTTTGTAAGCTTGGGCCGCAACCCCAGACTGGGGAATTTAATACTGGAAACTCACGCCGCAGCATGAGCATTAGCAAGAAGAGTGACGTCGTAGCGCCGGTGGCGCTACAGCGCGCGAAGTGTGAAGGGAACCGGCGCCGCAGCGCCGGTGCAAGACAAAGCCCAGTAATGAACTTTTAACTGCTCAAAACCTGGGGGAAGTCTAACGAAAGCTAATGAACATATAGTTCATCAAATGTAACACTTAATCAAGTAAATTAAACCTTTAGTAAAGGTTAAACAGAAAGATTAAACGAGATTAAAAGACAAAGAACGTAAACGCAACGCAGTTGCGATGAATGACCGGTCTTAGCATACAACGAACGGTATGGCTTCAACATTAAGAATGAGTAATGAACATGGGTTTCATGGAGTTGATAACTAAAGTAGTAAGTAAGATATCAAATATCAAAAAAGCCATAACAAATAGTAATAAGATAAATAAAATTCAATCATGATTCGGATGGAGAATGTTAGAATAAAATGTAAGCGTTAAACACTTTAACCGGCGTGAAGGTTGAATGTACACGAATACTAAGTGGTTAGAACCTACACCCATGTATGGTTTCACCGTAGGATAATGAAGACCAATGATTAAACTGTGAACAGTGAAGAAGCTGAATTAAAGACAATGACGTTTAACGTAAATAAACCGAGTTAATGCTTATCTTGAATGGTCGCTCTAAGTATACAAAAAACTGTATAAATTAGGCGATAAGAATGAATCTTGAGGTATGGCATTTAGTTACCAGAAAGCCATAAGGAATAAGAAATTGACTTAACAAACATTATTGTTTAATAGTTCGAATAAGTTAAGATAAGTTTAGGTTGTTGTACAATCATAACCTTTGATGGTTGACATATGAGAGCTGGGCAAAACAATTCCTTAAGAGAGCGAAGGTATATATGAAACTAGCAACCAATCTAACTCACTGTGATGGCAGTGTAGATGAGACAGGAACTTGTTTGTTGGTTGTTTATGGTAAACCACTCAGAGTACCATATGGACTACTAACAGAGACACAATGTGTGTTTAGTCCTAGAAGAGTTATAAGAAGAAGATAAGAATGCAAATCATCAAAGATGATGAACGTATTGAGTAAGACATCTCCGTATGTCATGAAGCCGTAAAGGGCAAAGGAAGTTGTCAATCAACTCTTCAAGATTAGTCTAGTCGAGATAAAACTGGCATCGACCCTTTAGTAAAACACTTCATGCATCTCATAACATGAATCACAGAAAACATGGCTAACACGAAGGTTAGACAAGCGTTTAAGACAAACTTGCCTTCAGCGTTTGCTACAGTAAAAATAACTTTTCCTTTCAGTCTTTACTGTCTCTACAACACATAACCACATAACATACCACATTAGGTCATGAATGAACATACATGGTTCCTAATGAATCTTACCCTTCATCTCAATCTAATCATGTATTAGACTTGTTACTATTGGTTCCGGCTTGCCATTATATTTTACATTATTCTTACCAACTTCTTTCTCTTCTATGTCTTACGTAGATTTACTTCATTAATCCAACTCGTGTTGAGTTAATCATCCTTCCTCATATCTTACTAACATCCTTACATTATTAATCAAAACTCGATCGTCGTTAGTTAAGTACACTTTATTGCATACCATTTACATTTACGTATTACTTAATAACTTTTAGTTGTAACTCTTAACTTTATAGTCCTTATCATTATTGAATACGGTTCACGTTCTTTATACTTTACGTTCGTCGTTTAACTACTCATTAAACAACATTAAATTCCTAAGGTCATTACTATAACAGTCATTTAGGAAAGGTCTTATCATGTTCATTAAGTAATTACATAACCCATACTGGTATAGCAAACCATTGGATTCATAATCAACTTGGTCAACAAATTTCTACAGCCGGCTTAGCACATTACGTTGTTCTCATTACGTTCATCTTCAATTGATTATTAACCTTTAATCATCATACATTAAGTGTTTAACAATGCCTTAACAATGTTATATTTATACCTTAGTTCATTGCTAATGAGTTATCTTTCATTTTATACTTGTAAACATTCTTGTCTGTCGAAACCCTAGGACTGGCGCCGCGACGCCACACATAGCTCTCCTTCTCGCGCCGCGGTACGAGTTTTCAGTAGGCAATGACACTGTGCCCGGCGCTGCAGAGCCATCATTTGTCCTTGAGTTGGCACCGCGGAGCCAACTCTGTGCCTTCAAAAATTTACAGCTTTTGCAAATTTGGCAAAACTCCCAAACGCATAACTTCTTCGTTATAAGTCCGAATTGGCTCGTTCAAACGCCTACGGTTCACAAATTACATACTCTATGCATTCATATAAGAATTTTATCTATCTAACTTCGTTCCCTAAAAATTCACCTATTAGTTTATTTTAACGAAAACGATAAACGTTCGTGAACATTCAACGCTTGTTTCTTCGTTCTAAGTCAGAATTCGGTCATTTTTGAGTCTGCAACTCTATAATGCCAAATATGAGTTGTCTCCATTGAAAACCAATGTTTCCAAGCTCAATATCAAAATTTGACTTCCATTCTGAGAATTTCATGAATTCGACGATTATCGTCCAAACTCGTAAATTTCGCCTTAACTTCATTTCTTATGATTTGTTCATCGTTTGAAATGGATTCAATCCATCATATTAACATCTTGACATGCATACTTCATTAACTTATTGATATGATAAGTTATTACTTGTTCTTCATTAGTCTATAACTTTTAAAAGTATGAACTACTTATGAATTCACTTTTCATGACTTGTCATAGCTTAATCTTTTAACAATCATCCTTACTTCTTATTATCATACAACCTTATTATTTCAACCTAAAACAAGTTCCTATAAGTTTTTCCTTGTTTCATAACTTATATGATTACGAATAGCTTATTCATGACTTATACGGCTTATTAAGACTTAAGCTCTTTGATTACGCATTCCTATCACTCCTTAGCATATATGTTCTACCACTACCCATCTCCCCACCAATGGAAGAGAAAGAGATTCATGGTTTAAGTTCTTACCCTTGAATATCACTTGACTAAGCTTTAATCTCCTTCTTGCTTCTTGAAAATCTCATAATGGAAGTTTGACTTATAAGTGTTTATTCTCTCTAACCAATAAGTTGCTTAACTTGAGAGGAGTTGAGAGAAATTTTAATCAAGCCATCAAATGAATTGAGAACTCTCTATTTATAGGCAACCCAAAGTTAGGGCATTATGGTCAATTAGGCATTGCACCTCCTCAATTAACCTCCTTAATCCCACCTCCTTACTATTCATTACTTAATAACCAAGTCTACTTGCTAGCCACTTCTAATACTTGGTCATCACAACACTTTCTCACCACTTAAAATGTTTGCCCATCAAGTCTACCCACATCTCACTTGGTTTTCTCCATGGATCATATCCAATTCATTGGGCTTGCTTAATTAATCTAGCTAATTTCTTGTTGGGCTTATACTACAATAGTTTGGACTCATGACATGTCAAACACTTGGGCTTGAGTATCACTTACTAATTGGTCTTCTACCATTAAACTAATAATCCTACAAGTCCATAAAATTAAATTTAGAATCTTAACATATATACACCACGTATAATTCTCGTATGCTAACTCGTATACTAATTCATAATATACGTTATTCCATTCTTCATACATACTCGAATAATACGTCGTATCATACTTACGTTCAATAACTCGCACAATTCCTACGCATTATACGAGTAACACATTCTTTTCTTAACGCTTCATATTTCTAACGTTCCCAAATTAGGTCTGCATGCGAAATATTATGTTTTTCATACTTAGATTATTATTACATAATCAATCTTACCTCGATATTATAACATTACGCATTTCTCAGAAGTTCAAAAAATAATTCCCAAGCAGACATTGATGAATAGTGTTTTTCGAAAAAATTCTCGTAAAGCTTTTATTTTCGTCTTAGAATTTCAAAAACTTTAATTCTATCACGTAGCCAAAATACTACGATATTCCGACATATCTAGGTCATAGAACGGCCTTCAATTAGCTTACTCTCATAAATAATCAATATAATTCATTTAATCCACATAATCAAATAAAAATTTAATTCTCATAAAATTCGAATTTTTCTGGGGCGTTACAGTATGTAAGTAATATTATTTCGTTTCAGATTTTGAATTCTATACTCATTTGGTTAAATTTTTGGCTCTATACTCCACGAAATTAGTAGAATATCCTTAAAATTTGCATTTCATCCAGTATCTTTTCATGGAAATATTATTTTGAGAATTCTTCGATAATAACAAGCTAAGCCCAAAAAGCTACGCACTTCGGTCACCGACTTCGGTTGCTCCCAACTTTGTATTGCTTCAATCTTCGTCGGGTCAACAGATACTCCATGTTTTGACACCACGTGCCCAAGGAATGCTACTTCCTTAAGCCAGAACTCGCATTTCTTCAGCTTGTACATATAGCTTGTTGTCACGAAGTCTTTGAAGTATCAGCTTCAAATGGTACTCATGATCTTCACAGCTTTTAGAATAGATGAGGATGTCATCAATAAAGACAACAACGAACTGATTCAAATATTCCTTGAATTCATGGTTTATGATATCAATGAAAGTAGCAGGAGCATTAGTCAATCCAAAAGACATGACTAAGAATTCATAATGCTTGCACCGAGTTCTAAAGGCAGTCTTTGGAATATCCTCAGTTTTAATCTTAAGCTGATGATATCCAGGATGAAGATTGATCTTTGAAAAGAATTATGCTCCTTGCAACTAGTCAAACAAGTCATCAATGCGAGGTAGTGGATACCTATTCTTGATGGTGACATTGTTTAATTCTCGGTAGTCAATACAAAGTCGCATACTCCCGTCTTTCTTCTTTACAAATAAAATAGGAGCACCCCAAGGAGATGTACTGTGACGAATGAAATCGATGTCTAAAAATTCCTGTAGTTGGACTTTTAACTCCTAAAGTTCAATAGGAGTCATTCGATATGGGGTTTTAGAAATGGGCTTTGTACCCAGTTCAAGATTAATAAAGAATTCAACTTCTCGTTCTGGTGGTAGACCAGGAAGTTCTTTAGGAAATACGTCAGGAAATTCATTAACAACAAGAATATTATTCAAATCTGACGTGTTTTTGTTCAAGTACATAATATGGGCTAAGAAAGCTTGACATGACATCCATATTTCAATAAACGAAAAGCTTTATGGCTTGATATGACAGTGACTGATTTTAGTGGTTTAGTTGCATGAATTCGTATAACAGGTTGGTTAGGAATATGAAAACTAACAACCTTACGAAAACAATTAATTTTGCCATAATGAGTGGTTAACCAATCAATCCCTAAAATCACATCAAATGCATGTATCTTTAAAGAGATAAGATCAATAGGTAATGTGATTGTGCCAACTTGGATCAAGCAAGATTTATAAACTGTAGGTGTAACAAAGGTTTCACCCAACGGAGTTTTAACAGATAAGTTAAAGTCCAATTTCTCCAGAGTCAAGTTTAAACGTTGAGCACAAGCAGGGGAGACAAAAGAATGGGTAGAACCGGTATCTAGTTAGGTATAAACTTCGCAAGAGTTCAAGATTAGCTTACTCGTGATCACCTCATTCGGGTTTTTTGCATTTTGGCCAGTCACGACAAACGCCCTTCCTTAAATCACCGACTTTGTTTTATCCGTAGTCTCCTTTGGTGTTGCCGTCCCAATTGGACTTGACTTCGCTACCGGATAAAATCGGGCTATGTGACCTTCTTTTCCATAATTGAAACACACCTTGGAAGGCTGTGAATAATTTGGACTAATGTGTCCCTCCTCTCCGCATCTGTAACATCTAACTGGTGGTCATTCTCCCCCCTAGAATTTGTTATTGGTGCTGGTGCTGCTGCTGATGTCTTCCCGTCATTGTTGAATCTTCTCTTTTTGAAATTTCCACTTGACTCACCTCTCCTATTATCATGGCCACGATTACCACCCGAGTGGTTACCGCTTTTGTCCGTACTCTTCCCTCCTCGCTGGTTATCATCGCTCTGATGACTGCTATCACCGGTATGACCCTGGTTGTGGTCCCTCAGTTGAACATACTCATTATCACGCTCTAATAATTCAGCCATGTTTACAACATCTGAATATAAAGAAAATTTATGGGATATAAGATATTGTCGAATCTCAGGTTTTAGACCTCTCAGAAACATCCGCAGTCATACGTTCCTCATTTTCTACCAAATGAGGTGCAAACCTGGATAACTCTACGAACTTCGCCTCGTACTGGGACACCGTTATGTTGTTCTAGTTCCAGTCTAATAAACTTTACCTCCTTCATATGACGAATACTTTCAGGAAAGTACTTGTCATTGAACAGTTTCTGAAATTTTTTCCAAGACATGTTGAGTGCGGCTGGCTGGGTATGCTTCACAGATTCCCACCAGTAATCTGCCTCACCACGGAACATAATGGTGGCAAATGGAATCTTCTGTTCCTCCGTGCAGCCCAAGACATCGAATATCTTGGTAATTTGCTTAACCCATGTTTTCGCCTTAATCGGATCGGTCTTTCCCCAGAAATCTGGTGGTCCTAACTCCTTGAACTGCTTGGCTATGACAAACCGCGCAGTTGCTATTATTTCCACCCATATTTTGTACACGAGTCCCCCTCGTCTGATTTTGCATGAACTACAAAAAGCTTCTAAACATCGCATCATTCATTGTTTGCTCAGTAGTGTTGTTTGCAGGAGGAATATTGCCTTCCTGTTGCACATTCTCTTGGTTGGTAATCAAAGGTTGTTCCACAGTCTCATAGACTCCATTGTTAACGTTCTCAGCTTCCATTCTTAAAAACTGCCATAAAACAGGGGTTAATTTAAATAAATTAACATATCATATAATATCCCTATATTATGACTGACCAACAAATAAGCTTAGGTAGGACACACTAGCGAAAGATTTACTCGTCTCTCCCCTCCTAGTTCTATTCCCGATCTCCGCCAGAGACCATATCCCTAAGCTCTGATACCAACTGTGACGCCCCCAAAATAAGTATACATCACCCATTCTGAGTCGCCTAATACATGGTACAGAAAACAAGTACAACATTATTATTACAATTGTCGTGTAAAATACGACAACACATACTGTGAGTTTAAATACAAATATTGTCTTCTAAACAATATCCACACCCAGATAAATTCCTCATTATAATTACTACCACACTATTTTACAAAATAGTGGACTGCTAAACAACTGTCTAGAACCATCATTCCACGCCCCGACTACTTCCCGCTATGTTCTCGCTTCCTGAGAAGAAAAATGGAACAAAAAGGAAAAGGGTGAGCTCAACTAGCCCAGTAAAGAATATTATGACTAAGATAATAAACAATAAATTATCCTTAGTCTTCAACATGGAACAATCTGATAGAATATAATAGACAACAAGTTTTATATCAACAACTGCGGCGGAAACAACAATTCATTAGAAGAGTTAAGTAGAGAATGAAATCTACTATCATCTATGAATTTAAAAGTCCATCATCAATATTTTATCCCTATAACATCAATCAATATACATCTTTGAACTACGGGCCAATGATATTCATTTGTATCACCAGTTGGTCATGTTCATCTCAACACCTGTTCATCTTTGCACTACGGGCCAAAGATATTCATCAGGTAATCATTCATCTTTGCACTACAGGCCAAAGATATTCATCAAGTATCGCCATTAAGGACTGAGGATGATGAAAAATATTTTAGAGAAAACGAATTCAGTGAGACAGAAGGACAAATATTAGGGATTCGTATTTCGATTTATCCAAATTCAATAATACTCCCTAATAACCAAGTGTGAAGTAGAATTCAAAAATAAAGATCAAAACATGGATACAATCAAAGATAGTAACCATAAAAGACATCTGAGATGAAAAAGAGAAAATTTTATTTTTTGGTGAATAGTGTCGTATTCGTGAATAGTGTCGTATACGTGAATAGTGTCGTATACGTGAATAGTAACCCTGACATAAAAAGGTAGAAATTCCATAATAAACTTCATAACAATATCTCAGCATAATGATATTGAAGAAGATAATATCATTTAAGAAGAAAATAACATCCCTTACCTCAAAGAAACAGTACTTTAGAATGAAAGGTCGGATGTGATGCTGAATGAAACTTCTACTGAATAGCAACTCTCAAAGTATCTAAATACTCACTAAAATACGCTCGATAATATAGAGAGACAAAGAGAGAAAGCTTATGTTTCTGGTGTGATTTTCAATTTTAACCTAAGTACCCTATTTATAGGAAAATGCTAGCACGCCGTAGCAGACTTGACCTGCTACCTGATAGCTTTACTTGCTACTATTGCCACCCACCACATTTGAAAAAAAAATCAGCACATTTCTTCACCAACCTTAAGTGGGGCCCACTTCATTCTAGAATTTTCCACCAAAAATCATTTATAAACCTAATTTCTGAATCAGTCACCTCTTAAAACTCATAACAAATCATACGTTCATTTTAACGATTCAAAATTTGTGGACATATACTCAAACTTATATATGTATAACATATCCAAAAATCACAACTGATCCAACGGTCGGATTAAAAATTTTAACTCACGCAATAGAGCTTTAAGAACATTGATTCGATCTTTAATACCTTCATTCAGACAAAATACTGATAAAACACCTTAACATTAATTCCATCATTTATAACCACATAAATAAATCCATTATTGATATCCACATAAAATAAATATTTCCTTATCATATAAATCAATAATTAATTATTCACAAATAATATTACAGAATCACAATAATGACAACCAGGTCGTTCCCAGGAAAGAGGGGACTTTCCAATAAGGATTTATCCTTACTGGAGCACAATTAGGTGACCAAACCTCTCCATAGATAGAACTTTCTAGACATTACCAATAATGCTATCAAATAATATTATTCAAATAATATGAATTATTGATCTGATAATGGGAAATACTGTGCAGTGACAATTATTAAAACAACAATAATATAAAATATCAACGTAGCAATTATTGAATCAATAAAATAAAATATTGAATAGTAATTACTTGTAACAATTATTGAGTAGTGCCTTCTTATGTAAGAATCAATCATTCAAAAATACTGTGCAATACTGTGTGCTACTGTGCAACCACGCGTATTACTGTATTTTAACCATCGGGTATTCCAACAGTGTTAATGGTAACAACTATGTCGTTATTTATAAAAACTCAAACATGTCAGTTTTCTTCATCCGACAGTTATTCTGTTATGAGGCCCACGAATGGATGCACTGTCATACGAATATTCTCCGACAACAAGAATATTCCACGACCAAACGAATATTCCCCGATAAAAATGAATATTTTATTACCACTTGCTTATTTTGTAAAATTTGCACATTTCACTCATAACCAAAGTATTATATTAAATTAACTCCTTATTATTTCAAGATAATAAATAGAGAAAATTTAAGTTTATTCATAATAAGTTGGGGTCTTACATTATACACTTGAACGTCTTGCTCGTATGTACATAAACGAGATTGTAAGATTGCATGGTATGCCAATATCCATAGTTTCTGATCGAGACCCAAGATTCACTCCACAATTTTGGGTTAGTTTGCAAAAAGCTATGGGCACTGAATTTACGATTTAGTTCGGCGTATCATCCTCAAACGGACGGACAGTCGGAGAGGACTGTTCAAACTCTTGAGGATCTATTAAGACTATGTGTCCTTGACTTCAAAGGAAGTTGGGACAAGTTCTTACCATTGGTAGAATTTTTCTACAACAACAGTTATCAAGCAAGTATCGACATAGCTCCATTTGAGGTGTTGTATGGAAGAAAGTGTCATTCTTCAGTATGCTAGGACAAGGTGGATGAAACAACTGTTGTTGGGACCGAAATTGGTATGCATGACTACGAAAAAGATTCAAATGATCCGGCAACGTATAAAAACCTCACAAGATCATCAAAAGAGTTATGTTGATCTTCAACGGAAGGACGTGGAATTCAATGTTAGGAGAACATGTGTTGTTATGTGTTGCTTCATGGAAGGGAGTTACGAGATTTGGAAAGAGAGAAAAGCTTAATCCTCGATTCATTGACCTATTTGAATCCTTGACCGAGTAGGAACTGTGGCCTATAGACTCGCTTTACCACCAAGTATGTCTCGTGTTCATAACATTTTTCACATATCATGTTACGTAAATATGTGGAAGACCCGAACCACATTATTGAGTTAGAACCGGACGAAATAGCAGAAGATTTAACGTATGAAGAGGTTCCTGTTAAAATCTTGGATAAGAAGGAACATATTCGACGCTCCAAGGTTATACCTCAAGTCAAAATTTTATGGTGAAACCACGATGTTGAGGAAATGGACCTGGGAGTTAGAATCTGAAATGAAATCAAGGTATCCTCACCTCCTCAACATACCAGGTACGTACCCTAATTTCGAGGGCAAAATTTCATAAGAAGGGGAGGTTGTAAGATCCCAACTTTTATGAATAAAGATGAATTTTCTATAAATATAATTTTTGAATATTAAGGAGTGAATTTGATATAATGTTATAGTTGTGGGTAATATTTATAAATTTTGCAAAGTACGCAAGTTGTTATATTATATTCGATTGGTCGGGGAATATTCGTTTTAACAGGGAATATTCGTACGACGGCACAATTATTGGTGGATACCACAATGGAATTATTATCAGAGTTAGAAAACGATAGAAATATCTTTTTATAAAAATAACGGCGAAAGTTTTACCGTTAACTGTTGAAATAACCGGTGTTAAAAGTACAATAATACATGTGGTTGCATAGTAGCACACGATATTGATTATTGATGCTGACGTGAGAAGTCACTTAGTTTTGTTCAATTATTGCTACAGTAATTATTGCATAGTATCTCACGTTATTTGATTCAATTATTGTCGATATTTTATATATTATTAAATCAATAATTGAGACGATACAGTTATTCATATTATTATTTGCAATATTGACGATGCCTAAAAAGTTCTGTCGAGGAGAAGTTTGGTCACCTAATTGCCCGCCAATAGGGAGAAATCCTTATTGGACAGCCCCCTCTTTCTTGGGAACGATCTGGTTGTTAAATATTGTGAATTATAATAATGATGAATAAAAGTTGTTAAAAATATTGAGGGAATTTTTATTTGTTGTAAATTGGCTTATTATTTGGACCACCCCCCCCCCCCCCACTCCACCCCATTTATCCATTTTTCAAAATAATCGGTATAAAGTTATTCAGTATTTTTTTTATAATAAAATTGGGGCCACATGTAGGGCCCACTGGAAGAAAAAAGAAGGTTGCCTGGGGGAAGGGAAAAAGAAGTCACGGAGGGAGTTACATATAATTTATATATATATATATATATATATATATATATATATATATATGAAATGCCTAATCAGAAAGGGGGGAGGGAGTAAAGAACGTGGGAGGGAGGGAAGTAATATTATTATTATTATATTTATATTATAATAAGTTTTGTTTTTTATGAAAAAATAGAATATATTATATTATATATAAAGTTATTTGTTTTACTTAAATTTTATATTATTATTTTTTTTAAAATCACACGTTTAAGAATTCGTTGAAGGCGTCCGTGAAGTTTAAAAATGTTGCATCCGTGGCTTTTCTTAAACAGTACCCCTTTCATTCTCCTATAAATAGGATGCTTAGTTAGAATTGAAAATCACACCAGAATCAGAGAACTCTTCTTCTAAGATATTGAGCGTATTTCTTTCGAGTTTTAGAAAGCTTTGAGCGTAGAAAATAGTGAAAGTTTTCTTCAAGAATATCTCCGCTATACCAGTTGGAATACTCTTCTTTTCAAGGTAAGGATGTTATTTTTATTCAATATTCGCTTGAAATAATATTTTCTTCCATACTCAGTAGTATGTAAGTAATATTATTACGTTTCAGATTTCGAATTCTATACTCATTTGGTTAAAGTTTTGGCTTCTATACTCCATGAAATTAGTAGAATATCTTTAAAATTTGTGTTTCATCCAATATCTTTTCATGGAAATATTATTCTGAGCATTCTTGATAAGTTTTAACTTTTTCATGTCAGAGTACTATTCACGGGTTACTATTCATGAAGTACTATTCATGGGGTACTATTCACTCAATTATTATTCACCCGGAGTACTATTCATGATAAAAATTGATTTGTTTTCGATCCAAATCATTTTTGATACAATATTATTCTTGAATTTTACTCCACAAAGCAGTATCATATTGACAATTTGGACATTAATGAATTCTAGATAAATTAAATTATAAATCTTTAAAAATTTATCATTTGCTTTCTTTTAATTGAATTCTTATATCATTGTCATCATCCTCGTGCTTATATTATGTTGAAAGTCATTTGTGGCATGTAGTGCATAGATGGACTTGGTATGATTATGACCAGGGATTATTCGGTATAATCATGACCGTAATGTTACAAATGATGTGGTAAAAGTTCTCATTAGCCCGTAATGCATTGATGGACAGTTGTTGGCATGATCATGACCATCGGTGAAAACACGAATATCCTTGGCGTGTAGTGCATGGATAATTTATGGTCGTGATACTAATGAATATCATTAGTCGTAATGCAAGGGTGATTCGATGATGTGGATTATTTATTAAGCTGAGTCTCAGCGATAAAATTGATGATAAATTCTTTTAAATCATAGAAGATAGTAGATGTCATGCTCTATTTGACTCTTCTAATGGATTGCTTGTTTCGCTGCAATTAAACTTGATGTTTATTGTATTTTATCAATTTAACACTGTTGAAGGCTAACGATAATTTATTCTGCATTATCTTAGTCATAATATTTCTTACTGTGCTAGTTGAACTCACTCTTTGCTTTCATTGTTTTCTTCAGGAAATGAGAATATAGCTGGGACTAGTCGGGGAATGGAGTGACGGTCCAAATGTTTGCATTAGTAGTCCTCAGTATTCTGTGAAATAGTGTGATAATAAATGTATTGAGGACCTATTTTGAGTTTGAATACTATCTAGAAGACTATTATTTGTATTAAAACTCACAGCTCATGTTGTATATTTAAGTTTGTATTTGTACTCTGTACCATGTATTTGGCAACTCATAATAGGTGATGTATAGCCTATTTTGGGGCTACTCTCTCAGTTTATGGCATGAAGGTTCCCAGATCATCGCAATTTACTCGACGAAAGTTAATCCGGTCTTTTCAACTGGAGCGAATCTAGGTGGTGCCTTTCCTGAGCCTCGTTGGAATTAGTCTCCCTACGAGTCCAGTAATCAAACACCGATGGGATAGCCTCCTGGTGGAGGGACCACACAACATACATTCACATGCATCGCATCTCACTGTATGGAAATGATGACATGTACGAAGCACTAATATCATAGGTAGATATGGCGCGAAGCACTAAGTGCTAGTAAATAAATGCATTAGTACATATTCATTCAAATGTAAATGCAACATCTACACATAAGCAGATGAAAGTTTTGAAATGCTTTTAATAGCGGCTCGAGCCCTCTTACTAGATGTCCCCAGCAAAGTCACCACCTATCGACGTCGGGATTTTTATTTGTCCCTTTCTATTCTTGTCTTTTGGTGTTCTCATGTTAGGTGAGATTTGTTTGAAAAAATAAGTTTGAAAAGGTCCGACATGTATATGTCGACAATTTGACTGTAAGAGTCGCCGGTTGATATTTTTAAATGGTTGTACCAACTCAATCGAGAAATGGTTTGCACATAGACCTAATGATGTGATACTATTTGACTGGTCTGCAAAACCGAAATTCGTTAGAGTCCGGGGGCTTGATTATGAGGAGGGAAGGTGTTAAGCACCCCCCGACATTCGTGATAACACGGTTACCGCCACTTTTTAATTTAAACTTTTATCTAAATGTGTATGTGTAGGTATACAGTGTAGTTGTCTGGAAGTAGTTTTATGCCTCGTTTGCACCTATATACAAAGGGTTCGACTTTTGCATAAAAGTTCAGTTTTAACTAGATATGGCAGTGATGTTTTGTAAAATAGGTTTTTCAAACCCTTGTGCTCAATAGTAATTGAGGCCTTTGATACTTCCATTTTGTTATGTGTTTGGCTTGATTAGGGTTTATTATTTTCAAGATGCGAAGCATCTTTGAGAAAATAAGATACATAGCAATGTTGAACTCCTTGTGGGCATGAAAGTCATCTAAAGAAATTCAGACACCGTGAATAATTTACAAGCTAGTTGCAGCTGAAAATGTACATCACGAGAACAGAATCTATATTCATAAACTGAATATGTGATCACATGATTCCTAGGCTCACATGATGAAGCAATATGTACAAAAGCTAGAAAATGTACTAAATTTGAGTAAATCTAAGCATTCCAGCTTTAACGGTTCCAGTTTAGTCACTATGAACCGGTTAAAGTGAGAAATAGCCAGATTTAGGCAAAGTTAACCCGCAGGCTGGTAAGCAGTTATATATATATATATATATATATATATATATATATATATATATATATAAGCAGTAAATGGCCACGAAGTGATCTCCAGGCCTGACAGAAATATAAATATAAATATATATACAAAAGCTGTAAACGCACCGGATATCACACCCGGGCTCAATCGAACAGAGTTCGATAATATATATATATATATATATATATATATATATATATATATATATATATATATAAATATTTATATATACAAAAGCATTAAATGTTCCGGATGTATATCAAGGCTCCGGATGTATACTTATATATATATATAAGCAGTAAATGCTCTGAATATTATATTCAAACTCAATCGAAGCAAAGTTTGATAATATATATATATAGGTGTATATATATATAAGCAGTAAAAGTCATGGATCGACAATCCGGACATACACACATAACACGACTCTTAACGTGAATAAGTATGTGTGGATTGAAGTGAGAAAATGCTTAAGAAATTTGAGATGCCTTATAGTGGGCTGCCAAGAAGACTTCAGATAGCTTTTAATAATGAATGAATACTCAGTTTCCACTGGTTAAATGTAGCAAAACACGATCTCACAAGTGTTTGAAAAAAGAAAGCGCTCAATTTAGAAGGTGTATAAAGTAAAATGGACAAGGCTTCCTCGCCTTTTCTCTTCTTAAAATGGCTACCCCAAGCCCTCTATTTATAGAGGGGGGAGCCGCGGGTCTACCTGTAGCTTTCCGGAGTGCCCCGGGCTTTGAGGGTCCCACCTTCTCGAAGTATGTGCACTCGTGCAACGCGTTGTCCGCTTGAACCTTCATAACTTTCAATCCAGGCATCCGATGGAAGCGTGCCATACCATTCCAGAAATATCTTTTCGAGAGCCATACAATGACATAGGATTTTCCCTTTTTGATTCCAGGAAGATGGATCCATGACCAAAATAGCATTTCTGGGTCTCCGTCAGGCAGTCCATTAAGCTATTTTGCGTAATTTGCGCTCAGAAGTTAAGATATGGTTCTTGTGGGACTTATTTTGAAGCACTTTGAGTTGAAATGAGTTGATTTGATTTGAGTTTAGATTAAGTCGGCAAAATGACCATTTTTGCCCCTCTCAGTGTTGTTTCCGGCTTTGGCATAATTGTAACAGTCGTTTCCCAGGGTTATCTCTAAGATTGGCCTGGGGTGGACTCTGAATGTCCTCAGGGTTATCTCTGAGGTAGGCTTGACCTCCCAGAGTTATCTCCAGGATTGGAAACTGGATATCCCGAGTTATCTCTGGGGTTGAAACTGATGTTATGGTCCTCCAGGGTTATCTCTGGAGTATGAAAAAGATGCTTTTGTCCTCCTGCATAGTTAGTAATAGGAAAATGAAATTTCGAGTGTCTACATGCAATATATCATGAAAGGATATCTTACAAACTAGGTTTTCTTTCCTGTTAAGGTGGGGGTTGGTAAGAACTTTGTGGTGGTTGGTGGTACTGATTCTGAGAACTCTATGGTTGTTGGTGGTACTGATTTTGAGCTTGGAAACCCAGAGGGTTTGAAAAATTAGGCCTGGTGGTAGATGGTTGTGCTTGATTGCTATTGGTGTTGCCCCAGGAGAAGTTTGGATGATTTTTCAATCCCAGATGGTAGTGAGTAGGAAGATTTTCATTTTGATGTCACCCATAGTTTGAAACAAATTGGACTGATTCAGGGCTTATGGCGCACTGATCAGTTGGGTGGCTTCCTGCACACAGTTCACACGGCACTGTGACACTTTGAACATTTTTCATTGCTTGCACTACCATAGTGTCAAGCCTTTTGGCTTGCGTTGTAACCTGAGCAGCTAATGCCATGACTGAGTCAACCTCATATACCCCTGCTACTCTCTTAGGGGATTGCCTATCATTTGGCCATTGATAATTATTGGCCGCCATTGTTTCCACCAAGTCATATCCTTCTGCATGATGCTTTGACATGAAGGCCCCACCAGATACAGCATCTATACTCGAACGAGTAGACCCGATAACCCATTATAAAATGTCTAAATGGGAAGCCATTCTGGAAATCCATGGTGGGGACATCTTCTCAGTAGATCCTTGAATCGCTCCCATGAGTCATACAAAGACTCGAAGTCAAATTGGATGAAGGATGTAATGTCATGCCTGAGCCTAGCTATTTTAGCGGGCAGAAAAGAACTTCGCCACGAACTTTTGAGCAAAGTCAGCCCATGTGGTGATGGAGCCTGGCGGAAGTGAATGCAGCCAACTCTTGGCCTTGTCCCTCAAAGTGAATGGGAACAGTCGGAGTCTGATGGCATCATCAGACACTTCGTTACATTTAAACGTATCGCAGATCTCCAAGAAATTGATCAAATGATCATTCGGGTCATCATTTGACAACCCCCCAAACTGAACATTATTTTGGATCATTTGAATTGTGCCCGTCTTGATCTCGAGGTTGTTAGATTGGATCACGGGCCTGAGAATGCTCGCTTGTAAATCTACGATATGGGGCATGGCATACTCCCTTAAGGACTTTTGAATCTCCTCGACCATAATAACAGGAGTAGGTATGTCCTGAGCTTTCTCTCTTCGTAGACGTCTGAATGTTCTATTACTTCGGGATTGAGAGGTATTATATTCTTACCCCTTCGAGGTGGCATACACAGTTGAGCCTACCTGAGAAGAAGATTAAATAGATATATCAAAAATTAAGATCGTATTGACTTAGTGTTAATATTGATAAACAAATAATACTAAGTCCCCGAAAACGGCGCCAAAAACTTGTTGATCAATTTCGCAACCGATAAAATACGCGCAAGTATACGCGGTCAACAAGTAATATATGATAAGTTTAGTGTCGTACCCACGAGGACAAAGTGTTAGGTGCTAGTCAAATACTAAAATTGGTTCAGTATTGTCTTATCTAAACAACTAATTGGAGATGGTGTGTTAAACTATATGATTAAAAATTATAGAAATAAGATATTGAGTTATACAAGGAAGTCAAGCTAGGATTACAATTCCCCTAATGCGTCACCTAATATCCTAACTCTCCACATTACAAACGAATCAAAGGAATGGTTAACCGAGAACAGTAATTACACATAAGCCTCTTTCGAAATTCAAATGCACATCCCTAGCTAGATGAATCACAATATTTCTATGGTGAAAATAATTAGACTAGGGTCATTAAGCTTAATCTCAAGGGCTACACAAGGCAAATAGAGATATGTCTATCCTATTAAGCAATTTATGCACACATTCCGATAGGCATGGTCATATTTCAATATCCATTAATATCAATATTAATTTCTTTGTCAAGAAATTAATCAATAAGCATGAAATACAACAACCCATTCCAAAATGATTCATTAATATAAATAGGATAGAAACTTAATTAAGCTAAACAATATGTTACATTGCAATCCTAGAAATGGAATTAGTTCATAACTATGGTACTAATACACATTTTCAAAGTGTTCCACATGCTCAATAATACACTAATGAATGAAAATTTTGGATAAAGAAAACTCCTTTTATGAAGTTTTTTGGCTCCAAGTCTTCCCTTCTCCGTGTAGAGTCTGAGTTATAGAGGATGCAATGTACTTTTCTTCCTTGAGGGTCAGCTTCTTTCTCTTCTAAACTAAATAAACTAAAAAACTCATAATCTATTGCTCTGTAATAAATGGTAGCTACAGCTTTTGTTATCTGATAATCAATTCTCAGCTTTTAGGTCATTAATACCAAGTCTTTGCCTGGGCACCGGAGGTGGCGCTGCAACGCGAAGAGTAAGGCTTGGAACGGCGCTCCAGCACCATGTCAACACAAAAAGACAGGAGCTCGCGCTGCAGCGCCAGTTTATAAAGGAACTAGGGCGCTACAGTGCCAAATTGACATCATCACTGACCCGGAGGGCGCGCTGCAGCGCTAGTGTGTAAATTTTGACATTTTTGCCCCTTAAAGCTGGAAATGACCTAATAAGCCCTGCAATATAAAGATTAAGCAAAATAATAACAAAATATATATATAAGCTAAATAAATAACGGAGAACATGCAGCTTCTTAAGCCATAGAGGATCTAATTCGCAGATATAAATCTCACTCATCAGGCGCTGCAGCACACCCCATTGCTCAGGAACGGGCAATATAGCTCTGTTGTTAAGCCTATGGCCCGGTGCTGTAGCTCTGACTCGGCGTTGTAGCGCGCCATTTATACTGGAGACCGGCACTACGTAGCTGTGGCGTTGCAGCGCGTAGACAAGCCTGTTAAGCGGCGTTGCAGCCCTGCTTAGCAGTTTCTATTTCTGCAGTTCGCGAAGAACACAGAACAGGACTAATTTAGGCCAAAACTTCACACAAACAACGAATTCAATATTACCCATAAACTATAAACTTAACAGAAACATTTTATAACATTCTTAGCATGCTTTTAACAACATAAGTCACATAAACAACAAGATTTAAAGTCCATAATTTTGATGTTTTTGTGAAAAACTCTATTTTTGACATTCTTAACGAAATCAACTACTACGAACACGTTTTTCAACCAAATCAGTCCACACAAGTTTCGTTCTTTTCATTTTTACATGCATAAACATGATCATCCATCAATTTACCGATTAATATGCAATTTAAACATAAATTTTCATACTTTTAAGCCATATTCATATGTTCTTACTCTGTGAACTACAAAATTTCAATAAAACACAATTACATGAATTTGATTACTCTAAAGCACATATAAATCATATATATAACATGTTATGAACACATACAATATCATATATTCAATCTCACTATTCTCTCAAATCTCTCTCTTTTCTCTCTGTGTTTGAGCTTTACAGACTAAAAGAATAAAGAATTGAGTGTGTAATATAACCAGTGGAATCATGGGCGGCAGTTAAGCGCAACGGGACCTTAACTGCTCCCTTGTTCCTTAGGCCATGTTTGGTATGTTCATAAAAGACTCATTTTCTCATTATTTTAATTAACTTGTTTATTATATAGTTTATTTGTCACATTTTAATTAATCAAATAATATTATTTAAATTTAATTAAATAAAAGACAAAATTACCCATTAAATCACATGACATAATTAAAATTCTCATTTATTAATTATTAATAATCATTAAATTTCTAATTAATTATTAAATTAATTAGAATAACATTAAAATTATTTAACAAGTCTTTTAATTTTATTATCTCAATTAAATTTACACTTTGAATTATAAAATTATTCCTCATTAATTTAATTAATTGAACACGTTTAATTAAATTAATTGAACACAATTCTATCAAATATTTATTTAACTCAATAAACAAATTAATAAATATTTATTTAATTCAATAAATATTTAAAAATTAATTACAAAAGTTTCTTTTGCCACACACACACACACACACACACACACACACACACACACACACATATATATATATATATATATATATATATATATATATATATATATATATATATATATATATATAATACTTTGTAACATATATACTATAAGACATAGGTAAAACAGTATATACCTATACATATATACAGTCAGACATATACATACTTTGTAACAAATAATATATATGTTTCAGGTTACTTTTTTAAATAATAAATATTTTATTTATCACTTCATTGTTAAACAATAAATACTTTATTTATGCTTCATTGAACCTATACTTTATAATAATAAATAATTTTTATTTATTTAAATATAATTAAAGTTAATATATATATATAGGATAATAATCCATAATATTTATTTACTATGGATCAAAATTTGACAAATAACAACCTAACCTTCCAAATCAAATAGGACCACGTCGTCCGCTAGTTTTACTAGCGGACTGGTTTAAAATTAATTTTTACCTTTTATGCCCCTAGTGAAGCCTAAGTCAAGGAAGCAAAATCAGGATTTTTAACTGGTCCGCTAGAATGACTAACGGACTACTTCCAGCACTTATGTTCATGTTTTTAAAATAGCCAACAATTTATGTTCATGTTTTAATAATAATTTATGTTTATAAAAATAGGCGTTTTTAAAAACTACCAGCAACTTGTGTTCATGTTTTAATAACAGCTTATGTTTTTAAAAACAACCAGCAGCTCATGTTCATGTTTTAATAACAACTTATTTTTTAAAAAACAATCAGCCAACTCATAATTAAATTTTCAATTATATGGTAAATAAACTAAATAATCCATTACTAAAATATTATTTATAAATAAATAAATATTTTTAATTAAGCAATTTGTAAATTATTCAAAAATACTAACAAGCCTCAAAATTAATATTTAGTAATCTGTTAGTATAAAATCTGTTAAAATTAACTTTCTTCCATTTTGCAAGAATAGAGCCACCATGTTTCAACTGTAATGAAATCCAAATTACCATCAAAATACATAGAAAGTAAAAGAAATATTTGAAAGGGATGTTAATACCATACAAGCAGACTATAATTTTAGGGCAGAGAATACAAGAAATACAAGTTATTCTGCTCGTGGCATTTTTTCAAATAGTAAATCTGCATCATAAATAAACATAGAGCAAAACTAGAGAAATTGTAGTATTGCGCAGTTCTAGAACACATTAGTAATATCTCGATCGCCTGGATGCTTTTACTTGGGGCTGTGTTGCTGTTTTGCCCCTGTTTTAGTGAATTTTGTTGTGCTGCTGTTTTGCAGCTGTTTTAGTGAATTTTTTGTTAGAAAATTATTTAATTGTGTCCGCTAGTCCATCTAGCGGACGGACATCCCAGATTTTTTATCCTCCCCGTTGCTTATTTAAGTGGAAGGTTAGGATTGTATTTGCCAAACTTTGATCCATAGCAAATAAATGTTATGAATCATTTCCCATATATATATATATATATATATATATATATATACATATACATATATGAACAAGGATCCAGTCCGGTCTCCCGGACTGATCCTAAAATACGGACCCCGTATTTTTTTTTTTTTGCTTTTTTTTTTTTTGAAACAACTAAAAAAAAAAATTATGGAACTAAAATTTTTCCATAATACAGTATTTTGGGTGTGTTTTTAATACCTATATCAACCAATGTATGTACAGTCTGCCCAGACTGTACAGAAATGTTTTGGTATAGGCATCCAAATCACGACCAAAACACTGTATTGTGAAAAAATTTCAGTTCCATAATTTATTTATTTTTTTTAGTTGTTTCAAAAAAAAAGCAAAAAAAAAAAAAAAAGGTCCGGATTTTGTTAAAATCCGGGAGTCCGGACCTGATCCGGACTCATACATATATATATATATATATATATATATATATATATATATATATGAACATAAAAAAGGAGTGAACAAAATAATTCAATAGCTAGACAATGTTAAGTTATACATCTATTATATTTATATATAAGGGTAATATAGCAATAGAGTAGTTTAAAAATAAAATTATTTTTCCCCTTCTCATCCCTCTTTCTAAACTCACTATAAGAAAATGGTTTTGCTTCCCTTTTACAATTACAAAGGGTACAATTATATACACTTCATTCGTAACTGATTAGGCTAGAGTGAAGGCTAAATAATAGCAAACAACTAATGCTATTTACAATGGTTGATTTGTAACTGCCTAATGCTATTTACAATAGCTAATTTGTAACTGCCTAAAATAGATAATGCTAACACTCCCCCGCAGTCGAAACAGGAGATTTTTGGACGTTAAGACTGTCTCGAAAGTCATTAAAAAGTACGCGCGGAAGTCCTTTAGTGAATATATCAGCTATTTGATAACGAGACGAAACGTGATGAACTCGAACTTGTCCACGAGTAACTTTTTCACGAACAAAGTGTATATCCATTTCAACATGTTTGGTGCGTTGATGTTGAACGGGGTTTCCGGAGAGGTTAATTGCACTTACATTGTCACAATATACTGAGTGTTGCTTTGGAGACCTGGGACGTGCAATTCCAAAAGTAAGTTGCGTATCCAACAAGATTCAGCAACAACATTAGCAACACCGCGGTATTCGACCTCAGCAGCTTGATCGAGATAGAGTCGGTTGTCCGTTTAAAGGACCAGAAGATTAAATTGTCGCCGAGAAACACACAGTAACCGGAAGTTGAACGTCTCGTGTCGGGACATCCGCCCCAATCTGCATCCGTGTAAGATAGGAGGTCGGATATTGGCGACTTTGAGAGTTTAATGTCGTATGCGAGTGTGCCTTGGATGTAACTTAGTATGCGTTTCAAGGCTGTCATGTGTTTGACTCGAGGATCGTGCATGTGTAAGCAAACTTGTTGGACCGCATAAGATATATCGGGCCTAGTGAAGGTGAGATATTGAATAGCCCCTACTAAGCTTCGATAAGTGTGGGATCTTCGTATGGAAGGCCAGAGTTGGCGTTTAGTTTGATTTTGGTGTCAACTGGAGTTGCCATTGGTTTGCAAGTAGTCATTCCTGCGTGAGCAATAATTTCTTCCGCATATTTTTGTTGATTGAGGAAGAGACTTGTTGCGTTGCGAATGATGGCGATTCCCAACAAGTAACTCAAAGGACCCAAGTCCTTCATAGAGAATTCTAATGCAAGACTTGACATGATAGATTGGCGAAGTGTGAGTGACGAAGCTGTGAGAATGATATCGTCCACATATAGTAGTATATACGTCATATCATGACCTCGTTGGTAGATAAAGAGAGAATGATCAGATTTGCTATGTGAGAAACCAAGTGTTGAGACAAATTCTGCAAACCATTGATACCAAGCACGCGGGGCTTGTTTTAAACCATAGAGAGATTTTTTTAACAAGCATACGTGATCCGGATGAGTTGAATCTCTAAAACTCAGTGGTTGATACATGTATACCGTTTCATGAAGTTGTCCATGTAAGAAAGCATTCTTAATATACAATTGGTGAATGGACCAAGACTTGGAAAGAGCAATGCTTAGAACCGTCCGAATAGTAGCCGGTTTCACGACCGGACTAAAGGTTTCATCACAATCCACGCCTACCTGTTGAGACCTGCCATCACCAACAAGACGAGCTTTGTATCGCTCAAAAGAACCGTCAGATTTCTTTTTATGTCGAAAAATCCACATAGAGCGAATAACATTAATATTAGGCGGACGTGGCACCAACTCCCACGTCTTATTTTTAATAAGTGCACTAAATTCATCTTGCATAGCAGCGTACCAATTTGAGTCAGACAGGGATGTCTTGGGATTTTTGGGTAGGGGGACGGAGTGGTAGATGAGGTCAAGTTATATTGACGTTTCGGGCAAAAAATACCGTGCATGCTTCGAGTGGAAATGGTCCGTGGTTGAGCTGGCTGGATTGGGTTGGGCGGCGAGTGGCTGGGTGAGCGTTGGGCCGCAGTGGTGACTGGCGAGGTGTAGGCGAGTGGAGATAATCGGTTGGATGTGGGACTTGTTCGTGTTGGGCTCAAAGGGGGGCGCGGCTGATTGTCTTGAGGAGGATCAAGGGGTTGATTTATATGGTGTTGTAGAATTGGATTGAGGCCATCTTCCAAGAACTTATAGGACATGGTAGTTGAGGTGTGTAGATGAGCAAACGGGAATGTTGACTCATCGAAAACAACGTGACGGGAAATGATTATCTTGCGATTTGAGATATCGTAACACTTGTAACCTCTATGATTTTGGGGATAGCCTAGGAAAACACACGGTACGGAACGAGGTTGAAGTTTATGGATGGTGGAGGTCGCTTCGGTTTTCTCCGTTTCTTTGTCCGTCGAATTGGATGTGGGGGGATGATGTGATCAAGAACTTGGTATGCGCGGCAATGGATTTTAAAGAGCTCCGCCCAAGAAGTGTATAGGCCCTTTACCATTTCGAGAGTGATTGGGATGAAGGTTCTGACATTGCTAACTGCTAAAGCAGAGTGGAATTTTTGGTGGTCAGCCATTGAGGACAAGAAAGAAGGATGGAAAATTAGAGGAGAAGAAAAAAAAAGGGGCTGGGCGGTGGCGAGAATTTGTTCGACTTTAGGCTTTGATACCATATAAGAAAATGGTTTTGCTTCCCTTTTACAATTACAAAGGGTACAATTATATACACTTCATTCGTAACTGATTAGGCTAGAGTGAAGGCTAAATAATAGCAAACAACTAATGCTATTTACAATGGTTGATTTGTAACTGCCTAATGCTATTTATAATAGCTGATTTGTAACTGCCTAATATAGATAATGCTAACGCTCACAAACAAGAAAAATATAATAAAAATATCACTCATTCCCTTCTTTTCACAAATATGACAAGAGAAAACTATAATTTTTTTCCCATCATTTTCCCTCCTATACTTTTCCTTCTCATCTCATCCCTTCAAACTCACAAACACAGCATAAAGAATAAGTGTAGCAAAAAGGGATCCTAATCTAGAAAAAAAATGCGTCTTCACAGACGGAGAACTTACACTGCATTTGTATAGGAGGGAAAGGGATGTGAATGGATTATAAATTTTCTTTATCATGTTTGTGAGTTTTAAAAAGGAAGGGATGGGATGAGATTTTAATTAAATTTTCCCTTGTTTGTAAGTTTAGAAGTAGGGAAGAGAAGGAAAAGGATTCTTATTTTTAAACTACACTATTACTATATTACTCTTACATATATAAATATAAGAACTGATATGATTTAATAATAATGTCTATCTATTAGAATTATTTTGTTTGTTTGTTTATTTTTTTGCTTTGTTACACACACACACACGCACACACACACACATATATATATATAGGGAAATGATCCATAGTAAGTATTTGCTATGAATGAAAATTGGGTAAATAGTATCATAACCGTTCATTCCAATAATAAAGGGCGCAGATTAAAAAAGGGAATTGCACGTCCGCCAGTTCATCTAGCGGAGGCTGAAAAATTATAAGGCCCATCCGCCAATTCGTCTAGCGGACGTATTTTATACACAAAATACATTGCTAGTGTTTGCAAATTTTACAATTGAGACTCATAACAGATAAAGTAATAACATACCCAAAACAACCTTGAGTCGTTCGATTTTTTCTGACAAGGGGACAATCTCATGGCCACAATTGGCGAACACTTCCTTACAAGTATTATACAGAACCTGAACCGGAGACAACCTTTTCTGCTTTCGCCGGCCCTTTCCTGACTCCCAAGAGTGCTTACCTTTTCGCACACTTGATGTCTTCTCAATCCTCATTGGCATTCAACTCACACAACAAAACTCAATTGCGTAAATTGATTTAAAAATAAAAAAGCATAAACATAAATCAAACCTTCAAGAAAAAACAAAGAAACAAATTTAGGATGAACCAAAATGTAATCTGAATTGGGTAATTCATAAAACGCAAGAAAATGAGAATATGCGATCCGGGTATTGGAAAAAACAGTAGTTTCAGGCGGAACAGAGGATTGAAATAGGGGAGGTGAGAGAGAAAGAAAAATAGAGAGACAGAGAAGTGAAAGACTTGTACATCTCTGTAGATGAAAAAGATGACGATTCTGGTACCTAAAGTGGTACTAATGGTTTATCCTTTATCACTATGCTCTAAATTTGATCTATTATGTGTATTTACAATTTTGTCTCAAAATTTCTTAAAACACGTTCGCTAGACAAATTGGCGGACGAGCAATTCTCTTTTTTAATCTGCGCCCTTGATTATTGGAATGAACAGTTATGATGTTATTTGCCCAATTTTTATCTATAGCAAATACTTGTTATGGATCATTTATAATATATATATGGCTATATGTATATACACAGCTGTGTATTACACATTAGGCCTAGGACGACAGATTTTTTGGGTTATAGCGACGGTAAACTGTCGTCATAGCCCAGAATAGCTATGACGACGGGTGAAACCGTCGCTATAGCTCAAAAAATCGTCGCTATAGTCTACTGTGTAATACACAGCTGTGTACACACATTTTTTCCATATATATATATTTGAAAGTTTGGTCAAGTGTAGTTTTCTGTGATAAAACCAAACTGGGAATTAGTATTATTTGTTTATTTATTTATTTATTTATTGGTGGTAACATATCTTTAAACAACTTATACCTTACCAACTTATTTTAGGCGCCTAAAGTATCATGTTTGAGCAGGTTTTTTAAACAACTTATTTTGACCTATTACCAAATAAGTTGTTACATTTGGCAAATATATAAGCTGAAAAATATTTGTTTTAAATGTCCAATAAATAATAAGCTGAAAATTAATGATACTTATAATGGACTATATATAGGCTGATATGATACTGTAGATGGGAGGTGGGTCAACCATGTATTCCTTTGCGTTTTTTTACGTTTTAATAAGTTGTTTTAATTATATAAGTTATTTTAATATTCTTATTTACGTTTTAATACGTTGTTTATTGGAATATTTTTTCTTATAAGTTGGTTTAATAAGTTGTTTTAATTATTTAAGTTGTTTTATTATATATTATAGGTTGTTTATTAATTATAAGTTATTTTCTTAATTGGAAGATAATTATATAAGTTGTTTTTCATATAAGTTGTTTTACTGAACGTAGTTTTTGTTCTGCACATATTTTTGTTCCAGCTGATTTGCTTGGCCCTGTTTCTATATTTTGGTGTGAAGATGACTATTCTCGTTGAGCAGCCTGAACTAGGTAGCCCCTCTTTCTTTTGTTTTTAATATACATACATATAGTACGAGGATCACGTCGGACTCTCGGACCTGATTAAAATACAGACCCTATTTTATTTTATTTTTGGTATTTTTTTTAAAATAATTAAAATAAAATTTAATATTTTATGAAACTGGAATTTTTTCATAATACAATGTTTTGGATATAATTTGGACACATATAATAAAATATGTATGTACAGTCTGTACAGATATGTTTTGTTATATGTATCCAAATTACACCAAAAACACTTTATTATGAAAAAATTTCAGTTCCATAAAATATTAAAAAAAAATTGATTGTTTCAAAAAAACAAAAAAATCCGGACGGTACTAAAATCCGATAGTCCGAACTGGAACCGGAGTCTATACATATATTCATTGTACTTATATATATTATTATAAGACGGAATGCGTGGGGTTCGGGGTTCGAGGTTCGGGTGGGATGGAGGGCGAGAGGTTGGGGAAAAGTGAAATTTTGTATTTTTAAAATTTTGAAGTTATAATAATTAAAGAGAAGATTGTCATATTATTTATTTTACAAGGTTATTTTTTGGTAATATAAAATATTTCACTTTGCCATTCTTTCCCATCCCTCCAAATCCTCCAACTTTTAAGAGAAAAATTTTGAGCCAAAATAAAATTAATTTTACCTCCAAATCCCTTTTATTCCTCCCTACAAAAACTCACAAACATGGATTTAGAGAAATTTTAATTATTTTTTCTTCCCAGGAAAGTATAGAAAGGGATGGGAGAAAGGGGTGGGAAGGGATTATAATTTTTCCTTGTCATGTTTGTGAGTTTTAGTAAGAAAAGGAATGGATAGAATATTTATTATATTTTTCTTGTTTGTGAGTTTAGAAGAAGAAATGAAAGAGAAAATAATTTTCTTTTTAAACTACACTATTACTATATTACCCTTATATATAAATATAATATTTGTATGATTTAACAATGTCTAGCTATTTAATTATTTTGTTCAACCTTTTTTTTATGTTTATATACATATATAGGGGGGTGGGCACGTTGTGGAAAATAGAAAAATTGTATTTTCAAAAATTGAGAGTAATAATAATTAGGGATAAGATTGTCACATTATTTATTTTGAAAAGTTATTTTTGGTAATGTAAAATATTTTATTTTCCTATCATTTTTCATCCCTCCAAATCCTCCCACTTTTGATAGAGAAGTTTTGAGCCAAAAATAAAATTAATTTTACCTCCAAATCATTCCTTCTCCCCGTAAAAAAAAACTCTGAGATTTGGATAAATTTTAATTATTTTTCCTTCCTACAAATATGGTGTTAGGTTTTAAATTTCCCCATGTTTCTCTATCTTTTTACCCTGGATCAAGTACCTTAATATTACTAGGTAACCGAGGGCATATGAAATCAAAGCAGGAGAAGCTCTACGCATGACTTGCTTAAAACATCATTCGTCTTCTTTTTACTGTTTCTGTTCCCGTGTTAGTTTCAAAGGATGTGATATTTGCTGATGCAGTGGGAGCAATGACACCCATCTTTTGACACTAACCAACATTTGCGTCCTTTTCCCTATATACTTTTGCCAAACCAACATTTGCATCCATTTCCCTATATACTTTAGGGCTATATTGCAAATATGTTATATGGTAGTAACTATTTTAACTTATTTATACTAGTTAAGTACCTATCAGTACTTCTTTTATCCTTGAATTAATCACAAAATAGTAATCTCATGAATTATTTTAATTTTAAAATCATTTATGGGTATAATACCAAGTAAGAAAATGAGATTAAATAGTACTCCCTCCGTCCCAAATTAACTGCTCAATTTTGACTTTTTTAAGTCAAATTGACTATTTTTAGAATTAATAATTAAGCATATATAAATATATTTCTAAAATTATAAAAATTAAGATTAGTAATAAATTGTATATACTTTCTTTTGGTTATAATATCTTCACCTATATTTTAGCAAAAATAGTAAAAAGATTAGTTTAAAAAATGGTCAATTTGACTTTAAAAAGTCAAAACTGAGCAGTTAATTTGAGACGGAGGGAGTACCTCATTATGAGGTATCAAATAACCTCGAGTAAAAAAATATTCCATGAGATTGTCATCACATGACTAACTCGAGGATTAAAAAAATATACTTGTAGATATTTAATTAGTATAAATAATAGTGACATAATTGCAAACAAATATTGCCCAAATGTGTATAAATAAAGGAACTCAAGAAACAGAGAAACGTCAATTGTCGCACAACGAAATAGTTTAATCACACACTAGAGAAGATGGCACTTTCTGCGATTTTGGGAAGCTTACAAACAAACTGAAAAGTTAACCTAATATAAATAACAGACTGGCCACAATACAAGAATATTAAGACTGTCTAGAACTGTTCTGTTAGGAAAAAGATTTAAATCCTCTTCTTTATCTCCTTTTCTGCCCATAAAAATAGACAGAAAAACAAGAACTTTAGAAACAACAGCTGAGCTCAAAAACAACTAAACGTTGAATCCCCAATAAAACCTGTTGAGAACACCACCAGGACTGCACCTACAAGAGATGGAGAAAACATCTAAATTCAGCTGACATACAAACACGATTAGGCTAAGAGGCTGTTTGATAAAAATTGAATGAATCTGAATCTGAATCTGAATGAAAAAAGTTGTTTGATAATTGATTTGTATGAAACATCTGAACAATAATTTTTTACTATTTTACCCTTCTGAACTATGTTGAGTGTATATAAGTATGAACGTACTAAACAATAAGTTTAATACAATATTAATTATGTAATATTTTAATAATTCAAACAAATTGAATTGAATATTTTTTTAAGATTTCAACCATTCTGAATTGAATATTCTTGGAAGTTAGCAAATTAAAAAAAAAAGAAAAACATAATAATAATAATAATAATAATAATAATAATAACATCAACAACAACAACAATAATAATAATAATAAATGAGATCTAATGATGACATCCCCAAAGGAACCAGCCTTTTCCTTATCTCTTCCCTCTCACCTAACCTTTTCCTTATCTCTTCCCTCTCTAGCCTACTTTTCCTTCTAATTTTTTTTTGGGTCTAGGCATTGTGCAGTGGTTGTTAATTTTGTGACGTGGTGATTCGATTTTTTTGAGGCGGCGATGCATGGTGATGAGTAGTGGTGAATGATTTTTTTTGTTCTTTAATTTTTCTAATCTGACGATGGTGGTGTGGAGGTGGATGGTGTCTTTTTTAATCTTAATTTGTGACAAGTGACGGTGGTGTTAACAGTAGTAAACTTGTCGGTGTCGTGATTTTGTAAGGCAGTAGATGATGGCAGATCTATGTTTGTTAATTCTTACTGGTGATTACTAGTGGGGATATAATAGTAAAATAGTCATTCAGTCAAGCAGTTGAGCGAATTAGCTAGATAAATCTATCTTACTCGGTCAGACGCTAGCAGAAACAATCAGATCAACATTTAATCAAACAAACAGTCTTAATAGCTGATCATATGGGACCATTCAGAGCCATTAAGCTCTTATCAAACAGCCCCTAAGACTTTTATAGGAGCAAGAAGCAAAATCTTCATGCCACACAAAATCTACGTGCCACTTACATGGAAACTATGTTATTTTACTTAAACATTCAACAAGTACCAAAAAACAAGAAAAATAGAAAATAATAAGTTGGTGGAATGAGAGTGAGACCCTCGTGAGCCAAGGCACTGAAACAAATAAATAACCCGAGGCAGTTTAGAAGTCTGCCATGCATTATTAAAAGTTAAACTGTACAAGCACTAGACTGAAACTAGGTCTCAAAAATCAAGTCATCCTTAATCCTATATACTCGATCTTATGAAATTCTAAAACCTCTTAACGGGAGGAAAACATGTCTCCAAAAATCTAGTCATTTATATGCCTGTCTCAATCTTATGAGACTCTACAAAGCCCTTTTAGGTAGGACTGTCAATTGGGCCAGTCAAGCCCGCTCGATCATACAACATGTTAAAAGCTCGCTTGAAAGTTAGTCGAGCTGAATCTGAAATGAAATTAGGCTCGAATTTGGTCAATAGGTCGTTCAACTCATTATAAGCCCAACTGAATTATAGTGTTAAAAAACTTGTAAATATATAGACTAATTATATTATTTATTACATATTTACACTCAATTTATATTTATACAGTATCTTCAACTAAAAATTAAGCACCGTGTTTTCTTTAAAGTTATCTATTTTCTTAACCTTACTATAGTATTTTTATTTTCTTGTTTTTCTTTGTATTGAATCTAAACACATGTTTATTTTTATTTTGCTTTTTTTCCCTGGTTGCAACTACTAGATCATTCGAAATGAAAAATGGTGTTGAAATATTTGTTAGAAGAAGAGCAAAAGACCATGAAAAATGTTGTCACTTTAGTTGATCTTATCTAAATATTCTGGTGATGTATTATGACTATAATTATTTGTAAATTTGAAGTTCACACTTTTAAATATTCAGTTCATTTATCCTCCTCCGATAAGCGCATCTAGACTTTAGATCCATCAGGTACTTTTTCTTGTAAGAGCTACTTCTCTTTTTTGACTGGTCAATTGTTCCTAATCCATTTCCTTTGACTTTGTAAATTTGGAAAGGTAAGGTCCCTTCCAAAGTCAAGGCATTTGTGTGGTCTCTGCTTTTACAAAGATTGAATACTAATGATATCTATGCCTTACAAAGTTCTATCTCCACACGTTCATTTATTTTTGCATTGTCCTGTTGCTTGGGGCTTGTGGAGCTCTCTTTCGAGTGTAGGAGTGGGTGTCCTAGTTCAATGAAAGATATGATGCTAGTTCATTTTTGAAAATTTGAAAACAAGAGGGATGCCAAAATTTTATGAAAGTGTGCCTTTTTCCCATTTTATGGGGAATTTGGAATGAGCGTAATACTATATTGTTTAGAGAAAGTTGTTCTTCTTTTAAGTTGTTGAAAGATAGGATGCTTCTCTATGGGCTTCTTCTATGGGGCCTTTAGAGGTACTGATTTGTATAGAGATTGAAAGGTTGTACTTTTCTAAGTGCTCTTTTTTATTTTTGTTTTTCAATCTGCTGAGGGTGGACTTCTTATTCCCCTTTTATTGTACCATTTCTTTTCTATTAATAAAATTTCTTCTTTTATCAAAAAATATAATGAGTTGAATTTGTTTTCTATTATTTATTTTTAGCTCATTAATTTTAATGATTTTTTATTTGGACTTGTCCAAAAATAGTTCCAAAGCTCATGATCATATATGGGCTGAGTTTAAACAACATATTTTAAACCCAATTCGATTGGAACCGAGGCTTGGGCTCGTCAATATTTGATTGGGCTGGGCTTGGACAGCCTTAAAGAAGAAAATAGATGAAAAAAGAGGGGAAACAGAGCAAGAAAAAAATAAACAAAGAGAATAAAAAGGATTAGAAAAGGCAAAAGAAGAAACATAGGGAAGAAATGGGAAACAGAGTTCAAAGTCGCGGTTTCTGGAAGTCATATCGAGCAGTTAATTCTTGACTCGATATTAGGTAAGATATAAGCAACAAAACACTATATACTGCTACAAGTAAGTGAAAAAAGTACTAGAAAATAAGAATAAGCAAAATAATAAATTAAATACATACAAAGTCGCATTTAACACATGTAATATTATATAAGTTGTTATACATAGTTATGTGACTTGCAAAGATTTTCTTGATGAAAAATTGTAAATATCTTTGGTATATACCAATATTGGACGATAACTTTAAGTATCAGTATCATGACACTAGTATCAGCAACTGTCGATATGTTACTAAATGGCAACTACATATACCGATACGTATCAACTGATATATGTTGATATTGGCCGTACTTTTAATCATGGGGGGAAAGAAGAAAAGAAGATGAAGAAAACAGTACTTGGTACCTTGTTTTAGAAAACTTCAATAAGCCTTGCGCCTAGGGTCTAGCCCAAAAGGTACACGACACTTCCAAGACAAGGCCCTAGAGGTGCGCCTCACCTTCCCTTGACTTGGGCCTAGGCACGCACCATTGTGCAACTTTAACAATATGGTCTCCTCTCTAACAACTAAAGCTTTCAAAGCAATTGATAACTTAACATGGTATCAAAGCTTTGTTTATGCAAGGTCATGAGTTAAGTCTTCCCGCTTGCAATTTTTCCCCCCTTAATGTTGTTAGTTCAACTGCACGCTGTTTGGATTGTGCACCATGATGCAACTTGGTTTCTCTCTCCACATGCAACTAGTGTTTGCAAGTAAGATGGGTTATATAGTGATACACATCACCAGGCCTTCTCTCTAACAGCTCAACTTTTTATAGTTGGTAACATATCAATTTCCAATATTCAGCATACATTTTGGATTGGTCGCGACATCTGTATATTAGATGCATCTATCCTTCACTTTTCATGTCTGCTATGTCTTGCCTTACTTCATAACACTTCTGTTTCTAGATTTTATTCTTTGGACTTTAATTTTAAAAAATTAATTAATAGAGAAGCTGAAGATTTGTCTTCGCTATTGTCCTTCTGAGTTTCCAATCCCATATGCACTTATTTACATCATTCTTGTCTATATTCTTGCGAGTCTTTGCTGTCTTTTCTCATTCATTGTAATCTTCTCACCTATCTCCCACTTGTTTCTTAAATTTGGAATGATCATTAGAGTTTATTTGCAATTTTGGTACTTGATAAACTCAAATGGACCCTATAAATCTCAATTCCCTTGTATATGTTGTATATACAGGCAAGCAACAGTCAACATTAAAGTAATAAACAAAAGCAGCCTGAATCCAATCAGTGTAATTGGTAACAAATAGTAGCTACTTGTAACTGTAAACCTATTTGCAGTACCCTCTAACCATACCAAGATAGGGATAAATACATGACAAGATAAAACGTAAATGCACATCAGAGAAGCAAATATCAATCACATTTCCTTGGAGCAACAGATTTCACCAAACTATGGGTAGGTAAAGTGATCACTAATAAGCAACCAGGAATTATACAAGTTTGTGGAAGAACTGCTAAGGGAACATGTCTTAATCGGGCTTTACCCCAATATACAGATGTCGGAATCCTTGTCACATAAGCAATTAAATTCCATCCCAAATTTTTTTTGTGACCAAGTGAAAAGAAAGCAGGCATCAAAAAAGTGGGAATATGTTAGATTGAATCACATTATCCAAGGTGGATTCTGTTATAAAGGTTGGTGCTACTTCTCCAGCTGTGATGCATGTGACAATTTTTTTGGAGCATCAAATGGGAAAAGGCTGCAAGGTTTCAATATAAACCCAAGCGAATATTAGATGTTTCTGATAAACTTGAGAACATGTCCTTTTTTTCGTTTTCTTTATTCTGTACATAGGTTCTAGCATGATTCTTACATGAAAAAATTGATGGTGCAAAAAGTTCCAAGATTATAAGTACACATTTATGGGCGGTAAATAGCACTTACCGGGGATAAACAAGGGCTACCATTCGAGTTTAATAGTTTTACTGAATCGATTGATACTAGTAAAAGCCATTAAAAAATCAGAGCACTCCTAATGTCCTACACTATGTTTATTTGCAACAACTATTTGATGGGACTGGACTTTAGCCCTTTAATAAATTATCTTATATTTGGCACTAAATTAGCACTATATATTACTACTAGAATAACATAGTAATACTGAAGAGGAATACTAATATCACCTCCCCTCGTTAGATGACCTTAGGTTTATAATTTTATGAAAAACATGCCCATATTTTAATAATCCCCCTCTAACAAACACGTGATTATCTATTTGAAGGATAAAACATTGCATACAATTACCGAGGATTGTAATCCCATGAAATAGTCCTTATAACTAAACATAGCTCTAGGGAAAAAATAATAAATAAAATATTTAAATAAAGTGGAAAAGACTGAATGCACTGTTGGTTGCAAAAAAAAATAGTAATAATGCTATATGATCTGAGGAATGCAGATTCCATACATATAAGAACGTAAAGACGGTGAAAATTAATACACGTGAATCAATACATCATCTAAGTAAATAGAAATATCTCCAGAAAACTCAATGTTTGATTTGAAATTTTTAACATACCTAAAATATGCATGAGGACAGATTTAAACTCTGTAAATTTACTTTTCCGGATGTCCACGTTTAGCCTTTCGACGCGAATGATTTGGATTAACATTTCGATTGGGTCTTTGTGCTTTTTTACTGCAATTGTGTATAAAAGAAAAACAAACTATTAGTTTCTTAGTAAGAAACGAGAATAAAAATGACAACCGATACACAACCAATTTCTGATCCTTTGGGAAAATATTGCAAAATTTCAGGAACTGAGAAAAACTTAAAAGGCAGACAGAAAATTTAAAGGCAGATAGAAAAAACTGACCTGAAGATCATTGAACAAATTCTAAACAGAATGATGATGGGCAGAGCCAACAACGCAGAGGCCTAAAAAAAGAGACCAAAATAGTTGAAGTGTAATGGGATGTAAACTAGAAATGGTAAAATGTATTCCTGTGGTCACAGAACAAGAGATAAGGCCATAACTACGACCCAAAAAATACATACCGCAAACCACACCAACTCTTTAGTTGCTAGAGCTCTTGTAAGCTCATGCTTTTTCAAAGATCCTTGCACTGCACCTTGAACCTTCAAAAGACATGAGACCGTTCTTTGAGATATTAACAGCTCAATAGTTTACTAGTATAAGCAGGAAGCAAAAAACATATCTCAATCTAACAAATGTTTTGAATGCCACCAGTCCGAAGAAAACAAAAACATGCATATTAGAACCAACTCTTGGAAGCAAAATTTACAAGTTAATTAATAAATTCTGGTGCAAAGTTGGGGAACCTATAGGAAAATGATATACATGTCGACAAATATTTGACGAAGGTGAATTGCGACCGTGCAAGTGTATGTGATAAAATAGAATAAATTAAAGTAGGACCCTTCTTAATTCCTACATATCCTGTGTATGCACATACGTCGCAATCATAATTATTAAAAACTTTCGCAATGTATAGCAGGACTCGTACTTATATGTTGAGAATTTATTAAGATCGCCTTATGTAAACTCTTAGAAGGGCTTCAATAGATTCTAGGGTGTGCTTCTATTTATCATTATCTTATTCCCCTTTTTCAATTCTGTAACTGCTAAAAAATTGACATGCAGTTTTCCATTCAGCAAATCTACCTAACAAACCATTCAATGCCTGGAGACTGTAATTTTCGAATTCCTATCCACAATTCCTGCAACCTGTTTAAAATTTCCCACAAAAATTCCCTAGAAAACATCAACAATTCATGCTTGGAAACTTCATTTAGCTTTCAATATCCTATACAAACAAGTAACAATATAAGGCATAGCTCATTTAGCTCATAACAATATCCTATACTAATACCTTGTGTTTAAGATTCATTCCTACTTTGACATTTTAACATCAGTATGCAATCTTGCACAGTTTCATAGTTCATGAAGTCCAACCAATAAATAGCATGTTTTTTTAAATTGAAATCCAAAAGTAAACGTTTTACTGCATAATCTATTCCTATGCACCCACATTTTGCTAATTAAACAATGACCAAGAAACATAGAAGTGTAAAAAAACAAAGAACAATACAATTTGTTTAAATGACACCATAGATTGAGCCTGGAGTTACGATACTCTCATTGACCTAGTGAACTACGTATTGGTACTTGCATACCTAAACAGGGTAATCTTACATAATACTCTAAATTTAGCGTAAAAATTTCTTTACTGTTTTACCTATATAATTGCACAAAATAACAATATTATAACGTAGTATTGAATGCTCAAACATTACATTTATAATAATTTGCTTATAAAAAAATCAATTTATTGATTCAACTAAAAATTTTCTATAAAACTTAGGTTTATTACATTTAGATTCTAAGAGAAATCCTAACTATTAGAACTTATATAAAGATACTCTCGCGTATCACGTTTTAATTATGTAGCGTACCGCGTACCATACGAACAACACTAATTGAGCCTATATGCTAATAGCAATAAAGCGAAGGGAGTCCTAAATACACGGACGAGCATAGTCTTCATTGAGACTTTTTTATAATGGGAATGAGGAGCTGACTCCAAATAGCCTTCCTGCAAGCCCAAAAGCGTTAGGGAAGGCATACATCTGAGGCACTGAAGAATGACCAAATAGGAGGACCTTGCATAAGCACAAAGCTATACTCATTGTATTGATGTAGAATTCATTGTTCACCTTCCCTCACTTGCCCTCAAACTAGAGTCTTGTCTTACCCGTAAATATTTCTTAGACCGACTTTACTTGCACCAGCGAACTAGAATGCAGGACTGGTTCTAGTGGCTCGCTTCACTCGTCATCACAAGTCACAACTTCCTTTACTCACTTGATATGACCCCATTGATGATTGATGCTCAAACCTGGAACTATCCCACCTTTAATGCCAACCCAAACCTGATTTTGTTCTTACCCTTTCCGATAACATCAACCGGATCAAGGTCTGCCCCTATCTCGTCTACTTCTACTTTGCAGAGACTTCTTGCTGCTGAAGACGCTTATTGCACGTTGGTGCATTCCTTAAATAGAATCTCCCCTTGCCCGTCCGGAAGTGAAAGCAAGACAGTCGGAGTTACATTCATTCTCACTTAGACTGCAGATACTTGGGGCATCTTTCTGATACTGCTGTTTCTCGCTTGGTCTCCCCCTATACTGCAAACCTAGACTTTCGACTTGTATATGTTATCTGTTGTGCTCCTCTTCATTTGCTCCAGTTAACAACCACAAAGGCATATATAGAAGACATGAGAGTGAGTTATTGATGAACGATGATTGAAGATTGCAGCATATTTTTAAGAAAGACATCATTTACTAATGTGTCATCTATATAAAATATCTCGAGGACATTTACAAGTATCAAAGCTTCTATGTTCATATAGCAGATTCTCTTGGCACTTTCCAGTTTCCAGGCAACTGTCAAGCATAATGTCATTATTCTAATCATTCTACTGTAAATGAAATGAGTTATTAAAGAAAAGGAGCACCTCCATGAAATATAGCTACTCTGATAGGATAGAATGGAGTATGACATCAACATTATGAAAGATAACTGAAACTCAAGAGCTACAAGTTAATATGTTTGCATTGTAGTTTGTGAAGCATGGTATCAAGCGAAGACTGTCATTTTAGAAGCGAGTAACAAATGTGATATGCGGACAGTCTCCTATGACCAGTATACGCCGTTAAAGAGGTCAACAACTAGAAAAATAAATTTGAACTCAGAGTTAGGCTCAAGGAATCTACTTGGCTCATATGATTTCACAGGAGAAGAGAGAGAAGAGTATTAAGATCACCTTAATTTCAAAGGGTTCCCAAAATTCAGCTGCTAAGGTTTTTTTAATGAAGAAAAATTACTAGTATGAAGAGATAATTCAAGCATCAGCTGGCAATTAGTCTACACACCTATAACAGAAGGGGGGAAACACTCAAAAAAGGCAGCTCCAATCTCTACAGAGGTAGAACACAAAAATTCCAGTGAAGGTTCCATTTCACAAAAAAAAGGAAAAAGATAAATAGCCGTCCCTAAAAATCCTCTCTGAGCACTGCAACAAAATCTCAAATAAAAATATTGAAGTAACACAACCAAATATGTTGTACCTTTTGATGATACATAGTTGCAGATTCAAGAAACTTCCCATAAACATGAACCACCTCTTTCGTGTATGGCTTCAAAGAACCCTGTACTTTTTCGACATGGGGTTTTGCTACACTCGCAACCTGGTCAATGTATGGCTTGCTAACTTTCTTAACTTCCTGCCATCAAATCAAGTGCACTTTAGGATGCCAGTAAATAGAGCATGTGAGCAACTATATCGAATAATATAAATTATATACCTGATAATAAGGATCCAAAACTTCCTGTACTTTAATAATATGCGGACTTACAGCACTCTTAGATTTCTCATAAACCTCAACAGATTTTGTAGTTAATGACTGAACATGAGGTTCGACGTAAGTTGTTACAGCTATCCACTGTTCCTTGATGGCCGGGATCCATTTCTGCAATTAGTAGGATAGAAACAAAAGGACAACAAAAAATATTTCAGTCAGTCAGAAATCTAATGGAGAAACTAAACCACCCACCAATATTCCAAGTAAACTTCCACCTTAACTAAGGCTCAAAGCTACATGATTGCACTTGGTACAGTCACCCTGAGGCATTTAGAAACCAAAATGATGCAAAGCCAATGTATGGTGCAATATAACAGTTAGTTATATATATTGTTCAAATACTACTTTAACAATAATATTGTTGTAATTTTACTTGAAGTCTTCTCCATAAAGGATTTGTATTTCCTTTCCACTATGGTTTTATTTTTCCTTATTCCATTAAGGATATGGGATCTACCATCTTAGGTTCTATAAACACGGTCTTTGGGGTCTTAATTGAAACATACACGTATTAAAAGAGAGTGAAGAAAATCCTAGGGACTGAGTAAGGCTAGGATCTTTGTTGGGGCTTGACAAAGGATGTACAAGGGGATCTGGGACTGGATTTGGGTACACAAACACAAAGACTTTGCCTTTGATTATACCACATCTTCAAAGTCTAGTAAAGTTGAATCCTTCGGTGGATGTAGATTTGTCAAACCATGCTAAATTGCTCGCCTCCTATTAGTATTCTTTTAATATATTCCTTGTTTCTTGTTTTATCTTTCCTTACCATAACTTCGTGGGAAGTGGAAAGCTATGCACAGACAGTTATAATCGCTTTTCGCATGGCTTTGAGAGGGCTCATGCCCTAATAATCTGGTATCAGTGTCGCATGGATAAAAGGACCCATGGCAGGAAATTTAAGAAAAGTTTGTGTGATGGTAAAGAAATATTTGCTCTATGGCAAAGGAGGGTAAAGGACCTCCTAGTTCAATAAAAATGGCAAACAGCCAAACACCATTGAATGGAAAGGAGGAGAATCAAAGAATGAGTGATAAAGATTGAGAACATATGGAGCGCCTGAACACAAGTACTATTATACTCCAAATAAAAAAATATGCGCATCAGTAAAATATTTTGTGGACAACATTATCGAATATGTTATCTAAGGGAAAACTCCAACTGGTTTGTAGGAAACAAAGTTAATAAAGCATGATCACAAAACCTCAAACGATATATGTGAGGTTGATGATGGCAGCAGGAGGGAATATTATTGAGCATATGAATGTGTTTAATGGTATGGTGGATCAACTTGAGAAGGTTGATGTGAAGATTGAGGAAGAAGATAAATCCTAATTCTTCTTACCTCACTTATTGATTCATATCACAACCCAGTTATCACAATGCTGTATGGAAAAACGACAGGTAAGATGGAGGAGGTTCAGTCAGCCATGTTATCCAATGATAAGAGAAAGAACCAAATTAAGGCTTTGTTGTGCTTGGGGAAAGTCAAACAGAAAGAAGTATTGGCAAGGGCTACCATGTTCAAGGGTAAATTGACACAAATTCATGGGCAATAATAAGGTAAACACTAATTTGGATGCAACAAATGTATCATATCAAGAGGATGTTATTTGAAAAGTGGATCATATCAAGAGCAAGAGGAAGGACTGTTGATAAGAGATCTACCAAGAGCATGGGTAAACTCATGGGCAGTGATAAGGCACGCACTGGTATGGATGCATGGGTCATATCAAGGAAATTTTTTTAATTAATGGGTCCTATCAAGAGGAATTATCATCATGAGGAAAAGGACCAACCAGGCATCTTTTGTCACTTTGAAGCAGTTACAATTTCATGGACCAAAAAACATTAGTCTATTTTAAGCGAATATAGAATAAAATGACAACCTATAAAAAAAGCGTCGCATTAGTGAACCATATTAAGGTTTCATACAAGCATAAAAACTCTTAATTGGCAACGGTATTAGTCTTCAAGCAATATTACATGAGAGAAGGAAGATATATACTTCACCCAAAGTTCCCAAACTCTGTATCCTATATAATGTGAAACAATCTCAAACCAAAAGATGAGAAGCACAACATATGCATAGCATCTTACAGTTTTTACTGTTTCCACATGGGGTTCAGCCCACTTCTCAGCTTGGCCCTTTTTCTCTTTAGCCTGGACAAAAGTGAAATGCATGTTCTGTAAAATACTGAAACAATAATAGATTAAAAAAATAAAAAGACATTCTGACGGAGACGATAATGATTTCTCTAGAACCTAAAGAACTAAACCATCTATTGTAGAAATACAACTCCCGCGGGCACTATGCAAAGACACTTGGCACAAACAGACAACAAAAAAACAGAAAACATGAAAATGAAAATACTTTCTGAATTGCTATTTCCAGAGCAGGCTTTCCATGTTCTTTCCACTGTGTCTCCACATATGACTGCAGGTTAGCAATAAAGTCAAAACTGACAAAAATTGGTATCTAAGGACATATTTTAAATGCTCCAAATATATTACCTGACAACCAAATAAATGAACTGCAAGCCAAGGTGGTAGCCATGCACCATGAACCTTATTATGAATCATAAAATAATGTGAATTATAGTGCAGCAAAGATAAGTCTCATTTAGAATTTAGGTAAAACATAGAAAGTACTCTCCCAAAAAATTGAGGAGATAAAATCTTTAATGACCAACTGCACCAAAGACGACAAACTGATGCTCATTGTGGATCGAGAACGTCGAATGCGAGTGTAATGGGTAGAGAGGCCATGCGTTCACAAGGAAGTTGAAGATTAGTTGAAAAAGTAGAGAAGAGAGGTTTTCAGGTAACACTAGAGTTAGAAAGAACACTACTTCAAGGGATGCTGAAAAGATGGATATGCAAGAGGAATTGGGTCCAGGACTTCAGCTTAACTAAGTTTGTAGAGGTTCTTTTCCAGAAGGATATGATAGTCTTAATGATGGGGATTGCAATTCAAATCTTTTCATAAGGTGGTTATACTGGCAAGAAAAGTCAGAACTTTGTTGCAGAGCTAAACCTTGATTTCGTAGAAGTGATTCATAATCCTTTCTTGATTGTGGATGTTGGGACTTATTTATGACTTTACGAGGAAGAGGTTGAGATGAGACCCATGGTTTAGGGGCTTGATTGGTGTTCCTATTTCTGCAGAGCAAAGGTTGCGCTAGACAGAGCCTTTGAGGAGTAAACTCGTAGGGCTATTTAGGAGGTAGAGTTTTGGTAAGACACCAGACCCTGATTCTTTTTTACTATTTCTTCTTTTAAGATAATGGATGGGGTGTTGTTTGCGTGATAGCCACAATAGTCACTAGTTTCAACTTTCAACTATTCCAAGAAGGATTGGGCGTCAGTTTTAATTCTAGTGGCTGGAGATATCTATTGGTCTTGAGCTCGTGAAAGGCATGACTGAATTAACCTAATTGGTGTTACAAATTTCCATGATCTTGATGTAAATCCTGATAAATTGATGGACCAATTATAGCATGGGTACTTAACTACATCATTTGAAAAACAGATGATTAATCTAAAAATAATGTTGCCTAATTCTTTCTTTTCATATTTTACTGTCCGTGATTGTTATTCTAAATCTTGGAGCTTCCATTTTTTAGGACTCTCACCAATGAGGATGCCAATGAGTTGATGGTCAATTGTAAATTAGTTAAACTTGATACAAATTTTCTCCTCTCTGGATAAATGAGTTTGGAACCTAAACTCTTATCTAAGATGAATGACCGTTCAAGTGGTGTACTACCTCCGTTAACTCCTTGATTTTTGAAGTGGCCTCAAACTTTGCTTTCATCAGTTCCTCCTGCATAAAATTTCAAGTTCAGATACTTGATCACCATTTTAGTGTGCATATATATATATATATATATATATATATATATATATATATATATATATATGGGGTTAATGGAGCTGCACAGCTGTGCAAGTTCCAAATGTACAGAGTTTGTGATTGTAGAGTTAGGGCGACTTAACTCTACAGTCGCAGACTCTATACATTTGAAACTTAGATGTGCAGCTTCATTTTTCCTATATAATGTGTGTGTGTGTGTGTGTGTGTATATATAGTATACAAGAAGTTTCAAGCACCATGTTACCAACATACTTCAGCAACTTGAAGGGCGCGTTCAGTTTTACGAATTTTGACCTTTTTTTCATCAATGCTCTTTTGGACCTGCAAAAAAAAACAGCAACAGATATTTAGCAAAAATCCCTATACCCCTCCTAAAGATCATCATTCCATCTAAAAGTAAAAAATTCAAGTTCTGTTATGAACAGAAGAAACAAGTATTCTATGACATGAACATGAAACGTTCATAGCATAGGATCCTCCTACCAAGTCCCAAGTTGCATACTTCTGTGTCCAACATAGATTGCAACATTAGACTAGCATGCACCCAATGGATGCAAAGATATTGTCAACTTTTTATGGTAAATAATGCTCAAATTTTGTGATCCAAACTTCGTGCAATTTTCCAATATTGTGTTAGCTATATACACATTTGACACATAAAAGAGGAAGGGAAATAAAGTGGGGTAAAATATGTAAAAATCATTATAACTGAGGGGCAAAACGGGTAGCGGAAAAGGTTTCACCAGACAGGTGAAGCCCTCATGCTTTATATATAGATAATGAACGCGAATACTTATTATTAAAAATTTCCTTTGATTACTTACCTAGGTGCTGCACGTAACGACATATATGCTCGTGACTCTATAGAAACTCTGAATGAGCTTCCTAATTAGATCATTGCAAGCACAAAATATAGTATAGTCTAATGCAGTATATTTTTTTATAGGTAAATACTGCAATGCCACATATACAATACAAAAGTTATGAAAGCTCAAAGTTTCAGCTGCAACAATTTAGAACTTGTTGAGGACCTACTTACAGTCTCAAGTTTCGAATTTAATTCAAGGACCTTCTTCTCGAATTCATTTATCCGGGTTTCTAAGACCTGTTTTTCCTTGGCCCTGATCTCTGTTTCCTTTTCAAGCTTCTCCACCTTCAGCGAAAAATTAACGCATTAGCAATGAACGTTCTGTGGTATACAAGTAAAAATCTTGTTTTAACCATAACTAACCTGCTTCTCTAGATCACTGGCTCGTGCATGGGCCTTTGCTAGCTGCTTTTCAGCGTCGAATGTCCCTTTTTTCTGAGAAACAATAGAACCAAAACTTGTTGGACAATGGAAACATAATTGTTTTGGTTTAATATCAGGTAAAATGTAAAGACATAATAAAAAAATGGTTAGGTCGGAAATTAAAATTTCTCACTTGGAGAGAAGCCATCTCGCTACGCAAAGATGCTATAGTATCCGACTTCTCTTTAATGATCTTCTCCTTTTCTGCAATTTTCTCATCCTTCCCTTTTACTTCTTGAGTCTTCACATCAATATGTGATTCTTCATACACAAACAATGTCAGATTAAGTCACAACAAATATTGTAATACCAACTGGCAAAGTGAACTACACAATGAGCTCCAGTAAGTCATAGTTACTCTCTATAGTTGCTTCCAGAGTTCTTCTCTCACTGCTTTACTATAATATCCAGGATATTTATAACGAAAACGTCAATGAAGGGTGATTTTAAACCCTAATGTATTCAATTTATAAATTAAAGTTACCAATTAAAAGTAACTAGAAAGAAAACAAAACAAAAGAAAGGAAAATGAGAGAAAGGTTTTAATAAGCCAAAACTTAAATTTGAGTTTGGGATGAAATTTTTAAACGCGGACTTCACCGTTGAGTCCAGAACGTCGAATTTAGTAGGAAAAGATTGCAAACACATTAGGGTATAAGGGTTAATTTTTATGGTCAAAGTCAACAGTCGACTTCAAACTTTGAGTTCAAATGAGAATTTGACGGAACGGACACCACCATAATGATCATGACGCCAACTTTAGTAGGAAATGACCTGTGTTACTCGAACTCGGGTGCGGATGTCGGGTGTGGATACGAGTCTAAGTGTCGGACACGTGAAATCAAAAAATAGAGAATACGCGGATATGGATCCAAATTTGGACACGGGTGTGGGAGATACGGTATGTTATGATTTTTTAATAATAATTTTATACTATCAAAATTTTTATAGACATGCATTTATCGTGAAACTTCAGGGGTTGAAGCAATGTTCGAAAAAGCTAAAATCGGTACGAGGCGTTTTTCTCTGGGCTATGCAAGGCGTAAGCCTCGAGGCGGAGCAAGGCGGAAGCCTTGATTTAAAGACCTAAAAGTCCCCAAAAAATTATGAAAAAATACTAATAAAACCATAAAATAATTCATCATTACAATTAAGGTCATAGAGGACATAAATAACCAATACATCAAGATTCTTTGCTATCTTTGTTCAAAAAGAAATTAATAAAAACACAAACAGAACAATACATCAAGATTCTCTCAAGTACACAACAAAAACTGTTTGACAAGTTTATAACAGTGATCTGTTTGTTCAAAACTATTTTGTTACATTTGATCACTTGCAGCAACGAAAAAAAAACCCCCCTTAACCAAATAAATGGAAATAAACAGAGACTACATTGTTGGAAAAAGACAAAAAAAGAAGCCTTAACCAAATAACAGAGTCACTTAGCAGTTAGCATTCAGAAGTCAGAACTCAGAACTCAGAAATATTAGCTAATACTCCCTCCGTCCCAAATTAATTGCTCAGTTTTGAATTTTTTAAGTCAAATTGACTATTTTTAGAATTAATAATTAAGTATATATAAATATATTTCTAAAATTATAAAAATTGAGGTTAGTAATAAATTGTATATACTTTCTTTTGGTTATAATTTCTTCACCTATATTTTAGAAAAAATAGTAAAAAAATTAGTTTTAAAAATGGTCATTTTGACTTTAAAAGTCAAAATTGAGCAATTAATTTGGGACGGAAGGAGTAATTTCGTAATAGCAGTGTTATCAGTAATGATAGTAACAAAATAATGCTAAATAGACTTTCACTTAGCAGTTTGTCATACAGGAGCTTGCATACGATATCAACATTGCAACTCCCAGCTGAAAATTGGCTCTGTAGCTTTAACTTTCATATAAAATACAGTAAATTGACATAAAGACTCCACAATTGCAAGTAAATTTCCATTCATTTAGTATTAACTCGCAATTGTATTCTTAATATTAAAATATAAAGAAAAAGAAAACAGAAAATGAAAACAGATACGCTAATCAGGAAAAGAAGGAGAAGAAGAAGAAGAAAGAGTAGAAGGAGAGCAGCAGACGAGACGAAGAAGAGGAGCAGCAAACGCGACGCGGCGACGAAGAAGAAATAGGCGAAGGAAAAAAAGAAAACAGAAGAAGGAAGAAGAAGAAGAAAGAGGAGAAGGAACATACCTGCAACGAAGTCACGAAGGAGAGCAGCGAAGAGGAGAGCAGCGAAGTCAATCAAAACAAATCGGTAAACCAAATCTAAACATTAAGCCAAATCTGATATTAGGATTTTTTTTAAAGCCAAAATGAGGCGCACGCCTCGCGACGCCTTGAGGCACAACGCGACGAGGCTTAAGCCTCAGCCGAAAAAGGCGCAAGTCTCACCAATTCCATGAAAAGCTCACGCCTCGCACCAGACTTTGTCCGCCTCGCTACGAGGCCCGTCTCGAGGCGCACGGCTCGAGCGCTATTTCGAGCATTGGGTTGAAGTGCAAAAATATAAAGAAACAGGGGCAGAATTGAAACTACTAAAACTTTAGGGGCTAAAATGAAAGAAAACAAAAGTATAGGGACTGATATATAATTTTTCAAGGGTTATTTTGAACTTTCAGAAAACTCAAGGGACTAAATTAAAAAGTTATAAAAACTATGAGGTACCTAACTATAATTTTGCAAAGATATTTTTAACTAATCTGATCATCATACTTACGCGACCTCGGACTTACCCGACCTCAGACGTACGCGACCCGCGACCTCAAACAGACCAAACTCAGACTTACGCCACGAAACTCAGACCAAACTTGTTGGTGGAGAAGAAGAAGAAACATGCGGTAAGTTTCTCACGGTGTTTCCTCTTTCTTCCTCCTCCTTCCTCGTCTCTTCTTCTTCTCCGATGAACAGTCATATCCGGATTCTGTGGCTGGATCCCGTATGAATCTCGCACCCGTACCAGTGTCGTGTTGTGTCGACACGGAGCCAAAAATGACTCGCACCCGTACCAGTACCAGTGTCGTGTCGACACGGATCCCGCACCCGTACCAGTGTCATTTCGACTATAAGAATGGCGGGGGTTGAAATAGTTGATTTTTACAATTAAATAGATAACTGAATAAATAAAAGGAGAAAATATATTTTTAGAGATAAAATCCCTTATGGTCAGCTGATAGGCCTTGTTGGACAATTTCACTCATATGGTCCATGTTGGAGCGAAAATAAAGGGGGTGAAGTGACAATTTAGGACCACCAACCAAAACCACTATATAAAGCCAAAAAGCAAAGCAAAAAAGGAAAGCAAACACCCAATACAACCCAATTTCGGCTGAGCAATAGAGAGAGTAAGGAGAGGAGCTAGTAAGGAGAGCAAAGAATGAGAAATCAAGAGGAAAAGGGAAATCAAACCAAAAAGGGAAGCATGCACACCAAAAAGTAAAATCCTAACCATTTAAAACTGAGTTCTTAATGAAAGTTCTCCTTTTACGTGCTTAAATATGCATTATACGGGCATAAATATATTGGATCATGGTTGAAAACACCATTAATCGTGAAAAAAATTCCATTGGAACAAAAGAAAGAACAAAGGAACCTAGGCTAGATTAGTTTAAAAATCTCATAATCTGAACCGAAATGGTAAAGGACATAACTCCTTATGAATAATGAATTTTTGACTGAGGTTTGTGGTGTTTGATAGATCTATGAGTTAGCTAAATTTCGGCAGAAATTTGAGGTTAAAATCCTTTGTGGATTATTTTTAGTTAATTTTCTTCCGAAGTAGGACAAAGCTGGAAAACAGAGGAATCACATTGCCCTAATTTTTCAGGGGACAATTTCAGATGGTTAACTTGTGAACTAAAATCAGGCCTTTTGAGGGATGATACCTGGTGGTATAAAGTATGTTATGTCCAAAGATGAACAAAAGTGGACTTAAGATGAAGGAGTTATGACCAAAGCAAAATTGAGAATTTTAAAATTAAAACATGAATAACTTGAGTTTTGTAACTCATTTTGGGATGAAATTTAAAGTGGAGATGACCATTGATGGAGAGAGACTACTGTCCAAAGTTCAAAACCTTTAGAAGTAATGTCGAATTTTAATAAATAATGCAATTTTAGAGCAAAAACAACCCCTTAATAAATACTAATAATGAAAGGGAAAATCTGAAGAAAAATTAAAATAAGTCTATATTATATTTACCTAAGTGGGGCCAGAAAGAAAAAAATAATAAATGTTTAAAGAGGTTTAATGGAGAAAATAAAGTTAAGAAAATTAATGAAAATGGTATGGGAGGATGCTCAGGAACAAGTTTACGTTAAAAGGAATTACCAAAATGGGTTTACGAATAGTTACCGACGACAACTATTATTTATAACAGTTACGTTAATTAAGTAAATTATTATCAAGGATGTAGATTGTCATTTGGAGGAAGTGATTAACTTAAACGAGGAAAGTGCAGTCAAGACATGCAAGTTCTCGTGAACTTCTTTTAAGTTCTTTGTAATGCGTGTCATTGTATTCTTTTAATTGTTGAAATTGTACTTTGAAGATACATGTGTATTCTTGTGATGTTTAATGAAAAAAGTTAATGCTATTTGTTTCGGCTAAACTCTGTTATTTAACTATTCATATTTGAATAATTATAGTTGAAACATTTGAAATTCTGTAAGTTCTTTAGAGATAAGTTGAGTGCTCCAAACCAAATATTTCCTTGGTGCAGATTCTTGATGGTATTACCCAAGTTGAACAACCCTATTATATAGGGGAGGACGAGCTGACATTATCGTTGAATTACGATGAAGAAATGATGGAATCATCAACGTACTGTTAAAATACGGTGTGGATATGATGAAGTCTTAATTTGGGGATGTTATTAGCTTGATCACTTAATAATACCTTATGGAGAGTTCGCAGTCTTTGTGATTGTTGAACATATTGGAGAATTCTCAACTTTTGACTGATGAACATTATTATCAGTTCTTGGTCCCTACGACCACTCACTTATTTCTCTAAAAATATTGAGATTCTTGCGAGTAAGGATGTGATGAAATTTCAGACATTGAAATCCAAAGATGGACATTTTGTGATGTTACTTTGTTGATTCCAAGTATTTTTGAAATTTTAAGATTCCTTTTGAATCACAAGTTTTAAAGCTATCTGTAATATTAATTCAGATTTATACTCGTGCTTATGACTCTAAACTCTTTTTAAACTTGTTTAGCAAATTTGTTGCTCACTATTGCATTCTATTTAAATTTTCAAATAAGGCAGAAGGATCGAAAGGATCCGGAAGATAAAGATAAAAGGAAGGAAATAGTTGTTAGGAAGAATGAATAATATTGATATAATAGATTATGATGTTATATTAATTTTTGTAATAATGTAAGATATGTTATGATGTAATCAAGTATTAAATTATTTAAGGAGCAGAGATGTAGAAACTTGTAATTTCATTTACGTGAAATTTGTCGTAAGTGAGCCCAGTTTATATTATAGGTAAGTGTTGTAAATGTGAGGAATAAGACCTGGGGAGAATTTCCATTATTTTTGATGAAGCATGATGGATGTATTTGGATAGTGATGCACCAAATCAGCTGTAGAGAGTTCAGGGGTTTGGGGGCATCACATTTACTCCACTTATACACACATATAATACATGTCTACAGTGAGTTAAGATTACTGTCATATATTCTAAATATATATGCTATTCGTCCAATAAATTTAGTTTAGTTAACCAAGATGCCGATTGATCCCTTTCTGGAACTCATAAAAAGTAAGTATATATGAAAAAAGTTTTCTACTTAATATGGACGTGCATTATCAGAATCATTTACATTCACAAAAAGTTACAAATCTTGTGCATCACATAAGACCAATATGAGTTGAAATATTAGAACAGTTACATGCTCTTAAAGATTTCATTAACCTAAGTGATACATCCATAACTGTATTAGTACTAGACTTGGCATACATGAGAATCAACAATATTAGTCATTGTTAGTAACTGGCCCGGGTTGGTCCCTGTGGGTAAGTACTTCCACTTGGGTATGGATCATGAATAACCCAATAAAGGGTTGGTCCCGTGGATAAGTACTTCCACTTGGGTATGGATCATGAATAACCCAATAAAAATTGATAGAGTACAATTAAGTTGAGATTTATTATAGGATAACTCCTTAACTAAGTAAGAAGACTTAAACTATAGTTTCCATTGGGATTAGGATTGTATATTCCTAATAAAAATATATATCATAGCAGATTATTATCTGACACTTATTTTTCCTACTTTCAATTTATCACTAATACTTTTGTGGTTTATTCCAAACTTCAATCCATATGTTTATTTTGTGGTTTGGGTGTCCTTGGTGTGGGTTCATTGGGTTCATTCTCATGCTTAGCTTGTAACAACTACGTACCGACAAAGAAACTTTGTTTGTGGGATACGGTGTTGTGTTCGTGATATATATATTCTATGTTACACAAACTCAGAGGGAGTGTCCAATTCAACACGGTATTTTGAAAGAGTCTAACACGGGTACTCCTCAATTTTTTCAATTTTTTACACAAAAATTAAATGTCTAGTACCCGAGCATCATGTGTCTTACTCGAATAAGCAAATTGAAGAGTCCTTATAAGATATATGTAGCTGTGTTAGTGGAATTACTAATAGATCAATTTTTAAGGTTCAATCACTTCCGCTCCTTGGGTATGTCCCTTCTCATTGTTCTACTTCAATATTTCCAATATGAAAATTGTGTCCATATTTTTAAAAATAAAGAAGATGATCTTATTAGAGAAGGAAGTCAGAAATTACAGGCTAAATGAGTACAAGAGGTCCTCCGATACAAAAGCAAAGGAGAAAAAGATACAAGTCAAAAACATAACAAATAAAAAATTCAATGGAGAGCTACCATCCAATCCCTGTACGAAAATCCAACACGGGAACCCCCTGAAAAGCACCAATCTCAACTGAAATATGTGTGCCTATTAATCTGTATCTTTAATCTTTATTTCTAAATCTTCATGTTCTAATAAAATTTGGCTTAGGTATACAACTAAAAACAGTATTATGAATTTATGATGTCTCAACATCCCTTCAATTAACAAATTCATTTTTCCAATACTGTAACTAAACACATGCTATGCATGAGACAAATTTTTGACATATTACGACAATAATTTATTATTATTATTATTACTTTGAAACATTGTAGTTCATACGAGTCAAAAAATTATCTTCTGCATAGGCAGTCCCAATATAGCATTCAAGATAATAAGGGTGAACACAACTAAAAACCTCACCATTACTGAACCAATACTAGCATACAAATTAAGTTTACCAGTACTCAATTAGTAAGACTTTGCTAACCTTTTTAATGACAGTCACACAGACCCTCTTAAATTACCAAATTACAAAAAACACAAGTAGGGGAGAAAAGCAGCAATTATTAGTAGGAAATTTTCGTCCAAATTAAGTTGTATCTTAGATTCTTATTTCTATATGGTCATGGTCCAATAAAATTTAGCTTACTGAAAAAATAACGGAGCATCTCGACATCCCTTTAATTGCAATGGATTCAATTTTCTAATATTCAAATGATTCATTTTTCTAATATTGGAATTGAGCTCAGCCTACGCATGAGACAGATTTTAGACTTAATATGAACCAAAGATAACTGATTAGCTAAACCATTTACATTCATAACAAACAAGAACTATCTCATGCATAACATTAGCTCAATCTCACTTGCCACATTAGAAAATTTAAAGGACTTTAAAGGGCCAACTCAACTGCTAGACTATTAAAAAAACCTCATAGTTCGCAAATACTACCACTACCAAGCAACATAATTGAGTCTAACCCTCTCTAAAACGTAATATAGGATCAAAAGTTTCAAAGTCAATTTAAATTTCAAATTCAAAATTGATGTGATTCATTTAACTTTTAAAAACAGTGATCTTTGTTGTTTTAGATAGTTTAGAATTCTCATAATTTTGTTGTCTAAAATTATAGTACTTCGTATCGAATGTTTAAATTTGAAAATTTCTCAAATTGACATCAGAAAAAAGTCAACATAATACTAAACTGCCTTACTTGTACGTACTTAAATATTACTGTATCCAACAACATACTACACCTAATTACAAAGAAAACGGCACCCTTTTCTAATACCGAAACGACTATTCTTTGATTTTTACTGAAAATAAAGAGAGAAATAATAAACTAACCAAGAGATTGAATCTTCAACTTGAGCTGCTCCAACTCGATCTTCAGAGCCGAAGAAGAATCAGAGCCACCCGATCTGACAACTTCAACCTCATCAGCGATTGAGGATGCGTCGACACTAATCTTAGTGAAAATTAGGGCCAAAAAAATTGAGAGAATAACAAGCTTTAAGGCCGCCATATTGAACCAAGGCCAATAGAGGCCTCTCAAGCAGATGTGTATTGCGTTGCGTATGTCTATTCCAGTCGTTCAGTTCAGAGTTTGAATCCACTACACGTGTAGAAGGAGAAGAGAGAGCAAATTGATTCATTTATGTGGTAGTTGGACTACATTTAGTTATGGTTTAATTACAGTTTGGATCACACAAATTTGTATTATAGATATCATTGCCCCCTCAACTTTAAACTGCGTGCCAATGATTTTAAATTGTATCCAACGTTGAATTCTTGTTCGGCACTAACTTATAAATTGGTCAAAAACTTATAAGTCATTTATTACTATTCCTCTTTTTGACAATGACTTGTTTTTTATATATAAATTGATTCTTAAGTCAAAAAAAAAAATAAGCAAGTATTTATAACTTATTTTAAAATAACTTATAAGTTATTTTAAAATAAGTTAGTTTGACCAAATGTAATGTGTATTTTGCTCATCTTCTATTTTGCCCCTTATGTATTAATGTCATTTTTTAATATTCTTTACATTTGATTTTAACTTATAAGTTATTATGAGTCAAACACCTTTATAATTTGTTTTAACTTACTTTTTTGGCATATAAATCAAATTGATGTTAAATACTTTTATTTATAATTCATAACTTAAAACAACTTATATTTCAACTTGAAGTCATTTTAAAATAAGTCCTTTACTAAACGAGCTCTTAAAATCCCCTCAATTACACATTCTTTAATTTTCTCGATACAAATTTAGCCTGATTTGAGATAAAATTCATTATATTATTAATATTATATTGTTAAAAATAATATTTATATCGCTTAATATATATTATGAAAAATTGAAAGATAAACGTGAAGGGGGGAAACTTATACCAAAATATTGAACAAAATTAGGCGAGTATATTCAGTTAAATAATGGTGCCGCCTAAAATTTGGAGAACGACAATTTCATAGCTAAATTTTCCTTTACAAAACAAATGAATAATATTTAGTACATAATGTATCTATAAAGAGAAATTTTGTGTTAGCCTTCTAAATTTTGGGTCTTATCATAATTTCCAATATTATTTATTGAGGAAAAAAAATTGTATTAGCCCTCTAAATTTTGGGTCTTATCATAATTTATAATTATTTATTGAGTTTTTATAATTGTTTTTTATTTTATATTTAAGGTGTCAAACATGATGTGCAATAGCACTTTTATAATTAAATAAGATTAATAAAAAAATATTTAATCCAGATTACAATTAATTTATATAAAAGCCGCTATAAAATTATTATACTAGATGCTTCGTTTTTTGAAATTATTTTATAGTCTTCTCACATCTTTTTTAATATCTCTCAATTAAGAGCAATATATTTATTATTATTATTATTATTATTATTATTATTATTATTATTATTATTATTATTATTATTATTATTATTATTTTAATCAAAGATGAAGCTGCTATTAGACCTGGCAATATAAGTAGTTAAATGTTGGATCAAACCATATTAACTGGAACCAAATGGGTCGGTTAACCATTTTTATTTATTCAGGTTGGTTAAAGTTTGAACTCATATTTTTAAAACAAATATAGTTAATTAACTGGTTAACCATTTTTAACCCATATTATATTCAATTGCACTCCTCTCTCTCTCACAGTAACCGCACCAAACACGATTATTTTTTTTAGGTGGGTGGGGGTAGAGGATGGGTGGTGTATAAATAATCGCTTAATATTAATTTATTTTGGGAGAGAGTGGTGGGGTGGGGGTGGGGGTAGGTGGGTAGGGGTAGGGGTAGGGGTGGGGGTGGGTGGGGTATACATAATCGCTTAATATCATTTTTTTGAGAGGGAGTGTTGGATGGGGGGTGGGTAGGTAGGTGGGTGGGATGGGGGGTGGGTGTGGGTAAGTAGGTGGGGGTGTGGGGTAGGGGTGTGGGGTAGGGGTGGGTGGGGTATACATAATCGCTTAATATCATTTTTTTGAGAGGGAGTGTTGGTGGGTGGGTAGGTGGGTGGGTTGGGTGGGTGGGGTGGGGGTGAGTAGGTAGGAGTAGGTGTAGGGGTGGGGTGGGGTGGGGTGGGGGTGGGATAAGGGGTGGGGGTGAGTAGGTGGGAGTAGGTGTAGGGGGTGGGAGCGGGGTGGGAGCGGGGTGGGGGTGGGAGCGGGGTGGGGTGGGATAAGGGGTGGGGGTGGGGGTGGGATAAGGGGTGGGGGTGGGGTGGGGTAAGGGGTATATACATAATCACATAATATTATTATTTTTGGTTGGGTTGGGTTGGGTTGGGTGGGGTGGGGTGGGGTTGGGTGGGGTGGAGTGGGGTTGGGTGGGGTGGGGTGGAGTGGGGCGGGGCAGGGCGAGATGGGGTGGGGGGTAAGGGGTATATACATAATCACATAATATTATTTTTTTAGTGACAATGGGAGTGGTGGTGTGGGGGTAAGGGGTTGGGTGGGTAGGTATATGGGGTGGGAGTGGGGGGTAAGGGGTATATACATAATCACATAATATTATTATTTTTAGTTGGGGTGGGGTGGGGTGGTGTGGGGTGGGGTGGGGTGGGAGTAAGAGATATATACATTATCAAAATCAGGTATTCATGAAACCCATAACCCATAACAATATTAAAATGGTTAATATGGTTATTATGGTTTTTAACCATAACCATATGGTTCCAACCCTCATTATCTATATTAAAAATAATTAATATGATTTAGTTCTTAAATGGAACCATAACCATATTTTGAAAACCAAAACAAAATCCATTACCATATTTTATCATACCTAGCTACTATATTAAGACATCAGGGACTAAGTCCAAGTATAAAACAAACAAGCAGGACAAGGCCAAGTATATTTTTGTTTTCAAACTTTTCTTTGTGGACGCAATTAATGTCTTTTATAGGTGAGCATAAAAAAATTCTTGTTAGATCCGCCCATAATGATGTGCATGAATTTCCTTAAAAGAAATTACTCCCTCCGTCCCAGGATAAAAGTCCTGGTGGACTTTTCACGCATATTAAGAAGAGGAATAAAATGACAAAATTATCCATAATAATGTCATTAAATATGGAGAGAGAATTAGAATAAGAAAAGTATGAGATATTTAATGCTACGGGCAAAATAGAAAAAAATGTGTAAAAGTTTGGTTATTAAAAGAAAGTGGACATTTAACATGGGACAACCCAAAATAGTAATAAGGACTTTTAATCTGGGACGGAGGGAGTACTATTGTTATATTGTAATAAATCGTGCGTTATTGAGTCAAGTAATAATGTACTCCTTCTGTACCTAATTATTTGACGTTTTAGAGTTTTTTATTTGTCTTTAATTATTTAACGTTTGTTCAAATCTATGAGAATTAATGACAATTTTTCTAAAATTACCCCTCATTATTCTTCCTATTTTTTTTTGATACTTTAAACTCTTTCTCTCTCCTTATCCCAACAAAACTCTTCTTATCCCAATAAAATTCTCATTATCCCAACAAAAAATTTAAGGATATTATGAACAATTGAGTACTATATTTAATGCTTTCCAATCATTATCTTAATTCTTGTGTCCATCTCTAAAACGTCAAATAATTAAGGACGGAGGGAGTATAATATATTAATGACATCATGATTTGGACCCCTAATTTGAGAACTCTTTTACTACATTACTTCAGTACTCCTATCCATCCTTTAATATAAGTCGTTTTAGAATTCTATATAATTATTAAAGAAATGATTACATAACATTAAATATAATATCAATTATCTATATTGCCTCTTGTATTGAAAAAAGATAATGTTATTTATTGGACAAAAAATAGTGAGAGAACCAAAGTTATATTTATTACTTAGGATAATATTGAAAACTAAACAATTAATGTTTACTTGAATTTCTCAAACGACTTATATTAAGAGACAAAAACACTTCTCTAGAACGACTTATATTAAGGGACGGATAGAGTACATGACAAATAATAAAATACTACAATAATATAATCAATACTCCCTCCCTCCTCAAAAAATGAGTGAATACATTTTAAAAAAATTAAAATAAAGTTAAGAGGGTAAAAAAAATATAAATTTATCCTTAGGGGTCTTAAAAGATTATATAAAGTAATGAGTATTTTAGGTCATATTTATTTGTAAAGATTATAATCATATTATTATAATTCATGATATTTAATCCCAAAACTATTAATCATATGATTAAATATTCTTAGTCACATGTTTATTTTTTATGAGATTATTTATGAGATAACTTAAAATAATTATATTTTATGTTTGTTTTTTCCATGATTAATTAAAAAATTGGATAAAAAAATATTATTTAGACTATTATACTCTTATCAATAATAATATATGTTAAACTATAATTTAAACTTGTTTATACATCAAAAACGATGAAAAATAAGTCGTTTACCAATAAGCTATTTAAATAAATTTTGACAAACAAAAAATAATATTTAAATATGACTAAAAGTAATAAGTTGTTTATGAATAAGCTGTTTAAATAATAAGTTATTTGCCAATAAGTTATTTACCAATAATAAGATATTTATTAATAGGCTATTCAAATAATAAGTTGTTTAAATAATAAGTTGTTTATCAATAAGTTGTTTACCAATAATAAGATATTTATTAATAGGCTATTCAAATAATAAGTTGTTTAAATAATAAGATGTTCAAATAATAAATTTTTTACCAATAAACTATTTACCAATAATAAGTTATTTACCTATAAGTTGTTTACCAATAATAAGATATTTACCGATGTGTTGTTTAAATAATAAATTGTTTACGAATAATAAGTTGTTTAAATAATAAACTATTTACCAATAATAAGTTATTTATCAATAAGTTGTTTATTAATAAGTTTTTTATCAATAAGTTTTTTAAATAATAAGTTGTTTACTAATAATAAAATATTTACTAATAAGCCGATTAAATAATAAGTTGTTTATTAATATTAAGTTGTTTACCAATAATAAGTTGTTTAAATAATAAGTTGTTTACTTATTGGTTCACCAATAAGTTATTTAAATAATAAGTTTTTACCAATAATCTGTTTAAATAATAAGTTGTTTAAATAATATGTTGTTTATCAATAAGCTATTAAAATATTAAGCTCTTTACCAATAATAAATTACTTAAATAATAAATTATTTACCAATAAGCTGTTTACGAATAATAAGTTGTTTACTAATAAGTTATTTACGAATAATAAATTATTTACCAATAAGTTGTTTATCAATAATAAAGTTGTTTACCAATACCAATAAATTGTTTAAATAATAAGTTATTTACCAAAAATAAGCTGTTTTCTAATAAATTGTTTACTAAAAAGATGGTTAAATAATAAGTTGTTTACTAATAAGTTATTTAACAATAATAAGTTATTTACCAATAATAAGTTGTTTATCAATAATAAGCTTATTGGATATAATAAGATATTGTGGTCATTTTAGAAAAAGGTTGAGAATAATTTTGTTTAGAAATTTTTAGTACAATAATGGGAATTATAATACCTGGTTGAACATGGTATTAAATAATTCCCTATATTAAGCCATTTTATAATGTCTGGACTAATTGTCTCAAGTGCAAATTTGAAAACAACAAGATATTTGAGATTAGTAGTCATATCCTAAGTGTAATTTTTGTAAACGAACGTAGCCTTAGTTTTTTATAATAATGTTGTAAGACCCCAACTTTTTTGAATAAATAATAATTTTTCTCGAAATATTTTTTGAATATTATGGTATAGATATGATATTATGTTATAGTTGTGAGTAATATTTAAAATTTTACAAAGTAAGTAATTTGATATAAAATATTCGTTGTGTCAGAGAATATTCAATTGGTCAGGAGAATATTCGTTTTAACAAGGAATATTCGTACGACAACACAATCATTGGTGGACCCCACAATGAAAGTATTGTTGTAGTTAGAAAATGACATAATTATCTTTTTATAAAAATAACGGCGAAAGTTTTACCGTTAAACTGTTGAACAACCCGGTGATAAAAGTACAGTAATACGCGTGATTGCATACTAGCACACGGTATTGATTATTGATGCTTACATGAGAACTCACTCATTTATACTCAATTATTGCTACAGTAATTGCTGCATAATATCTCTCATATTATTGATTCAATTATTGTCACATTATCAATATTTTATATTATTAAATCAATAATTGAGACGATAAAGTTATTCATATTATTATTTGTAATATTAACGATGTCTAGAAAGTTCTGTCAAGGAGAGGTTCGGTCACCTAATTGCGCGTCAATAGGGAAAAATCCTTATCGGAAAGCCCTTTCTTTCCTGGGATTGATCTGATTGTTAAATATTGTGAGTTATAATATTAATGATGAATAATTATTAATAGATTAAAAATGTATTTATTAAAGATAAATAATTTGTGGTAAATATTTATTCAATTTTTGATATAAATATAGGGATTTTTATAAGACGTTTGTTGTAAGTTTGACTTAGTATTCCATGGGAAGATTTACTAATTTTATGGATCGTCGATGGTGGTTTTAATAGATAACCAATCTGGACCATTGATAGTGGTTTTAATAGTAAAACAATCTGGGCCATTGATGGTGGTTTTAATAGTAAATCAATCTAGACCGTCGGTGGTGGTTTTAAAAGTAAATCAATCTAGACCATCAGTTGTGATTTTAATAGTAATCAATATGAATCGTCCGTTCTAATAATTAATCAATCTGGACCATTCATGAATCAGTTACTATTTAGTCCATTCTCCTATACATAGAAGCTTAATTCTTTTTTCATTCTCACCAATTCACTGAGATTCACAAGAATAAGGTAAGGGGTATTATTTCTTTCGTATTCATAAGAATACTATTTTTCGTATTCATCCTTTAATATGTCGGAATAACCTGTCTACGCGGATTATGTACCGCATGACAGGTGAAAATCCATTTGCAGTTTCGTATGTTATTTCTTTTCATATTCTTAAATCTAAACTTACTATGGTAAGTATTGCTTCTATAATCTTTGAAATTAGTGGAATATTCTTGAGTTTTGCGCTTCATCCAGTATCGTTTCATTGGAATATTGATCTGATTTTTTTATTAAATATCAATATTTTCACCCGAGATACTATTCACGGATTACTATTTACCAGATTACTATCACTCAAATATTATTCACTCGGGTATTCGGGACACTTTTCATGTCGGGATACTATTCACGAGTTACTATTCACCCAGTTACTATTCACTCAAATATTGTTCACTCAGATATTCGGGGTACTTTTCATGTCGGGGTACTATTCCCAAAGTACTATTCATAGAAAAATTTGTTTCTTTTTCGTCCAAATTATTTTTGATACATGGATATTATTCTTGAATTTTACTCCACAAAGAGTATCATGTTGACAATTTGGATATTATTGAATTCTGGATAAATTAAATTATAAATCTTTAAAATTTATCCCTTGCTTTCATTTAATTGAATTCTTATATCATTGTCACCATCCTCATGCTTATATTGTAATGAAAGTCATCTTTGGCCCGTAGTGCATAGACAAACTATTGATTGATATAATTATGACAAAGAATAATTCGGTATGATAATGACCATTGGCGATTACACGAATATTTGTTAGCTTTTGTGGACATGCATTGAGTGCCGTTCATAAAATAAAAAAATTAAATAAAAAAAGATAAAATAATTAATAATACAAATAAACTTGGGAGGTTAAAATGAAAAAAAATACCCTTTCACCAACTGTTTGACAACTTCTCGAGCCCCTTTTGGTGTACAATATTTTTAAGTTTATCATATTATAATTTTATTATCATTTCATTTTATTATATTTTTTCTTTTCTCTCTAAATTAAAATTTTAAGAAAAGAGTAATAAATATAACATCAATTTTTACTTTTAAAATTTAACTTGAGGTATTTTAAATTTAAACTTGATGTAATTTGTTTTTATGAAAAAAAGATATAGTTAGTAGTATTTTTTAGATATTTATAATTTTTCTAATTGTATTATGTAAAATTAATTGGATTGATACTAATTTTAAACTTGAAAATATATGCCTTTAAAAAATCAAAATTAATTTTATGTATACTAAAATAGATATAATATTCTACAAATAAAAAAATATTGTGAACAAATAAAGTATTAATTAAATAGTAGAATTAAGAGTTGAGGAATAAAGTCCGGGTAAATATATGAGATTTAGAATCTTGGTTAAATTGACAAGTAAGGTTGAGTAAAAAACAAATAAAACTGAGTAACTCAACTGAATCAAACTTTTTAAACTGAAATACTTTGATTATTAAATTATTTTTTACATTTTTATTATATCTGTTTTAATATTTAATTTTTGGGTTCGGGTTTTGTTCTTGAATTTGTGTTAGGATTAATTACATATTTTAGTATATTTTTAAAAATAATTACAATAAAGGTGCATCCATAAAATAAATACAAAAATAATACACTTTCTCATATTTATTTACAATATTAGTGCAATTAGAATTCCTTAATTTAGGGGATTAGTATTAGTACAATTAGGATTCCTTAATTTAGGGGATTAGTATTATCATTTGCCTGGGTTGTTTACTATAGGCCTATTCAGTTAGAAACCCTTATTACTTTCTTCTGTCTGTACTTTCTTTTTCTCCATTGATCGTTACTGGTGATTTGTTTTTCATTTTTGTGATCGTTATTGGTTCAGTTGTTCGTCATTCTCGTACTTACTCGGTATCGTTGCTTCACAGTGGTTTATTTTCTTCTGTTTATTCTCGTTTCTGGTTGTAGTAAACTGGGTTAAATATACAGGCTATACCAGATTTTGATTAGTACCTCTACATGCATGCTAGGAACAAACAACTAGAGGGATATGAGACTGATAGAGAATTTCTAGAAAGATTTGTACCAGATTTTGATTAGTTCGGTTGTCGTTGTATTATCCTTCTGAATTGTGTTTCGTACTTTGGTTTTTGTTGGATATCCATAACCATTCATTATGGTTAGTGAGTCTGTAATGTTTATTGGAGCTTATATAAATGAGATTACATATTTGATTATATTACCAGTTATTTAATATTATTTGTTGGTTCGTATTTGTTACTTCTAAGTTGTGTCTAATACATTGTTTGAAAGGTACAGTTGGTAACCAAACATGCATAGAAGGGTAACCATTTTATTTTTTGGTAGTAACCAAATAGTTACAAGTTTGTATCAGGAAATATATCAAGTGTTAATTGTAAATGTGAGAGTATACATGGGTTGCCTAAACTGGGAGGTTGGATATACATGTTGTTTCTGTTTTGGTTACCATTAAAACATGTTCTGGTTATATTTATATAACTATTTGGTTGCTTCTTTATTATGTTTTGGTTACTGTTATCTTATGGTTTGACTACTATTATTGTGCCCTAAATGTGGAATTTTGGTTACTTTTATTTTTTATTCTGGTTAATATGTAATTATTTAGTATACATGGATTGCCTAACTGGGTTTCATTACATGATGTTTCTGTTTTGGTTACCATTAAAACATATTCTGGTTACTAACATATAATTATGTGGTTACTGTTTTATTATGTTAAATTGTGGTTACTGTTATTAGTAACCAGATAGTTACAAACTTGTATCAGGACAAACATCAAGTGTTAAATGTACATGTGATATTGTCCTATTTATCTAGCTGATGTATACTTATAAATTACATACTCATTAAAATTATTTGAAAATTGTACAGTTGGTATTTAAATATGCATATAGAGATAATTATTTTATTTTTTATAAGTAACCAAATTTACATAAAATTAGTCCAGAATAGTAGCCATCAGCTATTTCAGTTGAAATGTTAGGTTGGTATCCAAACCTACATATATGGTAACCATTATTGTTTTTGTTAGTAACCAAATAATTATTAGTTTGTATCAGGACTGTTATAAAATGTTAAATGTATATATTTTATTTATACCTTGTCATCATGATGGAATAAGAAACTCTAATTAAGAGTTCTTATTTATATACATGATGGCGTCTTATAGATCTCATATTAAAATAAAAATAGTTTGAGAGGTGCAGTTGGTATCTAAACCTGCATATAAGGGTAACTATTTTAGTTTTTGTTAGTAACTAAATAATTAAAAACTTATATCAGGACAGTTATCAAGTACTTAATGTACATGTGAGGGTTCCCATTTATCTAGCTGATGGATACTTTTAAATTATATAGTTATAAAAGTTATTTGGAAATGGTCCAGTTGGTAACTACATATGAATATAGAGGTAACCATTTTATTTTAGATGGGTAACCAAATTTACATAAAAATGTTTCAAAACAGTTACTAATTGTTTAATATATATGTTTGCTTTATATTGACAATTCATGATGGAATCAGAAATCAAAATATTAATCAATAAAAATTTTGGTTATCGTTTCCCATAAAAAATGTTACCAACCATGTGGTTAATGGTTACTCACAGTAAACAATTATATATTCCTGTATTTACAATCTTTTTGTTTATGTACTATATCAGACCTTTTTTGGTCTTAAAACCGGTGGATTATTGCATGTTTTCCTGTTGTGTCCTTTTTCTTGGCACCTGCTGCATTTGTTTTGAATTTTGTTTTCAAATCCGTGCTTGTACCTCCCTATCTTTGGTCTTCCCGCTGGTCATCTTGTGTTCGGTGGTAACTTCAAATTTGTTGTATTGGTTACTGTCATTCCACATTCCGTTGAAATAAAGCATAACTGGAATCATCTCCATTGTCTGACAACTGAATAAATATTGTAAAGTAACCAAATCAATATTAGACAGTAACCAAACTACATAATCTTAGTAACCAGAACATAAACCATATTTTTACATGCATCTTACAATAAAAACAATCAGTATAATGATTTTGTTACCAATTAAATTATAACAGTTGTATGAAGGTAACCAATGTAGTTAATAAGTAACCATTTATATAAAATAAATCAGTATAAAACACACTAATAGTGTACAGTTACCAAATCATCAATATACAATAATTAAATCAATAATTAAATCCATATTAGGCAGTAACCAACATATATCTACTTAGTAATCAGAATATAAAACACATTTTTCATTGCATTTTACAGTGAAAAACAACCAGTATAATGTGTTTGTTACCAACTAAAGACTACCAGTTGTATAAAGGTAACCAATGTAGTCAATAAGTAACCATCAATATAAAACAAACCAGTATAAAACACACTAATATTATACAGTAATCATAACAACATTATACAGTAACCAAATTTAGATTAGATAGTAACCGATATATATCTATTTAGTAACCAGAACATAAACATATTTTTCATTGCATTTTACAGTAAAAAACAACCAGTATAATGTGTTTGTTACCAACTAAAGACTAACAGTTGTATGAAGGTAACCAATGTAGCTAATAAGTAACCATGAATGTAAAAAACATCAGTACAAGTGTACATAAATATTATTCAGCAACCAAATAAATATTATACAGTAACCAATTAAATAGTATATAATAACCAATATATATAATCAAATTAACAGTTGTATGAAGGTAACCAATGTAGTCAATAAGTAACCACCAATATAAAATAAGCAATTATAAAACACAATAACATTATACAGTAACCAAATAAACATCTTACAATATCTAAATACATATTAGATAGTAACTAAGATATATGTAATTAGTAGCCAAGATTATAAAAAATATTTTTACATTCATTTTTCAACCAAAACAATCAGTAATGACTTTGTTACAAATTAAAGACTAACAGATGTATGAAGGTAACCAATGTAGTTAATCAATAACCATCAATATAAAAAAATCAGTATAAAAGACAGTAATATTATGCAGTAACCATGGTAATATTATACAGTAACCAAGTCAACATTATATACTAACTAAATCCAAATTAGACAGTAACCAACATATATTTACTTAGTATCCATAACATAAAACATATTTTTTTCATGCATTTTACAGCAAAAACAATCAATATAAAAAACATCAATATGTACTTAAAGATCCAACAGTTGTAGGAAGGTAACCAATGTATCTAATAAGTAACCATCAATATAAAAAATATTAGTAGAATATACATTAAAAGTATACATCAACCAAATAAACATTATACAGTAACCAAATCAATAATAAACAGTAACCAATTTATATGTACTTAATAACCAGAATATAAAACATATTTTTACATGCATTTTGTAATCAAAACAGTTAGTATACTGACTTTGTGACCAATTAAAGAGCAAAAAACTTAATAAAGGTAACCAATATACGAGTATGTAGTAACCACGAGGTAACTATATGCATATAAACTTTAAACTCAAATACCTCAGTGTACAAATCTGTAAAGAATCAATCAACAATCAGTATGGTACGTAAGTTTCTGGTTACTGATTGTAAATCAAAAGCATAAACACAATTTATAATTACATATGAAACTTCGTAATGCTGTTTGACGATCTCGAAGTTGCTGTTGATCTTCTCCAATTATTTTCGATCTCAAAGTAGCATTGCCGTCAGAGAATTTGTCTTCTTCGATCTGTCGTTGTTCTGTTTTTCTTCATTAGTTTGAATTTAGGATCGATTGGTTGTAAATATGAAAGTTGATAACTGACGTGTAGTGAGTTAATGTTCCGTAATTTTAGCAACTTATTATTGTGTTGCTTTATTTTTGTAATTATTTTGTGGATGTATTGTTTTTGTAAATACTTTTCAATTATTGTATATTAGTGTTAGGGACCCTTTATGTTATTAGGTTAATTGAATAATCAAATTAGGGGGGAAAATTGAGCAGTTTAAAAGTTAAAATAGTGCATAGGCAAACCAAATCATTTGGTCGATACTCTTAGTTTCACTCTCTACAGTCTGCCCTAACCCAAAGGCCAAAACTCCAAATCGCGTCTCACTTTTTGCTATAATCCAAAACCCTAAATCGCGTCTCCACCTTCAACCTCTCCGCATCTCTGCCTCCGCTCTACTGGCATGTCAATTGTTTTGATTTTTTGTTCTTCATTCCACGAATTAAGGCTAGGGTTAGAACATGACAACGAATAATTTTAAAATAGGCATGAATTATATTGAAATAAGAATCTATAGCTCATGAAATGCCGAATTGGACTAAGACGAAAATCTCAATTGAGAATATCTAATAAATTGTAATTAGCTTTTTTAGGTTTCTAATATTATAATCATCATCAGTTTGTGACGGATTTCATGTTTATGGTTTTGAGTATTTTTGAAATGAAGTGTTTGTCTGTGCAATACAGATGAAGTGTTTGATAAAATGTCCCACTTTATTCTATACTAAGAACATAATGCACAAATTTATGCTCATGAAGTGTTTAATAAAATGTCCCTTTTATATTTTAGCTATTAAAACAGGTGTTGGTCTGCATGTGTTGTTGCCTGCAGGTTTAGGAGTTGATGTTGACGTCTGCTGATGTTTGCATGGCCTATTTGTTTGGATATGCAAATTATTATAAAAACAATGTGTTTATGAGTTGGTTTTCATTTATATATGTTGAACATGGCACATGCTTATTACATTTGAATGCAAGATTAGTGTGAACTCAAATCAACCTCAAGTTTTATAAATACATGGATTGTTATGTTATGTTCTATCTTATCTGGTCATTTCATATGCTTTCCTCCCAATTATATCTTAATAAAGACCATTATGTTTAGTTTTGGCTTGATATTTGCTTAGAGAGTTTATGTCATCATGCGTGTATTAATCCCAATCAAGAGTTAAGACATTGACATCAAAAACTTCTTGCTTCCATAGGGAATAAAAAAGGATAAGCTATTTAACTAAAAATAATTTTATTTGTTTGATCTAGTCAATGTGCTTTAAATTTGTCTCATTGTATGTGTTTGACTTGAGTCTAAAGGATGAGAATTTTAGTTCTTCTTCTAGCTAGCAATTTATATCTTGGGTCTGAACATGACAAATGCTTATTAAATCTGTTGTTAATTTCGATTATTAATTGAATAGTAAATTTAATTACTCGATTATTTGGTTATATTATAATTCGGTTAGTTGTTTGGATAGTAAAAGTATACAAATTTTGATTTTGGTTATAATCGAATAGGTTATTCAATTCGATTGTAACCGAATGATCAGCCATATTAATAAGGTCCACAAGGATTATATTTCACCATAGATGGATGCAGATGGCTAAATGTCAACTCAATTCATGGTTGATGTAACAAATGAGAAAATCAGATTATAATGTAAAATAATTTTATTTGAATAAATAATGAATAAAATTATAATATATATTATTTATAACGAGTAAGTGTGATGAAGGTTATTCTATAACCTAAAAGAGGAATAATATGGTAGTATTCTGGTTAAGTGCTAGAATTAAGGTGTTTGAATTTCCAAGACGAAAATAAAAGCTTTGCGAGAAATTCTCTGAAAAACACTATTCATCCATTTCTGCTCGGAAATTATTTTTGAACTTCCTGGAAATACGTAACGATAGAATGATAAGGAAGAATAGATTATCTAATAATAATTTAATTATGACAAATATAGTTTTTCACTTGCGTACTAAGTTCGAGAATGTTAAGGAAAGTGAAGATTTGAATAAATGATGGTCGTATAATAAACAAGTTCTTATACGTGGTAATGAATACGGGTATAATACAAGGTATTGTACAAGTATATAAGAAAGATATACAACGTATATGATGAATGTTATACGAACTAGTATACAAGAAGAATACGAGGATTATACGTTAAAAGTCTAAATCATTATTAATGGACTAATAGGATTTTATTATGAATTTGGCAAGCCCAAGTGAAAGATGAGTAAGGCCCAAAGATAATTAATTTAAGCCCAATGTTAGGCCCAAAGTTAATTGAACCTAAGCCTGAACTAAGAACCGAACTCGTGGATCAAACCGACGGGTCACTAGGTGAGAAAAATCCATGGGGCACTCATGTGACCCCCCCATGGTGAGTCATGGCTGGCCACTTCGTGGCCAAGCAAAGGAGGTGGCTTTGGTTGCAAGTTTTGAATAGTAAGGAGGTGGGTGACCTTTAGAACCTTTTGCCCTCACTTTGAAATTCTATAAATAAGAAGCTATGTTGGTCATTTTTTGCTTGTTTAAAATCACCAGCACTTAGAGCATAAATATTGAGAGATAAAAGAGAGATTTACAAGTGATCAAAGGGACAAAAGAATTAGTGATACTTCAAGAACGTCTAGAACGCAAGAAGTAAAAACGTTAAACCATTTATCTTACTTCTCTTTTCTAGTTTGATTTAGTAGAGAAGTGAAATTGGTGGAACATGTATCATAAGGAGTAACAAGGATGGCTATTAGTGAACTTAAACATTAATAACCATGTTACAAGTGAAATCATAATCATAGAACTATGAACTAATGAAGAAAACATGAAAACTTATCATATGTTGTTTGTTAATGCCAAGATCTTTCCACACGCCTCAACCACTTAAAAGCACGTCCAATCCTGCATAGTTCAACAGGTCAATACCAGAAGCTTGACGGCTTGGACCATCGGGAGATAGCTCCGGCATGAGAGTCAGTACAGACAGATACAAGGATAACAATGGAGGTTATTAGCTCTAGTGTTTTGATAAAAGAAATATCAGTTACCTCTATTATATTGTGTTAATAGGCACATAATAGATCTAGAAGGGGGGGGGGGTTGAATAGATCCTTTTTAATTTTAAATACTTTTCTCATTTATTTTGTATTGCTAATGACTTAGCATATGACAAACATAAGAATCTTTTCAAGCACATTGGAATAATGAAAAGATCCCCTTCATTGATATAATCATGAACATACATACATTATTCGTAGAGTTAGTTCAGTTGTAAGCAATTAATACATACATAACAATTATAGCAGTTAGGTACATAATGTAAATGACAGTAAGTAAATGACAGAAAGTAAATGACACAAGGGATTTTAAGTGATTCAGATACTCAAGCTCCTAATTCACTCTTTTGCTTTTAACTAACAGGATTTCCACTAAGGAAGGGCAGCACCCTGAATCACTAAGATTCCTTCAAGGCCAGCAAGAACTTCAGTTCACTAAGAACTCTTCAAGCCCATTAGGCTCTGAACTCCTCTAGTTCCTTAGGAACTCTTCAAGCCCAGAAGGCTTTGAACTTTATTTAGTCCCACCGGATAAGGACACCTCAGGCCCTGGCTTGTTGTTGTTGTTGTTTTTGCTTTGCTGCTAAGATGTCTTGAAGCTTGAACATCTTATGTGCTTAGCAGCTAGGCATGGTTCTCTTTGCATTTTGCATAGAGACTGGACCATTTCTTCTTTGGTGCAGCTGATCTTCATTCTTTTCTGCTCATCTTCATCTGATGTCAGTTGTGCACCAACATCATCTAGATTTGCTAAGTCTCTGAGCTTTTGGTAGACTTCTTCTAGCGCTTAGCAATCTATGAACCCTTCTTGAATGTTTTACAGACATGATTCTGCATCTGTTCTTTTTCAACTTTTGGTTCATGGTGATTTGTAGAGTGGCTTTCTGGATCTTCTTTGTGCTCTGCCACTTTTTTGAATACTATCTTCTTGGCCTTCTCGATTCTCAGCTTGGCTGCCATCTGCAGTGGCATTCTCATCTTTGTTGAGTGAAGATTTTAGTCTATTTGATTCCTTCTTCAAAGCAGCTTCACTTCCACCTTTGTAGTCTTACTGTTACTAAGACTTGTTCAGTTTAGCTCTGGTGGAACTCGTAGAGTCAACACTATAGCATTCCAATAACTCAATGATTTTATAACTCAGCTTCAGTAGCTTTTGATCCTTGAAGCTCTGGCTTATTTATACTCCTTCCCAATCTTCCCGTTGGGATATAGCCATTGAAAGTTATTTGAATTGCTTTGTATATCTCGAGTTATTTGGTGCAGACTGCAGATGTGAGATGACATTGCCTTTTTCATCTTTCTGACACTGCAGTCTACTGTTTCACCTACCCCGTCATAGATGTTACTTTGATATCTTGGGCAGGTGGTCAGCTTTATTTCTTCATTTTAATTTCTCGATTAGAACATCAGAGATTATCCTTTTGCATCGATGCTCTCAATAAGCTATATTCGAATATCACTCTTCAGATTGAACCGTTGCCAATGCTTCAATCTTTAGATGACCGAATTCTACGATTCTGATGTATATTCTTGGACCTGATCGTAGTGTCTTGTTGAATGTTGGTTATTGACTGGTTGAGATAACACTACGATCTTTGTCACATCCCCAAAATAGGTATACATCACCCATCTTGAGTCACCAAATATATGGTACAAAATTTAAATACAACTTAATTATACAACAGTCGTGTAAAGTACGAAAAAACATAACTGAGGGTTTAAACATGAATATTGCCTTCTAGATAATATCCATTCTCAAATAGAGTCCTCATTACAATTATTGTCACACTATTTTATAGAATAGTTAGGACTACTATATCACCATCTCGGACCATCACTCCATTCCCCGACTAGTTCCGACTACGTTCTCATTTTCTGAAGAGAACAATGAAAGCAAAAGGGCAAGCTCAACTAGTCCAGTAAGAAATATTTTAACTAAGATATTGCAGGATAAATTATCATTAGCCTTCAACAATTTTAAACTGATAAAATATAATAGACAACAAGTTTAACTGCAGCAGAATAAACAATCCATTAGAAGAGTCAAGTAGAGCATGATATCTACTATCTTCTATAATTCAAAATGTTTTCATCAATTTTTATCGTTGAGACTCAACTTAATAAATAAACCACATCATCGAATCATCCCTGCACTACGGGCCAAGGATATTCATTAAATCATAAATGGTCATGACTACACCGAATAATCCCTGATCATAATCATACCAAAAACTGTCCATCAATGCACTACAGGCCACTGAGGACTTTTACCACATCATTTATAATATTTCAGGTCATGATTATACCGAATGATCCCTGGTCATAATCATACCAAGTCCATCTATGCACGTAAGCTAACGATGACTTTCATCATAATATAAGCATGAGGATGATGACAATGACATAATAATTCGATAAAACAAGTTCAAGAATAAATTTTAAAGATTTATAAGTTAATTTATCCTGAAATCAATAACGTCCAAATTATCAACATGATACTTCTTTGTGGAGTAAAATTCAAGAATGCTCCGAAGAATATTTCCATGAAAAGATACTGGATGAAGCCCAAATATCAAGTATATTCTACTAATTTCATGGAGCATAGAAGCAAAAACTTTAACCAACTCAGTATAATAGAATATATGAAACTGCAAATGGATTTTTGCCGCCATGCGGTAATCCACGTAGACACATCATTTCCATAATTTAATAAGGAATGAATACAAATGATCATTCACCATGCATGCGGTAATCCACATAGACAGGTTATTCCAACAGAATAATAAAGAATGGAATAACAGAAGAATTCACCATGCATGCGATAGGCCGCACGGACAGGTTATTCTCAACAGAATAATAAAGAATGGAACCAGGTCATGCGTAATTTTCCCAGACAGGATATTCCAACAGAATAATAAAGAATGGAATAACAACAAAATTCACCTGGCATGCGATATACCGCACAGACAAGTTATTCCAACAGAATAATAAAAATGGAACCAGGTCATGTGTAATCCACACAGACAGGATATTCCAACAGAATAATAAAGAATGGAATAATAACAAAATTTCACCATGTATGCGGTACTTCGCATAGATAGGTTATTCCAACAGAATAATAAAGAATGGAATAACAACTCTTATAAGTATTGAAAGAAATAATTCTCTTCATGAATACAAAAGAATAATACCCATTACCTTAGAAGAAAACTGGATACTGGAATAATGAGGTAGCAGACTTCTCTTCTTCTTTCTCTCTATAATTTCTCTCTATAATAATTGATCTATAGCTTTAATGAATTGGTGAGAAATAAATGAAGAATGATCTTCTATTATAGGAAAATGTAGTTTCAATAATTGCACGTTTTGGGGCTCGAAATATTATAGTATAATACCTTCCTCTTTTTCTTCATTTTTAATTTAGTCCTATAAGTATTATCAAACTTGCACCACCTCCCCTAATAGTAAATAATGTGAATCAATAGTAAATCATGTGAATCAATAGTTCTAGACATGTGAAAATACGAATTACAGTATAGTACCTCCATCTATACCTCAATTTTTAACTTAGTCATGCAAGTATTATCAATCTTGTACCAACTCCCCTAATAGTAAATGAATGTGAATCAATAGTACACACATGTCAACAAATAGTTATAATCATGTGAATTAATAGCAATTAATTGTTCATTTATCCGGTTAATTACCCGACTGGTCAGTATAACTTCCAGACATCAATTAATATCGAAATAAATGTCAATTTCCACTAACACTAATAATTTCAACACAATGGAACCATCAATTTCATCTTTAATCAACACGAACTTATTCATCATTAATATTATAATTCACAATATTTAACAACCAGGTCGTTCCCAGGAAAGAGGGGGCTTTCCAATAAGGATTTCTCCTTATTGGCACGCAATTAGATGATCAAACTTCTCCTTGACAGAACTTCTAGACATTGTCAATATTACAAATAATAATATGAATAACTTTGTCGTCTCAATTATTGATTTAATAATATAACATATTATACAGATGATACTAAGACAATAATTGAATCAATAATATGAGAGTTATGATGCAACAATTACTATAGCAATAATTGAGTATAAATGAGTGACTTCTCATGTAAGCATCAATAATCAATACCGTGTGCTATTATGCAACCACGCGTATTACTGTACTTTTACTACTGGGTAGTTCAACAGTTTTAACGGTAACACTTTTGCCGTTATTTTTAATAAAAGATAATTCTGTTGTTTTCTTACTACGACAATACTTCCATTGTGGGGTCCACCAATGATTGTGCCGTCGTACGAATATTCCCTAACCAATTGAATATTATATAACCACTTGCTTACTTTGAAAAATTTGTAAATATTACCCACAATTATAACATTATATCAAATCCACACCATAATATTAAAAAAAATATTTTGAAAAATTTAAATCTTTATTCATAAAATCTGGGTTCTCACAATCTCCCCTCTTTATGAAATTTTACCCTCGAAATTTACATACGTACCTAGTATGCCGAAGAGGTGAGGATACCTTGAATACCTTTATCGTCGAAAACATTATATGTTGCATATGTGCATGCCCGATGTCCTCCGATTGCCTCTGAATGCACACCAGTCCCTAAAATAGCCATTTTAGGCCTTGATACCGACCTCAAATCTAGAAATATAAAGAATAAAAGTTATAGGTCTACTTGTTATCTTTCCAAATCATCCTGAATAACCTCAATTGGAGTTTGTATGAAAATGTTATGCCCAATTTACTAAAGGACGTCCGGACAGATTTTGGCTTAACACTTGACCAGCGCCTAGGCGCCCAACTTTGGCCTTGGGCAAGTGCCTAGGTGCCCAAGATCAGATTCTAAGCACTGACCCTCGTGCCTAGGTGCTCGACCTTTGGCAGTTAACTCCAATTTTGCAGATTTTGCAACTTTTGACACACATACTTCAAATCTTCATAACTTCTTCATCCGTTATCGGAATTAGTCCATTTTCGAGGCTATGGAAAGTTTGTAACATGCTTTATAAAACCCCCATGATTTCATAATTTTTCAGATTCATTAATTATTCTGAAATTTGGCTCCAAAGTCCCTCAAGACTAAGTTTTTACTAACAACGATACGTGAAAAACGTTATGAACACGGGACATAATTGGCGGTAAAACGAGTCTATAGGTCACAGTTCCTACTCGATCGAAGATTTCAAATGGGCCAATTAAATCAAGGGTTGAGATAATGCCTTCTTGAATCTTCTTCTTCACATTCATCAGATTCGGGTGTGTAGCTTGAGCTACTTTAACTTTATTGATTAAAGTCGATTCTACTCGTATATTCATAATCTTCACGTGGGTCCCTAGAGTCTTTAACTCTATCTTTATTATTTGTAAGTTATACGAAATGAGTTTTTATGTTAACAACATCGCACTCGTAAATGCATACGATCTTCTACTCAACGCGTCAACTACCACGTTCGCTCTTCCACGATGATATTGAATGGTATGGTTGTAATCTTCAACAGCTCGAGCCAACATCTTTGGCGCATTATACGTTCATTTTGGTTGAAAATATATTTAAGGGTTGAAAAAATGGGTTTTGTACTGGGGTCAATACAAAATTCGATTTCACGCTCTAGGGGTAGGCTAAGAAAGTCTTCAGGAATACGTTAGGAAATTTATTAACTATAGAAAAAAAAACTGTGATTCTCATCCAAGACTTGGATAGTACGTCACATTGATACCTATCAACTTACCACCGTCATTCACAGCGTCACCTACGGAAAGTCTGGCTTCGGTACATTCAACACAAGGAAGTCACCAGATAAAGGCTCAGGGCTCTTTACTTATGGCTTAATATAACAGTGATTGACTTTAGTGGGTTAGTTGCTTGAATTCGCATAACAGGTTGGTTATAAATATGAAAGCTAACAACCTTACAAAAATCATGATGAGTAATTAACCAATCGATTCCTAAAATCACATCAAGGGCAAGTATTTTCAAAGAGATAAGATCGACATGTAACGTTAAAGTGTCGATTTGAATCAACAAGATTTATAAAAAGTGGAGATAATGAAGGTTTCTAATAACGAAGTTTCAACCAATAAGTCAAAGTCTAACTTCTCTAGGGTCAAATTTAAACGTTGAACGCAAACAAGAGAGATAAAAGAATGGGTAGAACCGATATCTAATAAGGTATAGACTTCGTAAGAATTTATAATTAACTAAGTCGTGCTAACTCCGTTCGGGTTACTCGCTTTTTGAGAAGTCACAAAAAATGCTCTTCCTGAAACCACTGACTTTGTTTTGTCCGTATCAGCCTTTGGTGCCACCGTCCCAACTGGACTTGATTTCGTTACAGGACAAAATCGAGCTATGTGACCATCTTTTCCACAACTAAAATATACCTTGGAAGGCTGTGAACAGTTTGGACTTATGTGTCCCTCCTCTCCGCATCTATAGCATCTAACTGGCGGTCGTTCTCCTCCCCTAAAATTTGTTGCTGCTGCCAACGTCTTCCCATCATCGTTAAATCTTCTCTTCTTGAATTTTCCACTTCTATTATCTTGGCCATGATTACCACCGAAGTGGTTACCAATCTTGGCATGATAATTTCCCCCACGATGGTTATCATTGTTCCGATGGCCGTTGCCACCAGTATGATTATTATCGTGTTGTTGGTCATTACCTTTTGGTTGAGCTGACTCAATGGTCTCATGTGCTTCATTGCTTATCTCAACATTTTCAGAAGCCATTTTCAAACACTGTCACAAAACAAGGGTTAATTAACATGTCACATATTATCCCTATACTCTGGCCTACCAATTAAATACCAAATAAACTTAGATAGGTCATACTAGCGAAGGAATTCCCCGTCTCTCCCCTCCTAGTTCTTGTCTCACATCTCAGCCAGGGATCATATCCCTAAGCTTTGATACCAACTGTGACGCCCCCAAAATAGGTATACATCACCCATCTTGAGTCACCAAATACATGGTACAAAATTCAAATACAACTTAATTATACAACAGTCGTGTAAAGTACGACAAAACATAATTGAGAGTTTAAATAGGAATATTGCCTTCTAAACAATATCCACTCTCAAATAAATTCCTCATTACATTTATTGTAACACTATTTTATAGAATAGTGAGAACTACTATAACACCATCTCGAACCATCACTCCGTTTCCCGACTAGTCCCGGTTACGTTCTCATTTCCTGAAGAGAACAATGAAAGAAAAAGGGTGAGCTCAACTAGTCCAGTAAGAAATATTATGACTAAGATAATGCAGGATAAATTATCATTAGCCTTCAACAATGTTAAACTGATAAAATAAAATAAACATCAAGTTTAAATGCAGCGGAATAAACAATCCATTAGAAGAGTCAAGTAGAGCATGATATCTACTATCTTCTATAATTTAAAATGTTTTCATCAATTTTTATCGCTGAGACTCAGCTTAATAAATAAACCACATCATCGAATCATCCTTGCACTACGGGCCAAGGATATTAATTAAATCATCAATGGTCATGACTATACCGAATAATCCCTGGTCATAATCATACCAAAAACTGTCCATCAATGCACTACAGGCCACTGAGGACTTTTACCACATCATTTATAACATTTCAGGTCATGATTATACCGAATGATCCCTGGTCATAATCATACCAAGTCTATCTATGCACGTAAGCCAAAGATGACTTTCATCACAATATAAGCATGAGGATGATGACAATGACATAATAATTCAATAAAATAAGTTCAAGAATAAATTTTTAGGATTTATAATTTAATTTATCCTGAAATCAATAACATCCAAATTGTCAACATGATACTTCTTTGTGGAGTAAAATTCAAGAATGCTCAGAAGAATATTTCCATGAAAAAATACTGGATGAAGCGCAAATATCTAGGATATTTTACTAATTTCAGGGAGTATAGAGGCAAAAACTTTAACCAACTGAGTATAATAGAATATATGAAACTGCAAATGGATTTTTTTCGCCATGCAGTAATCCACATAGACAGATCATTTCCATAATTTAATAAGGAATGAATACAAAGGATAATTCACCATGCATGCGGTAATCCACATAGACAGGTTATTCCAACAGAATAATAAAGAATGGAATAACAGAAGAATTCACCATGCATGCGATAGACCACACAGACAGATTATTCTCAACAGAATAATAAAGAATGGAACCAGGTCATGCGTAATCCACACAGACAGGATATTCCAACAGAATAATAAAGAATGAAATAACAACATAATTCACCAGGAATACGATAGACCGTACAGATAGGTTATTCCAACAGAAAAATAAAAATGGAACCAGGTCATGCGTAATCCGCACAGATAAGATATTCCAACAGAATAATAAAGAATAGAATAACAACAGAATTTTACCACGTATGCGGTACTTCACATAGACAGGTTATTCCAACAGAATAATAAAGAATAGAATAACAACTGTTACGAGTATTGAAAGAAATAATTCTCTTCATGAATACGAAAGAATAATACCCCTTACCTTAGAAGAAAACTGGATACTGGAATAGGCAGGTAGAAGACTTCTTTTCTTCTTTCTCTCTATAATTTCTTTCTATAATAATTGCTCTATAGATTTAGTGAATTGGTGAGAAATGAAGGAAGAATGAGCTTCTATTTATAAGAAAATATAGTTTCGATAATTGCACGTTTTGGGGCTCGAAATATTACAGTATAATACCTTTCTCTTTTTCTTCATTTTTAATTTAGTCCTACAAGTATTATCAAACTTGCACCACCTCCCCTAATAGTAAATAATGTGAATCAATAGTAATTCATGTGAATCAATAGTTCTAGACATGTGAAAATACGAATTACAGTATAGTACTTCTATCTATACCTCAATTTTTAACTTAGTCATGCAAGTATTATCAATCTTGCACCAACTCCCCTAATAGTAAATAAATGTGAATCAATAGTACACACATGTGAACAAATAGTTATAATCATGTTAATTAATAGCAATTAATTGCTCATTTATCTGGTTAATTACCCGACTGGTCAGTATAACTTCCAGACATCAATTAATATCGAAATAAATGTCGATTTCCACTAACACTAATAATTCAAACACAATGGAACCATCAATTTCATCTTTAATCAACACTGACTTATTCATCATTAATATTATAATTCACAATATTTAACAACCAGGTCGTTTCCAGGAAACAGGGGGCTTTCCAATAAGGATTTCTCCTTATTGGCGCACAATTAGATGACCAAACCTCTCTTTGACAGAACTTCTAGACATTGTCAATATTACAAATAATAATATGAATAACTTTTCCGTCTCAATTATTGATTTAATAATATAACATATTATACATATGATACTATGAAAATAATTGAATCAATAATATGAGAGTTATGATGCAGCAATTACTGTAGCAATAATTGAGTATAACTGAGTGACTTCTCACGTAAGCATCAATAATCAATATCGTGTACTACTATGCAACCACACCTATTACTGTACTTTTACTACCGGGTAGTTCAATATTTTTAACGGTAACACTTTCGCCGTTATTTTTAATAAAAGATAATTCTGTCATTTTCTTACTACGACAATACTTTCGTTGTGGGGTCCACCAATGATTGTGCCATCGTACGAATATTTCCCGACCAATCGAATATTATATAACCACTTGCTTACTTTGCAAAATTTGTAAATATTACCCACAACTATAACATTATATCAAATCCACACCATTATATTAAAAAAAATATTTCAAGAAATTTAAATATTTATTCATAAAATCTGGGGTCTCACAATCTTGAAGAGTGTTCATTGGATCCTCAATGTAGGACACCTCATCCTTCTCTTGTGCAGTGCTTTAACATTTTTATTTGCCTCGACTGATCTCAAGAACTGATAGCTTAACTTCTTGTTCCGGCCTCTTCTGAATAATAAGACACTTCAGATTTGTGGCATTTCCAGCTTGCTTTCTCCTTGTGATCTCCCGTTCACTTATCATCAATGGTCTGACACGATGCTTAATCACTTTAGCCTTGTTCTTCATACGCTGACCAGTATCTCTATGTACACTTCATCAGTTCTTGCTTTGTTTGGCAAACACTACGATCCTGGATACTTCCAAGATTGTTGTCTTCTGTTTACTTGACAGCTACTGCACTTGCTGACTTTTCCTTAGTCAGTCATTTTTACCGAAGTCTTCTTCTGATTTACTTGTAGAAGGCTTCATCTTGAATGGCTTTATAACTCAATCTGGATGCTGATTGGGTTGGTGCTTAGATCTTCTGTTATCTTGCAAGCCATTTGTTGAGTGCACTCTGGTTCCCTTCAGGTGGAATATATCTTTGCAACTCTGACCAGAGGCTTCATCCTTTAGATATTCTAGGAGTGCTCATTTTTTGAGAATCATATTTGCTCTGTGATTCTGCCTTGGCGTTGTGAGCACTTATGTTGAAGCCTTAGTTCTGCTATCTATAATTTTAGCTTTGTTTCTGCAGACACTACGACTCCAAGATAAAATACCGACACTCTATGATCTCTGTCCTCAAGCTTGCTTTCTTTATCTGATCAAGCTCGACTACGATCTCTGCCTCTGATGTGATCAGTAGACTCTACAACTCTGAGTGTGGTCTATGATTCTTGACTTGGCTTCGGCAGATGCTCGGTTGACTCTTAGATAGGGTGTCTCTACGATTCTGAATATGACATCCTCGGCAGACTATGGATCCAAAGATGTTCTGCTCGATACACTACGATCCTTCCTCGTCTCTCCTGGCAGTCTACGAACTCCAAGATCTACTATCTTGTAAACTTCAATTCTACCTTGATAGCTCTCGAGTTTTCCTTGACTCTCCTGGCAAAATATGATTTTTGGTGCGGTGCTCGACGATCAGACAAGCCTATCTATTACATTATAAGATCAACCTAACAAGCTTTATCTTTCTACATTTATAGTCCTTGTACATCATTTCTTTTTAAGGACTTTACAAAGCTGTTTTTCTTATGTAGGATCAACCTAACATATTTGATCAATTCATTCTAAGTCCTTATACATATATTAGTATTATCTATCAAAGGAATTTACAGCTTTTCTTAATGCAAGCATATTTTTATATTCATTCAAATATATCATAATCAAATCATATATAAATAGGAATATCATTCACATGCTTATTCTTGACAATCTCCCCCTATTTGATTATGACAAAAACAATTAGTGCATATGCATGTTATGAATGAATCTTATATAGAGTGAGCAACTGTATTTCTAAATTAGATAATCATGAATGTCATTGATAATAATGTAGAATTATATAAGCTATGACACTTTACATCCTGGATCTAGAACATACCTAACTAGTTAGAGATGTACCTCTTTGGCTCTATGTGTGTCTTTCAGGATGTCTGTTGATCAACTATTTATCTGTTTGATCTTTTTGCTCCTGCTCCCCCTTAGACGGTGACTCCATTTTTTTCTCTGCTCCTTCTCAGATTCATGCTCTTCTTCTTTTTCTGGCTCCCCTCAAACTTTGCATCCATGGGATCATCATCCTTTGACTCCCCCTTAGATGATGATTCTGCTATTGCTGCTACTGTCTTCTTCTTTGCCTTTCTCTTGGCCTTCTTGTTTTCTTTTCTTTCGCTTTCCTTGCACTTCGTTGAATGCCTCTTTCTATGCCTCTTTTTCTCCCCTTTTTTTTTCATTAATCACTTGTGAAAGCTGCTCCATGTTGGACATAAGTTGCTCCATCAGGTAAGATGAGTTACCAACCTCAATCTTGAGTTCTTGTTGGCTCAGCTCAAGTTTTAGAGAGAAAGACTGATTCAGATTGTCAATCTTGTCAGAGAGGGCTTGGATTTGCTCTTCATTAGCCTTCTGTGCTCGTAGAGCTTCCGCCTTCTGTTCATTTATAGCCTTCAGATAGATTTGATCTCTCTCTTTGATTTTGAGAGATATATCAGACATAGTGGCTTGGAGTCTGTCTTGAACCGCATTATCTACTGCTTCTGTCAATATCTTTGCCTCTTCAGTGATGATGGATATCTTCTCAACCAACTCATCAGAATTCTTCAGTAACTCCTGCTCCATAGGAGTTTGGTCATGTGGTTGGACAGGCTCTTGTTGAGCATCAGGTTAGACTCTATGATTTTCCTTCTTGGATAGATTTTTGAAAACATTGAGAATCTAAAAAATCTTTGAGTGCCAATCACTGTTGGAGGATGAAGGAATATCAGACAACTGTGCTTGGGTAAAGGGAACCTTCTCAACTAGATCTTGATAATCTTTAGTGGTAGAGTGAGAGGACTCTACGATCATCAGCTTGGACATAATCCTTTTACCATCAGAACCCACTCTACAATCGTAGGGAATGTAGTGGTTACCAGCATGTCGGTAGATTTTGAAGCGAGACTGGTCTTTGATCATTTTGGTTGCAAACTCTTTTACTCTTGGAAAGTTTTGAGATACTTGCTCCAAGTTCAGAAACGTTGAGTAACACCAGCTGAAATAGCTCCCATCTTTATCAGTATGCACTTTTAACCAAGGCATCCACGGGAAGAACCATCTCATCAGAAGATCTTCAGAATTGTACAATATTGTTGTGCAATCTAACTCCATATTTTTCCAGTTGTTAAGCACCTCGTCTGTAGTCATTCTTACAACTCTGAGTTGTTCATTTCCATGACTTATCTATCTTGCTGCTGGTTCAGCTGGTGGTTCATCAAATACTTCCACCACTATTCTTTTACTAATTTTTGCTGGAGAAAGAACTGGATAGTCTATTGGTTCCTCTGATTCTTGATTTGCAGAATTAGAATCCTTTTTCATTTCTTCACCTTCTGAGCTTGAATCATGCTAACTTCTTTTATCTGATTCATCAGTGAATCCTTCTTGCTGATTTTCATTACTAGTATCTTCTTTAGCATCTTCTCCCTCGGATTCAGACTCATCATCACTCAAATCAATGACAGTAGTAGAAGATTCTCCTTTATTCTTTAGAACAGATCTGACAAGCAGTCTGTTGCTCTTTTTTCTCCTTGGAGGTTCAACTATAGAAGAGTCAGAATTTTCTTCTTCTTCAGAATCTGAAGCCTCTGAATTACCAGACAAGCTTCCTTGATGTTCAACATTAGTATGGGCAAGTCCTTCTTCTTCAGACTCAACATCTTTGGAGTCATTATGTGAACTTGTTGGAGCATTTTCAGTAGGGAATGCAATTGTGTTAACTTGTAACCTTCCTTCATCAGCAGTGTGGATGCTCTGAGGACTAGCCATAGGACTTGTATATTCTTCTTCATTTCCAGACTTGCTCTTTGGGGACTCAATCTTGAGACTTTTATTTCCCTTCTCATCTTCTGACTCTACGCTCTCATCCTTAGAAGATAGACTTTATTTGGGAAATGGATCTGACTTTTTCATCACCTTTGATTTCTTTTTAGATGGCCCTTGGAGTAATCTTTTACTCCTTCTCTTTAGGGTTTCTGCAGTTGAGACCTTTTCTTCTCCTGCTTTCTTACTGTCAGTGGAGAGACTTCTTGGTGGAGCCTCTGTTTTCTTCACACCCTTGGACTTCTTCTTTTCTGGTGTGGCTACTACGGGTACAGAGTCATCAGATCGATAGCTTTCCACCTCTTGTGCCTTCCTCTTCTTTGCAGAGACCTTGCTGCTACTCCCAGTTGTCATAAGCCTCCTGTTTTCCTTGGGATTTTTCTTCCAGTTTAAAAACAGCTATGGAGACATGACTTTATGGATGTTTAGCGTTTCTCCCTCATCATCTTTGATCTTGCTTCCTAATTTCTTCTTTAGCACAATGCTCAAGATTCTTCCATAAAAAACCTTTGTAAGGGTTTTATTTGTAGACTTCTTCATTTCAGCCTTTTCCAGCTATTTGAAGATTTGATCGAGCAAGATAACTCCAAAGTTAATTTAATTCTTCAGAACTATTATAGACATAATCTTTAATTGTAGATCAATCACAGTGTCCTGTGCAGTATCCTTGCATAGTATACATTTGCCCACTATCTTGGCAAGGAACTCGAATTCTTCATGAAACTCCTTTTTCTTCATATTCTTCAGACTAGGGTTTCTTTTATATACCATAATCTTCTTTGCTTGTTCAATGTCGATCTTATCAAAGCTTTTCAGTCCTAGGTCAGGAATGCCTAAACAATGATTGATGTCAGATGATTTCAGCTTTAGAATCTGACCTTTAACCTTGGTAGAAAGGGTTCCAGAATTTATAGATGTGTTTGAGTAAAACTCTTTAACCAGTTCAACATATATTCGAGTGTTTGCCTCAAGACATTCTGAGAATCAAGCCTTCTTCACCAGTTCAAGAATATCTCTAAACATCTTTTTGGATTTCTCAAATGTCTTAGTTCCGAGCTGAATGCCAGTGATTACTCACCAATCTTCCATTTGAGGAGTTCAAAGAATATGGGTATTTGATTTAGGAAGTTTTATGAGAGATAGTTGAATGTGTTTTGGGCAAGGCTCTAGAGGGTTAATTGATTTAGGTTGTGAAAAGGATTCTCTGGTTTAAAATAGAGAGGGAGAGAGATTTAATAACTTCTGGTAACTATTTTGAGATTTGAATTTGTCTTTATAATAGATCCTTCTGACTATGCATAAGCTATGATGTGTCAACCATTCATTGGTTGCATGATGCCCAGTAAGAAACTGTAACACCCAATAAAATTTTCAGTTTGATGTTCCTGTTAAGAAAATAGACGTCACTAACGTGGATTGACTGTTGACCTTTTTGGTTCGTAGAGTAGCTTGATGAGGTAGCTATGGACTCTATGTTTTTCTTTATTGACTCAACGATCTTCTTCTGAGAGATGCTGTAGTGGATGGTTTTACACTAATCCTCATCTTGAAACTGCATAGCTTAACCACTGATGTACTTTATGAAGGTTTGGGCATTCTACTTCTGAGGTGAGTTTGCAGGACATCTTTCCAACTAATATTCAAACTTATCTCCTCATGATCAGAATAGTTGAGCATTTGTTTAGTTCTTTAGAACTCCTTGATAGTGTATCCTCTGGGAAGACTACGATTGTCGAGTCTACTTCTACGATCGTTGAGGTTACACAATGATCGTTGAGGTTGCTTCAGAATCTACTCTACCATCGTTGTCTGTCCGGGTCCTTGAGATGATCTTGATTAAGCATTCCTTCTAGGTTAAGGTAGCTCAGGAAGGGCCAACCTCTTAGAATGATCTAAGGGTCAGGTTTGTCCCTAAGGCGCATTCCAGATGAAAAACTTTAAAAGTGATTAGCACTGATATCTCATTTGACCTTTTCTGTTGGGGAGTTCATCAACCAACTCTAGACATTTGCATTGGCTATAATCGTGGTGTCCTCCAGCTCTTATACTATAATAATGTGTTTGATTGTAGGCGCTTCACGATTTTGAGTTGGGTGGTTGACAAGGTTATCAGTAGTACGTTTTGAGACGTTCTTACTGACTATGGATCTTCATTTAGTTTGTCAGCCACAAATTTTTGGGACTCTATAACTAGTATTTTATGTCATAGTATATTTCTGATATATTTAGTGTTGTTGTTCTTTAGTAGATCACTGCTCCCCCATTGTTGATACTGTCTTCTCAAAGAGGTATGAATTCTTCTTCTTCATGTGCATCAGAAGGAATCCTTGCATATCTCTTTCTGACTAAAGTCATCATTATCAATTAAATCTTCTTGCATCATAGAAATGGATATCTTTAGAACTGTTCACTCTATGATCATTTGACAGTACTACAAACGTAATCTTCTTTTGACAGTTTGTGCTTGCAGAGTTCTGCGTTTTATGATGAGTTCTTTGAGGGTTCTTCTCAACAGATATGCTATGGATGATTGAGCATATAAAATCCTTTTTATCTTAGGGTGAATGGTCTGCTTCTATATGGTGATCAACAACCATGTGAGCTTCATTCATTTTAGCTCAACAATCTTTAAGGACAGGCTTTGACAAATAAAGATTTAGACAAAAATTCTTCTGAAATGTGTTAAGCCTTATGCTGGTTGAATCTCCTTGACTGAAGTCTTCTGCTTCAGCATTCCTTAGTGTGGTCAGATAGACCAAGTACCTGCAGGTTAGATAAATTTCTATTTTTGGTACCCATGGTTAAATAGGTCCTGTTAGGTTAGCCTTCAAAATCCCTGTTCTTCATATGTTTGAATTTTCATCATATTTATCACCACCAATCATATTCAAGCATGTATCCAATTTAGATATTACATTTTAAGATGCATGATGATGATTGTGTATAAGATTAACCATTTTAATAAAACCCTCTTTATCTTTGATGGTTTCATCATTTGCTTAGTTATGTTCATAGGCTTTAAATGTTCACAGAGTGAGAATCAACTCTATTACTTATTTGTATCTGGTTGATTCATGGAGGTGATCAGTTTCTATAAATCTTCAAGATACTTTTGTAGAACTGATCATACTCCATGCGTTATCAAAAACTTAGAACATAGGTTTGTACATACATACTAACCCATCAGCAAAGATTACTCCACTTAAGAATAATTAAACCTTGGTATGCTTATGAACTATTTCAAATTTCTTTCAAGATTTTCTCTTTAACCTAAAACTTGGATGGAGAGAAAGTTTGTTAGCATTTGAGTTTCCAACTTCAGTGTACTTTCTCTCTTCTCCTTTTTAGGTAGAGTATGGTCTTTTGATAGAATACTTTTATAGTGCATAAGGTGGTGCAACATGATGTATACATTTATACTGATGAGGAACCATACCTTTACATTGTCAGTTTCTTGACAGTTATTTATCTTGATATACTGAGGTTAGGCATTGATGTGCATACTTTTTCCTTCACTTCTGATAGCTTGTTGCTCCAGTTGTCCTTTGATCAATCAGTCATAGTCTTGAAGATGTAGGCTCAGAGAATCTTGACATCTTTAGTTCTTTGACAACCTTGAGTCCTCAAGGTTCACATCCAGCTGTTGGTTGGCCAAATATAGATTTGAGAGATTCTTCTTTCTTCTCTGAATAAGTACTTTTTAGCACATATGGCCTTTTCATCCTTCAGTTTGGTGGATTCTTTAATCTTTGCTGTTGATGCCTCTTGAGCTCCCATATCTGCTCTTCAGACTACAAGATTGACTGTGGACACAGATTGGTCTTGTTGCTATATCATTTAAGAACAAAGACCAATCTGAGCAGCTTCAGGAATATATACACATTTACCTGAACATAATATTTCCAACTTGTGAGCTCATCTGCATTTACAAGTGACTTATTACTAAACTAAGTTTAGAACAATGTTTGTGCCTAGGATCAGACTCAAAGTGATTATCTTTTAAATATAGCATGAGAACCTGCTCTGATACCAATTTTTAGTTCCCAGTAGGCACATAATAGATCTAGAAGGGGGGTTGAATAAATCCTTTTTAATTTCAAATACTTTACTCATTTATTTTGTATTGCTAATGACTTAGCATATGACAAACATAAGAATCTTTTCAAGCACAGCAGAATAAGTAAAAGATCTCCTTCATTGATATAATCATGAACATATATATATTGTTCGTAGAGTTAGTTCAGTTGTAAGCAGTTAATACATACATAACAATTATAGCAGTTAGGTACATAATGTAAATGATAGTAAGTAAATGACAGAAAGTAAATGACATAAGGGATTTTAAGTGGTTCAGAGACTCAAGCTCCTAATCCACTCTTCTACTTTTAACTAGCAGGATTTCCACTAAGGAAGGGCAGCACCCTGAATCACTAAGATTCCTTCAAGGCCAGCAGCCTTGGAACTTTAGTTCACTAAGAACTCTTCAAGCCCAGAAGGCTTGGAACTCCTCTAGTTCCCTAGGAACTCTTCAAGCCCAGCAGGGTTGGAACTTCATTTAGTCCCTCTGGACAAGGACCCTTCAGGCCCTGGCTTGTTGTTGTTGTTGTTGTTGTTTGTTCTTTGCTGCTAAGATGTCTTGAAGCTTGAACATGTTATATACATAGCAGCTAGGCATGGTCCTCTTTGCATTCTGCGTAGAGACTGGACCATTTCTTCTTTAGTGCAACTGATCTTCATTCTTTTCTGCTCATCTTCATTTGATGTCAGTTGTGCACCATCACCATCTGGATTTGCTAAGTCTCTGAGCTTTTGGTAGACTTATTCTGGCACTTAGTAATCCCTGAACCCTTCTTGAATGTTTTACAGACATGATTATGCATCTGTTCTTTTTTAGCTTTTGGTTCATGGTTATTTGTAGAGTGGATTTTTGGATCTTCTTTGTGCTCTGCCACTTTTCTAAATGCTATCTTCTTGGCCTTCTTGGCTCTCACCTTGGCTGCCATCTTCAGTGGCATTCTTATCTTTGTTGAGTGAAGCTTTTAGTCTATTTGATTCCTTCTTTAAAGCAGCTTCACTTCCACCTTTGTAGTCTCACTGTCACTGACACTTGTCCAGTTTAGCTTTGGTGGAACTCGTAGAGTCAACACTATAGCATTCCAATAGCTAAACGATTCTGCAACTCAGCTTCAGTAGCTTTTGATCCTTGAAGCTCTGGCTTATTTATACTCCTTCCCAATCTTCTTCTTGGGATATAGCCGTTGAATGTTATTTGAATTGCTTTGCAGATCTCGAGTTATTTGGCGCAGACTGCAGATGTGACATGACATCCCCTTTTTCATCTTTCTGACACTGCAGTCTACTGTTTCACCTACCCCGTCAGAGATGTTACTATAATGTCTTGGGTAGGTGGTCAACTTTATTTCTTCCTTCTGATTTCTCGATTAGAACATCAGAGATTATCCTTTTGCATCGATGCTCTCAATAAGCTATATTCGAATATCACTCTTCAGATCGAACCGTTGCCAATGCTTCAATCTTTAGATGACCGAACTCTACGATTATAATGCATATTCTTGGACCTGATCGTAGTGTCTTGTTGAATGTTTCTTATTAACTAGTTGAGACAACAGTACGATCTTGAAGAGTGTTCATTGGATCCTTAATGTAGAACACATCTTCCTTCTCTTGTGCAGTGCTTCAACACTTTTGTTTTCCTCAACTGATCTCAAAAACTGATAGCTTAACTTCTTGTTCTGGCCTCTTCTGAATAACAAGACACTTCAGATTTGTGGCATGTCCAGCTCGCTTTCTCCTTGTGATCTCCCGTTCACGTATCATCAATGGTCTGACACGATGCTTAATCACTTTAGCCTTATTCTTCATACGCTGACCAATATCTCTGTGTACACTTCATCAGTTCCTGCTTTGTTTGGCAAACACTACGATCCTGGATACATCCAAGATTGTTGTCTTCTATTTACTTGAAAGCTACTGCACTTGCTAACTTTTTGTTTGTCAATCACTTTTACTAAAGTCTTCTTTTGATCTACTTATAGAAGGCTTCATCTTGAATGACTTTACAACTCAATCTGGATGCTGATTGGGTTGGTGCTTAGATCTTCTGTTTGTTTGCAAGCCATTTGTTGAGTGCACTCTGGTTCCCTTCAGGTAGAATATATCTTTGCAGCTCTGACCAGAGGCTTCATCCTTTGGATATTCTGAGAGTGCTCATTTGTTGAGAATCATATTTGCTCTGCAATTCTGCCTTGGCATTGTGAGCACTTCTGTTGAAGCCTTAGTTCTGCACTCTACGATTTAGCTTTGGTTCTACAGACAATACGACTCCAAGATTAGATGCCGACACTCTATGATCTCTGTGCTCAAGCTTGCTGTCTTCATCTGATCGAGCTCGACTACGATCTCTGCCTCTAATGTGAATAGTAGACTCTACGATCCTGAGTGTGGTCTACGATTCTTAACTTGGCTTCGGCAGATGCTCGGTCGGCTCTAAGACATTGCGTCTCTACGATTCTTAACATGACATCCTCAACAGACTATGACTCAGAGGATGTTCTTCTTGACACACTACGATCCTTCCTCGTCTCTCCTGGTAGTCTACGAATTTCGAGATCTACTATCTTGCAAACTTCGATTTTGCCTTGATAGCTCTCGAGTTTTCCTTAACTCTCCTGGCAGACTACGATTTCTGGTGCAGTGCTCGACGATCAGACAAGCCTATCTATTACATTATAAAATCAACCTAACAAGCTTGATCTTTCTACATTTATAGTCCTTGCACATCATTTATTTTTAAGGACTTTATAAAGTTGTTTTTCTTATATAGGATCAACATAACATATTTGATCAATTCATTCTAAGTCATTGACTCCTTGTACATATATTCCTATTATCTATCAATGGACTTTACAACTTTTCTTAATGCAAGCATACTTGCATATTCATTCATATATCTATAATATAAAACAGAGCGGAGATAGAAAATAGACAAATGTCACATCAAGTTTACGTCAGCTGCTCTCTCTCTCATTCCAGTTTATTCAAATTTCAAACCCTCTATCTATTCTACCACACACACAGAGCTCTCTCTCTCATTCCCCCTACATACAAATATGTGTTCTCATTATGTTTCAGATTTACAATTGTTTAATTTTGACTCACATATTTCGATAATTTTTAAATTTCAAATATTTTCAGGTATATATTGAAGGATACATGGTGTAAGCTGTAAAGTAAAGGGTCTTATACTCAACATGTTGTTTCTCTATTTTCTGCATGTATGTATTCTTTGTGTTTCTTCTTTTGTAAAGTTAGCTAATTATACATGGTTATGATGATTTTGGGTATGGAATGATGGTTTTTATGGTGGTTTGAATATGTATGGATGATTGTAGTTTTGTAAACATGTTTAGATTTTTTTGGATATCTATTTTTAAAGGAAACTCTGCCGAAATTTCTTGAAATTAGTAGCGACTAGCTTGATGTTTTGGTGGTTGGATGTGTTGATGATTGAGTATGTATTAATTTCTTCATATATGTATTTTTTTGTGTTCCGTATTTTGTAAATTTAACTAATTATACATGGTTATGATTATTTTGGGTATGGAATGATGATTTTTTTGGTGGTTTGGATATGTGTGGATGATTGTAAGTTTTATAGACATGTTTATATTTGTCTGGATATCTATTTTTAAAGGAAATTTTGTCGAATTTTTTGAAATTAGTAGCGACTAGCTTGATGTTTTGGTGGTTAGATATGTGTTGATGATTGTGTGTTCTGTATTTTGTAAAGTTAACTAATTATACATGGTTATGATGATTTTGGATATGAAATGATAATTTTTTTTGTGGTTTGGATATGTAATGATGATTGTAAGTTTTGTAGACAGGTTTAGAATTTTCTGGATATTTATTTTTAAAAGAAATTTTGCCGAAATTTCTTGAAATTAGTACAGACTAGCTCGATATTTTGGTGGTTGGATATGTATTGATGATTGAGTATGTATTAATTGTTGTGGTGATATGTGTCTTTAGATAATGTAATATTTTTTAAATTTTAATTTAATTTTTCGTTATACCGTGCCTTCAGGCACGGATTATAGCTAGTATATATATATATATATATATATATATATATATATCATAATCAAATTATATATAAATAGGAATATCATTCACATGCTTATTCCTGACATGTTGTATCCGGTCCTCATATAGTCATTCTCCGATTTTGCGTGACACCGACCCCTCTGACACCATTCCACTGCAGGTAGCTTACATGATGATCCCATCACCATTTTCCATCGCCGGCTGACTGTTAGGTTTATAATATTCATGAACGCAATCAAATTGCACAAAGTAAGCGAAAACGTGGAAAATCAGAGTTTTAAAATTTTACAAACCATATACCCGGATCATCCTTTATGCACAATTATTAATTAAATGAAAAGATAAAGAACAAGAATCATACCCTTGAAGATTCGAGCTTCCTCAAGTACAAGGTTACCTCCAAATCCTTTCGCGTTCAACATGAATCCACCGAGTTTAGTTCCTTCCTTTGTTCAACGTTAGCCACCCAAATGTTTGGCCTCTAGAGGTGATCTACCAAGGAAGAAGAAAGATTCAAGAAGATGGGTGTTTGGCGAAACCCTAGTTTTTCTATATCTCAAAAGGAGCGTACTCTCCTACAATTGGAATCACGTATATCTGATATATGATATAAGACTCCTCTTATAAAGATATCAGGTAATCCTATTTAATTAAAAATAAGGTATTATTTATTTAATTAAACTCTTTTAATTAAATGGGCTCCCTAATCTTATTAGGGATAATTAATTAAACTCCTTTAACTAACTTTCCCTCCTAATCCTATTAGTAATAAATGAGAGTACTTATATTAAATTAATTCCTAAACTCTTTTAGAAAGTAAAATAATAATTATAATAATATTAATAAGAATCCTCTTATTAATTTATATTTAATATTTCTAAAATATTAAATAATAAATATTAAGCTATTTAATTTATTCTATCACCATAGATTAAATTAAATATACTTAACATATTATTACGATTATGCCATTAACTTCTTAAATAATTATTATTCCTTTTATGGTGTGACCCTTTAGGTTCTCCATATTAAACCGGTTGTGAATAAATCAATTAGAATAATTATAATCTTATTTAAATAAATAAATTAAGCTATTAATTTATTTAAATAAATAATATTTATTCTACAATAGGGATAAACCTCCCTAGCGATTAATGACTTTCCAGATAATATAGATTTTAACATTAATCATAAAAGTACCTTTGAGTAAATAATTATCATACAATTCAATCCTTCTGCCATAAAATGTCCAAATTAAATATAAGACATGGAATTACTGCCAAGTCTTATTTTATTTAATTATATATATTTCGACTCTTAAATGTACAACTCCAAATAATGCAAATTAGAAACTCCTTTTTATTTCATTCTGCCTTGGCCAAGGACTATTGGGTTGTCATTTATCGAATCACATATGACATTTCTCTTCTTTTACTAGAAGTGGTAGATTCTTTATTGATCATACATTATCTCCATGTATAACTTATTATACCCAAGCATACCCTTTGATATATCCTAAGGGTCTTAAAGAATAAGTCAAAGTATAACTCATCATATACAAGATACTATGATGATCTCAAGTTCAAGGATCACTTGTACTACTATCACTACAGGAATTCCTATTGACAAGCAAGTAAAACTCCATTAGGTATTCCTTAGCGAGCCACGTTCAGTGTACTTATTCTCTAATAAGCATCTACATACCTGCTTTAGTGTCTCCACACAAATGATCATGAGATCAATCATCCTTATCCAATGAGCAAGCAACGTATGTACCAATCTATCCAGATTCACTAATCCCCAATTTAGTAATCCAAAGATTTGGAACTATTTTAGTTTTAAGCTTTCTAAGAATTTAGATCTCATTACAATGGTCATCATCATCATTATTCTAAAAGCATTGCTTAAAACTATGAGTTTATCACATATTATAAAACAACATCACGTAAATAATTAAAAGCCTTTAATAAATTAATACTTTTTATTAATAAATGAATAAGATTGTTATAAAGTATATGCTTTATCATCAAACATGATGGGCTTGTGTGCATACTACTTTCAATCTCCCACTTGCACTAAAGCCAATCGTCATGGTATCTCATACCCTTCTTCTCTAAGTGACTATTATCCTACTGTTGGATAAGCTTTAGTTAATGGATATGTAATGTTGTTCTTGAGATTCCACTATCTCTATAGTGATTTCCCATTTTTCAATGATTCCTATAATCAGATGAAAGTGCTACAACACATGTTTAGATCCAAGATGAGACTTAGGAACTATTCCTAGTTCTGTAATGAACTTTTCATCCAAACAATCAACTTGTAGCTTCATTTATAGTTATATACTTTGTCTTTATCACTAAACTAGCAACTCTTTGCTGTTTGAAACCTTTCTAATTCATTGCACCACCGTTCAAGGTAACGCTTTACCTTAAAGTGGATTTTCTGTCGTCTTGGTATGTCTGAAAAACTTGAGTCTGTTAAGCCCTCTAGTTTTAATTTAGACCCACCATGAATATGATCATATCCTTAGTGCTGGTTAAGTACTTTAAGATGTTTTTCATTGACTCATAGTGAACTTCTCCAGAATATGACTGATCAACATTAGGTCTCGTACATTTCATTGCATACATGATAGTTACTCATGCGATCTCTCTTTTACGAGTCTATGGGGAATATTAAGAGAGATACACTCCATGGTTCATCATCATGAGACAACTCTTGGAGTTTTCCATGCTAAACGACTTTAGCATCAAATGAATATGCATTCCTTGGGTTAAGTCTAGCATCCTCTTGAATTTATCTATATAGATTTTATCCCCAATTAAGATACTCTTCCTAAATCATTCATGTAGAAATGTTTAGACAACTTTATCTTTACTGATTGTAGCATTAGTATGTCATTCCTTATCCATAGTATATTAACATATAATATTAGGAATGTCACGACGCTCCCATTGACCCTTTTGTACACACTAGTTTCATTCTTATTTGTGATAAAATCAAACTCTTTTGATTTGTTTCATCAAAACGAATGTTCCACTTTGAGAAGCTTGCTTTAATCCATTTCTCTGAGTGTCTATAACTTTTACCTCATCGTATGTAACTGAATCATCACCTTCTATGATACGTACCTCATCATCATCATCCATGATGAATCCACACTTCTCAGTTATCTTCAGTACTATTCCAGATTTACGATTCGGTTGTGGTACAATAGGTCTATCTATAGGTTCCTCTTATTTGACTTATAGTGTTTTCTGGTTCTTGAACTCTTCAAGATCTATTATCTTCCCACTAGCTCTTTAATGATAAACACCTTTATATTAGAAGGTAACGTGTTTCGTAACAAATACCTTTTGCTAAGTAGGATTATAGAACATATACCCTAAACTTACTTTAGGATGTCCGACAAATCGACACTTGTCAAATCTTGTTCCAAACTTATCCCTTTGAAACCTTTTCACATAAGTTGGACAACTCCTTATCTTAACATGTTTAAAATTAGGAATCCTCCCTGTCCATAACTCTTATAAAGTCTTGGGGACGGATTTTGAGGTTACCTTTTCGTAGATATGCAGCCATTTTTAGGGCATAACCCCAGAAGGATACTGGAATGTCTGTAAAATCATTATGGATCGCACCATGTCCAACAAGGTATGATTTTTTCTTTCAGATACATCAATCAATTATTACGTATCAGGAGGTGTCCATTATGAGAAAACCATTTGAGATGATCTAGAAACTTATTGCACAAGTATTTATTCCTTGATCTAATCAAAGAATCTTATACTTTGCCAATTTGTTTCACTTCTAAATTCTTTGAACCTTTCAAATAATTCACACTTGTATTTTAGCAAATACACACATTCAACTCTTTGAATGATCATCTCCTTTTTTTATACTAATTTGTTCAATATGAAAAATTATTTTCACGTAAGTCAAGTACATAAAATCCATTAAGTAATATTTCAGTTCTATACAAAACATTATTATTATAAATAGAACAACAATTGTTCTTAAATATAATACCAAAGATTTCTTTGTCCAACAACAAAATAGAAATAATATTTCTAACAAGTACTGGAATACAATAACAACTTATTGACTTAATAGATTTGCCCGTAGACATTGCTAAACTATAAGTTTCTATGTCTAATACAACAACCTTTGCTTTATTTACCAGACATAGGATTAATTATCCTTTGTTTAGCTTTCTACTTATGCTTGGCCCCTTCATAAATCTATATTTATGATAACACAAGCCGGTATCCAATACCTAAGTAGAACCTTGATTTAAAGAAAAATTTATTTCAATCATGAACAAAAACTATATTTGTAACCGAAGCTTCACTAAGCTTCTTCTCGTTAGCCTCTACAAGATACTTCTTGTAGTTGTCTTTCCAATGTCTAGGCTTATTGCAGTGGAAGCAAACTCATTTGCTGTCCGTATCAGTTTTGTTCTTATTATCCTTTATTTTTGCCTTTTTATTTACCTTCTTTGAATCGTTCTTCTTTTCAGAAGATCCTTTGGCCCCTACCAATAAGACTTGGTCTTTCATGGTTGAAAATTAACTCTCAACATTTTTTAACATGTTAAGCAAATCAGTGAAGCTGATATCTAGCTTTTTCATATGAAAAATTCACAAAAATTGTGAAAGGAGTCCAGGAATGAGTGGAAGGTCAAATCTTGGCACAACTCCCCATCCATGACAAAACCTGTTGTCCTAATTATTAGATCAAATTGATCATGTTTAGGACATGTGTATGTACTGTAGTGTCATTGGTCATTCTAGATCGGAAGAGCTCCTTAGATATCTGATATCTATTAGTCTTACTTTCCTCACGATCAACTACTTGATGTGTAGGAATTTAGTAAGAGCATCCTGATGAGTGAGTTTTATACACATGAATTGGATACATTCGGGCTTAATTTATTGTTGTTCTCAAGTCTTTTAGGATGTTTTTATGTGTTTGTGTCTATTCATGCATGTTTTATATTGTTTTGTAGGAATTGGGACAAAAGTTACTTGGATCGACGTTTGGGGTGGCTAGATTCGCGTTTTCGGCTTGCCATTTACACAGCAGTCACTTCAGAGCCAATTTTACTATAGTTCTGGACCTTATTTTGAAGCTCTTAAAGAATGAAAGTTGTAGATCTACTTCTCCTCTTTCCGGAACATCTTGAATCATCAAAATCAGAGTTCGAACGAAAACGTTATGGCCATTTTCCCAAAGGACGTCGGAGCAGAAAATGTCAGAACTTGTAACAGTGTCGGGGCGCTAATTTTAAGCCTATTTGCAGCGTCGGGACGCTATAAGGCATATTCTCAGCGTCGTGAACAGTGGTGGGGCGCTGGGGAAGAGGCTTGGTGCAGCCTGGATGCGTTTTGGGCGAATTTTGACACCTTTTTGACTCCAAATTGGATTGGGTTTGTTCCTAAACTAAAAATTAGACTTGTAACCTATAAATACATGATATAAGACATAAAATAAAGAGAGATTATATAGATTAGACTAGATAAAACACTCCTTTAGATTTGAACATAACCCTAGTTCTTATTAGTTTTGGAGATTGAAGCAACTTGAAGACCATTGAAGATTCAAAGCAGGAGCAAGAGGGGAGCATCAAATTTGCTGACAACAGATTCTATTCTCTTCTCTCATCATACTTTTATCTTTTAATGTCTATTCAGTTGTGAATTCTTAGTTTTAATTCATTAATTATGAACTAACTCTTTTATTAAGATTTTAATTGAACTTTTTATGATTATGAATTGATTATTTGATTTATTCTAATTATTTATGTTGAAGTGAATTGTTTATCTTGCTTTGTACTTATTGATTAATTATCTGATCAGTAATTACCTTGTTACTCTAGAAGGAATTGAGAAAGGAATTCTAGGGTTAAAACTAGGCATGGTGACATGTGACTTAGTTATTTGCACAGTGAATAATTAGGTTTGTGAATAGAATGAGAATATCTATTTGCCACATGTAACACATAAGGAATTGGGATTGTAACGAGTTTAATTCAATTGTTTTGCATAAAGATATAGCAAAATTAATCTGGGTTAAATAGAAGGCAATTGATCACTCGAGAGAGGGCTTTTGGCATTTGAGAATTCCTGTTAACAATTGAGTAGACGTAATAATTGGGATAATTGGTTTATAGTTCATAATTGGGGATATTGGAGTCTTAGCCTTTATTTATTTGAATTCATTTATAAAGTAACCTAGTTTTAATTAATTAATTTAGTTTTCTTAATTAGAAAATTCACAATTTGCTATTGTTTAAATAAAATCGATTTGGTTAAGAGTTAGTAATTGGTAATTTTTATTAAATAATTCCTCGTGGGAATGATACTCTACTTTCACTTTATTACTTGTTGATCGTGTATACTTGCACGTATTCATTGATTGCGAAATCGATCAACAAGTTTTTGGATAATCAAAAACTCAAGAACGCATTATGCGTTCTAGTTTTTGCTCAAGAGTTAGTTTTTGATTTTGAAATCTGGTTCTTAATTGGGAAAAATGTACTTTATGGTGAAAGAAGGGATTATTCTTGGACATAGGGTTTCTGCAGCAGGGCTAGAGGTGGACAAAGCAAAGATTAAAACTATTGAGAAATTACCACCTCCATCATCTATGAAGGGAATCCGGAGCTTTTTGGGACATGCAGGTTTTTATCGACGTTTCATCAAAAATTTTTCAAAAATCTCAAAACCCTTGTGTTCCTTATTAGAGAAAGACGTGCCTTTCAAAATAGATCAATCATGTATCGAGGCATTCGAGATTTTAAAGAAGAAGCTAGTATCTCCTCCAATTATTGTGGCGCCTGATTGGTCCCTACCATTCGAATTGATGTGCGATGCCAGCGACTATGCAGTGGGAGCAGTTTTGGGTCAACGTCTCAACAAAATTTTCCATACAATCTATTACTCAAGCAAGACGTTGACAGATTCTCAGTTGAACTATACAACCACCGAAAAAGAACTACTTGCAGTTGCGTTTGCCTTCGACAAATTCAGAGCATATCTCATCGGAACCAAAGTTATTGTCTACACGGATCATTTTGCAATCAAATATTTGATCAAAAAGAAGGATTCCAAACCAAGGTTAATCCGTTGGGTGTTATTGCTTCAGGAATATGATTTGGAGATCCGGGATAGAAAGGGTACCGAAAATCAAATAGTGGATCATCTTTCGCGGCTGTAAAATGATGAGGTGCAAAGGAAAGACAACGCATTGATTAATGAGAAATTTCCAGACGAACAACTTCTACAAGTGACCACAACATTGCTTTGGTATGCTGATTATGTGAATTATGTGGTTGCTAAGGTATTACCTCCGGATTTGAATTCGCAACAACGAAAGAAATTCCTCCATGACGTGAAGCAATACTATTGGGATGAACCATTCTTGTTTAAAGCTTGCGCGGATCAAATGATTAGACGCTGTGTGCCTTATGAAGAGATGAACAGTATATTGGGTCATTGCCACTCATCGGAGTATGGAGGTCATTATCCCGGTGATCGTACTGCGGCCAAGGTGCTACAATCAGGTTTTTACTGGCCTTCGTTATTCAAGGACGCATATCTTTATGTGCTAAAGTGCGACAGATGCCAATGCGTCGGTAATATCTCCAAGAGAAATGAAATGCCACTCAACTCTATTTTGGAGGTAGAATTGTTCGACGTTTGGGGAATCGATTTCATGGGACCGTTCCCCTCATCACTTAATAATCAGTATATTCTGTTGGCAGTGGATTATGTATCCAAATGGGTAGAAGCCGCAGCTTTGCCCATAAACGACGCTAACGTTGTCTTGCGATTTTTAAAGAAAAATATTTTTACGCGATTTGGGACCCCACGGGCAATAATCAGTGATGAGGGAACACATTTTTGCAACAAGCAGTTCACAAAGTTACTGGTAAAGTATGAGGTTCAACATAAAATCGCAGCTGTGTATCACCCCCAAACCAATGGCCAAGCTGAAGTTTCGAATAGGGAGATTAAGAGAATTCTGGAAAAGGTGGTCAATCCGTCTCGAAAAGATTGGTCGCTACGTCTTGACGATGCTCTATGGGCATATCGTACATCATATAAGAATTCGATCGGTATGTCCCCTTATCGAATGGTTTACAGAAAAGCGTGTCACCTCCCAGTCGAGCTAGAACATAGTGCATACTGGGCCATACAGAAGCTCAACTTTGATGAACAAGCAACGGGTGAGCAAAGGTTACTGCAGTTGAACGAGATGGATGAATTCCGCTTCAATGCGTATGAAAACGCAAAACTCTACAAGGCAAAAGTTAAAGCTTGGCATGACAAGAAAATTCTCGATAAAACATTTCAACCGAGCCAACAAGTCTTGCTCTTCAATTCGAGATTGCGTTTATTTCCAGGGAAACTGAAATCGCGGTGGTCCGGACCTTTTACGGTCGTATCTGTTGCCCCACATGGTAACATTGAGATCGAAAAACCAAATTCAAAGTGCACATTCAAGGTTAACGGTCATTGACTCAAACATTACTGGAGTGGACCTATAGAAAGGGAAACTACGTTCGTAAATCTCTCCGACCCAGTGACCAATTGAGCAAACTAGCAAAGTCGGGCCGTCGACAATAAACCAGGCGCTCATTGGGAGGTAACCCAATCAATTTTTATTTTATTTTACTTTATTTTATTTCGTGGAGTATTTTAGTTATTTTTATTATCTATTGCATATCACGTATCTATTAGAAAGTAGAGTTATTCATCATGGTGGGTGTTTAATTAAATTTCATGTTGCATGTGAAAAGAAGGGTGAACAAGGGAATTCTTGAAGACACTGCATAACAGCGCCCCGGCGCTATGAATTACCCATGAAATAGCGCCCCGGCGCTGAGGCGTTTCACCAGATTCTACTCTATAGCGCCCCGGCGCTGTTTTGTAGTACAAAAATAACGCCCCGACGCTGTTTTGTAGTACAAAAATAGTGCCCCGGCGCTAAGGCATTTCACCAGACTCTGATCTAGAGGACCCCGACGCTGTCTGCCTAGGTTTAACTAGCGCCCCGACGCTAAGGGGCTCCTGAACCTACTGACCAATAGCGCCCCGACGCTGTGTTACCATACAAACCTAGCGCCTCGGCGCTAGGAGTCGACCAAGAGTCCTATTTCAGTTACAACTACTGAACGGTTTCACTCCTTTATATCAGCACACGTCTCCTTCCTCTCATCTAATACACAATTCCCTTCTCTTTCTCACTTGGATACACCGAAAAACATTTTGTAAAGCTTATTATCAAATTCTAGGGTTCAATCCTCCAATAGTGACACAATCCCCATCTCTCTCACAATCATCTACCAAGGTAGGTTGAATGTTTTAAGAATATTTTTGGTGCAACAAGCATGGGTATTGATTTGGTTTGTGTCCTTTATCCCATATGCATAATTCTTTTTCATCTCGATATAAGGGTTCTGTCTTATTTTTATATTGCATAATGACATTAATTTGCTCACTTTTAAGTAGAAATTGCAATCCTGGGAAATTTTTGAGGATTAAGAGGTGTGAATTGATAGAACTTAGTGAAAATCTAAATAATTGATGAGTTGCCCCTTAGATGCTTGATGAATTGTCTGAACCATTGATTTTGCCCACATGCACACGTATCACCCTGTTCATTTTTGCAATCCCTGTTAATCCGTTTGGGCATCTCTTGGGTTGGTTTTGCTAAATCTAGTAACTGAAGAATCCATCACTCCAATCGGTACAATTGTACAAGCACTAACATATCTTTTAAAGTTTGGGAGTAAAAGCATATATAAGTTTATCAAAGTTAAAAATTTGTCCAAGACTAATATATGTGTTTGTAATTACAGAACTTTTGATATGGCATACAAACGTCAATGAGGAGAAGGCTCAGGTTCCACAACTACCCCCCGAGATTTGACAACCGACGTTTTGCTAGCCTTGCGGCCAAGGAAAGATACAACTGCATGGCTACTCGATCATTGGTTCCGGAACGTGGGTTGAGACCGGATCAATCAAAGGATGCCGATATGGCAGTCATGATAGCCGAGAGAAACTGGTTCACACTCACCGAGCAGCCCGATCCAGAAGTGATTGCAGTTGTGAAAGAATTTTACGCCAACGTGCCCGAACATAATCATTACGGAGTATTTGTAAGGGGCAAAATATTGGAAATTGGCAAAGAGGACTTTAATGGATGCTATCAGCTGCCACTAGAAGGATTGGATGATGAATACGCATGGTTAGTGAGTGATGGGCCATATTATGAGCAGATAATTCGGGAGTTGTGTCAGCCGGGCACCACATGGACAGTACACGAACGCGGTAACATGACTTTCCCACTTTCCAACCTTAGCTTATATGGGAAAGCATGATATGCGTTTCTTTGCGAAAAACTCATGCCATGCACCCATGTAAGTCATGTTACCAGGGAGCGTGCAGTGCTTCTATACTTAATCATCAAAGGATTCAAAATTGATGTGGGTCATCTCATTTTGCAATCCGTTCTCCACGCATCTTGAGGAAGTACCACTGGAGGATTACCACATCCGTCCCTCATCTGCGTATTATGTGCTAAGTTCGGCGTCAAATGGAAGTCAGATGAGATGATCCAAAGGCCTATGCCAGTGTTGGACCACAAGTTGATCAGCCGATACAAAGTATGGAGTGGTGGAGAAAACCACCCTAGGGGATTGGGTTTCATAATTCCCCAAGCTGAATAATCTCAAGCTCCACCGTCCCAGGCTCCATCTATATACGGTTCCTTGTCTGCCGCGTATAGAGGTGTGGTTCCCAAAGCTGTTCAAAGAGAAATCAATGGTTGGTTCTACAATATGGAAGCCCAAAATGTCCGCTTGTCAGAGCGCCAAGACGTTATCTTTAAGTTTTTGGTTGACCAGTTTGCCGCACAAAATGCAATGAATGTCCAGCATTTTCCAAATGTCAGGCTCAGTCAGTTTCCATCTGCTCCAATCCTGCCAGTTTTTCCCCCGTCTGATCTAGACATGAGCGAGGATGATGATGATCCAACCGACGCTTAAGCTCATCAGGGGAGTCCTCTGTTTTATTTTGTTTTATCTTTCGCATGAGGAGATTGCTCTAGATAAGTTTGGGGGTGGTTGTTAAGTTTTATTTATCTTAGTTTCATGAGTAAACTTGTTTTTAGTTTTCTTTTATGTTGCATTTAGGATTCCAGCTTTTGATAGTGAGTATATTTGAAGGCCAATGATGAACTTAAAATTGTATGAACAAGTCTAGTAAGGATTGTTGAGTCAGTAATATGATGTCTTGACTATGATTTGAATACTTATCTGTTTGACACTGATGTTTCAAGGATAGCACGTTTGGAAAGATGACCATATTAGCTATAATAGTTTAAATGGATAGATAGTAGAACTCTAAAGGATGAATGCTAGTGAAATGAAGGAACAAGTTAAGTAGCTAGTGAAGACTGAATTTAGATTTGAACTTAAGTTTGGGAAAAATATATGGAGTATACAAGCTTTGAGCTATATATATATATATATCGTGACTAGTCTTGTTTCGGGGCCTTTGTTACTTGAGTAAGTACGCCCGAAGGGGTATCTTAAAACCTAGCGCCCTAAGGTCTTATATGGTCTGAGAGTCGTTGGTCGAAAGCTCGCTAAGGGGTAACACTGTTAGCCTAATGGAATGAGACATTGCACGGTCATGTTGATTAAAAAAAATGGGAAAAGAGCAAAATGCCCCCGTTTAGCAAAAACAAGCATAAGTATTCCATGTTGAATCTTGAACTTTGGTGATTGTTTAATTTTAGTTAAATCTAGTTTATTTGATGCGTTCTTGAGTTGAACTGTATGAAGCTTATTAAGAACTTTATTATCATTCAGATTTTTGCTTGTCATTGGAAAGCATGGTTGATTGAACACACACTCGCAATATCAGTAATAACAGATTTTGATTGATTGATGGTTGGGATATTGTTGATCTGTTTTAACATGAGGTATTAGCATGTTTTTGTGATTTTTCTGAGGCCTAATGATATTCTTTAACTATTGAATTGCTGGAATTAAGGTCCTTTAGTTAGTTTCTATTTGCATGATGTTTAGTTATTTGTGTTTCGTGTTTTGTGCTTGAGGACACGCAACGATTTATGTTTGGGGGTATTTGATGATTGGGTAATATACCCATGAATTGATTACGTTTAGCCTTAATTTGTTGTGTGTTCGAAGCGTTTTAGAATTATTTTACTCGTTTAAGACGTGTTGTGGCAGGATTATGCGTGATTAGAGCAATTGGAAGCAGTTGGGTTAAAAAAAACAGGGGTAAGACTCATTTTCTTGCTAATAGCGCCGGGGCGCTCTCGCCAAGGTATAAACTAGCGCCGGGGCGCTAGTCGTCCGTTGACTCTGACTTGGGCGTGTGCATGTGGAACGGACGAGGATTGGGCTTTGACCATTGTTGACTACAATTTTGGTGTATTTTAGAAGCCTATTTGGACTAGGATTTGGGGATTTGGGCAGACAAAAAATATAAATGAATTCTTTTTATCAAAGGAGAGATATTACATAATTTTGAAGAAAAAAAAGCTAGGAGCAAGATCAGATCTGAAGGCTACAACTTGGAGTTTCTTTTCTTTACTCTTTTAAATTGTGTAACTTCTTAAGGTTGATTTTGAAAGTATTATGCATACAAGCCAATCATGTATGATGATAAAGCATATATTGTGTAATCAATCTTATTTATTTATTAATAAAAGAATTATTTATTAAAGGCATTTATTATCTACATGGTGTTGTTTTAATAATATGTGATAAACCCATAGTTTTAAGCAATGCTTTTAGAATCATGATGAGATCATGCTAATGAGATCTAAATTCTTAGATAGCTTAAAACTAAAATGTTCCCAATCAATGGATTACTAAAAAGGGGATTAGTGAATCCGGATAGATTGGTACGTACGTTGCTTGCTCATTGGATGAGGATGATTGATCTCATGATCATTTGTGTGGAGACACTAAAGCAAGTATGTAGGTACTTATTAGAGAATAAGTTCACTGAACGTGACTCGCTAAGGAATACCTAATGGAGTTTTACTTACCTGTCAATAGGAATTCCTGTAGTGATAGTAGTACAAATGATCCTTAGACTTGAGATCATCATAGTATCTTATATATAATGAATTACACTTTGACTTATTCCTTAAGACTCTTAGAGTATATCAAAGGGTATGCTTGGGTGTAATAAGTTATATATGAAGATAATGAATGATCAATAAATAATCTACCACTTCTAGTAAAAGAAGAGAAATGTCCTATGTGATTCGATGAATGACAACCCAGGAATCCTTGGCCAATGTGGAATGAAATTAGAAAGTAGTTTCTAATTTGCATTCATTAGGAGTTGTGCATTTAGGAATCGAAATACATATAATTAAATAAAATAAGAATTGACAGTAATTCCATGTCTTATATTTAATTGAGACATTGTATGGTGGAAGGATTGAATTGTATGGTAACTATTTACTCAAAGGTTCTTTTATGATTAATGTTGAAATCTATATTATCTGGAAAGTCGTTGATCGCTAGGGAGGCTTATCCCTATTGTAGAATAAATATTATTTATTTAAATAAATTATTCGTTTAATTTATTTATTTAAATGAGATTAGAATTGTTCTAATTGATTTATTCACAACCGGTTTAATATGGAGAACCTAAATGGTCACACCATAAAAGGAAGAATAATTATTTAAGAAGTTAATGGCATAATCGTAATAATATATTAAGTATATTTAATTTAATCTATGGTGATAGAATAAATTAAATAGCTTAATATTTATTATTTAATATTTTAGAAATATTAAATATAAATTAATAAGAGGAGTCTTATTAATATTATTACAATTATTATTATTTTAATTTCTAAAAGGGTTTAGGAATTAATTTAATATAAGTACTCTCATTTATTCCTAATTGGATTAGGATGAAAAATTAGTTAAAGGAGTTTAATTAATTATTCCTAATAGGATTAGGGAGCCCATTTAATTAAAAGAGTTTAATTAAATAAATAATACCTTATTTTAATTAAAATAGGGTTACATGATATCTTTATAAGAGGAGTCTTATATCAAATATCAGATATACGTAATTCCAAGAGTTGGAGAGTACGCCTCCTTTTCTATACAGATAGGAAAAACTAGGGTTTGAGCCAATACCCCTTCTTGAAAATTCTTCTTCCTTGGTGGATCACCTATAGAGGCCATACACTTGGGTGGCTTACATTGATCAAAGGAAGGAATCTACCCGGAGATTCAAGGAGATCGCAGAGAAGTAGGAGGTGAACTCGTACCTGAGGAAGCTCGTTTCTACAAGGGTATGATTTCATAATTTCTAATTCTTCGATTAATTAATAATATCCATAAAGAATGATCCGGGTAATTGGTTTGTGAAATTTTTTTAAAATCTGATTTTATTACGCTTCCGCTATTTTTGCAATTTGATTGCTACTTTGATTTTCACAAATCCCAACAGTGGTATCATGAGCCAAACTTTATGCGAATTATTAATTATTTTGATTCTATATATGTATGGGTATGTATTTAAAATAATTTATTGGGCATTATTTGTTGTATAAAATTATTATTTTATAAAAAAAAAAATTGCCGAAAAGTTTTTTTTTTTTTTAGAAAAACGTTTTCAGATTCGGCATACGGAATTTTTTCTTTTTCGTCTTTAACTGTGTCTACAAGACGTACTTCAGTATAATGATTCTTTTGGTTCTGCGTGGCGGCGTGGCTGTTTTCAAAAAGCATATCCTGTTGCATGTTATATATATTTTAAATATATATAAAATGTGATAGTTTAGTTAAAATAAAATTCTTGGGTCACGTGAATCAATTACCATGTACTGCAGTATGATTAACTTAATAATATATATATATATATATATATATATATATATATATATATATATATATATATTATTAAGGTATATATATTTTTTTCTTAATAATTTTATAATTAAAATAAAAAGTTTATTTTAATCTTGAAATTGGATTTCATGCAACTTGAAATTGCCCTTTAAATGATACTCATATATATATGGAATGATTTTATTTATTGATACATATGGTGATATGTATGATAATAAATGGGATTGATTATGGACAATTGACCAATGTGATTGAATTTATTTTAGTTGGATGTTTGAATGAATGGGTTTTATTAAATGGGGTCTGCGTACCTCGTCTTTTCTGATTTTCTTCTTGATGTAAATTCTATCTCTCTCCTATGTACTTCCCCTTGACTGCTGATCAAGGTTTCTATTTAAATTAAATAGTTTAATGTAATAGGATTAGTTAGAATTTTTTCGAAGAACCAGAGATCAAGGAGCGTTTGAAGACCCGTCTGTAATGGAGCTCGGGTTTAAATGTAATAGTTATATTTAAATGTCTGTTCTTGCACCCTAGGGTTTGACCTTTTGGTTCACTTGGTGGCTCTAGTGAACCAAACTAGAATAAAGTTCATAATCAATCCGGGTAGAATATAGTATTCTATATGTGCATGCTAGTATTATATATATTATATATTATGCAAACATGCTTCGCATGTTTAATAATATGACGCGTATTTTATATATATATTTGCATGCGCGCTAAACAAGATGAGACAAATAATAACAAATCCCTCAACAAAATTATATTAAGTTGTAACGTTCAAAGATATTTGGAATATCGAACGTCGCCTTCTAGCATGATAAAAACAATAGAGCATTGAATATTTAATATGAGTTTGTTGTGCACACACAAGGCGAGTATTAAATATTTGAGATGTTGTTTTTATTACATTTGATGTTTATAAGGAATTGAACATTACCGCTTTGTTGTGCACACACAAGGGTTGTAGTTTTCTCTTCACTTATATGGAAAATGTTGGGTATGACTTAACTTAAATCATTTTAGTTCGGATGTGCACACACTTGACCATTATGATTTAAGAGGCAAAATATAAGGAGTTACATGATGATGTAATTGACAATAGTTGTCTACCTATTTATTTATATATAGTTTGTTGTGCACACACAAGGCTATATACATTTGAAATGGGATCCTTATTCTCACTAGCAAATCTTTAATTAGATATTGCCGAACTATATTCATGAGGGTAATATAGTTTGAAGAAAATAGTGGGAGATACCAATATAAAATAAGACCTAATTTATTTTGGTAATTAATTAAAATAAATGTTTGCTAAAATATTGTCTTTTTACATGCAGAATTTTGAAAATGTCACATTCACTAATTTCACTGCGTAGCATACTTGATGCTAACAAATTGACCGGACCGAACTACACGGACTGGTTAAGGAATCTGAGAATTGTTCTCACTGCTGAAAAGATTTCTTATGTCCTAAATTCGCCCGTACCTGCAAAAGTTGCAGAGACAGCCTCTGAGGAAGAGATTGCTACTTTTAAACAGTGGCAAGATGATGCATCTGTGGCTCAATGCTTCATGCTCGTATCCATGAGTAACGAGCTTCAGCGTCAGCATGAAAACATGGATGCTCCTACTATACTGCTGCACCTGCAAGAGCTGTATGGTGAGCAAAGTAGGACTGCAAGATATCAGATATCTAAGGAGCTCTTCCGATCTCGGATGACCGAGGGTACTACTGTTGAGACTCATGTCCTAAAGATGATCAATCTGATTGAACGTCTTGGACAGCTTGGGTTCGTCATGGATGGGGAGTTGAGTCAAGATTTGATCTTGCAGTCACTCCCTGACACCTTCTCACAATTTGTTGTGAATTTTCACATGAATAAGTTGGACGTCAGCTTGCCTGAGTTACTTAACATGTTGAAAACTGCTGAAGGTCACTTCCCATCCAAGAAGAACCATGTCTTACTGGTGGATGATTCTTCCAAGAAAAGGAAGAGGCCCAAGGTATCTTCTGAAAAGAAGAAATCCAAGAAGGCTAAGGGAAAGGCGAAAGTGAAGGATCAAAAGAAACCTGATCCAGCTAGCAAAGGAATTTGCTTCCATTGCAACAAGCCGGGTCACTGGAAGAGGAACTGCAAGGATTATCTTGCAGAACAAAAGCAGAAGAAGCTTGGAGAAGCTTCGAATCCTAATCAAGGTTTGTTTATGATTGAAATTAATTTTTCTGAAAGTCAATCTTCTACTTGGGTATTGGATACCGGCTGTGGTTCTGACATATGTAATAATATGCAGGGACTGGTCAGAAGTAGAAAGCTGAGCAAGGATGAGATCGTCCTACGAGTGGGAAATGGAGCAAAGGTTGCTGCATTAGCTGTAGGGACTTATTATTTAGCACTGCCTACGGGCAAGTCCATTAGTTTAAATAATTGTTATTTTATTCCGTCACTTATTAGAAACATTATTTCAATATCTGTATTGGATATGGATGGTTTTGACATTATAATAAAGAACAATAGTTGTTCTATTTATAATAATAATGTTTTATATGGTGTTGGTAATTTACGAAATGGACTTTACATTCTTGACTTGCATGAAAATATACTTCAAATTGAACAAACTAAGAAAAGGAAAAGAGATGATGTTAATTATACCTATATGTGGCACTGTAGACTTGGTCATATTAATGAAACAAGATTATCTAAGTTGTATAAAGATGGGCTCCTAGAGCTATCAGATTATGAATCATATCCAACTTGTGAATCTTGTCTCATGGGAAAAATGACTAAATCTCCTTTTAGTGGAAAAGGAGAAAGAGTTACAGAGTTGTTAGCGTTAGTACACACAGATGTATGTGGACCTATGACAACGAATGCACGAGGAGGGTATTCTTATTTTATTACATTCACTGATGATCACTCAAGATTTGGATATGTGTATTTAATGAAATACAAATCTGAATCATTTGAAAAGTTCAAAGAGTTCAGAAGTGAAGTAGAGAAACAAACGGGAAAAAGTATTAAGATTCTTTGATCAGATCGACGTGGTGAATACTTAAGCAGTGAGTTTCTCGATTGTCTCAAAGAAAATGGTATAATTTCACAATGGACTCCACCAGGGACGCCACAGCTGAATGGTGTGTCTGAAAGGAGAAATCGAACACTGTTGGACATGGTTCGTTCCATGATGAGTTTTACCGATCTTCCGGTGTCATTCTGGGGATATGCTCTAGAAGCTGCCATATATCTACTAAATAAGGTTCCCTCAAAATCCATCCCTAAGACCCCATATGAAATGTGGACAGGGAAGAAACCTAGTCTTAAGCATGTTAAGATTTGGGGATGTCCAGCTTATGTGAAAAAGTTTCAGAACGATAAGCTTGGGACAAGATCTGATAAGTGTACTTTTGTGGGATATCCTAAAGAAAGTTTAGGATATTATTTTTTCAATCCTACTGAACAAAAGGTGTTTGTTGCCAAACATGCTGCCTTCTTGGAAAAGGAGTTTATCCTTGAAGGGGTCAGTGGGAGGAAAATAGATCTTGAAGAAATTCAAGAATCACAAACCACTACAGATCAAAGTGAGGTACCTAACCAAGTAGAGATTCCTTCTGTACCACACCCTATTCGTAAATCTGGAAGAGTACCAAAGATACCAGAGAGGTATGGACTTGTCATAGAAGATGACAGTGAGGTACGCATCATAGATGATGATGATCCATTGAATTATGAATATGCTATGAGTAGTAAAGACTCAGAGAAGTGGCAAGAAGCCATGAAATCCGAGATGGACTCCATGTATGAGAACCAAGTATGGACTTTGGTTTCACCACCTGAAGGCATTAAGCCTATTGGGTGTAAATGGGTCTTTAAAAGAAAGACTGGAGCAGACGGTAAGGTAGAGACCTATAAGGCCCGACTGGTCGCAAAAGGTTTCAAACAAAGACAAGGAGTTGACTATGACGAAACCTTCTCACCAGTAGCAATGCTCAAGTCCATTCGGATTTTGCTTGCAATTGCAGCTTACCATGACTACGAAATCTGGCAGATGGACGTGAAAACGGCCTTCCTCAATGGAAAACTTGAGGAGGATGTGTATATGACACAGCCAGAGGGATTTGTTTCAAAGGTTGGAACAAATCAAGTATGTAAGCTACAACGATCCATTTATGGATTGAAGCAAGCTTCTCGTAGGTGGAACATTCGTTTTGATGAGACAATCAAAGAGTTTGATTTTATCAAAAATGAGGATGAACCATGTGTGTACAAGAAGGTTAATGGGAGCGCTGTTTCATTCCTTGTATTATATGTTGATGATATATTACTGATAGGGAATGATATTCCTATACTACAATCAATTAAAATCTGGTTATCTAAACACTTCTCCATGAAGGACTTGGGAGAAGCATCCTATATTTTGGGGATAAAGATCTATAGAGATAGATCTAAAAGGATGCTTGGCTTGTCCCAAGGAATGTACATTGACTCGATGCTAAAGAGGTTTAGCATGGAAGATTCCAAAAGAGGTCTCATGCCGATGACCCATGGAATACATCTCTCCAAGAAACAGGCCCCAAAGACACCTGAGGAGAGAGACTGTATGAGTAAGATTCCTTATGCTTCAGCAATAGGATCTATCATGTATGGTATGATATGTACTAGACCAGATGTCGCTCATGCACTTAGTGTAACAAGCAGATATCAGTCGAATCCAGGAGAAGAACACTGGAAGGCAGTGAAAAATATCCTAAAGTACTTAAGAAGAACTAAGGATGTATTTCTTGTCTACGGTGGGCCTGAATTGAAACTAGAGGGCTTCACAGACTCAAGTTTTCAAACAGACCAAGATGACAGTAAATCCGTTTCGGGGTATGTGTTTACCTTAAACGGTGGCGCAGTGAGTTGGAAGAGTTCCAAACAGCAAACAGTTGCTGATTCAGTGACAGAGGCAGAGTACATAGCTGCAAGTGAAGCTGCAAAGGAAGCTGTTTGGATGAAGAAGTTCATTACCGAACTTGGTGTGGTTCCTAGCATTACAGGACCAGTGCCTTTGTTCTGTGACAACACTGGAGCTGTTGCGCAGGCTAAGGAACCCAGGTCTCATCAGAAATCCAAACATGTGTTGCGGCGATTTCATTTGATCAGAGAGATCATTGAAAGAGGAGACGTCACCCTGGAGCGTGTGGACTCTCAAGACAATATTGCAGATCCATTTACTAAAGCGTTAACACAACAGCAGTTTGATCGCCACTTAGAGAAGATGGGTATGAGATACCACGGCGATTGGCTTTAGTGCAAGTGGGAGATTGAAAGTATTATGCATACAAGCCAATCATGTATGGTGATAAAGCATATACTGTGTAATCAATCTTATTTATTTATTAATAAAAGAATTATTTATTAAAGGCATTTATTATCTACATGGTGCTGTTTTAATAATATGTGATAAACCCATAGTTTTAAGCAATGCTTTTAGAATCATGATGAGATCATGCTAATGAGATCTAAATTCTTAGATAGCTTAAAACTAAAATGTTCCCAATCAATGGATTACTAAAAAGGGGATTAGTGAATCCGGATAGATTGGTACGTACGTTGCTTGCTCATTGGATGAGGATGATTAATCTCATGATCATTTGTGTGGAGACACTAAAGCAAGTATGTAGGTACTTATTAGAGAATAAGTTCACTGAACGTGACTCGCTAAGGAATACCTAATGGAGTTTTACTTACCTGTCAATAGGAATTCCTGTAGTGATAGTAGTACAAATGATCCTTAGACTTGAGATCATCATAGTATCTTATATATAATGAATTACACTTTGACTTATTCCTTAAGACTCTTAGAGTATATCAAAGGGTATGCTTGGGTGTAATAAGTTATATATGAAGATAATGAATGATCAATAAAGAATCTACCACTTCTAGTAAAAGAAGAGAAATGTCCTATGTGATTCGATGAATGACAACCCAGGAATCCTTGGCCAAGGTGGAATGAAATTAGAAAGTAGTTTCTAATTTGTATTCATTAGGAGTTGTGCATTTAGGAATCGAAATACATATAATTAAATAAAATAAGACTTGACAGTAATTCCATGTCTTATATTTAATTGGGACATTGTATGGTGGAAGGATTGAATTGTATGGTAACTATTTACTCAAAGGTTCTTTTATGATTAATGTTGAAATCTATATTATCTGGAAAGTCGTTGATCGCTAGGGAGGCTTATCCCTATTGTAGAATAAATATTATTTATTTAAATAAATTATTCGTTTAATTTATTTATTTAAATGAGATTAGAATTGTTCTAATTGATTTATTCACAACCGGTTTAATATGGAGAACCTAAATGGTCACACCATAAAAGGAAGAATAATTATTTAAGAAGTTAATGGCATAATCGTAATAATATATTAAGTATATTTAATTTAATCTATGGTGATAGAATAAATTAAATAGCTTAATATTTATTATTTAATATTTTAGAAATATTAAATATAAATTAATAAGAGGAGTCTTATTAATATTATTACAATTATTATTATTTTAATTTCTAAAAGGGTTTAGGAATTAATTTAATATAAGTACTCTCATTTATTCCTAATTGGATTAGGAGGGAAAATTAGTTAAAGGAGTTTAATTAATTATCCCTAATAGGATTAGGGAGCCCATTTAATTAAAAGAGTTTAATTAAATAAATAATACCTTATTTTAATTAAAATAGGGTTACATGATATCTTTATAAGAGGAGTCTTATATCAGATATCAGATATACGTAATTCCAAGAGTTGGAGAGTACGCCTCCTTTTCTATACAGATAGGAAAAACTAGGGTTTGAGCCAATACCCCTTCTTCTTGAAAATTCTTCTTCCTTGGTGGATCACCTATAGAGGCCATACACTTGGGTGGCTTACATTGATCAAAGGAAGGAATCTACCCGGAGATTCAAGGAGATCGCGGAGAAGTAGGAGGTGAACTCGTACCTGAGGAAGCTCGTTTCTACAAGGGTATGATTTCATAATTTCTTATTCTTCGATTAATTAATAATATCCATAAAGAATGATCCGGGTAATTGGTTTGTGAATTTTTTTTTAAAATCTGATTTTATTACGCTTCCGCTATTTTTGCAATTTGATTGCTACTTTGATTTTCACAAATCCCAACAGATTTATCAATTATTTGTGGTTTTTATTTCCATCATGAACTAATTCTCTTTATTAAGATTTGAGCTATTTATATAAAAAAAAAGAAAAAAAACGAAAAAAGGAAAAAAAAAGGGGAAAAGAGCAAAATGCCCCCGTTTAGCAAAAACAAGCATAAGTATTCCATGTTAAATCTTGAACTTTGGTGATTGTTTAATTTTAGTTGAATCTAGTTTATTTGATGCGTTCTTGAGTTGAACTGTATGAAGCTTATTAAGAACTTTATTATCTTTCAGATTTTTGCTTGTCATTGGTCAGCATGGTTTTTGGTCATTGGTCAAAAACTTGTTGATCGATTTCGCAATCAATGAATACGTGCAAGTATACACGGTCAATAAGTAATAAAGTGAAAGTAGAGTATCGTTCCCACGAGGAATTATTTAATAAAAATTACCAATTACTAACTCTTAACCAAATCGATTTTATTTAAACAATAGCAAATTGTGAATTTTCTAATTAAGAAAACCAAATTAACTAATTAAAACTAGGTTACTTTATAAATGAATTCAAATAAATAAAGGCTAAGACTCCAATATCCCCAATTATGAACTATAAACTAATTATCCCAATTATTACGTCTACTCAATTGTTAACAGGAATTCTCAAATGCCAAAAGCCCTCTCTCGAGTGATCAATTGCCTTCTATTTAACCTAGATTAATTTTGCTATATCTCTATGCAAAACAATTGAATTAAACTCATTACAATCCCAATTCCTTATGTGTTACATACGGCAAATAGATATTCTCATTCTATTCACAAACCTAATTATTCACTGTGCAAATAACTAAGTCACATGTCACCATCCCCAGTTCTAACCCTAGAATTCCTTTCTTAATTCCTTCTAGAGTAACAAGGTAATTACTGATCAGATAATTAATCAATAAGCACAAAGTAAGATGAACAATTCACTTCAACATAAATAATTAGAATAAATCAAATAATCAATTCATAATCATAAAAAGTTCAATTGAAATCTTAATAAAAGAATTAGTTCATAATTAATGAATTAAAACTAAGAATTCATAACTGAATAGACATTAAAAGATAAAAGTATGATGAGAGAAGAGAATAGAATCTGTTGTCAGCAAATTTGATGCTCCCCTCTTGCTCCTGCTTTGAATCTTCAATGGTCTCCAAGTTGCTTCAATCTCCGAAACTAATAAGAACTAGGGTTATGTTCTAATCTAAAGGAGTGTTTTATCTAGTCTAATCTATGTAATATCCATTTATTTTATGTCTTACATCATGTATTTATAGCTTACAAGTCCAATTTTTAGTTTAGGAACAAACCCAATCCAATTTGGAGTCAAAAAGGTGTCAAAATTCGGCCAAAACGCGTTCAGGCCGCACCAAGCCTCTTCCCCAGCGCCCCAACACTATTCACGATGCTGAGAATCTGCCTTATAGCGCCACGACGCTGCAAATAGGATTAAAATTAGTGCCCCGGCGTTGTTACAAGTTTTGACATTTTTTGATCTGACGTTCTTTGGGAAAATGGCCATAATTTCTTCGTCCGAACTCTGATTTTGATGATGCAAGATGTTCCGGAAAGAGGAGAAGTAGATCTACAACTTTCATTCTTTAAGAGTTTCAAAATAAGGTCTGGAACTATAGTCAAATTGGCTCTGAAGTGACTTCTATGTAAATGGCAAGCCAAAAACGCGAATCTAGCCACCCCAAACGTCGATCCAAGTAACTTTTGTCCTAATTCCTACAAAACAATATAAAACATGCATGGATAGACACAAAAATATACAAAAATCCTAAAAGACTTGAGAACAATAATAAATTAAGCCCAAATGTATCCAATTCATGTGTATAAAATTCACTCATCAAATACCCCCAAACTTAAACCTTTGCTTGTGCTCAAACAAAAACACAAAAATGTTATGCCATGCAATGTAATGAAACTAATCTATATGCCTACGACTCCAACAGTAATGACAGAAACAAGTATATTCAACCGGCCTTAGAGAAATCAAGTAAACATGATAATACATCATATTAAAACAAATCAGTAATTTCCCAATCAATCATCAAATCTTAGACTGTTATCACTGATATAGTGCGTGTGTGCTCCACAACAATCACTACAACAAAAAGGCTTATCAGCGACCGCATATCAGCGACCAGATACGGTCGCAGATGGGTATCCGCGACCGCATACGGTCGCTGATACTAGTCGCAAAAAATCTGGTCGTTATAAGGACATCAGCGACCAACAATAGCGACCGAATTGTTAGCGACCGTAATCAACGACCGATTTCGTTGCTATTCTGACTTATGCTGAGTCATTGTCAGGCGTGACGTGGCACACGTGGCAGCGACCACTAATAGCGACCGCAGCGGTCGCTAGATTCCGTGACGTGGGACACGTGTCAGCGACCGCTGATATAGTATTAGCGACCGCACGCGGTCGCTGATGTTTTTTATTTTTTTAAATTTTTTTTTTCTGTTTTATTGATTTCCCAAAAATAACCTGCATTGTACCTGCTTTCAATCCCAACATAGCAGTATATACAAACATCCGTATTAACATCCATCCATGATATAACTACTATATAATAAACATTGATCGTCCATGAATAAACATTCATCCAATACAATACAATTGTAAACATTCATACAACACAATACAATCGATATAATAAACATTCATCTAACACAATAAAATTGTCCAAAGAATGAATCTAAAAGAGTACAAGGCTTTAAAAATCTAAAAAAAATGTCTAGGCGCTCTTCATGGATCATCCAAATTAGGATCCTGTAATTAACAAAATAATAAAACATATATGTTACATGTGTTGATACTGCTACGACTTAGGGAAAGCTAAACATTAGACAATATAGTGAAACATATAAGTAAGACAGTGACTCAGAGACTATAAACATATAAGACAATGTAGCTAAACAATAAACGATATATATATATATACCTGTTCGTCATTCTGCTGCTCTGCTCCTGCTCCTGCTGCTGCCACTGCCTCCGCCAACTCATCAGGACTCAAAGACTGCAGATGCCCGCCCAGTATTCGAAGAAGATCACGATCCTGACAAATCGCTCTCACACAGTCAGCAGGAGTATGATAAGCTGGATAACCTGATGACTGTGTAGACTGGGTGGCAGAGCTGCCTGTGCTACTGATGGTCGGGCGCCGTCTTTGTCCTTAGCTTTTGACATAATTTTTCTTCACGATGGACGCCCTCTCCCATAATTCTTGATCAATCGATGGACGCGAGGTGCCTTCAGGATAGCGCTCGTTCATTAAGCCCTTATAAGTGTCCTGTCAGAAGATGAACAATTAAATAGTTAAAAATAAATAAAAAAATACTAAAAAAAGGTCGTCACAATTTATAAACAACATATTAGGATAAAGTGAACTTATTACCGCTATCTGAACAGCCTCAGGCAGACCATCGCGGGTGGCCACATACACATCCAACCAATTGATAGGTTGACCTTGAGACTGAGACTCCTACAGTTCATTTTCACATATTATTATGTAAACATATGATATTTTAGCTATAAAAGATTACTGTAAACACAACATATGTACCCTGGTAGCAATGTGCTGCAGCTGTGATATACTGCCGCCCCGATACGTGTCTTTTGCCTTCTCGCCGTCTGATACACCTGAGGATCTGTTCTAGGCGGCAGTCTTGCGCCTCTTGACCCAGCTCTCAGCTCTCCACTGATCACACATCTGCACCCATATGGGCTGTGTGCACCACCAGGGGCTATGCTCATGCATATACTGCTCACCTTGTCCTGGATGGTAAATCTCAGCATTGTGCAGCGCTTTTTATAGTTCCTTGTTCAGATTATCTTTAGTTCGGATGGCGCACTTCTGCCAGAATAGTGTCTGAATAACTGATGCATGTGCGTCATCCCATCTATACCGTTTCTGCAATTAAAACAACAACAATAATATTAAAACTATTATATTACTAAATAATATTATTTGATTAACTATGTATTATCTATCAGAGTGATAAAAAAATATACCTGAAATTCAGCCCAAACTGAATTCTTATGGGCGAGAGGTGTGCTCGCCCATGTAATCACTGACGTAGGCCAGTTCTGTAAGCATAATTGTGAAATGCACTTCACAATTTTACTATCTTGAAAATCACTACAATATACAATAATTTACAGTCATATATATTTATAACAATGGAAATATTAAACCCTTATATATACACGATGTTTAACTTACGTGCTTTCTAGAGGAGGACGAATCTGTATAAGAATGTGATCATCCGGATTAGTCGGGGTCTTCGGCACATGATTAGGGCCCCGACCCAACCCGCGCTTTCGTGTTGCAGGTTCAGAAGACATCTATAAATAAAAAATTTAGGATGTTAGTATGAGTTATAAATGAAAGGTACATAAACGCGTCAAGGATATAGAGAACATGTACATATGTAATTGTATGTAATACCATTAAAACTAAACATACATATGACTTGAGTATACTAGCTACTAAGCATATAACTTAAGTATGTATACTAGCTACTAAACATATGAGAGTACCATAATTCAGTTCACAACACAAAGCTAAATGTAATTCCCCAGTAATGGTACTTCCAAGTAACTAAGTAAGGTAAACTTTACTTACAAGAATAGATATGCCAGTTCCACAAGGAAAGAAGGTTAGATTAGAATATGCTCATAATCTTCAATTACATCATGTACTCTGTATATTAGAAAACAAGAGTTTCATGTGTATGTGCACCCAACATATATGTAACAAAATAATTTCAGCCTAAAAATTCCAGATAAGATACACACATATATAAATGTATATCAGAACACATTCAAAAGAGATGGTTCTCAAGTCCACTGCAAAAACGGAATACAGTTCATATAACACCAAAAAAATTAATGAAGGGTTTCTTTTGGGAAAAAAGACCACCAACTTCTTAGTTTAATAAAACATTCAACATTTATTGGTTGCAACAAGACTTTCGAAATATAATGACTCACTAATTTGGTTCATTGTTCAAATCAAACATTATCATAAACAACATTACACATTACGACCAAGCAGCTTAATCAATGAATCATCCTTAGTTCTTAACAATGCAAATTTGGAATGACCCCTCAAATCAAATTACATAATCTGAACTATGCGCAAATAATGAGAAGATTTAAAGGTAAGTGCTAATTATTAGTGTTAAAATCAAAACTAGCATCAAACTATTCAAATAATTATGAAATTTCTAAATGGAGGCAAAAAAAGAATGAATATGGCAAACAAATTTATTTGGAATTCAGAAAAAAAAATTAAAGCAAATTTGTGATTATATTACAAATAACAGGTCCAATTAATAATAGCTATGATTATGATACCAAAAGTGTGAAAATATATAGAAGAGAACAAAGCTACATTACAAATCTGGCGAATTTTTTACAACTGAAAGAGCTTTTTATGGCTAAACTCATCTGAAAAGTATGTATCTTACCTGTGCAGGTAGCGGCGGCGGCTGTGGTGGTGGTGATGGTGGCGGCGGCGATTTCCCCCTCTTCTCTTCTCCCCCTTCTCCCTTTTCTCCCTCTTCTTTTCTCCCTCTTTTTTTTCTTCTGTTTTGCGTTCGAGAGTGACGAACTGGAACTGGTTAATTGAAATAGATCAGCGACCACAATCAGCGACCGCATGCGGTCGCTAATTTTAAATGATGTGGAAGTATCAGCTACCGTATTCGGTTGCTGATGGTAAGTCGTCGCAAATAACTAAGGCGCCAACATTTCCAGCCAATTTTTTTGGAGGTAAAATTGAACCAGCGACCGAGTAGCGACCAGGTGCGGTCGCTAATATAATCTAGCGACCAAATTCAAGGGCGATTGCTAATATCGGTCGCTAATAATACTATCTGCGACCGGAAGAGCGGTTACTGATACTTTTGGTCGCTGTTAGAGCATTTTCTTGTAGTGAATGTTAACTGATATAAAATCAAATTTAACATATAATAGGTCTCTTTAAAGGCATCATACAGTGAAAACTCACAAAATTCACGAACAAGCTAGATCCAACTAAAGTCAAACATCCACCAAGTTCAAGAGTCCAATCCGGGATACTTATGCTTTACTTTTCATTACGGGGGCTTTTTGCTCTTTTCCCGTTTTATTGTTTTTTTTGTTACTTTTTTTTAACCATGACTGTGCAATGTCTCATTTCATTAGGCTAACAGTGTCATCCTTTAGCGAGCTTTTGACCAACGACTCCCAGACCATATAAGACCTTAGGGCGCTAGGTTTTAAAATACCCCTTCGGGTGTACTTACTCAAGTAACAAAGGCCCCGAAACAAAACTAGCCACAGTAATTTTTTTTCTTTTTCTCTTTCTTTTTCTCTTTTTCCCCCAAACTTAAGTTTTTATCAAAATTTAGCCATCTCCGCCTATTCATGTCTTTCATTCCTTCACACTAGTATTATCCTTAAGAAATCCATTATGTATCAATTTAAACTTAATCAGTCAACATAGCTGTTATTAATGTGCTAACCTTAATTATACTAGTTTCAAACAGGAAAAGATTCAATTCATAACAAGAAATCACATCAAAGCCTGAATATTCAATACTATACTTATCTACTTAACTCCAGTCATATCATTGGCCAAAATAGACTTTTACTATCTAACAGTTGGAATCATGCAAATATAAACTAACCGCAACAAACATAGTAAACTAACTACTATTTTTGCGATTATTTTTTAAAATTTTTTACACAAAAAACTGAATGCAAAAACTAAATGTAAATAACCCGAAAATATAACGAACTACAATGTAAATAACTAACTATATGCAATACGACACTAAAATGTCCCCAAACTTAAACTAGACATTGTCCTCAATGACTGAAATAGAAAAAATTAAAGTAGAGGACTTCCCTGAAAATATAGCAATCTTCCTCCTTGCCCGCTAAGTTTGGAGAATAGGCTAAGCACATGGAACAAATTGGGCACCACACTTGAATTTGACTTGAATAACCTGTAAAACCATGATAGAAGCAATTTTATTAAATCCTAAATAAATGCAAATTCAAAACTACTAATATAAAACTTAATAAAAACTAAAAATAAAAATTAAACTTTGGTTGCCTCCCAATAAGCGCTTGTTTTATAGTCTCAGCTTGACTTTGTCTGGTCAATGCTATCCAATTCCTCTTCGAAAGTTGAGGAACCCTCCATCCATCAGAAATAATATAGCTTTTGGTAGGTTCCCATTTACGATAGCCATTGTATTAAAGTCACCTAGCATGCTTTCTTTAGATAAGATCGCATTCAAGAACGTCCAACATCTAGGTGTTTTTTCCATTGTGTCTGTGAATAGATTTTGGCATTGAGGCTTGTCAGACACAAAAATCTCTTCTTCTATCTTCTCCAACTCATTGAACCATGGCTTCGAAGTTGTACTCGCTTTTACGTCACAAGGAGTATTGCCGACGACATGACTACCTAGCGGACAAGGTTTTGCAAATCTAGCCGGACTCTTGAACTGTGGAGGAGAAGGCACTTGAGGCATAAATAACATTGGCTCATCATCATTGGTTCTCACAATTAGTTCTGCACCGACCTTGTTGTCATTATCCCCACTTGTCTCCTCTTTTTCATCTCGTGGCTCATCCAGTTGTAGATTTTGCTCGGGCTCACCATCGGGCTCATCATCAGTCTCGTTATCCATGTCATAGAGCCAAGTGTTTTGAGGACGGTTGTTCAACGCATCTGCTATCTGCCCCAATTGATTTTCCAGATTCTTTATTGACTCACCTTGGCTTTGTATATTTAGCTCTATTTGATTAAATTTTTTTTTCTTGTTCCTCGTACTCTTTTTCAAAAGATGTAATAAATTTTTCCAAGGCTTCCTCCCAATTTGAATGTTCTTCCTGTTGTAGTGGAGGTGGACACGAAAAATCCTGTGGGTATGTTGGACTTGGAGCATAAAATTGATCTTGATTGTTACTCCATGAAAAATTCGAGTGATACCCCCAATTCTGATGAAAGTTATTGGGATAGACATAACTGTTGGGATAATCACCCATATACTGTACCGGCTCGAAACTGATGGCGCATTGATGACTCATATGATTTCCAGCACAATAATCACAAGTAACCGCCACACTTTTACGACGTTGAGCTACAAAAGCGTTGACCATCTTCGAAAGTGTATCCATCTGTGATGACAATGTAAAAAGTTTCTCAAGTCTGTCAATCTCCACTTCCCTTGGTTGAGTCATGTTCGTGTATGGCCATTGATACGCAAAGTCATCCATGGTTCCTAAAAAGAGAGAAATATAGGAAGAGAATTAAAAATAAAAAAAACAAAAATGTTTAAATTAAGACTAATTTGATTAAAATTAATATTGGAAAATAATTTTAAACTTGTTGACCGTGTATACTTGTACGTATTCATTGATTGCGAAATCGATCAACACATCCATAGTTTCATATTGACACTGAAGCTCGTTACTAATGGATGCAAGCATGATGCATTGAGCCAACTGTGCATCATCTTGCCACTTTCTAAAATTAGCAATATCTTCCTCAGAGGCATTGTCTGCAACCATTACAGGGATAGGCGTATTAAGGACATAAGATAGCTTTTCAGTTATGAGAACTATTCTCAAAATCCTTTACCAATCCGTTTATTTCGGTCTGGTTAATTTAACATCTAATATGCTACGCAGTGATATTAATTTTAGACATTGTAAAATTCTGTAAATAAATTTGTTCTTAACAATATTTTAGCATATATTCTTTTATTAATTACCAAAATAATTTAGGTCTTGTTTTAAATTGGTATCTCCCACTATTTTCTTCAAACTATATTACCCTCACTTATATAGGTCGACAAAATCTAATTAAAGATTTGCTACTGAGAATAAGGATCTCATTTCAAATGTATATAGCCTTGTGGTGACACAACAAACTATATATAAATAAATAGGTAGACAACTCTTTTCAATTACATCAACTATTCAACTCCTTGTATTTTGCCTTTTAGATTATTTTGATCAAGTGGTGGCACATCCGAATCAAAATTATCCAAGTTAAGTCCAACCTATTACTCCATATATTCAAAAAAGAAAATATTGTCCTTGTGGTGACACAACAAAACAACATTGTTCAATTTTCTTTATAAGCATCAAATGTGATAAAATTAACATCTCAAAGAATTAAGATAAGCCTTGTGGTGACATAACAAAATTATAATAATTAATTGATACTCTATTATTTTTATCATGCTAGAAGGAAACGTTCGATATTCCAAATATCTTTGAACGCTTAGGACTTAATATAAAAAATTTGAGGAGTTTGTTATTAATTTGTCTCATCTTGTTTAACGCGCAGTCATATTTATATATATATATATATGTGTGTGTGTGTGTGTGTGTGTGTGTGTGTGTGATTCTATCCACAACAACCAGTTGTTGGGGAGCAACCCCTTTTGGCCCAGCCGCTATAACCTGTATCGGCCTTAGACAATTTTTTTTATAAGCCGCTACAGGTTGTAGCGGCTGTGCCAAAAGGGGTTTCTCCCAACAACCGGTTGTTGTGGATGGATACCCTATATATATATATAGTATAATCATGCACATATAAAATACTATATTCTATCCGGATTGATTATGGACTTTTATTCTAGTTTGGGTCACTAGAGCCACCAAGTGAATCAAAAGGTCAAACCCTAGGGGTGCAAGAATTAATATTTAAATATAACTATTACATTTAAATCCCGGGCTCCATTACAAACGGGTCTTCAAGCGCTCCATGATTCTTGATCTCCAATTTTTCAAAATTAATTCTAATTATTCCTATTACAAAACTATTCAAAATAAATAGAAACCTTGATCAGTAGTCAAGGGGAAGTACATAGGAGGAAGATATAATTTACATTCAGAAAAATTAGATATGACGAGGTACGCAGACCCCATTTAATAAAACTCATACATTTATGCATCCAACTAAAATAAAATCCAATCACATTGGTCAAATAGTCCAGAATCAATGTCATTTATTATCATACACATCACCATATGCATCAATAAATAAAATTTATCTCATGAATAATAAACATTCAATATATATATTGATATCATTTAATGAGCAAATTTAGTTAGTATAAAATCAAATTTTGAATCAAAATAAACTCCTTTATTTTAATCCAAATTTAAATCAAAATAAACCTCTTTTATTTTAATTTATCCAATTTTGAATAAAATAAACTATTTTATTTTAATCAAATTCTTTAATCAAAATAAACTCATTTATTTTAATTAATTATGAAATCCAATTACAAGTAAAAAAAACTTTTATTAAAGGAAACATGGATTCTCTTTCCTATTCATAAATAAACACCTTTATTTTGAATAATATGAAATCTTATTCCATATCTAAATAAACTCTTTTATTTAAGGAAATACAGATTCTTTTTTCCAATTCACAAATAAACTCCTTTATTTTGAATAATATGAAATCTTATTTCATATCTAAATAAACTCCTTTATTTAAGGAAACATGAAATCTAATTTCAACTCCAATTAGTTATCATGGAATCCAATTCCAACTCTAATTAGTTAGCATGAAATCTAATTTTAAAATTAAAATAAACTCTTTATTTCAAGATTAAAATAAACTTTTTATTTTAAAATTAAAATAAACTTTCTATTTTAATTATAAAATTATTAAGGCTATTATATATATATATATATATATATATATATATATATATATATATATATATATATATATATATATATATAGAGTCCGGATCAGGTCCGGACTCCCGGATTTTGTTAAAAGCCGGACCTTTTTTTTTTTTTTTTTTTGCTTTTTTTTTTGAAACAACTAAAAAAAAAATTTTATGGAATTGGAATTTTTACATTATACAGTGTTTTGGGTGTGATTTGGATGCCTATAACAAAACATGTCTGTACAGTCTGGGCAGACTGTACATACATTGGTTGGTGTAGGTATTAAAAACACACCCAAAACAATGTATTATGGAAAAATTTTAGTTCCATAATTTTTTTTTTTAGTTGTTCTATCAAAAAAAAAAAAAATTTTGGGTCCGAATTTTCTCCCGTTCGGGAGGTCCGGACCTGATCTAATTTCTATATATATATATATATATATATATTGATATGCCTTGGATTTAGGATTTCCTTGAACTGTTTTTTGATGCCTTGGATTCAGTATGATTATTATATGATTACGTTATTATATATATATATATATATATATATATATATATATATATATATATATATATATATATATATATATATATATATATATATAATAACGTAATCATATAATAATCATACTGAATCCAAGGCATCAAAAAACAGTTCAAGGAAATCCTAAATCCAAGGCATATCAATTTCTTGATACATATCACATTCAATGAAATCCCTTGCCACGTGATTAAGACAGCGGAAAAAATAAAAAAAAATACAGCTCACGTTTTTTTCTTAAATAAATTTTATACAACATAATTATGTCCAATAAAATTGTTCTAAATACATATCAGTATACATATCAAATTATCATAATTAATAATTCACATAAAGGTTTGGCTCTGATGCCACTGTTATGTAATATTCATGAACGCAATCAAATTGCACAAAGTAAGCAGAAACGTGGAAAATCAGAGTTTTAAAATTTTACAAATCATATACCTGGATCATCCTTTATGCACAATTATTAATTAAACGAAAAGATAAAGAACAAGAATCATACCCTTGAAGATTCGAGCTTCCTCAGGTATAAGTTCACCTCCAAATCCTTTCGCGTTCAACTTGAATTCACTAGGTTTGGTTCCTTCTTTTGATCAACGTTATCCACCCAAATGTTTGGCCTCTAGAGGTGATCCACCAAGGAAGAAGAAAGATTCAAGAAGATGAGTGTTTGGCAAAATCCTAATTTTTCTATCTCTCAAAAGGAGCATACTCTCCAACAATTGGAATCACATATATCTGATATCTGATATAAGACTCCTCTTATAAAGATATCAGGTAACCCTATTTAATTAAAAATAAGGTATTATTTATTTAATTAAATTCTTTTAATTAAATGAGCTTCCTAATCTTATTAGGGATAATTAATTAAACTCTTTTAACTAACTTTCCCTGCTAATCCTATTAGGAATAAATGAGAGTACTTATATTAAATTAATTCCTAAACTCTTTTAGAAATTAAAATAATAATTGTAATAATATTAATAAGACTCCTCTTATTAATTTATATTTAATATTTCTAAAATATTAAATAATAAATATTAAGCTATTTAATTTATTCTATCACCATAGATTAAATTAAATATGCTTAACATATTATTATGATTATGCCATTAACTTCTTAAATAATTATTCTTCTTTTTATGGTGTGACCCTTTAGGTTCTCCATATTAAACCGGTTGTGAATAAATCAATTAGAATAATTCTAATCTTATTTAAATAAATAAATTAAACTATTAATTTATTTAAATAAATAATATTTATTTTACAATAGAGTTAAGCCTCCCTAGTGATCAACGACTTTTCAGATAATAAAGATTTCAATATTAATCATAAAAGAACTTTTGACCGTACAATTCAATCCTTCTACTATAAAATGTCCCAATTAAATATAAGACATGAAATTACTGTCAAGTCTTATTTTATTTACTTATATGTATTTCGACTCTTAAATGTACAACTCCAAATAATGTAAATTAAAAACTCCTTTCTAATTTCATTCTGCCTTGGACAAGGACTGCTGAGTTGTCATTTATCCAATCACATAGGACATTTCTCTTCTTTTACTAGAAGTGGTAGATTCTTTATTGATCATACATTATCTCCATGTATAACTTATTATACCCAAGCATACCCTTTGATATGCCCTAAGGTTCTTAAGGAATAAGTCAAAGTATAACTCATCATACACAAGATACTATGATGATCTCAAGTCCTTAGTGAGTATTGGTATTCCTTAGCGAGTGTTGGTCGTTTTACCGATCAATATATGTGTGCAAGTATACACGGTCAACAAGTAATAAAGAGTAAGTAAAGTATCGTTCCCATGGAGAATTAACTAATAAAGTTTACCAAGCACTAACCCATAACTATTTCAATCTTATTTAAACAAATGATACAATATAGTAATGAAAATTATGAATTTAAATAATACTAACTATCCCTAGAATGAGACTAGATAATGAAGACTTGAGATTACAATTTCCCCTATTGAATCATTCAAATCCACACACTTCATGATAAGCCAAATTACTTGTACCGGATTGTTAGTCGAGAACACGAAAGTAAAGTACAACCATATCTCAATATACCATACTCATATCACATATAATCCACAGTTGATAGAATACACATGAATACCCACATTATTCTATATCATGCAATTACACTACATGCAATTAACTATATGTAACATGAAATTACTCTATATCATGCAATTACACTACATGCTCTAAACTAATAACTAAACCCAATACCCCCAAACTTAAAATGAAAAATGACCTCATTGTAATTAAAAGTGAAAGAATACTCCCCTAAGTGACAATGTCATCTCTTTTTGCCTCCTCAAGATCCGATGGTATATCAGGCGATGGATAAGTTTGAGATATTCTATAGTTGGAAACTGAGTGTGGACTTCTAATTGTCCAAATGCTTGAGTCAGAAATTCTAAAAATTGAGCAGTGTTTATTTTCTATGACGTAGCTATGGCGCGGCCACGCGGTGTTTGGCTTGTAATTGGGCGCGGCCGCGCGACCCTGTACTTTAGCAGCTTCAGTTTTTGACTTCTGTTTGATCCTGAATGCTTATAGCAATTGGATTGAACTTGAGAGGAGAAACAATCAAACTATTATTAATACTTACAACTATCTAACATCTACTAAATATGGAAATGTAAATAAGAATTAAACAAGGAAGGAGAAAGATTGGATGGGGTGCCTCCCATCTAACGCTCGGTTTATAGTCCGTTAGCTGGACTATTTTCTTGACACCGCTATCTGATTCCTCTACGATAAGCTAGGAACCCTCCATCCATTAGAACCACTATGTTCTTTGGAAGGTTCCCCATCATGAGAGTCTTCAGATTGAAGCCACCTAGCATATTTCCTATACATGATGTCCCCAGTTCTATTACATAGCCAGGTGCTCCTTTTGTTGTATTTGTGAATAGATTTTTGCATTGAGGCATGACAGATACAACAAGATTTTCTTCTTCTATTATCTCTTCCTCATCCCACCATGGTTTGTAAGAGGCCTCATAATCGTAGAAATTCTTGCTTTGGATGCGACTACCAAGTGGACATGGGTGTGCAAAATTCACTAAAATTTTCAACTCAAACTGAGAAGGCACTTGGGGTATTATACAAGTCAGCTCATGTTCTTCATTTTCCATACCCCCATTTGTCTCCTCAATGTCCACTCCTTTCAGTTCATTCAGTGGCATGTACAATTCTGGCTCTCCGTCAGTTTCATCGTTCATGTCATAGCACCAATTTTTTGGAGGGCGATTCTTCAAGGCTTCGAACATTTGATCCATATGATTCTGAAGATTTCGAATTGACCTATCTTGTTCAATCATCTTCTCCTCAGTTGATGCTACAAATTTTAACCACAAATCCTCTAATCTTGAATTATCTTGTTCAGTTTCAAAATCCATGTATTGAGGACCATTCATTGAGGAGTTAGTGAGTTGTTCCATCTGTCTGTTAAGATTTTGGTTTGATAACTCCTGACTCATCATCATCTCTTCATGGTCTGCTATGCTTTTTGACATGAATTCCTTCAACCTTGAATTTTTTTCTTGTTGCATTGGAGCTGGATATGAGAAATCCGATGGATGTGTTGGACTTGGAATGTAGTGTTGGTCTTGATAGTTATAACTCCATTCATAATCTGGGTGATACCCCCAACCTTGATGATAATTGGGATAAACATAGTTGTTGAGGTAATCACCCCCAAACTGTACTTGTCCAGCACTGATGTTGCACTATAACTCAGATGATCGCCATCACAATATTCACATGTAACTACTATCTCTCGAGTGCGTTGGGCTGAAAGAATATCCAACCTCTCCGAAAGTGTTGTAATTTGTGCTGACAATGTAGAAAATACATTGAGTCCTTCAGTTCTTGTGTCCCTTGGTAGAATCATATTTGTATAAGGCTATTGATAAGCAAAGTCATCCATGGTACCTGAAAAGAGAAAAATATAGGAAGATAATTAAAATAAAATAAAATGTTTAAATTAAGACTAATTTGATTGAAATTAATGTTGGCAAAAATTATTAAAATAATTCCCCGGCAACGGCGCCAAAAATTTATTGGTCGTTTTACCGATCAATATATGCGTGCAAGTATACACAGTCAACAAGTAATAAAGAGTAAGTAAAGTATCGTTCCCATGGAGAATTAACTAATAAAGTTTACCAAGCACTAACCTATAACCATTTCAATCTTATTTAAACAAATGATACAATATAGTGTTGAAAACTATGAAATTAAATAATACTAACTATCCCTAGAATGAGACTAGATAATGAAGACTTGAGATTACAATTTCCCCTATTAAATCATTCAAATCCACACACTTCATGATAAGCCAAATTACTTGTACTGGATTGTTAGTCGAGAACACGAAAGTAAAGTACAACCATATCTCAATGTACCATACTCATATCACATATAATCCACAGTTGATAGAATACACATGAATACCCACATTACCTAAACCACTATATGTCTATGCGATTTATAAATAATTAGGGTTTAAGCCCAAATTCTCAATTGACTATGAGTGGTGCTTTGATATATGTCTATCCTAAGCACAAATCATACATCCCTTCACAATGTATCACATACAATCAAATGCTATCAAGATTAAATCTAAACCCATACTTCGTCTTTCAAGTTCATATGAGTTATCACAGTAATTGATGGCCAATCAACTAAGCAAATAAGCATGAATCTTAATAGACAATCCCATAGCAATCAATAAGGTTAACAATGAAGTATATCGAAATAAACTAAGCAATAGACTCCATTGCAATCCCAAAATAGAGTTTTGTTCATCATAGAATCAAAATCCATTATCCACAATGGATTACACATTGAGAAATAAAGATAGAAGTAAAGAGAAGTTAGAGAATTAAGAATGCAAATTTGATCTCTCTTGCTCCAATTATGAATTTCCTATACTTTCCAATTGCTTCAATCTTCAACTCTAATATAATCTAACCAAGAAAGAGAAGAAAAGAGCATATGTCATGTAGATTCATCCCCAAAGGGTGGAATCTCTTTACATGTTGAAAATATGTCTAATATGTAATCCCTAATTGAACTCCTCTATCAATTACGTTCCTCTCGCACTATCTAGTGAAAAAGTCATCTTTAGTCAACTTTCAAAGTGGCGAAGTCGCATAAGAATTGACCTGAAGTTGGGTACGCCCGCGCTCAAATGTTAAATCGCACTTTTTTGCTCCAGGGACTAGCGCGGCCGTGTAGGAAATACAGTACAAACTCGAGTGCCCCCGCGGTTGATTTTCTGCTGCAGTGTCCTCTGGTAAAATGGCTATAACTTTTGATCCGCGAAGAGTTATGGGGCGTGCCACCTATCAAATTGAAACTATCGACGAGCTCTAAAACTTTAATTCTTTAAGAATTGAGAAATAATGGACTCATGAAGTCTGAAAATGGATTGCAAGTGATAGCTATGCAAATGGCCATCCAAAATAGTGACGTTCAACGTTCGTTGGAACAAATGTCATAACTCTTGCATCCGAGCTCCGATTAGAATGATTCAAGATGTTCTGGAAAGCTTAAAAGAAGCTCTACAACATAGTCCAAGTTCAAAGCCAAGAACATGAAATGAACATGATAGCCCAAATGATATCCGAATTGCTTTTCCTTACGTTTTCATACCAATAGTCACTCACATCGTTCCCAAGCATAAGATCTACAAAATGAACGCAAAATGCATGAAAAGTAACTAAAAAACATGAGTATAAACAACTAATTCAAGTAACAGATACCAGATAAGTAGGTATAAAACCTACTTATCAGCGAGCCACGTTCTGTGAACTTATTCTCTAATAAGCACCTACATACTTGCTTTAGTGTCTCCACACAAATGATCATGAGATCAATCATCCTCATCCAATGAGCAAGTAACGTATGTACTAATCTATCCGGATTTACTAATCCCCAATTTAGTAATCCAACGATTGGGAACTATTTTAGTTTTAAGCTTTTTAAGAATTTAGACCTCATTAGATTGAAAATCATCATTATTCTAAAAGAATTGCTTAAAACTATGGGATTATAACATATTATAAAACATCATCATGTAGATAATTAAAAGCCTTTAATAAAATAATAATTTTTATTAATAAATGAATAAGATTGTTATAAAGTATATGCTTTATCATCAAAAAATATGATTAGCTTGTGTTCATACTACTTTCACTATCTTTGCAATGATCACTAGTCAAAGCCCAACTAAAGCCATTATTCACCCAATGATTCGGCCCAATACTTTCTAGACCCGGGCCCAACATGTCTAAAGTATTATGGCCCAACATTGTTGATGGACAAGTTTAAAACCATCCTATGTAGGCTTAGTTGATATATGCTTGGTTTTGATGATAGATGTATAACTAAGGGAATGAATCCATTTTTGAACGGAGTAAAAATCTCAAGTAACGAAGTTATGGCGAAATTTATAAGATTAGACGATAATTGTCGAAATCGTAAAATTCTCAGAATGAAAGTCAAAAGTCGTCGTTTAACTCGAAAACTTTAGTTTTCAATGACGTATCTTAGAACTTTGCATTTTAGAGTTGTGGACTCAAGAATTGTCGAATTCCGACTTAAAACGAAGAAACTAGCTTTGAACGTTCATGAACGTTTAACGAACACGTAATAAGAAATTTAAATAGTGAATTTAACGTTGTTAGAGATTATGCCCTAGAGGCCAATTATTTGATATAATTGCTTAACGTTTTGATATTATATTTGATTGCATAAATGAATGCTTTTATTATGATTTTATTTACTGCGTTATATAAATGACAACATAATAAAAATCCTTAGAATAGTGATACAAATTATATAGTTGCAAGTATGTGACTTGAACATGAGATTATATAATTATTATTAGTATCATTGTTCTTAAATGTCTCTAGTCGAGTATCATTGTTGATGGGACAACAATAATGCATTGAGACTAGTATGTGGATTGACTGATGGCCAAATCTCAATGGTCATAAATATATGAGATATTAAGTCAATGCATAGGTATATGTTAGAGAACGATGTACTGGACAGACCCACCATGAGAATTCTACGTGGAACATTTTGTAAAATGTCATTGGCAATTCTCATAGTGACAATGATGTAATGGTCCTCCGACCTGAAATCATTATATTACTACACGGGAATTTATGTACTTTGATATCATCAAATGTCACCTTTAACAGGGTGGACTATAAAGGTGATTATTGGGTACATCATGAATCGTGTGAGGAATATGAGTGATCTAGATGGAATTTAACCTTCGTATATATTAGTGATGATATCCATAGGCCTCTTGATTGAGTAGGACTATGAAATGCATGGCCACGCTCAAATAGTGATTTGTTTCATATAGTCTACTCATTGATCAAGAAAACTCAGATTAAATTATGAAGAGTATGACAGATTCCATGACTCGAGTTTAATCTTGGATATTAAGGTTAAAAGGATTAGATTACATTGAAACATTGGTCACGAAAAGGTTGCATCGAATCATCGATCTTATTATTACTTGGGTAGCAGTGATGCATTACTAGATGCCGCTCACTGTTTATAATTTTATAATATGATTTTAAAATTATTGCCAACGTAATAATAACCTATAGGGTCACACACATAGAACGTTATTAAAAGGGAATTAATTTAAAGGATTTAAATATATCAATATGATTGATAGTATTTAAATTACGAATTTAAATTAATAGGATAATTTATATATATAGGTATATTAATTAAGTAAGACTTAATTAAGATATATATATATATATATATATATATATATATATATATATATATATATAAATTCGGATTTTACAAATTAGGGTTTTGAATAGTGGTTTTTAATTCGCTATATATATGATATGTAGCCTCCACTTTGGATACAACTCACTTCACAATCCAAACCCTAGCCACTCTTTAGAGAGAGACTAGAGAGAAAAATCAGAAATCCATCCTTGGTGGCTAGTACCACAACTTCCTTCTTCTGCAGATCGTAGGACGATTCGTGCATAGCGTTCGTGTGGATACCGTAGAGACGCAGTCCGCTTCAATTGCGTTGGAGATTCGACCGGATCGGTTCTAGCAAATCAAATCGGTAAAATTTCTATCCTCTAAATTAATTGATTTTCGCATGGATCCTATTTTGGGGTTTCGGAAATTACTTTGAATTGTTCAATTTTCGCTGCGTTTTTCTGTACCGAAACCCAACAAACGTTAACAGATTCAAAAACTTAAGTTGTCCTAATGAAATTGTAGTATACGAGATATGTGAGATAACGGCTTTTGAACGAGCCAATTTTGATTTATAGCGATTAAGTTATGAGCTCAGAATGATTAGAATTGAAAAACTTAAAAAAAAATTTCAAAGGCTCAGGGCCGGCACCGCAGTGCCGCCCAAGCCTATGAAGATGGTGCTGCAGCGCCATCCCTAGATCCCAGACACTGATGAGTCACACTACAGCGCGACCTATACTAAGGAAACTGGCGCTAGGAAAGAGGCAGAGAAGAATGATAATGAATAAAAATAAAAAGGAAGTTGATTGAAGGTGAATTATGACCTTAATTAAACTTAAAGTAACATCATTAAGGATGATTAAAGCCTTAAGATTAACAACTAAAAGTTAACGAAAGGTTACGAGAACGTAAACACAAAGTAAGTTTAATAATACGAAATCGTATGCACGTTGAATGAATGTTTGATATTAATTGAAATGTAATTACTTAAGAATTGAATAAATAAGATTACTTATAACAACAAAATGTTATAAAGTCATAATGAATGTTAACTAACCTAATGAATGTTAATAAGTTAAGTAAATGGATAGTTAGACCGAGAAGAAGGAGAAGATAGGTTAATGACAATACTTGTTGATTGTTTATGACCTAATGTGGAATGTTGTGTAATTATGTGATGTAGAATCTATAAAAACTCAAAAGGGAAGTGAATTAACAATATAAGACGCTAAAGGCAAGTGTTCTAAACCCTTGTCTATACTTATTTTGGATAAGCTTTATGATTCATGTATCTTACGCATGAATTAATGTACAAGGAAGTAGAAGCCAATTCCTTCGGCTAGACTTAATGTATTTTATGGATTTCATTATAATCTATCAAAATATTATTGATGTTGTTATCTTATGCCAATTGTTTGGTATGGATTTTAAGAAAGACTGAGTATAAATAAATAAATATTTTGTCACCAATCGACAGGCACGTGAGGTTGTCAAAACTTAAACATAGATACATTTAATGTAGTAGTGTTGTATAACATAGAGTACTATAGGCTGATCACCTAGACGTGCTCGTAAGAAATGTTGAACTTACGGACTTAGTGTTGGGTTGTCTTTTTTAAAGAAAGAATGAAATGCTCAAGTTCTTGGACTAAAATCAAGGTTTAACAAATGTTGTTCATTGTTAAACATTTTAAAGAAAAGAGAAGTGCTATTTTGAATTATCTATAGTACTTCATAACTATTGATTTAGTTATAAAAGATATATATATATATATATATATATATATATATATATATATATATTCATATTATGACGCCTCCAAAATAGGTATACATCACCCATTCTGAGTCGCCAATTACATGGTACAAAAATAACTACAACTTCATTAATACAATTATCGTGCAAAATACGACAACACATAATCTGTGAGTTTAAATACAAATATTATCTTTTAGACAATATCCAAACTCAGATAAAGTCCTCATTACAATTATTGACACACTATTTTACAAAAAATAATGAGGACTGCTAAAACAACTGTCTATGGCCATCACTCTATACTTCGACTGATTCCTGCTATATTCTCGCTTCTTGAGGAAAAAAATGGAACAAAAAAGAAAAGGGTCAGTTCAACTAGTCCGGTAAAGAATATTATGAGTAAGATAATGTACAACAAATTATCCTTAGTCCTAAACAGGGAAAAATCTGATAGTATATAATAGACAACAAGTTTTAGATCAACAACTGCAACGAAAATAACAATTCATTAGAAGAGTTAAGTAGAGAATGAAATCTACCATCATCTATGAATTTAAAAGTTCATCATCAATATTTTATCCCTGTAAAATAAATCAATATACATCTTGAATCAAATATTCATCTTTGCACTACGGGCCAAAGATATTCATTTGTATCACCAGTTGGTCATGTTCATCTCAACACTTGATCATCTTTGCACTACGGGCCAAAGATATTCATCAGGTAATCATTCATCTTTGCACTACAGGCCAAAGATATTCAGTTATATCATCATTTAGGACCGAAGATGATGAAAAAATGTTTTTATGAAACGAATCTAGTGAGACAAAAGAACAACGATTAGGGATTCGTACTTTAGATAATCCAAGTTCAAAAACGCTCCATAATAAACCATAGTGGAGTAAAATTCAAGAATGAAGATCAAAACATGGATACAATCAAAGATAATAACCATAATAGACATCTTAGACAAAGAAGAGAAAATTTCATTTTTCTGTGAATAGTACCGTATTCGTGAATAGTACCGTATACGTGAATAGTGTCGTATACATGAATAGTAACTCCGACACAAAAAGGTAGAAATTCCACAATAAAATTCATATCAATATTTTAGCATAATGATATTGAAGAAAATAATATTATTTACGAAGAAAATAACATCACTTACCTCAAAAAAATAGTATTTCTGGCTGGAATATCAGATGAAATGTTGAAGGAAACTTTCACTGAATAGTAACTTTCAAAGTATCTAAATACTCACAAAATACGCTCGATAATATATATAGAGAGAAAACTTATTTCTGGTGTGATTTTTAATTCTAACTAAGCAACCTATTTATAGGAAAATGCTAGAACGCCAAAGGAGACTAAATTAATAAAATAATATATTCTTATAACCATTCAAGCACGCCACTGACCAGCCCTCCACTTTTGAACACAAATTTTCAGCACATGTTTTAAAAAAAAAAAATTGGGTCCTACCCATAATTTTAATAAAAACATTTAATTTCTGAAACTTCAATAATTCATAATAAATAGTTCTTTTCTCAGAAAATACGAATTTTATGTCCATTCCATAGGAAATCAAATTCTCTACAACTTTGTAGCTTTAAGTGTTTCCAAATTCCAAATGAAAAATGACCGAAATCTACAAATGGACGATTTTTAATACCTCCATTCCAAAAAAATACCGATAAAACACCCGGCATTAATTCCTTCATTTATATCCACACAAAATAAATATTTTCCTATCCATCTTTTATGTTCACATAAAATAAATATTTTCTTATCATATAAATCAATAATTAATTATTCACAAATAATATTACAGAATCACAATTATGACAACTAGGTCGTTTCCAGGAAAGAGGGGGCTTTTCGATAAGGATTTAAAATTCAGATAAGGCACACTTAGAAGGGGGGGGGTTTAATAAGTGTGGATATAAACTATAACCAATTTAAAAATTTTAAACCAAATTATTGAATATAGCCTACTATATTGATGAATGCAGCTTGCTGAATAAATATAGTCTACCGAATTAAATTTTTGTTTAAGAAAATATCTTGGTGATTTTATAAATGTTAATAACAAAATTTCTTTCGATGAATCAAATAATTAAATTACTCAAAGTTGATTATTTTGAGTGAAAATAAATTTAAGCAGGCAATAAAAATAACACCAAGATTTTTACATGGTTTAGCTATTACCCTCTATAATAATAGCCTACTCCACGTCTAATACCAACTAGTATTGGAGACTCACTTTTATTTCTTTAAAAGGCTCTTGTTACAAATCAGATTCTATAAAACTGAATTATAATAATTCACTTGAGCACTCTTGCTCCTTGTGCACTAATTCACCCCTTAAGCACCTATGCTTCCTTGAACCTGTTTGTAAACAAACCTTAATCCACCTGGATTAAATTCCCTTAGACAACACTTTGTCTAAAAAAAATTAAGATTATAATAATAGAGGTTTAATGATCAAAGCAAATAAATAATTTAACAATGCAAGGCTCAACTAATGAATGCAATGATCAAATAGAAAAAGTAAAAGATATCACCAATTTATGGCCACAAAAATTGCTGATTATTAATCTGAGTATAAAAGCATAACAACTGGAAATATTGCACCAAAAATAATGAAATAACTTCTCAAATATGTAAGTGCAATAATTAATTCAAGTGATGTAAGTGTTGTAATTTTTCACTGATATCAGTACTTCTTTTTATAGCCTAGAAAAAATATATTACCGTTGCTAATTTTGTTCAGTTTATCAAACTTTGTTTACGTTGCCAACTGCTAAGTAACGTTTCAAAAATACACCCGTTAATGGCTAAGGAATGACAAAACCAATTATCTTTGGTAGTTACAAATATGTGTTGGACTCTTTCAATAATAATAATCCAAAATTGAGTCTAAGTCAGATACAAAGAGTAATTCAAGACTTTATTCCCATAAAGTTTGTCGCCAACAGTTATCATGATAGTAACGTAACAAATTCCAACTCTTCAAAGATAATCATGATTTCATATTTCCAAGGCTTGTACTCATTTAATCTAATAAAACTCTATCGCCATACTGTCTTTTCATTTTATCAAGATATGTTTTACACAAATATCAAGATATGGAGATTTAATACGGACAAGACTATTATGTATGCATGCTAATAAAATTAGACCACTTAAAAACAGTTTAGAAATGAATAATATATTTTAGACATGAACAAAATATTAAATTATAATTTAGTGCACACATAAAATGTCCTAGAGCCTTGAATTAAAAAATTAAATATTTGCAATGACCTTACATATTTTTCTTAAGACTCAAAATTCTTCAATCTTCTTGAATAATTTCCTGAAATAATTCTTGAAACATTTTCCTGAAACTCACAATAAAGAATTTAGTACCAATGAATAAGTCATCATTAAAACATTAGGTTAATAGAATGTGATATAATCAACATGATTTTTCCTTACTGGCGCGCAATTAGGTGACCAAATCTCTTTTCGAGATAGAACTTCCTTAGACATTGCCAATAATGTTATCTAATAATATTATTCAAATAATATAAATTATTGATCTGATAATGGAAAATACTGTGCAATGATAATTATTGAAACAATAATAATATAAAATATCAACGCAACAATTATTTAATCAATAAAATAAAATATTAAACAGTAATTACTGTAACAATTATTGAGTAGTGCCTTCATACGTAAGAATCAATAATTCAAAAATACTGTGCAATATCGTGTGCTACTGTGCAACCACACGTATTACTGTATTTTAACCACCAGGTAATCAAATAGTTTTAACGGTAACAATTGCGCCGTTATTTATAAAAACTAAAACTTATCGTTTTCTTCATCCGACCATTTTTCATTATAGAACCCACAAATGGCTGCGCCGTCATACGAATATTCCCTGACAACAAGAATATTCCACGATCAAACGAATATTCCCCGACAACAATGAATATTTTATAACCACTTGCTTATTTTGTAAAATTTTCACATTTCACCCATAACCAAAGTATTATATCAAATTAACTCATTATTTTAAGATAATGAATAGAGGAAATTTAATTTTATTTATAATAAGTTGGGGTCTTACACATATGATTCAAATATTTGTGCAATTGTATTATCACACTAAAAGTTTTACCTAACACACATTTGTGCAATTTTAAAACTATAAAATATTTTTTAATGTAACTTCTTGTATTGCAAGAAGATAATATAGGGATGATGGGCACTCGAGACATAAAATAAGAATTGAGCGTCAAATTTTTTTATTTTTATCATAAACTGTTACAAAACCTTATTAAAAACCAGTTAAAATATATTACTCTCCCTTTATAATAAGAAATGAGTAAATTGTAAGTTCATATTTCCTTGTAAGTTTATTATTAATTTTTAAAAATTAAGTTAAAATATTTTCCAACTCAAATTTGATATTTATGGTTCATTAAAATTTACAAAAAATATTTTATATAATTAGTACGATTTTTAGATGATTTATAATATTTAATATTTTATTGATTAAAATTAAAATAATATATATTAATTTTATGTTTAAAAATATTTTAAAATTTAAAATAATTTTATAACGAATAAAATTTTTTGATTGTATTTTCTTTCCATAGTTCTTTTTCTGAAAATACGTTGCCTTCCCTACCTTACCTCACCTTTTTGAATCCTTAAAAGGTTGTGAGTTGTTAATTTAACTACTATGTAAGTGTTAACACCAAGATCTTTCCACGCGCCTCAATCACGTAACACGCGTCTATATCATGTACAGTAAACACGACAACACCAAAAGCTTGACGGCTTCGACCGTCGGGGGATAGCTCCGACGTGAGAGTCAGTACAGGCGATCACAAGGTTAACAATGGAGGATAACATCTCTAGTGTATTGAGAGAGAGAGAGAGAGTTATTAGTTGTTAGTGTGTATACCTTTTTCTTGAAGACTTCCTTGCTATGTTATGCTCTCTAGCCCGGTTTAGCGTGCCACCCACTACCTCTGACACAGCCCCCTGATCTGGTAGTTTCTGCCGACTGGGTACAGTCCACCCACTACCTATAATCACTGTTTGCTACCGTCGGCCGTCCAAGAATCCCGTCCACATTAATGCATGGCAGATACAATAGTCAATTGTCATGTTTTTTTATCATTATCGGTCAAAGATGGAGATTTTTAATATCTAATGGGTCAGCCCACTAATCCGACCCGGTCTTATAAGGTCTCAACAGGAATAAGATGGTGACTAAGCCCAATAACTTTTAGGACCCAATAGTAGAGACCCAATGGACTAACCAAATAAATAAGCCCAACCCTTTTGGCCCAATAGGAGATATATCATGATCCAACATTGCCCCTTAGTTTTTTATTAAACAGACTATTTAATAGGAAACTATAAACGATCTATGATATGAAAAATTTAATAGGATCAAAAGAGGCCAAAACTGACATCTACCAACGCCCAAATGGTAAAAAATCAAAATAATAAGGTAGGTAGGTTGAAACCGGAAGCCCAATATAAAAGACCCAAATTGATAAATATCTAAGGCTGGAACCGGACGCTACCCCTTCCAATTCCTCATCATTACCAGAAATTAAATGTGCCGCCTTCTTAATTCGTGCAACTATTTATATAAAAAGTAAAATTTCCAAAAATTGACGGTTTTACCTGCCAATTTGAAATTCAGACGCCTGATCTTTTGATTTTTCCCCTCCAAACTCTCTTCTTCTCTATAAAGTCTCAACAATGGTGACCCTAAATTCCAACCAGAGTTCTCCACTCCGTGTAATCCCAATCACAACTGTCCTACCTAGCCCTAACCCCACTGAAAAAGCATCGGGGCCAAACCCTAAGGCCTCGAGTCCAAGTAAGAAATCTCTACCTCTGAAATCTCTTCCTAACCCCTCTGAATTTTTCAAGAACAAAGACCAATATCCCCATGCCAACACTCCTTATGCTGTTTCTGAGATTGAGTTGTGAAAGATTAAAGCTCGTTATCATATCCCCGACACCCATTTAATAAGAGCCCCAAGCCTGATGAGAAGATGTACCAACGTCCAGATGGATGGACGGCTGTTATAGTGACCTTAATTGAAAAGGAACTTCGTTTCCCACTTCACATTTTATTGGTTACCCTCCTAGGGTTCATTGGTGTTGGATTCGCCCAATTGGTTCCAAACTCATACATCTACATCTTAGCATTCATAGCTTTCTGCCATGAATTAGGCGTCGAACCCACCCTTGATTTCTTCTTTACCATTTACAGGGTTGCCCAATCTAGAGAGAAAGGGTTTAAGGTTTTAGGCAAACAAGCACCGAAGGCGGGTGAAAAGTTCAAGAGGCGTTCTTTGATAAACACTCCTTTGAGCAATAAGGGATGGCACGAGAAATGGTTTTTTATCAAAGGACCTGAAATTGCCTCATTACCGAACTAGGCTACTGACGAAAAAGTGTATGCAGATTTTGGTGATATCTCTAACGAAAGAGTGAACGAGATGATAGAGCTTTTTGGGAATTTCCCACTGGAAGAATGGAAACATGGACTTCTCTCCAAACAGGCATGGCTTTATGATCATAAGCGTAAGTACCGAACTACTTTTGCGAATATTTTTGTGAAATCTTTAATAACATTGGCCCTGATTTGTCGGTACATAATCTTTACAGTGTCTTTGATTAAACCGAACTCTTCAGAGGTAAAAGAGTTTGAAGACTTTTGGCTGGGAAGACTACGGAAACAAATGAGGAGATCCCAACAGAATAATCCCCTCAAGTCAATCCTCCCACTACTGAAACTTCCACCGTCGATCCTCAATTTAACGAACCACAAATCGATGAGCCCATTCCACCCAAAGAATCCCTCAAGCCCCGGCGAAGAAAGAGAGCTGCTAGGAGATCCAGATCCACTCGCCCAGAAACATACCCTAAAATAGATACGGAAGCGAACCCAGAGGCAAACCCTTCATCTGCACCCACTCTCACACCTCCTGAACCTACTCCAACCAGGGGAAGTCTGTTTGACATACCACTACACGAACGGGCAAAAGTCCTTCGTATCAAGAAATTGAGGACCAAAATTACCCCCTTAACTATTGATGACCTTCGAGTTCCTTCCTCTTCGACCGACATTCCTCCAACCTTCCCCACTAAAATTCAAGTGTCAGATGACAACGAGCCGATCGAGCCAACCCCCACACTCTCTCGCAAAAGGAAGCAATGATCAGATAGTCACCCAGGCTCATCTTCTGTCCCTTCACCGGTTCGTGACCCTATTCCTGCTCGATCACCTTCCCCTAAAAACATATATATAGATCCATCACCATCTCATTATAAAACCATGCCCTCCCCCACAAGGTCATCATCGCCCGAGTTTCAAAATGATGCTATGACATCCCCAACCATGTGGCCTCGGTTTGATGCGAATTTCCCCTTTCAACTGGTCGATGCTTTCATTCGGGAAACCGATGATCAATGATTCGGTAACAGTTTGAACGGGGATCTGCTTAGGGAAGGGATGAGCTATCTGGTGAAGGTGAATGGTTTTCTCTTAGTTTCTGTATTTATCTTTACACTTAGATATTTGATATTGATCAAACAATGTTGAACATATGTAGGCAAATGCTGTATTCAGACGTTTATGTCCAAGGTCTGTTGAAACTGAAGCCGAAGAGGCGGCTATAAGATAAGAAAATGTCACCCTGAAATTGACATTGGCCCGAGAGAGATGGCAACATGAAGCTGTCCTCCATACTAATGAGGGTCTTCGAAAGGGGTTGGCCCAAACCAAGGAAAAGGTGAAAACGTCTACCAAAGAACTGAAGCTAACCAAGGCCAATCACCAAGAGATTGTCAAGATGAATGTTTACTTGGTTCAAAGGAATGAAATAAGAATGGGGAAAATTAAAGAGCTGAAGGAAAGCAATAAAAGTTTGGCTAAATTGGTCGAGAAACTGGAACTAGTAGAAACTCGTCATCTGAATAGGCGTCAGAAGCTTGAAGAAGAAATCTGGGAGCTCCGAGCTCTTCGGGATCTTGGGCCTCCTCTAACCGATGATCTTCACAAGCAGATCTGTGAAGAGTATCGAAAATCATATGAGATTAATGGAGAAATCATGAAGATATACTTTGAGGGTTATGAGCTCTGTTGAAGTCGTGGCAAGGAAAAGCTAATATCAGCCAAGGTAGACCCAGCCCTACTCGACTCTTCAGATGGCGAGGATAATACCTGAATATGCTTGTTCTGCTTTACTCTGATGTTTAAGATTTTATGTGGAAACTATATATCCTTTTGTACTTAGTCAGATATTATGAATAGTTAACTGTGAATGAAATTTCAGTTTTCTTTAACACGACTCCTGTTTAATTTGTTTCTTGTCAATAATTCACCATCAATCAATCTGAAGTTGAATAAGTGTCTTTTGAACTTAACTTAAATTGTGAATTAGATAAGGCATATAATAATTAAGTTAAGAAATGACATGAACTGAATTCAATGAACTGAAATGAATGAACCAAACTCAACACTTGAACAAAATAAAGTAATGTATCCTTATCATTTCTGAAGTGTGAGACAGGTCATGTATAAGGTGAATTCGGCTGATCCTCTTTGCACCATCAAGATCTTGTTTACCACTCGGGGTAAAACAAGTATATAAGGACATTTGTTTACAACAAGGGGTAGAACAATTTTATGAGGACCATGGAATTTGTTTACCACTCGCGGTAAAACAAATTCATAAGGACACACCTGACAATAAGGCTGCCATCGAATGGCTAGCGAGACTGACTATACCTTTTTACTTCGGTGCATTTTGTTTACCACTCGCGGTAAATCTAAATTAAAAGGACTATGGAATTTGTTTACCACTCGCGGTGAAACAAACCCATGAGGACACTCCTACCGAAGAGGCTACCATCAAATGGTCAGCAAGTCCACCCCGTCCTCCTTACACCAATGAAGTTTGTCTACCACGAAGGGCCTGACAAATTCATAAGGACCACCTGCCAAAAAGGCTACCATCGAATGGTCAGCGAGTCCCCCCATCCTCCTTACACCATTGTGAATTTAGGGCCAATAGGAAGAAGATCAGTTTGTGAAAAAGTGAATCTTTTATTGATGACGATCCAACATTTACAGACTTCCGATAAACTGACTTGATCTCTACTGAAAATATTTTCGAAGCCTGCCAGCATGCCAAGTATTCTTAATTTTTGATCCGTCCAATTCCTTCAACCGATAAGTTCCCGGCTTTGGTACTTCAATTACTTCGTACGTCCCTTCCCAGTTCGACATCATCTTTCCCATGTTCTATGGCATAGATACTTCGACTTCTTTGAGGACAAAGTCCCCCACTTCAAATTTGTGAAGCTTTACCCCTTGTTATAATGCTTGGCTACTCTCCGGTGATATGCTGCTAGTTTGATCAAAGACACCTCTCTGGCTTCTTCCAACAGATCCAAGTTGACCTTCAGTCCTTCTTCATTATAGATCTCTTTGAACTGACTAACCCAAAGACTTGGAGATCCAATCTCGACTGGGACTAAGGCATCAGTACCATAGGTCAATCTAAAAGGTGAATCCCCTGTGGTAGTCCTCAGTGTAGTCCGATAAGCCCATAACATGCTGAGAAGCTCATCTGGCCATCTTCCTTTAGCTTCGTCCAGTCTGCGCTTGATTCCATTCAGCAGCATTCTGTTGGTCACTTCAACTTGCCCATTCGACTGTGGATGAGCCACCGAAGTCTTCTTGTGCTGAACTCCAAGCTCTTTCAGAAATCCTTCAAATTTTGATCCCACGAACTAGCGTCCGTTGTCCGATATCACCACTTTAGAAATTCTGAAATGAAACACTACGAACTCCTTTATGAACTTCAAGCACTCTTGCTCCGTTATCAACCGAAGTGGCTTCGCTTCTACCCATTTGGTCATATAATCGATAGAAACTATGATAAAACTGACTTGACCTTTAGCTTTCGGCAATGGACCCGGTATATCTATCCCCCAGACAGCAAAGGGTATATGAGATAAGATCGAGTATAGCTCTTCTGGTGGCTGATGTGGGATCAGACTGTTGAGCTGGCACTTCTCACACTTCTTCACATACTCTGTAGCTTCTTTGAACATCGTAGGCCAGTAGTACCCCTGCTGAAGTACTTTGTAGACTAATTACTTAGCAGCCATATGGTTGCCACAAATACCCTTGTGAACCTCCTGAAGAGCATACTCAGCCTCAGACGAAACCAAACACTTCAACAATGGTGACGAAAATGCCTTTCGATAAAGATCCCCATCAATAAGAACAAAGTTGGCACTCTTGTACTTGATCTTTTTTGCCAGCATCTGATCCGAAGGAAGGACGCCATCTACCAGATATTCAATGTAGAGAGTCATCCAACAGTTAGAACGTTCAATGTACATTACTGCTTCATGCTGGATACTCGGCTGCTGCAAAACCTCCAAATAAACTGACCCATTGAAAACATCAGCATCTGTAGTGGCCAGCTTCGACAATGCATTGACAATGGAATTGTCGTTACGCTCTATGCCCTGAAACTCATAAGAGACAAAGTACTGAAGCCGGTCTTTCAATTCTGCCAAATACTTGATCATCCTCACCCCACGAGCTTCATAATCTCTTGATACTTGCTTGATGACCAACTGAGAGTCACTGTAAATGATCAGCTTCTGAACTTCTAGACTCTTCGCTAGTCGAACTTCTGATAGCACTACTTCATACTCGGCCTCATTGTTCGTTGCTTTGAGCCCAAATCTGATGGTATGTTGTACCTTAAATCCTTCCAACCTTGTTAAAATAATCCCTGCTCCACTGACATCCGCGGTAGAAGACCCATTTGCATACAACGTCCATGAATTATGACTGTGCTGAAGAACTGCAACTGCTCGATCGGACGTTTTAACTTCTGGCAGCTCAGCATCTGCTTCGTAGAACGAACATTCCACCAGGAAATCGGCCAAGGCTTGACCTTTGATAGCAATTCGGGGATGATATTCAAAAAAAAATTGAGATATTTCCATTGTCCATGCTGCTAATCTCCCTGAAACTTCTAACTTGTCCATGTCTATGCGAGTAAATGCTTCGGATTTAAAATCTAGGCTCATCAGATATGTATGACAACAATTATATATATAAGTATATATATATATATAAGTAAATAAACACTCTAGACCGAAGTCTAGGCTCAATCGAGGCATAACTCGATAATGTTAGTCCATATATGAAATATATACATATATAAGTATATATATACAGACAGAAATGAAAACCACATACTGAAGTTCGGGCATACACACACAACATGACTCTCAATGTGTATAACAGTGTGTGCTAATATGAGAAGAATGCTTTATAAAATGTGAGAAGGCTTATAGTGGGCTACCAATGTAGACTTCTATGACTCTAGATGGATGAATACTCGGCTCCCGCTGGTAAAAATATGACAAAATATAAGCTCAAAAGTGTTTGAAATAAGACATCACTCAGTTTATGGGGTGTACAAAGCCAAATGGACAGGGCTTCCTCGTTATTTTCTCCCTAAAAATGGCTAGCCCAAGCCCCATATTTATAGAACTAACTGCCGCAGGTTTACCTACGGCAGCCTCTATTACACCTGCGGCTGCTCGAACTGCACGGGGTTTTGCTGGTCCTGTTGTCTCGTGCACTCGTGCAATGTAATGTCCGCTCGAACGTGCAGAACATTAATCCGAGCATCTGACCGAGGTGTATCTGACCTTCTTCGAATTGCTTTCGTCGAGAGTTATGCAATGACATGGGATTTGCCATTTTTGATTCCAGGAAGATGGGTCCATGACCGAAATAGCATTCCTGGGTTCCCGTCAGGCAATCCGGTGAGCTGTTTCGCGTAGTTTTCGCTCTGAAGTAAAGATATGAGTCTTGTGGGACTAATTTTGAATCAATTTGAGTTAACATGAGTGTACTTGATTTGAAGTGAAGTTGAGTTGGAAAAATGACCATTTTGCCCCTCCTGGGGTTATCTCCGGTTTTCGCACAGTTTTAGCGGGTTTTTCCCAGTTATCTCTGAGATGGTCATGTTGTTGACTCTGAATGTACTCAGGGTTATCTCTGGGGTTGGCTTGACCTCTCGGGGTTAACTCCGAGGTCGGGAAATGATGTTGTAGTCCTCAGGGGTTACCTCTGGAGTGTGAAATAGATTCTTTTGTCCTCTTGCATAGTTAGTAACAGGAAAATAAAATTTTGAGTGTCTACACCGTTGCTAATTTTGTTCAGTTTATCAAACTTTGTTTACGTTGCCAACTTATAAGTAACGTTTCAAAAATACATCCGTTAATGGCTAAGGAATGACAAAACCAATTATCTTTGGTAGTTACAAATATGTGTTGGACTCTTTCAATAATAATCCAAAATTGAGTCTAAGTCAGATACAAAGAGTAATTCAAGACTTTATTCCCCATAAAGTCTTCCGTCAATAGTTATCATGACAGTAACGTAACAAATTCCAACTCTTCAAAGATAATCATGATTTCATATTTCCAAGGCTTGAACTCATTTAATCTAATAAAACTCTACAACCATACTACCTTTTCATTTTATCAAGATATGTTTTACACAAATATCAAGATATAGAGATTTAATGCTGAGATGTTTTATCAGTATTTTGTCAGATTGGATGTAATAAAAATCATCCGTTTATGGATTTCGGATATTTTCTGTTTGAAATTTGGAAAAACTTTCTTCTGCAAAGTTGTAGAGAATTTGATTTCTTGTGAAATGGACATAAAATTCGTATTTTTCTAATAAACGGGCTATTTTCTATGAATTATTAAAGTTTCTGATTATTGTTTAAATGATAAAACATTTTTGAAATTCTAGAATTGGTTGGTGAGAAATGTACTCAATTGAATTTCAAATGTGGTGGGTGGCAATAGTAGCAGGTAAAGCTATCAGGTAGCAGGTCAAGTCTGCTTCGGCGTGCTAACCTTTTCCTATAAATAGAGGGCTAAGTTAGAATTGAAAATCACACAAGAAACAAAGTTTTCTCTATTTCTCTCTTTATATTATCGAGCGCATTCTTGTGAGTATTTTGATACTTGAGTGTTGCTATACGGTGCAAGTTCCTTCAGCACTATATCCAGTATTCCAGTCAGAAGTACGGTTATTTTGAGGTAAGGGATACTATTTTCTTCATATATTATATTATTTCTTTCAATATCATTATGCCGAAGTATTGATCTGAACTTTTAATCAAATTTGGAACTTTTTATGTCGGGGTTACTATTCACGTATACGACACTATTCACAAATATGACACTATTCACCGAAAAATGAAATCTTCTCTTTTTCTTCCAGATGTCTTTTATGGTTACTATCTTTGATTGTATCCATGTTTTGATCTTTATTTTTGAATTCTACTTCACACTTGGTTATTATGGAGTATTATTAAATTTGGATAAACCGAAATACGAATCCCTAATATTTGTCCTTCTGTCTCATTGGATTCGTTCTCTAAAATATTTTTCATCATCCTCAGTCCTTAATGGTGATACTTGATGAATATCTTTGGCCTATAGTGCAAAGATGAATGATTACCTGATGAATATCTTTGGTCCGTAGTGCAAAAATGAACAGGTGTTGAGATGAACATGACCAACTGGTGATACAAATGAATATCTTTGGCCCATAGTGCAAAGATGTATATTGATTGATGTTACAGGGATAAAATATTGATGATGGACTTTTAAATTCATAGATGATAGTAGATTTCATTCTCTACTTAACTCTTCTAATGAATTGTTATTTCTGTTGCAGTTGTTGATCTAAAACTTATTGTCTATTGTACTTTATCATATTTTTCCTGTTGAAGACTAAGGATAATTTATTGTATATTATCTTAGTCATAATGTTCTTTACTGGGCTAGTTGAGCTCACCCTTTTCTTTTTTGTTCCATTTTTCTTCTCAGGAGGTGAGAGTTTAGTAGGGACTAGCCGGGGTATGGAGTGATGATTCAAGATAGCTGTTTTAGTAGTCCTCACTATTTTGTAAAATAGTGCATCAATAATTATAATGAGGACTTTATTTGGGTGTGGATATTGTCTAGAAGACAATATTGTATTTAAAGTCACAGTATGTGTTGTCGTATTTTGCACGACAATTCTATTAATAAAGCTGTAGTTATTTTTCTGTACCATGTATTTGGCAACTCAAAATGGGTAATGTATACCTATTTTGGGGGCGTCACACCTTACATATTCTTCTTAAGACTCAAAATTCTTCAATCTTCCTGAATAATTTCCTGAAATAATTCTTGAAACAATTTCCTGAAACTCACAATAAAGAATTTAGTACCAATGAATAAGTCATCATCAAAACATTAGGTTAATAGAACATGATATAATCAACATGATTTCTCCTTACTGGCGCACAATTAGGTGATCAAACCCCTTTTCAAGATAGAACTTCCTTAGACATTGTCAATAATGCTATCTAATAATATTATTCAAATAATATGAATTATTGATCTGATAATAGAAAATATTGTGCAATGACAATTATTGAAACAATAATAATATAAAATATCAACGCAACAATTATTGAATTAATAAAATAAAATATTGAATGGTAATTACTGTATCAATTATTGAGTAGTGCCTTCATACGTAAGAATCAATAATTCAAAAATACTGTGCAATACCGTGTGCTACTGTGCAACCACACATATTACTGTATTTTAACCACCAGGTAATCCAACAGTGTTAATAGTAACAATTGCGCCATTATTTATAAAAACTTAAACTTATCGTTTTCTTCATCCGACCGTTTTTCGTTATGGAACCCACAAATGGCTGCGCCGTCATACGAATATTTCTTGACAGCAAGAATATTCCACGATCAAACGAATATTCTCCGACAACAATGAATATTTTATAACCACTTGCTTATTTTGTAAAATTTGCACATTTCACCCATAACCAAAGTATTATATCAAATTAACTCCTTATTATTTCAAGATAATGAATAGAGAAAATTTAATTTTATTTATAATAAGTTGGGGTCTTACACATATGATACAAATATTTTTGCAATTGTATTATTACACTAAAAGTTTTACCTAACACACATTTGTGCAATTTTAAAACTATAAATATTTTTCAATGTAACTTCTTGTATTGCAAGAAGATAATATATAGATGATGGGCACTCGAGGCATAAAATAAGAATTGAGCGTCTATTTTTTTTTATTATCATAAACTGTTACAAAACCTTATTAAAAAGCAGTTAAAATATATTGCTCTCCCTTTATAATACGAAATGAGTAAATTGTATGTTCATATTTCCTTGTAAGTATATTATTAATTTTTAAAATTTAAGTTAAAATATTTTCCAACTCAAAGTTGATATATATGGTTCATTAAAATTTACAAAAAATATTTTATATAATTAGTACGATTTTTAGATGATTTATAATATTTAATATTATATTGATTAAAATTAAATAAATTTATATTAATTTTATGTTTAAAAATATTTTAAAATTTAAAATAATTTTATAACGAATAAAATTTTTTGATTGTATTTTCTTTCCTTAGTTCTTTTTCTGAAAATACGTTGCCTTCCCTACATTACCTCACCTTTTTGAATCCTTAAAAGGTTGTGAGTTGTTAATTTAACTACTATGTAAGGATATTAATATATACCAAAAGAGAAAACGTAGGGGATATTAAACAAAGATGGAACAATATGCAAGAGACCGAGACAATAAAGAAGAAATTTTGAAGTACTTAAAAAGTTTGGCTTCACGTGCTTTTGTGAAGGAATCTAATCGGAGCACACATGTTGAATCATTGTTTGTTTATGGAAACGTGGCGATCTAAGAGATCTATTGTCAGTCAATATGGGGTTGCTGAGTCTGCGGTCAAGAAAGACACGCCAGCCGCCAAATATCGTTTCCTACCATTTTCTTATCTTTATATATTGTAGGTGATGAAAATGTCTCAAATTTTTTATCTAACGTAATGCTCCCTTGTTTTAAAATATACAATTATTACTAACTTTCAAAAATTAATTTTATGTTATAAAATTATAACATATATATTTATGAATGTCTAGATTTATATTTAATTATAATGATCTTTGGTATTATAGAACTCTCATGTTCATTAAGTTTTAAAACTCATGACTTTTGAGTTTTGTAACTTTCAAGTCCATATATCTATAAATAAGAGTATTGTAAAAGAGAATGAGATATACAAAATATAATGAGAATGTTCTCTTTCTTCTAATCATCTTTATTCTTAATTTTAGTAATCTCCTTGTTCTTAATTTTAGTAATCTTTTATAACAAGTTATCAGCACGAATTGCTTCTCACTTTTGTCTTGAAGATAATCATATTTGTTTTGAAGGAGAAGATATATATATATATATATATATATATATATATATATATATATATATATATATATATATATATATATATACGGTTCGGATCAAGTGCATACCCCTTATCTTACTCACCCTTGCTTACCCCTCTTTAGGCGACGGTTTCGGTCATACAACCATCGTCTATACTTTTAGCGACGGACAACATATAGCATCGCTAAAAGTATAAACGACGGTTGTATGATCGAAACTGTCGCCTAAAGGAGAGTAAGCACGGGTGAGTAAGATAAGGGGTATGCATATATATATATATATATATATATATATATATATATATATATATATATATATATATATATATATATATAACACTGAATGTTATTCCATTCATTACTTATTATTAGAATTTGTTGTTCTTGCTTCAAGCATGCTAATGACTGTCATACTCATATGTAAGCCATCATCATACCACCCTCTGTGGCAGCCCCGAATCCGAGTCCCAAATCACCGCAGATCCGGTATACTATTTCTATAACTAATTGCGGAAGATATAAACATAAATTGTTAATACATTAAACTTTACACACATTTTCCCAAAATCGAGTAACCTTAACTTAAATACAACTTATAAACTTTCTATCACATAACAATATTTATCAAAATATACTATTACAAAATAGCCGCACATTTTATCCCGAGCTGAACTTGGTATTATCTTTTCCTGTATCCGAACGCATTCGCCTTATCTGCAATGTTTTATCATGATATAGAAAGGGTGAGCATGAAAGTTGCCCAGCAAGTTTAAATACAACAATATAACGATATATCATGATTGAAGAGTATGAATAATAAGCTGGCTATAATTCATCAATATAGTTGAGAATTATCACGAACAAACTTTTGACTGAACAAGTTTTAAACATGAACAAATATTTCTGAACCAACTAGTAATGAAGGTGATCAGCCTTTCATACCTGACTTATACATGCAAGATGTACAGAGTACAATTTTCGTGGCAATCAGCAATGATTAACCATAAGCTTGAATAAAACACTCTTATTAGAGTTAAGTACAAAGAAACTTGCCTGAACCGTTGACTACCACAACGCAATTTATAACGCTTTACCCGAAGACCTAATATTAGTAATATAGATCTCCAATATTAGAATAATATCATCACAGTATAATACTGTTATATTTATACACACAGAATAACCTAAACACATAGCACATAAGCCTATCAGTCTATAACACACATAAGACTAGGTATCAAGTCAAACTATTTTAAGTCTGAGTTGAAACAGACACAATTTTAACATTCCAACGGTCTAGTCGGACTTTTATCGAGTTTAAGTTCAATTAAATTCTGACTTAACAGTTAACAATTAACTCAGATAATTTTCTTAGCAGCCAAAATAATTTTCATAGGCTCATAATAATTTTCAAATAATTATTATCATTTATCACCATTTTCAATCATTAAAATCGTATTTAAATAAATTAAATACCACATAATTACTTAACCATTAATATTTATTTATTATAAAATATTAATAAAAATCATTACATAATATTATAATATAATTATAATATACCAAAGTATTTTTAATACCTTAAAATCATAATTATATGATTTTTTAAACCATAAATCCATAATCCGATAATTAATATTAATATTAAAATATTAATATTTTCATGACTAAATATCAAAAGTTATATTTTATAACTTAAAATATTTTTATATCACTTAAATCATTTTTATATGATTTTTAAAACATTAATTCTATTTTTCCATAATTTATTTAATATATCTATTAAATAAACTAATTATCATTAATATTGATTAATTAATGAATTTCATCACAAAATATTAAAAGTCATAAAAAATAACTTAAAATATTTCTTATACCATAAAATATTTTTCATGATTTTTCATGAATTAAAATCATTTTTAAATCATTTATTTAATATTATAATTAAATAAATAAATACCTTTTATATTCCAAAAATATTAAATATTTTCGAAATATACTCAAAATAGTCAAAAACTATTTTTCAGAATTTAAAATAATTTTTCAGAATTTATTATGTATTTTTAATAATTAAAAACCATTTATTTCTATTTTTAATTAATTTCCGAAATATTCAGAATTTAAAATAAATTAAACCGTCGTTGTAGACCTTTAGCGACACTTGTCTGTCGCCTTAGGTGTTCTTTGCTCAAGAACACTGACAGACCCGAGTTCTTAGGTGCACGTTTGACCGATTATAAAATCCAATCTGTTCATGTTCTAGGCTAGGTTAAGTATTGATCATGTAGTGTTTATGTAACACTACATGAATAAACCTTCATCTTAGTCATACAATAAACGATCAAAAAGATCTAAGCTTTTAAATTTACTGTCAGAACACATCTGGGTTTTCTGGGTAACCCAGAAACCCAGACAGTGTCGACCAAGCACTTTTAAGCTCACTTTAATCTTGGTTATGATCCTTTATTTGGTAATTTTATGGTTCTAATCTATAGTACTAATGTCAAGGTACATTTACATCACAACATATAAATTATACAACATCCACAACCCCTGATTCAACATAGTCAAACGTTGTCAGAATTTTTTGTTCTTGAACTTTCTGGAATTTCCAGAAACGTAAAAATCAGCTTGGGTGGCCTGCTTTGACCACCTGCTACTAGGAGTGAGCAAAAAACGGTTAAAACCGAATAACCGAACCGAACCGAATTTTTTTAACCGAATTATTTCGGTTTTTCGGTTTTTTTTTACAATTTCGGTTATATCCGAATTATTATTCACTATTCGGTTTCGGTTTCGGTTTGGAAAAACAGGTTATTCGGATATCCGAATAACCGAACATTACTTATTAAAAAATTAATTTTATAATAATAATAATAATATAATAATAATAATAATAATAATAATAATAATAATAACAGTAATAATAATAATAATAATAATAATAATAGTAATAATAATAATAATAATAATAATAATAATAACAGTAATAATAATAATAATAATAATAATAATAATAGTAATAATAATAATAATAATAATAATAACAGTAATAATAATAATAATAATAATAATAATAATAATAATAATAATAATAATAATAATAATTCGGTTTTTTCCCGAATTACCGAAATTACAATTCGGTAATTCGGTATTCGGTAATTCGGTTATTGTTAAATTTCGGTTATTAGTTCGGATAGCAAAATCATCATTATTTCGGTTTTCGGTTATAACCGAATAGCTTATTCGGTTCGGTTATAACCGAATGATCACCCCTACCTGCTACGCTCGATTTGTTGAGGTTTTAAGGTATCTAAAGGCATAAACTTAAAGCACATATATCAGGATACAAATTTATTACAACAACATCAATAAATAACATTATTACTGACAGATCCGATTCTTAAAATCTATTGTCAGACGCTGCTCATGTAATTCTGGGTTACCCAGATTTTGCTCAGTCAAACCCGGTCAACGGGTTTTGACCGTTAATAACACCTGATCTAGACATCATTTAGCTGAACTATCACTTGAATATTAAAGCCTACATATCAGGCTACCAATATTAAATTTAAAACAACACATAACATATACAATCAAGGATCTGTGGCCACTGACATTTCTTGTCAGACCACTTTTCCAACTCAAGAACAGATTTTTGAAAAATCACTTTTTACCCACTTTAATGATATGGATCCATCACGGATCATCATAGATCAATTAAAAACAACATATAACACTTAATTAAACACAAAAACACAATTTCTTTCTTAGCAACATGGATCAAAATAAGGTTAGGGCTATTATACCTTCTTGACCAAACTTTGATCTTGATCTTTCCTAAATGGTATTGGGTGATCTAAGGACTGAATTTGGGACTGATATGCTTCTAATTTTCGGAGGTTTGAGAGAGAATGAGAGTTGGTGAGAGAAAAGTTGAAAATGAGCAATTTTAAGTGCCTTTCTCTCTCTAAATCTCTTATATAATGACCTTAGTTGTTAGATCTGATGCTAGCTGTCCATTTGTGGCTGATTGCTGAGTTTTTAGAAGTCACAAAGTCCATGGGTTAGGTCACCAACTAAAGTTACAAGCAATTTTGCAAGTTATCTTATATAAAAAATAAAAAAATAAAAAAGGGCAATCTTGTTATTTGGCTAAAATCTTTAGGGTTTAGGTTTTAACCCTTAGGGTTTAGGGTTTAGTACTTTAGGGTTTAGGGTATAACCCTTTAGGTTTTAGGGTTTAACCCTTAAAGATTTATCAACTTGGATTTTTTTTCTAAGATTTCCAAATTAGGTTTTAAAATAGAATTTAAAATTTCTAACTTATAATAAGGATTCTATAATTGTATTAGGATTTCCTAATCATAACTTTCAACTTGATTATTAGGATTAATTTATCCTAATTAAAATTGCTAATTTAGCAATTAAGTTCATTACAGAACAATTAGGGTTTAAAAATTGTAAATCAGGGTTTGCAAATTAATTAAACTTTGCCCTTAGTAGTATAATTAATACCACATAAGCATTATAATTATCCTTTCTATTCCCAGATTAGGGCTTCAATTTATCAGAATCTGAAACGAGGGTTTTCATATCTGGTATTAGGGTTTTCTAATAATCAAATCGGGTTTCAAGAAATTCATTAGGGTTTTCCCTAATTAATTTATAATTAATGACGTTTAACCTTATACATATCATTGCATTCCCAATCTAGGGTTTTTAATATCCGAATTAGGGTTTTAGATTCCTGAAACTGACATTAGGGTTTCCAGAACCAGTTTCTAGGATTTCTTATTAATCGCTAGGGATTTCTAACCGAACATTAAAGTTCTTAATATATAATTAGGGTTTGACACATATATAACTTAATCTGGTCAACCCTTGACCCTTAACCACTATTCAGCACACATACATAACTATATTCAGAGAACTTAATCACATAAATCCTTAATCCTGAATAATTAACCTATATCCTTCATAGAATTTTGAAATCATGAAAATTTCACCCTAATAACATCAAACGCATACACTTATTTTATGTCTAGGTCTAATATTTGACCTTAAATCAATCATTTAAGATTTTAATAAATTGTCCAAATTCTCGGGTTGTCACACCCTCAAATTGTCTTGCTGTTATACGGTGAAATATCTAACCTCAATTATTGTGTAGTGTTTTTTTATATAAAAGTGTATTGTAATTTTGCATTTCTTCCAATCTAAATAAATCAAAAGGGATTCGATAAAATACATGATGATTACATTTTTAGATATTTTCATATCACAGCAGATAACAACTAGAAGATATAATCTTCAAATGGGTACTTTCTAGTTTTCGTACTAAAACAATCTTTAAAAAAATGATATATTTCTAATGATCTTTTGATATATTTCTTTTTGGCATGGTAGCATATTTGATATATTTCTAATGATTTTTGATATATTTCTTTTTGGCATGATAGCATATTTGATATATTTCTAATGATCTTTTTGATATATTTTTGTATGAAGTTACAATGATAAATATGCTTAGTAGTGTTGGTTTGTTATTTCGTTTTAGTGGACAAATTTAATTTCGTGTTTTACTGCATTTCTATAAATTGTTTCATTACAATTAAATCTAAACATATATAATTATTTAATTTGATGGGGAATATGTTTAGTTATTTAATATTCAAATCTTATAAATTTGAATTTGTTGCTCTTGATTTATATCGAGCAAGAATTATTTGTCATGTACTCTTAATGATAAAATTCATCTAAAGGCAAAGACCATTGGAGATACAATTATAGTTGGCAATCATGCATCCCTGCAGGATTATGCAAAATTAATAATTTTTATTTGCTATCATCTCCAATTATGCATCCCTGCAGGATCATGCAAAATTAATGATTTTTATTCGCTATCGTCTCCATGAAAAATTAAAATATGAGTACATTACAATAAAAGACTCACTTGTCTTATGAAATAATTTTAAAGAAAAGACATGTTAGAGAAAATATTTATTATATTTTATGCCTCGAATATGCTCTTGCAGTAGCAGTATCGAGAGTAGAAGTTCATAAAATCTATTAATTATACTAAAACACAGTACATGACACAATAGCTTGACACATGTCATCCTCAAAATTTAACACATGTCATGTCTAATTAATGTTCTTTAAGACCCTTAACAAAAATACCCAACTAACATAACAAATGAGGTTGAAACAAACCTAAATTTATTCCCCTAAATTTAGAATTAACTATTCAAATATGGCATCTAAAATAAAATTTAAATAACAAAAAATATCAATCGTAACTTACTATGTTGATTTTATAATCCCCAAAATCTATTATTTTTCTAAACATAATTATTATATCCTAAAATTACTATTTTTCTAATATTATATCATTCATAATTATACCATACATTATATCATACATATATGATATAATATTATAATACACGTATATACAAAATAATAAAATTACTACATATCTAAACTATGTGGATATTTACTAATTAAATTATATTAAAACATAATAGTTTGCCATTTATAATTATATTACAACATAATATTATACAGTTAAAATATTTAAAAAAATTAAAATAACAAATAATATCATTCATAACTTACTATGTTGATTTTATAATCCCATAAATCATAATATTTTGATTTTATAATTTCATAAATCACTAAAAATCTATTAATTATACTAAAACACAGTATATGGCACAATAGCTTGACAAATGTCATCCTCAAAATTTAACACATGTCATGTCTAATTAATGTTCTTTAAGACCCTTAATAAAAATACCCAACTAACATAACAAATGAGGTTGAAATAAACCTAAATTTATTCCCCTAAATTTGGAATCAACTATTCAAATATGACATCTAAAATAAAATTTAAATAACAAAAAATATCCATCGTAACTTACTATGTTGATTTTATAATCCCCAAAATCTATTATTTTTCTAAACATAATTATTATATCCTAAAATTACTATTTTTCTAATATTATATCATTCATAATTATACTATACATTATATCATACATGTATGGTATAATATTATAATACACGTATGATATAATTTATAATACACGTATATAACAAAATAATAAAATTACTACCTATCTAAACTATGCGGATATTTACTAATTAAATTATATTACAACATAATATTTTACCATTTATAATTATATTACAACATAATATTATACAATTTAAAATATTTAAAAAAAATTAAAATAAAAAATAATATCATTCATAACATACTATGTTGATTTTATAATCCCCTAAATCATAATATTTTAATTTTATAATTTCATAAATCATTACAAATCTAAATTGTTCTGATAATGTTAACTGTTTTAATATTATCATTACTAATTTAATTATTATCTCCTAGAATCACTACTTTTTTGATTTTATAATCTCTTAAATCACTATAAATCTAAATTGTTTCTGTAATGTCAACTGTTCTGATATTATCATTTCTAATTTAATTATTATATCCTAAAATCACTACTTTGTTATATTATCATTACTCTCTGTTATTTAACCTAATTTTATTTCTATAAATACAATATAATATTATACCATTTATAATTATATTATAACATTATATTATACAGTTTGAAATATTTAAAATAAAATTAAAAGAACAAATAATATCAATCATAACTTACTATGTTGATTTTATAATCCCCAAAATCCACTACTTTTTAAAATATAATTATTATATCCTAAAATTACTATTTTTCTAATATTATACCAGAAATTATATCATACATGTATGATATAATATTATAGTACACGTATATAACAAAATAACAAAATCACCACCTATCTAAACTGTGCAGATATTATAATTACTAATTAAATTATATTACAACATAATATTATACCATTTATAATTATATTAAAACATAATAGTATATAATTTAAAACATTTAAAACAAAATTAAACTAACAAATAATATCAATCATAACTTACGTATTATGCTAATTTTATAATCCCCTAAATTACTACATTTTCAATCTAAACGATTTTTATATTATCGTTACTTAATTATTATCTCCTAAAATAACTAATTTTTAAGCTCACGTTAATATTTTAATTTTATAATCCTATAAATCACTACAAATCTAAACTATTTTAATAATGTTAACTATTTTAATATTATCATTACTAATTTAATTATCTCCTAAAATCACTACTTTTTTAATCCAAAATTTAATATTTTGAATTTATAATCCCCTAAATCACTACAAATCTAAACTGTTTTGGTAATGTCATCAGTTCTGAGATTATTCTTTTTAATTAATTATTATCTTTTAAAAGCACTACTTTATGATATTATCATTATTGCTGAATGACACTTCTGTTGTGGCGCCCCCAAAATAGGTATACATCACCCATCTTCAGTCGCCAGATACATGGTACATAAATTCAAATACAACTTAATTATACAATAGTCAGTGTAAAATACGACAAAACATAGCTGAGAGTTTAAACAAGAATATTGTCATCTAGACAATATCCACACTCAATGGTGTCATCATTACAATTATTATCACATTATTCTGTAGAATAGTGAGGACTACTAAAGCCATTTATCCTGGACCATCACTCCATTCCCCGACTCGTCCCAGCTATATTCTCATTTCCTGAAGAGAACAATGAAAGAAAGGGTGAGCTCAACTAGCCCAGTAAGAAATATTATGACTAAGATAATACATAATAAATTATCCTTAGCCTTCAACAATGTTAAAATGATAAAATACAATAGACATCAAGTTTAACTGCAGCGGAATAAGCAATCCATTAGAATAGTTAAGTAGAGCATGATATCTATTATCTTCTATAATTTAAAATGTTTTCATCAATTTTTATCGCTGAAACTCAGCTTAATAAATAAACCACATCATCGAATCATCCCTGCACTATGGGCCAAGGATATTCATTAAATCATTAACTGGTCATGACTATACCGAATAATCTCTGGTCATAATCATACCAAAAACTATCTATCAATGCATTACAGACCACTGAGGACTTTTACCACATAATTTATAACATTACAGGTCATGATTATACCGAATGATCCCTAGTCATAATCATACCAAGTCCATCTATGCAAGTAAGTCAAAGATGACTTTCATCACAATATAAGCATGAGGATGATGACAATGACATAATAATTCAATAAAACAAGTTCAAGGATAAATTTTAAAGATATATAAGTTAATTTATCCTGAAATCAATAACGTCCAAATTGTCAACATAATACTTCTTTGTGGAGTAAAATTCAAGAATAATATTTATGCACCAAAATTAATTTAGACAGAAAAGAATCAATTTTTCGTCGTGAATAGTAACCCGTGAATAGTACTTTGGGAATAGTACCTCGTAAATAGTACTCCGACATGAAAAGTACTCCAAATACCCGAGTGAATAATATTCGGGTGAATAGTAATTTGTTTGAATAGTAATTCGTGAATAGTAACTCGTGAATAGTATTTCGGCATAAAAAGTGCCCCAAATACCCGAGTGAATAATACTAGAGTGAATAGTAACCGGGTGAATAGTAACCCGTGAATAATAACTTGTAACAAAAAATACCAAATAAAATGATATTTCATGACTAGTGCAAAAGAAATGATATCACATACGAGTATAATAGAATATACGAAACTGCAAATGGATTTTCATCCGTCATGCGATAATCTACGTAAACAGATCATTTCCACAATTTAATAAAGAATGAATACGAAAGGTCATTCACCATGTATGTGGTAATCCACATAAATAGGTTATTCCAACAGAACAATAAGGAATGGAATAACAGAAGAATTCACCAGGCATGTGATAGACCGTACAAACAGGTTATTCCAACAGAATAATAAATAATGGAATAACAGAAGAATTCACCAGGCATGCGATAGACCGCACAGACAGGTTATTCTAACAGAATAATAAATAATGGAACCAGGTTATGCGTAAACGCACAGACAGGATATTCCAATAGAATAATAAATAATGGAACCAGGTCATGCGTAAACGCAAAGATAGGATATTCCGACAGAATAATAAATAATTGAACCAGGTTATACGTAAATGCACAGACAGGAATATTCCGACAGATTAATAAAGAATGGAATAATAGAAGAATTTCACCACATATGCGATGCCTCGCAGAGATAGGTTATTCCAACATAATAATAAAGAATGGAATAACAGAAAAATTTCATCATGTATACGGTAGTCTGCGTATACAGGTTATTCCAATAGAATAATAAGGAATGGAGTAGCAATAGCCCTCTTCATGAATACGAAAGAAATAATACCCCTTACCTCAAAAGAAGACTGGATACTGAAATAGTGAGGTAGCAGACTTCTCTTCTTCTTTCTCTCTATAATTTCTCTCAATAATAATTGCTCTATAGCTTTAGTGAATTGGTGAGAAATGAAGGAAGAATGAGATTATATTTATAGGAAAATATAGTTTCAATAATTGCACGTTTTGGGGCTCAAAATATTACAGAATAATACCTTCATCTTTTCCTTCATTTTTAATTTAGTCCTGCAAGTATTATCAAACTTTCACCACCTCCCCTATTAGTAAATCATGTGAATCAATAGTAAATCATGTGACTCAATAGTTCAAAACATGTGAAAATACGAATTACAGTATATTACCTCCATCTATACCTTCATTTTTAACTTCGTCATGCAAGTATTATCAATCTTGCACCAACTCCCCTAATAGTACAAGAATGTGATTCAATAGTACACACTATGTGAACAAATAGTTATAATCATGTGAATTAATAGCAATTAATTGCTCATTTATCCGGTGAATTACCCGATTGATCAATATAACTTCCAGACATCAATTATCATCGAAATAAATGTCAATTTCCACTAACACGAATAATTCTAACACAATGGAACTATCAATTCCATCTTTAATCAACACGAACTTATTCATCATTAATATTATAACTCATAATATTTAACAACCAGGTCGTTCCCAGGAAAGAGGGGGCTTTTCGATAAGGATTTCTCCCTATTGGGGCGCAATTAGGTGACCAAACCTCTCGTTGACAGAACTTCTAAACATTGTCAATATTGCAAATAATAATATGAATAACTTTACCGTCTCAATTATTGATTTAATAATATATCATATTATGCAGATGATACTGTGACAATAATTGAATTAGTAATATGAGAGATATGATGTAGCAATTACTGTAGCAATAATTGAGTATAACTGAGTGACTTCTTACGTAAGCATCAATAATCAATACTGTGTGCTACTATGAAACCACGCGTATTACTGTACTTTTACTACCGGGTAGTTCAACAGTTTTAACGGTAACACTTTCGCCGTTATTTTTAATAAAAGATAATTATGTCGTTTTCTTACTACGATAATACTTTCGTTATGGGGTCCACCAATGATTGTGTCATCGTACAAATATTCCCTGTTAAAACAAATATTCCCGACCAATCGAATATTATATAACCACTTACTTACTTTGCAAAATTTATAAATATTACCCACAATTATAACATTATCTCAAATCCACACAATAATATTAAAAAAAATATTTCGAGAAATTTAAATCTTTATTCATAAAATCTAGGGTCTCACAATCTCTCCTCCTTATGAAATTTTGCCCCTCGAAATTTACGTACGTACCTGGTATGCCGACGAGGTGAGGATACCTTAACTTCATTTTAGATTCTAACTCTTGAGGTATAACCTTTGCGTGTCGAATAAGATCCTTCTTATCCAAGATTTTAACATGTATCTTCTTATACATTAAATCTTCTACTATCTCGTCTAGTTCTAATTCAATAATGTGGTTCGGGTCATCCACATATTTACGTAACATCGATATGTGAAAAACGTTATGAACACGCGACATACTTGACGGTAAAACAAGTCTATAGGCCATAGTTCCTACTCGACCGAGGATTTTAAATAGACCAATAAAATTGAGGGTTGAGATAACGCCTTCTTGAACCTTCTTCTTCATATTCATCAGCTCAGGTGTGTAGTTTGAGCGGCTTTAACTTTATCGATTAAAGTCGATTCTAATCGTATATTCGCTATCTTCACGTGGGTCTCTAGAGTCTTTAACTCTATCTTTATCATTTGTAAGTTATACAAAATGGGTTTCTGTGTGTTAACAACATCGCACTCGTAAACGCATACGATCTTCTACTCAACTGCGTCAGCTACCATGTTCTCTCTTCCACGATGATATTGAATGGTATAGTTATAATCTTCAACAGCTCGAACCAACGTCCTTGGCGCATTATACGTTCGTTTTGGTTGAAGAAATATTTTAGGGTTTTAGAAATGGATTTTGTACTGGGGTCAATATAAAATTTGATTTCACGCTCTGGGGTAGCCTAGGAAGTCTTCAGGAATACGTTAGAAAATTTATTAACGATAGAAATATCATTTAAAAACTATGACTCTCATCCAAGACTGTGATAGTACGTCACATTGATACCTATCAACTTGTCATCGTCATTCACGACGTCGCCTACAGAAAGTCTGGCTTCGGTGCATTCCACACAAGGAAGTCACCAGCGAAAGGCTCATGGCTCTTTACTTATGGCTTAATATAACAGTGATTGACTTTAGGGTTTGGTTGCTTGAATTCACATAATAGGTTGGTTATGAATATGAAGGCTAACAACCTTATGAAAAGCTTGACGAGTAGTTAACCAATCGATTCCTAAAATAACATCAGGGGAAAATATTTTCAAAGGATAAGATCGATAGATAACGTGAAAGTGTCGATTTGAATCAACAAGATTTATAAACAGTAGAGGTAGCGAAGGTTTCTATTAACGAAGTTTCAACCAATAAGTCAAAGTCTTCAAATTTAAACGTTGAAAGCAAGCAAGAGAGATTAAAAAAATGGGTAGAACCAGTATCAAATAAGGTATAGACTTCGCAAGAATTTATAATTAACTAACCCGTGCTAACTTCATTCAGGTTACTCGCTTTTTGAGAAGTCATAAAAAACGCTCTCCCTGAAACCACTGACTTTGTTTTGTCCGTATCTGCCTTTGGTGCCACCGTCCTAGCTGGAATTGACTTTGGTACACGACAAAATCTAGCTAAATGACCTTCTCTTCTATAATTAAAACACGCTTTGGACTGCTGCGTACAGTTTGGACTGATGTGTCCCTCCCCTCCACATTTGTAATATACGACCGACGATCGTTCTCCTTCCTTAACAAAAGGTGCTGGTGCTGACGTCTTTCCATCGTTGTTGAACCTTCTCTTCTTGAAATTTCTACTCCTATTATCTTGGCCATGATTACCACTGAAGTGGTTACCATTCTTGCCATGATAATTTCCCCCACGATGGTTATCATTGTTCCGATGGCCGTTGCCACTGGTACGATTATTATTGTGTTATTGGTCATCATCTTTTGGTTGTGCTGACTCATTATCACACTCTAATAACTGAGCCCTATTCACAACATCTGAATATAAACATAATTTGTGAGAAATGAGGTATTAACGTATTTCGGGTTTCAAACCTCTTAAAAATATTCGTGTCATTCGCTTCTCATTATCGACCAAATGGGATGTAAACCGGGATAACTCTGAAAATTTAGCCTCGTATTGTGATACGGTCATATTATTTTGCTCCAACTTGATGAATTCCAACTCCTTCATGTGACGAATACTTTCGGGAAAGTACTTGTCGTTGAACAGCTCTTGGAACTTCTCCCAAGACATCTTGAGTGCGTTAGGCTGGGTATGTTTTATAGATTCCCACCAGTAATCTGCCGTCTTCACGCAACATAAAGGTGGCAAAGGGAACCTTTTGCTCCTTAGAGCATCCCAAGACATTAAATATCTTGGTGATCTGCTTTAACCACATCTTCGCACTTAAGTGGTTCTGGCTTTCCCAAAAACTCCGTTGGTCCCAGCTCCTTGAACTGCTTAGCGGTGACCGACCGTGGGTTGCCATTATTTCTACCTATATTTTGAACAGGAGTCTCTCTTACCTGAGGTTGCATGAATTGCATATAGCCTCTGAACATCCCATCGTTCATCATTTGATCGGTGTTGTTATTTACCTGCAGGATTATTGTCTTCCTGTTGCACATTATCCTAGGGTATTAATCATTGGTGACTCAACGGTCTCATGTGCTTCATTACTGATCTCAACATTTTCAGATGCCATTCTCAAACACTGTCACAAAATAAGGGTTAATTAACATATCACATATTATCCCTATACTCTGAACGACTAATTAACTACCAAATAAACTTAGGTAGGTCATATGTCAGGAATAAGCATGAGAATGATATTCCTATTTACATATGATTTGATTATGATATATATATGAATGAATATGCAAGTATGCTTGCATTAAGAAAAGCTATAAAGTCCTTTTATAGATAATAGAAATATATGTATAAGGACTTAGAATGAACTGATCAAATGTGTTAGGTTGATCCTACATAAGCAAAACAGCTTTGTAAAGTCCTTAAAAAGAAATGATGTACAAGGACTATAAATATAGAAAGATCAAGCATGATTAGGTTGATTTTATGATGTAATAGATAGGCTTGTCTGATCGTTGAGCACTGCACCAAAAATCGTAGTCTGCCAGGAGAGTCAAGGAAAACTCGAGAGCAATCGAGGCAGAATCGTAGTCTGCAAGATAGTAGATCTCAGAGTTCGTAGACTTCCATGAGAGACGATGAAGGATCGTAGTGTGTCGAGGAAGAACTTCCTCAGGACTGTAGTCTGCTGAGGAAGTCATGTTCAGAATTGTAGAGACAGTCTGCCTACGAGCCGACCGAGCATCTGCTAGAGCCAAGTCAAAAATCGTAGACTAAACTTAGAGTCGTAGAGTCTACTGATCAAATCAGAGGCAGAGATCGTAGTCGAGCAAGATCAGATGAAGACAACAAGCACAACGACAGAAATCGTAGAGTGTCAAGATCTGATCTCGGAGTCGCAGTGTCTACACAAGCTAAAGCTGAATCGTAGAGTGCAGAACTAAGACCTAAACAAGATGTGCTCACAATGCCAAGGTAGAATCATAGAGCAAATACGATTCCCAACGAATGAGCACTCCCAGAATATTCCAAAGGAATGAAGCCTCTGTTTGGCACTGCAAAGATACGCCCCACCTGAAGGAAACCAGAGAGCACTCAACGAATGGCATGCAAGCTAACAGAAGATCTAAACACCAACCCAATCAGTATAAAGATTGAGTTGTGAAGCCATTAGAGATGAAGTCTTCTACAAGAAGATCAGAGGAAGACTTCTGTAACTGACTAAGGAAAGTCAGCAAGTGCAGAAGCTGTCAAGAAGAAAGATGACAACGTTCTTAAAAGTAACCAAGATTGTAGTGTTTTCCATACAAAGAAGAAACTGATGGAGTATACACAAAGATACTGGTCAGCCTCTGAATAACTAAGGCTAAAGTGATTAAGCATGGGCCAGTCCATTGATGATAAGTGAACGGAGATCACAATGAGAAAGCGAACTGAGCATGTTACAAATCTGAGATGTCTTGCTATTCAGAAGGGACCATAACAAAGAGTCAAGTCATTAGTATCTGAGAACATCGAGGAAAACAGAAGTATAGAAGCACTGCACAAGAAAAAGGAAGAGGTGTTCCATATTAGAGATCTAATGAGCACTCTTCAAGATCGTAGTGTTAATACTACACATCAAAAAGCAAGTCAACAAGACACTACGATCAAGACCAAGAAGACATGCATCAAAATCGTAGAGTTCGAATAGCTGAAGACTGAAGCATTGGCAACGGTTCGATCTGAAGGGTATTATTCGGACAAGAGCTTATAGAGAGCATCAATGCAAAAAGGACAACCTCTGATCGAGAAATCAGAAGGAGGAAATAAATTCTTCGACCTGCCCAAGACATTAAAGTGACATATCTGACAGGGTCAAGTGAAACAGTAGACTGCAGTATCAGAAAGTTAGAGAAAGATGTCCAGTCACATCTGTAGTCTGCACCAAATAACTTGAGATCTGCGAAGAAATTTGAATAGCTTTCAATGGCTACTTTCCAACGGGAAGATTGGGAAGCAGTATAAATCAACAGAGCTTCAAAGATCAAGAGTTGCTGATGATTGTGAAGTTATAGAATCGTTGAGTTAGTAAATGCTATTGTTGACTCTACGAGTTCCACCAAAGATTAATAGAACTAGTCTCAGTGACAGTGAGACTACCAAGGTGAAAGTAAAGCAGCTTTGAAGAAGGACTCAAACAGATCAAAGCTCACTCAATAAAGATGAGAATGCCGCTAAAGATGGCAGCCAAGCTGAGAGCCGAGAAGGCTAAGAAGATATCATTCAGAAAAGTGAGTACAAAGAAGATCAAGAGAGCCACTCTACGAATCACCATGAACCAAAAGCTGAGACTGAACAAGTGCAGAACCATATCTACAAAGTATTCAAGAAGGGTTCAGGGATTTCTAAGTGTTAGACAAAGTCTACTAAAAGCATAAAGACTTAGCAAACCCAGATGGTGATGGTGCACAGCTGATACCAATGAATATGAGCAGAAAAGAGTGAAGATCAGCTGCACCAAAGAAGATGTGGTCCAGACTCGAAGCAGAATGCATAGAGGACCACACCAAGCTGCTAAGTACAAAAGATGTTCAGAGCTTAATGATATCTTAGCAGCTCAACACCAACAACAACTACAACAACAAGAAGTCAGGGCCTGAGGGGTCTTTATCCGGAGGGACTAAATAAAGTTCCAAGCCTGCTGGGGCTTGAAGAGTTCCTAGGGAACTAGAGAAGTTCTAAGGCTGCTGGCCTTTAAGGAATATTAGTGATTCAGGGTGCTTGCCCTTCCTTAATGGAAATCCTGCTAGTTGAAAGTAGAAGAGTGGATTAGGAGCTTGAGTCTCTGAACCACTTAAAACCCCTTGTGTCTTTTACCTTATGTCATTTACATTATGTACATTAACTGCTATAACTTCTATGTATGTTTTAACTGCTTACCACCGAACTAACTCTACGAAAAATGTATGTATGATTATGATTATATCAATGAAGAGGATCTTTTACTTATTCCGCTGTGCTTGAAAATATTCTTATGTTTGTCATATGCTAAATTATTAGCAATACAAAATAAACCAAAAAAGTATTTGAAACGAAAAAGGATCTATTCAACCCCCCTTCTAGATCTATTGTGCCTACTGGGAACTAACAATTGGTATCAGAGCAGGTTCTCTTGTTACATTCAAAAGCTAATCGCTTTGAGTCTGATCCTAGGCACAAACATTGTTCTAAACTTAGTCTAGTAGTAAGTCACTTGTTATATGCAGATGAGCTCACACGTTGGAAATATTGTGTACAGGTAAATGTGCATATACACCTGAAGCTGCTCAAATTGGTCCATGTCTTTGATTATCATATAAACAAGACCAATCCTTGCTCGATGTCAATCTTGTTGTCTAAAGACCAGGCTAGAAAGCTCAAAAGATGTCAACAAAAAAGATTCAAACATCCACCAGCCTGAAAAGATGAAAAGGCCATACATGCTAAGTAATGCTTATCTAGAGAAGAATGAAGAACTTCTCAATCACATGCTTGGTCAAACTGTAGCTGGATGTAAATCTTATGAACTCAAGGATGTCAAAGAATTAGAGATGCTGACACTCTCTTAGCTTGTAGCTTAGACCATACCAATAAATTGGATATCAACGTGAAACATTCATCTAGTCCACTCAATTGACATTGACTACTTCTGTAAATTCTTTTTGCAATACATCAAAACATTTTATGACGTCATGATACCGTACTTTTCACAATGCATTGAGGACTTCGTCAATTTGTGACTTCGTCATTATACATCATACCATAGCGGGTTATTGATCCTAAGATCAGATCCAACACCAGGTTCAATTGCATTAATAACTCCATATTTTTACCATCCTTGCATCAAATGCATTGATGATATAAAATTCATTTTGATATTTTAAATCAATTTCTGTCTAGCTGAAACAATTAGCATAGTCATACCAAGAATAGTTCTTTTCAAAAAATCTATTGGTTCCAAAAGTTGAACCAATTCTTTCATTTTTAAAATACGAACATATAAGCACGATTTCAATAAACTTCGAAATCTAGAATAGCTAGATGACTTGGAATATCCTATTTTCCATCTTCCTTCATTGTCTTACTGCGACAATACTTAATCTACTTTAGTACCTTCAATACTAAGACTTCAGTCTAAACATCCCTCTACCTTAGTACAGTACATCAACTTACCACACATTATGAGTTCAGGAACATTCCACAATAATATGAGTTTAAGAACTATCCCAGACAGACCATAAGCGTCCATTCGCTGAGAAGTTCAAAAACCTACCATATCATTATGAGTCACGAACGTACCATAAGTATGAGTTTCAAGAACTTGCACCTACCTTATCTTTCTCTAACTATTAAGTATATACATGAGAAAAGATTCACCTTCTAGTCATATACATCTTGACAGCGCGACCAATTCCAATGATTATCACTGTAACGCCCCGAAATCCAATCTATCTTCACACCTAGATTCCGTACGTCATGATCTCATCTTCTTCCAAACATACATCATTATATACTAAAATATAACAATATACATTCTAAATTCCAAGATTCTAAAATCTTATAACTCTTTTCATTACAAATAATGATAATTACATTATCCTTTACATCTTACACGAGTGACTTTCATCCGCCACTAAGGATACATAACAGTTCATTAAACTAATCTAAAGTTCATTTAACTTATTTTATATTACAAGTCTCCACTCGATCTTCTCGCTCATCCACATCTGAATGGCACTCCATCTGGATATCGTCAGCTTGATCTTTATGGAATCCTTAAGTTCGTCTAACATCGTTCGCTGAAAATGTTTTTCATTTAAAGCAAGTGTGAGTATTCAATTGCCCAGTAAGTCATAACAGTTGAACAAACATCTTCAAAGAATTTAAACATTCTTTTAAGACTTCAATAACCGAACTAAAGGTTATGAAGCAGCTTGAATAATAGGAATAATCTCGATTCCTATCATTTTAAAACAATATTCACTTTCATTTTAAAATACTTTCATTCTTCTACCTTTTTCATACACATTCTATCTAGCTAGAATCATTAGCACATATTTAACAATAACTGAATCATGTATGAACAGATCCTTCTCTTATTGAACAGTTAAATCACAGAACAGTTCATCTCATAAAACACCTGAAGTGTTCACATTGTGGCACAAGGCCTCATATGTTCTACCACCTTACACAAATATCGCACATTAGTACATAGACAGAACTTCTCAAGTTCAACATCTGAGAAGTTTAAGAAACTAGCATTCATTTTAAATATGAATGAAGTTAGGAAACTTGCCTTACGCATAGCTACAGCTTACGCTGAACTTGCTCATTCCAGTTCCTATGTAGCACACAAGAAAAACAACACATACACTAATTAGTCATGTATATTTGACTTATGCATTAGTTTGCTTAACTTTACTTCTTAGGGTTCACAGTTCTTGTAACCTAAGTTTACGTAACCACTTTTATTACTGTTCTACGGCTTCATGACATACAGAGATGTCTTAGTTATATGTTCATCATCTTTGATGTTTTACATTCTTATCTTCTTCTTATAACTTCTTTAGGACTCAGCACACATCGCTTCTCTGCTAGTATTCCATATGGTACTCTGAGTGGTTTCCCACAAACAACCAACAAACAAGTTCCCATCTCGTCTACACTGCCATCACAGTGAGTTAGATCGGTTAACAGTTTTGTATATACCTTCGCTCTCTGAAGGAATTGTTTAGCCTAGCTCCCATATGTCAACCATCAAAGGTTACGATTGTACCGCAACCTAAACTTATCGTAACTTACCTTAACCATTAACTATAATGTTTGTTAAGTTAATTTCTTATTCCTTACGGCTTTCTAGCAACTAAATGCCATAACCCTGGATTCATTCTTATATGACTCACATTCGACTTTCATTAATCTTATTACCGTTCATTACGGCTTTCTTAATACCATTCGTATCTTACTTAATACTTTCGTTATCCATTACTTGAACCCTATGTTCATTAGTCATTCTTAATGTCCAAGCCATACCGTTTGTTGTATGCTAATACCGCTCATTTATCGCAACAGCATTGCGTACACAGCGTCTATACGCTTCACACTTATCTCTCATTATCATGACATAACATCGAAATGTTATTCATTACCCTCGTCGCTCAACGTCTAAGGAATCACAACCATAGCAATCCTATACGTTCGTTTATCGTAACTACGGTCCCCAGATATCGGTTCCAGTAATCCGCGTTTACATTCTTTATCTTTTACTCTCATTTATTCTTTTTGTTTAACCTTCATCAAAGGTTTAATTTACTAGATTAAGGGTTACATTAGTTAAACTGTTATGTTCTTTATCTTCCCTTACGTTTCCCCCAAGAATTGAGCAGTTAAAAGCTCTTCTCTGGCTTTTTCCCTACACTGGCATTGCGGTGCCACTCTCTTCTTTATCTCTCGCTGCCGCGGCGCGAGTTTTCAATACCTGGCTTCCTGGTCTGGCGCTTCTAGCGCCACCTTAAAAGGCATGGCTGGCACCGCAGCGCCAAACCCTAACCCTAGAAAATTTCTGTAAGTGTTAAATCCAATTTGAGACGCTTACTTCCCGCTTCCATAACTTATTCGTTATAACTCATAACGAGGTGCATTCCAAATCCATTCACTCCCTTATCTTATGTACTTAAATACCCCCTGAATAGGAATTCGTTCTGAATCTGTTAACTGTGCCATTCGATTGGCTTGATCTTCACCCTTCATTCGTTTTACGTTTTTAACGCTCTTTGTTTGTTCGTCCGTAATTCGGTCATCCAAACTCAGAATTTGTTCGTTCTTGAGTCAACGACTCACAGTTTTCTAAATTCTCTTATATTGTTATGAAACCCTACATGTTCAGGTTTATTTACTAACTTTCTAATTCTCATTTGTCTTTTACAAAAATTTTCCATAACTTCATTATAGCTAAGTTTTAATCCGTTCATCATGAACATTTCTACCGTTCCTAACCAAACAATATGCATCTAACTTATACGCGATGGTTTTAAACTTGTCCATCAATAACAAATATCCTAAGATGGTTTTAAATTTGTCCATCAACAACATTCTTCGTGTTCTTCGCATGTTCTTCGTGTTCTTCGTTCGTTCTTCATTTTAATCGATATTTTGGATTACGATTTCACTTTTTATTGGAATTTGATGTTATAGAACAACATTCCTTACTTATTTCACCTACTTATTTGTATAATCCACTCGGATCATTCTAATTCATTACAAATCTTATACTTCCTTAAGAAATTTATTTACTAAACTTCAAATTCTTATTTTCATTATTTCTCATGATTTTAACCATATGAAATCATTCATAACCTCATCTACTTCTTATTCTAATTAATTTATGTTTTAAACATACAGGACTTAAAGAGAATTTAAATTCGACTAAGTTTTAGGTTACCTCTCTTCTTTATTTTTCTTTCGCTAGACAAAGCCGGCGATTCGCAAGCTTTTCTATTTCACGCTCACCTTCGATCCGATTATCCATAATCATTTTCTTCCTTCTTCATCTTCTCCAAGCTCTCTCTCTCTCTCTCTCTCTTTCTAGAATTTTCGAAAATCTCCTTTAAATGAAAGTTAGCTTCCTATTTATAGAAAATTCAAAGCTAGAGCAAAATAGTAATTTCGCCCCTCTTAACCTCCTTTCTATTCATGTCTTAAGGACTATGTTTACTTAGCCCTTAAGTTTGATTAACCCTTAAGTTTACTTAGACTTTAAGTTTGCTTAACCCTTAAGTTTACTTAGCCTTTAAGTTTGCTTAACCCTTAATTTTACTTACTCATTAAGTAACTTATCCTTTACTTAGCTCTTAAGCATAAGCACTTTACAGTCCGAAAACTGCGATTCTCGAAATCTAAATATTTTTGGATATTTCGTCTTTCATTTACCGATTAACTTTTACGTATTCTTCGGATTTCCGAAAAATTGAAAAACACTTTGGCGTTAAGCGTTTTCCTTCACGTTTTACCCTAAAGTAGTTAAATGAGTGAAAAGTACACAGCAGTACTTTTTGTCATTTTTATTTTTTTCGATTTATGCACGTTTTTTGAAAAAAAAAAGCTTTTATCGGCTTACTTAACTTTTCACGTCATATTATCGGCAAATCTTTCGACGGAATGTCATTTCGACATACAGAACTCTCAGAACGGCTTAGGTTATTCAAACCCTAACCCTTAGGTTTTGTCGGGTAAATAGTGTCTATTTCGTCTTTTTCCCCAGAAATATTTTGTTCCTGGAAAATTTTTATTTTCATCTTGAAAATTCTTACTCGTTCAACCTAGCTCGTAGCCAGAATCCTCCCGACTTATAATCATCCTAGGTTCTAGAACGATTAATAAACACATAACACATAATATTATTAATAAAAATTCATTTTATTAATAACTAATTCTTTAAACTAAAATCTGGAAAAATACAAATTTCTGGGTCGTTACACATCACATAAGGGATTAGGATGTGTGCTTATACAAAACTGCAAAGTCATTGCGTATGCGTCAAGGCAACTGAAGGACTATGAAAAAGGATACCCGAGTCATGATTTAGAGTTGGCTGTGGTGGTATTTTCCCTGAAAATATGGAGACACTATCTTTATGGAGAGAAATGTGAGATATATACGGATCATAAAAGTTTGAAGTATATTTTCACACAGAAGGATCTAAACATGCGTCAGAGGTGATGGCTAGAATTGATAAAAGATTATGATTGTGAAATAGTTTATCATCCAGGTATAGCCAATGTGGTTGTCGATGCCTTGAGTAGGAAGGGTCGACAGAAATTGATGTTGTTAACTACCCAAGAGGAGCTCATTTCAGCATTGGAGAAACTAGAGTTAGAAATAAGATTTCCAAAGGAATCAAGTGAAAGATTGTTCCAGATGGAAGCTGGTGCAACTTTAGTGGACAAGGTAAAGAACGCTCAACTACAAGATGAAGATTGTGAGAAAATCAAAGAAAGAGTGTTCGAGGGGAGTGAGATGAAGTTCAAGATTGATGTCGAAGGATTACTAAGGTTCGAGGGAAGGATTTGGGTTCCAGTAGTACCTAAAATTAAAGACGAAATTTGACTGCAGCTCATAACTCAAGATATTCAATTCACCCGGGAAGTACAAAGATGTATCAGGATTTATGACAGCTTTTCTGGTGGCCGAATATAAAAGAGATGTTGCAGAATGTGTCGTGAAATGCTTGACATGTCAAAAAGGCAAGGCCGAGCATCAGAGACCAAGAAGATTACTTAAACCGTTGGAAATACTGGTATAGAAGTGGGAGCATATCACAATGGATTTTGTGGTAGGTCTTCCGACTACTCAGAAAGGGTACGATACAATTTGGGTGATAGTGGACATGCTAACAAAATCAACACACTTTTTGCCAATAAAGATTAGATTCTATCTTGATCAGTTGGCAAAGTTGTATGTCAAGGAGATCGTTTTAAGATATGGAGTTCTATTATCAATTATGTTAGACAGAAATTCGCGATTCACGTCAAACTTCTGGAAGAGACTACAGGAATGCATGGGAACATTGTTGAGAATGAGTACGGCGTACCATCCTCAAACAGATGGTCAAAGTGAACGAACAATCCAGATGTTAGAAGATATGCTTAGAGCATGCATCATGAATTTCAAAGGAAACTGGGACGATCATTTACCCTTGGTTGAATTCGCCTACAATAATAGTTATAATGTGTGTATTGGCATACCACCTTACGAAGCATTGTACAGCAAAAAGTGCAGAACTCCACTGTGCTGGGATGAAGTTGGTGAATGTCAACTATTAGGACCAGAACTAGTACAGTAGACTGCTGAGGTTGTCAATATTATTAAGGCGAGGTTGGTAGCTGCTCAAGACAGACAGAAGAAATATGTTGATCAACACCGACAGTCGCGAATTTGATGTAGGAAATTTCGTCTTCCTAAAAGTTTCTCCTTGGAAGGGAAAGATTCATTTTGGTAAAAAAATAAAGCTAAGCCCGAGGTTTATTGAACTCTTTAAGGTGTTGCAAAAAGTAGGGGAAGTAGCTTACGAGGTAGCTCTGCCTCCAGAATTAGAATATGTTCACAATGTTTTTCATGTCTCGGTGTTACGACCGTATAAATCCGATTACAAGAATGTGATCGAGTACGAACCATTGTAATTTGATAAAGATTTATCTTACGAGGAAGTTTCTATCCGGATAGTTGATAGGAAAGAACAGGTGCTCAGGAATAAAGTAATACCTTCTGTGAAGATGATATGGAGGAACCACAATGCTAAGGAAGCTACGTGGGAACTCGAAGACAAAATGATGAAGAACTATCCCGAGTTATTTGTTTGATCTGTGTCTTCGATTCTGGGGAACAGAATTCTTGTAAGGAGGGAAGAATGTGATGAATGAATTGTTTGAGTTGTGATTCTGGGGACAAAATTCTTGTAAGGAGGGAAGGATGTAACAATCTAGAATTTTCATATGTAATTTTAGATATTTGTTGAATTAAATAAATATTTTAGTTAATGTGTTTATTATTATATAAATATTTATTTATTTTTATTATTTATTAATTAAATAAATAATTCATGATTTGTGAGGAATTAACTTGATTAAGTGTAATATACAAATTAAGTTAATATTCGATTGTTTTGTATGTTGAAGTTAATCAAAAGAGTGATGAATTATATATTATGTGGTAATATTCTAATTTCATGTAATGATTAAATTAGAGAGTTGATTATGATTAAATGAATTATTAAAAGGTCATTTTAATTTAATTTAGTAAGTAAATGTGATGTATTAATTTATTAAATGAAATTATAATGAAAACGAGATAGGAAGATCACCGAAAGTTTAGTCGGGGTTGAAGGTGGTTTCAGGGGGTGCTGTGGAAATGGATGACTGGCCGACTTCAGTGGTTGATGATGATTTGATAAGAGACACTGCAAAAAAAAGTAAATTATGATGGATATCTAAAATTCTTTATACAAAAGCAAAGGGATCGGAACTTTTCTGGTCATAAAGACAAGATTGGTTGGAAAACAAGTTCATACTCTATTTTTCTTTTGGAATTTTGGCGATAAAAGACTTGAGCTCGTCAATCTGCTTTTGGGGGAATTTGTCAGACCCGAAGGTGGCCCTGGAGGATTTGTCCTAGTTTGGGAGAAGGTAGGTGTCGGGGCTTCTAATGTAGAACCAGCGGTACTGCCACCCTTTATTAATGGAAGGAGTTTTCATCTTGGTTTTATTTTTGGGGTGTTTATTCAATTTAGCAGAATCCAGGTTCTTTGGATCTGCCCAAGGAGAACATGGAGAGGAAGAAGTCCATGTGGGGGGCAACGCCATAGTCATAGCAGAATGCGATGAAGCAAATCATGCGAATGTAAGAGATTGGAACCAACTAGGCGAACCCGATGCCGACGAGGTAGAGAAAAGCGAATATGAATTAATGAAGGGGAAATTTGTAACGCCCGAGAAAATTGAATTTTTAGGATAATTAAATTTTTATTTGATTATGTGAATTAAAAGAATTTAAGTGATTTATTTTGTGAGTAAGCAATGTGAAGTCGTTCTATGACCTAGGATGTGTTTATATGGTTAGTAATCTTGTTGTGTGATAGAATTAATTGTTTAGAATTTCCAAGACGAAAATAAATGTTTTTCGAGAAATTTGCGTAAAACACTATTCATCCATTTTTGTTCAGGGAATTATTTTGAAATTTCGAGAAACGTGTAATGATAGAATATCGAGATGAGATGAAATATATGATAATGTTTCATTTATGGCAAACAAAGTTTTCGCTTGCGGACTTAAAACCTAAGGGTTGAGTAGAATGATTTCCGAGAAGAAAATGAAACGCGTAGAAAGAATTGCGTTATAGTTAAAGCAGGTGTTATACAAATATGATACTATCTAGTATCTACGTATAATACGATAAGTTAATACGAAGTACAATACGATTATCGTACTAGTAGTATACGGAGATAATACGTGAATTGTACGCATAGAATACGATTCGTATTATGGAATTAAGTTAAGACTTAATGTTAATTCATTTGGGTTGGATTATGTTTAGTCCAATCAATTGAATGTGCAAGCCCAAGGGATTATTGTGTTAAGCCCAAGTCAAGGCCCAATATTAGATTTGTTAAGCCCAATGCAAGAAAAATCGAACCGTGGATCGAACCGGTAGGTCACCGAATGGGTAAAACCCATGGGGCAACCCATGGGGATGACCCATGGGCAAGGTGGGCCAGCCACTTGGTGTGCAAGGCAAGATAATCACTTGGTCACCAAGTATTTTACTTGGTGACAAAGTGTTGAATAGTAAGGAGGTGGTGGTGTATTGTCCAATTTGCCCTCCATTTCATTTGCTTATAAATAGAAAGCTAGAGTTGGTTATTTGAAGGTTTTTCAAGTTGCCAACATATATTTTGAGAGAGAGAAAGAGCTAGACTCAAGCAAACAATCTACTTTGAAGCTTTGCCTTAGAGTTTTTCAAGATTACCTAAGAGTTCTTAAGGTAATATTCCTTAATTCTAATTCCATCTCTTTTGGTTTTCTTTTATCATGGAGAATCATAAATGGGTGGTGTATGTCTAGTATGGTGGAATAAGGATGACTTACCATAGATTCAATCTCTATAAGTCATGAGATCTTAAAAAATCATAAGGGTTGTTATAGCTTAAAATCATGAAATTATTGATTGTTGAGATTAATTGTTGATAAACAATTGAACTCCATCAATACGTTAATATGTACATCTTACTTGGTTAGGATGTAGATATGAAATCCATGGAGTATTCCATGTGATTTGGCTTAGAGAACATTAGTAACGAAGTTATGGCGAATTTCACGGAAATAGACGTTAAACGTCGAAAACGTTGAAATTCCGGATTGGTAGTCAAAAGTTGTTGTGAGACTTGGAAACGTTGTTTTTCAATGTCAACACGTGAGATATGTATTTAAGAGTCGTGGACTCAAGAATCGTCGGATTCTGACTTAAAACGAAGAAAACGAGCATTGAACGCTCATTAACGTTTACGAACGCTTAGAAAATGAACTCAATAGTGAATTTTGAGTTAATGGATTCGAAAGTGTCGAATTCTTATATGAACGCGTAGAGTATGTCATTTATGACGTGTAGGCTTTTTGAATGGACCAAATCGCTTATAACGAAGATGTTATGTCTACGAGAATCTCACCAAATTTTTTATCTGTTAGAGAAAATCTGGTGCTGAGGTCTGGCGCCGCGGCGCCAGACAGTGTGTTAAATGTCGTGCCGCAGCGCCGGCACAATGTAATGGGCTACTGGAAAGTGGCGCCGCAGCGCTACTGATAGAAGGAAGTCTCGCGCCGTAACACTGAGACCGAAGCATGGGTACTGCTAACTGGCGCCGCAGCGCTAGTCTTGAATAAAAAGTTCACGTCGCGGCGCGGGTGCAGGGTATTGTTGAATGACTTAGGTTTGAACTGCAATTGTTCAGAGACCTGTAAGAGTAAAGTGTATACACTTAATAAGTGTACTAAAACTATTCCTATACTACCTATACTAAGGTATATGGTATTGAAACTTAGGAATTTAATGTATGTTAGTAAGTTATGAACAAAGAATGCAAAGTGTTGTCAATGAACCGTAGTCGGGAAAATAACGTTGGTACTTTTCCAATGATGATAGAGTTCAGTTAATAACAGAAGTTGATTAATAAACCGGGACGAAGGGTAATAAGTCGAGTTGACTTTATTAATGATATTAAGTTAACAAAGACATAGAAGAGAAAGAAGTTGGTAGGAACAATGTGAGCAATTGTTTGATAGCTAATTACAGTGTGCTATGTGAATATATCATGTAAATTCTGTAAAGGTTGTGGTCAGTCGATGAAGTTATTTGAAGACGCTGAAAGGCAAGTATTCTTAACGCTTGTCTAACCTTCACGTTAGTCAAGTTTTATGTAATTCATTGTACTGAATTGCATGACTGGTTTTAAAGAAAGGGTCAATGCCAAATTTAACTCGGCTAGACTACTCGTAAGATATAGATTGATTTGTATACATATCTTTCTATATAGAAATGTTAACGCTATCCTATGCCAAGTAATTGGTACGGATGTGAAGGTAAGGTTTGTCTATAAATAAACAAAAGTATTTTTCATCAATTATTCGATGGGCACGCGAGTTTGTCAAATGTTAAACGTAAATACGTTTAACGAATAAATGTTGATCAACATAGAGTACTATAGGCTGATCACCTAGAAGTGCTCGTAAGTAATGCGGATGTACAGCCTTAGTGCTATGATATCCTTTTCAAGTATGAAAATAGAAAGTTAATGTTCATGGTCTATTGACCGGTTCAGAATTCCTATTCTATTCTATACTTTGGGAATTGATGTTATGAAATGTTAAAGTATTATTGTTTCATAATACTTCATAACTATTTGTTCAGTTATGTAGGAATTGTCATATAATTCATGAATGTGGTATTACTGTTATCCTTTGTTAAACTTGTTGAGCTTATTATGCTCACTTCTTGCGTGAATTATATGATTGCAGTTAAGGATGAACGTACTGAGAATGCTAAGAGAGATAAGGGCAAGGCTAAGATGGATACTTAACCATCGTGTAATAAACTAGTATGTTTGTATGTATTATACATTATGAACAACAAACGATGTAATCAGTTTATGAACCTGGGAAGGATTATACTTTGATTGTAATAAGAAGATAGTAATTACATTCATTATGTTGTATTTCAATGGAATGATTGGATAGTTATGAGTACCGTGTTATGTCGGGTTGGAAGATACCCAAATTTAGGGGCATCACAGGTTGGTATCAAAGCATTAGGTTATAAAACTTAAGGGGGGAAGAACCTTAGGCTAATAACCTCGTAAGGAAGGTAAAGTCCGATGAAAGAAATTCGAGTTGAATGAATTAATAAGGTATTGAGAAAACTCAGTACCGAAAGAATTTAAAAGATGGAAATTAATCTTAAATAAATTAAATGTGATTTGTGCTTATACTATTGTGTATTATGTACTAATCAACGTGTTATGTGTTATGTAGATGTCGATCGATAGCATGATGTATAGAGACATTCACGTTGTGAGTGAAGAGTCAGTGAACCAAGTGGAGGTAGTACCTATGCCAGTGGCGGAGGTACCGTTAGTGGTTCTAGAAGATTCTGATCCAGAAGAGTACATGTCCGGGGAGGATTACTCTGAGGAAACGATGGGAATAGCATCATATCTAAATATGATGATAGATGTGGGGGAGGAGATGGAGGTAACATCGATTAATACGGTGGTACCTACTCAGGAGCCAACACCTCCGGATGCAATGAGATCATTGTATCTGGCTGTGTTGGATAGGAATGTGCATCTGCGCACTGTGGTGCAGACACATAATGAGGAGATAACCGCCCTATATGAGGCGAAGGAATCTGCACAGGCCGGTTTTGAGTCAGAGTACGATGAGAAAATGCTTATGACAGATAAGGCACGGGACTATAAGGAAGAGGCCTTAGAGCTTCGAAAAAAACTGGTTGAAAAAGACCAGAAGATAGCTAAGATGTCATACATCCATGAGTACGCTCATGAGGATTTCAAGCTAAAAATTGCTTTTTATTCCATTGAGTCCGGGCTGACTCGACATACTATAAGTCGAGATATTGTGTCGATATTGGCAAATCAGAAATATGATAATGTCGTTCGACAGTGTTAGTAGATCGTTAGATCTTTTTGTATATAAGTAGTGACGTAAAACCCTCTTTTGTATAATTAAAGGGTAGTCTTTTTTTAAATCCCAATTTTTGTAGAAGACAATTGCGGGATAGTATGTAATAGCTTTTTGGCTAAGGGAACATGATGTAAATAGTTTTGACTATGAAAGCATATTAATATAATGAAGTTTATTTAATGTGCTTGTTGTGGTATGAGTGGTTATTTGAGAATGACAACCAAGCAGATGAATAGATAATAACGAAACTTTATTTATTTAATCAGAATTATGCAGCTAAGAAGGAGACAACGTAACTAAGAGGCTGAGTCTCATAATGAAAATCAGGGGGGGTCCTAATAACCCTATGCAAGAGTTCGTTAATTTATTAACGGCAGCATTTAACCAAGTTGGGGGAGGGATTCTTGTAGTTCCTAGGGTAGTAAGAACAACTACCTTCAAGGAATTTAAGAGTGTGGGTCCTCCTGAGTTCCGAAGAATGACGGACCCTTAAGAAGCCCAGACATGGGTAAAAGAGATTGAAAAGGCGTTTGTAATTACAAACGTAAGTGAGGCACAAAAGACTTCTTTTGCGACTTACATGATGAAGGGGTAAACCAACTACTGGTGGGAGGCTCACCAGGGTGGGGCTAGGACAGAAGCTGTTACATGGGAACAGTTTAAGAAGGTGTTCTTCAAGAACTACTTCCCGCTAGCATGCAAGGTAGGATGGAGATTAAGTTCTTAGAACTTAAGCAGGGGGATATGACAGTTCCCCAGTATGCTGCCAAATTCAATGAATTAGCAAGTTTTGCTCCACATCAGCTGGATACGGAAGAGAGAAAGGCGCGCAGGTTTGAGCAGGGCTTAAAACCCTGGCTCTATAGTAGAATATCAGTTTTTCAGAGTGCTTCCTACGGGACCATACTAGAAAAGGCGATAATAGCAGAAGTTGGTGGTGAGTCATTGTCTCAGTACCACAAAGAGCGGAAGAACAAGAGTAAGTTAGAAGGAGGTAGTAAGGCTGAAGTTGCCAGCGGAAGCGCTAACTTGCCTAAGAGGAAGAGTTTTAACCCTGGAAATACTGGGGTAAAGCAGGGAGATCCTAAGCGGAGGACGGAAGCATGCAAGACATGCGAAAAGACTCACATGGGAGTCTGTTTAAAGGGGAAATCAGTCTGCTACAACTGTGAGCAGGAAGGGCATTTGTCACCCAACTGTCCTAACCCTAAGAAGAACCAGGGGTGTTCTGTCTGTGGGTCATTGGACCACATGGCAAAAAATTGCCCGAAGAAGGGTTTAGAGGGAAATAAGGGTTCTGGTAGTGGTAAATTAGCCATTACTAGACCAACACCATCAGTGGGTAGACCCTCGGCCCGTACGTTTAATATGACTGTCCAAGATGCGGTTGCATCAGCGGATGTGGTAGCAGGTATCATTCCGGTCAATGAGATAAATGTTTATGTGCTATTTGACTCGGGTGCTGCTTGTTCTTTTATAGCATGTGAATTTGCTAAGCGATTAGGTTTAATCCCTAAAAAGTTACCAATACCTTTAGATGTTAAGGTAGCCAACGAAGAGATAATCCCCATTGAACATATTCATAAGGATTGTTGCGTAGATATTAGAGGGAATAAGTTATCAGTAGATTTGGTATCGATAAGGTTAAAAGAATTCGATGTAATTCTTGGTATGGATTGGTTGATTAACCATAAGGCGATAATAGATTTCCATAGGAAAAGTGTAAACCTTCGGCTTTCTAAGAAAACCAGGATAGTGTTCTTCGGTAGTAAATCACCGAGACGCTCTTGTTGTCTGTCGATGACACCAGCTAGGAAGATGTTGAGGAAATGATGTGTAGGTTATCTGTGCCATGTTATGGATACCCAAAGAGTGGGAACATCCTTGGACCAGATACCTATAGTGAAAGAGTTCGCGGATGTATTTTCGGAGGAGTTACCGGGTATTCCACCGGACAGGGAGGTTGAGTTTGTAATTGATCTATTACCGAGTACGGCACCAGTTTCAAGGGCACCATATCGGATGACGCCAGTTGAGATGAAGGAGTTAATGGTTCAGTTACAGGAACTATTAGACAGGAAGTACATTCAATCGAGTGTCTCCTTGGGGAGCACCGGTATTGTTTGTAAAGAAAAAGGATGGGTCGTTAAGACTTTGTATCGACTATCGAGAGTTGAACTAGTTAACGATTAAGAATAAATACTCGTTGCCCAGGATCGATGATCTATTTGATCAGTTGAAAGGGGAAAAGTATTTTTCTAAGATAGATTTGCACACGGGGTATCATCAGTTAAAGGTAAGGAAGGAGGATGTACCTAAGACGGCGTTCAGAACTCGTTATGGTCATTACGAGTTTCTGGTGATGTCGTTTGGGTTGACTAATGCGCCAGCCTCATTTATGGATATGATGAACAGAGTGTTCAAATAGTATTTGGACAAGTTCGTCGTAGTGTTCATTGATGATATTCTAGTCTATTCTAAGGCGTCAAAAGATTATGCCGAACATTTAAGGATAGTGTTGGAAACACTAAGGAAGGAAAAGTTGTATGCGAAATTCACAAATGTGAATTTTGGCTCGAGAGAGTGCAGTTTCTAAGACATGTTATTGATAAAGATGGTATTTTCGTGGATCCAGTAAAAGTAGAATCGGTAAATGAGTGGGAGCAACCAAAAAGCCAACCGAGGTTAGGAGTTTTCTAGGGTTTAGCGGGATACTATAGAAGGTTCATTCCAGACTTTTCTAAAATAGCTACTTCGTTGACAAATCTGACAAGAAAGTCGGTGAAGTATGTGTGGACTGAAAAATGTGAGAACAGTTTTCAGGAGTTAAAGAAGAGGTTAAGTGAGGCACCTGTATTGTCCTTACCAGATGATATAGGGAACTTTGTAGTATATAGCGATGTTTCGCATAAAGGACTGGGTTACGTGATCATGCAGCATAAGAAGGTCATTGCGTATGCGTCACGTCAATTGAAGGATTATGAGAAGGTCTATCCTACTCATGATCTGGAATTGGCAGCTGTATTTTTTGCCTTGAAGATACGGAGGCATTATCTATATAGTGAGAAGTGTGAGATATACACGGACCACAAAAGTCTGAAATATATCTTCACACAGAAGGAGTTGAACATGAGACAGAGAAGGTGGTTAGAGTTAATAAAAGATTATGACTGTGATATCTTATATCATCCGGGGAAAGCAAATGTAGTAGCCGATGCGCTAAGTAGAAAGGGTAGAGAGAAATTGTCAATGTTAACAAATCAGAATGAATTGATAACAGCGATGGAAAATATGGAGTTAGAAGTTAAGTTACCGGAGGAAGTGGTGGAAATGCTATTTTCCATGGAAACCCAACCGACCATAGTGGAACGGGTTAGGAAAGTACAAATGAGCAATGAGGAATGCAAACAGATGAAGATGAGGATAGGAGATGAAGAAAATACTAAGTATAACCTCGATAAGGAGGGATTACTTCGTTTTGAAGGAAAAATTTGGGTTCCAAAGGATTCTGAATTAAAGGAAGAAATAATGATGGTGGCTCATAGTTCGAGGTACTCGATACATCCCGGTAGTACGAAGATGTATCAAGACCTTCGTTAGAACTTTTGGTGGCCGAACATGAAAAGGGAGATAGCAGAATATGTTAGTAGGTGCTTAACTTGTCAAAAAGTTAAGGCTGAACACCAACGACCTAGCGGGTTGTTGCAACCGTTAGAAATTCTAGAGTGGAAATGGGAGCATATCACAATGGACTTTGTGGTGGGACTTCCAACAACAAGACAAGGATATGATGTTATTTGGGTGATAGTGGATCGATTGACGAAATCGACTCATTTTCTACCAATAGAAGTTAGGTATAACCTAGATCAGTTAGCTAAGCTGTATGTCAAGGAAACTATTTCCAGACATGGAGTACCTATTTCGATTGTGTCAGATCGTGATCCACGATTCACATTGAACTTTTGGAGGAGTTTGCAAGAGCAAATGGGAACGCAGTTAAGATTGAGTACGGCGTATCATCCTCAGACGGATGGTCAGAGTGAACAGACAATTCAAACGCTGGAAGATATGTTAAGATCTTGCGTTATGGATTTCAAGGGGAGTTGGGACGAATATCTACCGTTAGTGGAATTTTTGTACAACAATAGTTTTCACGCTAGTATAGGCATGCCGCTTTACGAAGCGTTGTATGGAAGGAAGTGCCGAACTCCATTGTGTTGGGATGAGGTGGGTGAACATCGAATGTTGGGACCTGAGATGGTACAACAAACGGCGGATATGGTGAAGATAATACGTGTTCGATAAGTTGCGACCCAAGATAGGCAGAAGAAGTATGCAGATCCTCACAGAGAAAAGAGAGAAGTTGATGTAGGATCTTTTGTTTTTCTGAAAGTATCACCTTGGAAGGGGAAGATACGTTTTGGAAAGAAAGGGAAGTTAAGTCCAAGGTTTGTAGGACCTTTTGAGATTTTAAGAAGGGTAGGAGAGGTGGCTTATGAAGTAGCCTTACCTCTAGAAATGGAACGCATTCATAATGTGTTTCATGTGTCTCTATTGCGTCCTTATAAACCGGACTATAAACACGTAATAGAGTATGAATCTATCCAGATAGAGAAAGATTTATCCTATGAGGAACTTCCAATTCAAATTACTGATAGGAAGGAACAAATATTAAGAAATAAGGTCATACCTTTAGTGAGGGTGTTATGGAGAAACCACAATGCTAAAGAAGCAACGTCGGAACTCGAGAGTAAAATGAAGGAAGATTTTCCTCATTTGTTTATGTAATTATAAGCTAGATTCTGGGGACAGAATCCTTATAAGGGGGAGAGAATGTAACGCCCGAGAAAATCGGATTTTTATGACAATTAAATTTTTATTTGATTATGTGAATTAAATGAATTTAATTGATTTATTTTGTGAGTAAGCTATGTGAAGGTCGTTCTATGACCTAGGATGTGTTTATATGGTTAGTAATCTAGCTGCGTGCTAGAATTAATTGTTTAGAATTTCCAAGACGAAAAATAAATGTTTTCCGAGAAATTTCCGTAAAAACACTATTCATCCGTTTTTGTTCGGGGAATTATTTTGAAATTCCGAGAAACGTGTAATGATAGAATATCGAGATGAGATGAAATATCTGATAATGTTTCATTTATGAAAACAAAGTTTTCGCCTGCGAACTTAAAACCTAAGGGTTGAGTAGAATGATTTTTGAGAAGGAAATGAAACGCGTAGAAGGAATTGCATTATAGTTAAAGCAGGTGTTATACAAATATGATACTATCTAGTATCTACGTATAATACGATGAGTTAATACGAAGTACAATACGATTATCGTACTAGTAGTATATGGACATAATACGTGAATTGTACGTATAGAATACGATTCGTATTATGGAATTAAGTTAAGACTTAATGTTAATTCATTTGGGTTGGATTATGTTTAGTCCAATCAATTGAATGAGAAATCTCAAGGGATTATTTTTTTAAGCCCAAGTCAAGACCCAATATTAGATTTGTTAAGCCCAATGCAAGAAAAATCGAACCGTGGATCGAACCGGTGGGTCACCGAATGGGTAAACCCCATGGGGCAACCCATGGGGATGACCCATGGGCAAGGTGGGCCGGCCACTTGGTGTGTAAGGCAAGATAATCCCTTGATCACCAAGTATTTTACTTGGTGACAAAGTGTTGAATAGTAAGGAGGTGGTGGTGTATTGTCCAATTTGCCCTCCATTTCATTTGCTTATAAATAGAAAGCTAGAGTTGGTCATTTGAAGGTTTTTCAAGTTGCCAACATATATTTTGAGAGAGAGCAAGAGCTAGACTCAAGCAAACAATCTACTTTGAAGCTTTGCCTTAGAGTTTTTCAAGATTACCTAAGAGTTCTTAAGGTAATATTCCTTAATTCTAATTCCATCTCTTTTGGTTTTCTTTTATCATGGAGAATCATAAATGGGTGGTGTATATCTAGTATGGTGGAATAAGGATGACTTACCATAGATTCAATCTCTATAAGTCATGAGATCTTAAAAAAATCATAAGGGTTGTTATAGCTTAAAATCATGAAATTATTGATTGTTGAGATTGATTGTTGATAAACAATTGAACTCCATCAATACGTTAATATGTGCATCTTACTTGGTTAGGATGTAGATATGAAATCCATGGAGTATTCCATGTGATTTGGCTTAGAGAACATTAGTAACGAAGTTATGGCGAATTTCACGGAAATAGACGTTAAACGTCGAAAACGTTGAAATTCCAGATTGGTAGTCAAAAGTTGCTGTGAGACTTGGAAATGTTGTTTTTTAATGTCAACACGTGAGATATGTATTTAAGAGTCGTGGACTCAAGAATCGTCGGATTCCGACTTAAAACGAAGAAAACGAGCATTGAACTCTCATTAACGTTTACGAACGCTTAGAAAATGAATTCAATAGTGAATTTTGAGTTAATAGATTTGAAAGTGTCGAATTCTTATATGAACGCGTAGAGTATGTCATTTATGACGAGTAGGCTTTTTGAGCTGACCAAATCGGACTTATAACGAAGATGTTATGGCTACGAGAATCTCACCAAATTTTTATCTGTTAGAGAAAATCTGGTGCTGAGGTCTGGCGCCGCAGCGCCAGACAGTGTTAAATGTCACGCCGCAGCGCCGGCACAGTGTAATGGGCTAGTAGAAAGTGGCGCCGCAGCGCCACTAATAGAAGGAAGTCTCACGCCGCAGCGTCGAGACCGAAGCTTGGGTACTGCTAACTGGCGTCGCAGCGCCAGTCTTGAATAGAAAGTTCACGCCGCGGCGCGGGTGCAGGGTATTGTTGAATGACTTAGGTTTGAACTACAATTTTTCAGAGACCTGTAAGAGTAAAGTGTATACACTTAATAAGTGTACTAAAACTATTCCTATTCAACCTATACTAAGGTATATGGTATTGAAACTTAGGAATTTAATGTATGTTAGTAAGTTATGAACAAAGAACGCAAAGTGTTGTCAATGAACCCTAGTCGGGAAAATAACGTTGGTACTTTGCCAAGGATGATAGAGTCCAGTTAATAACGGAAGTTGATTAATAAGCTGGGACGAAGGGTAATAAGTCGAGTTGACTTTATTAATGATATTAAGTTAACAAAGACATAGAAGAGAGAGAAGATGGTAGGAACAATATGAGTAATTATTTGATATCTAATTACAGTGTGCTATGTGAATATATCCTGTAGATTCTGTAAAGGTTGTTGTCAGTCGATGAAGTTATTTGAAGATGCTGAAAGGCATGATTTCTTAACGCTTGTCTAACCTTCACGTTAATCAAGTTTTATGTGATTCATTGTACTCAATTGCATGACTGGTTTTAAAGAAAGGGTCAATGCCAGATTTAACTCAGCTAGACTACTCGTAAGATATAGATTGATTTGTATACATATCTTTCTATATAGAAATGTTAACGATATCCTATGTCAAGTAGTTGGTACAGATGTGATGGTATGGTTTGTCTATGAACAAACAAAAGTATTTTTCATCGATTATTCGATGGGCACGCTAGTTTGCCAAATGTTAAACGTAAATACGTTTAACGAATGAGTGTTGATCAACATAGAGTACTATAGGCTGATCACCTAGAACTGCTCGTAAGTAATGCGGATGTACAGCCTTAGTGTTATGATATCCTTTTCAAGTATGAAAATAGAAAGCTACTGTTCATGGTCTATTGACCGGTTCAGAATTCCTAATCTATAATTATTTATAGAAGATATAAACATAAATTGTTTATACAGTATACTTTACACAAATTTCTCCAAAATCGAGTAACCTTAACTTATACACAAATCATAAACTATCTAACACATGACATTATTATCAAACTATATTATTACAATCTAGCTGCACATTTTATCCCAAGATGAACTTGGTATTATCCTTTTTCCTGTATCCGAATGCATTCGGCTTATCTACAATGTTTATCATGATATAGCAAGGGTGAGCATGAAAGTTGCCCAGCAAGTTTAAATATAATTTAAGGATATATCATGATTAAAAGAGTCTAAATAATAGGTTGGCTATAATTCATCAATATAATTGAGAACTAACACGAATAAACTTTTGACTAAACAAGTATTGAACATGAACAAATATATCTAGACCAACTGGTAATGAAGGTGATCAGCCTTTCATACCTGACTTATACTTACAATATGTACAGAGTAAAATTCCACATTGCAATCAGCAATGATTAACCATTAGCATAACTGAATAAAACAACTCTTAGTATAGTTAAGAAAAACTTGCCTGAACCGTTGATTACCGCTATGCAATTTATAACGCTTTATCCAAAGACCTAATATTAGTTATATAGATCTCCAATATTAAAATAATATCATCACAATATAATACTATTATATATATATACCCATAGAATAACCTAAACACATAGCACATAATCTTATCAGTCTACAATACACATAAGACTTAGTATCAGGTTAAACTATTTCAGTCTAACTTGAAACTGACACAATTCTATCATCCCGACGGTCTAGTCGGACAAATATCGAGTTTAGGTTCAATTAAACTCTGCTTAAACACTTAACAATTATCACAGATAATTTTCTTAACAGTCAAAATAATTTTCATATACTTGTAATAATTTTCAGATAATTAATATCATTTATCATAACTTTTCAATCATTAATATTGTATTCATATGAATTAAGTACCACATAATTCCTTAATCATTAATATTTATTTATTATTAAATATTAATGAAAATCATAACATAATTGTATAATATAATTATAATATATCTAAGTATTTTTAATACCTTAAAATAATATTTATATGAGTTTTAAACCATTAAATTCATTATCCGATAATTGCTATAAATATTAAAATATTAATATTTTCATGCCAAAATATCAAAAGTTATATTTTATAATTTAAAATATTTTTATAACACATAAATCATTTTTATATGATTTTTTAAAAAACATTAATTCTATTTTTCCAAAATTTATTTAATATATTTATTAAATAAATTAATAACCATTAATAATAAATTATTAATGAAATTCATCACAAAATATTAAAAGTCATCAAAAATAACTTAAATATTTTCTAATATCATAATATAATTTTTCATGAATTAAAACCATTTTTAAATAATTTATTTAATATTATAATTAAATAAATAAATACCTTTATATTCCAAAAATATTAAATATTTCTGAAATATACTCAAAATAATTAAAAACTATTTTTCAGGCTTTAAAATAATTTTTCATAATTTATTATGTATTTTTAATAATTAAAACCCATTTTTCTATTTAATTAATTAATTAATTAATTTCCTAATTAAATTGTCGCTATAGGGACTTTAGGCGACGAATCCATCGCTGATTGTGTTCTTGGGATATTCTTGAGCAAACCCAGATCTTCATGTCAGACTTCGAGAGGCTAGGTTTGACCACGTATAATTTTTTGATCTTAAAGTTTCTGGGCAACCAATTGTAATACTTTTGTAGTATTGATGTAATACTATAATATACAGCAAGTTTCATAGCCAAAATACATCAAATCTGAAAGATCTAATCGACAGAAAACCTTGTCAGACATGTTCTTCAATTTCTGGGTTTTCCAGAAATTGAAGAACAATCGAGGTGCTTATTTTGAGCCACTAAATCTTTGCTTTCCAGGCTTGGTTTATGTGATATGATGGTTCCAGTATGTAATATATATGTAAGTGTACAATGTTATAACAACCGATCATCATAAACACAACAGAAGCACAAGATTCAAGCCAGTCAAACTATGGGTCAAAAACTGTTCTTGAACATTTCTGGAAAACCCAGAAATGTTCTTGAGCAGTTTAATCAACGGTTGTTTGACCAGCCTTAACTTTGTTTCTATGCACGATCTAAGAGTTATAAAGGCTTGATATTATAGTACTTATACCAGACTACAACCTGAAAACAAAAACTTGGCCAAACAAGCAAAGAACGGCAAGATTCAAGGCTTCAAAAATCGTTGTCAGATAGGATATGGGTTTCTGGGTTGCCCAGAAACCCATTCCCGTGATCGGTCAACGCAGTTTGACTACCTATAACATACGATCTAGACATGCTATGACCCTGATTCAAGTTGCAGAGTAAAGACCACATATTATAGAACATATCCAAAACATAAAACACACAAAACATCTAACACATAAAGATCTAAGGCCACTTACATATGGTTGTCAGACCATTTCTTGAACTTTTTTCAGATTTCTAAAAATGCTAGATTCGTGCATCTAAGTGATATGGATCTAGGTTTTGGCAACCCAGATCATCAAATGACACCCTCTAACATATATCTAACCATCAAACAACAACATCAAACATTAGATCTAAGGATTTCTAAATTAGGGTTTTTATACCTTTAAAACTTGGATTTTTGATTTCTGATCCTTGAATTTGTTCTTGTTAAGCTAAGAGATGATATTAGCTTATTTTACCACTCTCTCTCACTCTATATTTCGGATTTAGAAGAGAGAGGAAATCTTGGGAGAAAATGAGAGTATAGTGGCCCTTTTTCTCTCTCTTTGATCTATATAATACATATGATTCAAGATATTTGCTAGCAAGTTATGGCTGATATTTGGACACACATCTAGGTCTAGAGTTAGAGTAGTGTACCAACTCATTTTAGGGCTAGATCTACAAGCAATCTACTAAATAATGCAATAAGGGTAAACTAGTTATTTCCATACCATTTTATTTCTAGAATTGTCATTTGTTGCAAACCCTTAGGGTTAAAACCTAAGCTTTCCATAATTCACATTTTAGGATTTCTAAATTAGGGTTTTCAAAAATGAAAATTAATATTTTTAAATTATAATTAGAGTTTCCTAATTATAGTATACTTTCCTAATCACATAAGGGCTAACACAAATTAGGATTAATATTTCCTAATTAAGATTGCTAATTTAGCAATTAAATCCATAATTGTACATTAGGGTTCCTGACAGAATAATTAGGGTTTAAAATTTTGAAATTAGAGTTTGCTAATTAATTAAGCTTTACCCTAATTACTATTATAATTAATAACACTTAAGCAATATAATCATCCTTTAAGTTACCAAATTAGGGTTTCAAATACCCAAAATTTGAAATTAGAGTTCCCAGATTTGATATTAGGGCTTTCTAATAAGCAATTAGGGTTTCAAGTAATTCGTTAGGATTTTCCCTAATAAATTATAATTAATGACGTTTAAACCTTATACACAGCATTTAAATTCCAAAATTAGGGTTTTTAATTTTCAAATTAGGGTTTCTTATTCCCGAAACTAAAATTAGGGTTTCAGAACCGATTTATAGGGTTTCTTATCAGACGTTAGGGTTTTCTAACTGAACGTTGACGTTCTTAATAATATTAAGGTTTGACACTGATAAAATTTATCTGGTCAACCCTTGACCCTTAACCACATACTGTGTACACATAATACCATATTCACAAAACATAAACACATATACATTTAATCCTGAATAATTCACCTAACTCCTTCACAGAATTTTAAAATCCTCAAAATTCCTTCCCAAAAATATCAAACGGATATAGTTATTTTTTGTCTAGGTCTATTATTTGACCTTAAATCTATTATTTAAGATTTTAATAAATTGTCTAATTTCTTGGGTTGTAACATTCACCCCTTCTTCTAAAAATTTCATCCCCGAAATTTACCTTACACCTTACTCCTTATACCATGCACTATACACCATTCATACACATCATCACATGCTACCCAATACACCACCCACATGAGTAAAAGTTTTCAAATTTGTGATGAGGGGTTATATAGACCATGAACCCATAGTTTTAACGGTATTCATACCGCAAAACGATACATTACTTGGCATGTTTACAATCACAAAGAAGGTAAACTACCATTGATAGTACTTTTGGTGATTAGCCTATCGTACCCTTACGTCATGCCTAACGTATTAATCATGTCTAGCGAATATTTACGCTGCTTGATTGGATTGTTTATCCAAAGAACATAGTTCACCTCATTCTTATCATAGGATTCCGCACCAAAACAATTTAGTTCGGGAAATTTCTTTCAATGAATACTTAGAGTTTTCATAAACATTAGTCTAGCTAAATCGAATAGCGTAGACTCATATCCATAATTCAATTCAATCGAATTATTTAGGTGTAGCCAAACCCCGTTGGCAAATTAAAATTTTGAAAATATTTTTGAGAATGACGTCATGATGTCGTACTGTATTAACAGTCCGTTTGAGGATGCCGTCATTGTATGACTTTGTCATAACACATCATACAATAGTGGAACAACGACTTTAGATCAAATTCACACTAAGTATTCCTGTATTTACAACTTCATTACCTTTTTAATATATCTGCACCAGGTTACATGCTACATGAGTGATAAATAAAATAACTTTTGATATTTCAAATCAATTGCGTCTAGCCGAAATAAGTAGCATAGACTGTACTTTAAACCATTTCAAAAATGATTACGAGTTTACATATTTATTTATTTTTTAAAAAAAAGCACATAGTGCATATTTAGCTTGATGTTAAAATTTCGAAGTCTAGCATAGCTAGGAATTTTGGAAAACTTATGTCTCCACTAATAATCATTTGCTTAACAATATATCTATTCTTATAATCCTCAATTCTCCATCCACACACAACTATACCCAGCTCGTCAAACCACACTTATGAGTTCATAAATTTGCTACAATCATATAAGTTTAAGAACTTGTCTTAGTCAGACTTTTGGCGTCCATTCACTGAGGGGTTCATAACATTTCATATAACTATGAATCAAGAATGTCACATAAGTATGAGTTTTAAGAACTCGTACTTAACCCTATATTCTCTACCTATGACCTATCTATCTGTTATACACATGAGAAAGGAATCACCCTCTTAACATGCATATAGCAAATAGCACGACATAAACATTTCAATGATTATCAGTGCCAGAAACTTAATTGGTTTTTACACCAAGTACAATTCCCCGCCCATACAAGGAATCATACAACTCAGCTGCCGACATGAGTCCTCAATTGAAATTCCCACCTAATCTTAACTCCCTTCTCAATACGAATTTCATTTAATCCGTATTTATAATCCTTTTCTGAATCTGTACCAATTCACACAGTAATCTTGCTGTAAACTTCTAATCATCAGATTGATTCTTTGCCCATATTATAACCTTATCAGATCACGGAGTGATCTCATCGTATATATTACGATTTATTTCTATGTCTTGATCGTTTTGTTTTACGATCTCCTATCCCTGTACTTTCAGTCTTTTAGACTCGATCTATTCATCACTACTGTTTAACTTTATAATCAGAGTTAGGGAACTCTGTGTCTTAACAACTCGTAGAGATTCGTCTTTGAATCTTACCGATCAACTAACTCTATATGAGTTAGATATTATCCTAGTCACTGCGGTTATTGGTCTCAGGTATTCCAACCTAAGCTTCATAACCAACAGCTTTGATACCAACTGTGAGAGCCCCAAATCCGGGTCCCAAATCACCGTAAATTCGGTTCAATCATTCTATAACTATTTGTGGAAGATATAAACATAAATTGTTTATACAATATACTTTACACAAATTTCTCCAAAATCGAGTAACCTTAACTTATACACAAATCATAAACTATCTAACACATGACATTATTATCAAACTATACTATTACAATCTAGCTGCACATTTTATCCCAAGCTGAACTTGGCATTATCCTTTTTCCTGTATCCGAAAGCATTCGCCTTATCTGCAATGTTTATCATGATATAGCAAGGGTGAGCATGAAAGTTGCCCAGCAAGTTTAAATACAATTTAAGGATATATCATGATTGAAAGAGTCTGAATAATAGGCTGGCTATAATTCATCAATATAATTGAGAACTAGCACGAACAAATTTTTTGATTGAACAAGTATTGAACATGAACAAATATATCTGGACCAACTGGTAATGAAGGTGATCAGCCTTTCATACCTGACTTATACATGCAATATGTACAGAGTACAATTCCACATGGCAATCAGCAATGATTAACCATAAGCATATCTGAATAAAACAACTCATAGTAGAATTAAGAAAAACTTGCCTGAACCGTTGATTACCGCTACGCAATTTATAACGCTTTATCCGAAGACCTAATATTAGTAATATAGATCTCCAATATTAGAATAATATCATCAAAATATAATACTATTATATATATATAACCATAGAATAACCTAAACACATAGCACATAATCCTATCAGTCTACAATACACATAAGACTCAGTATCAGGTCAAACTATTTTAGTCTGACTTGAAACTGACACAATTCTATCATTCCGACGGTCTAGTCGGACAAATACCAAGTTTAGATTCAATTAAACTATGCTTAAACACTTAACAATTATCACATATAATTTTCTTAGCAGACAAAATAATTTCCATAGACTTGTAATAATTTTTAGATAATTAATATCATTTATCATAATTTTTCAATCATTAATATTGTATTCATATGAATTAAGTACTGTGACGCCCCCAAAACAGGTATACATCACCCATTCTGAGTTGTCAAATACATGGTACAGAATTAACTTCAACTTTATTATTACAACAAATAACTGTGAGTTTAAATACAGATATTGCCATCTAGACAATATCCATATACAAATAAATCCTCATCATAATTATTGATACATTATTTTACAAAAATGGTGAGGACTACTAAACAACTCTCTCAAGGACCATCAATTCATACCCCGACTCGTACTCGTTATATTCTCGTCTCCTGAGAAGAAAAATGGAACAAAAAAGAAAAGGGTGAGCTCAACTAGCTCAGTAAAGAATATTATGACTAAGATAATATACAACAAATTATCGTTAGTCTTCAACAGAGAAAAATCTAATAGAATACAATAGACAACAAGTTTTAAATCAATATTCGCAGCGGAAAATATTAATTCATAGAAGAGTTACGTAGAGGATGAAATCTACTAATGTCTATGAATTTAACAGTCCATCAACAGTATTTTTATCCCTGTAACATCAATCAATGCACATCTTGAATCATATATTCATCCTTGCACTACAGGCCAAGGATATTCATCTGTTGGTCATATTCATCTAAACACCTGTTCATCTTTGCACTACGGGCCAAAGATATTCATCAGAAATCATTCATCTTTGCACTACAGGCCAAAGATATTCGATAATAACATCATTTAAGACTGAAGATGATAAAAAAAATATTTTTAAAGAAGCGAATCCAGTGAAACAAAATGACAAGGATTAAGGATTAAGGATTCGTACTTTGTTTTATCCATGTCCAAAAATATCTCAAAAATAATCATAGTGGTGTAAAATTCAAGAATGATCAAAACATGGATACAATCAAAGCTAGTATCCACAATAGATATTTTGGACGAAAAGAAAAAAAATAATTTTTCTGTGAATAGTGCCGTATTCGTGAATAGTGCCGTATACGTGAATAGTAGCGTATACGTGAATAGTAACTCCGGCACAAAAAGTTCCAAATTTGATAAAAACGTTCACCAATATTTCGGCATAATGATATTGAAGAAAATAATATCATTTAAGAAGAAAATAACATCCCTTACCTCAAAATAGCCGTACTTCTGACTGAATTTCGGTATAGTGCTGACAGAAACTCACACCGTATAGCAACACTCAAAGTATACTCACAAGAATACGCTCGATAATATAGAGAGAGAGAAAAAAAAAACTTTGTTTCTGGTGTGATTTTCAATTCTAACCTAAGCGTCTATTTATAGAAAATTGCTAGAACGCCAAAGGAGACTAAATAATAAAATAATCTTATTATTAATCAACATTCCTACGCATGCTTGTTGACAACTTCAGCCCCTCAATGCTGAAAATTTCAGCAACCCATGTGTATTCAACACCCAGCAAAAAGTGGGTCCCACCATAATTAATAAAAAAATTATTTTATTTTTCGTAACTTCAATAATTCATAGAAAATAGCCTGTTAATCAGAAAAATTTGAAACTCGCGACTTTCCATGGGAAATTCCATTCTCTACAACTTTGCAGAAGAAAATTTTTCCAAATTCCAAACAGAAATTGACCGAAATCCACAAACGGACGATTTTACAGTCTATACTCAATTTTCGGTCAAAAATTATGTCCACCGACACACAAAACATGTGTTAAACATTTAATGCCACAAAAATACTTTACCTCCTCATATTCTCATATATCCCACATTCATTGTAAAAATATCATCGTTAATATATTATTAAAATAATATATTTAAATAAATTATTTTATCGGAAAAAGATAAAATATTAATTTTCAACAATTGTCACATTAAAAATTTTCTCCATCTATATCCACATAAAATAAATATTTTCTTTATCATAATAATCAATAATTAATTATTAAAAATAATATTACAGAATCACAGTACTGACAACCAGGCCGTTCCCAAGATAGAGGGGGCTTTCCAATAAGGATTTCTCCTTACTGGCGCGCAATTAGATGACCAAATCTCTCCTTGACAGAACTTTCTAGACATTGCCAATAATGTTATCTGATAATATTATTCAAATAATATGAATTATTGATCTGATAATGAAAAATACTGTGCAATGACAATTATTGAAACAATAATAATATAAATATCAACGCAACAATTATTGAATCAATAAAGTAATGAACAGTAACTCCTGTAGCAATTATTGAGTAGTGCCTTCTTACGTAAGGATTAATAATTCAAAATACTGTGCAATACCGTGTGCTACTGTGCAACAACGCGTATTACTGTATTTTAACCACCGGGTATTCCAACAGTGTAAATGGTAACAACTACGCCGTTATTTTTAAACAACTTATATTTGTCGTTTTTTTCCTCCAATCGCTTTCCGTTATGGGGCCCACACATGGCTGCGCCGTTGTACGAATATTCCCCGACAGTACGAATATTCCACGACCAAACGAATATTCTCCGACAACAATGAATATTTTATAACCACTTGCTTATTTTGAAATATTTGCGTATTTTACCCATAACTATCCTCATTAATCAAATCAACCCTTACTATTCAAAATAATAATTAAAGGAAATTAAATTTCATTTATTAATTATTTGGGGCTTACAACCTCCCCTCCTTATGAAATTTCGTCCTCGAAATTGACATACGTACCTGGTGTTTCGAAAAGGTGATGATATCTCGCTTTCATTTCCGTTTTCAACTCCCAGGTCATTTCCTCTATAGCATGATTCCTCCAAAAAACTTTAACTTGTGGTATTACCTTCGTGCGTAGGACATGCTCCTTCTTATCCAAGATCTTGACAGGTACCTCCTCATACGTTAAATCTTCGGCTATCTCGTCCGGTTCTAACTCAATGACGTGGTTCGGGTCTTTCACATATTTACGAAGCACAGATATATGAAAAACATTATAAACACGAGACATACTTGGAGGTAACGCGAGTCTATAGGCTACATTACCTACTCGATCAAGAATTTGAAATGGACCAATAAATCGTGGATTAAGCTTTCCTCTCTTCCCGAATCTTGTAACTCCCTTCCATGGGGCAACACGCAACAATACATGATCCCCAACACTAAATTCTACGTCCTTTCGATGAAGATCCGCATAACTCTTTTGTCGATCTTGTGCCGTTTGTATACGTTGTCGAATCATTTGGATCTTCTCCGTAGTCATACGTACTAACTCGGGTCCCAACAATGTTGCTTCACCCACCTCGTCCCAACATACTGGAGAGCGACACTTTCGTACATACAATGCTTCAAATGGGGCCACACCAATGCTTGCCTGATAACTGTTGTTGTAGGAGAATTCCACCAATGGTAAATATTTATCCCAACTGCCCTTGAAGTCTAGGACACAGAGTCTTAATAAATCTTCAAGAGTTTGAATAGTCCTCTCTGGTTGTCCGTCCGTTTGAGGATGGTATGCCGAACTGAATCGTAACTCCGTACCCATAGCTTTTTGCAAGCTAACCCAAAATCTTGAAGTAAATCTTGGGTCACGATCCGAAACTATGGATACTGGCATGCCATGCAATCTTACAATCTCATTTACGTACATTTGAGCAAGATGTTCAAGGGAATAAGTCTCCCGTATCGGCAAGAAATGAGCAGACTTGGTTAATCTATCAACAATAACCCAATTAGCATTGATGCCTTGAGAAACCGTAGGAAGACCCGTAACGAAATCCATAGTAATGTCTTCCCACTTCCATTTCGGAATCTCAAGTGGTTGCAATGGACCCTTTGGCACTTGATGCTCCGCCTTTACACGTTGACAAGTTAAACACGTTGAAATAAACTTTGCAATCTCTCTCTTCATATTGTTCCACCAAAATGTATGTCGAAGATCACGATACATTTTGGTACTTCCAGGATGAATTGCAAACGGTGTATTGTGTGCCTCCATCATGATCTTGTACTTCAAATCAGAATCGTTAGGAACACAAAGTCTGGAGTGGACTCGAAGTATTCCTTCTTCATCAATTCTCGCTTCTGGAATGGCACCTTCTTGTACTTTCGTCTTCATATGCATCAGCTCCGGATCGGTGGCTTGAGCAACCTTAACTTTTTCTATTAAAGTTGGCTCTATGTGTATACTTGACATCATTGCACTCATTCCTGCATATGATCTTCTACTCAATGCGTCAGCTACCACGTTCGCTTTTCCAGGATGGTATTGAATAGTGTGGTCGTAATCTTTCAACAACTCGAGCCAACGTCGTTGCCGCATGTTGAGTTCTTTTTGAGTGAAGAAATATTTGAGGCTTTTATGATCTGAATATATCTCCACTTTCTCCCCGTATAGATAGTGCCTCCAGATCTTTAGCGCGAAAACGACTGCTGCCAACTCTAGATCATGAGTAGGATAATTCCTCTCATACTCTTTAAGTTGTCGCGAGGCATAGGATATGACTTTCCCACGTTGCATGAGAACACATCCTAACCCTTTGCCCGAAGCATCGCTGTAGATAACAAATCCATCCGAACCAGATGGTATTGTTAGAACAGGTGCCGAAATAAGTCTCCTCTTAAGCTCTTGGAAACTCTTCTCGCATTCCTCGCTCCATACGAATTTTGTATCCTTCCGAGTTAGCTGAGTTAATGGAGTAGCAATTCGAGAAAACCCTTCCACGAATCTCCGATAATAACAAGCTAAGCCCAAAAAGCTACGTACTTCAGTGACCGACTTCGGTTGCTCCCAACTTTGTATTGCTTCAATCTTCGTCGGGTCAACAGATACTCCATTTTTTGACACCACGTGCCCAAGGAATGTTACTTCCTCAAGCCAGAACTCGCATTTCTTCAACTTAGCATATAACTTGTTTTCACGAAGCCTTTGGAGTACCAGCTTCAAATGGTGCTCATGATCTTCACGGCTTTTGGAATATATGAGGATGTCATCAATAAAGACAACAACGAATTGATCCAAATAATCCTTGAATACTCGGTTCATCATATCCATGAAAGCAGCAGGAGCATTAGTCAATCCAAAAGACATGACTAAGAATTCATAATGCCCATACCGAGTTCTGAAGGCAGTCTTTGGAATATCCTCAGTTCTAATTTTCAACTGATGATATCCAGAACGAAGATCGATTTTTGAAAAGAATTGTGCTCCTTGCAACTGGTCAAACAAGTCATCAATACGAGGTAGAGGATACCTATTCTTGATGGTGACATGGTTCAATTCCCGATAGTCAATACAAAGTCGCATACTCCCGTCTTTCTTCTTTACGAATAAAACAGGAGCACCCTAAGGAGATGTACTAGGATGAATGAAACCGATGTCCAATAACTCCTGTAGTTGGACTTTTAACTCCTGAAGTTCAATAGGAGCCATTCAATATGGGGTTTTAGAAATGGGCTTTGTACCAGGTTCAAGATCAATAAAGAATTCAACTTCACGTTCTGGGGGTAGACCGGGAAGTTCTTCAGGAAATACGTCAGGAAAGTCAATAACAACAGGAATATTATTCAATTTTGACGTGTCTTTATTCAAATCCATAACATGGGCTAAGAAAGCTTGACATCCGTTTTCCAATAAACGAATAGCTTTATGATTAGATATGACAGTGATTGATTTTAATGGTTTAGTTGCCTGAATTCGAACAACAGGTTGATTAGGAATATGAAAACTAACAACCTTACGAAAACAATCAATTTTGGCATGATGAGTAGTTAACCAATTTATCCCTAAAATCACATCAAAAGCAAGTATCTTTAAAGAGATCAGGTCAACAGGTAAGGTGATGGTGCCAACTTGAATGAAACAAGATTTATAAACAGTGGATGTGATGAAAGTTTCTCCTAACGGAGTTTCCACAGATAGGTCAAAGTCTAATTTCTCCGGAGTCAAGTTTAAACGTTGAGCGCAAGCAGGAGAGATAAATGAATGGGTAGCACCGGTATCAAGTAAGGTATAAACTTCACAAGAATTTATAAATAGCTTACCCGTGATCGCCTCGTTTGGGTTCCTCGTATTTTGATCAGTCACAACAAACGCTCTTTCAGGAACCGTTGACTTTGACTTTTCTGGGACAGCCTTCTGAATCACCGTCCCCGCTGGAATTGGTTTCGCTACCGTACAATCTCGAGCGATATGTCCTTCCTTTCCACAATTATAACATACCTTGAACTGTTGTGGGCAGTTTGGACTGATATGTCCCTCTTTTTCGCATTTGTAGCATATAACCGGTGGTCTTTCTCCTCCCTTAGAACCAGTTGCTGCCGGCACTGTCGTCTTCACATGGTCATTGTTAAATCTCCTCTTTTTAAAATCTCCTCCTGACTCGCTTCTTCTATTTTCATAGCTATGATTACCACCAGAGTGGTTACCATTTTTGTCCGTCTTTTTCTTTCTCCACTGGTTATTGTTGTTTTGCTGACTGCTATCTTCAGTATGATCCTGATTGTGGTACCTCGGTTGACCGTACTCGTTATCTCGCTCCAACAATTGAGCCCTGTTAACAACATCTGAATAGAGAGAAAATTTATGAGAGATGAGATATTGTCGTATGTCGGGTTTCAAACCTCTCAGAAACATCCGCGTCATACGTTCCTCATTCTCCACCAAATGAGGTGCAAACCTGGATAACTCTACAAACTTTGCCTCGTACTGAGACACCGTCATGTTATTTTGTTCTAATCTAATGAACTCCACTTCCTTCATATGATGAACACTTTCAGGAAAGTATTTGTCATTAAATAGTTTCTGAAACGTCTCCCAAGACATGCTGAGTGCGGCTGGATGGGTACGCTTCACAGACTCCCACCAGTAGTCTGCCTCGCCACGGAACATAAAGGTGGCGAATGGAACCTTTTGTTCCTCCGTGCATCCCAAGACATCGAATATCTTGATAATTTGCTTGACCCATGTCTCCGCCATGATCTGATCTGGCTTTCCCTTAAATTCTGGTGGTCCCAACTCTTTGAACTGCTTGGCTGTGACAACCCGTGAATTGTTATCATTTCCTCCTGTATTTTGAACACGAGTCTCCCTCGTCTGATTTTGCATGAACTGCAAAAAGCTTCTAAACATTGCGTCGTTCATCGTCTGAATCTGTACCAATTCACACGGCAATCTTGCTGTAAACTTCCAATCATCAGATTGATTCTTTGCCCATATTATAACCTTATCAGATCACGGAGTGATCTCATCGTATTTATTACGATTTATTTCTATGTCTTGATCGTTTTGTTTTACGATCTCCTATCCATGTACTTTCAGTCTTTTAGACTCGATCTATTCACCACTACTGTTTAACTTTATAATCAGAGTTAGGGAACTCTGTGTCTTAACAACTCGTCGAGATTCGTCTTTAAATCTTACCGATCAACTAACTCTATGTGAGTTAGATATTATCCTAGTCACTGCGGTTATTGGTCTCAGGTATTCCAACCTAAGCTTCATAACCAACAGCTTTGATACCAACTGTGAGAGCCCCAAATCCGGGTCCCAAATCATCGCAAATTCGGTTCAATCATTCTATAACTATTTGTGGAAGATATAAACATAAATTGTTTATACAATATACTTTACACAAATTTCTCCAAAATCGAGTAACCTTAACTTATACACAAATCATAAACTATCTAACACATGACATTATTATCAAACTATACTATTACAATCTAGCTGCACATTTTATCCCAAGCTGAACTTGGCATTATCTTTTTTCCTGTATCCGAAAGCATTCGCCTTATCTTCAATGTTTATCATGATATAGCAAGGGTGAGCATGAAAGTTGCCCAGCAAGTTTAAATACAATTTAAGGATATATCATGATTGAAAGAGTCTGAATAATAGGCTGGCTATAATTCATCAATATAATTGAGAACTAGCACGAACAAATTTTTTGATTGAACAAGTATTGAACATGAACAAATATATCTGGACCAACTGGTAATGAAGGTGATCAGCCTTTCATACCTGACTTATACATGCAATATGTACAGAGTACAATTCCACATGGCAATCAGCAATGATTAACCATAAGCATATCTGAATAAAACAACTCATAGTAGAATTAAGAAAAACTTGCCTGAACCGTTGATTACCGCTACGCAATTTATAACGCTTTATCCGAAGACCTAATATTAGTAATATAGATCTCCAATATTAGAATAATATCATCACAATATAATACTATTATATATATACCCATAGAATAACCTAAACACATAGCACATAATCATATCAGTCTACAATACACATAAGACTCAGTATCAGGTCAAACTATTTTAGTCTGACTTGAAACTGACACAATTCTATCATTCCGACGGTCTAGTCAGACAAATACCAAGTTTAGATTCAATTAAACTATGCTTAAACACTTAACAATTATCACATATAATTTTCTTAGCAGACAAAATAATTTCCATAGACTTGTAATAATTTTTAGATAATTAATATCATTTATCATAATTTTTCAATCATTAATATTGTATTCATATGAATTAAGTACTGTGACGCCCCCAAAACAGGTATACATCACTCATTCTGAGTTGTCAAATACATGGTACAGAATTAACTTCAACTTTATTATTACAACAAATAACTGTGAGTTTAAATACAGATATTGCCATCTAGACAATATCCATATACAAATAAATCTTCATCATAATTATTGATACATTATTTTACAAAAATGGTGAGGACTACTAAACAACTCTCTCAAGGACCATCAATTCATACCCCGACTCGTACTCGCTATATTCTCGTCTCCTGAGAAGAAAAATGGAACAAAAAGGAAAAGGGTGAGCTCAACTAGCTCAGTAAAGAATATTATGACTAAGATAATATACAACAAATTATCGTTAGTCTTCAACAGAGAAAAATCTAATAGAATACAATAGACAACAAGTTTTAAATCAATATTCGCAGCGAAAAATATTAATTCATAGAAGAGTTGCGTAGAGGATGAAATCTACTAATGTCTATGAATTTAACAGTCCATCAACAGTATTTTTATCCCTGTAACATCAATCAATGCACATCTTGAATCATATATTCATCCTTGCACTACAGGCCAAGGATATTCATCTGTTGGTCATATTCATCTAAACACCTGTTCATCTTTGCACTACGGGCCAAAGATATTCATCAAAAATCATTCATCTTTGCACTACAGGCCAAAGATATTCGATAATAACATCATTTAAGACTGAAGATGATAAAAAAAATATTTTTAAAGAAGCGAATCCAGTGAAACAAAATGACAAGGATTAAGGATTAAGGATTCGTACTTTGTTTTATCCATGTCCAAAAATATCTCAAAAATAATCATAGTGGTGTAAAATTCAAGAATGATCAAAACATGGATACAATCAAAGCTAGTATCCACAATAGATATTTTGGACGAAAAGAAAAAAAATAATTTTTCTGTGAATAGTGCCGTATTCGTGAATAGTGCCGTATACGTGAATAGTAGCGTATACGTGAATAGTAACTCCGGCACAAAAAGTTCCAAATTTGATAAAAACGTTCACCAATATTTCGGCATAATGATATTGAAGAAAATAATATCATTTAAGAAGAAAATAACATCCCTTACCTCAAAATAGCCGTACTTCTGACTGAATTTCGGTATAGTGCTGACAGAAACTCACACCGTATAGCAACACTCAAAGTATACTCACAAGAATACGCTCGATAATATAGAGAGAGAAAAAAAAAAACTTTGTTTCTGGTGTGATTTTCAATTCTAACCTAAGCGTCTATTTATAGAAAATTGCTAGAACGCCAAAGGAGACTAAATAATAAAATAATCTTATTATTAATCAACATTCCTACGCATGCTTGTTGACAACTTCAGCCCCTCAATGCTGAAAATTTCAGCAACCCATGTGTATTCAACACCCAGCAAAAAGTGGGTCCCACCATAATTAATAAAAAAATTATTTTATTTTTCGTAACTTCAATAATTCATAGAAAATAGCCTGTTAATCAGAAAAATTTGAAACTCGCGACTTTCCATGGGAAATTCCATTCTCTACAACTTTGCAGAAGAAAATTTTTCTAAATTCCAAACAGAAATTGACCGAAATCCACAAACGGACGATTTTACAGTCTATACTCAATTTTCGGTCAAAAATTATGTCCACCGACACACAAAACATGTGTTAAACATTTAATGCCACAAAAATACTTTACCTCCTCATATTCTCATATATCCCACATTCATTGTAAAAATATCATCGTTAATATATTATTAAAATAATATATTTAAATAAATTATTTTATCGGAAAAAGATAAAATATTAATTTTCAACAATTGTCACATTAAAAATTTTCTCCATCTATATCCACATAAAATAAATATTTTCTTTATCATAATAATCAATAATTAATTATTAAAAATAATATTACAGAATCACAGTACTGACAACCATGCCGTTCCCAAGATAGAGGGGGCTTTCCAATAAGGATTTCTCCTTACTGGCGCGCAATTAGATGACCAAATCTCTCCTTGACAGAACTTTCTAGACATTGCCAATAATGTTATCTGATAATATTATTCAAATAATATGAATTATTGATCTGATAATGAAAAATACTGTGCAATGACAATTATTGAAACAATAATAATATAAATATCAACGCAACAATTATTGAATCAATAAAGTAATGAACAGTAACTCCTGTAGCAATTATTGAGTAGTGCCTTCTTACGTAAGGATTAATAATTCAAAATACTGTGCAATACCGTGTGCTACTGTGCAACAACGCGTATTACTGTATTTTAACCACCGGGTATTCCAACAGTGTAAACGGTAACAACTATGCCGTTATTTGTAAACAACTTATATTTGTCATTTTCTTCCTCCAATCGCTTTCCGTTATGGGGCCCACACATGGCTGCGCCGTCGTACGAATATTCCCCGACAGTACGAATATTCCACGACCAAACGAATATTCCCCGACAACAATGAATATTTTATAACCACTTGCTTATTTTGAAATATTTGTGTATTTTACCCATAACTATCCTCATTAATCAAATCAACCCTTACTATTCAAAATAATAATTAAAGGAAATTAAATTTCATTTATTAATTATTTGGGGTCTTACAAGTACCACATAATTCCTTAATCATTAATATTTATTTATCATTAAATATTAATGAAAATCTTAACATAGTATTATAATATAATTATAATATATCTAAGTATTTTTAATACCTAAAAATCATATTTATATGATTTTTAAACCATTAAATTCATTATCCGATAATTGCTATAAATATTAAAATATTAATATTTTCATGCCAAAATATTAAAAGTTATATTTTATAACTTAAAATATTTTTATAACACATTAATCATTTTTATATAATTTTTTTTAAAACATTAATTCTATTTTTCCATAATTTATTTAATATATTTATTAGATAAATTAATTACCATTAATAAAAATTATTAATGAAATTCATCACAAAATATTAAAAGTCATAAAAAATAACTTCAAATATTTTCTAATATCATAATATAATTTTTCATGTTTTTTCATGAAATAAAACTAATTTTAAATAATTTATTTAATATTATAATTAAATAAATAAATACATTTTATATTCCAAAAATATTAAATATTTCTGAAATATACTCAAAATAATTAAAAACTATTTTTCAGGCTCTAAAATAATTTTTCATAATTTATTATGTATTTTTGATAATTAAAAACTATTTTTTTCTATTTATTTAATTAATTAATTAATTTCGTAATTAAACTGTCGCTATAGGGACTGTAGGCGAAGAATCCATCGCAGATTGTGTTCTTGGGATGTTCTTGAGCAAACCCAGATCTTCATGTTAGACTTCGAGAGGCTAGGTTTGACCACGTATAATTTCTTGATCTTAAAGTTTTTAAGCAAGCAATTGTAATACTTTTGTAGTATTGATGTAATACTATAATATACAGCAAGTTTTATAGCCAAAACACATCAAATCTGCAAGATCTAATCGACAGAAAACCTTGTCAGACATGTTCTTCAATTTTTGGGTTTTACAGAAATTGAAGAATAGTCGAGGTGCTTATTTTGAGCCACTAAATCTTTGCTTTCCAGGCTTGGTTTATGTGATATGATGGTTCCAGTATGTAATATATATGTAAGTGTACAATGTTATAACAACCGATCATCATAAACACAACAGATGCACAAGATTCAAGCCGGTCAAACTATGGGTCAAAAACTGTTCTTGAACATTTCTGGAAAACCAAGAAATGTTCTTGAGCAGTTTGGTCAACGGTTGTTTGACCAGCCTTGACTTTGTTTCTATGCACGATCTAAGTGTTATAAAGGCTTGATATCATAGTACTTATACCAGACTACAAACTGAAAACAAAAACTTGGCCAAACAAGCAAAGAACGGCAAGATTCAAGGCTTCGAAAATCGTTGTCAGATAGGATCTGGGTTTCTGGGTTGCCCAGAAACCCATTCCCGTGACCGGTCAACATAGTTTGACTGCCTATAACATACGATCTAGACATGCTATGACCCTGATTCAAGTTGCAGAGTAAAGACCGCATATTATAGAACAAATCCAAAACATAAAACACACAAAACATCTAACACATAAAGATCTAAGGCCACTGACATATGGTTGTCAGACCATTTCTTGAACTTTTTTCAGATTTCTAAAAATGCTAGATTCGAGCATCTAAGTGATATGGATCTAGGTTTTGGCAACCCAGATCATCAAATGACACCCTCTAACATATATCTAACCATCAAATAACAACATCAAACATTAGATCTAAGGATTTCTAAATTAGGGTTTTTATGCCTTTAAAACTTGGATTTTTGATTTCTGATCCTTGAATTTGTTCTTGTTAAGCTAAGAGATGATATTAGCTTATCTTAGCACTCTCTCTCACTCTATATTTAGGATTTAGAAGAGAGAGGAAAGCTTGGGAGAAAATGAGAGTATAGTGGCCCTTTTTCTCTCTCTTTGATCTATATAATACATATGATTCAAGATATTTGCTAGCAAGTTGTGGCTGATATTTGGACACACATCTAGGTCTAGAGTTAGAGTAGTGTACCAACTCATTTTAGGGCTAGATCTACAAGCAATCTACTAAATAAGGCAATAAGGGTAAACTAGTCATTTTCATACCATTTTATTTCTAAAATTGTCATTTGTTGCAAACCCTTAGGGTTTAACCCTTAGCGTTAAAACCTAAGCTTTGCATAATTCACATTTTAGGATTTCTAAATTAGGGTTTTCAAAAATAAAAATTAACATTTTTAAATTATAATTAGAGTTTCCTAATTACAGTATACTTTCCTAATCACATAAGGGCTAACACAAATTAGGATTAATATTTCCTAATTAAGATTGGTAATTTAGCAATTAAATCCATAATTGTACATTAGGGTCCCTGACAGAATAATTAAGGTTTAAAATTTGAAATTAGGGTTTGCTAATTAATTAAGCTTTACTCTAATTACTATTATAATTAATACTCCCTTCGTCCCAAATTAATTGCTTAGTTTTAACTTTTTTAAGTCAAATTGACTATTTTTAGAATTAATAATTAAGCATATATAGATATATTTCTAAAATTATAAAAATTGGGTTTAGTAATAAATTGAATATATTTTCTTTTGGTTATAATCTCTTCACCTATATTTTAGCAAAAATAGTAAAAAGATTAGTTTTAAAAATGGTCAATTTAACTTTAAAAAGTCAAAATTGAGCAATTAATTTAGGACGGAGGGAGTAACACTTAAGCAATATAATCATCCTTTAAGTTCCCAGATTAGAGTTTCAAATACCCGAAATTTGCAATTAGAGTTCCTAGATTAGGGTTTCAAATACCCGAAATTTGAAATTAGAGTTCCTAGATTTGATATTAGGACTTTCTAATAAGCAATTAGGATTTCAAGTAATTCGTTAGGATTTTCCCTAATAAATTATAATTAAGGACGTTTAAACCTTATACACAACATTTAAATTCTAAAATTAGGGTTTTCAATTTCCGAATTAGGGTTTCGAATTTCCGGAACTGAAATTAGGGTTTCAGAACCGATTTCTAGAATTTCTTATTAGACGTTAGGGTTTTCTAACTGAACGTTGACGGTCTTAATAATATTAGGGTTTGACACTGATAAAATTTATCTGGTCAACCCTTGACCCTTAACCACATACTGTGCACACATAATACCATATTCACATAACATAAACACATATACACTTAATCCTGATAATTCACCTAACTCCTTCACAGAATTTTGAAATACTCAAAATTCCTTCCCAAAAATATCAAACGCATACACTTATTTTCTGTCTAGGTCTATTATTTGACCTTAAATCCATCATTTAAGATTTTAATAAATTGTCTAAATATTTCTCGGGTTGTCACATTCACCCCATATTTTAAGGTGTAGAGAGAAACGGCAGTTCAACCGTCTGGGCGGCAGTACATCCTCTCATTAGGTTCTGGAACATGGAGCTCGTATTGGCCAGGGATGAGGTATTGTTGTCCATCTTGAAGATTTTGTTCAGTGATAGAGTAACGGGTGCTGATGTGGGAGTACGCTTTTCCTGAAGAATACTCTTTCTGCATCTGTGCCTCGACGATCTCAGCTTCAGTTTGAATGGGTGATGGAGTGGTTGAGGATAATGGAGAAACTGGGGGTTAAGGTTGTAAAATGAACAAACAATTTCGGCTCGATTCGTACTCGCTCGACTAAAAAGTTCGATTCGAGCTCGACTCGAAATATAAATGAGTCAAATATGAGCAAATTTTAAAGTTCAACAAATTACTCGAACCTCCTCAAATTATAATTTTCTATTGATACTCAGATCATATTTGTTCAAAAAGTTCAAACTGCTCAGGCTCGATTCGGAATCGTGCTCTACTTGGTAGCTAAATGAGCCTCAATCAAACATTATTTTATATTCGATAAATTTTGTGAACCAAATCTGAGTAACTCAATACTCGGCTTTACTCGATTCGTTTACACCCTTACTGGGGTGTGGGGGCGGTGGCAGTTTGTTGCTATTGGGTTTTGGGTTTTGGCTTGCATTGATGGTGGGAGTAGACTTAGTTTTGGAGATAGTGGGATCCGCAGTAGGCACGACGGGAAGAGTAGTAGGTGTGGTGGTTTTGGAAGTGTTTTCTGCCATTCTTAATCGGAGTTTGGTGGGTAATAATGAAGTTTGGTTGGAAAAGGTTGTTGCAGAGAGAAGAGTAGGGAAGTCAATGCTTTTGAAAATCTTAGATATGAAATGTATCGATTCTTTTTTTGGGGAAGGTGAGTTATTTGATGTGACATTTTATGTCCGCACATTTTCCAAACTGCGGTTGGAAATGATGGTGGGGTCCAGTTGGGCATGTGGGATGCAAAAATGGTTGTCCGACATTGGTGATTGTGTTCTCTTATTTATTATTTAATTAATGGGCGCGTGGTTGAACTCTTCTTATATGGCCCATTATAACAAGAGTGGGGAGCAATGTTGGGGCATAATTTTTTGGGGCCAACGATTTGGTGGGACCAATCCAACATGGCTAAATTTTTCCACATGGTGGTGTATTTCAATTAGGAATTTGACTCCTAAGGATATAAAGTTTTTATTTTGGTTGTCTTCCTACTTTTATGGGAACATTTCGGATTGATTTCGACTTCACATCTTTATAGAGATTAATTTCTATCCTAGTATGATAACTACTATGATAAGGAGACCTATTCCAACTTGGGAACGGAGCAATGAGGAGGTGATATCAGCTATAAATACACAGTTATACCCTAATTCACGTGTAACATCTCATTGAACACTAAAGTATTAAGTCTCCATTGTTAACATGTTCTACCTACTGTACTTATTCTCACACCGAAACTATTTCCTGACGAACCGATCGTCAGGCTCCTCGATGTGTGTTTCCATTTTCTATGCATTATTTAACTCGTTTGGTAATTAAACGAACGAACGGAGCTTAGCATTAACATGTACAATAAATTTGGATTTTGGACGCTCAACCAAAAGAACTTATGTATCCAAATTTTGTTAAAGGCCTGTCATTAAAATGCCCCTAACTTGAAATTATTTAAAGGTCGTGCCAATGCGTTTACAATAAAAAGCATGAATACTGACAAGGATAAGAGATCCGTATTCAACGCGATTATATAAATTAGGAACTCAATAAGTATTAACAAACCCACACCAGAATTTAATAAAGAAACAAGATAAAAACAATATGAAATTTTATTTATGTTTATAGATATACATGCATCTATATAATAAGTAAATTTTATATATTTAAGTTCAATGAAAAGACCAACATCTATCATAATGTATCTAGGACCAGGTATGAGATACATATTTAAAAAGTTTCGAGTACAAGTATCCGACACGAATACGTCAACCCCAAAAAGTGTTCATGCTAACTGGGGAAACATCTTGGTAGGCTAAGCTTTGTTTGTAGTCTCACCCTCCAATTATTTTCTGTGCCTCAACCTATCACATATATAGATTAATATAATGAGATACTCATGAATCCCAAAACAATTGACCAAATCATAGGTTTCCTTGGGGAAAAATGTCAGTTTGTAAATAATTCTACTTTGTACAAGCATAAGAGTCGAATTTATATTTGATTAGGTCTGCAAAAGAAGAAATTGTATTAGACTACAACGTAAAAGCTCATTAAATGAAAATATGAAATATCTTTTTGAGGATTTACAGTTGTGCCCTAATAGTATTTTGGTCCGATATTAACCAAGATTGTACAAGCATAATATGGTAAATGACGTACAAAATTTGTAATAATTGTTGAATGAAGGCTGTGTATGAAATAAGTAACATATATATTTATTTGGGCTATATGTATATACACAGCTGTGTATTACACAGTAGGTCTATGACTACAGATTTTTTGGGCTATAGCGACGATAAACTGTCGCTATAGCCCAGAATAGCTATGACGACGGATGAAACCGTCGCTATAGCCCAAAAAACCGTCGTCATAGTCTACTGTGTAATACACAGCTGTGTATATACATTTTTCCCTATTTATTTTAAGAGGACAGTTTTTATTTAGAACAATAAAATTTATAGACAGCTTCCACGAGAACATATATCTATCTAATAAAATACAAATGATTTTGAATTTCCCGCTCACTCAATAAATCATCTAAGCCGTCCAAAGTTTGAGATAAATCCCACCGTCCATACATCTATCTAATAAAATACATCTATCTATCTATCTAATCTAGCTAATAATGATTTTGAATTTCCCGCTTACTCAATAAATTATCTGGACCGTTCAAAGTTTGAAATAAATCTCATTGTCCATATAGTGCCGGAGGCACGGGACCCAGCTAGTTAATCTATATGCTACGTAAGAATTAACCTTAAAAAGTATTCCCGCTGTTGCAACTTGCTCATATTAAGGTTAGTGATGGTCATACACACTGACTTTTTTTCAATGATGTGTCTTTACTATTAAATTTTAAGACTAAAATATTCTAGGAAAAATATTTATGGTTTAATGTTTTCCCAAACAAACCTCAATGTGTGATAAAAAGTTTGAAAGTCAATACGTTATTGTCATGGCAGTGTTTCCTCCCACTTTTATCCATTCTACTTTATTTGTTTGGCCAGTGTTGAACTTGCTAATGCAGGGAAAATATACTTCATTCGGTAGTAATTCGAAAAGCTTAAAACTTGTTGGAAATGAGGCTGAATAGGATATTTTATTTTTTATTTAATTTTTTTGTTTATTATGTAGCTTTATCATTCACCAGCATGATCAAAGAAAAAACATTAACCTGACTTGACAGAGACTCGTACTAGCGACCTCAAGTTCTTCTATTTTTGTTTGCAAAAATGATGTGGGATATGACTATTTGTAAAAACTAATTATCTCTTCGGACAATTTCATTTTATGATTAGTTCGTTATTTTTTTATTTTATTTTTTGCTAAGTTTTTAATTTTGGGGTTGGGGAATTACTCCGTTATTTACCATGGATTATAATTTATTAATTCTAAGGCTATTTGATGAGGGATTGTAATCCCAAATGGAAAGATGGTATTATATAATCCCTTTTAAGGTATCAAATGACCTTAGAAATTATCAAAAATAATCCATGATTTGTTCGTTATTTACCATTGATTATAATTTATCATTTCTAAGGCTATTTGATGAAGGATTATAATCCCAAATGAAACTGTGGTTTTATATGATCTTTTTTAATGTATTAAATGACCTTAGATCAAAAATAATTCAGAGTTTAAATAACTGGCTAATCATGAGATAAAATAGTCCAAAGTGATAATAAATTAATACAATAGTCCATTCCTACCAATCATTTTTGCAAACAAACGTATGGCTCCAAACACTTCCTAACCTTGTATCAGCTTATTTGAAAACTTGTTAGTAAATAAGCTAAAGCAATACAACAAAAGGGGAACTGTACCCTGACCCAAATGAGACTCAAACTAGTGATTTGAAATATATATTTCCTTCAAACAATTCCTGACCCTCACACGTATATTAAGGCCATGTTTGTTAAGCACACGGAATATTACAGTCCTAATATCATTATATAAGTGATCAGATTCCAAGACATGTATATTAAGGGCATTTTGGTTAATCACTTGGTATGATTTTAGATTAATTGGAATGACAAAATAGAAAGTGAATGGAGGAACAAGAGAGTAGAAAGGAAATAAAAGAACACAGCTCAAATGAAATAAAAATGGTGAAAGAGAGAAAGGAGAAGAAACTAATTTAGAGGGAGAAAATACTAGAAGAAACACAATTCATTTCATTATATGCATATCCTCGTTTACAAAACTGTACTATTCTTATACCCCTACTACCTGTAACCAAACATTACAATTAACTACATGTTTAACTACAATTAACTAACTATGAAGCACTATGCCAAGGGTTCTAAGACGACCTCCGAATATATGCAATTTATAAAGAATAGGACTGATGAACTTGTTCTTCTTGGCAAACCCGTTGATGAAGAATATCTTATTGATAAGATTCTTGATGGTCTTGGTGAGGAATATAAAGGAATTGTTGACGCAATTAATGCACGTGAGACACCCATCTCCTTTGCTGAAATTCATGAAAAACTCATTAACAAGGAGGCATCTCTCCAACAATCACATGCACCACCATCATTCCTTCCGGCCACCGCCAATCCTATCAACAAACGCAACAATCACTCTTGGCGACCTTCTCTTCTTCCTTGGCGTCCTTCCACAACCACCTTTCACAATCAAGGACAACAATCTAATGTTCCTCATAATGATCGACCTCCACCACGTCCATAACTTGGGTATTGCCAAGGTTGTGGTATTCAAGGACACACTGTCAAAAAATGCTCCCTTTATCAACTTGTCAACGCCCAATCCTCGTTGGCTCTATCGACATCACGTCCACTAGCTCTGCGTCCTGCTACTCCATGGCAACCGCGGGCACACTTTGCATCTCTTGAGAACACCGACACTCCCACCTGGCTACTTGATAGTGGGGCGTCACACCATGTTGCCACAGACTTGAATAATCTTTCACTTCACACTCCTTATGCAGGGTCTAATGACGTTATGATCGACGATGGCTCGGGTCTTCACATTACCCATACCGGTTCCACCACACTTTCTACCCCTACTCGCACCTTCAATTTACATAATATCCTTTGTGTGCCTAACATGAAAAAGAACCTTATTTCTATCTATCAATTTTGCAATACAAATCATGTTTCTATTGAATTCTTACCCACTATTTTTCATGTGAAGGACTTGAGCACGGGGGCAATTCTTTTAACGGGAAAGACTAAAGATGGTGTCTATGAGTGGCCAACCTCCTCTCCACAATTATCTTCTCCGCTCATTGCTTTTTCCAGTGTCAAGACCACTTCTTCCGAGTGGCATTCTAGATTAGGTCATCCATCATCACATATTCTGCAGCATGTTATGTCAACATTTTCTTTACCTTATTCTATATCACACAAGTCTCATAATGCATGTTTAAGCAATAAAAGTCGCAAGCTTCCATTTTCTACATCAACAATTGTTTCCTCTCATCCATTGCAAGTCATATTTTCTGATGTTTGGACATCTCCCGTTTATTCTGTTGATGATTTCAAGTATTATGTTATTTTCGTTAATCACTTTACTCGTTAAGTATGGTATTACCCCTTAAAGAAAAAATCTCATGTCTGCGATGTTTTTATCTGTTTCAAAGCACTAGTAGAAAATTACTTCAAACACTCCATTGTCACTCTTTACTCCGATAATGGTGGGGGAATATCGAGTATTAGATCATTTTTTGTCCCTTTATGGAATTTCTCATCTTACCTCTCCCCCACCCCCCCCCCCACACACCTGAACACAATGGTTTCTCCGAGCGCCGACATCGACATATTGTTGAAACTGGTCTTTCTCTACTTACTCATGCCTCACTCCCGCTCACATATTGGAACAATGTCTTTGCCACCGCAGTGTATCTCATTAATCGTATGCCCACACCCACACTTTCCCTTTCCTCTCCTTATGAGTCACTATTCTGCTCTCCACCAAACTACACAAAGCTCCGTATTTTTGGTTGTTTATGCTATCCATGGCTTTGTCCCTATTCTAGTCACAAACTTGAGTCTCGCTCCATCCCTTGTGTGTTTGTTGGGTACTCCCTCACACAAAGTGCCTATCTCTGTCTTGATCCTTCTACTTCTAAAATCTATACATCCCGTCATGTTCGATTCGTTGAATCTATTTTTCCATTCAAATCCATTCAAAGTCATCTAAGTCGTCCAAGTCCCGACACATTCCCAAATTGGTTTCCATCAGTGTCATTTCTTCCCGCTACGGTTGGACCACTCAGCACACCCTCCATAGCCTCGCCCTTGGACTCGGATTCCTCTCACAGACAATCTTCGGTCGACCACTCCTCATCCTCTCTACCAGAACATTCATCCACCATCAATAATAACCCACACAACCAACCCTCTTCTTCTTTACCACTCTCCAGACCCTCCTCCTCTAATACCACCCACCAACACCCACACCATGACCACTCGTGCTAAAAACAAAATCCATAAACCAATCCATAAAATTAATCCTACTGCTACATTGAACCCTCAACTTGAGCCACAAACATTGACCCAAGCACTCAAAGATACTAAATGGCGTCAGGCTATGTCCGAGGAGTATGATGCTCTTGTGCGGAATGGCACATGGGAACTTGTCCCACCTAATTCAACGCAAAATCTTGTCGGTTGTAAATGAATTTTTTGAATTAAACGTTTACCTAATGGCTCCATTGACAGGTCCAAAGCGCGACTAGTTGCTAAAGGGTTCCATCAGCGTCCTGGTGTTGATTATCATGACACATTCAGTCCGGTTGTTAAACCTACCACTATTCGCTTGGTACTCAGCCTTGCTATTAGTCGTGGGTGGTCTCTTCGCCAACTTGATGTCAACAATGCCTTTTTACAAGGTCATCTCTCTGAAGATGTTTTTACGGCGCAACCACCGGGTTTTCTTGATCGTGATACTCCCACATATGTGTGCAAGTTACACAAGGCTATATATGGTCTCAAACAAGCACCGCGAGCATGGTACCATGAGCTCCGACAATTTCTTGTAGCATCTGGATTTACAAACTCTCATGCAGACACATCCCTCTCTGTCTTCAACACCTGCGGTAATCTAGTATATCTTCTTGTGTATGTTGATGACATAATTATTACGGGAAGCAATGCCACAACAGTTCAACATTTTATTGATCTTCTTGGCAAAAGATTTTCCATCAAAGATCTTGGAAATTTGACTTACTTTCTTGGTGTTGAAGTTGCAACTACTTCTACTGGTTTACTTCTCTCTCAACGGAAGTATATCACAGATCTTCTCACTCGCACAAATATGACTAGAGCCAAATCTGTCACCACTCCTCTTGCCACCAAGCCCACACTTATAGCTCTTTCCGGCACTGCTTTGATTGATCCTTCTTAATACAGATCAGTTGTTGGAAGTCTCTAATATTTGTGCCTCACTTGCCTTAATATTGCATATACTGTTAATAAGTTGTCTCAATTCATGCATCGACCTACTACTGATCATTGGAATGTTGTCAAGCGCCTGCTTCATTATCTTTCTAGTACAGCTGATCATAGTCTTGCATTGCACCACCACACAACTTTATCTCTTCATGCCATCTCAGTTGCTGACTGGGCTGGTAATAAGAATGACTACACCTCCACCAATGCTTATATTATTTACTTCGGTCGCAATCCGATATCCTGGTCCTTCAAGAAACAACACACAGTTGCACGCTCCTCCACTGAAGCCGAATATCGTTATGTTGCTGCTACAGCTGCCGAGTTACGTTGGATTTATTCTCTTTTATCTGAGCTTGGTGTTTCTATTTCTGCTGCTCCGATTATATATTGTGACAATGTTGGGGCAACTCATCTTTGTTCCAATCCTGTCTTCCATTCACGAATGAAGCATTTTGCGATTGATTATCATTTTATTCGGGATCAAGTACAAACTGGAGCTTTACGTGTCACCCATGTTTTCTCCGACGATTAATTAGCTGACATCTTGACCAAACCTCTCCCTCACATTCGCTTTCAGTTCTTGAAGACCAAGATTGGACTCTCCACATGAGCTCCATCTTGAGAGGGGGCATATTAGAGAATTAAATATAACAGATTGTAATATCCTTGTAATTAGGTGTAATCCCATAATTCTTGCAATTAGTATCCTTGTAATTAATTGAAATCTCATCATTCTAGCAATTAGTATCCTTGTAATTAATTATTATCCCATAATTCTAGGATAGTTTCTTATTTAGGTACTTGGGCAACACTCAATATTGTGTGTGTGTGTGTGTATATATATATATATATATATATATATATATATATATATATATATATCTCTATTTTTCTACAGTGCCCATATGAGAGCCACAATTTGATTCATGGCTTGTTGAAAATATCTTTTCTTGGATTAGGCTTTAGGACAACTCTGATTTATATACACCGCAGCAGGTGGGTGCAGCCAGTTTTCCTACTAAAGATCTAGGGTTTCAAGTGCCCATTTAACAAAATAGCATCACGATTAGTTGGTATAAGAGTTCTAGTGTATCGATCCGTCATAGGTTTTGGGTTTTTAAAATGATAAAAGAAAAAGAATTCAAAGAAAGAACAAAAAATTGATGGGAGATTAGAATGGACAAACGTTGAATTAGAGAAAGATTGAAGAAGATTTCTAAAATTAGGGCCAAGGAAAGAGTGACTCTTGATACCACTTGTTATGATTTTAGATTAATTGAAATGACAAAATAGAAAGAGAATGGAGGAACCAAAGAATAGAAAGGAAAGAAAAGAAGAAGTACAAAGCACAAATGAAATAAAAATGGTGGAAGAGAGAGAAAGGAGAAGAAATTGATTTAGAGGGAGAAAATATTAGAAGAAACACAATTCATTTCATTATCTCCATATCATCTTTTACAAAACCGTACTATTTTTATCCCCTACTACATGTAACCAAACATTACAATTAACTACGCATTTAACTACAATTAACTAACTATAATTAACTAACTATGATTAACATATTCCTATATTTACTAATACTCCTACTACATAACATCACTGAATTGTTAAAAGCAAAAACAAAAACAAATGCCACATTAATATATGAAAGGTTAATGATGGTCAACTAACGTCTGTTAATAAAGTTAAGAAAAACAAAAACTCTTGAAGTAATAGATTAAACTGACGTAATAGTTTAAAGTGAAAATGTTTTAGCTGATTGTTAAAAGCAAAAAAATTGTGAAAGTTGGTTAGTTTTTAACATTATTTACCCTTAATAAATTTCCTGAGGAGACAACTTGCAACTCTCTCACGTGTTTGCTGGAAAGTAAATTAGTAATGAAGGAAGAAGTGGAAATATTTGGAGAACTCTAAAACTACTTCGATTCAACTTAATTTTCACTTGCACACAATGACCTGTTAGAATGTAAATAGTAACAAGCTGTCACCAAGATTATATCTTGGCCATCACACATACTTGGAGGCCAAGGATAATAATCATGGTCATCACACATACTTGGAGGCTAAGGATATTTGTTGGTCATCACATATACTTGGGAGGCCAAGGATATTTGTCCTATAAATAAAGCACAATGACTCTCTTTGTAAATACACCTAACATATACAGAAATAAATACGTAAATTTCATTTGCTCTCCATCCTTACTTTTCTTGTTACCTCTCAGTCACCAATTTTCCATTTTTTCTCTCAAACCTAATATGAGTTTAAACATGGCATCAGAGCTTGATCCAATTATTCAAAAGCCTAAAGCCGCCTGGTTCTATACATTTTCAGACTTGTTCCTGTTTCTCAAACACACTAGCTACTCAAGCCTCAATCTAAGTTTCGAACCCATAATCAGTAGGGGCTCCACCAAGCGACCACCACAGAAAACTCCGCAGCACCACCTGTTTTCTCCACATTTGACTTGTCTGGTATCATTTGTTTTCCTTCTGTTGTTGACTGTCCAGTATATATTGTTTTCTGCCCTCTTTTTCTTTCCAACTGTTGCGTGTTGGTACTATTTGTGCTGGTTGGTGCCTAAATCAAGAGTGTTGAATGTCTTTTTTTGTTTACATATCCTCGTTGAATTATTCCTTGGATATTCTTGTTGCACTTGTTACTCATTAACATGGAAGACTCGAGCATAGTTCAAAGTAGTAGTACTAGTGGTGTTAGTAAGGAGAAGCTTGTCCAGAGTCATTATCTCAACTCTGCATTGGTACTTAGCCCAATCAAATTGGATGGGAATAATTATCTTGCTTGGTCTTAAGCATGTCGTATGTCCATTGAGGTCAACCGTATGCAGCACTTTATTAATGGAATGACTGCTATGCCAGTTAAGCCTGGTATTGCTCAGGTGGAATGGAAATCTGACTACTCCATGGTAAAAACTTAGATTTTCAACTCAATGGAGCCCAATATGAGTAGCTACATGTTCTTAGAAAACAGCCTATGATCTTTGGGAAGTGATTTCTCAAACCTTCTCCGTTTCCGGGGATATGTCTAAGGCCTATGATATCCAAAAGAAGATTTGAGACTGCTTAGGGGGATAAGTCTATCACCCAGTATTATGCCGAGATCACTGCTCTTTGCAGGAACTTGACCATTACAGGATATTTTCTGCCAAATGCACCGAGGATACAACTGCTTATCAAAAGTTTGTGGGAGAAGACAGGGTGTTTGATTTCTTGGCTGGCCTCAATTATGAGTATGTTCAGGTCCGGGCACGATTGATTGGTCAGATTCCATTCCCTTCCATATGAGAGGCTCATGCTTAGATTTGACTCCACCACAACTACATCCCATAAGTTACTGACTTTGAAGTGTAGAGTACACTCCTCATTATCCTATAATTTCTGAACATCAATTTTTCACTAATAAAACTCATATCCACTTCTCATTTTCAGAGCTATAACGTGCACACTTTTCATTCAAACAACGGAAAAACTCAATAGCACCAAGTCACCTCTATTTTGTCGTCAATTCTCCCTTGTCTTCACCTTATCTCTGATACTGCTTCGTTGAAAATTTGAGGAGAGGATACAAAAATAGAGAGGAAATGGATATATTTAGAAAACACTCAAATTACTCTGATTCTACTTAATTTTAATTTACACACTTGCCTAAATCACGATATTATTTATAACTCTTAGAACACTTCAATGGTCACTCTATCGAGTACTACTTGACTAAATACATGTACATGAACCATGTATAGTGAACCAAGTCTATACATATCCCAAGACATCATTTTTGGGTGTGATAAATATAAGATAAAATGCCACGTAATAAAAAACAAACAGTCAAACAAAGTGAACCAAATGTCTATTACCGATTTTAGGATAAATAGAATCTCTTTTCTTCCCTTTATAGTTTAAAGTGAAAATTTTATAGTTGGTTGGTAAAAACAAAAAATTTGTGAAAAATCGTTAGTTTTTAGTGCCATTTACCTAAATAATTTCTATAAATTAAATTATAAAACAATGATTAGCAATATATATATATACACACACACACACATATACATATACATATATATATGTATATGTGTATATGTATCTTGTACCAAAAGATTTAAGTTATGAAAAAGCCCCAAATAACCTTACAACATACTTCGGACAAGAATTAAATAATAATTTGTCAGTATATAATAATGTTGACAAAAAAGTTGGCTCATGTTTGGTGACAGGTTTAGCTTGTATGATTTTGTACGTTTATCCTTCTTGATTCTAGTGTTTTACCAAAAGAATTGCTATCATCAACTTCAAGATCTTGAAAATCAATAAGGATGGCCTTTAAAATAGTTGTTTTACATGAAACACTTTAATAAACTTTTCCTTTTTTAAAAAAGAAATAAAAAGTTCACACAATTTTTTTAAGAGAGAATAATTTTGACCAAAATTCATTATGGTGATGGAACTATCCTAAGTTGAGGAACGACCTTACTTGTGCCAGTATCAGATAAATCTTCTGGTAGGTTTTCACATTGTTGCCGAACCCATGCATCATAATCTTGTACCAGTTGTTGAAGAAGAAGTGGAACAAGCCTGTCCACTAGAGCTTGCATCATCCTGTATGAAACCAAAATTCAGGGTTATAACCGGCTTGCATGTTATAGCTTATGCCTATGATAACAGTACTGGCCATAACAAATTTCACGTAAGATATGAATATGGAATTCTCAGATATTATGACATCAGTGAAGAGGAGAGCCACCCAATTAGTGGTTTCCAGATATCGGATTCTCAAGAAATTGTTGTAGAAGGCTAGAAAGCATACTTGATGAGCATTATGGATTCAAATATACCTAAAGGTAAGCATACACAAATGAAAGAGTAAAAGTCAATATTCCGCATTTTAGTTTTCAGTATTCCGCAGTTTAATACTGCGGACGGAACAAATGACCAAAATACCCCTCTTTGTAAAAGTCTCCATCCGCAGTATTAAACTGCAAAGCCTGAAAAACTTTAAAAAACGGCATCAACTGCGAATCTTGGAAAACTTAAAAAAAATATAAAAAAAATTGTCATCCACTGTATTAAACTGTGCAGCCTGGACAACTTTTATAAAACATTTAGCAACTCGATATACTTCACATCTTCTTTCACTTTCTTCCTTTTCCCCCTAATTGAAAGGGTTTTTGTGATGTCATCGGTGTCTGAAGAACTTTACATCATTCGGCTGTGCTTTGTAACCTTGTTTTTGGTGAACGATATCATCTTTTTTGTTTTACATCAAGTGTTTTCTTTCTCAAATCAACCATGCCTACTCTCATCAAATACAGTGGTAAGTTTTAACCCCAAATTTTGTTTTGTGGGTTTTCAATTGGTTTGATTTTTGGGTTGAGCTTAGATTTTGGTTTTGTGACTCAGAGGGGAACCTTTTTTGGATCTTTTTGTTTCTTCTTCGAACAATTTTACATTGATTCGGACTCAATATTTTTGTGCTTTTTGACTGGCTATTATGTGTGGAGAAATACAAATACACCATCTTCTTTTGTTGATTTGTAGCATTGACATTTTAATCTATATATGACTTCGGCATCGGGAGTTCGGCCCAGTTGACTTGTTGACTTCGGGAGTTGGGCTTCGGGTTTGGGATCATGGATGTCTTCGGGTCTATCGGGTTCCTACGGAACGGTTCGGCTTCGGGATGACGGATGGCTTCGGATCGGATTTCATGATTGTTTGAGTTAGCAGATGGTCATGGCTTTGAGCCCAAGTTCCATGTCCACTTTGGAGGTGGTGTTCTTTTTGGGTTTCTTCCGTCTGATGACAAGTGCTTGTATTGGTTTTGCAATTTCACCCCATCGGCTAATAATTGTAAGGCCATAAGACAAGTGCATTCTCTTATCCTACGTCATAATATTTTCTAAGAAACTAATCCGATTGTGTCGTGATGATTTATTTCATTTATGAAGATATATGAAGTAACAATAAATTTGAATACATGTTCTATGTCCTTGTCCTAAATTTTGTAACCGTCTTTGTTTGCTTCAGGGATCATCTATGAATAATGTTGATGAGAGAGAAAGAGAAGGAAATTAAAGATGGTGTGAATGATAGGAGTAGGAGGAGAGAGAACGGAGAAGGAAAGAAATAAAGGAAGAATGTAAAAAAAAAATTAAGTATCAAGCTCCGCAGTTTAATACTGCGGATGCCAAAAAAAAAATTATACCCAGCGTCTGCAGTTTAATACTGCGGACAGAGAAATTGTAAATGAAGGGTATTTTGGTAATCCATCCCGTCTGCAGTATTAAACTACAGAATACTGAAAACTAAACTGCGGTTCTATTAAACCGTTAGATCATTGGATGGACAGTCACGATGTGTTGTAAATATACTCTTTTTTTACAACGTTAGCTATGAATCGGTCCTCTATACATATACATATACATATATATTTATATATGTATATATATATATGTGTGTGTGTTTGTGTGTGTGTGTATGTATATATACGGGAAAAGGTAATCTAAGGCATGCTTTAGCCAAGCTAGGTTAGGCTACTTAACAAAACGACATAGTTTTATTCGTTAAGTTTTCCATTTTAGGTTTTTATATAAAAATATATAATAATAAATTTTATACAAAACCCTTAGATTACCCTTCCGAGTGTGTGTGTGTGTGTGTGTGTGTGTATGGAAAATGTTACCAAGGAATGCCTTAAATTTCCTTGCTATGAATTGTATGAAGTAGAAATAAAAAAAAATATTATGATGAGATGTTCACTTAAGGTCAAAATGATATTTGGGAAAATTGACCAAAGTAATGAAATTATGTATGAATGAAAATCACCACAAGGTGATTTGTAATAATTTATTTATTTAATATTTTATTAAAATAGTGAGATGTAAAATACAAATTTTGAGAAGTAAATAAATTAAAATAAGATGGCTCAGGTAATGTTAATAAATATTAGTTCTAGTAGTTATATATGGTGACCCAAGTACCTCATATAGTTAACCCAAAATAAGAACAAACTAATTTAGTATCCCAAAATGGGAAATAAATAAAAAGTGGGCCAAGTCACAAGAAATTGGACCCAAATTATTAGTGTGACCCAAATTAAAGGAAAATTAGTATAATGGTGGCCCAACAATAAAATATATACTAGTAGCCCAACTAGTTGTAATACGTGTGTATAAATATCTCTACAAAGAATCTTGCAAGAGGAAAACAACAAAAAAAAGAAGGTGGTGGCTAGGGTTGGCTGCCTAAGGGAGAGGGATGAGAGAGAAATGACTTTTGCCCGCTTATTAAAGTTTACTTGAATAGGAGGAAGGAAAATGAAATGGTGTCTTGCATATATATTGGGGCTTTCTATATATATATATATATATATATATATATATATATGTGTGTGTGTGTGTGTGTGTGTGTGTGTGTGTGTGTGTGTTTACTACAAATCAGCATGAATATAAGTTTTAAGTTTACAAATTGGAAGTTTATTATTAAATGTTGTTGCATGTAATTTTCACCATGGATTCATTTGTAAGAGATAACTGATTTTCAAAGTTGATATGTCGGAGATGATGATTTATGCACGAAAAAATGACCAAAATGCCCGTACTTACCCATACATGTGTGCTTATAAAATCAAAACTTTGAAAATACATAACTATTAATGTAGTCATTGTTGAAAAACGAAATTTTAGTATGATGTTTTCATGGGTGATTCTGACTTCCCGTAGAAATTTCATAATTTTCTGACTTGTGCATTATTTTATATAATTTTTGGAAGTTAATTAGCCTTAAACTTACAAAATACACAACTCTTTCTACACACAATGGAATGATCTCTAATTTTAGTATGATATACACATGGCATATATTATCTGCAGAATAAATTTCATAGCATTCTAAGCTGCAGATAATTTATTATAATATTCGCAAATTAATTAGCCTTGAACTTTGAAAATGCATAACTCTTTATCTACTAACTGGAATAGCCTGAAATTTAGTATCATGCTCCCTGGAGTCCATGTAGCTTATTGCATAAATTTCATAATTTTCTGGAATGTGTTATTTATTGAATATTTTGAAATTTAAGAAGGGCTATTTCATCAATAATTCAAAATAAATGGAGCTATATTCTATTTAGTGATATCTTATATATGATATACTGACATACTGTATAAATTTCAGAATTTATAGAGCTATATTTTATTTTTAGGAATATTTGGAAATTTAAGGTTAACTAGTTCATTGATAAGGAAAAATAAATAGTACTCCCTCCGTCCCAAATTAACTGCTCAGTTTTGACTTTTTTAAGTCAAATTGACTATTTTTAAAATTAATAATTAAGCATATATAAATATATTTCTAAAATTATAAAAATTAGGATTAGTAATAAAATGTATATACTTTCTTTTGGTTATAATCTCTTCACCTATATTTTAGCAAAAATAGTAAAAAGATTAGTTTTAAAAATGGTCAATTTGACTTTAAAAAGTCAAAACTGAGCAATTAATTTGGGACGGAGAGAGTAATAATTTCTGGTTTCTGAAAAATTTTGAGTGGGTTCATGGAAGAGTATATGGCTCTTAGATATTTAATACCCCTCCGTCCCAGGATCGTCATTACTATTTTAGGTAGTTCCAAGTTAAATATCTACTTATCTTAAATAATCTTTTTTTTTACAATAATTTACCTATTACTACCATTAGTATTAATTGTCATATTTCTATTCTCTATATGCATATTTATGGAACATCACTAGTCATGAGCAAAAAACTATGCAATTAAATGAGAATTTAAATATGGACAATTTTATCATTTTATCCTCTTTTTTAATATACGCAAAAAGTCAACCAGAACTTTTATTCTGGGATGGAAGGAATAATAGAATATATATAATTATATATATAAGAGTCAATATATGGTCAAACTGAATGGTTGGACTTAAATGTAAAATTTAGAAATATAAATGTCTTTAGAATGAAATTGGGACTATGGTCGAGTAGATAATTAACCGGGAGTATATATCATACTCCGGTGTATAAAGAAACTTGTTGTATGCGTATTTAATTGTGAATAGGTGGTCACTAGCATTGCATAAAAAGTCGACTATGAGGCAAGTACATTATCTTCTACAATTCTTTTCATTGTAGATTTTTGGTAAACTTCAGTTGGCAAGTAGTCTATCCTTTATTAAAGCATTTGCAAGTATACTGTCCCTACTTAAAATCCTTTTTAAAGCAACTATGTTAACTTTTTCTTTTATGTTGTCACAATTACTCCATTCTTCAGTCTTGTTATGAAGCAAATATTTGTTCTCCTTCCTGTTATGCAAATATTCAAAATTTCTAAGCATGTTAAATAAAGTTTCCTTTTGCTCTCAATTTTTATTCTTAAATTCTTGAATTTCAATTACATTACCTTCTTTCCATAAGATCACTCACTTGCAGTACGTTAATGACCTTGAATTGAAATTTGTCAAGAATAAATATGTGAATGATATTCCTAATTACATATGATTTGATTATGATATATATGAATGAATATGCAAGTATGCTTGCATTAAGAAAAAACTATAAAGTCCTTTGATAGATAATAGAAACATATGTACAAGGACTCAGAATGAATTGATCAAATGTGTTAGGTTGATCCTACATAAGCAAAACAGTTTTGTAAAGTCCTTAAAAGGAAATGATGTACAAGGACTACAAATATAGAAAGATCAAGCATGTTAGGTTGATCTTATGATGTAATAGATAGGTTTGTCTGATCGTCGAGCACTGCACCAGAAATCGTAATCTGCCAGGAGAGTCAAGGAAAACTCGAGAGCTATCGAGGCAAAATTGTGGACTGTACGATAGTAGATCTCGGAGTTCGTAGACTGCAAGGAGAGACGAGGAAGCATCGTAGTGTGTCGAGTAGAGCTTCCTTGGAGCCGTAGTCTGCTGAGAAAATCATGTTAAGAATCGTAGAGACAGCCTGCCTACGAACCGTCCGAGCATCTGCCAAAGCCAAGTCAAGAATCGTAAACTACACTCAGAGTCGTAGAGTCTACTGATCATGTCAGAGGCAGAGATCGTAGTCGAGCAAGATCAGATGAAGACAACAAACACAAGTCAGAAATCATGGAGTGTCAAGATCTGATCTCGGAATCGTAGTGCCTAAACAGCCGAAGCTGAATCGTAGAGTGTAGAACTAAGACTTTAACAGATGTGCTCACAACACCAAGGCAGAATCGTAGAGCAAATACGATTCTCAATAAATGAGCACTCCCAGAATAGTCAAAGGAATGAAACCTCTGGTTGATACTGCAAAGATACATCCCACCTGAAGGAAATCAGAGAACACTCAACGAATGACATGCAAGCTAATAGAACTTCTAAGCATCAACCCAATCAGCATCCAGATTGAGTTGTGAAGCCATTCGAGATGAAGCCTTCCACAAGTTGATCATAAGAAGACTTCAGTAGTTGACTAAGGAAAGCCAGCAGGTGCAGTAGCTGTCAAGTGGTAAGATGACAACGATCTTGGAAGTAACAAGGGTCGTAGTGTTTTCCAAACAAAGAAAGAACTGATGGAGTGTACACAGAGATACTGGTCAGCTTCTGAAGAACAAGACTAAAGTGATTAAGCATTGGGTCAGTCCATTGATGATAAGTAAACTGGAGATCACAAGGAGAAAGCGAGCTGGACACGCCACAAATCTGAAGTGTCTTGCTATTCAGAAGGGGCCAGAACAAAGAGGCAAGCCATCAGTATCTGAGAGCAGTCGAGGCAAACAGAAGTGTTGAAGCACTGCACAAGAAAAGGAAGAGGTGTTCCACATTGGAGAGCTAATGAACACTCTTCAAAGATCGTAGTGTTAACTCTACACGTCAATGAGCAACAGTCAACAAGACACTACGATCAGGTCCAAGAAGACATGCATCAGAATCATAGAGTTCGAACAGCTGAAGATTGAAGCATTGACAACGGTTCAATCTGAAGATTGATATTCAAATAGAGCTTATTGAGAGCATCGATGCAAAAGGACAATCTTTGATCAAGAAATTAGAAGGGATAAATAAAGTTAACTCCCTGCCCGAGACATCAAGAGACATCAAAGTGACGTCTCTGACAGGTTAGGTGAAACAGCAGACTGCAATGTCAGAAAGCTAGAAAAGGGGATCTCATATCACATCTGCAGTCTACACCAAATAACTCGAGATCTGCGAAGCAATTCAAAAAGCTTTTAACGGCTACTTTCCAACGGGAAGATTGGGAACTAGTATAAATCAACAGAGCTTCAAAGATCAAGAGTTGCTAATGATAGCTATGTTGCAGAATCGTTGAGTTGTTGAATGCTATTGTTGACTCTACGAGTTCCACGAAAGACTAACTGATTAAGTCTCAGTGACAGTGAGACTACATAGGTGGAAGTGAAGCAGCTTTGTAGAAAGACTTAAACAGACTAAAGCTTCACTCAACAAAGATGAGAATGCCACTGAAGATGGCAGCTAAACTGAGAGCCGAGAAGGACAAAAAGATAGCATTCAAAAGAGTGGCAGAGCACAAAGAAGATCCGGAGAGACACTCTACGAATCACCATGAACCTAAAGCTGAAACTGAACAAGTGCAGAACCATGTCTGCAAAACATTAAAGAAGGGTTCAGGGATTGCTAAGTGTTAGACGAAGTCTACCAAAAGCTCAGAGACTAAGCAAATCCAGATAGTGATGGTGCACAGCTGACATCAAATGAAGATAAGCAGAAAAGAGTGAAGATCAGCTGCACCAGAGAAGATGTGGTCCAGACTCGAAGCAGAATGTAAAGAGGAGCACACCAAACTTCTAAGTACAAAAGATGTTCAAGCTTAAAGACATCTTAGTAGCTCAGCACCAACAACAACAACAACTACAACAACAAGAAGCCAGGGCCTGAGTGATCCTTGTTCGGAGTGACTAAACGAAGTTCCAAGCCTGCTGGGCTTGAAGAGTTTCTAGGAAGGAGTTCCAAGGCTACTAGTCTTGAAGAGTTCTTAGAAAACTGAAGTCCCAAGGCTGCTGGTCTTGAAGGAATTAGTGATTCAGGGTGCTGCCCTTCCTTAGTGGAAATCCTGCTAGTTGAAAGCAGAAGAGTGGATTAGGAGCTTGAGTCTCTGAACCACTTAAAATCCCTTGTGTCTTTTACTTTATGTCATTTACATTATGTACTTAACTGCTATATCTGCTATGTATGCATTAACTGCTTACAACTTAACTAACTCTAAGAACAATGTATGTATGATTATGAATATATCAATGAAGGGGATCTTCCACTTATTACATTGTGCTTGTAAAGATTCTTATGTTTGTCATATGCTAATTCATTAGCAATAATCAAATAAAAGGGAAAAGTATTTGAAAAGAAAAAGGATCTATTCAACCCCCCCTTCTAGATATATTGTGTGCCTACTGGGAACTAACGATTGGTATCAGAGCTGGTTCTATTGCTATATTCAAAAGCTAATTGCTTTGAGTCTGATCCTAGGCACAAACATTGTTCTAAACTTGGTTTAGTAGTAAGTCACCTGTTATATGCAGATGAGCTCACACGTTGGAAATACTGTGTACAGGTAAATGTGCATATACGTCTGAAGCTGCTCAGATTGGTCCATGCTCTTGATTGCCATATCAACAAGACCAATCCTTGCCTGCGGTCAATCTTGTAGTCTGAAGACCAGGCTAGAAAGTTCAAGAGATATCAACAGAAAAGAGTCAAACATCCATTAGCCTGAAAAGATGAAAAGACCATACATGCTGAGAAATGCCTATTTAGAAAAGAAAGAAGAAATTATCAAACATGTGTCTGGCCAACTAGCAGCTGGATGTAAACCTTGTGAACTCAAGGATGTCAAAGAACTAAAGATGCTAAAAGTCTCTTAGCTTGCATCTTCAAGACCACGACTGATTGATCAAAAGTCAACTGGAGCAACAAGCTGTCAGGAGCAAATGAGAAACTATGCACATCAATGTCTAATCTCAGTATATCAAAGGTAAATGACTGTTAAGAAAGTGACAGCAAAAAGGTACGGTTCCTCACTAATATAATTGTGTACATCATGTTGCACCTCCTTATGAACTATAACCGCATTCTTTCAAGGAATCATATTCTACCTAAAAAGGTGAAGAGAGAAAGTACACTAAGGGTGGAAACTCAAATGCTTACAAACTTTCTCTCCATCCAAGTTTTAGGTTGAAGATGACATCTTGAAAGAAATCTGAAATAGGTCATAAGAATATCAAAGGTTAAATTATCTAATGTGGAGTAATCTTTGCTGATGGGCTAGTATGTATGGACAAACCCATGTTCTAAGTGTTTGATAACACACAGAGTATGATCAGTTCTACAAGAGTATCTTGTAGATTCATAGAAACTGATCATTTCCATGAATCAACCAGATACACGTAAGTAATAGTGTGTATTCTTACTCTGTGAACATAACCAAGCAAATGGTGAAACCATCAAAGAAAAAGAATGTTTTATTAAAATGGCAAATCTTACACACTCACCATCATGCATCTCAAAATGTATTATCTAAATTAGTTAAATGCATGAATATGACTGTTGGTGATCAATATGGTGATTATCCAAATACATGAGGAACAGGGATTAAGAAATTTAATTATGGGTACCAAAGATAGAAATATATCTAACCTGCATGTGCCTGGTCTATCTGACCACACTAAGGAATGTTGAAGCAGAAAACTTCAGTCAAGAAGATTAAACCAGTAAAAGGCTTAAGACTATTCAGAAATGATTCTGATAAAATTCCTATATGTCAAAACCTGACCTTGAAGACTTGCTGAGCTAATCTGAATAAAGCTCACATAGTTAATCACATAGTTACTGATCCTTATAAGGAAGCAGGCCATTCAACCAAAGATAAAAAGGGTCATATATGCTCAATCATGCTAAGCATATCATATGAGAAGAATCCTTAAGGAAGCTCACATCATAGGATCATCGAGCATCAAACATGAGGAACTCATTACAGGAGCAGAACTCCACAAGTACAAGCTGATAAGGAAGACTATGTTCGTAGTGCTGTCAAATGATCATAGAATGATCAACCCTGAAGATGCCCATTTCTACGATATAAGAAGACTAAATGACTTCAGCCAGAATGAGATATGCATGGCTGCCTTTCGCTACACATGAAGAAGAAGAACTTATGTCTCTCTGAGAAGACAGTTTCAACTATGGAGGAGCAGTAATCTGCTAACAGTTCAGAAGCTCTAATACATCAGAGATATACTATGACGCAATGTACCAGCTACAGAGTCCTAAAACTTTGTGGCTGATGAACCAAATGAAGATCAAAAGTCAGTAGGAACGTCTCAAAACGTACTACTGATAACCTATCAGCCACCCAACTCAAAATCATGGAGTGCCTACGATCAAACATCTGATCGAAGTGTAAGAGTAGGACACCACGATTACAGCAAATGTAATTGTCTAAAGTTGGTAGAGGACCTCCCCAGCTAAAAAGGTCAAATGAGATATCAGTGTAAATCAGTTCTAAAGTATTTCATCTGGAAAGCACCTCAGGGACAAACCTGACCCGTAGCTCACTCTAAGAGGTTGGCCCTTCCTGAGCTACCTTAACCCAGAAGGATTGCTTAGTCAAGTTCATCTCAAGGACCAAGACCGTCAACGATCGTAGAGTAAAGTTTGAAAAGGACTCAACGATCGTGATGTAACCTCAACGATCGTAGAAGCAGACTCGACGATTGCAGTCCTACCAGAATACTCTAGATCATAAGGAGCTTGAAAGAACGAGACAATTGTTCAACCGTTCAAATTATGAGATAAGTTCGAATACAGTTTGAAAAGACATCATGAAAAATCACCTCAGAACTTAAGTGCCCAAACTGACTTGGGATATGTTAGTGGTCAAGCTATGCAGCTTCAAGATGAGGATCAGTGTCAAAACCATCCACTGCAGCATCTCTCAGAAAAAGATCGTGAGTCAACAAAGGAAAACGTAGAGTCCATAGCTGCCTTACCATGCTTCTCTACGAACCAAAATGGTCAACGGTCAATCCACGTCGCCTATTTCTCTCAAAAGGAATATAAAACCGAAAAGGTTATGGGGAGTTACAGCTCATTATTGGGCATCGTGCAACCAATGGCTAGTTGACACATCACAGCGCATGCAGAGTCGGGAGGAACTGCCATAAAGGCAAACTCAAAAATTGCAAACAGTTATCAGAAACTATCAAACCTCTCTCCCTCCCGTTTTCACACCCTAGAATCCTCTTCGAAGCCGAAATCAATTAAACCTCTAGAGCCCAAATCACAATCAGCTATTTCTCATAAATCTTTCTGAATCAAATATCCCTTTTCCTCGAACTATTCAAATGGAAGATTGGTGAGTAATCACTGGCATTCAGCTCGGAACCAAGTCGTTTGAGAAATCCGAAAAGAAGTTCAGAGACATTCTTAAACATGTAAAGAAAGCTGGATTTTCAGAATGTCTTGAGGCAAGCACTCGAGTATATACTGAATTGGTTAAGGAGTTCTACTCAAATGCATCCATAAATGCCGGAACCCTTTCTACCAAGGTTAAAGGTCAGTCTCTAAAGCTGAAATCATCCGATATCAATCAATGCTTAGATTTTCCTGACCTAGGACTGAAAAACCTTGATGAGATCGACACTGAGCAAGCGAAGGAGATTATGGGGTACCAAAGAAACCCTAGTCTGAAGGACATGAAGAAAAAGGAGTTTCCTGAGGAATTCGAGTTCCTTGCTGAGATAGTGGGAAAATGTATACTATGCAAGGATACTGCACATGACACTGTGCTTGATCAGCAGTTGAAGATTATGTCTGCAATAGTTCTGAAGAAGCGAATCAACTTTGGAGCTATCTTGTTCGATCAGATCTCCAAATGGGTAGAAAAAGCTGAGATAAAGAAGTCTACAGTTAGACCCCTGACTAAGGTCTTTCATGGAAGACTATTGAGTATTGTAATAAAGAAGAAGTTGGAAAGCAAAATTAAGGATGATGAAGGAGAGCCTCTAAATGTTCATAAAGTAATGTCTCCACAGCTGTTCGTGAACTGGAAGAAGAATCCAAAGGAAAACAGGAGGCTAACAACAACTGAGAGCAGAAGCAAGGTCTCTATAAAGAAGAGGAAGGCGAAAGAGGTGGAAAGTTCTGAGTCTGGTGACTCTGCACCAGTAGCAGCCACACCAGTAAGGAAGAGATCCAGGGGTGTGAAGAAAACTGAGGCCCCACCAAGAAGTCTCTCCACCGAAGACAAAGATGAAGGTGAAAAAGTCTTAACTGCACCAGAGACCACAAAGAGAAGAAGCAACAAACTGCTTCAAGGAAGAAAGCTAAGGCGGTAAACAAGAAAGCCCCAGTTTCCCAAGAAATTACATCTGACGAAGAGGAGAACGTAGAGTCAGAAGAAGAGAAGGGAACTGATGGTCTCAAGACCGAGTCCCCAAAGAGCAAATCCAGCAATGAAGGTGGAGCTGAATTCATGAAAGAAAATGAGAACTCTGTTGATGAAAAGGAATATGCAAGCCCTATGGCTAACTCTCAGAGAACTCACTCTGATGATGAAGAAAAGCTACCAGATGACCCAACTGCATCTCTAAATGCATATGCTCCAACAAGCCCTCATGATGGTTCAAAAGATGATAAGTCCGATGAAGAATGACCTGCCCCTCCCTATGCTGAACATCAAGAAAGTTCATTTGAAAATTCAAAAATTTCAAATTCTGAAGAAAAAAAGTCTGACTCTCCTACAGCTGAACCTCCAAGAAGAAGAATGAGCAACAGACTGCTTGTCAGGACTGTTCTAAAGAAAAAAGGACAATTCTCTAATTCTGTCATTGACTTGAGTGATGATGAATCTGAATCCAAGGGAGAAGATGATAAAAACCAGCATGAAGAATTCTCTGACGAATCAGATAAAGGAAGTCAACATGATTCAAGTTCAGAAGATGAAAAAATGGGAAAAGACTCTGGTTCTGCAAATCAGGAATCAGAGGAGTCAGCGGACTATCCTGTTCTCTCTCCAGCAAGAATTAGCAGAAGAATAGTGGTGGAAGTTTTTGATGAACCACCAGCTGAATCAGCAGCAAGATGGATTAGTCACGGAAATGAACAACTTCGAGTTATAAGAATGACTACATATTAAGTGCTTCACAATTGGAAAAATATGGAGTTAGATTGCACAACAATATTGTACAATTCTGAAGATCTTCTGATGAGATAGTTCTTTCCATGGATGCCTTAGCTAAAAGCACATACTGATAGAGATGAGAGCTACTTTTGCTGGTGCTACTCTCAGTTTCCAAATCTGGAGCAGGTGTCACAAAACTTTCCAAGGGTAAAGAAGTTTGTAACCATGATGATCAAAGACCAGCCCCACTACAAAGTCTACCGACATGCTGACAATCATTATATTCCCTATGATCGTAGAGTGGACTCTGATGGAAAAAGGAATATGGCCAAAGAAATTATCGTAGAGTCTGTTCACTCTACAAAAGATGTTGATCAAGTTCAAAATGAGAAGACATTCTCGGCCCAAGCACTGTTAACCAACATTCCTTCATTCTCCAATAGCAATTGGTACTCAATGATTGTTCAAATTCTAAACACCTTTGAAAATTTGTCCAAAGATGAAAATCGTAGAGTCCAATTTGGTGTTCAACAAGGGGATGCCCAACCAAATTATCAAATTCCTATGGAGCAAGAATTATTGAAGAATTCTGATGAGCTGGTTGAGAAGATATCTCAAATTAATGAAAAGTCAAGGATGGTGTTGACAGCAGAAGGAGATAATTCAGTTCAGAACAGACTTCAAGCTACTATGGTTGATGTATCTCTCAAAATCAAAGAGAGAGATCACATCTATCTGAAGGCCATACATGATCAGAAGGCAGAAGCTCTACGAGCACAGAAGGCCAATGAAGAACAACTCCAAGCCCTCTCTGACAAGATTGACAACATGAATCAGTCTTTCTCTATGCAACTTGAGTTAAGTCAACAAGAACTCAAGATTGAAGTTGTTGACTCCTCCTATTTGATGGAGCAGCTTATGTCCAACATGGAACAGCTCTCTCAAGTGATTAATGACAAAAAGGGGGAGAAAAAGAGGCATAAAAAGAGACACAGTAAGAGGCATTCAAGAAAGGGCAAGGAGAGCAGAAAGAAACAACAAAAGAAGACAAAGAAGAAGATAGCAGAAGAAGAAGTTGGGTCATCATCTGAGGAGAAACCAAAGGATGATGAACCTGTGTTTGCAAAGGCTGATGAGGAGCAGACAAAAGAGCCAGAAGAAGAAGAGAAGCATACATCTGAGGGGGAGCAAACAGAAGAAATGAAGTCAACATCCCAGGGTGAGCAGGTGCAAGAAGATCAAACAGATGAATAGCTGATCAACAGACATCCTGAAAACATACATGGAGACAAAGAGGTATATCTCTAACCATTAGGTATGTTCTAGATCCAGGATGTAGAAATGTCAGTGTATTAAAATCCATATTATTATAAATGACATTAATGATTATCTGGTTTAGAAATACAGTTGCTCACTGTATATAAGATTCATTCATAACATGCATATGCACTTATTGTTTTCGTCATAATCAAATAGGGGGAGATTGTAAGGAATAAGCATGTGAATGATATTCCTATTTACATATGATTTGATTATGATATATATGAATGAATATGCAAGTATGCTTGCATTAAGAAAAGTTGTAAAGTACTTTGATAGATAATAGAAACATATGTACAAGGACTTAGAATGAATAGATCAAATGTGTTAGGTTGATACTACATAAGCAAAACAGTTTTGTAAAGTCCTTAAAAGGAAATGATGTACAAGGACTATAAATATAGAAAGATCAAGTATATTAGGTTGATCTTATGATGTAATAGATAGGCTTGTCTGATCGTCGAGCACTGCACCAGAAATCGTAATCTGCCAGGAGAGTCAAGGAAAACTCGAGAGCTATCGAGGCAAAATTGTGGACTGTACGATAGTAGATCTCGGAGTTCGTAGACTGCAAGAAGAGACGAGGAAGCATCGTAGTGTGTCGAGTAGAGCTTCCTTGGAGCCGTAGTCTGCTGAGAAAATCATGTTAAGAATCGTAGAGACAGCCTGCCTACGAACCGTCCGAGCATCTGCCAAAGCCAAGTCAAGAATCGTAAACTACACTCAGAGTCGTAGAGTCTACTGATCATGTCAGAGGCAGAGATCGTAGTCGAGCAAAATCAGATGAAGACAACAAACACAAGTCAGAAATTGTAGAGTGTCAAGATATGATCTCGGAATCGTAGTGCCTAAACAGACGAAGCTGAATCATAGAGTGTAGAACTAAGACTTCAACAGATGTGCTCACAACGCCAAGGCAGAATCGTAGAGCAAATACGATTCTCAACAAATGAGCACTCCCAGAATATCCAAAGGAATGAAGCCTCTGGTTGATCTGCAAAGATACATCCCACCTGAAGGAAACTAGAGAACACTCAACGAATAGCATGCAAGCTAACAGAAGATCTAAGCATCAACCCAATCAGCATCCAGATTGAGTTGTGAAGCCATTCGAGATGAAGCCTTCCACAAGTTGATCATAAGAAGACTTCAGTAGTTGACTAAGGAAAGTCAGCAGGTGCAGTAGCTGTCAAGTGGTAAGATGACATCGATCTTGGAAGTAACAAGAATCGTAGTGTTTGCCATACAAAGAAAGAACTGATAGAGTGTACACAGAGATACTTGTCAGCTTCTGAAGAACAAGACTAAAGTGATTAAGCATTGGGTCAGTCCATTGATGATAAGTGAACGGGAGATCACAAGGAGAAAGCGAGCTGGACACGCTACAAATCTGAAGTGTCTTGCTATTCAGAAGGGGTCATAACAAAGAGTCAAGCCATCAGTATCTGAGAGCAGACGAGGCAAACAGAAGTGTTGAAGCACTGCACAAGAAAAGAAAGAGGTGTTCCACGAAAGACTCAAGAGTTGCTAATGATAGCTATGTTGCAGAATCGTTGAGTTGTTGAATGCTATTGTTGACTCTACGAGTTCCACGAAAGACTAACTGATTAAGTCTCAGTGACAGTGAGACTACATAGGTGGAAGTAAAGCAGCTTTGTAGAAGGACTTAAACAGACTAAAGCTTCACTCAACAAAGATAAGAATGCCACTGAAGATGGCAGCTAGGCTGAGAGCCGAGAAAGACAAAAATATAGCATTCAGAAGAGTGGCAGAACACAAAGAAGATCCGGAGAGCCACTCTACAAATCACCATGAACCTAAAGCTGAAACTGAACAAGTGCAGACCATGTCTGCAAAACATTAAAGGGTTCAGGGATTACTAAGTGCCAGACGAAGTCTACTAAAAGCTCAGAGACTTAGCAAATCCAGATGGTGATGGTGCACAGCTGACATCAGATGAAGATAAGCAAAAAAGAGTGAAGATTAGCTGCACCAGAGAAGATGTGGTTCAAACTCGAAGCAGAATGTAAAGAGGACCACACCAAGCTGCTAAGTACAAAAGATGTTCAAGCTTAAAGACATTTTAGCAGCTCAGCACCAACAACAACAACAAGAAGCCAGGGCCTGAAGGGTCCTTGTCCGGAGGGACTAAACGAAGTTCCAAGCCTGCTGGGCTTGAAGAGTTCCTAGGGAACTAGAGGAGTTCCAAGGCTGCTGGTCTTGAAGAGTTCTTAGTGAACTGAAGTCCCAAGGCTGCTGGCCTTGAAGGAATCTTAGTGATTCAGGGTGCTGCCCTTCCTTAATGGAAATCCTGCTAGTTGAAAGCAGAAGAGTGGATTAGGAGCTTTAGTCTCTGAACCACTTAAAATCCCTTGTGTCTTTTACTTTGTCATTAACATTATGTACTTAACTGCTATATCTGCTATGTATGCATTAACTGCTTACAACTTAACTAACTCTAAGAACGATGTATGTATGACTATGAATATATCAATGAAGGAAATCTTTCACTTATTTCGCTGTGCTTGAAAAGATTCTTATGTTTGTCATGCAAATTCATTAGCAATAATCAAATAAAAGGGAAAAGTATTCGAAAAGAAAAAGGATCTATTCAACCCCCCCCCCCCTTCTAGATCTATTGTGTGCCTACTGAGAACTAACAAGATTGATTCCTAAGCTTAAAGCCAAAATCCTGAGTTTGACTTCAAACTCATGGAATCTAGAGTATGACATCAAACTCCTGGCAATTTGAGTACATGTATTCCTAAGGAGTTCAACAGATGAAAAATGCTGATTCAACTAACTCTGAGTTTGACCACAAACTTTTGGAGATCTTAATGATAAATATTCTTAAATTCTGATCGTATAATTGAAAGTTGAGGTAGATCTGACCTTTGAATCCGGTCTGATCCCCACTGATGTCTACGGATGCAAGTTACTTGAACTTGACTCCCGTGGATTATCTTAAACTTGTTCAAGACTTGTGATTTCTTTCGGCTGTTGGTTAGTAAGTGTTTTCCTAGCCTTTCTCTAGGTTACTATTGTTGATTGTTTGGTAATCAGTAGCGTTTCTGTCAAGGGGTCTGCAAGCTCTTAATTATCCCCGTTGAATTTTTCCTTGAATATTCTGGTTGCACTCATTATTTAATATGTTAGAATCTAGTACAATTAATAGTGGTGAAACTAATGGTGTTAATAAGGGCCAGTTTGTCCAGAGCCACAATTTCAACTTTGCTTCCTTTCACTATGCTCAGTCAGATATAAATCCTCACGCTTTTAGTGTTTCATCTTTATGTTCTACTTGGATAATTGATTCAGATGCTTCATAATATATGACTGCAAATTCGACATTATTTACCTCCTATACACCTTGTTATGGCAAAGTTAAATTTCTAGTGGCTAATGGGTCTCTCACCTATCCCAGGGAGAGGTTGAGTCGATCTTACTTCAACTATATGTTTATCATTTGTTCTTCATGTTCCTTCTTTTACTGCCAATTTATTATATGTTCAACGTCTTACCGCATCTCTAAATTGTTCAATCTCTTTTTTCCCTTCTCATTGTGTTTTTCAGAATTTGGTGACTTAGACAAAAGATTGGCAGTGGTAGTGCAATGGGTGGTCTCTACTATGTTGATGTTCCTCAGAGCAATGTCTCTATGGTTGAGAATGAGATTTCTCCTCAAACTCTTCAAACTACCTTTGACTCGAGCCCGTCTTCCATTCATCAGTTGTATCGTCGTCTGGAGCATCCTTCCTTTGCTGTTTTAGAGTCTTTATTTCCGCATTTTACTAAGCATTGCAATAAAACCAGCTTCTTTGTGAACCTTCTGAATTGGCCAAACACAATCTACTTATTCTTCTATGAATGAACCTATTCATAAGTTTTTGATGTTATTCATACTGATGTTTGGGCCCCTCTCGGGTTATTTCTCGTACTAGTCATCACTGGTTTGTTAGTTTCATTGACTGTTATTCTCGTACTACTTGGATATATCTTCTTCGTTATAAAAATAAAGTTTTTTCTTGCTTTCAAGAATTTCATAAAATAATATAAACCTTATTTGATGTCAAAATCAAAATTTTGCATAGAGACAATGGTTGGGAATATATTGATGGTGCTTTTATCTCAATAATCATGGCATTTTTCTTCACACCTCATGTGTCAAAATTCCTGAAACAAAACGGGATCGCAAAAAGAAAGATACCTAATAAGGATCAGTTTCTCAACTCGACACCCTTCTTCCTCCTTTATCCCTTTTCCAAACCATGCATTATTAGCTATGGACTAACCAACCAAGCAGTTACTAAGAGTTCATTGAACAATCCTAAAATTCCCTGAGATCTTGGAGATAGTCAGTCAAGATTTCTTAAAAGGTCTAAGCGCCCTAGGGATTGACAAGGATATTGACTCTGCCCGTCTAGGAAAGGGAGATCACATGCAAAACATAACAAACCTCAAATTTGTAAAGGAGCACTAATACTCCAAATATTTAATAATCTAAAATCTATACGAATTAAATAGAATTCTCCAAAATTTACACAATAATAAAAATAAAAAAAAATCAAATCAACCTATTAGGTCAAAGTTAGCTCTCTTCACATGAAACCCTGCATCACACCGGAAAATTATATTAAACTTTGGAGAGTAACAATGTTAAAAATCAATGACAAAAGTTGAGATATCTCAATACTACATCTATCAAAAAAATCTCCACATTGGAACAATTCCCAGTAGATAAGTGGAGTCATTTCCTGGACCCCAAAATCTAATTTTTATAAAGACCTCAGTCCACTATCTTCCTCATATCACTCTTATTTTCAAATAATTTTCCCAGTTTACTACCATCTGCATTAATCAACTAAGACCTACGGATCACTTCAAAGATTCATATCTACGAAAATCTGAATTTGCCAAATTACACCGACCCTGAAACATAATCAACCATAGAGAAGATTGAAGTAATTAAGGAAAACTTAAGACATCTTCAAACAGGCCTATATTAGATTATATGCTAAATATGTAAGACAGGACCACGTGTTGAGCTCGAGTAAAATTCCAAAAGATTTTTCTTCTCTGATTTTGTTCTTCTTCTATGTTACATGGACTTTGGTGATCGTGTCGGGTACAAGTATCCAAGTCTCGCATTTGATAAAATCAAGTTCTTTAAAAACATGGATATGGCTGAAAATTGTCTAGTAGTTTTTCGTCTTTCGTAGTGAATATGTTTCTTATTTCCCTCATCTCATCTTCTCTTCCCTCATTTTTATTCTTCTCTATCGGTGACGTAGCGGTGTCCAACACGGATTCCATACCCCCACATCCATTGAGTGTCAGGTATCCAATGCAGGAAATTTCATTTAGAAAAGTCAATGTATCATAGTCTTTCTTAAGCTTCTTTTGAGTAACATAGAAGACTTCTATTGCATGCATTTATTTGATTGAGGCTCAAGAAAAGTTGACTACTTTACTAATACAAAACGACTTGCTGTTATTTAGATGAAATTTTGGGTTGGTCTTTGAATGCAGCAATGAAAATATTTACTTTTATTTTATATTTCAATATAAGCTTTGTGAGCCCTTATGAAAGAGGGGCGCATACGACAAAAAGAGCGGTGTGTGTTCAACGAGCGAACCCTAATGACCCAATTGAATCAAACTGCCCGAACAAGACAATCCTGAATGAAAAAGCCGAAAAACAGACAATTGTAGAGGACTCCCCAGGGTTCGATCGGTTCAACTTTCTATTTGGTCTTGATTAGACTACTGAAAGAATTCCAAGAAAAGGTCAGAGGAAAGGACTTTTGATTTTCTGACATTCCAAGACACACAAGAAGGTTCTCTAGAGTTGTCACATGTTGCCTTGGTGATCACCTACCAGTTCTTCTCCCCCTTACAAACCCTCAATCATTTTCCATATTCTTTGTGGATGTCTCTCCTCATTCAATTCGAAACCCAAATCGAGTGAGGTACGATTTCCTTGCCTATATTTTATGGTGACTCTGTTGGGGAGGTGTAGGATTTGTGAAAAGCATGCAATCAACTAGAAGCGGGAGAACAACCAGGATCTAACTCGAAATTCACAAACTTTGAATCTTTTTCCTCGACAAGAACCACCAAATACTAGATGTGAAGAGAGCTCATTGATTAGAGTTGCAAAAGACCAGATCTGAAGATATTTCACTAATTAGTGCCATCAAGAACTAGACATTAGAAGATTTCACCGATGAATGCCACTAAAGGCTAGAGCTAAAGAGGTCTTACACAATGATACACATTGTACTTGCATTATATATTACATGTTTTTGGGACTCCCCACAGCATCCTCTAATTTTTTATGGCCGAAGGCCAGCTTTCACAAGGAAGTAGGACCACACTGATTCGACAAGGAAAAGAAAGAGAATCTTTGTAGAATGAAAGAAAATCTCAATCTTCCAAAGTTTTTTGCTCTTTTCTGGCCAAATGTAGGTTTGAAAAGAAAGAGATGGGATATGTGTAGCTGAAATCAAAAGTTTTTTGAAAGGAGGTCGGTCAGCTAGATATCGGGTAAAGAACTCAAAACTTATGTACTTGAGCATAGGGTCAGCCGAGCCTTGACCTCCGAACTCTGTTTCATAATAGTATTACTATTATGTTAAATTATGAGCATATGTCGTTTTACAAATTGATATATATTGTCATTTATACATCACTCTCATTTATACATATGACTAATTCATTTCCAGGCCATTACAAAATGCCAACACTTGGTATAACATGGATGTACCCTCATAATTTGATATTTAATCTATCATGATGTTTAACAATACACTGACAATTGTGTATTTTATCTTTTCCGGTATTACGCATGAGTTTGACGAGATTAAATAAAGAAATTCACTTGGAATCAAACTAGATGCCATAAATGTATTGGGAACTCATCAAGCATAGCTGAGAACCACCAAGTGGCACACCGAATCACCACATGGATGAGCTCCTATAAACATGACGAGTCTATGATCTAAAGACGATTGAACCTCGCCAAAAGGAAAGACATAATGGATCGCGATTACTACCAAGGAAGTGCTGAGGTCAAATCTAGGGCCCAAAGACTTTACAACGACCAGATACCTAGAAGAGAGCGGCTGAATACCTAGAGGAATCTGAGTATGAAGAAAATCAACTTAGTTGTGCACTCCTAAACAACCTAATGATTCAAAAGACCTGAGATGGGATGCTAGCTTTGAAAAGAAGGCGACAGTCTGGAAAGAGTGGACATCCTATCAAGACATTTGACCTACTCGAATGACTGTCACTGAAAGGAGGACAACCCACTCTTCCTCACTTGTCCAAACCATAAGCTCAATCATTGAAGAGTTGGAGTTGGAGTTGTGTTGTGCGAAGAATAAGAGGCAACTCACATTTTCTCCATACCTATTTTTATTTTATGCCTATATACACATGTTGATATATAAATGCCCGAATATATTAACAGGTCTCGTTTTGTTACAGGTTACCCAACATTTATGGAGAAAATATTTTCGATAGAGCATCTCCGGAGTAGAAGAACGGATTTTGATGGATCCTTTTCAAGAGGCCTCCCTCCGAGTGGATGATTTGTACGAAGATAGCTACACTGCCCCAGTGATCACAAAAGGCATGGAGACATAATTAAAGCTTGAAGGGACCTACCAGAGAATGACCAAAAATCTGATTTAGCAAGCAAAGAACTCAGAGCTCAAGTTGAAAGACTACATCCAAGCCACCACTTAGATTGCAAAATTCTTATCCATGGCTGCAAGGATGTGCTATGCGAACGCTCCACAACCATGAGCGTGGGCTTCGAAAGATATATTAAAAAATGTGTCCAAGGAAAAGACGACCGAAGTTCAAAAATCTCCCCTGGTTACATTCAAAGACCAAAGCAAAACAGGAGTATTTGATGTGGTGGTTGTAAAACACCCTGCATCGAATTACTAATCTCCATTACAGGTTCAAATAAACAAAGTGATTCACAATCGTGGACCCCAAGAATCACAAGGAAATGGTGGGCAAACCTGATTTTGCAGACTCACTCACCACAGTGAGGGGGAGTATATTACTTCTAATTTAATTTGAACACTTGCATTTTCTGAAACTCTAGATTATTTAGAGAATTAATTTTCGAATTTTTATTTATGCAAGGATTAACAAATTTAATATTGAAAGTGGTCGAGACGCAAATCTACAAAAGAGCATAAAAGATGCTTGGGCTTAACAAAGATTACGTTGTGCAAGAACGAAGCTTGGCAAAAATATGTTTGATATAGATCCAAAGCAACATGAGAAGCCTGTCTTAGACTCATAATGCACAGAACTTGTAGATTTAAATGTCAAAGAGTACACATTGGTGCTTGATCACTAGAAGGTGGAGATATCGAGACAATCTCACTCACAAAAACATAGGCTGATATAAAGCTATATGATGACATCTTTGAGTCGAGTAACATCAACTCTACATATATGACTCGTATCTTTAAAGTTAGGAAGCACATAGCAAGACACATTTGAAGACGTCCGCAAAGAAATGCACCAAGGGATAGAGACGAATTCACTCATCAATAAAATGAAGAGTCTAAGTCAAATAAGATTGACTCTGTTTGTCCCTGCTTCCTCCACAACTATTTTACTATGTAAATATAGAAAAGAGTACATTTAATGCGGCTATGGTTGATGCTCTTCGAAAATGTATGCAACTTCACCTTCGCCCCTACTCAACATTATTTGATAGATAAACATGCAAAAAGGCAAGAGGGATGGAGGAAAGAGGAGCTAGCCCCGAACTAAAGGAATAATACAATTCGAGCTAGATTATTTTCATGAAGGAAAAGCTCTATGTAATGGTTACGATCGCATGTACCGAGCACCTTCATGAATGAAACTAAAAGCTCTCATTGGATCTCACCATGAATGAGCCCAATGAGGAAATTGAGGGCAAAGAAAGTTTAATTTCGACTTCACCCCTCCCTACCCACCCTGTATCCAACCTACTTTACCATTGACATGGGCAAGTTAGCGCACAGCTACTGCGGCTGATGTTCTGCCAAAGCCGCGGGGGAAAGAAGGATGAGGGCTTGAACAAAATTTCAAAAAACAAGATCAAAAGAAACAATAACCTATTCAAGACAACATGCTTCAATAGCATGCAATAAGCAAGCCTAAAGAATCCATAATTGATGCTTGTGACAAAACTATGAGAGGTTTTGTTACGTAAACTTCATCAACGCAAGATGATGGACACCCAAGTACTGGCTCTATCTTTCTCTGAACTATAGAGACGAGAATATCAAAAATTCATCCAACATGGTGGTCTACCAAAAATGATGGTTCAAGTCCTCAAGAGTATCCCTGCCAAGAAATTGGATAACCACCGGAGGAGGCATTAGAATTGATAAATCAAAAATCCAACCAAGATGGTGGTCCACCGAAAATGACGGTTTAAGTCCTCATGAGTATCTCTTGCCAAGAAATTAGATGACCATTAGAGGAGACATTAAAATTGATGAATTAAAAATCCACCTAAGATGGTGGTCCACCGAAATGGTGGTTTAAGTCCTTAAGAGTATCCCTAGCTAAGAAATTGGATAACCACGGGAGGAGGCATTAGAATTGATATATTAAAAATCCGCACAAGATGGTGGTCCACTCTAAATGGTGGTCAAGTCTTCATAGAGTACACTTGCCAAGAAATTAGACGACCCAAATGACGAGGCACCCAATTCCAAGCCCTTGTAGATTACACTTGCCAAGAAATTAGACCCAAGTGACGAGTCACCCGATTTCAAGTCCTTGTAGATTGCACTAATTGACGAGACACTCGACTTAAGTCCTTATGAAACCTTTTATGCCAAAATTGGTACGACTAAGGGATAAGGCACGAATGTTATGTTTTACCACAAAAAGCAAAATTGAGGCAACTGATCATAAGTCATCAACTAAATGTTACACTTTATCATCAAAAGTAACGAGGCACCTAATTTTAAGTCCTCAAGCAAGTGTTACATTTTATCACTAAAAGTAAAGATAAAGTCATTGGACGACCAACCGCTTGATAGAATGACAAGGCCCTTGGATAGCTATTACTAGATCGATACCAAGGTACAAAGACACACCTATTAAAGCATCAGACATTACGGGCAACAAGTGTTAACCGTTTAGTGCTTCGAACGATAAAAGTAACCCCATTGTTTAGTGCTATAAATGATATAAAACAACTACTTGATCCCTAAATTGAGGCACTTCACTCTAAGTCCTCGTCAAGAAAATGATATTCCTTGAGACAAAGATTAACTCCATTGCCAAGAAACAAGCATTAATTTAAGTCTTCGAGAATACCTTGACCTAACGGATGAAGCACAAATCTATAACCAGATGATGAGGATAAACAAATAAAATGGTCGGCACCATGACATAATCTATCGACCATACAATGATGCATTGATACATTAAAAGGTTGCCAATGAATGATTTGGTGCCCAAAATGACGATAGAAGTCAAGAAGGAAACACCAACCATTACGAACCCAAAACCGAAGAAGGGAGCGGGAGCGTGACATTACCGAAGCTTCCACGAACAAATTTCAACCTTTATCGAAAACTCTAAAGCTCATTCTTGAAAAGTTATACCCTTATCGACTAATGTAATTTACAACAAAAAAAATACCAAGTTTGGAGCACAAAAGACTTCTACAAAGATTTTGCACGCTCGACCCAATAAATATTGCGACTCATGTGCAGGGGGTAAAATGTGAGCCCTTAAATATGAAAAAGGGGCGTGTACGACAAAAAGAGAGCCGCGTGTTCAATGGGCGGACTCTAATGACCCAATTGAATCAAATTACCCGAATAAGACAATCCAAAACAAAGAAGTTGAAAAAACAGACAAGTGTAGGACCCCCTAGAGTTCAGCCCCCTCGGGTTCAACTTTCTATTTGGTTTTGATTGGATTACCGAAAGAATTCCAAAAAAGCTTGGACAAGATCGACAAAAAATGACCAAGTGTTGGAAGACCTCCTAGGGTTCGCCCCCCTAGGGCTCACCCCCATAGGGGTTTTGTTGAAACTGAGAACAGTTTATTTCATTGAAATTATTTCTTTCTATTACATAATTTGATATATATACACAAGTATCCTATTTACAGTTATGGTAATTCCTAAATTACAGTACTGTGTACACACTAATTATGGAAGCTACAATTATGGTATATCTCTGTCATATCTTCTAACAATCTCTGTCATATCTTCTAACACTTCCCCTCAAGTTGGTGTATAGATGTCTCGCACACCCAACTTGAAATATAGTGGATTAAATATCTTACTACCAAGACACTTGGTCAAAATATCAGCAAGCCGATGTTCTGTTTTGACGAAAGGTAAGCAAATAAGACCACTAATTAATTTTTCTTTGATGAAGTGCCTGTCAATCTCAATGTGTTTCATTCTATCGTGTTGTACCGAGTCGTTTGCAATACTAATGGCTGCCTTATTATCACAAAATAACTGCATAGGCATTTTAGTCGTAACACCCAAATCTTCTAGTAAGTTTCGAAGCCAAATTAGTTCACATATACCCAAGGCGATAGCTCGATATTCAGCCTCAGCACTAGATCTTGATACCACGGACTGTTTCTTACTACGCCAAGTAACAAGATTACCTCCAACAAATGAACAGTAACCTGATGTAGAATGGCGATACTCTATAGAGCCATCCCAATCTGAGTCTGAAAAAACTTCAACTCTCATATGACCATGTGGTGCGAACAATAAACCTTTTCCAAGAGCAGACTTGAGATACCTCAGAATTCTGTAAACAGTTACTGAATAGTGAAAGGATTCAGAAAGTTACTGAATAGTGAAAGGATTCAGAAAGACGTTGGACAGATAATAAATTTGCAGTAAATGAAGGAATATGAAGAACAAATGATAATGCCAATGAAGGAGTACAAACTACAGAACCACTCCCAAAGATAGAAGAAAGGGAACCATCAGTTACTCGAACCTTATCTTTTCCAGAATAAGGCATATATGAAGTAAAGAAGGTGGAGGACCATACGCTTGGAGGCACCTGTGTCAATAATCCAACTATGGCAAGTTGATGAAATATTAAAAGCACAAGACTGTAAACATGACTGGGCATAATGAGAAGTAGATTTGGAATAAAATTTCAAAAAAGCTGAGATTTCCTCAGAAGTGAGTGCAGTAGTACTGTCTGAAGCACTGGATGTATCAACAAGAGCTGTTGTAGTAGTCACATAGGCCTAAGATCCACGTTCACGACCACTGCCAAACCGACTCACTCACCCTTTAGGACGTCCATGAAGCTTGAAGCAACGATCTCTAGTATGGTTCTTTCTCCTACAGTAATCACATTCGCGGGATTCCTTCTCAACAGGAAACTGAATAATGAAGCCAAACTTAAGATCTGAAGCAATTATGGCATATCGGTCAACAGAATTTAGAACCAAGCATGAGCCTCTCACAGTGATGGAAAAGGTGTCTGACCAATCAGGTGTGCTTGAACTTGATCAAATTCTATATTCAAACCAGCCAAGAAATCCACAACTATATGTTCACTTACAAACTTTTGATAAGCAGCTTCATCTTCTAGACATTTGGTGAAAAAACCCGATAATGATCAAGCTCCTGCCAAAGAGCATTAATTTCTACAAAATACTGTGCCATAGACTTTTTCCCTCGACCCAACTCACGGATTTGTTTACGGATATCATGTATTTGACATATCACCAGAAACAAAGAAGGTTTGAGAGACTAGTCTCCCAAAGTTCATATACAGTGTCTAAGAACATGTAACTACTCTGCATACTCGGTTCCATGGAGTTAAAAATCATGTTTTCACCATAGTTATCAGATTTCCATTCTTCTTCGGCTACACCTGCTTGTGTAGGCATGGTTGTTGTACCATTGATGAAGTGATGCATACGTTTAGCTTCAATTGACATACGGCATGCTTAAGACCAAGCTAGATAATTATTTTCATCCAACTTAAACGGGATGAGAAACAAAGCAGAGTTAAGATCATGATTCCTAATCAACTGCCCTTTATTTGTCTCAGTAGAACCACCATTATTAATGGAACTAGACTCTGCCATAGCCTGAGATCCACATCCACGACCACTACCAAACCAACCTTCTCGACGTCCATGAAGGTTGAAATAATGATTCCTGATATGGTTCTTTCCCCCACAGTAATCACATTCGCGGGATTCCTTCTCAACAGAAAACTGAATAGTGGAGCCAAACTTAGGATATGAAGCAATCATCGCTAATCGGTCAACATAATTTAGAACCACCACCCGACACCTACTTTCCGCTTATTGGACTAACATGAGCCTCTCGCAGTGATGGAAAAGGTGTCTGACCAATCAGGTGTGCTCGAACTTGATCAAATTATATATTCAAACCAGCCAAGAAATCCACAACTCTATCGTAACTCACAAACTTTTGATAAGCAGTTGCATCTTCTAGACATTTGGCTGAAAAAACCAGATAATGATCAAGCTCCTGCCAAAGAGCATTAATTTCTACAAAATATTGTGCCACAGACTTCTCCCCTTGACCCAACTCACGAATTTGTTCACGTATATCATATGTCTTTGACATATCACCAGAAACAGAGAAGGTTTGAGAAATTTGTCTCCCAAAGTTCATATGCAGTGTCTAAGAACATGTAACTACTCCGCATACTCGATTCCATGAAGTTAAAAATCATGTTTTCACCATGAAGTTATCATATTTCCATTCTTCTTGGGCTACACCTGCTTGTGTAGGCATGGTTGTTGTTCCATTGATGAAGTGCTGCATACGGTTAGCTTCAATTGACATATGGCATGCTTAAAGCCAAGCTAGATAATTATTTTCATCTAACTTAAATGAGCTGAGAACCAAATCAGAGTTAAGATAATGATTCCTAATCAACTACCCTTTATTTGTCTCAGTAGAACCACCATTATTAATGGAACTAGACTCTGCCATAGCCTGAGATCCACATACACGACCACTACCAAACTGACCCCCTCGCCCTTTAGGACGTCCATAAAGCTTGAAACAGTGATCCCTGGTATGGTTCTTTCCCCCACAGTAATCACATTCGCGGGATTCCTTCTCAACAGCCGACTGGATAGTGGAGCCAAACTTAGGATATGAAGCAATCATCGCAGATCGGTCAACAGAATTTAGTACCATCACCCGACGCCTACTTTCCTCTTATTGGACTCTAGCATGAGCCTCTCGCAGTGATGGAAAAGGTGTCTGACCAATCAGGTGTGCTCGAACTTGATCAAAATCTATATTAAAACCAGCCAAAGAAATCCACAACTCTATCTTCACTCACAAACTTTTGATAAGCAGTTGCATCTTCTAGACATTTGGCTGAAAAACCCCGATAATGGTCAAGCTTCTGCCAAAGAGCATTAATTTCTACAAAATAATGTGTCACAGACTTCTCCCCTTGACCCAACTCACGGATTTGTTTACGGATATCATGTCTTTGACATATCACCAGAAATAGAGAAGGTTTGAGAGATTAGTCTCCCAAAGTTCATATCCAGTGTCTAAGAACATGTAATTACTCCGCATACTTGGTTCCATTAAGTTAAAAATTCATGTTTTTACCATGGAGTTATTAGATTTCCATTCTTCTTGGGCTACACCTGCTTGTGTAGGCATGGTTGTTGTACCATTGATGAAGTGCTGCATACGGTTAGCTTCAATTGACATACAGCATGCTTGAGACCAAGCTAGATAATTATTTTCATCTAACTTAAATGGGTTGAGAACCAAAGCAGAGTTAAGATAATGATTCCTAATCAATTGCCCTTTATTTGTCTCAGTAAAACCACCACTATTAATGGAAATAGACTCTGCCATGATAATGCGGTAGGAGCAACAAACGTACCCAAGGAAATATGAACAAGGATGGTTTAAAGGCTCGAAAAAAACGAGAACAATATCACAAACAGAGTAATATCAAAATTGAAGCAACTGAATCACAAAGCAAAGCAGTCAGTGTCACCAAAACCAAAAACAGAGCACTAGCAAGGTAGTATAGAACCCTAGCAGCAAAGGAAAAGCAAAGGAGTAGTAGCCACGGATGCTACTGTCAAAGAAAAACTTAATAAACCTGGATCAATCCCTACAAGACCACTGTAAATGGCAAGGGGAGAGAAAACCGACCACCTTGGAAGGAATTGTGCCAGCAAAGATTCGTCGGAAAAGCCTCACGCACTGACCAAAGGTGGTGCGTGGCGTTGGCGCTGCGCGCGTGAGGCACGAGCGACGGTGGGTGGAGAATCTGACACCTCTGTGACGATCAACTGGCACTGGGTAAACTAATTAAGTTCTCAGTTTCTTCATATAGACTTATTCGACTAGTTTTCTAAGAAGAGGCAAGGATAGCAGCGAAACTGATAGTAACGATCAATGCTCTGATACATGTTGAAACTGAGAACAATTTATTTCATTGAAGTTATTTCTTTCTATTACATAGATTGATATATATATATACACAAGTATCCTAATTACAGTTATGGTAATTCCTAAATTACAGTAATGTGTATATACTAATTATGGAAGTTACAATTATGGTATATCTCTGTAATATCTTCTAATAATCTCTGTCATATCTTCTAACAAGTTCAATCTCTTGATTTGGTCGGATCGAAGATGTTTTCTTGCCTTAATCCGAATTATCAAATGAAACTAAGGTAAAATGAACAAACCAATCAAAATAAGATAACCCGACTAAGAAGTGCCCCCCATAGGGTTCGGCCCCTAGGGGGTCTACCTCATTAACTCGGTTCGATTGATGCCTTTTTTATTTGATTTGAGTTGGTAAACAAAAAGAAAACTAGTTCAACGAAATCGGGCTAGAAAGGATGGCTGCATAGGGAGTGCCCTGCTAGGGTTCGGCCGCCTAGGGTCCGACCCCCTAGCGCTCAAATTCTTTGAAAGATGCCGACGAATGAGCTTGATTCGAGTTAACTATCGAAGAAAACGAAAACAAGATCAAAAAAATGAGCAAAAGAAGAAGAGTTTGAGGGTGCCCCCTAAGGTTCGACCCCCTAGGGGGCACACTCCTTTACGAACTTCAAAATGATTTTATCGATCCAACTTTGGTTAAGCGCAACGACAACTCATGGAGATTAGGAAAAGAGGTGATAAATATATGGAGACTTAGGGATGACCTTCCACAAGTCCTTCATGAATGAAAAACTACTCAAAGGGTAAGGAATCATCACGAAAGGACAAGAAATGAGCAAAATAAACAAGAAAGCATATAGAAAGTCGAAATAGGCACGAACCCAAGGTTTGGCCCCCTAGGGCTTCGGCATCTAGGGCTCCGACAATGCTTTTTCATGAGAAGCTTCTCCGATTAATCTTTGGATTAGAGTAGGAAGATGGAGCGGAAGGAAAACGATATTTGATTCATGGAGCGATGATTAGATTCAAAGATTAAAAGGACCTTCTTAAGTTCCTAGGTAGAAGACTTAGAGACTCAACTTCAAGAGGGAATGAATGAGGGATTTGGATTGGCGGCTAGAAGAATGGGACGACTTAAGAATCACTTTTGGCAACGAGGATCATTTCTGGTATTTGAAGTTGACTGAAGTCACATGCCAGGAACGTGACCTAGTCATGTGCCAGGCACATGACCACTTATCAGATAAGTCACCTCTATAAACAGCCCCCTCATTTCAGAGGAAAGGACTTTTGATTCTCTAATATTCCAAGATACACATGAAGGCTCTCTAGAGTTTTGCCACGTGTTGCCTTGGTGATCGCCTGCCCGTTTTTCTACCCTCTACAAACCCTCGATCATTTCGCATATTCTTTGTGAATTTCTCTCCTCAACCAATTTGAAACCCTAATCGAGCGAGTTACGATTTCCTTGCCTACAAGCTTCATTCTTGGATAAATGTATATTAAAGAAATTGTCAGAAGGCAGTGGCTCAGGTCATTGAAAATGCATGTGAGGTTTATTGGGCGATGTTAGACTTCAGTGTCAGATGTGAATAGGTTTCTCTGAACTTCAAGTTTTGAAGATTATATGCAAGAATGGTATATAATGCGGAAAAATGCAGATAGGGTAGTAGATCACATTCCAAAATCTGGGTAGGTGGATCATCTGACCATACTGGACCGAGCTGATAGAAAAGGGGTCAAACCAATAAAGGGCTTTCAACCGAACTGAGGACAGTCAGACAGAACTCGTGGGGTAATGTTAGTCTCGCACACCCCCACACATATATAAGTACACGTACCCACCCACACAATAATAGACATCAGGTCAGGAATGGGACGAAGTATGCTATAAGCTGTTCTTAATAGCATAGGTAACTGAGATTTATGGTTTTATCCTCTGGTAAGGACATGTTAATGAAGCAGCAAACTTTGTGCAAATATTTGGAGATGGGATTATACTAAAGTATTATTGGCCACTGCAACGGTGTAATTTTTGTCTTTGCTTTGTAGCCTATTTTCAGTGACCCAAAAGAAAATATAACTGAGATTTATCTTGTTTATACTAATCTTGAAACATGAATCAGCAGAGTGGATACATAAAAATAGTCTGCAGCTCAATCAATGGCTCTACTATTCATTGTTTGGCACCAAAGTTTTGTTAAAATATTAGCTACTAAGGCTAATTGTGAAAACTTTTGACTTGACAGAATACAGAAACTGAAAAATAAAACTTCCACAAAATTATCAAACACGTATATTTTGATATGTTTCAAGAGACTTCATTGATGAAATACAGAAACTCAAACTACATAGTCATCCACCAACAAAACAACATAACAACATTTTTAATTATATTAATCAAGGAAATTAAAGTGATAATTTATTACTGTACTTACAAATTCCCAGGAATCTCAACAGCAGATATTGGCAGTAAGCTAAATGGTTTGGTGTAAATCTGCATAAAATGGACGTCACAAATATAATTAATATACATCAGTACCACTGAAATTTTTTTACAAGAAAAAAGTTATGAGTTGAGAAAATGCAGAAGGTTATATTCCTGTAAACAGATATCAAGATGATTCTGCAAAAGAGATGAACAGCAAAATTATCATGATACACTTGGCGGAGAAATTATTTATGTTATATGTAAGCCTAGGAGTAGATTTCATTATTTCGTTATAGTAGCACTTTTGTAATTTTTTAACTACTAGGATAAGTATAGTAGTTATTTCTAGTATGTTCTTCCGAGTAGTATATAAATATAGGTGCAAGGGATGTATTTCCATTTCAAGCTTGAATGGATGAAATAATAAATTGAGATATATTCTCTCCTTTATCCCCTTCCCTCACCTCAATTTCTCTTTTTATTCGCATTCTTTCTCCCTCCAATTCTGTTTCTAAAATCTATTTCTTTACTACGGTGTGCGTCTTTGTTAGGGTCCAGCATGATCATAACAATTTACTTATAGTTCTCAATGTCCCTGGATTTGAAAATGAACAGATAATTTGTTATCTATAGTTGATGGGAATTGTCTATTTACTAAGTTGAAACTTTCAATAATAATCAAATATAATCAACAAAAGTCATTCATGGAGCAAGAACAAGGCCCTTGCTTCGTTATGGAATATTGTAAGATTGTAATAGGCTTATGGCGTCTATCTAGATAGTTTTATTGGAGTGGAAATGCAATAAAGTAGTCATAGGTTTTCTTTTAATTTCAATGAGATTATGTATATTTCTTAATACGACATCAAATAAGTCGATAAATAAAATGCAGAACAGAGAGACAATGGAGATTTATGCTCACTAATAATATTACAGGATTACCATACTTGGTGCTATGACTAGCCATTAAAGAGTTTGATTATTGGACACTAGCCAATTACTTTCCCTAAAAACATTGATTAAAATTCTATCAATGGATGAATTTTACCCTTCTCCAACTAAGCAGGTTGCTATAGTTGAAAAGGATCTTGGAAATGCATGTCTGAACAAAGTTTGTAAGCCTGTAGATTACGAATATGAGTCTAATGAACAGGATTTAGATGTTGATACTCATTTGGAAGGATGCCTAGGTGATCTTCGACCTTCACTTTTGTTGCTTGTAGACAAAAAGATGATCCTAGAATTCATCGTGGGAAAAATTTTTGAACAAAAGTCAATTGTGCAGGATAGGTGTACTCTCTTGTGGTTGATACTGAATTTGAACTGATGTTATTTCAGATAAAGCAATTAAGAAAGTTGGATTAAAAGTTGAGCCTCACTACAAAGTTATGGGTTACCCAAAGATTATGTCACATTTTCCATTGTTGCACTTAGAGATGTTGTTATTTGTGATGTTTTGCCCCTTGAGATTTGCCACACTATCTTAGGGTGGACATGGTTATGGGATCGTTACGCACAACATGATCCTCATGCTAATACCTAATAGATCCTCAAACGCAACACCAATTATACTCTCATTTGTGCTATTGACATGCCTTGCATTTTATGGCTTTTTAGTCTAATTATCTTTTTTTTAATCCCCCACTGAATCCACTTGTTAGAGTAATGTAGAGGATTCTATGATTTATTTCATAAGGAGTGATCAGTGGTAGGATTATTCTAGAAGCATGATTAGTGGTAATCATTGATCACTAATTGATGTACTTTCCATATTTAGCTTTAACTATTAGCCTATATAAAGGCTATCTATTGTACAGTTTATGATATGGAATAACATTGTCTTCTACCATTCAAATGGTATCAAGAACCATGGTTTCCTAGATTTTTTTTCTTTTTTTTTATTTTCTTTTTCTTCTCCTTACCAAAAAAAAAAATATAAGGGCTATTGGTTGTCTCGTCGTGAACCGTACCAGTACTATTCATCGTGAACATTGACATTCTGTTCAGCGCGAACAGTGACCAGCGATGTTCCTATTGGGTTTCCTGTTCATCGATGCAAGTAAAGGTTCCAACTTTTTTGTGCTCTTCCGAAATATATGTTTGACTTTCTTTACTTTTGAGCAAGCGGAAGCGAAAAATGGTTAGTTCATGTTAGATTATTTAAATTTTTTGGTTCACTTTGATCTGTAAGGGTTCGATTGTTTTCATCGTACATGTGATTGTTCCCATCGTTTCTTCGTATTTTTCAGCCGTGATTTTATTTGTGAAAAGGTTGAGACAAAATTACTTTGACCAGGATTGGCGTACCTGAGACTGTTACAAACCCAATCTCAAGTACATCCATGGGAATTACAGAGGTTTTGTTTCCTCGAATCGTCTTACTGATAAGAAATTGGAGGGAGTCCATAACTATTAGCAGTGCTGAAAGATTGTGCATTTGGACCTACTTAGCAGAGAGCAGGGCGATCATTTAACGAAAGCAAATACTTCCGATGAAGCTTGGAAGCTAGTTGATGCCATGATTTTATATCAAATACTTAATTTCATGGACAGTAAGATTGTTGATTTAGTTACTGTATTCCGGGTATAAATTTGGGAGATAATTATCTTAACTAAATCATAATTAATGATAATTAACTCCCGGATTTTTCTGTAACAAGAAATATTGTCTCTGTTAAAAAAAGACCCCGGCGGGCCCAACTAGGAAGCCACGGGAACACCCATATCGCCACGTCAAGTTCGAGGAACTCAACATACTCATTGACATCCCTCACCATCCATCACGAGTGCCCAATAAGCAACCGAGACCAAACATTGGCTATTTTCATCCAAATGGCAATTTAAATTGGCCAAGTATGGGAAACCGGTAACAAAATGGCTAACTATGGAGAACCTCACTAGGTGCGCTGTTACGAGGAGATGCCCTATGTCACCATATGGTACACACCTCACTCTCCCACAAGCAAGCAGGAAAGAATGAAGGAAAGGAAGATCAAACAAGCAAAACATGAAGGTGTAACCAAAGAAGGAAAACCGAGCAACCATCAAGAGTTGGGGGCAGACCCTAGGGTCGACCCCAAGGTGGTTCCTCCTCGTGGTGAGGTTGCCCAACTTTTCTTTCATTATATCATGTTCCCAACACTTGGTCAAATTCAAGAAGGAATGCAAGGAAGGGCCAAAGTGAAGGGAAATTAAGGAAGGACCACCATGAGGTAAGAGCACCCCATAGGGTCGGCCCCAACCCCATAGGGTCAGCCCCAACATGGCTCTCCTCGTGGTGGGGTTGCTCTAGTGGCCTCTCATCACACCTCAAGCTTTAACACTTACTCAAAATCCAAGAAAGCTACACAAAGAAGCATCAAAGTGAGAAGAAACCAAGGAAATACCACCATGAAGTGGAAGATCACCCCAAGGCCTACGGTCGGCCCAAACATGGCTCCCCCTCGTGGTAGGGCTGCTCACATGTTCTATCATCACATCTCACTTCCAACACTTAGCCAAATGCAAAAAATTAAAAAAAAGAAGGATCAAAATGAAGGAAAGCCAAGGAATGAGCCACCATGAGTTGGGGCACACCCTAGGGCCAGCCCCAACTCTCAAAGTCGGCCCCAAGTGGTGCTCCCCTCATGGTGGGGATGCCCTAGTACTCTCTCATCACATTTCATATTCAACACTTAGCCGAATCAAGGGAAGCTATGGAAGAGAAGACCAATACATGAAAAAGCAAGATGAAGGCTACCATGAGGTGGGAAGCCACTTTAAGATCCTCACAAGTCGCAACATGTTGAAGTTCTTGTTCGTGAAGAGTCTCACCGACTCCTTGTATTTTATTTGTGGGAACTAATGACATAGCTTTGACATTTGTGTTGATTCCTAGACCACGTGTTGGAAATGCGGCAATAGATTTTGAGATATTTGCCTAATTTGTTACAAGTGTCTAGCTAATTTGTTACAAGTGTCTATAAATAGGTCTCTTGTTTTAGAGACGATGAAGTATTAGGTATTTCTGTATTAGTTTAGGTTAGGAGTAGGAATAGATTAAATTACTTCTTCATTGTACATTCGTTGAATGATCGTTAATTAAATGGAATTTTCTTATTTATTTTTAATCTTCATTTCTTTATTTTAGTTAGTTTAATTATTTTCCATGTCTAGCTAATTTCTTTCATCTAGGATGAAGATGAAATTAAATAATTATTCTTGATAATATTTTTGATCTCTTCTATTATTTATGTTTTTATTTTTAAATGATTTCGCCTTCATGTTTCGTTATTGAAATACCTTCGTGTTATAGTTCTAATATGATTTTAAATTAATTAAGAGGTTTTGATAGATTATTGTTAAGATATGAGTTTTTCATAATCCATGTTTGCTCAAAGAAGTTTTGATGGGTTATAGTTAATCCTTAAATTATCATACTCTACGCTTGCCCACGTTAATTATAAATTACTAAATTAAAGGGAAGGGAGATCAAAATCATAATTGAGTTATAAAAATAGAAGAGATTAAATTTTATGTTATGTTTATTATTTAATGGATTCGAATTTCTAGATTGTTTCCTCATTATTAGTTTTCATATTCGAGTTAATCAATTTTCAATCTTTATTTCTAATTCGCCTAAAATAGATATTAAGGATACATTAAATTAATCTAGTCTTTGTAGGTTCGACATGTACTTGTCAGTTCTTCAATTTGATATTGTGAACTTGCAGTACATGTTTTTATCACGTCAAATACATTCTTCAAGTATCACTAATTATGATTAAGTTAAGATAATTAACACCCTAATTTATACCCGGGATACATTCTTCAAATCCTGTCCTATATCTCAAACTATTCATTTTTGCATCCTTGTTCTGCATCACTACTCAATGCGGAATCCTACCAGAATGCTATGGCTGGCATAGTCATGAGACTTCAGGGAAAATTTAGTTTTCACTGCTGTCCCCAAGGAGTTTACTCGTTACAGTTTGAATGACATATAATTTGGAGACTGTAGCATTTCTAATTCGATGATATCGCCTATAACCGTGCAAGTTTCTGTTTCAAAAAAATGAAAATTTTACATTTATCTTCCTTCAAACATTAATGGTGCACTGCAAAACAACATAATGCTACCTGCTGAAAACTGATTGGAATAATATTATTCTTAGACAACTTTCTCATATTAGTTAATATAAAAGCACACAATGATCCTCAAGTATATAAAGTAAAATGAAAACCTCAAGAGTGAGATTCAACGTCACGTCAACATTCAGATAAGGATCAGAATCCTTGGTATCCCAGGTTATGTTATTTGTCATAGATGCTGCAATTTAAAAACAAATGAAAGTTAGCATCATGAAAACAGGAGTTCTCTGAAATATATATATATAGGGAGTCATCCATAACTAGCATTTGCTATGGACACTATTCTAACTAGTGCATCTCTCACCAGTCATAAGATAAATATACGGCCAAGATTAGACCAAAGAAACACCTTCCGAGCCTTAGAGGACAGGAAGTTAAACAATTTAAAACCCTACCGGGCCTTAGACCCCGAGAAGGCAATAGTATGTTTATGAATGATCTCCCTTCCTTCCGGTCCTTAGACCCCCGGAAGGTATATTCTCATGAATGTATGGTTGCAGTTTAGTAGCAAAGCAAAGCTTCCTGTCTTAATTTGGTGAGAGAAAAAACTGGGTTTAATAGAAGTACAAGGAAACAATAATTAATTAATTATAATCGTATGGTCAAAAAGATTACAGTCATAACAGGATTTCATTAAGTGCAGTATTTAGTATAGGAGAAAAGGCAAGGGAAAAATAAATAATTAATTACTATTGCATGGTCACAAAAGTTTATAGCCATAACAGTATTTCATTGTGTAGTATTTAGTATAGGAAGAAAGGGATTATATTAGTCAGACACTCACTCCTGGTACTTGAAAAAAATAATTCATATTCGTTAACACATAGGTGAGATTAACACATTCATGAGAATGTACCTTCAGGGGGTTCTAGGCCAGGAAGGAAGGGAGATCATTCAAAAACAAGTTAATGCATTACGGGGGTATAAGGCCTGGAAAGGTTTTTAATTATTTTATTTCCAGTCCTCTTAAGGCCCAGAAGGTGTTTTTTTGGTCTAATCTTGGCCGTAAATTTTTCTTATTAACAGTGAGAGATTCACGAAAAGAATAGTGTATATATATATATATGGAAATCCATCCATGGCAACCGGTTGTTGGGAGCAACCCAAAAAGTCAAGACACAACAGCTTGTAGCGGCTGGACGAAAAGTCAAGGCACAACAGCTTGTAGCAGCTGTTGTAACCTTCTTTTTGGCACTAGTCTTCTTTTACCACTTTGATTATTAATACTATTATATTAATATTTTGTAATATTAGTATTTATAATACTTATATTTATAACATTAATATTAATAATAATATTTTATAATATTATTAATAATATTATATTAAATACTAATATTACAAAATACTGTATTAATATTAATATTAATATTATAAAATATTGTATTAATAATATTACAAAATATTATTATTTATATTTATAATATTATTACAAAATATTAATACTTATAATATAATATTATTACAAAATATTAATATTAATACAAAATATTAATACTTATTATATTATAAGTATTAATATATTATAAATATAAATAATAATATTTTGTAATATTATTAATACTTACTATTAATATTATAATATTTTGTAATATTTATAATATTAATATTAATAATAATATTTTGTAATATTATTAATACAAGATTTTATAATATTAATATTAATACAATATTTTGTAATATTAGTATTTAATATAATAGTATTAATAATATTACAAAATATTATTATTATTATTATTATAAATACTAATATTACAAAATATTAATATAATAGTATTAATAATCAAAGTGGTAAAAGAAGACAAGTGCCAAAAAGAAGGTTACTCCAGCCGCTACAAGCTGTTGTGCCTGGGACAATTAAAATGGGACACCCATTTTAATTGTCTCAGGCACAACAAGTTGTGCCTTTTTGTCCAGCCGCTACAAGCTGGTTGCTCCCAACAACCGGTTGTCATAGATGGATTCCCTATATATGGATTCCCTATATATATATATAGGGTCTCCATCCACAGCAACCGGTTGTTGGGGAGCAACCCCTTTTATCCAGCCGGTACAAGCTGTACCGGCCTTAGAATTTTTTTTTTTTTATAAGCCGGTACAGCTTGTACCGGCTGGATAAAAGGGGTTGCTCCCCAACAACCGGTTGTTGTGGATGGAGACCCATATATATATATATATGTGTGTGTGTGTGTGTGTGTGTGTGTGTGTCCCACGAAAACTAGACTCGTAAAGAACATTGTGCTAGCTCAGAAATAAACTAACTGATGACAAATAGAAAGCCGCATGGTCTTGTTTCATAGTGACTGTTTATAATGTGGCAAAAAAATTTGATACTAACCAAATGATATGAAAATTTTGCACAAGAATGTAAGAGTATAAAATCCAACAGTTTATGAGTATCTAACATACTTATAGATATTTCAATTTTGGAAACATCAAAATCACTGGTTTGTTTGGAAGCCATGGGATATGCTTGACAGGCGCAGGTGAGCAATTAAAAGAATATCTTCCTCGGCCCAGATGTCAAAATAGGCAGAGCCATGCATGTCTAGTTAATATTAATGATTTCAACTAGGTTGACAAAGTACCTGAGAAATGTTCATTCTGCCGTTCCACAATTTCTGAACCTTCAAACTGCAATTTATATTGAGAACACTTTTAATAAGAGGAAAAAACGAATGAATTTGATCAAGACAGGAAACGATTTGACCTATAAGAAACACTTGCACACATAATATGAATGCACACTTTTACATAACAGATAAGTCCTAGTATAGTGTCGAGATTTTTTCAAAGTTCATGACTTACTAAAGTTGTAATCCTGGAAAGTTCTTTGGCACTTTAATACTCTAGAGCTTGAAAACCACACAAGTACTTTCAAATATCAAGGAAAACTTAAAATGATTAGTGAAATATATTATATAGTAAAGTTGGCATGTTAATCATGTTTTAAAGGAAAGTCCCACATTGGATACAAGACTATGAACATATAGGTTAATAAGCATTTATAAGAATAGTCAAATTACTTCTGGAACTAAAGGAGTGGGCATGGACCGGACCTTGTGGTGCAGTGCACCACCTGCGCCAAGCCGGGGATGCCTCTGTGCCGAGTCAGGGATGCGTTCGTGATCAAGTCACGAAGTTGCATTTGAGCTTTAGGCCCAAGGCCATGGGTCAGAAGAAACAGAATTGATAAAGCACCAAGCCAGGGATGTCTCCGCGATCAAATTGCGAAGTCGCATTTGAGCTTTAGGCCCAAGGTCATGGGTCAGAAGAAACAGAATTGATAAAGCGCCGAGCCGGGGATGCCACTGTGATCAAGTCGCATTTGAGCTTTAGGCCCAAGGTCATGGGTCAGAAGAAACAGAATTGATAAAGCACCCGCTATAACAGATTTTTATTTTCTTCAATTATTTGAAAAGGCACATTCTGGAAGCAACTTTTAAATGGCACTGTTTCATTTTGAAATTGAAGAGTTATTTACAGAAATGAAACAACTTTTCAATGGTTATTTTATTAAATCATTATGTTCAGTCACAAAAATTTTCTATCTATTTCTCTTTGTTTCTTCTTCTCTGTATAACATAGTTTTGCTTTGTCTTCATTTCTGCAATACTTAGACAAAGACAAAAAAATTGCGGTGCCTATCTTATCTTGGGAGGTGATTTTTCTGATAACCTGTGCAGTTTTAAGGGAAAAAATTTATCTCAAGGAAAAAAAGAGTGACCGTCATTCAATTCAGGTCTTCATTTATAGTGTTATATTCATCAATCATGGTTTAAAAGTACAACATGGTACTAACATATAAGACATGAAAACGAAAACAAAAACAAGTTCACTCAGATTGGATAAGAAAGAATGGAAAGGAGGCCAAGTTATCTTGCACATACCAAAGCAGTTATTGCATAGATGCACATGAATTACATCCAAAAGGAAGGAATAGGCTTTTAATTTTCAGCAGTGGCCCAAAAGAAAAAAATTAAAATATCTCTATGCATACTTTACTTTTTTATGTAGAATGTTAAGTAATCAACTCATCTAAAAGCTTAAGCTGTTAGATGGAGGGCCCAACAATGTATATCATTCTAACACTCCCCCTCAAATGCAACTATTTTTAATAGAGAGGGGAGAAATTAAAGTGCATTTGCACAATTAAATTAATATAAAGATAATTGTGCAGCTGGGAAAATTTGAACCAAGACCTTGCACACCCAGAGCTCTGATACCATGTTAAGTAACCAACTCATCTAAAAGCTTAAGCTATTAGATGGAGGGCCCAACAATGTATATCATGCTAACATAGAAGAATTCCAATAGAAATTTGGTGAATTGAGTTTTGGCAGAATGAGTTATGCCAAGCACATGTAAGACTCAAATATAAGGGAGCAAGGAAAAGAAGAATGGAGAGAACATCAATAGAGTTATTAGATGTTATTTCTGTATTTTAGACAAAGATAGTAAGACCATTATATAGGCCAACTACACAGCTGATCAGATCTGCATATTACATCAATAGTCAATGTAGAAGAGCTATGGAGATAGTTGGCTGAGCTATGGAAGATGGCTGTTTAAAGTCCTCAATAGCCAGCTGTTAAAGTCTTCAATAGACAGCTATTGAGGTCTTTAACAACCAACTGTTAAATTCTTTAACAGCCAACTGTGCCAACTGTTAAAGACTTTAACAGCCATCTATTGATCACTTTAACAGTAAGTTCCTGGAGTCGGAACAACAATTTGACAGGCAATGATTCAATGAGGAATTGCATCCAACTCGAATTTTAAAAAGAAGGTAATGAATGCCCTGAATCAGTTTAGATAAGAGCGTATCTATTATATAATGGGAGGAAGAGGGGTGGGGGTGAACCGCCACCCTTTTGCCCCTGCATGTTTGGTTTTATTACAATTTTGTCATCCTTGATATAATTTTTTTTTGTATTTTCTAATTTTATCCTCTAAATTTAATCAAATTCTTATTATATCCTTATGGTAATTGCACACGCAACGCGTGTGCCATGGGATATGTACAGGTAATGACAGCGTACAAGGAAATAAAAAACACTTGTAGTTATGTCTATCAACCCGAGTTTTGCTTGATCACTTCATACTAGAAATTAAGTTACATCAAACCTAAAATGATTCATAAGATTTAAATTTCTGTAGGGATTGAAAACAGCACAAGTAGTACCCTAAATAATTAGTACATCATACAATTTTGTATGTATATGTATATGATATCCTTCGTGAATTTTTAAGTGAATTTCATTTAATATCCACATACAAAGATGATCAAACGAGTTCCAAAAGAACTAAAAACACTAATACAAACTCTAGCACTTACGTTAGTCAAATGAAGCTCAGAGTAGGGTTTCCCCACATTCTGCAATTCTCCCTCAACCCACCGCCACTAACAAGTGAATTTTTTAAGTGAATTTCATTTAATATCCATATACAAAGTTGATCAAACGAGTTACAATAGAGCAAAAACACTGATACAAACTCTAGCACTTACGTTAGTCAAATGAAGCTCAGAGTGGGGTTTCCCCAAATTCTGCAATTCTCTTGCCCCACCAGCACACACCCAAATTCACATTCAAATACTCTGTTACTCTATTTCTTCTATATCTATTAGTAGCAGTGGTTGTACAAGAAGTCCTGTCAAGCCAGGATAGCTGATCTTTTAACATCTACTAACATGAAAATAATTTCTACTTGATTGTATCAATTTTTGTTGTTGGTTATCCAATGTTTTGGAAGATCGTACGGCAATGATTGCACAAAAGAGTGACCTCTTACCCAGCCAATAAACCCTAGATCTCCAGTCCAACTACAGAGAGACTTACTCTTTTGATAAGTGAATCCCCACCCTATATATATGTACCCAAAAGAAGCCAAAAACAGGGGCACATCCCATGTACATGAGAAGTTTACAGTTCTATATATCTACATGACTGTTAATCTCTTTCAAAAAGCTAACAAAATTAGTACAGTCTGAAAGGAATCGGTTTTACAAAAAAGTAACATTTAAAGTGTAAACTATATCAGACTTTAGCTTTACAAAGACTGCACCTGGCATTCAAAATCCCTCATATTCCCCTTCCTCCATACATTCCACGTAAGGCAAAGTGGAACAACTTTCCAAATTACTTTGCCTCGATGACTCCTTCACAGCTCCAACTCCAGAATAAATTTTGATTGGTCTTTGCATAATCCACAAATTACCAAAAACAAACACTAGATCCCACAGATGTCCCGCAACCGGACACAATGACATCAGATTTGTAATCTTGGTCTTAATAAGTCTCTAAGACTTACCAAATAGGATTGTTTAACAGTACTTTTGAGTTTTGAGCTTGAAGGTCAGGCATCATCTAAATCTGAGGAGGTTTCGTCATCAGATTCATGCACCGGAATTGGGCCGAATAACGTCTTAAGTACTACCGTTTCAAAAACGAACTACAGGTTTGTTTCAGAATAAATTTCAGCTCAATTACCTTATTATTTAATTTGGCAGTTATTCTATTAGTTATTTTGCTCGATTTTTCCAACAATCTCTCAGTTATATGATCAACGGTATCAGTCAACTAGAGAGCAAGTTTAATGATAAAATACGTTTAACCATTTTGTAATTATTTTATTTTTTTTGGATTTGAGATGCTAAACCAGAGGTAGGATAGTCTTGCCCAAAAAATTTAACGGAGTACAGCCAAAATCATTAAGAGGTGCCATTTGCTAAACCAGAGGTGGTGAATTAGTAGTTTCAGGACCATAAGTGGTTGCTCGAAAATTGATGTAAACCGCAGGTGGTTTTTTGCATTTTATTCTATACATTATTATTCATGAATGATTTTGATATAATTAGTTTATTAGTAGACAATACTAAGATATATATTCTATAATAGTAGATGATCATTAGAAGTATTGTTTCCTTTCTAACTTAGATTTTACTTAGCCTCCAATTATTAAGGTTTCTATTTAAAATTATGTGATCTCGACTATAACATATTGAATGATTGATTATTATTGAATTAAGTCTTGGTCTTTTGTGGCTTTTAACCTCTTTATCTCCATTTATTCTTCTTTTATTCCTTCCTCCATCTTGTCCTCCTACTCCTACATCAACGGGCTAACAAGATACAAGATCATGATGAAAAGATACAAGTGCAAAATGAGAATATTAGAAATCGTAGCAATCAGTGTTGAAAGTTGCATTCTAAGCCCACTAATATGCCTACTATATGGATGAGAGGATCTAGCCCAAAACATTTTCCTGGGTGTTTAACAAAATTTCTATCACACGTGCAGTGAAAATTCTTAGTACCACAAATCTAGAAGAGCTTAAAATTGTTTACTATACCATGTTTTTGGTAAAATTACACTATGGACTCCAATAACATGAATATTGAGTTTTGCATATTTATGAAAAGAAAACAATATTATCGAATATTATTTTTAAACCTAATTGTATTAAGTTATGGAGAAATTGTATTATTTCCTGCTTTAGAACCTTGAAACTTTGGCTTAAAATTAATATGTTATGGTGGAATTGTATTATTTCCTGCATTATTTGACAACCAAGATTCGTCTCTTCAAAGTACTTTCTTTTGCAAGTAAGACTTGTATGTCTACATTTATTAAATATCTACTCAATAATCGCAGGGCAATTATGTCCAGAGTTCAGAATAAAATATAAATGAAGTAGAAATAATTTTATCAATATTGTAGCCAGAAGGCACAAACCAAAACTGCCCTGTGGGACTCACTGATAAATTATTTCATAATGAAGTTCTACTTATACTTTTTTTCCTCCTATTTGTCTTTCTGAACTGAAAAATAGAACAGAAGCTCACCTTGCAAGACAACATTTCTACCATACAATCTTTATTTGTTGGAGTCACTTGTAAGTCCATCTCAGGAGCCACTTCAAAGTTCAGAAGTTGAAGTCGCGGCAGAGTACACCTGCACAGAATGCAAGTCATTTAGCAGGTAAAAACTAATCATACAGTTTATTTAGATTCCATAAAAATATGTGCAGTCAGCAGTGTTCTCCCAAGTATTTTGGCAAGTGATTGCAAATAAATAGTTGGAATATTAAACGGCCTATGTAACAACATATGCAAATGCTTTTTTCATCACTAGACTGGGGTCCAATTTGCATTATTGAACTCATTTTTTTCACTGTCAACTCATTGAACTCTATTTTTCTTACAAAAAACCATAAATCATCAAGTCTGTTAAGTTTCTGACAGAGAAATCACGAGGCAATATCTATGTGAATTTTTTGGTGACGTGGATGAGAGAGAAAGCTAAGTTGGAAAAACTAATTTAATTAAAGTAGATTAAACAAAAATTACATTCATGTGTTTTCTAGATCAATTACAAGTGTTTAAAGAAAATCACAAATTTTTTAAGTTCTTCCACCACCACCGCGCCATCATCTCACCACCACCATCAACACCATGAAGCTTGAAACCCATAAAATACATTTGAAACTCATAAATTTTTACTCTGTTTCTAGACCTGAAATGGGATAGGAAAAGAATAATAATTGAAAAAAATCTGGAATACTCATCCCCCTTCTTTTGTGACCACACTCTGTAGCCTTGTAAATGTCTTTATAGATTTTCTCACCATTTTGTTGAAATCCAAATCATTGCAAAGTTACACATTCTTGTGGATCTGTAAAGATGGTGGTGGGTCTGTTGAGATGGTGGTGGTACATCGAGATACCAGGGGGAAAAATCTTCAAATGTCAAGGTTTCTATTCATTTCATTCCAAAATCAATTTCAATACAAAATCAAATCCCTATGTCCTAAAAGCACAAACTTCCGATTCATCTCTAGACTGGCCTGATCAAAAGTGATAGCTTTTGATTGAAGTAGAGAGGAGAGACCGAGAATACACTTTCATAATCTCTTTACATAAATAACAAATATACATATATAATTAATTTCTCTCTTTAATAAGCTTCAGATATAGTTAAAATCAATTTTATACTCTCACTACATGCACATAACAAGCACACATATATATAGGAGAGATGGAAGACGAGGTGAAATTTGAAGCATAAGTTCAATTACGTAGAAGGTTCGAAGAAGTGGAGAAAGAATAAAGACGAATTAATTTAATCCAAGTCGCCCGAAAGTCGTCCAAGTCGCTAACTGATGGCTAGCCTTTCTACTCTGGAACCAAGTCGCCCCGACGCCTTGTCGCTTTGTACCACTTCAAATTAAATACTACAAATATATCACCATTTATATAATTTGAAGTTGATACAAGTTCAAAAAATTACAACTATAGTAAAATTATCATTTTGACTTGATCTTACTCGCTTCTTGTTGTTATTTGATATGCTACAACCTATACTTTTGAATATGGTAAATCACTAGAAATATAAATATATAAATATTCATATAAATGTTAAATATATATATATATATAATTTTATATGTATAAAATTTATATTGTTAACGACTTGTCGACTTGTGAACGACTAGTCGGGCGCCTTGTCGCCTAAACGCTTAAGCTCCCGATTGTCCTTGCCTTGACTTGGCGCCTTGATAACTATGGTACTTACTACAGATAAATTGTAGTTAAAATGGTAATTATCTGGTTGTTAATAGGATAAAGAAAATAGTTACGTGATTAATACTTAATAGGAGAATGATTTTAGTTATCTAGTTGTTAGCAGAATAAGGATATTAGTTATCTTTTATTAATTTATTATATAAGAAAACCTTCTATGCTGAGAAGGGCATGATGAATGTAACTGAATTTCCTCCCAATGAAACAGAATTTTCTCCCAATGCTCTCTCTCTCTCTCTCTCTCTCTCTTGAATTCTTCCCAAGCCTACTTACTCTCTCTTCTCAACCTCCTTTCTACCTCTCTAGTTTACTTAAATCTACATCTTGTTTTCCCTTTTCTAATTCTTCCTATATTCTGTTATACCTTCCTAAATCCCAACTGAAACCATAATAGACGACCACCACAAGTTTTAATCAATTGTCTTTCTGTGCTTTCTTAATGTATCCAATACATAGCATGTCAAAGGAAGTTCAAAAATTACACGTGTTTACTCTCATTATAAACAACGATTATCATGACCTACTTCTCCCTTAAGAGGTGATCTAATAATTATACTTAGTAGCTTTACCCCTTGTTTATCTTACAATGGGCATCAACCCTCTAAAAGGGCATTAAAATAGCACACTATTGACCAAATGACAATTCAGTTACATCTTCACCGTCAGTCAAGTAATTTTCCTATTCATTAAAGGTTAGGAAGATCAAGCTGTGCTGGATAAAGTTATAAACAAGAATGAAAAGAGGAATAACTGGTATTGAATGGATTATGCTTTGGGTTTTATACAATTATGAATGAGGATAACTTGAGTCAAAATTGATGTAGTTTCAGGACATTGATGCGGTATGGAAGAAGAAATTCAAGAAGTTCATTATTAATTTTGTATTGTTATTTAGAGATAAATGTTGAGTTACTAATGAAATTATTTATTAGGATATCCTAGAAGTTTTAATTATAGTAGTAGTTTTTCATTAGGAGAGTTTTAATTGTAGTAGTAGATTTCAATTAGGATAGTTTATTATAGTAGTAGATTTTAGTTATTAGATTGTTTCATTTCTAAATTAGGGTTTTTAGATTATTGAATATATTGAATTGAAATTAAATTTACATACTTTTAGTGTGTGTTTCTTTACCGATTTTCTGCGGAGATAGGTACCCTTATTCCTTCTACTCGCCTACATCATAATGGTATCAAGAGTCAAATTTCCTGATTTAACCCAATTCCTTCCTACCCTAGTTTTCTTGGCCTCCATCAAATTGTCGCAGTTCGCTAGAGAATTGACAGCAATTTTCTGACAAAAAGCACGATCTACAGCAGGAATCGTCATCGGCACAGTCTCCATCTATCTTGAGAGAAAAAAAACCGACACAACACTGCCGCTACAATAATTCTGGTATAATAATTCTGCTGCAAAATTACAATTTAGTACCCCCAGATTTCTGAAATTATCAACTCAACCCCCAAAGTTTCAAAAACATTTGATTCAACCCATAAAGTTTATAAAATATTCAATTCAACCCTCAAAGTTTTTGAATTTTTTAATTTAACCCCCATAGTTTTTAAAAAAAATTATTAAACCCTTCAACATATATACAAGGTCTTCCAGGTTTAACAATCCAGGCATTCTTTGGGTTAAGAAAAAGAAACTTGAGCATCGAATTTTTGTCATATATGAGAAACTTACAAGATCTTGTGCCCGTATAGTGCCACGTATTGAAAATTATGTGATGAGTTTGCACTTTCTGAAACAAAGTCTTGCAAATTTAAAGGTACATTACAAGTACATAAGCACATACTATGTTCTTCCATATTTTGTTCAAGCACAAAAAAAAAATTCATCGATTTGAAATTGGTGGGGATAAAGTAGAACAAGGACTCGCACATATTAATTCTTGTGAGAAACATGAAGCGAAAGTTTGGGGAAACGGAAGTTAAATTTGACCCTGAATGCGAAAACATCAAAGAAAATAAAGTTGAGGTCAGCCGTGTTGATTTTCACTTTCCGGTTTATACATTTGAGTCCCAAGCTACTTCAAATTTCTATATTATGTCATTGTTATTCCCGAAAATTGTGCTCAGACATTAAAATCGGATGTAGATGTTTTTTTGGAAGGCATCTCTTAGACTGTGGTTTATTATTCTACGTATTTCAAAACTCTGAGGACGAGTTTTTTTCAAAGGCCAGGAGAATGATGCAGTACGGAAGAAGAAATCCAAGAAACTCATTATTAATTTTATATTGTTATTTAGAGATAAATGTTGAGTTACTAATGAAATTATTTAGATATCCTAGATGTTTTCATTATAGTAGTAGCTTTTCATTAGGAGAGTTATAATTGTAGTAGTAGATTTCAATTAGGAGAGTTTATTATAGTAATAGATTTTAGTTAGGAGATTGTTTCTTTTCTTGATTAGGGTTTTTACTTAGTCCTAAAGTATTGGGTTTTCTATTTAGGCATTGTAATACTTCATTATTTTTAGATTATTGAATATATTGATTTGAGATAAAAATTGTATCCTGTTTATGTGTGTTTCTTTACCGATTCTTTGCAGAAATACCCCTTATTCCTTCTACCCACCCCGTCCTACAATAGACATCATGTTGAATGGGAATTTTCCGTTTCTTTATTATTTTGGTCAAGTCAAAATAGTAGGGTGCTTGTTATTGATGCATGAAGTGTTAGTCCTAGTAAAATTTAATTTTCCCTTATCCTATGTAGATAAGCTTATCATTGTAATTTCACTTGGAATTAACTGATTGGAAATCGTGTATGAAGGTTTGTATCAATAGCATGATCTAAAACATTTCTTCTTCCTCTTTCATTTCCTTCACTCGTAGTCCCTCACCCCCTTCCCCGTGGTCCCACCAATTTTCTTTTCTACACAGTCTTTCTAGATCACAAGCAAAGTACAAAAAAGCAGTTCAAGGTCACGACCCCTCATAACAAACCAGCTTAAATCCCTTCAATTTAAAGTGCATAAGCTCTGTATGTTTGAAGTTGTTTATTAATTTACCTACATTCCTTATCCAAAAAACGAAAGTATAGACCTCTAACTAGGAATATTCACTAATGAATCAATAGGATCATCAAATAAAATGCCACAAACAATCAACCACTGAAATCAAACAATGCTTTTCCGCAGACAATGTAAAGCAATTAATATTCCCAAATCATGCCGCTTAAGAAACTGTTTTGAAGGATTAAGCTACAAAATGTGTTTTGGATGAAAAGTATTATGCGTTCAAAAAGATGATAATTAGAAAAAGATGCATTATCCTAAACCCAAAGCAGATTAAGCTTCAGATAATAACAAGAAGATGTGCTATCCTTAATCCAAAGAAGTATATATCCATGCATGTGATGGTTTAAAAAGAGGCACTTGCACATCTAGAATCCATGCAGATATGCAAGTTCAAGTTAATAAATGCTAAAATCATAATTACAAAAGGAAAAATTACAATAGTTTTAGAGGATAACTGGGAAAATCAAACATCCAGTGAGTGATGAAGCACAAAGAGGAAGAGATGAAATCAACCTATACGTGTTAGAATCAAGGGATTGAAAACTTTCCAAGGCACTCGTATTCAAGATTGCTTCAATGCCAGATGGGTTGCTTAGAAATTCACTGATATGATACGTCTTCTTGCTCCCACCTGTATTATTGTAGTTTGGAAGCTGTATTCTATCCCTTCTCCTTGCAGATAATTTAGCTCTCTTCACATTTAACTCTGATAATTTCGCTTTAAATAATCTGATGACTCCTATATTCCTGCTGAAACAGAAGTGAATACCAAGATATCATTTTTAATTCAAATTTATACCAGTTGACTGGATATCTTTACTATTTGAGATAATGAGGATAGCTAAATACTAGTCATTGAGGGCCAAAATGAGAATTGAAGAGGGAACTTTTTTTCTTCATGAAAACCAGTAACAAGTATCCTGACTGTATTTATAGCATGGATTAGCTCAAACAATAACTACCTCCCATCCTGGTTGGGAAAATAAATATTATATACAATTTTTTAACTCAAAATGGGAGCAAAATTTGCAGACCGGCTGTTATGCCCTCTTGTTTTCATGGTTTATTAAGCTTAAGAATACCAGAGAAAGTTAATTACTAGTTAAACCAGCAGTAAGGAAAATGGAAAATATTGAAAATTAAGTAGTCATTGCAGTTCTTTCCGGTATTGGCATTTGCATGCATTTAAGCATATTTCAATAAAGGCAAATCACATTTGTAAGTGTATTTGTGCCAATAAAAATGAAAAGTTTTTTCATTTTTGCAAGGAAGGTGGACTAAGTTATGTTTACAATTGGGATTCATTTTCAGACGATCTAGCTAGTTTGAGATATAAGGCGTTGTTGAGTTGAATAGTAGGGTAAGTGGAGTTAAAGAAATGCAGAAGGACAAAAAATGGGGGGAACTGTTAGTAAAGTTTGGCTTTTAGGAGGGGCCAATGTATTCACCAAATGTAAATGTACTTTACCCTAAACTTAACCCTATTTCACATATTCTCTCCAGTTTGCAGCATAGGATTGCAGAGAATATACTAGGGATAATCAGTTCCCAAGTTGTTATCATTTTTATATTTATTTAAAAAGAGTTCTCAACAACAACAACACCACCACCAACCCAAAATAAAACAGAGGTTGGGTGAGGATTTTCATTTTCTAATAAAAAAAGCTTAGAGAATCTAAGGTAAAATGTTGAGAGATTTAACATCTAACTAGCCACCAAAATTCCAAAAATAATAATAATAATAATAATAATTAATAAATAAATAACTCCCAAACTTTCCCCTGACAGAAGGAAACAATCACAAACAAAGAAAAAAACATTTGGTTTTACTCAAATGAAGTGGATTGAGATTTGATTAAAAAAATCTCCCTGATAAGTTCAAAGTCCCATACATAAAAAATTAAACCTCTGTACCCAATACCTGAGTATAGGAATGAAATAGTTTACCTGCAACAAAGCAACTTCGGGAAACCCAAAACTGAACTTGAGGAAGCACCAAATCTACTTACCCTCATCAGTACTCAACTAATTACTCCTGCCAAACACATACCCAGAAAAATATATATATAAACAATGTTACTATTATATCAGAATAAGTAATTCACATTGCATTTAAGAAGGCTATGTAAGAACAACTACAGATTACATATTACTGCTGCAAGTGTACAATTAAATTAAAAGAAAAAGATATGTCATACCACTTGCGTAAACAAGAAATGTTTGAGATTTCCTTCTGATGTTGAATATATGAGAGACTAGGCACTAATCACTGATTTTTTTTTTCTCCGGAATCAAGGATAAAGAACACAACTGCGCGAGTGAAGGGAAGAATTAAGGCATTATCATCAGTCCCCACTCTCCAGTCCCCACTAACAGTTGAGCGCCACATAAGTCCGCGAATTGGTTTTGACGTTGCCCAGCCCTTTTGGTGTGTTAAAGTAAAACACAACTAGCTGAGTGCCCGTGCTGTTTTTTTAAAAATAAAATTATTTTTTATTTATTATATATATGATAAGATGGTTATGAATTATATATTTTTTAATTTCAATTTAACTGCTATTAGAATAACTAAAAACTTTGTTCAAACAAATAATTATCAAAGGCTTGCAATTGAGTGTTAGTAATATGTTTTTCTTTTTGTTATTTTTAATTTAATATTCAATTTTATATAGTTTTTATATTTAATATTTAGTTTTCATTTTCAATCTTGCGCATTTATATTAAGTTTTTTAGAGTTCAAAAATGAGTAGAACCTAAAAACTTAAACTTGTTATTTAAGAAATTCATTATGAAATAAAATTGTTGTAAAATAGTACTCCCTCCGTCCCAAATTAACTGCTCAGTTTTGACTTTTTTAAGTCAAATTGACTATTTTTAGAATTAATAATTAAGCATATATAAATATATTTCTAAAATTATAAAAATTAGGATTAGTAATAAATTGTATATACTTTCTTTTGGTTATAATCTCTTCACCTATATTTTAGCAAAAATAGTAAAAAGATTAGTTTTAAAAATAGTCAATTTGACTTTAAAAAGTCAAAACTGAGCAGTTAATTTGGGACGGAGGGAGTAATAAGTAGGGGAGACCAAGAACTGATTTCGCAACTGAAACCGCATGCAAACCGCATGCAAAACTGTAAAAATCGCACCAAATAAATCACACCAACGGTTTCGGTGGCATATTATAATACCCAAGGATTTCTGAATATTATTAATAAGGATATTAATAAATGTTGAATATTTATTTGAATATAAATACATATTGTGTCACAGGATATAGTAATTTAAACTTAATTAAGTATGTGGCGATTATGTGTTATGGTAAGATTGGTGAAAAGTTTAATGAAAAGCTTATGCCTAGTGTGGCATAACGAAGGACTAAGAGATTGACTAATTGAATTAATAGAGGAACGATTTAATAAGAGAAAGATTAATTAATATTATATAATTTAATTAATTGTTATTAAAAATAATTGTATATAATTGAATGATAAAATAACTCCATGCATGAAAAATGAATAGGATGTTTAACTAGTAGTATTATCAATTTTGGATGTAATTTATTATGTATGAAACTAGAATGGTGATAGAGGTTGGAACTGGCATGTAGCTAAACCAGTTTGGCATTGCCAGGGATTGGCGCAGCTGCGCCTTACCTGCAGTACAAACTGGCTCAGCTGCGTCAGTGGCTAGATTTGGAAAAGTTGGTTATTACAGTAAATATGGTATGGTACATTATGGTAATGTGTGACATTATTGAAATCATATGATAAGGGTAATAGTACGAAGTACTAAGTAGCAAAATAAAATCATGTGTAACATTTTAGTACACAAAGAATTAATTAACTATGCATCTCAGAAATTCGGGAGGAACCGAGTGTTAGAAAAATAGACATTTAATGTTGAATATTGTTATATTATTGAAGTATGTGTATTGATAATATTGGTGGAGAATACCAGGTTAATAATACCTAACTGCATTATTTTATCTACATTAAAATATTATTTTATGTGAACCCAATGCACATGAATTATATGATATGAATACATATATAACCCCTAACTTTTCATTATGTAGTAACATTAATACATTAAAATCACATGAGGGAACCAAAAAGGAACTAAACTAAGAACATTGGAAAAAAATATTGGGTTTTATAAACCTTGTCCCAAATCAGTTGGCCCAAACAGTACCATATACCTCTTGTCTACGTCAGAATTTTTATTTGTCCCTTTTCTGTTCTTGTTCTTTGGTGTTCTCATGTTATGTGAGATTTGTTTGAAAAAATAAGTGAAAAAGCTCCGACATGTATCATGTCGACGAGTTGACTGTAAGAGTCGCCAGTTGGATGTGACGCCCCCAAAATAGGTATACATCACCCATCTTGAGTCGCCAAATACATGGTATAAAATACAAATAAAAACTTAATTACACAACTATCGTGTAAAATACGACAAAACATATGCTATGAGTTTTAATACGAATATTGTCATCAAGACAATATATACACTCAATAGAGTCCTCATTATATTTATTATCACACTATTTAACAGAATAGTGAGGACTATTAATGTTATCATCTGGACCATCACTTCGTTTCCCGACTCGTCCCAGCTATATTTTCATTTCATGAAGAGAACAATAAAAGAAAGGGTGAGCTCAACTAGCCCAGTAAGAAATATTATGACTAAGATAATGCAGAATAAATTATCATTAGTCCTCAACAATGTTAAACTGATAAAATATAATAGACATTAAGTTTAACTGCAGCGAAATAAGCAATCCATTAGAAGAATTAAGTAGAACATGATATCTACTATCTTCTATGTTTTAAAATGTTTTCATTAATTTTTATCGCTGAGACTCAACTAAATAAATAGACCATATCATCAAGTCATCCCTGCACTATGGGCCAAGAATATTCATTAAATCATCAATGGTCATAACTATATCGAATAATCCTGATCATAATCATACCAAAAATTGTCCATCAATGCACTATAGGCCACTGAGGACTTTTACCACATCATTTATAACATTACATGTCATGATTATACCGAATGATCCCTGGGCATAATCATACCAAGTCCATCTATGCACGTAAGCCAAAGATGACTTTCATCACAATATAAGCATGAGGATGATGATAATGATATAAGCATTAATCAAACAAAAACAAGGATAAATATTAAAGACTTTAAATTTATCCAAATATTATCAATCACTTAATGAACTCATCATCTAATATTATTAATATTATAACAATATTTTAATCAATTCTTAAACTTATAAACAATTTATTTCAATTGTTTACACTTTATCATATAATGCATTTAATCATTCAAAAATGCTATACTCATAAGATTTCATCACCAATGATCAAATCTCTCATCAAAAATATGCAAATACCCTATATAGGATTCCCAAGCCATAAAATCCTATTTTCCAATTTTGTTACTTCACATAACATATTTAATTCATTTACTCATAACTAGTTCATTTTCATGAAAAATACAAAATTAATCCCAAAAATATTTTTTTTCTGGGATTTAAAAGAATATAGCCCCATATTGAACATATATATTTTTCTCAGAATTTTTAAAATTATTTACTATTTTTCATATAGCCAAAACTGCCGAATATTTAGACATTTATCATAAATTGTATTTTTGTCCTAAAATTCCGAAATTTACAGGGTATACTGCTGTTATATACATGTACTCCCAATAAAAATTTTACCAATTTTGTAGTTAACCACAAAGAGTTATAATACTTTTAAAATAATATTTTCTCATAAAATTCATAACCCTAAATCTATACATCCAAATATTGTCATTTTTGGACACAATCTAGAAAACTCATCAAATTATCATTTTAAATTTTTTCAGAATTTTTGAGGGTCAAAAAAATTACGAAACCACCCTTGGCAGAAACCCCTTTTGAATCAAAATACTATTTATATGAATACAAATGATCATTCACCATGCAAGCGGTAATCCAAATAGACATGTTATTCCAATAGAATAATAAAGAATGAAATAATAAAAGAATTCACCATGCATGCGATAGACCGCACAGACAGGTTATTCTAAACAAAATAATAAAGAATAGAACCAGGTCATGCGTAAACCGTACAGACAGGATATTCCAAAAGAATAATAAAGAATAGAACCAGGTCATGCGTAAACCGCGCAGACAGGATATTTCATCAGAATAATAAAGAATGGAATAACAACAGAATTCACCATGCATGCGATAGACCGCACAGACAGGTTATTCCAACAAAATAATAAAGAATGGAACCAGGTCTAGCGTAATCCGAACAGACAGGATATTCCAATAAAATAATAAAGAATGGAATAACAGAAGAATTTCACCATGTATGCGGTACTTCGCATAGACAGGTTATTCCAACATAATAATAAAGAATGAAATAACATAATAATTTCACCATAAATGCGGTACTTCGCAAAGACAGGTTATTCCAACATAATAATAAAGAATGGAATAACAGAAGAATTTCACCATGTATGCGGTACTTCGCATAGATAGTTTATTTCAACATAATAATAAAGAATGGAATAACATAAGCTCTCTTCATGAATTCGAAAGAAATAATACTCCTTACCTTAGAATAAAGATGGATACTGGAATAGAGAAGTAACAGACTTCTCTTTTTCTTTCTCTCTATAATTTCTCTCTATAATAATTGCTCTAAAGCTTTAGTGAATTGGTGAGAAATGAAGGAAAAATGAGCTTCTATTTATAGAAAAATATAGTTTTGATAATTGTACGTTTTGGGGCTCGAAATATTACAGTACAATACCTCCAACTTTTCTTTCATTCTTAATTTAGTCCTGCAAGTATTATCAAACTTGCACCACATCCCCTAATAGTAAATAATGTGAATCAATAGTTTAATCGTGTGAATCAATAGTTATTATCATTTAAAAATACGAATTACAGTATAGTACCTCCATCTATACCTCCATTTTTAGCTTAGTCATGTAAGTATTATCAATCTTGCACCAACTCCCCTAATAGTACATGAATGTGATTCAATAGTACACATATGTGAACAAATAGTTATATAAGCATGTGAATTAGTAGCAATTAATTACTCATTTATCCGATTAATTACCCGATTTATCAATATAACCCCCAAACATCAATTATCATCGGAATAGATGTCGATTTCCACTAACACTAATAATCTCAACACAATGGAACTATCAATTTCATCTTTAATCAAACACGAACTTATTCATCATTAATATTTTAACTCACAATATTTAACAGCCAGGTCGTTCCCAAGAAAGAGGGGGCTTTTCGATAAGGATTTCTCTTTATTGGCGCCCAATTAGATGACCAAACCTCTCATTGACAGAACTTCTAGACATTGTAAATATTGCAATTTAATAATATGAATAACTTTGTCGTCTTAATTATTGATTTAATAATATATAAAATATTATGCAGATGATATTGTGACAATAATCGAATCAATAATATGAGAGATATGATGCAGCAATTACTGTGATGCCCCAAAAATAGGTATACATCACACATCTTGAGTCGCCAAATACATGGTATAAAATTCAAATAAAACTTAATTATACAACAGTCGTGTAAAATACGACAAAGCCTAATCTAAGAGTTTTAATAAGAATATTGTCATCTAGACAATATCCACACTCAATGGAGTCCTTATTACATTTATTGTCACACTATTTAACAAAATAGTGAAGGCTACTAATGCTATCATCTGGACCGTCACTCCGTCCCCTGATAAAAAAAATATTCCCGGCTACGTTCTCATTTCCTGAAGAGAACAGTGAAAGAAAGGGTGAGCTCAACTAGCACAGTAATAAATATTATGACTAAGATAATGCAAAATAAATTATCATTAGTCTTTAACAATGTTAAACTGATAAAATACAATAGACATCAAGTTTAACTGCAGCGGAATAAGCAATCCATTAGAAGAATTAAGTAGAACATGATATCTACTATCTTCTATGTTTTAAAATGTTTTCATCAATTTTTATATCAGAGACTCAGCTTAATAAATAAACCACATCATCGAGTCATCCCTGCACTATGGGCTAAGGATATTCATTAAGTCATCAATGGTCATGACTATACCGAATAATCCCTGGTCATAATCATACCAAAAATTGTCCATCAATGTACTATAGGACACTGAGGACTTTTACCACATCATTTATAACATTACAGGTCATGATTATACCGAATGATCCCTGGGCATAATCATACCAAGTCCATCTATGCACGTAAGCCAAAGATGACTTTCATCACAATATAAGCATGAGGATGATGACAATGATATAAGCATTAATCAAACGAAAATAAGGATAAATATTAAAGACTTTAAATTTATCCAAATATTATTAATCACTTAATAAACTCATCATCTAATATTATTAATATTATAACAATATTTTAATTACTTCTTAAACTTATAAACAATTTATTTCAATTGTTTACACTTTACCATATAATGCATTTAATCATTCAAAAATGCTATACTCATAAGATTTCATCACCAATGATCAAATCTCTCATCAAAATCTACAAATACCCTATATAGGATTCCCAAGCCATAAAATTTTATTTTCCATTTTTGTTACTTCACATAACATATTTAATTCATTTACTCATAACTAGTTCATTTTCATGAAAAATACCAAATCAATCCCAAAAATATTTCTTTTTTGGCTTTTAGCAGAATATAGTCCAATATTGAATATATATATTTTTCTCGAAATTTTTAAAATTCATTTACTATTTTTCATATGGCCAAAATTGCCGAATATTTAGACATTTATCATAAATTGTATTTTTGTCCGAAAATTCCGAAATTTACAGGGTATACTCCTGTTATATACATGTACTCTCAATAAAAATTTCACCAATTTTGGAGTTAACCACAAAGAGTTATAAGAGTTTACTTTTAAAATAGTCTTTTTCAATAAAATCCATAACTCTTAATCTATACATCCAAAAATTGCCCTTTTTGGACACAATCTAGAAAACTCATCAAACTATCATTTTAAATTTTTCCAGAATTTTTTAGGATCAGAAAAATTACGAAACCGCCCCTGGCTGAAACCCCTTTTGAATGAAAATACTATTCATATGAATACAAAGGATCATTCACCATGCATGCGGTAATCCAAATAGACAGGTTCTTCCAACAGAATAATAAAGAATGAAATAACAAAAGAATTCACCATGCATGCGATAGACCGCACAAACATGTTATTCTCAACAGAATAATGAAGGAATAAGCTTCTATTTATAGGAGAATGGACTGAATAGTAACTAATTCATGAATGGTACAGATTGATTTACTTTTAAACAGATGGTCCATATTGATTTACTATGCAGTATTAATAAAATATTCTAATAAAACAAAATCTTTTAAATAAAATATAATATATTCTATTTATAATCTAATAAAATGAATAACTTTATAAAAGTATTCTGTTTTTTATATAAAAAGATTTGACTATGCATAATAAAATATAATATATTCTATTTATAGTCTAATAAAATAAATAACTTTATAAAAGTATTATGTTTTATATAAAAAGATTTAATATGCAAAATACTATGCATAATAGAATATAATATATCCTATTTATAGTCTAATAAAACAAATAACTTTATAAAAGTATTCTATTTTATATAAAAAGCTATTCTGTTTTATTACATTAATAATACTAATAAAACAAAATTTATATATAATATATATATATATATAAACTTCCGCGACTTCATAAAAAGACACCTCAATATATTTAACAACATTTATCATCATTATTATAATTCACAATATTAATCGACCAGGTCATTCCCAGGAAAGAGGGGGCTTTCCAATAAGGATTTCTCCCTATTGGCGCGCAATTAGGTAACCAAACCTCTCCTTGGCAGAACTTCTAGACATCGTTAATATTGCAAATAATAATATTAATAACTTTGTCATCTCAATTATTGATTTAATAATATATAAAATATCGACAATAATTGAATCAAATAACGTGAGATACTATGCAACAATTACTGAAGTAATAATTGAATAAAACTGAGTGACTTCTCACGTAAGCATCAATAATCAATATCGTGTGATACTATGCAACCACGCGTATTCCTGTAGTTTTAACATCGGGTGTTTCAACAGTTAACGGTAAAACTTCCGCCGTTATTTTCATAAAATATTTTTGTCATTTTCTCAATCCGACAATAATTTCGTTGTGGGGTCCACCGATGATTGTGCCGTCGTACGAATATTCCCTATTAAAACGAATATTCTCCGACCAATTGAATATTATATAACAACTTGCGTACTTTGCAAAATTTATAAATATTACCCACAACTATAATATTATATCAAATTCATTCCATAATTTTGAAAAAAATATTTCGAGAAAATTAAATATTTATTTGTAAAATTTGAGATTTTATACTCTCCTTGACAGAACTTCTAGACATTGTAAATATTATAAATAATAATATGAATAACTTTGTTGTCTAAATTATAAAATATAAAATATTATGCAGATGATAACAATAATTAAATCAAATAACGTGAGATACTATGCATTAATTATTGTATCAATAATTGAGTATAACTGAGTGACTTCTCACGTAAACATCAATAATTAATACAGTGTGGTACTATGCAACCACGCGTATTATTGTACTTTTACCATCGGGTGGTTCAACAGTTTAACAGTAAAACTTTTACCGTTATTTTTATAAAAAGATATTTCTGTCGTTTTCTAACTACGACAATACTTCCGTTGTGGGGTCCACCAATGATTGCGTCGTCGTACGAATATTCTCTGTTAAAACGAAAATTCCCCGACCAATCGAATATTCACTGACACAACAAATATTTTATATCAACTTGATTACTTTGCAAAATTTTCCAAATATTATCCACAACTATAACATTATATCATATCCACACCATAATATTCAAAAATATATTTCGAGAAAAATTATTCTTTATTCAAAAAAGTTGGGGTCTTACACATTTCTTCTATTATCTTGGCCAGAATTACCATCGAAGTGGTTACCATTTCTGGTATAATGTGTAAGACCCCGAATTTTATGAAATAAAAGTATTCAATTTTTCTATTCAATAAATGGTTAAATTGATAAAAGTTAAAGTTAAGGGTGGTATATGAAATATTTTTCAAAATACGCAAGTGGTTATAAAATATTCATTGTTGTCGGGGAATATTCGTTTGGTCGTGGAATATTCTTTCTGTCGGGGAATATTCGTACGACGGCGCAGCCATGTGTGGGCCCCATAACGAAAAGAGATTGGAGGAAGAAAACGACAAATATAAGCTGTTTAAAAATAACGGCGTAGTTGTTACCGTTTACACTGTTGGAATACCCGGTGGTTAAAATACAGTAATACGCGTTGTTGCACAGTAGCACACGGTGTTGCACAGTATTTTGAATTATTGATCCTTACGTAAGAAGGCACTACTCAATAATTGCTACAGGAGTTACTGTTCATTACTTTATTGATTCAATAATTGCTGTGTTGATATTTATATTATTATTGTCATTGCACAGTATTTTCCATTATCAGATCAATAATTCATATTATTTGAATAATATTATCAGATAACATTATTGGCAATGTCTAGAAAGTTCTGTCAAGGAGAGGTTTGGTCATCTAATTGCGCGTCAGTAAGGAGAAATTCTTATTGGAAAGCCCCCTCTATCCTAGGAACGGCCTGGTTGTCAGTATTGTGATTCTGTAATATTATTTTTGAATAATTAATTATTGATTATTATGATAAAGAAAATATTTATTTTATGTGGATATAGATGGAGGAAATTTTTAATGTGACAATTGTTGAAAATTAATATTTTATCTTTTTCTGATAAAATAATTCATTTAAATATATTATTTTTATAATATATTAACGGTGATATTTTTACAATGAATGTGGGATATATGAGTATATGAGGAGGAAGAGTATTTTTGTGGCATTAAATGTTTAACACATGCTTTGTGTGTCGGTGGACACAATTCTTGACCGAAAATTTATTATAGACTTTAAAATCGTTCGTTTGTGGATTTCGGTCACTTTCTGTTTGGAATTTGGAAAAACTTCCTTCTGTAAAGTTGTAGAGAATTGAATTTCCTATAAATACTCGCGAGATTCGAATTTTCTGATAAAGGGCTATTTATTGTGAATTATTGAAGTTCCGGAGTTCCGAAATAATTAATTTTTGGAAATTTTAATTATTTTATTTAAGAAAAACGTTTTTGTGGTTGTTGGCACATGGGTGGCTGATGTTTTTGACCAAAGATGGCTTTCAAAATTGGTTGGTGTGGAATAAGAAAAAGAAAATAATATTTTATTATTTTAGTCTCCTTTGGCGTTCTAGCATTTTCCTATAAATAGAGGGCTAAGTTAGAATTGAAAATCACACCAGAAACATAAGCTTTCTCTCTACTTCTCTCTCTATATATCAAGAATGTTCTTGTGAGTATACTTTGAGTGTTGCTATACGGTGAAAGGTTTCTTCGGCTTTTCATCCGATATTCCGGTCAGAAGTACTGCTCTTTTGAGGTAAGGGATTGTAAGGGATAGTAAGAGATGCTATTTTCTTCTAAAAATGATATTATTTCTTCAATATTATTATGTCAGAATGTTGGTTGGAAATTTTTATCAAATTTGGAACTTTTTCATTTCGGGGTTACTATTCATGAGTTACTATTCACGAGTACTATTCACGAAACGTGATGATGTTTTTGTGAAATTTCTATCTTTTGGGTGTCGGAGTTACTATTCACGTATACGGTACTATTCACGTATACGGCACTGTTTACGAATACGACAATATTCACCGAAAAATGAAATTTCTTCTTTTTGTCCAAAATATTTATTCTGGATACTAGCTTTGATTGTATCCATGTTTTTATAATTCTTGAATTTTACTTCAATATGATTATTTATGAAGTATTTTTGAACTCGGATTGCTTAAAGTACGAATCCTTAATACTTGTTATTTTGTTTCACTGGATTCGTTTCCTTTAAAATATTTTTCATCATCCTCAGTCTTAAAAGATGGTTGATTTTATTATGAATATCTTTGGCCGTAGTGCAAAGATGAACAGGTGTTTAGATGAATATGACCAACTGATGAATATCTTTGGCCTATAGTGCAAAGATGAATTATTGATGAATATCTTTGGCCTATAGTGCAAAGATGAATTATTGATGAATATCGTTGGCCTATAGTGCAAAGATGAATTATTGATGAATATCTTTGGCCTATAGTGCAAAGATGAATTATTGATGAATATCTTTGGCCTATAGTGCAAAGATGAATTATTGATGAATATCTTTGGCCTGTAGTGCAAAGATGAATTATTGATGAATATCTTTGGCCCGTAGTGCAAAGATGACATGTTGTTGAATATCTTTGGCTAGTAGTGCAAAGATGAACATGTGTTGAGATGAACATGACCAACTGGTGATCCAAATGAATATCTTTGGCCGTAGTGCAAAGATGAAATTATTAGTATGATTATGAACATGAAATGTGATTTGGTGTAACCATGATCTTTGATGTTTCAGGTAAAAAGAGGTGATGAAAATTATCTTCGTCCTGGATGTGAAGAGGAATTTAGAACTACAATTATGATTATGAGTTATTTATATGATTGTGGACCGGAATTGTTGATTGATGTTACAGGGATAAAACATTGTTGGTGGATTTTTAACATGGAGAAGATAATAGACTTTATAGTCTATTTGACTCTTCTAATGGATTGCTCGTTCCGTTGCAACTATGGTTGAAATCTTTATCATCTACCATATATTCTAAATCTCTGATTTATTATTGATGAAGGCTATTGATAATTTAATTATCTTTAGTCATGATATTCTTTACTGAGCTAGTTGTGCTCACCCTTTTGCTTCACAATTCCTTTCAGGTAATAAAGGTGTAGCTGGGTCGAGCGGAGAATAACAAGGGAATAGAACGGTGGTCTATAGATGTTGAGGGTGAGGTGAATTCAACTTTGGAAGGGTGTTTTGTCATACAAGATGTCTAATGATATACAACCTCGTATCATCATAAGACAGGGATGTGCTCATCCACTTGCTAAGTATATATATGAGCACTACCTATATAATCTTGATGTTTGTTTGGAGTATAATTCTCAAATTGAGACAATGGAGATAATGATAAATCAAGAGAAGACTCGCCATTGGGAAGAATATGATAGTAATCTTCTTGTTTTTCTTTGGGGTATATTAGGTCAACCAAGGATAATTCTCTGGACATATGATATCTATCATAACCTAGACGCATGGCCTCTCATGTACGAAGGTTTCCTTGAGCACTTCGCAAAGATTTTAGTTTCTAAAATAGTTTTTGACTATACCTTTATGTAAGGTGTCACTGTGAGGTGTTGTCCACGGTTGGGACATGTGTCACATTTGGTATATATTTGTATCCAAACTCACAGTATATGTGTTGTTGTATTTTGCACGACAATTGTTGTAATAAAGTTGTAGTTGTTTTCTGTACCATGTATTTGGCGACTAAGAATGGGTTGGATGGAATGGACCTATTTTGGGGTCGTTACATTTGGTATCAGAGCTTAGGGATATGATCTCTGGCGGAGATCGGGGAATAGAACTAGGAGGGGAGAGATGAGTAAATCCTTCGCTAGTGTGTCCTACCTAAGCTTATTTGTTGGTCAGTCATAATATCGGGATATTATGTGATATGTTAATTTGTTAAATTAACCTTTGTTTTGAAGTTATATTCTAGAATGATATCTGAAATACAGGAGATGAGCAATCATGAGGACAGGGAAGATGGAATCTGAAATGAAGTAAGGTATTCTCAACTCTTTGAAATACCAAGTACGTAAATTTCGGGGACGAAATTACATAAGGAGGGGAGATTGTAAGACCCCGAATTTTATGAAATAAAAGTATTCAATTTTTCTATTCAATAAATGGTTAAATTGATAAAAGTTAAAGTTAAGGGTAGTATATGAAATATTTTTCAAAATACGCAAGTGGTTATAAAATATTCATTGTTGTCGGGGAATATTCGTTTGGTCGTGGAATATTCTTTCTGTCGGGGAATATTCGTACGACGGCGCAGCCATGTGTGGGCCCCATAACGGAAAGTGATTGGAGGAAGAAAATATTAAATATAAGCTGTTTAAAAATAACGGCGTAGTTGTTACCGTTTATACTGTTGGAATACCGGTGGTTAAAATACAGTAATACGCGTTGTTGCACAATAGCACACGGTATTGCACAGTATTTTGAATTATTGATCCTTACGTAAGAAGGCACTACTCAATAATTGCTACAGGAGTTACTGTTCATTACTTTATTGATTCAATAATTGCTGCTTTGATATTTATATTATTATTGTCATTGCACAGTATTTTCCATTATCAGATCAATAATTCATATTATTTGAATAATATTATCAGATAACATTATTGGCAATGTCTAGAAAGTTCTGGCAAGGAGAGGTTTGGTCATCTAATTGCGCGTCAGTAAGGAGAAATTCTTATTGGAAAGCCCCCTCTATCCTGGGAACGGCCTGGTTGTCAGTACTGTGATTCTGTAATATTATTTTTGAATAATTAATTATTGATTATTATGATAAAGAAAATATTTATTTTATGTGGATATAGATAGAGGAAATTTTTAATGTGACAATTGTTGAAAATTAATATTTTATCTTTTTCTGATAAAATAATTCATTTAAATATATTATTTTTATAATATATTAACGGTGATATTTTTACAATGAATGTGGGATATATGAGTATATGAGGAGGAAGAGTATTTTTGTGGCATTAAATGTTTAACACATGCTTTGTGTGTCGGTGGACAAAATTCTTGACCGAAAATTTATTATAGACTTTAAAATCGTTCGTTTGTGGATTTCGGTCACTTTATGTTTGGAATTTGGAAAAACTTCCTTCTGTAAAGTTGTAGAGAATTGAATTTCCTATAAATACTCGCGAGATTCGAATTTTCTGATAAAGGGCTATTTATTGTGAATTATTGAAGTTCCGGAGTTCCGAAATAATTAATTTTTGGAAATTTTAATTATTTTATTTAAGAAAAACGTTTTTGTGGTTGTTGGCACATGGGTGGCTGATGTTTTTGACCAAAGATGGCTTTCAAAATTGGTTGGTGAAGGTTGGTGTGGAATAAGAAAAAGAAAATAATATTTTATTATTTTAGTCTCCTTTGGCGTTCTACCATTTTCCTATAAATAGAGGGCTAAGTTAGAATTGAAAATCACACCAGAAACATAAGCTTTATCTCTACTTCTCTCTCTATATATCAAGAATGTTCTTGTGAGTATACTTTGAGTGTTGCTATACGGTGAAAGGTTTCTTCGGCTTTTCATCCGATATTCCGGTCAGAAGTACTGCTCTTTTGAGGTAAGGGATTGTAAGAGATAGTAAGGGATGCTATTTTCTTCTAAAAATGATATTATTTCTTCAATATCATTATGCCAGAATGTTGGTTGGAAATTTTTATCAAATTTGGAACTTTTTCATTTCGGGGTTACTATTCATGAGTTACTATTCACGAGTTACTATTCACGAGTACTATTCACGAAACGTGATGATGTTTTTGTGAAATTTCTATCTTTTGGGTGTCAGAGTTACTATTCACGTATACGGTACTATTCACGTATACTGGCACTATTTACGAATACGACACTATTCATCGAAAAATAAAATTTCTTCTTTTTGTCCAAAATATTTATTCTGGATACTAGCTTTGATTGTATCCATGTTTTGATCATTCTTAAATTTTACTTCAGTATGATTATTTATGAAGTATTTTTTAACTCGGATTGCTTAAAGTACGAATCCTTAATACTTGTTATTTTGTTTCACTGGATTCGTTTCCTTTAAAATATTTTTCATCATCCTCAGTCTTAAAAGATGGTTGATTTTATTATGAATATCTTTGGCCGTAGTGCAAAGATGAACAGGTGTTTAGATGAATATGACCAACTGATGAATATCTTTGGCCTATAGTGCAAAGATGAATTATTGATGAATATCTTTGGCCTATAGTGCAAAGATGAATTATTGATGAATATCTTTGGCCTATAGTGCAAAGATGAATTATTGATGAATATCTTTGGCCTATAGTGCAAAGATGAATTATTGATGAATATTTTTGGCCTGTAGTGCAAAGATGAATTATTGATGAATATCTTTGGCCCGTAGTGCAAAGATGACATGTTGTTGAATATATTTGGCTAGTAGTGCAAAGATTAACATGTATTAAGATGAACATGACCAACTGGTGATCCAAATGAATTTCTTTGGCCGTAGTGCAAAGATGAAATTATTAGTATGATTATGAACATGAAATGTGATTTGGTGTAACCATGATCTTTGATGTTTTAGGTAAAAAGAGGTGATGAAAATTATCTTCGTCCTGGATGTGAAGAGGAATTTAGAACTACAATTATGATTATGAGTTATTTATATGATTGTGGACCGGAATTGTTGATTGATGTTACAGGGATAAAACATTGTTGGTGGATTTTTAACATTGAGAAGATAATAGACTTTATAGTCTATTTGACTCTTCTAATGGATTGCTCGTTCCGTTGCAACTATGGTTGAAATCTTTATCATCTACCATATATTCTAAATCTCTGATTTATTATTGATGAAGGCTATTGATAATTTAATTATCTTTAGTCATGATATTCTTTACTGAGCTAGTTGTGCTCACCCTTTTGCTTCACAATTCCTTTCAGGTAATAAAGGTGTAGCTGGGTCGAGCGGAGAATAACAAGGGAATAGAACGGTGGTCTATAGATGTTGAAGGTGAGGTGAATTCAACTTTGGAAGGGTGTTTTGTCATACAAGATGTCTAATGATATACAATCTCGTATCATCATAAGACAGGGATGTGCTCATCCACTTGCTGAGTATATATATGAGCACTACCTATATAATCTTGGTGTTTGTTTGGAGTATAATTCTCAAATTGAGACAATGGAGATAATGATAAATCAAGAGAAGACTCACCATTGGGAAGAATATGATAGTAATCTTCTTGTTTTTCTTTGGGGTATATTAGGTCAACCAAGGATAATTCTCTGGACATATGATATCTATCATAACCTAGACGCATGGCCTCTCATGTACGAAGGTTTCCTTGAACACTTACCAAAGATTTTAGTTTCTAAAACAGTTTTTAACTATACCTTTATGTAAGGTGTCACTGTGAGGTGTTGTCCACGGTTGGGACATATGTCACATTTGGTATATATTTGTATCCAAACTCACAGTATATGTGTTGTTGTATTTTGCACGACAATTGTTGTAATAAAGTTGTAGTTGTTTTCTGTACCATGTATTTGGCGACTCGGAATGGGTTGGATGGAATGGACCTATTTTGGGGTCGTTACATAATGATTTCATCCACGTTTGTTATCACTGCTTCGATGACTGTTGACACTGCTATGACCAGTATCATTTTTTCGGTTGCTATCTTTTGGTTGGGCTAACTCATTTTCGCGCTCTAATAACTAAACCCTATTTAAAACATCTGAATATAAACAAAGTTTGTGAGAAATGAGGTATTGACGAATTTCGGGCTTCAAACCTCGCAGAAACATTCGCGTCATACGCTCCTCATTATCTACCAAATGGGATGGAAATCGGGATAACTCTTCAAACTTTGTCTCGTATTGCGATACGATCATATTGTTCTGTTCCAGCTTGATGAATTCTACATCCTTCATGTGACGAATTCTAGAAAGTACTTGTCATTGAACAATTCTTGAAACTTCTCCCAAGACATCTTAAGTTCGGACAGATGAGTACATTTTACAGATTCCCACCAGTAATCTGCCTCTCCGCGCAACATAAAGGTGGCGAAGGGTACCTTTTGCTCTTAAGTGCATCCCAAGACATCAAATATCTTGGTAATCTGCTTAATCCACGCCTCTGCCTTAAGTGGCTCTGGCTTTCCCAAAAACTCCGGTGGTCCAAACTCCTTGAATTACTTAGCAGTGACCAACCGTTAGTTACCATTGTTTACACCTGTATTTTGAACAGGAGTCTCTCTAATTTGGATTTGCATGAATTGTAGAAGGCTCCTAAATATCCCATCGTTCATCATTTAGTCGGTGTTGTTATTTACATGAGTATTATTACCTTTTTGATGCACATTATCCTGGTTATTGGGTTGCGGTGTCTCAATGGTTACATGTGCTCCATTGCTTATCTCAAAATTTTCAGATGACATTCTCAAATACTGCCACAAAATAAGGGTTAATTAAAGAAATTGACATGCCACATATTATCCCTATATTCTGGCCGATAAATTAAATAACAAATAAGCTTAGGTAGGACACACTAACGAATGTTTTACTCATCTTTCCCTTCCTAGTTCAAACCTCAGATCTCCGCCAGAGATCATATCCCTAAGTAGGACACACTAACCAACTGTAACGCCCCTAGAATAGGTCCATACAACCCATTCTGAATCACTAAATTACATGGTATAGAATTTAAATACAAACTTCATTTATACAACTGTCGTACAAAATACGACAACACAATAGCTGAGTTTCAAAACAAATATGACTCATAGACAATATCCAAACTCAAATAAAGTCTTCAGTATAATTATTGTTACACTATTTTACAAAATAATGAGGACTGCTATAAAACTATCTTGAACCATTACTCCACTCCCCGACTAGTCCCAGCTATATTCTCGCATCTTGAGAAGAACAATAGAACCAAAAAGAAAAGGGTGAGATCAACTAGCTCAGTAAAGAATATTATGACTAAGATAATGTATAACAAATTATCATTAGTCCTCAACAGAGAAAAATCTGATAGAATACAATAGACAACAAGTTTTAGATCAACAACTGTAACGGAAATAGCAATCCATTAGAAGAGTCAAGTAGAGCATGATATCTACTATCTTCTATGGTTTATAAGTCCATCTTCAATATTTTATCCCTGTAACAACAATCAATAAATATTTCATATCAACGAATTATCCATGCACTACTGGTCAAGGATATTCATTAGTATTACTAGTGGTCATGATCATGCCAAACAACTGTCCATCTATGCACTACGGGCTAAAGAAGACTTTCACCACATCAGTTGTGTGTAACATTACAGGTCATGATTATACCAATACAAAATTTATGGTCATAATCATACCAATCAACAGTCCATCTATGCATTACGGGTCAAAGATGACTTTTACCACAACATAAGCATGAGGATGATGACAAAAATATAGGAATCAATCAAGTGAGATCAAGGATAAATATTAGAGATTTATAATTCAATTTATCCAGAGTTCAAGAATGTCCAAATTATCAACATGATAACTTTTTATGGAGTAAAATTCAAGAATGATATTCATGTATCAAAAATAATTTGGACAGAAAATAAATAATTTTTGTCGTGAATAGTACCCGAATGAATAGTACCAAATGAATAGTACCCCGTTATGCAAAGTATCCCGAATAAATAGTACCCCGAGTGAATAGTATCTTGTGAATAGTACCCCGAATGAAAATATTAAAATAAAAAAATTTAGACCAATATTCCAATGAAACGATACTAGATGAAGCGCAAAACTCAAGGATATTCTACTAATTTTAGGGATTATAGAAGCAATACTTACCATTGTAAGTTTAGATTTTAAGAATATGAAAAGAAATAATATATGTAACTGCAAATAGATTTTCACCCGTCATGCGGTAATTCGCGTAGACAGATCTTTTCCACAAATAAAGAATGAGTATGAAGGGTTATTCACCATGCGTACGGTAATCCGCGTAGACAGGTTATTCCCACAGATTAAAGAATGAATACGAAAAATAATATCCCTTACCTTAGTAGAAGATTGGATACTGCAATAGTGAAGTAGCAGAATAATCTTCTTCTTTCTCTATATAGTTTTTCTCTCTCTATAGTTTCTCTCATGAGTATTAATGAATTGGTGAGAATGAAAGAAGAAATAAGCTTCTATTTATAGGAGAATGGACTAAATAATAACTGATTCACGGACGGTCCAAATTGATTTACTATTAAAGCGGACGGTCCGTATTGATTTACTATTAAAACCACAACCGACAGTTCATATTGATTTACTATTAAAATCACAACCAACGGTCCGAAAAAATAGTACATTTTCCCATGGAATAATAAGTAAAACTTACAACAAACGACTCATGACAAACCCCTTTCATTTATATCAAAAATTGAATAAATATTTACCACAAATTACATATATTTAATAAACACATTTTTAATCTTTTAACAATTTTTCATCATTAATATTATAACTCACAATATTGACAACCAGATCATTCCCAGGAAAGAGGGGTCTTTCCGATAAGGATTTCTCTTTATTGGCGCGTAATTAAATAACCTAACCCCTTTCATTGACAGAACTTTCTAGATATTATCAATAATACAAATAATAATATGAATAAATGTGTTGTCTCAATTATTGATTTAATAATATAAATATTGTGCAGATGATATTGTGACAATAATTGAATCAATAATATGAGATACTATGCAGCAACTACCGTGACAATTATTAAATGAACTGAGTGACTTCTTACGTAAGCATTAATAATCAGAGACATTGTACAATACCGTGTGATACTGTGCAACCACGCGTATTATTGTTCTTTTATCGCCAGTATTTTAACAGTTTAACGGTAAAAGTTTTGTCGTTATTTTTATAAAAAAGTTATTTCTGTCACTTTCTATATCCGACAGTTATTCCGTTGTGGGGTCCACCAATGATTGTATCGCCGTACGGATATTCCCCGACAAAAAAAATATTTCCCGACCAAACGAATATTTTATGACAACTTGCTTACTTTGTAAAATTTGCACATATCACCCATAACTATATCATTATATTAAATCACACCTTATTATTCAAAATAATATTTAGAAAAAATTAAATCTTTATTCATAAAAAGTTGAAGTCTTACAGTTCATGTATGGCTGTTGTGTTTATGGATTAAAGGAAATGAAGCAGTAGAACATTTAGTTTTTTTTGTGTTATTGTTGTTATTTTTGAGTTAATGGTGGCAGCAGAACAATTTGATTTTAATTTACTAATGGTTGTTTCGTGTTGTTATTGTTAGTATTTGTGAGTTAAGAATGGTGTAAGACAACATAGTACGATTTATCATTCACAGAGCAGTACCATTTATCATTTCCAAACCCAAAACAGAGCATGTACTAGTTATTGTTGGACTTTGTGAGTTGTGTGTATACCAGTTAAAAACAGAGCATATTCCATTTATTATGCACAAACCCAAAGCAGCCTTGTAATAATATAAATGCCCTCTTTTATTAATGCAACTAGTTATCATTCACAAAAACAAAACTTGCATTTGCAACTAGTAAGGGATAAATGCATCCTTGTCAATCTACAATAAGCAAATGCTAGCAAACACCACACAAGCAACAATAAATGTCAACCAACAATAAATAAATGTATGAAACTTAAATTAGTAGCCCCGAAAAGCAAATCATTCTTGTTATAACATAACTTCAACCAATATCAATACAATTCACACAATCCCTACATTGCTTGCCACATTAATCAAAAAATTATATTAAACTTAACAATATTTATCCCCCAAAAGTACTCAAGCTAAACTAGTGGCACAAGTGCTCAAGCTATACCAAATTAGAAGCTATACCAAAAGATTACAAAATATTCATCTGCCTATACATGGACATCAATTACACCATGCGACATGCAAAAATTAACTGTATATCTTATAATAGCATCATAATAAACATGTCTTACCCTATTATTTATATCTACTCCATCAGTTTTAAAATAAACACTTGATTGAGGATGATAACTAAGTTCAATAGTTAACTCATTAATAGCACACATACAAATATAATCAGCGTCCAAACGTGACATATGATAAACTGTACATCCCACATAGTCACATAAAGGAGCATAGATGAACTTCCCACCATAGTGTACATTAAATTGAACAACAGTATCCATCTGCAACAAATGAAACCATATGCAAAATAGAGCATAAGCAATAAACTTTTGAAGGAATGTTCTAAATTACAGAGCATGCATGTGGGGACAAAAGAGGACCAAAATTTAGTAAATAATGATTTTGTAAATCTTAAAACAAGAATCAGTAAAGAAAAAGACAAAGCAGAACATTGATACATGATCACTCTATGGTTTAGAAGTAAAAGGACAATACTACAACAAACCCAAAAAAGAAATCATCAAAATCAGATAAGGAGACAAGAGGGGACCATCAGATGAGACATACCTATCGACCGTTTGTTGATGTCGAACCTCAAACGACTTCTAATCAACATGAATCACACCAAAATTCACCAAATAATCTATTTTGTTATCTTTTCAAATTGATCGATTGAACAACTACTCGTTTTTTGCTTAGTTTTTTCAATTCAACAATCACTCTCGAAGAATTGGGTTAGAGTTCGGTTGAACAATTAAATTGAGAATAAATTTGGGACAAATGACGATTCAATTGCTTTTAATATACATGTGGGTCCATCTATTAATAATTTGGTAGGAGAATTTCTCTCTATATCCACATAATGTTGACCACATGAACTGAGCCACATCAATTTTTTTTACGTGTCTACAGCTTATTTGTCCAATTTCATTTAAAATCAAAATAATTAAAGGAATTGCAAACTTTTTGTTAGCAAATAAAACTTGAGTGAGTTGACCCATTTATAATAAAGTATTGTCATTTTCCATGCTGCCCGTGATCCGCTGATTTTCGCACTTCTCACTTCTCACTTCTCACTTCTCACTTCTCACTTCTCACTTTGCATATTATAATGAGCAGGATCCCTACCAACGATTGGTGCCTGTTCCCTCTTACTGTGGCACTCTCGCTCTGTTCCAATTCCACCATGAAGAGCTCTACCAGTCCTGCAGGTATTTATGCTCTACAACTCTTCGATTAGATATATCTCATCCGTCAAAGATTAATAAATAAAAACCCCAAAACAATAGGAAATGAAGAATACATTTTTATGGACAAAGTAAAAGGTGGGCACATATTATTTTATTTCTTCTATCTCCAGTCATGAAATTGTTTGTGTAATTGAATTCTGGCAGGTCGAGGATGTAAATACACGGGTCAATCGGTGGTAATACTTCATTCTGCTTCATTGGAAATTTACTTTTTGTTATCCAATTATCAGAGAAATAAACTATAGATTATACACATACATACATATTTGTGTAGATGATATATCCAGTTTACTTTTCCTTGGACAGCTAGTGAGTGGTTAGGGGTTTTTGTCAATCAAGTAAATGCCTACTCCTCTAATTTTAAATGCCCCTTTTGGGTTATTGAATCAGACTAATGGGCTTGCAAGGTCGGATTAACTTAAAAATTATACTCTCTCCGTTCCCAATTATAAGATCAATATTGACTTTTTAAAAGTATTTGAAATATTTTTAAATTTAAAATTGACATGATTCTGAAGATAAGAAATCTTAGAACTAGTAGTAATTTTTAGGTAGTTTATCATAAGTGTACACGAATTCATGTCAATTTTGAATTTGAAAATGTTTGAAATTAACTTTTGAAAAGTCAATATTGGTTTTATAATTTGGAACTATATATTAATGTATACACACATTTGTACTCCTTCAGCCCCATTAATAAATTTGAGTGGTGCAGTGTTTAATAAAATGACATTTTAACTAATAAGTATTAAAAAGAAGAATAATGCTATGTCCACTGAATAGGTACCAAATACAACTCTTTCCTACACAATGCAATTCTTTTATATATCTTCTTTCACAGGTAGTCAAATATACCGTGTATATGAAGAAGTTGCTTCCATAGTACATTCAGTGCCTATTTGTCGCACTGAATCTGTGGACATAACATTATTCTAGAAAGAAATAGCTTTCCTGCTTTTCAATGTTAGCTTGTTAAATTTGAAGTATTACATTCAAATTTGAAATTGGGGAATATTTAATGGTATATGTGCTAGTCATAGAAAATATTAATGTCTTAGTCATATTTCTTGAAAAACCAAGTGAGGTGCCCAGTATCGTTTCATGTTTAGTGCATTTAACAGAAGGTTCCAAAGGTATTTTCAATCATCCCCACTGACATTTATTGTGTTTACTTTGTCATTTTCTGGGACATCCCAAAAAGGAAATTTGTCATATAAGATGGGATGGAGGGATTATTATTTATATATGTAAATGTAGGTTTTTAATTGATGTACTTGATTGGACAGAGAGCTCTACCAATTCGTATTGTAACGGTGGGGAAAAGTAGGTCACGTGGTATACAAGTGATAGTTGATGAGTACATTGAGAAACTCAAGTTCTACTGCCGCATTGATGATGTGCAAATCAAGTCTAATCCTAAGAATGCTCGGTAGGCTTTCGTTGGACTCAAATTCTCCCATTGTTCATGAATGATACGTGTTGTCTTATTTTCAGTTTGGTGGTGTATGTTAACCAAATTTTGGTACACACAGAATTGTTTCTGGCCTACTGATTAACTTACTTGAAGGGGTCAGAGACTCAGAGTTATGTATTCATAAGAAACTTTGCCAAACTGGTAGTAAATATGTGAAAATTTCGGATTGCTATTGATGAAATGAAAGATGATATTGGTCTTAATTGGTAAAACTCTTGCATTATCTATATTAATTTTTCAGTAAATATTTTATAGGCGTATTACTTATTGATGCAGGGAAGGCTGGTAGCCTAAGTTTAATGCCTTTTTAGGATTGAAATACAATAGAAAAGCTTTGGCTTAGTGGAGCCAATTATGGGAAACAAGGTCTGGGTTCATAATCAATAGTTGAAGACTTAAATTTTAGGTTGACGGTGAAATATCTCATGTTCTATTACATTTTGTTGAAATTTTGTAATTTTCAGATTTCAAGTATATAGAAATTTTATGGCCTTATTTTAAAATTTAAGGTTTATTTTTGGCTCTACTAAACGAACTCAAGTCCTATTAGGTTAGCACATCAGTTGGGAAGATTTCTAGCAGGTTTTGCAAGTCCTATATAATGGCACCTACATACATGGACAAAAATAAGTTTAATTGTCATAAGAAAATTGAGAATTGTGCTATTTGGCCAACCAGGCTTTTTGGGTTTCCTTCCCGTCCAACTTGAACTATATCAAGTCTAAGAACCGTCCAGCTCAAACGAAATTGAGTCTCAACTCCTGTACTTCCAGTCTTGTAATAGGTGGAGAATAAGAGTAACCATGTGAAATTCTTGTGTTCTTATAATTCTTACCAATGCTTTCTGCATTTTGGAACTTTTATTTAGCACATATGCTCCTCTTTGAGCTATAAAACTTATATAAGATCAATCTACATAAGCCTTATTTACTTTGTGGACCTGCTGTGCAATTTTCATTTTATACCCATGCTTCAAAATTCTTCAGATCAAGCATGTGATTCGATAGATATATTAAGACTAAATATTATGGGTCTAATATGATTGGATGAACTTAGTGCTAGTATTTACTATTTCATGATTTACACTCGAAGTTGCCTTCTTAATGGAACTTGTCAAACAAAATTTTTTTTAAAAAAAAAATCTTTTGTTCTTGTCGCAATCATTTAGTTTTGATTCATCATTTTAGAACTTTCTACTTATCCAGATAAAGAACGACTGTTCCATGTGTGTCTCTTTAACTGGCTTATAAGTATACTCCTCTGTCCAGTCTCCAAAGCCCTTATAACCGAGTGGTATAGTACTATCATTATTGCTAGAAGGTTTACAGAGTCCTATAAATAGTTGTATTTCAGTCATTTTGAAAGAGAGTGAAGTTTATCATTATGAAATTTTCAGATTGTTTTATGAGGTTTGATGCATCTTTTTCTTGGGCGTGAGGACTAAGAAGCCCTAGTTGCGACTCCTAACTCCTAGTCCTAGGTAGGAGTGAGCAAAAAACGGATAAAACCGAATTACCGAACCGAACCGAATTATTTTAACCGAATTATTTCGGTTTTTCGGTTTTTTTTGAAATTTCGGTTATATCCGAATTATTATTCAATATTCGGTTCCGGTTTTCAAAAACAGGTTATTCGGATACCCGAATAACCGAAATTTAATACTTGAAAGAGAGGAAGACTGGGAGTTAAAGCCTAAAACAGCAGTCAGCAAATACCCAGCTACCCAATTAGTAAAATTTTGTCCCCAGATCTTCAGTCCACTCACATTCAATTCATACATATGCATATACATATATAGTTATATATACAGAAATACAGAAACTCCATATGCTCATTTCTCTACAAGACAAAGGAGAGAAAAAAAAGCCTTATTTTCTTCTCCCGAATCTTTCTTCATCATCATCGTCGGTTGTCTTCTGTCGTTAGTATTTTTATCCATTAATTAATTGTGGGTATTCTGAGTTTGTGAGATCTGGATCTTCCCTTTTATTCATTCCCGTCACAAATTAAGTTACAGGTGGGCTGAGTGAAGAAGATTGAAGGGTAAAAATTAAGTTATAGCTTAAGCTTTTGGAAGCATGATATCAAAGCTTGGTATTCATTGGTATTGGGTAAAATGTTATTCCTTTCCATTTCTAAATGTTTCAGTGAGATTATACTGTATTTGCTAGGTTCGGTTATTATCCGAATTACCGAATTGTACATTCGGTAATTCGGTATTCGGTTAGTTTCAAATTTCGGTTTTTGGTTCGGATAGTGAAATTATCGTTAATTCGGTTTTCGGTTATAACCGAATAGCCATTTCGGTTCGGTTCGGTTATAACCGAATGCTCACCCCTAGTCCTAGGCTATCTATCTTTCTTGTCTCTAGTTTATTTTTTCTTTCCGTTTTCCTGAAGCAACAAGATCTACAAATATTTGATAATCCATATAAACGTATCCAAACTTCAATATTTAACTAGAGGCGGCAGCCCCCAAAATCCAGCACTAGCAACCTTAATTCTAGTTTCAACCCTAATCCAACCTTTCCAATTACAAGAATTGCCAAAATTCCTGTTGTTTAGGCATTGAAAATTAAAGATCCTATATAATATTTGGTATCAAAGCAAGGCTGCGCCATGACTACTCGTACACGAATAGACTTATTGATGCTGAATAGGATGGACAGCTGCTGAACCTTGAAGAGGACTTGGGTAGTTTCAATATGCGTAGGGGTTGGAGACAAATGTTGATGAATCTGCGGCTAACAGGAACAACCCTGAAGAGTAAAGATCATGCATCAATTAGATTATAGTTTCGCCCCCCCTTCCCCTTCCCCTTCCCCTTCCCCTTTCCCTTCCCCTTCCCCTTCCCCTTCCCCTTCCCCTTCCCCTTCCCCTTAATAAGTACCAGATGATAGTTGCACACTTTTCCTTGTAAAATTAAAGATTTTAGCCTTGATACGTATATTGTGATCATGTGTAGTGATGTTATGGCTCAAATTGTACAAGAAGATATGGCCTTAATGAACATCATCAAGACCGACGATTGGGTAAAGCCTCGAAAACCATTCAGGTGGATATATATGTATTCTTATATTTTCGATTACTCTAAAGTGATCTCGCTTTTCTAGACAAACCAGGAATATGTTTATATTAGGGGGTGCTGAGCAAGAATAATTATCATGATAAATTGTTCTATTACTACTTACGCACTAATCTGATCAACCTTCTCGGAGTGAACAAATTCCTTTTTCACTTGGGATTGTTTCTAATACGGTGTCTTTTTATCTAAAAACTTGTTGCTCTATTATGATACCATGCGTAGGTTGTGATGTTGGATGAGCATGGACTTGATGTGGGGTCTGAGCAAGTGGCCGAGTTGATTGGGGATGCTGGAAACTCTGTACGACTTGACTTCATGATTTAACTATTTTTTCTAGAATTGCATGAATAATTATGATTATAATTTTTTATTTTTCAGTTACACATTTTATGGCTGGATCAGTGTTGGGTAAAATCTAAATACCCACAACACGCAAGTATACGTGGTCAACAAGTAATATAGTAGTAAGTAGAGTATCGTTCCCACAGGGATTAGCAAGAAATTAACCCTCACAATTACCAATCCTATATTAATCCAAATTTTATCAAACTAACCAATTTATGAATTATCACTAAAAATATTAAAAATACTAAAAATACCAAATAATCAACAAACCCTAAAAACTGAAATTTTAAACAAATATTGGAGAATTAGGCTTACAACTTCACTCTAAGTCTTACTTTGATTATTACCCTTTATTTCAGTTTAATTCACTATCCCAGTTTATTAATCAAGAACACTCGAGTAGAACTAGCCATCTCTCGATGCACTAATACCGTATTAACTTAAATCCACAAATTAGATAGAATTAAGTTAAACACCTTAATTAACTAACTCACTATATCTCTATGTGAATTACAATCAAAGAAGGTTTAAGTTCAAATTCTCTATCCGATTACATGCGATGCTAGGCATATCTCTACCCTAACACAAATCAAGATTCTATTCAGTCACAGAATTCAAGAACACATGCTATATTAACTAGGTCTAGACTCATACTCTTGAATCCATACAAGCAATGTTCTAAAAGGTGGGAGGCAGAGGGGGGCCTAGCGCCTAGGGGCCTGGGCGGGATTTTTTATTTTAAGTCAATTTTAATATTTTATCTTACATTTATTCAAACAAAACAATAATATAAAGCAAAACAAAGATAATAAAGGTCTTTGCTTAAAGTTCAAACACATCCATATTGTTAATGTAAAGTTCAAACATAAACATGCAATTGTTCAAAGTTCAAACATATTTTTAACGTTTTAGTTTTATTTATAAACAAGATTGCTATTAAATCCTGGGATCGATCCCCGCCTGCAACAAGTGTGAGGGCCAATTAAAAATTGGTTTGTGTGGCCACGGATCGCACATTTCTGGGCAGAGCCATGTCTTAGGCCGAGCCTGTGCGTAAAGCCTGGTCCGGGGTGGGGAGACTTAGTCCGACTGCGGTTGGGAAACTCCACATTATCAAAAAAAAAAAAAAAAAAAAAATTGCTATTAAATAATAAAATTTAAAATTTCAAGAATTTAATTCAATATTAAAACTTAAGAAACTAAGTATAAATTTAAGAATTATATTGAATTAAACTAAATATTACAAATGTATTATCATTTATATAATTTTAAGTTGGTACAAGTTAAAAAAATTACAACTATAATAAAAGTATCTATTTTGACTTGATATTGTTCACTTTTTTGTTGTGATTTGATATGCTACAACATGTATTATAAATATGGTAAATCATTATAAAAATAAATATATTTAAATTTGGTTTGGGTAGTTATTAAAATAAAAAAAAACTCTCCGCCTAGACCCCACCTAGGCCTTGCCTAATTTTCTGAAGGGATTGTTTTGCCGCCTTAGGCCTAGGTGAGGCGTCGGGGGGGCTAATGCCATGGCGAGGCACCAGGGGGGGCCTAGCGCCTAGGCGGGGCGCCAAAGGGGGGCCTAGCGCCTAGGCGGACCTAGGCGGGGATTTTTAGAACACTGCATACAAGTCCACATAGAATTGGTGATCAGGCAATTCATAAATTCAAGCACAAATCAATATAGATAAACTGAAGAATGGATTATTAAACTGGAAATCAAAGATTACATAACCATCGTTCCACTTAAAGATCTGTTATAAGCCTAAAAAGTAATTTAGTTCATCATCAATGAAATAAAAACTGAATTAATCAAAGTAAACATCATCCCAATTACAAATATTAAACTAAAGAAAAAGAATGAATCCAGAACCACCCTTCTCTCTAGCCTCAATCTGCAATTATTGTGAAATCTCCTTCAAAATCTTCCTCCAATGCTCTTGCTCTAAATTTTAGTTTCAAAGATGTTAAGTGCTTGTGTCTGATGCTTCAATCTTGTTGTTTGTTGTTAAATATATGCCAAGACACGTATTCTGACTCTAATTCCATGCATAATTGAGTTCCACACCATCCCAATCACTAGCTTTCACGTAGTTGCAGCAGTTCAAAAGGTAACAGGACACTACACTTTCCCGTACCCCCGTCTCGGCGGGCTACCTTCCTGTTAATTTTCCAGCACCCCCGCCCTGGCGGGGTTTTGTATATAGAAAGTCCGCCCCGGCGGGCATGTATTCCGTCTTTTTGTCCAATTTAGCTCCCGAACTTGCCAATTTCGCCATAATTTCACCCTTTTAAGTCCAATTGCCACGCCACCACACCTAAACACAAAACAACACTAAACAAGTAAAATCGAAACATAAAAACAAAGAATTAACACAGTTTGAGCTCGAATTAAAGGCCGATTCGTAAGTATAAAACCCACTCATCAATCAGTTATGATGTGAGGTTCTTAATGGTTCAAATCTAGAAGTGGTCGGGAATGCTTAATGCAAATAGATATAACAGTAAAAGTTTAGAAGGAAGGGAGAGTCTTGAATAAAGATTTTGTATTGCAACTTCTCTCTGTTATAATAATTTTCCAATTAACATTGCTTCGAAACGACTGATATCTGTTTTATGGGTTTAAGTTATATGTAATTAGATAGCACATAAATCCAGTGTAAGAAAAAGTGGAAAACATATTATGAAGACAAACTAGTCTGAATGAATGAAAGATTTGAGCAGTTGGTCAAAATGACTTGCCAAAGACTGATCAACAAACAGAGCTGAAATAGAACAAGGAAACTAAGCCAAAAATACACTAATTCTGGGGAGGCTGGGTCTGGTCCTCGTGTCCACACCGTCTATTTTAATTTTTCACCACTTGAAGCTCTATTAGAACTATTCACATGGAAAAGCATGCACGGCCTCAAACGGAAGAGCCAACAAATCAACTTAATATGGGAAGAACTCCTAGGGTCTAGCCTTGGGGTTTGACCTTAGGGTCCAAAAGACCATACTTGGTCATTTCTGTATTTTCTCTTTCATGTAAGCATAAATATGATTCAAGCAGGAAGCATTTCAAGACAACCAACAAAATAAATTTAGTATGTGAGAATGTAGGTTCTGACCCTAGGATCCATAAGTTTCCCGAACTTGGGTCAATTTAGCAGCAATTTATCCATTTGCAGGTCCATGCAAAAGTTGCAAAGCTAAGCGACCTACTAGAAATGCCTAAGTATTGAAGGAGGAAACCCCTAGGGTCTGGCCCCTTGGGGGTCTAAGAATTTTTTTTTATTTGGACTTAGAAGTGAAGGCAGAATCAACAAGAAAGCAATAAAAGTGTCCAAGTACGGGAGACCAAGGATCCCTAGAGCTAGGAGCCCAAAGGCTTACTTAAGGTCATGCTTGTCAAGTCGTCACCTAGGCAACTACCATTGTTATCAAGGCGTCACCTAGTCATTGACTAGGTGTCAAGGTGCTGGACAGAGTGCAAGGCGAGGTCATGCCTTAGTGACACTCGACTCAACACATGTAAATTGTTTAAAAACATCACTAATAGTGATGGGGAAACCAAGTCAAGAACAAAAAGAGATTTTTATATTTATTATTTGGAGTTTTTATTATGTTTAATATAAAAGTAGTTGATGTGATTTATATATTTTATTTATTAGTGAGGATTTAGGACATTAATTAGTGATTAAGAATTATTAATAACGACATTTTAGTCTACTTTTATTATTCCTTGAGTAATATTAGGATTTTGTCTCTTTAAATAGTGATATAATCCCAACAAGTCATTTAGACTACATACTATTGATATTGAAGTTGATTATTTTATTCATAGCTTATAGGTATCTTACCGTAGATGTATTTTATCCATCTTGGTGTTGATACGTGGAGTTGATACACTTGAGAGATTCTAGTGGTTTAAATTTGAAGTTTAAATCCTTGTTTATTTTCTATTAATTCTTCATCCTAAATATGTCCTGCATCATTTTTGGTATCAGAGCTTAAGTTTTCTTCTTTAATTTTTCAGTTTTTGGGATATCTTTGACTCACACAAAAAAAAGTTATTGTTCATCACCCAAAAACACTGTTCATTCGTCGTAATTACTGTTCATCCCACAACACGACTATTGTTTGCTGTTTCGGAGTTACTGTTCATCGGAAGAGAAGGACTGCAATTTTAAAAAAACCAGAAAAAAGAAAGGTAGAAAAGAGAAATTGTTGTGTTTTGTCGCCGTCGTTATCTGGCCAACCTTCTCCTTGCCACCATCGTCTTCATCTATTTCTGCTTCATGTGGTCCTCCCCTTTTCTTTTCTGTTGGCTGTTGATATGATTTGTTAACCCTAATCTCTAACTTATAAATATCTTTCCAAAATTACAGTTTGCTTCCCCATAGTTTCGTCTAATATTTCAATTTTAGCCCATAGTTTACATACTTTTCACTTATACCCTTTTATCATTTTAAATCAGCCCCTACACCTTCTGCATTCATACTTTAGCCCCTATTTTCTATTTTCTTTTCAACAATGCCCTTAAGTTATCAACAAAAAAAAAGTTGTATTTTATTTATTTATTTTATAACCCATTGTCCCAAATACCCAATGTCTCAAGCCACTAAAGAATTGCTTGCGAAAGTAAGGAGTATATTTGGTTTCTCGATGGTGAAAGTGATCGAATACACTACCTTATTAATACATGTGGCCATAAATATTTGAAACCCAAGCAAAAAGAGCTTAGATGGGATATGGTTGATGCACAAGATTACCTTGGAAAATTGCAACGTCGATATCAAGATAAACAAAGAAAAGTTGATGCAAGGAAACGTCAACAAGTTAAAGCAAAAGAACTTCAAAAGGTCAGACATGAAATGGTTTCTATATGTTCTTCTATAAAAGATAACATCTCTTCTATAAAAGAAGACCTTATTGACTTGCGGGCACCTATTCAAGCAGAGAAAGAGAAAGAAAAAGAGGATGTTCCAAATTTTGGGGCTACAGACAGTAGTAACGTGTCCATGGAAATTCTTGAAATTTCAAAAGTTGAACCAGAGATTTTGTATGTGCAACAAATTGAGAAAAATTCTAAAGTTGCTTTTGAGTTGTTCGTTATCGAATAAACAATCCAAGTTGACATTGTTGATTTTGTTGTTCCAGAAAACTTATTTTCAGCACCTTTGAAAACAAAAGTGATGGTCTCCTCAATTCTCTTTTCAAAATTTTTTTAGCCTTACCACGTGATGATGTTGTTAAAGGTGTTTCAAAATGTTCTTCTGTTGCAGAGTAATTTGTGGCTTATTCTATCATATTATACTCGAGGTCGAATTTTCTCCAACAAGAAGAGAATCATGGGGACTCCAAGTCAAGAAATTTTTTATATTTATTATTTGGAGTTTTTATTATGTTTAATATAAAAGTAGTTGATGCTATTTATGTATTTTATTTATTAGTGGGGATTTAGGACATTAATTAGTGATAAGGAATTATTAATAAGGGTATTATAGTTGTTTAGTACTTTTATTATTCTTCAAGTAATATTAGGGTTTTGTGTCTTTTTAAATAGTGATGTAATCCCCACAAGTCATTTATACTACATACTATTGATATTGAAGTTAATTATTTTATTCATAGCGTAGAGGTATCCTATTGTAGAGGTATTTTATTCATCTTGATGTTGATACACTTGAGAGATCCTAGTGGTTTAAATGTGAAGTTTAAATCCTAGTTTATTTTCCAGTAATTCTTCGTTCTAAAACTGCCCTGCATCAAATAGAGTCAAACAACAACACGAAACACATAAATGATAGATTGGTAAAATCCGAGTGCACCGAAAGAAATCTGATGCTGATTAGAGATCTCACATGCCAGAGTGAGAAGGCGTGTGTCATCGGCGGTGAACTTCTTGATGTTGTACGGTGGCGTGTGGGAGGTTTTAGCATGTAGGCAAATCAACCACCATGCTCACATGTTAAAAACGATCCTTATAATATGATAATTTCAACTGTTGGGTTCATATTCCTGAGACTAAGTTGGCGTGCTTGATAGAGAGCTGAGTTGTGTTATTTTTTTTAACTTTGCAGTCATGAGTGTGTCTGGTCACTGATGATTGGTGACTGATTTGAAATTCTCTAATGTCACATGTTGGTGAGGAAGTTTGTGGACTGTGATGCCTTGTATATTACTTGTGCCTGATCACTTTAATTAATGTCTTCAAATGGAGGATAGCTAGTTGCCACTTATTTATTTAGGGTTTGTTTGGCAATAGGATATCTTTTTTCTCTTCTTTTTATTCTCGTCTTTTTTTCATAATTAAAATATACTAGTTTCATCTACTATTAATAAACACATACTTTTGGATTAAATAATTAAGGTGTATTTTCTTCTATATTTATATATTTTGAAGTATATATATAAAAACAACTATAAATGTATAAATTATATATTGTTATTGACTTATCGCCTTATGGACGACTGGGCAGACGCCGTATCGTCTAAGCGCTTAAGCTCCCGACCATCGTCTCGCCTCGCCTCGCCTTAGTGCCTTGATAACTGTGGCGATAACTAGGTGACGTTTAGGCTTCAAAGCGGTTCAGAGGTTGCAAGTCGTCTCCATGACTTAGAGAATGATGCAAAGGAGAGCCACATAGTCGACTAGTTGCTTAAGCACCCACCGACTCACCTTGATTTAGCGTCTTAACAACTATGCTTAAGATACATTACAAGTTTTGTTCAAGTTAAGAAGGCCTTCTGGATTGACATCAGCAGAAGTCACAAAACCAACGAAAAAATTACAAAAGTGGAAAATTCACTAGTATTAAACCCTAGGGTCTGGACTCAGCCGGCCACCCTTGGGTTCCACCACCCTATGTTGTCTTGACATAAGTTTGATAACTCAAGGCTCTGGAGTATTGAAGATTGACAGATGAATCCATATACGATCAAAATGATGAGATGCGCTCCGCTTAGAAGGCTAAAGCCACGACATTGAGATTTAGTGAGGGACATGACTTGGCGGCTAGAACCCTGATCTCTATTAATTGCTCTACTCTCCAGCCACGTAAGATCCCTGATTGGAAGCTTACACTCTTAATGGCAAAAATCATTCTTCAACTAAGATATAAAGAAGCTGCTTCAAAAGCTTTTGTTATATTTATACCTATGATGAAAAATTGACAATCAACCTTTGATTAGATAATCCAATGATCATTATATATGTCGAAACCATTAAAAGCTTAAAGCATGACACAACTTCAGTTTTGTGAATAGGATAAGAAAGAAGTAATATGAATAGTACATTTTTACAATAGAGTGAAGAATTAAAATTTGCTACGCTGACTTTGATACAATTGACAATTGGAATACCATGTTCTTGATAAATGGAGAGCATGGCCAGTTTCATGCTAAAGATGAGTTTTTCCAAAACTATTCATGTGGACATAGTTTGGTATTTTTGAATATCAAGGCTTTACTTTATTTTAGACGAATATCAAACTGAAAGATTTCATTAAACTACTTATATTTGTTATACCTAGGCTATTAATGAGCTAGCTCTATTAGCAAGCCTCAGATTCCGACCCCGGATCTGCCAATCGACCTAAAAACAATCATTTACTGCAAAGTCTTTTCAAAATAAACTTATTGTAAAATCTGATTTATAATATATAACGATTAAGTTTCTTCTGAGATATAGTACAACAAAAATAGCTCTTCACCGCCACTGATACTTCTAAAACCTAATTACATTATAACATCCCTTCAACCCACAACCATACTACAAACTTATTAACAAATGTACATTAAAAGATGATGTCATCCTATGGTTTTCTTTCTCTCTCAATCTTGTACATCTTTCTCTAACCCTTTTGCAGAAGGTCCTTCCCCAGCCTTCTATCCTAGAATGGTTAGAAGATAAACATGGAAATGAACAAGCTTAAAACGCTTAGCAAGTATAATTACCCCTATAACAAGACTATTGAGATTCAGTAACGATAAGGTTATTAGAGTTTTGCAAAAAGTATTCGATTAAGGAATTATAATTTCGTACACAACAAGAAGGAATGATATTTCAATATCAATAGAAAATGACTGAGCTGCCCTTTTAGGTCTTTTCAAACCAGTCCATCCTATTTCACCCATTAGGTACCCACTCTTTTCAAAATCGATTGTAGAATCCGATTCTTGCTCCAAGACATCCAGGAGCAAATCTGATATGAGTTGTGTTACTCAGTCAATCAAGAAGATCAAGATAATTAATCAATCAATCTCCTCAGAAGCTAGTTAGTGAATTAACTTAGCCAAAACCTTACGGAAACACTTCTGATCATGAAGGAAAGATGGACCTATAACTCAATAACAATTCATTGCTAGATAAAGAATTATATTAGCCAATACAACCAATATTAGCCATCCACTACTAGCTAAGGAATTAATTTAGCTGGAAATCTTCTATGAATTTCTTAACATTTGAGGTTAATCCAAACGATGTAATATCATATGAATACGATCTTATCAAATATCAACTATTCATGTATACGTAGTGAATTAAGATCACGCATAACACTAGACAACAGATGCGCAAGTGTACGGGATATGTAATTTAATTTATTTATCGCAGACACGCCAAATTTTGCTCTTGTCAAGAATTAGGTTAAACATGGTCCAACTCGCTCCGAATTCTATTTCACATTCTATAACCACAACTAAGTGTTATCTTTGATGTTAAATCAGTAGTGCGTATAAACTTCTTTTTTTTGTTGCTAATTTAGACTGAAATTAAACTCACTCACACACCCATCCTTGTCAATGCCAAGGTTCGATTCCACATCCTTTTCCAATTGCTGAATAGTTATGAATAATAAGTGGCGTGGTTCTTTAAGTTATGGAATTGATTTGAGATTATCAATATGAATTGTTGCGAGTATTATTATTCAGAATTGTTGAATAATTGTTACGTAGAACTCGAATAATATTGTGTAACCTTATATAGTTTTGTTGTAATATGCTTGTTTTGATCCCTCTCATCCCCGAACATGGATTTACATGGCTCAAATTCCGTTGTGACAATGGAAAAGACATTAACTTGTTGAAGTTCTTTCCAATAGCCTGCAAGGGTTGCATAGCCCATAATGAGTCTAGTTCTCATGGGGTCGAGTTTAGATTCTATGTCCTTGTCACCTACTTTAATTGTTAATAACTTTTTTACATGAAAAAAAAATTATACTTAGAAACCAATTTTTAGTAAGTTGTGCTTTATTTTCGTCTTATCAAGTGCTTGTGATATTGTGGAAAGTTGTGGAAGGATTTGGTGCTTTGGGATGGTCATATGTATGTATACTAAAACCACTGTTTTAGAAAGCTCTCTAAGCGGGTACTTAGGCGGAATTGCCCAACAACATCTTCAATTAAGCCCTAATTGGTCACCAAGTTGGTTGGAACCTCTTGTTGCCAATGAAGAACCATGTCCTTTAAGCTAATGATGCCACATAAGAAGATGAAGAAAATTGACTTGAGGGCAAAGATTTTGTTGATGTGCGTAGATCAATGGACTCTTATCTCCAATCATATCTTCTCATTATCTATGCCTCCTGTTATATATACATTTACATACGATGTCTGTGTGTGTGTATATATATATATATATATATTTAATATCATCGTCTCAAAAAGATCTACGCCTCCCAATTTACTTTTTGGTATTCTCAAATTAAATCCATAAACTTAATAAATATTTGCATTAAGTTAAACATATATAATTTTTTTCATTCAAATATACTTCATGAATTATCTTTTATATTAAAATTTAAAAGTTTGGCATTATTTCACTAAACCCCTTGGCCGCCTAGGAAAATGCCTAATTGCTAGGTGCCCCTCTGCAGCCTAAGCGCCTAGGTCTGTGTGAAGACCCAAAATGCCTAGTTAATTTTCTTCTCCTTTCTAATAGGGTGCTTAATAGCTTCAGTTGTTATCCCTTGTTTAGACTTAACCTTATGTATTATTAATTTTCATCTCCTTTCTAACAGGGTGCTTCGAGCTTATTGTTTTGCATTGGTGGACCTTATGGTCATGGAAAGAAATTGCGTGAACGGGCAAATACATCAATCAAGCTTTCATCCTTGGTTTTAAATCATCAGATTGCATTAGTCGTACTCATGGAGCAACTTTACAGGTAAGATGTATTGAACTATGAGTTCATAACATGATTTTTAGCTACTGTTTTTTTGATGAAGTTCAGTACAGGGTTGTATTGCATAAATTAAATGAATTGTAAGAGATCGAAGCCCAAGAAAATCCCACAAACACAAAATAGAGCTATCATATAACCCTATACCTCATCCCTAATTGATAAACTTAGGCCCTTGCTTCATAAGGGGTAAGGTAAGTAAGTATTTGGACTTTTTATGAATCTCTTATACACCCAAAGGCAGTGTTCTTAAAATCTCCGCCTAGGTCCGCCTAGGCCCCCCTTGGCGCCCCGCTTAGGTGTTAGGCCCCCCTTGGCGCCTCGCCTAAGCGCTAGACCCGCCCTGGCGCCTCACTTGTCCCAAGGTGACAAAAAAGTCCCTCCAAGAAATTAGGCAGGGCCTAGGCGAAGAGTTTTTTTTTAATAACTACCCAAACAAAATCTTGATATATTTATTTTTTCTAATAATTACAATATTCATAATACATGTTGTAGCATATCAAATCACAACAAGAAGTAAACAATATCAAGTCAAAATGGATAATTTTATTATAGTTGTAATTTTTTAAACTTGTACCAACTTCAAATTATATAAATGATGATACATTTGTAATATTTAGTTTAATTCAGTATAATTCTTAAATTTATGTTTAGTTTCTTAAGTTTTAATATTGAATTAAATTCTTGAAATTTTAAATTTTATTATTTAATAGCAATCTTGTTTATGAATAAAACTAATACGTTAAAAATATGTTTGAACTTTGAACAATTGCATATTTGTGTTTGAACTTTAACATTAGCAATATGGATAAGTGTTTGAACTTTAAGCAAAGGCCTTTATTATTGATTGTTTTGTTTTATATTATTGTTTTGTTTGGATAAATGTAAGATAAAATATTAAAATTGACTTGAAATAAAAAATCCCGCCTAGGCCCCCTAGGCGCCCTAGGCGCTAGACCCCCCTCGGCCGTTCGCGTCCCGCCTAGCGCCTTTTAGAACATTGCCCAAAAGTGCAAAAAACATGAATCTTTGAGACCGACGTTCGTGAAAGCTCAAAATTACAATGTCTAATGATCTTAGACCTCATCGCTACTTAATAAACTTAGATCCTAGCTTCATGAGGTATTGTTTATGTAAAGACATTGTAAATAACCGTCTTTGACACTAACATTTCTACTCACATGCTTAGGATGTAGTTTTCTTGCAACAAGACCTTAACTTCATTTCATAACAGCTTGTAGTTATGCATATGCATCTGTTGGTAAATATGTATATGTTCACTTCTAAGTATATACAAGTATGTATTTATATATCTATTTGGATAAAAATCCCTCGGTCCTAGAGTTCTTATCAACTAACTCTTGGCTGAAAGTGAACTAATGATCATTGAGTTTTTCATTTAGTTCTCAACCAACTCTTGGCTGAAAGTGAACTAATGATCCGTTACTCTAAATTTCAAGTCATGTTCTTCATTCTAGTAATATAAAAATGATCCTTTAAACTTTGTTCTATAGGGCATGGACTATTCTTAAAGGACAAAAGTACCATCACTAAATCCTTCTTTCCTTCATGTGATCACGATCGGAATGCAGGTATTATTTAATTTTGGCTTAAATATGAATTAGTAGTGCTATTAGAGAATTCATTTTCTCTTCCATCAGAGGAATTATCCAGCAAATACTCCATAAACCCATCCTGTGAGCAAAGATTGCTTTTATCAATCTGTTCCCCGTTATTATTTGTCTTAGTTGGATTTTCGATAACAATGGCTGCAAGCTCCCTGCTTGGCACAAACTTCGCTTCGGTTGAGCTAGGGTTTGTCGAGCGATTTGGGTACTGATATATTTAGGTTAATGTTTGTTTTATTTTAATTTGTGTTTTGACCATTTTGCCCCATATTAAATCAGATTTGTTTATTTTCTGATTAAAAAATTGTTTTTATTGCCACATTAGCTTCTTAAGGCCCCACACAATTAGCCACGTCAGCAATTTCTGACGTGGCATGTTCAATTTGTTGCAATTGGAAAAAATTGATAGTTTAATCATCTAATTGACAAAATTAAAAGGTGGATCACCGAAGTGGAATATAACCTATAGTTTAGGGGTACTAATTCATATTTAAGCCTTTAATTTTCCAAATATGGATCTTAAAATGCTCGTTGCTATTGCAATCAACTCAATCTTTTATTTTGTTTCAAGTTGCATGTTAATTGATTTTCTGAAGTTAGCAATTCTAGTTTCTAGCCTTAATGTTCAATGTCTGAACTATTCCATTGATGTATGATTGGTTTGGCTTAGGTCATAGATGACTGTCAGTCAGACCTCCATTTATTCCAAATCATCCATTGCCATTTGGTGAGCAGTTTTGTTCAAATTTGTCTGCTTGAATATTTGAACTTTTTCTCTGAGTCATCAATTTATTCTCCCTTTCTCTTTATCTATTATCTATTTTTGAATTTTGAAAGTTAAGAAGTGAAATGAGTCCCCATATAACATTTTAGAAAATTTTCTTATATTTGGTTTGGTGAATCATAAAGCTTTCCTACCTGTAAATTTTCTTACATTGCATTTAGGAATACCATTTCGGTCCCTCTTTCTAATGTATTTGTAAAGCCAATCTTTTCACTAAAAGTTGTGCTTTTGTATAGATTGTTGTTTGTCAAAGGTTTCATACAAAAAGTTTGCACCAGTGATGTGATAAAAATTAGTAACTACAAGTGCACTGTGTCAAATTGAAGAAACTGGCAAATACATGTCGAACCCACATAGACTAGATTAATTTTAATGTAATGTAGCCTTAATATCTATTTCAGGCGAATTAGAAATAAAAATTGAGAATCGATTAACTATGATTAAACTAATTAGAATATGAAAACTAATAATAAGGAAATAATCTAGGAATCCGAATTCGTTAAACAATAAACATAACAAGTAATCTAATTTCTTCTATTTTTATAACTTAACTATGATTTTGATCTCCCTTCCTTTTAATTTAGTAATTTTACAAGTACCGTGGACAAGTATAGATTATAAAAATATAAGGATTAACTATAATCCATCAAAACTTTTTCGAGTAAACATGAATTATGAAAAACTCATATCTTAACAGTAACATATCAAAATCTCTTAATTAATTTAAAATCATATACGAAATATAAAATGAAGGTATTTTAGATACGAAACATGAAGGTGAAATTAATTAAACATAAAAGCATAAATAATAGAAGACATAAAAAATATCGACATGAATAATTATTTAATTTGATCTTCATCCTAGATAAAAAAATTAGCTAGACATTAAACATAAAATAAATTAACTAAGATAAAGAAAAAGAAGTAGAAGATAAAAAATAAAATAAGAAAACCCCTTTATTAACGATCATCCAACGAGCGTACAATGAAGAAATAATTTATTTCACTTCTACTCCTAACCTAAAATAATAAATAAAAAATACCTAAAATCTAATCTCTCCAAATCTCTCTTGGTAATCCTCTATTTATAAGCATCAAGACTCGATTAATTCCTTCTAGGAGGAATTAACTTTCTAGTGATAATCAACTTCCTTCAAAGAGCTTCTAGATAGACATTCCTTTCTTTCATTGGATTTGACTTGCATATCAAGATTGTTCCACCTCCTTCCTTCTCCTTGTAGGAATCTTCTTGTTTCTTTCATTCCATGAATAGGAGCATTAAATATTATTTGATCACCAAGATTTTGACTTTATTGTAACAAAATATTAAATCTTACAAAACAAAATAAAACATATTAATTAAATTTAAATAAAATAATATAATAAAATGAACAGAATTATGGATAATAAATTATATGAATTATGTGTCTATCAAATACCTCATACCTAGCTTTTGCTTGTCCTCGAGTAAAATAAAAACAAAAACCAAAACTTCCCTTTTTTCGTAGGAAATACGATTGTATTTAGTATGTGCAACAAGCCTTTAAACCCCAAAGTTACCCAAGTGGATGAATTGTGTCTCGTGAGGGCGAGGGTTTGCAGTGAATATACTCACAAAATTCAAAATTCAAAATTCAAAATCTTTTTGAGTTTAACCAATTATGAAATTGAAAGAAAACTTCGAAGTATACATGGACATAATACATAAGTAAGATAAAATTCATAATCACTTTCACCTTATCAAACATACTCTATCTTCATTCTAGACATCATCCTCCATAAAATTAATTCCATGTGATGCAACTCTTAGTAGGGATTTTTACCATGAAAATCAAGTAAATTCATTTTTTTCTTTTTTTCTTGACTTGTGTAATGTCTTGTTTTCTTATCTTTCCAGAGTTGCCCATGTAGCGAGCGTTGGACCAATGACTTCTAAACTAGTTGGCTTTAGGGCACTAAGTATAGAGACGCTCTTAAGGATTTACTAACTCGAGTAACAAATGTCACAAAGTTAGACTAGTTAATCTGCTTATATCCATCACACTTTTCAGCGTGAATATCGATGCTTTCTGAGGCTTGGATACACAATTATATCATTCAATGGGCATTAAAGCAGTTTTTTATTTCTTTTTTTCCCTTTTTTTCTTTTAATTTTTTTTTGAAATTTTTGAACTCATAGTTTATACCCCTACAACTAAGAATCAATGCAAATGTGTAGCGTAAAAAATGCATATGAATTTTAATTTTATTCAAGATAATGTTCCAAACTAAGAATCATGAGTTTATACTAAGAAATTTCTTTTACTCATAGTTTATACTCTTACAACTAAGAATCACTTCAAATGTGTAGTGTAAAAAATGCATATGAATTTTAATTTTATTCAAGATGGTGTTTCGAACTAAGATTTTGTATATCATCAAAGGTTTAGGAGTTCTAAATCTTTTGATCTTATTCATGAGTATATACTCCACAGACATTTATTAGTTTTAATCCAACTCTTAACAAGTTATAAGCAAAAAATATCCATTTTTTTGTGTTTTTTAATTATATTTTCCTAAATGAAAAATAAAATCTAATACAATACAGTCAAACTCCCCCCATACATAAATAATACATTGTCAATGTATACAAATGAAGAATAGAGAATAAAGAAATGAAAGAATTGTACATTTATTCTACAAGACAATGTGGTGACAAAGAAAACAAATGTACATACCTACTAATTTATAAATCATAAAACACATGTAATGATAAAAGAGTGATACATATGGGCGAATGAGTGGTCTTTTCATGATTTTTCGAAGGTCTAGGAAATTGAAAATAGTCAGAATTTTCATCATAGTTATGCTTAAAGTCTACCTTAAGAAAATTTTCACTAACATGTTCAAAAGATGGAAGAATTGGTTCAAATGCATGTCCCCATTTTGTTGACTTATTTGTAGTGGATCTGAACATCTCATTAACGTAATCTAAATTTTCAGATTCATTCCAATTTTGGCGAAGTTGATTTAAGAAAAATCAATTAGATCATCTTCAATCATGAGTTTATATTCCTTAGTTTTTGGGTCATGGACTTTAATGGGTTGGTCCAAAAAATCATTAGGTGGTTTTATAAGAATAATTCTTTCAGGGTATAAAGTTTTAGGATTATAAATTTTTTCAACGGACTAATTAAATGTGACATGATCAATTTTAGGTATAGACTCGTAATTTTTAGACTCCTCAAATTCATTTGACATTGTGAATAATTGAATATAAGATTTTCATTTTTCTCATCATTTTCACAACCATTATGATTTTTAAAATTAACCTCAGAGTCATTAGAAAATTCACCCACCTCTTATTCATTTACTATGGTGACTAACTGACTCATTTGATTTTTAGACGAGATATAGCTTGATTCGTATTTTGCATAAAATTAAATTGAGTTTCCATTAAAACTTCCATAGTTTTCTCTAAGGTGTTGAATCTTTCCTCTTCTTTATTTGAAAATTCTTGTGGATATTGAGGTTCTGTATCCGAATATGGATATGGATAAGGGTTTTGATAAGTTGGAGAAAATTGATTTACTTGGCGTGCATTAAAGTTTTCATAGGGTTCTTGATTCTAAGAAAAATTATTATTCCAATTATAATAAGAGTGTATTATCTTTACACAAATCACAAAACAAATAGACAACTATGAATAAAAGTTGCTTAAAAAAAAGTAAATAATAACAAATAAAATAAAATCCTAATTATATGGTTAACCTAAATAAAAACGGTGCGAGTCTCTCCGTGAGTACAGTTATAATTGTTTTCAATTATGTCTTTAGAATTTATGTCTTAAATGACTTTTATGTAATGAGATCAAGATAATGGGAAATTGTAACCAAATTCTTAAATCAATGATATTGTACATATTTTATCACAGTTGTGCATGCCTTTAATTCAATTGACTTAAAATTCATTATTGAGTAAATCTATATATTTGGGTGAGGGTATTTATAATACAGAAAGTTCTGTCAAGAAAGAAGGTTGGGTCATCTAATTGTGCCTCGGTAAAGTTTTATTTTTATCGGAATGCCCCCTCTGATATGAGAATATTCTTATTATTGGTACTGTGGATTCTGAGGTGGAAGATTATTCTTATTACAAAATAATGGAATACTTATAAATAAGAGACTTAGTGTTGGAGTGGAAGATTTTAAATAGAAAGAGATGATACGTGAGCACCAAATCCGTCATAATTTATCCATGAAGTTGGGGCGTCACATGAACATTCTTGAATAACTGCATATTCTTGAAGCGTTTGCCTTTTGAACCACTTTTCTAGACACCAATAGTTTGATTAATTTAAAATTTAACTTCTTCTTAATGTCTCTTGTCCTAATTGAGCTCGAAATTCCTAGCGGTCAACGTCTACTTGATTTTATTAGGTCAAGATTATGCAAAATGCAAGTTGAGTTATTGGTGGGCCAAGGAAGGGTGATGTAATCCCCACCTTATATTGTTATGGGTTGTGCCCTTAAGTTAAATTTCAAATGAGAATGCACAAATAAAATTAAAAACTGTAAACAAATAAAGTGTTATAAAACTATGTGAATTACAAAAGAAGAAGAAATAAGACTTACCTCTTTCCTTTATATTTGACAAAAAATAAATAAAATAAAACTTAAACATAATGTGCTCTACGTGAGTGAATGCATGAATGCGGCAACTAGTTTCTAACTAACAATAAAAAGTAACAAAAATAAAACTATTTTTTATTTTTTATTTTGAGTTAATTAAGATATAAGATACCAAGAAAAGCGCAACAATAATCTTGTCTTTTTGCACCTTTGTTCCGCTTCGATAATCTTGAAATATATATATATATATATATATATATATATATATATATATTTAAGAGCTAAAAAAAATACTAATTCGAAGAAATAAAAATAAAGGAATAAAAAAATTTAAATTTAGTACCTAGCAACGATGCCAAAAACTTGATGTGATAAAATTAGTAATTGCAAGTGCACATTGTCAAATTGAAGAAACTGACAAGTATAAGTCGAACTTAAAGAGACTAGATTAATTTTAATATATTCTTAATATCTATTTCAGGCGAGTTAGAAATAAAGATTGAGAATCGATTAATTATAATTAAAATAATTAGAATATGAAAACTAATAATAAGGAAATAATCTAGGAATCCGAATCCGTTAAACAATAAATATAACATGTAATCTAATTTCTTCTATTTTTATAACTTAATTATGGTTTTGATATCCCTTCATTTTAATTTAGTAATTTTAAAAGTAACGTGGACAAGTATAGATTATAAAAATATAAGGATGAACTATAATCCATCAAAACTATTTCGAGCAAACATAGATTATGAAAAACTCATATCTTAACAATAACCTATCAAAACCTCTTAATTAATTTAAAATTATATACGAAATATAAAATGATGGTAGTTTAATAACGAAACATAGAGACAAAATCAATTAAACATAAAAACATAAATAATAGAAAAGATAAAAAATATTGACATGAATAATTATTTAATTTCATCTTCATGCTAGATATAAAAAAATTAGCTAGACATTAAAAATAAAATAAATTAATAAGATAGAGAAAAGGAAGTAAAAGTTAAAAAATAAAATAAGAAAACTCCCTTTTATTAACGATCATCCAACGAACGTACAATGAAAAAATAATTTATTTCACTCCTACTCCTAACCTAAAATAATATATAAAAAATACCTAAAATCTAATCTCTCTAAATCTCTCTTGGTAATCCTACATTTATAGACATCAAAGCTCAATTAATTCCTTCAGGAATTAACTTCTTAATGGCAATCAACTTCTTTTAAAGAGATTTTTTAGATAGACTTTCCTTTCCATCTTTGTATTTGACTTGCATATAAAATTGTTACACTTTCTTCCTTCTCCTTGTATGAATCTTCTTGTTTCTTTCCTTCCATGAATAGGAGCATTAAATATTAATTGATCACCAAGATTTTGACTTTATTGCAACAAAATATTAAATTGTACAAAACAAAATAAAACATATTAATTAAATAAACTAATATAATAAAAGGAACAAAATTAGGGATAATAAAATTATAAAATGTATAAATTATGTGTCTATCAACTAACTTTTTTTAGATGTGGCAAACACTTGTTAGATTGGCTTATCATGGGTTAAGATGACCCAAGTTGATGTTATTGGGGTGTGCATTAAGCCTTATTCTAGCATCTAGACTCGTTTGGGCCGAATTGTTACAAATAGTATAAGAGTCGACTCAAAAGCTAGGATTGGGTTATTTGATCCGCAGGCGCCCATTCCAAGGAAATCAAAAATAGGAAAAACTCCACAACTAAAATTCCATTACTCGTTAGCAGCATATCCAAGTATTTCTTTCACATAGCTAGAAACGGGGCCTCTGTTTCTTATATGCTGCCCAACTCTATCAAGAAATTGGAGTTCCCATCGATCTCTTTCTACTGGGCTCCACTCAGGGTGGGTTCCAAGCTTGTTCCGCTTGGCGCCAAGAGAGTCGATAAAGACTTCTTGAGGATTGTAAGTTTCGGCAGCATTTTGGGCCTAGCCAAGATGCTCAGAAAGTAAATGTTGAAACAGAGAATCAGTTCCCGGATCCGGAGATCCCTTTTCTTGAACTCGAGTAATCGATTATACTCGCTTTGAGAGGAAGCTTGATCAAGGGTTGTTGCAGGTGGCGACATGAATGTAGCTCGTATTATCCCACAAAGGCCAAGGTGTTTGAGGTGGGGACACGAATGTTGTTGGTATTATTCAACAATGGCTATAGAAGAAGTTTTTGGGCTTTGAGCAATTTGATTGGATTGGACCTGACATAGACATTAGAAATAAGTGGAGGAGATTGTAATACTCAAGTATCACATTTAAACGTAAATTTTGTTAGTGTCAACAAGATGTAACTATTGATGTAGGTTGTATTTAAGGTCATTTATTTCTAGGAAATAACTAGAAAATAAATGGAAAGCTACAATTAGGGTGGATCTCCGCTCTCCACTATCTCTAGGATCCTCAACAGCAGAAGAGTAGAGTTGATCGCAATCAAATTTTAAGACTCAAAATAATTTTCGGTGTATCTGTAAAGATTCTTACGATTATGTCATATTTATAGAGAACAAAATCCTATTTGAATTTGGGCCTAATAAAATAACTACCAACTTCAAATAGCGCAATAAATAAAAAAGCAATAAAAACAATAACTACCAGTATAATAAATAAAAAATCTAAACTAATAAATAACAAATAAAATCATCCCACATCGACGATGATGCACGAATCGATTCCCATTAAAACTCTACTACATATAGTACAGACAGTTGTGATTTTTTGGGTGGAATTACGCGGACCAATATTACCGAAGTTGGATGTGGACTGAGCCTTATTCTAGGCTCGTTTTGGACCAGGTAGTTACAAAGTCACCACAGAAAATTCTGTTATATGTATATGTTTGGATTCTCATGATCTTTTTATGCATTGCTGAATTGTTTAGAGTTGTGGAGTGCCTTGTTATTTTTATTAATGCTACATGGAGATGGGTTGTTGAGTGCCCTTGTTTTGTTTTATTCATTGAGGTTTGCTTTGTCTTACTTCCCTTGGCAGATTTCTACAGTTCAGGCAGAGTGATGGTGAAATTTTCATGGCGTCGATGTTTGCTATTCTAGAGGATATTTGAGGCGAGAGATATGTGATGATTTTACTGCAATTGTAAACGTTTTTTGCGATTCCCTGGTGGTGCTTTTTTTATGTTATGTTACGTACTTGCATGTAAAAAAGAATGTGAAGATAACAGATTTTTTGTCATTTTTAGATAAGAGTAAATTACAAAAATTCACTGATAGTTTACAGTGACAAGCTTACCAAAGCACAGACGACATGAATAATTATTTATTATATTATTGAATATTAGAATATTTAATTAAAATTTTGAAAAATAGTTATAGTTATTAAATTATTTAATATTATTTGAATAATAAATTATTGAATTATATATTATATATTATAAGTTTTTTTGATCAATTATTCAGTTATACTTTTGAATGCAATGCAGATTTATTAAGTTATGATTATGAGAAAATACTTATTTTATTTTTATATAAGTTTGTAATATAATTTTATATTAGTGTTTATATTGATAAAATTTACTTGAAATTCTAATATGATTTAACTATAATAAGCTTATAATAGTTGTGATGGGTTAAATGATAATGTTCTTCCCATGACCTGAGATATTTATGAAATATATAATCCTCGTGTATTTAATAGGACTATTTGACATAATATAATATGTGATATTGTCTTAATTAATTACATAAAATTGTGATTTTTTTTTTGTAATAAAATTGATAAAATCAAAAACAATCTTTTTCCTAAAAGTTACTTTTTCTATTAAAGATTGGTTATATTTCTTTTGAATATTTTATAAATTTGGACAATATATATTTAATTATTATAAATTTGGAAAATATATATTTAATTATTATAAATTTGTATAGTACTTGTATTAATTTGAATAGGAAAAAACAAAAGATCTCCTTTTTCTGTTTCTATTAGAAATATGAATAATTTTAAACTTAGATGGTACTCATATGTTAATATGAATTAGGAAAGCTGAATCAAAAATTGGTAAAACAAAACCAAATTAATATTTTTAATTATATGGTTAATTTGTGCTTAACCACTAGTCTCACTAGTAGTTTAGAAATCTACACAAGAAGCCACCTTTAGTTTCACTTTTTGTTCACAGCCGTACTTATTAATATTTTATAGTTTCACTTTGCTTGTGAAGACGCTTTTACCGTTTATAAAAGCAATAAAAAAATAATAAAGTATATTAACAAAATCAATAAATTGCCCATTTATAAAATAAACAAATAATCTTATAAATAAAGAAGAAGCCCGTTTTTTGAAAATATAAATAAATAATGTTATCAAAATGAAAAATAAAAACAAATACAATAATTTCCATTTATAAAATAAAGAAATAATGTTAGCAATCAATAAAAATAGAACAAAAACAATAAATTATTATTTTTTTGTTAAATAAAGAAATAACGTTATAAACATGAAAAGAAAAAAGAACTAAAACCAATAAATTATCCCATTATAAACAACAAATAATGTTATAGAAAGAAAAAAGACAAAAAGGAACTAAATCAATAACTTGTTCAGTCATAACATAAATTTTGTATAAAATAGAAAAATAAAATTAAAAATTAAAAAAAACAAAAACATTATCATTTACCACCATTGGTAGCCATAGCTATCTGAATGATTAAGACGGCCCGTGAAGACTGAAGTCATCTCAAAAAACTGAACTTTTTGAATTTGTGATGGATTTGAGCCATCATAAAAAACTACTATCCATTCCATTCCAAATTATATGATAATTATTAACTTTTAAAAATTAATTTGGGACATTTTTAAATTTAAAATGAAAATCACTCATTAAAAATTTTGTAACAATTAAACTAGCAACATTTTTTAAAATAATTTATAATATTCACTATTGTATTAATTAAAATTAAATAATCTCTGCATATTTTGAACTTAAAAATCTAGTCAACTTTAAAAAGTTAGCAATGATTAAATAATATAAAACCGATGAAGTATATTTTTGTTGGTGTATAAAAATTGTCGCATTATTTCTTCTCCGATGACAACCATTTTTTAACAAAGGGAGCATCTAAAGTGCCCCTTACTCAAAATGTGAAAAACGATGTTTGGCAAGTAGGAAAATATAGTTAAATGAAAGGATTTTTGCAACAAATTATCAATGCCACTTTAATGAATTTCCTTTCGAAAGTGCAAGTTGGAAGAGGGAGAATTTAGTGAGATTTTAGAAAGACTACTTTTTGATAGACATTGCAGAGGAAATTTTTTTCAGAGAATTTCGGTGCATTCCTAATCATATCAAATGAAATCTAAGACTAGAATCAGCATTCCATTCCGCACTCATTCCTTTCCAACAAAAACACCCAATTAATTTCAATTCACTACTTAATACTAAATCCTATAATTCATTGAATTCCTAATTGTTAGACGTTCTTCACACAATCACATTTTAACACTAATGGAATACGAATTTATCAAAAATTAAGCTTTAGTTTAAACAAAATGTGTGCGGGGGTGGGTGTGGGGGTGGGGGTGGGGTGGGGTGGGGGGGGGGGTTTTCACCCCATAGTTCAACTAAACATGCTACTTGCCCATAGTATGCATTACTGGGATTACAGTATCCCTAAAGTAATCGGTATAACTAGTATTAGGCGACTGTCTAGGCAGTTTTCAAAACTGGAGGTTGGGATGTTCTTAAAACTTTATCAGAAACCTTAACAGTGATGGGGAAAATTAGATCGACCCTGCCTCAGTGGGACAACGACAGCACATCAAAAGCTAGAGGCTTGGAAAATTTGAAGAAAAAAAATACCAGTAAAAGGAACACCAAGCTATACCAGAAAATAAGTTATATTTATAAGGTTTGATACAGATGTGCCTGAAACAAACACCATTTTCCTTTCCAAGGTGTGAGCTAATGTCATCAATACTCGAATGTTAAGGGCCCGCATTAGCATGAGGCCCGAGCCTTTTGTGCATGAGATCAACCTGAAAACCTGTTTTACAAGTTTCAGTTTATTAAAACATCATAATTGCAATTAACCAATAAAAAAAATAACAAACAGTTTATCAGGGAGGAAACAAAACAGGTATTTTTGATATAGATTTAGCAAAATTCCATGGACAATTGGCTTTTTGGTCACTGTACTAGGGCTTGATTTTCATTGTGGTTGCCAAAACTTTTTTTGTTACAATCGCGTAATTATACTCTAAAATAATTATCAAATGGGCATTACTTACTATTTCCGTCCAAAAAACGGACAGGAGTGCTGACTGTACATAATTACCAATCGGAAGTTAGTGACATTACTTTGACAGGTGGCATAATAATACTCAAGTGTTAAAAAAATCATTTTATAATTATTTAAATTACTTTATTAAGTTAAGAGTGCTTAAATATAATAAAACATTACATTTTAAAATTTAAAGATCATGGACGAGAATTTGCCGATTTTAATTCCTCCGCAAATTCTCTCGCCGGCAACTTTCCTTCCAAAATGACGCACCACCATTATCACCGCCTCCAGTTCTTCACTTCTTCATCCAATGATTTTCTCTCGTATTCTATCTCCTCCAAAATGGCCTCACATCTACACATCGACATCAAAAACCCATCCTTCCCCTCAACACCCCACCGAAACTCGAATCGGAGTTCTCCCACCACGGCCCTACCGTTGCCCGGATCAACAACGGTAGCTTCGGCTCTTGCCCAGCTTCCGTACTCAACGCCCAACAACACCATCAGCTCCAATTCCTCCGACAATCTTAAAATTCCTTCCCCTATCCGACGGAAGACCTTGGTGTGATCGCTGCAATCGTTCCTTGTTCCCGTCAAAAATTAGAATTGAGAAGCGATCATAAATGTGTTGTAAGGCCTAGCTCACCCCTTAAAAGAAATAAGTGGCATTCTAGCAAGTCTAACCCCCATTTCATTTCTCTCCAATTTCAAAACCCTTTTATTTCTCTCTCCAAAATCGAAACCCAATTTGATTCGATATCTATTTGTGGTACATCGATCTGATATGGACAAAATCTCTAGCCACCATCGACGACATGTCTAAACTTTCCATTCTCTCTCAATCTCTTTCCTCCTAAAATGATCAGAAGCCCTATTTCGTTACAAAGGGGAAAAAAATAGGTATAATTTGTATACAAACACGAGTAACAGAAAGAAAGAAATTATTTTTTTATTATTTAAAAATTATTATTATTATTATTTTAAAATTATTATTATTATTTAAAAAATAATATTGTTATATTGAAATTATTATTATTATTTAAAAAATATTATTATTATTTAAAAATTATTAATATTGTTATTATTATTTAAAAATTATTATTATTATTATTATTATTATTAATACACATGACAAAGCATATATGTACATATCAGCATTTCAAAATCACGTGATATGTACAGACAGTCAGCACTTCCGTCTGTTTTTTAGACGGAAATCGTAAATAATGACCATTTGGTAATTATTTTAGAGTATAATTACGCGATTGTAACAAAAAAAAATTTCGGTAACCACAATGAAAATAGGATCCTGGTACACTAACCAAAAAGTCAATTCTCCAAAATTCCATAACATAGGATGGAAACAATATAAGATTTCTAAAGAGCAGTGAAACGTAAGACTTGCAAATTGAAGAAGAGAGAAGTTGACTAAAGGACAAAGATTTACACACTTTTCGACACCTAGGTAAAAAAAATATAACTAAGAGACTTACGAAGGGCAGGAAGGAACATAAAAAGCACAAACAATTGAAGTAACACTAATACTCCAAATGACTTCCCCCTCCCTCCTTCCAAAGAACACAAAAAATAGTTTGCTAATCTGCCACTACTTTCTGGGGTCGAAAGAGAAAAGGAGAAGTAAAAGACATAACATGTTGCAACCAAGTATACTACACAAAATGCCCCCCAAATACTCCCCTGTTCCTCAGAATTGCTCTCCTTGTGCAAATGCTCTATGATAAGGCACTGATCCACAAACCTCTTCCCTCTCTTAAATTATCGTGCAAAAACCACCATGAAATCGAATTGAAGAAAAGAAAAGGTCTAAACCTTACATAAAACAGAACAACATAAAGGGCAGCTCCACTTGCATATAAAAGAAATCATGAGATATTTCGCTTTTGATTTCACAATATTTCAAGAGGAAATCTTAAATTGTGACTGTAAATTTATTAAAATGTCTGAACAAGATGTGTGGGGATGAAAACACTATATAACATCAATTCATTCATTTCTTCTCATTAACCAAAATGAATGAATTCTCAACCCTCACATCGGGCGGGCACAGGGAGGAGACCAAAGATATATAAACCACCTTAATTCAATTAGAAATCATCCTTGTAATCTTCAACATATCCTTACTCAACAGAACTTCGGTTGTAGGACGATAGAAATAATGAACCACAGGTAGCTCAAGTGCTGTAAGCACAAAGATACAAATGGACATGAGATCGATGATAAAAGAAGAATGTGAGAAAGAATTCGCTTTTCACTCCCACCTAACTGTGCAAATGATTTGCAGGTTCCCCTTAAGGCAAGAAGGATACCAAAAATTCTAAAAAAATTATGTTCTCCACAAATGCACTCCATACAGTAGAATATAATGTTCAAGAATCCCACATATCTCCAATCCCTACATGGACAGTTTTATACTATACAGAAACACAGGTTAATCATTAAATGATCATGTGACATACAAAACCCTCTCGCGCCAGTGTGAACAACTGTTTGAATTTGCTTGAATTATAAGCTATTCAAAAATAGTACGAACTAGTGAATGACATGATTCGTCTCAAAACCTTAAATTTCAAGGGACTAGAACATTCCTCATAAGAATGATCAATAGATACCTGACAAGTTAAGACTGCATGTACATCCATGCAGACAATATATAACAGACAAGCTTGTAAGATATGAGAGGATATAGAAGATTTAAAAATAAAAATGAAAGGAGATGCAGGACAATAATGAAACATTTAGTACCAAGATATAAAACCTCACCTCCAAAATACAGGTTGAAACTTCCTCTCCCAGCACCATAACCAAAACAGAGCACAATGTTACAGTAGACTCTTGTTATTCAAAGCATGCCAGAAACAACCGGAGAAGATATATTTGATGTCAAGAGTGTTCCGCGAAACCCTTCCTCGGTTTTTTGCACCTCCATCTTCTGGTCAGAAAGCTCATCTGCAGAAAATTAACATTAGACAGGATCAATGTATGCTTGAATGAATGTGTGCTATTTTAGTTAATGGATCATTGACTGTATGTATGCTTGATCTCGCAGATACAACTAAACTCAACAGCGCCTTTTTCACAAACTAGTGGGGTTGGCAAATATATCCCATATGTAAGAATAAAAGTAGAAACACAATTAAGAAAATAATAAAAAGATAAAACAGTTTCTTCTTTTAAGTTTAATATAAGGAGAGGGGAAAGGAACAGAAAACAATAAAATGATGGAAACACCCAACTCGACATCCATATGAAAACTGCACTTCTCCACTCACTCCTATCAAGTCATGTCCTCAGTTATATTCCGCTCCTTTAAGTCTCCTTTTACGATGCCCGCAATTAATTTTGGATCAACCTCCCCCTCTTCTTATATCTTTTTCCTGATGAAAGCTCCTCTTATCATCAGTGCAATCACAAACCAAATATGACCATATCATCTCAACAAATGTTCCCTCATCTTCTCTCAAACATTCTGACGCAACCTTATTTCGAATATCCTCATGTTTTATCCTCATTCCAACCTTGTATGGAGAAACGTCACATTCTCATCTCAGCTCAGAGCAAGGATTCGAATGCAGGGATTTTAGGTGCACGAAACGGGGATATAGAAGTTCACCAAATTAGAAAAATGGAGACCCGGGTGCGGGGGATACGACACATTTTATGTTCATATATATATATATATATATATATATACACGGTAATGATCCATAGTATGTATTTGCTATGGATCTTTATAGACATACACCGTCTATAATATTGAAAACAAGAAGGAACGGACATGAATAAAAACTGAAAATCGATATCCGCTACTAATAGTAACTGACGGAAAAAAAAATACTTAGCGTCCACTACTAAACGTTAATCAGAATAAGAGTTTGACTTATTAACAAGGGTTTATTAACTAAGGTTTAGGATTTATTAACTAGAGGTTAGGGTTTATTAACTAGGGTTTACAAATAAGGGTTTATGGTTTATTAATCAAGGTTTAAGGATTATTAAAGTTGAGAAAGTACAAGTTGCGGATACATAATTGTACGCCCTAAACCTTGGTTAATAAATTATAAACCCTGATTAATAAACCTTAAACTCTGGTTAATAAACCCTAAACATTTAATGGTAAAGTCAAACCCAATAGTAGCAGACGCTTAGTATTTTTTTTATTGTCTGTTACTAATAGTAGCGAACGTCGATTTTTAGTTTCTAATCTTAGTCGTTCATTTATATTTTCAATGATATAGATGATGTATGCCTTATAAGTATGCATAGCAAATACATGCTATGAATCATTACTCATATATATATATATATATCATAGTTGTCAAGTAGTAAAGTCAAGTTGAGTTGGTGGCGGGGAGCTTAATCGACTAGTCGACTAAGCGCACGACTAGTCGACCAAGCGCACGACTAGTCATTTGCTACGTACAATTTATACATGTATATATATATATATATATATATATATATATACGGTTCGGATCTTAAACTTACCTCTTATCTAACATACGTTACATAACACCCTTTAGCGACAGACCGGACGATGATTCGGTCCGTCGCTATATATAGAACCGTCGTCTTAGCTTTTAACGACTGACAACATATAGCGACGGACCGAATTATCGCTCGGTCCGTCGCTAAAGGGGGGTATGCAAGGTATGATAGATAAGGAGTAAACTTAAAATCCGGGCCGTATATATATAATATATATATATATATATAGGGGAGCGATCCATAGCATCTATATGCTATGGGATAAAAAGTGGCATATAGTCCCTAATCCGTCCGTTTTATTGATGAAAGGCTGCGATTTGAAGTTCTAATTACCCGTCCGCTAGTATTACTAGCGGATGTAATTAGTAAAAATTCCGGACCCTTATGCCCCTCGTGAGTGAAATTTTCCAGCCAAAAGAATATGGTCCGCTAGTATTACTAGCAGATAGAAGACCGTAGGTGCATACTAGCTGACAGGCACCTTGCAGCCACTATTATCACAATTTTTTTCTCTGTCACAGAACTGCATATCATTGAAGCATTTAACCCTATAAAAATACATATGGAAAGAACAGAAATTAAAGAAATTATTGCCGGACCTCATATGGAGCAAGGTGCAACCCAGACTTCAGTTGGCTCGTAAGTTCACTAAAGTTACCTTGTATTTGATCAATAGAAAAATTCAAGGTGAAGTTAAAAAGAATCTGCACTTTTTGCAGAAGAAAAGCACTCTGAGGAGGAATAAGAGCAATGTCTCCAACAAATTTTAGCACATCAAAAGAAAATGGATCCCCAAACAAAGATGCAGTTAAGCGGAGAGATGATTGGCGTAGATACAAAAGAGGCCCGTATTAAACTAATAGAAGCTGAAGAAATTCTAGAACCTTTAACATCAGGATCAACCCCAAAAACAACCTTTGTTATATTTGATCCAGCCAAAGGCTTTAGAGATAAAATTTTCACCTGTTTGGAAAGTGGAACAAACAATTAGACAAAAAGAAAAATAGGAATAGGCCAGACGAGAGAGAAAGAGAGAGATAATATACTTTAGTGGTGGGAACACCTATTTCATCAAAAATGTCATCCTCGAGTTGCAAAATATGCACCTCCAGCAAAGAAACCGGCTTTTCAATCATGAAAGCTGCTATTATATAATGATCTGAAGATTCAACTTTGTCAATTGCTTAAAAAGAGGCCCGTATTAAACTAATAGAAGCTACTGTCTATCCGCTAGTAATACTAGCGGACCATATTCTTTTGGCTGGAAAATTTCACTCACGAGGGGCATAAGGGTCCGGAATTTTTACTAATTACATCCGCTAGTAATACTAGCGGACGGGTAGTTAGAACTTCAAATCGCAACCTTTCATCAATAAAACGGACGGATTAGGTCCTATATGCCACTTTTTATCCCATAGCATATAGATGCTATGGATCGCTCCCCATATATATATATATATATATATATATATATATATATACGCACGCACACACACACACACACACAGAACGGATCTTAAGCACACCTCCTAAATAGCATACCTTTATTAAAACTACGTCGTTTTGAAGATTTTTTTTAAAAAAATAAAATAATATTAAAAGAGAGTGGTCCCACCTGCTTTCCTTTTATTTATAAAAATGCCACTTGCGGCCCCACTTGTTTTTTAAAGAATCTCCAAAAACGACGTAGTTTTAATAAAGGTATGTTATTTAAGATGTATGTTTTAGATCCGTCATCTATATGTATATATATATACATGTGACATTATTATTTCATAAAATTCAACACTATCAAATACTATAAGAAACACAAATATATTAATATTCCACAACCAAAATCGTATTAAAAAAAAAACAAAGCCAGTTATTGTTCATTACAATTCAAATAAGTACCAAATAGCAATAAACAAAAGTAAACTAACGAATTTTTCATATAACAAAAGATGAAACTAAGAACATAAAGCTAAAGAGTTATCTAAGTTAAAAGGGAAAGACTCCACTCTAGAAAGAAAAAAAAGGCCAAAAACCAATAACCAATAACCAACAACCATACAATCTAATTGATACTTGCTGGTGGAATTAAAAAAAAACAGTAAACAACCACCACACAATACTATGCATTAAACTTAATACATGCATGTCCATTAGAAAAGCAACTAGCAAAAAAAAGGCCAAAAAACAAACCACCACACAATATGCTACTTGCTGGTGAAATTAAAAAAAAAAAAAGTCAACATTGAACAACCACATGATACTCGCTGGCAGTAAAGAGAAGAAAAAGTAAGAAGAAAGAAAGAGAAAAAGAAGTAAAGAAGTAGCGGGAAGAATAAGGAAGAAGAAAAAGTAGCAGCAGAAAGAAGAAGAAAATTACTTACCTGTAATTTTCCGATGTCGCTGGTTCTTGACAAAGTTGCCGAAGCCTGGTACTCTCTCGACTTTAAGGTTTAACAAGTTAGGGATTTGGTCGTGACTTTTGTTGTTTTCTTTATTTTTAAAAAAAGCCCCAAATTGTTGTTCAGGTCGACTTGGGTAGCTAGTAACTGACTAATACAAAGTCGATCAACTTCGGCCCATGTTGTCCTTGTCGTCCCTTAGTCGCCCAAAGCGCCAACTTGTCGAGCTGAGCGCGCGACTTGGAAGCCTACTAGTAAAGCGTCGGGACGACTTGCCCCATCCCGAGCGACTTGACGACTAAGAGTTGTTTAGGCGAGAACTTGATAAGCATGATATATATATATATATATAACATTCACAAAACTAAATACTTCAAGCAAATGCAACATAATTTATTGCCAGCCACACATTTAATTCATTAATTGCCACTTGCCATTTGTCACATTCAGTAAAATAAAAACAGAAAAAAGAAAGAAAATAAAATTCAATATTCAGTTTCAGTACATAAATAAGTACATAACATAACCCAAGCAGTCCAACCTGCCCAACCAGAAGAACAAAAGAAGAAAAATAAGAAAAAAAAGTTGGTGATCTGCAGAACGAAGAAAGAGACGGAAAGAGCGAAGAAAGAGATAAAAAGAAAGAGAAGAAGAAAGAGAGGACTTACCTGTAGAGCGATGTCACCCAAGCCGCAGATCTTCTCTCCCTCGATCTGCTTCTTCCTAAAAGGTAAGCCCCTAATCCCCTTTTGTGAAGTTAATTTTCTCTTCTTTTTCCCTCAATAATTACCAAGTGTGCAACTGCCGCAACCCCATTGGAAACGCACCCAATACGGGGACACGGCTAATGCTGCTCCCCGTACTTATCCAAGCTGCACCCCCCCACCCCGCACCCCTGACGAACCCAGTGCGCAGTGCGGCAGGGGGTAGGCGCAACCCTGCTTCTTAGCATTTCAGTAAACTCTCACCTAATGCACATGTTACTTCTCCATATAGAATTGTTGGCCTCAACACTATCCTATGGAGAAGCTCATAAACAACTCTTAATGTCTCCTATTTTGAAGTGAAAATTATTGCAAAAAAATGTGCATTCCGGCCAATCCAATAGACTGATCTAATGTCAACACACTTGTATTTAGAAGTCTTAATTGTATTATCTTTATGCAATCGTGTTTAAAATACTAACATATTTTGGATTGTCATACCAGTCCATTTCAGTAAAATTATCTACTGGGATAATTCTTCATTTCATTTCTGTTTTACATTTACAACTAAATTAAACAAACCTGTGGATGTGAACCGCATAGGTAATATATGAGTAATCCGTACCTAAGATGTACTACAAAGAATCTTGCAAAAGTTAATCATATGTCACACATCCCATTACCTGCAATATCACGATTCTCATGGATTTCTGAATCTTTCACCCATAGAAGATCTCCAGGGAAAATATTCATGTCAGCAAGAGTAGCGGTTTCTACATCAATGATTTTGGAACCTTTGTGAAGTATCTGGTTTTCCTTAACAACCTGCAGAAGTCAAGTGAGTTAGAGGATATCACAGATCATCTATTTACAGATAAAGAGAGTTGGAAAAGGGAACCATACATATCATTTAGCTATCAGAACACTGATGTATTACTGCATTTTTCCTTTTATGTAATAAAATTATATTATGCCTGACTGGCTGAATCTCATCTTATTTATGACAATTATTAAGTGAGCAAAAGAAGCTATATAAAATTTTCATCATATGAAAGCCAAACAATCATCACTGAGTTTGCTGTCATATGCTAACTGTAAAAGCACCTTAAGCACAAATACACAACATAAAAATTTAAATCTACCAGAACTAACAAAGAAACAGCAGCAATACATTTGCTTGTGTCATAGAGTATCGTTGACTAGCAGCCTATCACATATGAGAATCTCGAAAAGACCTAAGCTAATCAAGCACCTACATAATTAATCCAATTCCTCAGAACCGATAATGAATATTCTTCTACTTTTCTTTTATAAATTTATTTAATGCAGATGCACTTATCATGATGCCCGCTTGGCTTCTATCACTCAAGCATCCCCTTGGGCAGTGGCGGACCTAGTATACATATAGTTAGGCAAGCCTAAACTAGCTTTTTTAAAATATTTTTTTTGTGCGTATATATATATATATATAAACACATATAGTGTAGTGTGATAAAAGTTTTTTTTAAGTGATTTGATAAGAAAACAAACTTTTAAATTATTTTGTTAGTTTTGGAGAAAAACATAAAAACTTAGGTGGTGTTTGATAAAACTAACTAATTAAGATCTGAATGGTTAGTATATCTAATAAATTAGATCGTCTAAGTGAAATAGCATATGTACTTAAAAAGTTGTTTGGTAACTAAAAAGTATAAAACATCTGAATGACTTTAAATTTAAAAATATCAATTTTAAATTTAAAAATAGCTCAAATTGACTTTTCAAAAATCAATATTGATCTTAAAATTTGGAATGGAGGGAGTGCAATATTTATAGATGTTTCATAGATTTAAATTTTTCATTAAGAGGCAACTCTTAATGATTTGAATTTATATCTTATACTTACCAATTAAGAGACGATAAGAGGCAAACAAAATTTTACCAAACAATTTTACCCTCTTACCGAATCAAATGTGAAGTTGTCAAGAGATATTAAGAGGTAAACAAACACCACCTTAAATTAGTTGTCTATCCCAGGCCTCTAGGATTGAAATGTATCTCTAGAGTTAAATGGTAATAATATAGGTTCTCAGAAAACAATTAGGATAGGAAAAAATAATAGAAATTTTGGAAGTCTTCTTTTGTGGTGTTTGCGAGTTTATAAAAGAAAAAAATAAACTTTTAAATATAAATTACCATCCTTGTATTAAATCTTCTTGTGACTGTATATAAGGGGTAATGTAAAGACTACAAAAGATTTTAGAAAGTCTTTATTTTTTTTCCTCCAAATCTTTTCATTTTAGGACAAAGGACTTTGGCAAGAAGACTTAGAAAAGTAACCAAATTTTCTGTTTATTTCTTCTCTTATTTGTCCCTTAAAAAACTCTCAATCAAACAAGATAAATGGATAGAAAACATAAGTTTTCCATCCCCTTTTTTTTCTTTTCCGACTATTTTAAAACTCATAATCAATATGAACAAAATATAATTTACTATCATTTCTAGCATAACACTTCAACTACTAAATTTAAGTAATATTAATGTTACACGTGAGAATAAAATTATTCTCAAAAGTTATCGTTTTAAAATGTATCTCAAATTTTGGAATGATGGTAGTATATTGGATTTTAATTATCAAATGTAACAAATAGTCCATGAAATTAAATAAAGGACTAATCAAGGGATACAATAGTACCTAATGGCATTATGTTAGTAAATAGTCCTATCTCATCCATAATTTTGGCAAACAAACATAGCCTTAAGATTAATCAGCCTATTTCAACCAGTTATCAAGCAGTTTTGCAACCATAGAGTTCAGAGTTGCAGAAATAAGATTTCTCAGAAAACAAGGTACTCCATTTTCAAGTTCCAAATTGCATATCATTTTCCTTTTGTAGAATTGGTAACTGGACCAGTCAACACAAGGATGATTGTGGGCATCATAGAAATATACAAGTTGCTAATGTAGACACATGTATCTTCAACTTAGACATGATTGCAAGTCTGGAACTCCTCAACAGTTTAAACCCTTAATTCCATCATAACTAGATGTTGGATAATATAAATTACCGGAGAGCATCATTCACATATAAATATTGCTAGTATATATACATCTTCTTTCTAAAGAACGGATGCAACATACATATCCAGTTGAAACATGGCTTCGATACTTCCTAATACATTGTGTATATGAAATTATGAGAAGTAAGAATATAAACCCTCACTCTCTGCTCAACTCACAACCATTATCTCCTAATCTTACAGCGAGGTGCTTATAGATTTTCGGGATAAGGATTCATTAAGATGCGGGTGCACAGATACAACAGAATGAATGAAAAAAATTTAACCCAGCAACTGCTATTGATTATTTTGTTTTAGTAATTAATTATTCGAGGTTTCCTTTTGCCTTGTTTTTTTTGGTTAAATCTCCAATTGCAGTTATTTTAGTGATACAAATTATTGTTATTTTTTCTCAAGTGTTCAACTTCGCACCAATATCACGAAATGTCCGGACAATAACAAACTTATAAAATAAAATCACAAAGATTTAGTTATGGCTCTATTAAATTGATAGCATACCCCAAAGGATTCCCATATCATCATTTTCAATTGGTAGATGGATGTTGACCCAGAAACCTTGAAATTTGTAGAATTTCCGAAAGTAGTTTTACGAGAGCGCTTGGAAGTTCTACGACTTGGCTCTACACCGTTCCCAGATGCTACTAAAATTGATTTTGGAGGTTCCTTGCCACGAACAAGACATACACATATATCCTCATTGTAATAATTAAGCTTCCTCACTAACTCACAGCTTTCTCTATCCCCAATGCAATCCTCACAGACCTGCATATAAGAGAGACTAGATAATTACTATTGCCAATCAACTGCTTCTGATAAAGTAAGGTTTAAAAAAAAAGGAATCTTCTAGTCCCCACCTTGACAATGAAGGGTGTGTTTTGTAATTTTTAGCACAGGAAAAAAAAACAGTGAACAAGCTCAGAGCATCATAAGAAAATATGGCCACATCATTTGGGGAAAAGTTCATATCTTCATTTAAATTTTGAGTGCATGATCTTAATTATAATATCGGCACTTCTCATCTTTTGATAATGTGCTTACACCAGATAGTATCAATAAAAGTCAATTTTCTTCATGTTGTTTCTCAAGTTTTCCTAATCCTCTGATATAATCTATAACTCACACCTGATCTTAAAATAGTATATGTACTTTTCATGTTGCAATAATTTGTTTAGACCAGATAGTATCATCAAACTTTAAGCTTTCCTCGACTTGTTTCTCCCATTTTTTGTATCCTCTCTGATGCAACTGATGAGATTTTCCTTTTATTTCAAAGGTAAATATTTATTAAAAACCATAAAAACGGGGCGGGAGCCCTTGTAGACACGGGGTGTAAAAAGGCAAAAAATAAACACCAAAAATCACTCCCACTCACCATATCAACAATTTTTTAATATCCAATATTAAATATACCACATACCAACAACGCAAAACCGCAGTAAAAAAATTATACAAGAAAATCATTGGACCCAAAACAAATAATCATACCATACTCCTAAATTCCTAACCCAAATTCCCTAAATAATCAAACAAAATAAATTGTAGCCCCAAATATTTTTCTTTCGCCCAAAAAAATGAAGCAAGCTCAAAGCAAGAAATCCAGGTTATGCACATTTGGTCTTTCCAAACTCAAAGCGTCTGCAATTCCTCTCCCTCCACAAGGCCCACCACAAACAATGAGAAAATACAGCCCGCCTTCCTTCTCAACTTGACAATCCCCCAAGCTTGCATAAAGATACCACGGAGTTTTGCAAATACCAATGTTCTAAAAGGCGGGAGGCGCCCGGCAGAGAGGAGCCTAGCGCCTAGGGGGCCTGCGTGGGGCCTAGGCGGAATTTTTTATTTTAAGCTAATTTTAATATTTTATCTTACATTTATCCAAACAAAACAATAATATAAAGTAAAATAATCTATAATAAAGATAATAAAGACATTTGCTTAAAGTTCAAACACATATCCATATTGCTAATGTCAAAGTTCAAACACAAACATGCAATTGTTCAAAGTTCAAACATATTTTTAACGTATTAGTTTTATTCATAAACAAGATTGCTATTAAATAATAAAATTTAAAATTTCAAGAATTTAATTCAATAGTAAAACTTGAGAAACTAAACATATAAATTTAAGAATTATATTGAATTAAACTAAATATTACAAATGTATTATCATTTATATAATTTGAAGTTGGTAAAAGTTTAAAAAATTACAATTATAATAAAATTATCCATTTTGACTTGATATTGTTCACTTCTCGTTGTGATTTGATATGCTATAACATGTATTATGAATATGGTAAATCATTATTAAAATAAATATATCAAGATCTGGTTTGGGTAGTTATTAAAATAAAAAACCCTCTCCGCCTAGACCCTACCTAGGCCCCGCCTTATTTTCTGGAGGGATTTTTTTTTTCCACCAGGGGGGCCTAGCGCCTAGGCGGAGCGCCAAGGGGGGCCTAGGCGGACCTAGGTGGGAATTTTTAGAACACTGACAAATACTCACTTCATCCCCAAAAGAGCAAAAACCAAGTGCAAAGCTCGCACATAAACTCACAATGAAGCAAAAGTTAGCAAAACAATTCTCAGTCCCTACAACACAAAGTAACAATTCACAAATCCCCTTCATTTTCTTATCCACCCTTTATCCCCTTAAAACCCATTTGAACAAGGCCTGTAAAGTGCAAACCGTGCATGTAATCCTACATCAATCTCTCAGCTTGTTTATTTTTTTGTAAGATTGAGGAGAGAGAGATGGACAGACACATCAGTGGGGGTCAATGTTCTAAAAGGCGCTAGGCGGGAGGCGGGCGGCCGAGGGGGGCCTAGCGCCTAGGGGGCCTAGGCGGGGCCTAGGCGGGGCCTAGGCGGGATTTTTTATTTTAAGGTAATTTTAATATTTTATTTTAATTTATCCAAACAAAATAATAATATAAAGCAAAACAATCTATAATAAAGATAATAAAGGCCTTTTCTTAAAGTTCAAACGCATATCCATATTGCTAATGTCAAAGTTCAAACACATCCATATTGCTAATGTCAAAGTTCAAACACAAACATATTGTTCAAAGTTTAAACAAATTTTTAACGTATTAATTTTATTTATAAATAAGATTGCTATTAAATAATAAATTTTAAAATTTCAATAATTTAATTCAATATTAAAACTTAAGAAACTAAACATAAATTTAAGAATTATAAAATTGAATTAAACTAAATATTACAAATGTATTCTCATTTATATAATTTGAAGTTGGTACAAGTTCAAAAAATTACAACTATAATAAAATTATCCATTTTGACTTGATATTGTTCACTTCTTGTTGTGATTTGATATGCCACAACCTGTATTATGAATATAGTAATCATTAGAAAAATAAACATATCAAGATTTGGTTTGGGTAGTTATTAAAATAAAAAAATCTCTCCGCCTAGAACCCGCCTAATTTTATAGAGGGATTTTTTTATCGCCTTGGGCCTAGGTGAGGCACCTGGGGGCTTAGAGGCGCTAAGTGGGGGCCTAGGTCCTAGGCGGGGCGCCAAGAGGGGGCCTAGCGCCTAGGCGGGGCCTAGGCGGACCTAGGCGGGGATTTTTAGAACAGAGGTGGGGGTGCTGTTCAATAAACATGCACTCCAAAGTCGGCACATTTTAATATTTTGGATAGCCACCTGTGCGTAACTGAAAACCTTGGAATTAGATATGATTTTCTTTTCATATCCAAAGTTATCTAAACTTATAACTTATCAATTAAAAAATAAATTGAAAAAATGGAAATCTAAACTTTATTAACAGTTTCACCGTGTCGAAAGACAATAGTAAAAAGTCGAATAAAAAGATAAGAGCATAAATAAATACAGACCTATCCATAAATGATGTAAATTTTTCATATCCATTCCAGCATAACCATTCATAGGAACACATTAAGATTCATTACCTCCGGAGAAGTCTTAATCATGGGGCGTTTTCCCTCAGCCTCATCAGTTGTTATATCAGAATCCATATGCTCCTCAGACATTGGCATGTCCTCAGAGAAATCAATCGCACTATCTTCCATGCATTTATTAATCTCAATTACAGCAGATATGCCTCTCTCCTCTGTACCACCCCAATCTTCACAAAATAGTTTCCAGTCATTCTCTGTAACGATTGCCAACTCATCTGTCTAAAATTCCAAATGCAGAAAACAAAAAACTTTGACATCACTGAACTTGCACAAGTTTTAAGTGACTTGAGCCAAAAAAAAAATTCTGTGAAGATTTTCTTTGGATATGTAATAAGTATGAATATGACTGAAAGGCTCAGTTTCATATTACTGCTTAGAGATTTACCAACTCTTCTTTCTTAAGCACCAATAAGCTAAAACCAGGACCTCTAGTTATGCATCCAAAATGAAGAATAATAATGACACAGTATGTACTTACAGTGGGCACCTTTTGGAGAATAGCACCACGTCTCCAGATGAGTTCAGGGGGCCTTTTGAGAAGTCTCGAATGCTGGTTTTAGAATAAAGAAAAGAATAATTTAGGTGATCGAAAGAGAAAATTGTACAAGGTCAAAGCAGCGCAACCAGATAAAAAGCCCCATTGCAATCACAAGATTTTAATTCTGAATTCTGGCACTGTATATTGGATGATATGGTTCCAGAATCATGCCAGGCAAGTTAAGTTCTAATTCTTTTTAATCCCAAAGAAGTTTGTTTATTTGATAAAAAGAATAAATTTATTAGAAAGGAGAGGGCGAGAAACCCTTCAACTCAAAATATCAAAATGCATCTCTTGGAAAGAAATTAATATCATAACATAGAACAGCCTGCCAATCCCTGTTCATATCAGAACAAATAGCCCCTCAAATGCTCACATTAGAAGCTATGTTACACAAACTCTTCACTTACCCATGTCCAACACTCGACACTCGGACAAGGTTATGGGTACAGAACACTTCATTTTAACGTAAAAAAATTGATAAAATTGAGTAGTGTCCGTCTGAGACTCTTCAAAATACACTGGACACTCCACCCGAGTCTAGGTAACATATATTAGAGGCCAATAATGAAAGCTAGAACGGTGGTCCTACGCAACGATATATGAAATACTCCCTCCATTCCAAAATACAAGATCAATATCGACTTTTGAAGTCAATTCGAGATATTTTTAAATTCAAAATTTATATTAATTTTTTTAAAGTTAAGGCAATATAGTTGTGACAATCGTAAACTATAAAAAGCGCCAAGTTTTATTGTTTTAAAATTAAATAAATTACATCAATTTTGAATTTGAAAAGATCTAATTTATATAGTCAAACTTGATCTTATATTTAAGAGAGAGAATTCATGCAGAATAGAAGAGAAAAATCAAAAAAATATTATTAATTTTTATCATTATTAAGAAATAAATATTTGATTATTGATGTAATTGTTTATTACTTACATCAAATAGGATACTTGAGAAGTTTTAATTATAATAGTAGATTTTGAATAGGATATTATTTCCTTTCTAAATTAAGTTTTTAATTATAGTAGTAAATTCAATTAGGATATTAGTTTTAATAGTAGTATATTCTACCTAGAAGATTATTTCCTTTTATAATAGGATTCTTTACTTGGTTAAGTCATAGAGATTACAACGAGTTATAATCTTTAGTATTTTTCAGATTATTGAATATACTGATTTGAGACTAAAGTTTTGTGTTTTGTGTGTGTTTCTCTATCAAATTTCTGTAGGAATAAGTTCTTTTTTTCCTTTTTTCCACCATGTCCTACATCCGGGAGTAGTAAAGATCAACTACAATTGTTTCCTATTGAAAACAAAAGCTTTACCAGAATAAAGTTATCTATTGGCACACAGCCGTTCGCTTTACACATTCTTCAGAAAAGCTAAAAGATGTGATAAACGATTTTCTAACCGCTAGTAGTAAGTATTAGAAAGGAAAAGACTCAAGAACCTGAACACTCCTAAGATACTACGTCACCCAACGGATCCATGGACAATGATTTGAAACTGTCCAAACATTTGTGAAATATGAAATAAAATATCAGTATGATTAAAGTTTCAAAAACCAGTTCAAACTTCAGCAAATCAAGGATGGAATTCAAAGTTTCAAGGGCAGAAGAAAGGGAAATAAAACAACGATATGATTAATTCAACAAACCTGTTCACACTTTAACAAATCAAGGACAGAATTCAAAGTTTCAGGTGCGGAAGAAGTGTTCTTGCCACTTGAAGTACTGTAGGATCTCCATTTTGAAAGCCAAGAAGAGGGTAACAAGTAGTACATGCTATTGGGAAAGAGTGTGATACTTTTTCCCAGAGCTAATTTCTCATGATACTGGCGTTGTTTTAGCTTGAACTCCCTGTACCGTAAAAAATGAAGTCAAGCAACTGAAAAATAATGTTAAGTTCACACATAAATCTATATAGACAACCTTAGATTATCTTCCATGCATGCCACTTCAGTGAGTTCCACACAGCATAGAGCACATGGCTCAGAGCCTGAAGTGAAAATTGAACAACCGTCTGTGTCGTTAGGCTTTACTGCGTTAGCAGACTCATGAATAAAAAGCCAGAGACTCTCAGGAACCAACAATCGCCTAGCACCAGTAGCTTGCTCGGGCAGAAGCTCGCCATGGGGGCACCTAATTGAAGCTGTTGGTCCTGAATCAGCTTCACATGGAGAGTCTATATTTTTCCTGCGTAGCCATTGCTGCAGCCTACAAACAATAGAATGATCAGTGTCACTGTTGAACAAGCAGAAACAAAACCAACCAGATAGAAAAAATTATGGAGAAGAGAAAGAACTACAATTGCTATAAGAGAGAATTAAATAATTTCCGGAGTATGATGAGACACAAAACAATAAACCACGACCACTGTCATATGCAGGATTGTGAGCATACACAGATGGATGGAGAGAGAGATAAATAATTAGAAATAGATGAGTGATATAGCTCAACGTAATCAAAAAGGAAGGAACATAGTAAAGGGAATTAGCAGTTATCTCTCAACGCATTGCAGCAAGATAACAAACTAAGTAAAAAAATTTATACTTCTGTAATTACTATATTTATGAATTTTTGGCATGCATGATGCACACGTACAGTTACGGTCATAAGGAAATCAGAATGAAATTTGCAAATTGCAATATATAAAAAAAACACATACATACATACATATATAGTATCATACCATGTCTTAGAAACATAATATAACATTCCATCTGGACACCTCCCTGCGAGTGCTGCCTCTGCAAGTTCTCTCATTGATGTTCTACGATCTCTGTAGCTATCAGCGCATACCATACCTTGGGCCTTTTCAATAATGCAATCCGTACAGCAGTCACCCTGGGCCAATGTAGGGCCTCCATCATACTACATTTACAAGCATCAAATAAAAATCATTAGCAACTAAGTAGCAAAAATGAGAAATAGGATCACAGAAAATCAACTAATACACGTGTACAAATCTATTTAAAATCAGAACACATAATATTAAATACCCCCTCTGTCCCAGAATAAATTTCCTCCATTGACTTTATGGTCAAAATAACATTTTTGAAATCAATATTTTGAATTATTGGTTAGATATATGCAGAGAAACTATGACCATAATAAAGTACATATAATTTAGTACTAATCTCAAGCAACAATTGCTTGAAAATCTAAATATATAAGCCTTAATTAGTAAGTTTAAAATGAAAATTTTGACCATAAAAGTCAATAGAGGACGTTTATGATTGGACAGAGGGGGTATTAGTTAGACCTAACAGATAAGTATGCCATTACTAGTAGCTCAGGAGTCGAGAAAAGTTAAGAGATATTTATTATATCACGCGATTCATGTAGAATAAGCGATTCTTGAAGACAATGGAACCATCATGTGAGATGCGTCTAATTATTAAGTGAAGTGTTTTACATACTCAAAAAAAATTCCAGCAAAACAAGAATACAAAAAGGTCTTTTGTAATAGTAGTAACTGGATTCATGTGCTTATTAAGTACTCTCTCAAGACTCAAAAGTAAAAGGTCTTCACTGCCACTTTCTGTGTAAATTGATAAATATTGCAGCAAGGAACCTGGAAATTTAACTATTTATGTGTTATGTTTTATTTTTTTATTGGAGTTTGGATGTAAGGATGTGATCTACAATTAACTGTCTAAGACTTTGTACCCTTTAATATTTCTAAAAGAGAGATTACTCTTCATTTCTTACAAATAAGATGTTGAGAATCTACTCTTGTATTTTCCTACAAGTTTATCCATGTCTATTAAAATATAATTACCATTAACATATTCCTTAATATGCAATATATATATATAAAATATGAATATCACCAAACACTTAACACGCAATATGATAAAGTATGTGTATATAATATGCAATATGATAAGATGTCTATATCATGCAATATGATAAATTATGTGTATAATATGCAATATATTAGAAAATATATGTACAATATGCAATATTTTAAAATTATAAAAAAATAATAAATAAATAAAAACTGTAACGAGCCATGAAAACAGTTCAAGTTACTGGATATATACCCACTTAAACAAACTTTGCTAATCATTAAAATTGATGCAAAGTCACAAAAAAAAAAACTAGATCACCAGTTTCTCTAGTATCCTTTCTTCAGTTCTTCCATTAACGCTATAGATATGGTCAATTCATATGGGGATTTCTCTTGCAAGTCTTTTTTTTTCTCTTATTTTGTTGGTCTTAATCGAAGAGAGAGATTTCCATTGTCCAATTACATTTTTAAGACACAAGAACCCACTAGCATTAAATCTTATATGTCTTCGGTCCTTGATACGCTCAAAATATTAATTAATAATCCTAAAACATCTTTGTATTGCTCCACATCATGGCCGTTCATAGTTGTTATGGCGTCGCCTAGGCATTTAGGCGATGGAAAACTGATACGCGATGGGCGCCTTGAGGTGAGCTGCTAAGGCGTGCGCCATGGCAAATCAGCGTCTCAAGGCGTCGCCCCAAAGTATTTTATAGTTCTAACATGTTAGGATTAGATCACACGCAAGCACACGACAGTAAAGAATCAAAACAGGAATTTATGTGGTTCCCCAATTTGGGTACGTCCACGGTAGCGGCGAGATGTTTTATTAATTGTCTGAGTACATAAAGTTTTTTCAATAGAAAGTATATATAACTGCTACTTCTATTCCAACCATAATTCACATTATAGCCTGAATACCCATAATACCCTTGTAACACTGTACCATACCATGGGAGCGTAGCTCCCCTCCCCCCACCCCAAAACCTTCGGTTCAGACCCGATTGGCACGTCTGTCACGAAGCTTCGTTCCGCACTTGGCCTTTTTCGAGGACTTCTTCTCAGTTATGAGCCACAAATTCCAGCATGACCCATCCATAGTTGTTAAGGCTTGGCGTCCAGTCGGGTTGTAGCTAGGCATCAGGGCGACTTGTTGGAGGATCGAAAGTCGGGCCTAAGGAAAAACGTCATTGCCATGGACGACTTGGAAAACGACACAGCAAGTTGGCGAGCGACTTGGGCTTTTTGGGTTTTAAAAAAATTCAAAACGACGTCGTTTTTCAAATCTATGCCCATGCCCTAAATCTAATCGCGATTTCAGCAGTAGAGAAAGTGGATTAAGGAGCAGAACTGCAGATTGCAGGAGAAGAATAGAGGGGAGAGCGAGCGAGAGAGAGAAACTAACCGGAGTCACGCGATGATCGACGACAGGCGACCGGCGATGCGACCAGGTATCCTCCTTTCTTCTCTTTCTTCTCTGCGACAGTATCACAGTACCAACCTATTTTTTTCCCGCTGCTCAGCCTGCTCTGCTTCTGCTTCTCTGTTTTCTTTGCTTCAGATAAAATGTTTTCGTTTGTTCTTAACTCCGTATCTAATGCTGCTTCTTTTACACTTTGTCTCAACAATTTGTCACATATACAATTAAATATATATATATAAATTTTTATATATATATAAATATATAAATTTATGTTTTATATGTACACTGCACTGGATGGTTTTTTTTTCAATGTATAGATAAAATGCTGGTGAATACTCCATAAAAATAAAACATGATATAACGAAAATATACTCTTTTGTATCTCTGTAAAGTAAAAGTTGAACATAAATTTTTATTTCAAGGCAAAGTCTAAGATGCTTGTCAAAGTTTTATATATATTAGATAATGAACACATACATATTGACTGTGTTTATATAAATGTGTACAGCTTTTAAAGAAATTTTGAAAATGCACTTTGAAAATCAATATTATGTGACTGTAGTAACTGTAGTTAGGTAACTATCAATATTCATATTGATTAATATATTGTTATTTAATTGTATTGTGCATAAATTAAAATGAAAGAAAGTTCGGGGGCCGATAATTATGATATAACGAAGGACCCTAAATGAAAAGCTAAATCGAACGATTCGGGTTAGTAAATATGGATATTGGCCGAATTTAAGTAATAAGGATGTCGTGCAATGTATACTTTGCGGGAAGAAATGTCATTCGGGAATCAAAAGGCTCAAGCAACATCTCGCCGAAAATTTTAGAGATGTAGCGAAGTGCCCCAAAACAACAATAGAAATTATGAAAAAGATGCAAGCGGCTTTGAATAGTAAATAGAGGAACAAGCCACTTGAGCTAGATGATAATGATGTAGTAGAAGTACAAGAAGAACAATCATCCGCTCGTCCAACCATGGCTTCCAATACTTCTTCTAACACTATCCCAAGTTCCGGGACGGATTCTAAAAGGCATAAAGTTGTATTTCAATTCCAAAAGTCACAACCAAAAGCTCCAACAAAGACGATTGAAGCAGGAAGACTCTCGAAGAAGTTGTAGAGGAGAGGCATAACAAGAGTTTGAGCCAAACAAGTATTGAAAGTCGTTTGAGTACACCAGAGGAAAAGGAGAGAATCCAAATACACGTTGCCGACTTTTTCTACGAATGTAGCATACCATTCAATGCTGCAAATTCAAGGAGATTTGAAGTAATGATCTAGTCCATAGGGCATTATAGGTCGGGTTTCAAGCCTCCAACGTATCATGAGTTAAGGGTTCCTTTACTTGATAAGGCAAAGAAGAAAACTGATAATGTAAAGAAGAAACATGAAGTTGCTTGGAAGGAATACGGCTGCTCACTCATGTCGGATGATTGGACAGATAAGAGAGGAAGACACTTGTTGAATTTCCTTGTTAATAGTCCGGAGGGGACTTATTTTATGGGTTATGTTGGTGCCTCATGTCAGTCGCAAGATGCCATAATGTTGACAAATCTACTTGATAGCAAAATCGAGGAAATTGGCCCCGAGTATGTTTCAGGTGGTCACGGACAATGTCTCTAATTACAAGGCAGCGGGTCATATACTAATGGAGAGGAGACCTACACTGTTTTGGACACCTTATGTTACTCACTGCCTTGACCTTATGTTAGAGCACATAAGCAAGTTGAAGCAATTTCAGCCCACAATCACAAATGCAAGAAGAATCACAACATTCATTTATAGGCATGGTCGTTTTCTTAGTGCGATGAGGGAGAAAACAAATTGGAGGGATCTTGTGAGACTCGCAGTTACTAGATTTGCTACAGCTTTCCTCATCTTGCAAAGTTTGTACAAGAATAAAGATGCATTGAAGCATTTGTTCATAAGCGAGGATTGGTCAAAATCAAAGTTGTCGGCTACTAAAGCGGGGAAGCGGGGAAGAAAGTATGTGATACTATTATTTCAACAACATTTTGGCAGAATGTTGAGGATTGCATTAGGGCGTCACAACCACTTCTTATAGTCTTGAGGATTATTGATAGTGATGAGAAGCCTGCTATGCCATAATTTATTACTACGATGGAATGCGCGAAAGAAAAAATCAAAGATGCATTTGATAACAAACAAAGACTGTATAAGAAGGTGATTGAAATTGTTGAGCGGCGATGGGAAAATCAAATGGAGCAAAAATTATATGGGACTACGTTGTTTCTCAATTCGGGCAAGTATTTTGATATCAAAGAGGAACGTCGGTTGTTTGCTAATACTTTACGAGATGACTAAAATGACGTTCTTGCAAAGATGGTGCCCGATCTAGATTTGCTAAACAAGATGACCAATCTAGTCGACAACTATGATGCTTCTCGAGATACTTTTGCAAGAGATATGGTGATTAGGCAACGAAAAATAAAGAATCCTCGTAAGTATATTAAAATATATATAAAGATATAAAAGCTAAATTATAATTATAATTTATATACATTCTTCATTTTCTCCCTTTAAAATTATTTATATTTATTTTAAATGTTTGCTAGTTGATTGGTGGAATGCTTTTGGAGCGCGGGCTATTGAGCTATCCTTGTTTGCAAAAAGAATTCTAGGCCTATGTTGTTCTTCTTCCGGTTGCAAGCGCAATTGAAGTACATTTGAGTTTGTAAGTACTTTCTATTGTTGGTTCAAATTTCAAAAGTAACAAGTCATTCACTACTAATACCAACTATTTTTTATATAATTAAATTTTTATCATTAATATTATTATTTTTTGTTATATTTATTTTAAATTCATACGAAGAGGAATAGATTGAAACACAAACGATTGAGTGACTTGTTGCCTTACGGACGTCATGGCAGTCGCCTTGTCGCCTAGACGTTGGCATTCAGGCAGTCGGCTACTGCCATGACTCGCCGTAGCGTCGTAACAATTATGGACCCATCGATTAAAAACTCATGATCCATCGATTAAAAATCAGGGATAAAGGAAATAAAAACCTAAAAACTTATCAGTAATTGGATTCGACACATCTTTGTATTGGAGACTCAATCGCGACTTCTTCGAGCTTTGGCGACTCCATTTCCCAACCCCATCGCAGCTCAACCACCATTTCTTTTACTAATTTTTAATATCAAGTGTTTTTTTTGGATTGTTATTGCTAAGTATTTACATAATTATGCATTTAATGTTATTCCATAGTGTTATGTTTTGAGTTTTAATGTATATAAAATTTTATTGTCAATATACTTGTTAAGTAAAATAAATAATATATAAATTACACATTTTAAACGACTTGTCGCCATACGGACGCCATGTTGGTCGCCCGGTCGCCTAGGCAGTCGGCTACCGACATGACTCGCCGTGGCGCCGTTAAAACTATGTGCCCGTTTGTTTTGGATTTTGTTGGTGCTTATATTCGATATATTTTTATATTCTCAACATATTTAAGTATATAAAGTATAATTCCTCAAAACAAAAGAACATATCTTTGCAAGGTTGAGGTAATATAGTTTTTTCGATGTTATACCTATAGGTTGGGTGATCTTTTATCCACTTTACCATATTTGAGTGATTGTGAAGTGGTTACGTGTAGACATTAGGATATGTTCCCAACCTAAGAAGGTTAGAAATACACTGGTGTGACGCTAAAACAATCAAGCAGTGCCCTGAGTTTACTTCTACAATAGCCTGATCAAATAGCTAAATATAGTTAGAAAAAAAACTACAAGGTACAAAAGTTAATAGACACCAATCGAAAGATATTCGCTTCCTAGTTACCAAAATTGGACAACGAATCGACAAAAAATGTGCTGAAATGCAATATCCAGGTTCAAAATAAATATATAAAGAGTAAAATGAGGTAACTTGATAATTAGAAAACATAGTAAAGGCACTTAGGAACAAGTTAGTTCAGCAGTCACAACCGCATAGAAGAATACCTTGGAGAATAACCTATCCCAAGCCTTGGCTGACAACCGCTTCAAGGATCCAACTTTTGAAACAGGAACTTTTCCATGCAAGCATTGGATAGGAGTGTTGTCAATCATGCTGCAAGAGATTAAAAACTGAGCCTTGAAAAGCTAAAAAGTTTTTGGTTTGTCTTTTTTTGTTCATTTTGGGCATTACTTTTTATTACACGAGGGAAAATAATAAAGCCTTATGCAATGGGGTCAGGAAGAGCTCCTTAATTTAATAACTATAGTAAACCAAACTATAAATTGGAAGGTAGTCCTTTTAGGGGTTTTGTTGTTTTTGTTTCTCTTACAAAGAACTCCTTGCTGCTTCGTATTCCCTTCTTTCTATTAAAGTTTTTTTTTATCAAAAAAAATAAACCAGAAGATGGAAAACGATGAAAGATGCAGCAACTGACAAACACAAGTAAAACCTGAATGGCAATATGGCATCATACAATTGGAAAAAATGGCTAAAACTTCAAAAATAATTTCTGTATCTTAGGATAAACAACGATCCACTTCTGCACCTAACACTAATGTTAATAAAAATTTTAAGAGATGCAACAACCAGAAAAGCATTACAATAACTCATACAAACTCAGACTTACGATGATGTGATGTTGTCAGCCCAATGACGAAGCCAGTCGCTGGAAATCCAAAAATACAACTCCTGAAGTGATTGAGCAGGTGCTTCAGAAAGAACAGATCGTACCTCCTCCCTTCGCTTTGTGATCTGATCCATTTCTAATTTCTTCTTCAATTTATATTGTTCACAAGAATTATGATATGATGCATTCAATTTATCTACCTCCTCACAGAGATGAGACGGAAGAGAACTTCCATTTCTAGAGGAAATACTACAGTTTTTTTCCAAACAAAGTTCAGCAGACTCCTCCGCTTGTGCTTTTTCACCATCATTCTTTGGATGCCTAAGAATGTACATCAGCATATATGCCTCACTTGATTTGAACATTTGTACTTTAGTTACAGCATTAGAATGTGAGGATAGTAGCTCTCCAGTATCCATATAATTTCCATTCATAACATTATTAATTGTCTCTGAAAAAGAAGGGTGGACAACTGGATCAATCTGTAAAGGTTTAGGAGTAAAATTCGAAGAACCTTCCCCAAAAGGGTGTTGACCTAAGCTGGAGACTTGTTCATCATCAAATTCCCACCACTGCTGTGTATTCTCATCCTTAATGTGGGCTACATAATGACCACTATTTACAGCAGAACCCCTGTGAATTAACACAGCAGATAGGTCATACAACAATTCGGCTTGAGAGTGCTCAGATAACCTGTGCGTCATATCCAGTTCTCCAGGGAAACCAAACGCATAAGTGATTTTCTTCTTTTTTGTAGTCTACAAAAGAAAAATAATACAATAAGTCATCTTCACACAGAAAAAATAAGCCTAAAGAAAAACCTTTAAAGAGGTCACTTGGAAATAGCCCAATCGTTATGATTATAACAACTCAAGAACTCTACATGCAAACTAGAGGGAACGCGTACAACGAACACATGGAGGAGCCTGAATAGACAAATGACTTTTTAAGTCAGATTCAGAGCCCACTGCAATCTGCAGGAGCATAACCATCAAATGCCTATACCCGATGAACAATGGTTACACTTTGTTACGGCTCAGGTAAAATATAGACGGTCATCAGATCAACTAGTTATGCCACTCGTTATACAATCACTAGCAGCTCTACATGTATAACCCATTAGTGCATTTCTTTGAGAATAATAAGGTATAACATTAGAAATATAAATAGATCAAGTCAAATGTACTGTGCAGTTGTTAATTGATAACAAATATACAATGATCATTACATGACAAGCAAACACATGCCATTGCAGAAACAACATGGTTCAAAGTTGCGGCGGCAGCCTAGGTTTTGTAAGGTTTTCTTTTTATCAGTTATAGTTTTGGTATTGGGCGATATGCACTGTTATGGCACTTAGGAGTTTCAATTTTCAATTAGATAAACAAACATACCAACTACTATAAATAGCATTGTCCAAATTATAATAAAGACATCTTGCAGACTTTTTAAAGACTATATTGCATAATAATTGAACAATAATTTTTTAAGACTCTAAAAAGTACATAAACACAATAAACAAAATTAGACAATGTTCTAAAAGGCGCTAGGCGGGAGGCGGGCGGCCGAGGGGGGCCTAGCGCCTAGGGGGCCTAGGCGGGGCCTAGGCGGGGCCTAGGCGGGATTTTTTATTTTAAGGTAATTTTAATATTTTATTTTAATTTATCCAAACAAAATAATAATATAAAGCAAAACAATCTATAATAAAGATAATAAAGGCCTTTTCTTAAAGTTCAAACGCATATCCATATTGCTAATGTCAAAGTTCAAACACATCCATATTGCTAATGTCAAAGTTCAAACACAAACATATTGTTCAAAGTTTAAACAAATTTTTAACGTATTAATTTTATTTATAAATAAGATTGCTATTAAATAATAAATTTTAAAATTTCAATAATTTAATTCAATATTAAAACTTAAGAAACTAAACATAAATTTAAGAATTATAAAATTGAATTAAACTAAATATTACAAATGTATTCTCATTTATATAATTTGAAGTTGGTACAAGTTCAAAAAATTACAACTATAATAAAATTATCCATTTTGACTTGATATTGTTCACTTCTTGTTGTGATTTGATATGCCACAACCTGTATTATGAATATAGTAATCATTAGAAAAATAAACATATCAAGATTTGGTTTGGGTAGTTATTAAAATAAAAAAATCTCTCCGCCTAGAACCCGCCTAATTTTATAGAGGGATTTTTTTATCGCCTTGGGCCTAGGTGAGGCACCTGGGGGCTTAGAGGCGCTAAGTGGGGGCCTAGGTCCTAGGCGGGGCGCCAAGAGGGGGCCTAGCGCCTAGGCGGGGCCTAGGCGGACCTAGGCGGGGATTTTTAGAACAGAGAAATTAGATAGTTAAAAATCAATCCTCTCCAATTCATGCCCAATTATCAGAGCGGTGACTAAAGAAACTAAACGATACGCCGATATTTCAACGCGGCTGCTTCTTTGAACCATAAGAAACAATGACAGCTACTCTATCAGAGACGTTAGAAATTCACGATAATAATGATTCCATGCATAAAAAACCCATATATGTCATTGATAGTTAGATTGCATTAAACGTAACAGCTGCTCAATTCAGCATTAATTCCACAAAAAAGAGAAGCAACATTCAACAGTGATGATATATTTAGAACAGAAATACACGCTAGTCTGAAATTTTCTGCAGGCCAAAAACCCATGAATATAACACTATATATCAAAACAACTCAATAGGTATTACAAATAATTATCCAATAGCTTCGAGAAAATGCATTTGTAAATAATTAACAATAAGTCGATAACAAAGCCATACAGCCTAGGAAATAAAGAAAACCAATTTTATTTTCACTAAACCATGAAAGAAAAAGTTGTAATCAACAGCTAAACACTGATGGTTGAAAAACTATTGCAATATTGACAAGATAGAAGGTTTTCATTCTCCCAACTTGCTACTATTTTGCAGACTTTCATGTACGAGTAACAATCGTGAGAATTTACATAAAGGAGACAGAAACTTTAGACAATTAGAAATTTCAATGGACAAGAGTAATTGCAAGAAGCATATTATGGAGGAAAGTCTAAACGAAGCAACTATTATAGCAAAAATAAATCAAATTACAGTACGTTTGGAAGGAAAACACAGCGCTTGAGCTGGAAATTAAGGACAGCAGGCAATGACCGCAACTTAATGCTACGAGTAGCATTAACTCGAGCTGTGCAGCACTCGCAGTAATATTGGTTATCTCCCTGAAGCTCTTCCACAGCAAGATAATCATCTAAACTCTCATCTAGACTCTTCAAACCCTTGACATTCAATTCCAGTTCATAAAAGTCTTCTATCTTTGATGAAGCTGCCGACTCATTTCCACATTCTGAGCACCTAGATAATTTAGAATGTAAGCAAAAAGGACAGTTATTTCTTCTCATTCTTAAGCACGGAACCGAAACAGTAAAGCATGTACAAGCACAAGCACTAATCCATAGAAAAACCAAAAAATAAATAGGAAAAAACATATTTCATGTACCTGACAACCAGACCAGCTGGTTAAGTTGGGAACCGGTGCCTAATCCGGACCAATTCACCTATAATATGGATATATAGTTGTACCGCTTTAAACTGTCTGAACCGGCCGGTTTTTATATAAACCGGTGAATTGACGGCTTTTTAAGAAACCAGGCCAATTCTACAGGATGAGTTTTCACAGTAAAAACTGGTAAAGCAAAATATATTAATGAAAGCACGGGCTTCTGATTTTCACTCAAACATCTTCTTCTTTTTTCTCAAGAACAGGTCTAGAGAAGAATAGAGTCAAAAAAATTGCTTTTGAATTTCATGTTTTAGATGTTTTAGATCTTATCTGCAATATTGTAACGACTATGGGATGAATCCAAGCCATATTTCAAAATTGGGGTAGCGGTCAATGTTTCAAAAGGTCATTTTTTGACTCGGTTTAGGTATCAATTTCAGGCGATACGAACAGTTACGCTAGTTAGAAACTTTAAAAAAAATTATGAAAAAATTCCAAATTATAAAAACAACAAGATAAATCAATTAAGTTCACAAAAAACACTATCTAGTACACAATACACAGTCCACAATATCTAGTACACATTACACAGTCCAAATGATAAATCAAACATCTCGCATACGTGTCTAATACTACAAATTGAACAGTAAATTCTTAAGATATTTTCAAGCTATACTTAACTAGGAACTATTTTTTTAATTAAAATGTACAAAATATATGTTTTTATTTCTAGGTAAAATAGCTACAATTTTTTTTTAATCTCTAGTTAGGTAATATATAGTATGTAAAATTATTTTTTTGCAAACTAGTTTAAGAATAATTTTATGAGATGTACTTAATTTGAATACAATTTTTATTTTATTTTATTTTATTTTTTAATACCAATTTAGGTACTAGTTAAAATGTATTAAATATATTTTATTTTTTTGCGTGGCGTTTCTTCCTCTTTACGTCAAAATTTCTCCGGTATTTGTCCGAAATAGTTACGCTACACCGCTGTGCCAATATGCCAAGATTTCACCGAAACATACCCTGTTCATGAATAATCACTAATTTTTTTAACTCGCATCAAGGTTGTGATTCAGAAAGGGCCAATACTCCAATACACATAAATATAGGGCCGATAAGCCTAACTTTAAACCATGATCCCAGCGGCAAAAAAGGAATACGGGATTAAGAAATTGACATAGCATCATTGAACATTTTTCTTAATACTTTCTCCATTTAGCGTTTATATGATTGTTTCTCTCATAACAAAGCAAGATCCGTATAAGAGAGGAAAGATGGAAGAAGACCAGGAGCATGTCTTGGAAAAAGAAGGGGAAGATTACGAGTTTCTCTTGGAAACAACAACTAAGATGGATGAACTATATTTATTTTTCTTTCTTTTTTACTTTTAAACTAGTGGGAGTGTGGGATCCAATGATAGGCATGGTGTAACTAACAAAGGCACAAGTATAGGAACCTTAATATAATAAGAGCACTAACATAAAATACTCCCACCATTTCACTTATCTCATTTAATTTTTTTTATAATCAATTTGTGAAATCCTAAATTTCAAAATTGATGTGAATTCATTTTATTTTTTATTATAAATTAATATTGTAAACTACATAAAAGTATTTCTAAGTACAAAAGAATTATTTCAAAAAACAATTAAAAACCTCATAGTTTAGATTTTATAATTTTGCAAATTAACTAGTATCAAAGTCGAATAAAAATCTTTTTTTGAACATATATAATATGTATATATATATATATATATATATATATATCTAATTTATTCAGAGGGAAAATTCAATTAATTTAAAAAAATTATTAATTATTTTACTATCATTCTAACATGAATGCTAAAAATAAAAAATAAAAAAAATAACTAGTCTCTACTTTATTACATAATAGTTATATTAGTAAAGTAGATGTATTTTAACTAGCATAACATGATTTTATATCCTATATTGATAATTTTAATTCTATAAAATAATTTTTAATTATTTAAAAATAATATTTCAGCTCAACCGATTCAACCGCCGACTGAACCAATGAACCGGTGCCTCAATCAGTTTGATGTTTGGTCCAGTTCAATAACTATGGAAAATAAACAAGCAGTACTAAATTCCACCAGTATTATTTTGACCACATTTTTTTGCTTTCACATTACAAGTTTATTATTTTTATTGTTGTTTTTCTGATAAATAAAATAATTTATTAACAAGACACAAAAAAGGGGTGTTGCCCAAGTAGTCAAGTACACACGACCTATACAAAGAAGTCAAGGAGAACAAAAAAAATTCCTGCATCTCAATCTTCTAACGGCAAACAAAAGCCAACAAACCATTACAAGGTTATCTTATTAAAGAATAGAAGGAAAATAGGGGAAACACATGACAAAGTACTTTCTGTCATGCACCAATTCATCAATACAAATGACCAAAATAACAAGTATTCCAACTGAATCAAGTTATATTAGAAAGTAGGTTACAAAAATATTAAAATAACAAAATATTTGAGAGTGCAATTTAACAAATTAACAGAAAAGAATCATCAGAATTCAACATTGCTAAAAGTAGCCATTCCGACTTACTTGGTCCACATGTGAGACACCTCCACGAAAAAGATCTTGGACAATTGTTCTAGCTCTCGCAACTTTGGAACAGCTCAAACATTGTTCAAGCAAAGAAAAGAGCAAGGTAAGGAACTCATGACTATCCTGCTGAACAGCATTATCTAGCTCCAAAGTTTTAATAAATGGAGCCGAATCAACGAAAGACATCTTACTAGCATATAGCTGGGCAAATAGTCGAGCCAATTGATCTAAAACTGGTTGTCGTTTCAAAATATCTTGTTCAACAGAGAAAATACCATCCCTGAATAACTTGTTCATGTATAGACATTGGAGTATGCTGTTGGCATAGCACGTAGCGCCCAGATTAGTTAGGCCTGCAGGTGACTCAAGGGTAGCACGGTCACTGGATGGATCAGTACCCAATGATTCTACAATATCTGACGTCTTCTGCCATAAACCAGATTTTCGACTTCCATTGGTAGGTGGAATCAATCCACAAAAGCAATTGGGATTGTCTTTTGTATTTACCCGACATCCTTGACAAATAGGTTTCAGGATCATGTATAGCTGATTTATATCATCTTTAGTCACCTGACCCGTAAAGTGAATTTTCCTACACATGCAGATAATCAGCGAAATCTCATACATACATATGTACGATGCTAGTTTAGACAGAATTTCGGAGATGATCTTTTGTCTTCTTCAAGCTAAGAAACATGAGAAACTGTGGCATTTACACGCAAGATCAATAGCTAATTTCTATATTATGAATTCTTAAAAACCACAGATCAAGTAAAATGTCAAAGATAATCTATTTTCCGACAGTATAAACAAAAGAAAGAAAAACTCTACCACCATGGATGTACATTTTTTGCTTTATTAAGCAAACTGCAAAACCCAAAGCAACATCAGCTTTCAAAACAACAAGTAAAAGGATGTGCTCTAGATCTGCTTCAAAGTACTTTGTTACTTTAAAGAGGCCCAAAAAATAAATCAAAGCACTCGAAGCATTAAAATATATTAGCGTTTAAACAAAAAACCAACTCTTATGGCCTTTGTTGTAGCAAATAATTTCCTATCCCCATTTTATTTTCTTCTAATTTTTAAGACATTGATAAAGGGGAAAATGACATACTTATTTACAAGCAAATTGGGGGAAATGTCATAATATAAATAAAAATTAACTATTTCATTAAAGTTAAGGCAACATAAAAAGCATGATACTTATAATTGCAGAAGTACTATAAATAAGGCAATGTTCTACTAGAATGATGGATGCACCAAAACCAATATCTAGAACTTTAAAGTAAGTTATTTCTTTATTAGGCCTTGATGAACGAGAGCACACCTTCAAACAGGATTTTGAAGATGTCCTCCCAGTAAGGAAAGGTGAGTTAGGGTGTACTTTAGGCATGAGTTTTACGGATGAAATGGGCTATGGTAAGGGTTTAAGATTAAAATTTAGGGATTAAAGGGATGTACTGATTATAAATCTGGACAATTGAACAAACAGAAAATAAACGACATAAGAAGAGAGGAAGAAGAAACAGAGAAACTTGAAAGTCTGACTAATGCCTTTTAGAAGTCTCACCTAGAATTCTAAAGGACTCTCGCAAGTTAAAAGAAAGCAACAAAATACTGAAAATTCTTTTTAATCAACTCAGATTAATTGTCTCTAAAATATATTGCTTTTATAGAATAAAACCTCTTCCTACTAAGAAAGGATTTTCAAATCCTATAAATAACTTTCTTCCAAATCCTACAAGGAAAAATGTTTCTAAGCCAACCTAAACACTATTAAGATGCAAACACTTTGCTATCATAATCCACAACTAAACAGCCAACAAGTAATAAGAAACCAAGTAATTTCTTGACTCTAAAAACATGAATAAGTTTAGCTTGCTGTTATTATTATAGTCTTTATTTTTTACACATGTATTACTGTTGTACTGATGTTTTAGGGGTCTCTAAATTGTCTAATAAGAGTATTTTAATTTGAAGTTCAATTGATTTCAAAATAATTCAAGTTTCTAAAATGGTTAAGGGTCATTTAGTGTTTCAATTTAGTGATCAAATATAGTCCATATCGTTCAAAGTTTAAGTTCCATGACCTGCATTTGTTGTCAAAATCTGGTAAGTTCCAAGCTATAAGAAAGACTTCTTGTAGTCTTCTTAAGGCAGATTTAAATGCTAGGATGCAGCATGCATCGGCGCGGGTGAAAGAAAGGGGTGCGAAGGATGCATATTTTGTAATTTTGAAAACCCAAGAAAAAAAGAGAGAAAGAATGTCTTCTGCTTTGGTTCTCTTTCTTCTGTTTCTTTCTGTGACTGCCTCTATCATATAAGAAAGAATGTATGCTTACTCATTTATTTATTTGCTTCATTTTTCTTTCTTCTGATCTGATCTGCTCTGTTATATGTTGAGTGCAGATATGCTATCACTTTGTAAGATATTTATTGGCCAATAACAAAAGATGTTTGGTAATACAAAGTAAATTAAATTCCTTATTCGTCCGCAACTAATATATCCTAATTAAATTCAGCATATTGATGGACGATGGTACACTTGATTTAATTCACTTTTTTAGCAGTGTGTCTAACTTTTGCTAATTTTGCGTTTTAGTATTGTGCAATATCTATGTTTGAAGGATGATAAATTTATGTATTTTGTTGGATTAGTATTTATCTTGAAGTATTTTAGTTTTGTGATTTTTTATTAAATATAACTAATTTGCATAGAAAAAGATATTTTCCACAGAAGAGGGACATATCCAACTTTCACCCATCACGAACAAACACACCACAACTGCCAAGCCATCGAATAGTGAAAAAAATAAATGAGAATAAGACTCAATATTTATCAAACACATTACACGCATCTATGGATAAATATTTGAAAGACCTACGCTTTTGACGCGTATAATTATTGTTAATCCAACCAAGAGTTAAGAACCACATAAAAGCCTTAATTTTTTTGAGAGCCTTTGCTTTCCAAATATAAGAGGTTAGAGGAAAACGATGAACTAGAGGATAACTCAAGAAGTAAGTGAAAAAAGAACGACACGAGAAGATTCCCGAAGAATCAACACACCAAACACGCTTTATCCAAGAACTGAGAAAAAGAAGCTAAATTAAGAAGATGACTAAATAAAGAGAATTCTTCCGTCTCCCTATCATTTAAATTACAGAAAAAATGAATATCCAAAGAAATTGAATCTACCTCTCAAGTATAAAATTTAGAAATGGGAAAATTATGCTCAAACGAGAGGTAAAAAAGACGAGGAAAAGCTAATGAAAGAGAAACATCTCCTATCCAAATATCCTCCTAAAACTGAATACTCATATAATTACCAACTTGGTAACAAAAAAGAAAATGAAAGGAAGTGTAACCTTGAGAGATAAATTTTCAAGTACTAGAATAAATAACACAAGAACAAGGATTTGCAACTCATCCATTCTGTTGAATTTCATACTAACTTCTAATCACTTGACGCCAAAGAGAGTCAGAAGCGTCATAGCCATTTGCCCACTATAGACTGGTTCTTAGACACCAGGTTCCCAACACCTAAACCATCTTCCTCTCTAGGACGACACATAGAATCCCAATCAACCAAACAATCCTTCCTATCCTCACTATCCCTAGCCAGAAAGATTCTTTGAAGATGTGCTTGTTTTGATATTTTGTGCGGAATTTGGATTGAGAGGAATGCTATAATTTTTTCGATCGAATTACAAATATCGAGTTACTTTGGGATGAATATTTTTCTTTGTTTCTCTTTAGACTCGTGCAAAGAGAGTTTTGGAGGAATTTCTTTATACAATCTTTGATAGTGGCGGGAGGTGCTTCATTAATATTAAGTTTTTCTCATCTTGTTTTCTTTAATTTCTTTTAGGAGGACTTCTTGTCCTCGTCATGCGTTGTAATTTTTTCTTCTGGTCAATAAAATATTCTTATTTTATCAAAAAAAAATACAATTAATATATAAACATTAGATAATTAAATGTGATAAATACCTGTAGCACCAGTATCCCCATTGTTTAAAATTTTACGAACCCTCATATCCCCGTATTGCAAACCCATATACTTGCACTTGAATCCTTGACAAAAAATTCAAAAGATTCAGTTATGTCTATTTCTATGGTTTACTGCCGCATTAATTGCTGAATTTTTAGGATCAATCTTAATTTAAAATTGATCTGAGGATGACTCCTTTTCTATCCTTGATATTCCTTCAATTGATTCTTCTATTTCTATTTTTTTTCTCTTTCCATCCGTTCTCACCCTTGCTCTCCTTTATTTTTTCCCCAACCATTATTCTTTTCTTTTATTTCATAGTTTATCCACATAAACACGACATAATAATTTCGGTTAAAATAAGAAATATATCTAAATAAAATTCAAGGCCCAAGCACGCTCCCCCGTGAAAACAATCCGATATTTACCTATTTTGAAGTTTAGGTTTCCTTGAAATAATTTTGCAATGCAACAGGCTCTCAAAAGATTGGCAAAGCATATAAATGCAACATTATTGAAAATTCAAACTAGTTTTCTTTTTTGAGGCAAATTAGAAAAATATTTTTGCTTTTATAACGAAATCAAAACATAATTATGGAAACACAATTTATAAGTTAGTGTTCTACTACAATCATCCTAATAGAATCCTTTGCTATCTTGAGCTAAACTTGTCCCAATCAGGAAGGAGTACCATTTTTAATTTTCATTTTGTCCCCAAAAGAGAGTCCGCCCTCTAAAAGTACACTAAAAAGTGATAGAGTTCCAAATCTACACTTAATGAATATAGATACTATATTTTTTAAGTTGAATATGTTAAATTGGAAACATTTCCTGATATGAAATTTTTTAAAAGTGGGCACTCTATTTATGCTGTAGGCTTAGGAAAAACATTTAATTTAGAATGGTTGTTGAAACTTAAGTCGTTTCATAAACAAATTATATAAAATAAAAAAAATAAAACATAAAAAGATTAAAAACAATTTCTAGAACTAAATTTGTACCTGAAAATTTCAGAAGTCACCATAGCATTGTCGTCGACTCTATGCCGCTTATTTTTACTACGAGTAGTAGGTCTATGACTCATCTTATCATCACCGAGTGATCAAAACCTGTAATTAACTACAACAAAATTCCAGCCAGTTATAGTACAATTCAGCTCATTTTCATACAAATTCATAAGGGCGAATATAGAAAAAATCTTAGATTAAACCGTTGATGAAAAAGAGGAGCTTGAGTAACACAAACTACCAAAAAAAACTCAATTTTTCCAGTAATTCTCTAAAAAAATATTCAGGAGATATTGACATGAAAATGTTTGAGAGCTCTTTACCTGTGAAGGAATATGAACTATGAGATCGTACGTCTCTTTTCTTCTTCTTTTTCGCGGTACTGTTTTAGGGTTTATTTTAGCTTTTGTTTTCCCTCAATTTCTGTCGTTCGGCAAGAGAGAGAGCGGCTTGCCAGAGATTGGTTTAAAAGGGGCAAAACGATGTTGTGTATTGCCTCAATTTTGTGAAGAATCCAAACGAGTTGAATTCACCTTTTTCAGTTTTGCGAAGAATCTAAATCCAGAAAATGTGAACAATCCAAAATAAAAGTCGGCTGGTTTATTTATCTTGAAGCGTCAAAAGGGGTTTTCATGTCGATTTCAAAGGAGAATTCGGGAGACCAGAAAACAAAGATATGCTGATCAAAGTTTACTCGACTACAAACTGTTTGTATTGGGATTAAAGCGATTGATGGTGAAACTGAAAACGTTAGATATATTCATAAATTTCGTTCTTTATGCATTTTTTTTCCCCTTTTTCTCTTTGTTTTAAAATGGGGTTAAATACATTTCTTTCTCACTCAACTCTACCTCGATTTACAAATACATTAATTAAAATTTTTTTCATTCGACTCACTAAACTACAATTTATTTACAAATCGTTATAAATTCTGTTAACTTGTTTGACTTTTAACGAATTGAGTACCTGTACACATGACATATAGACTTTATATATGTCATATATATATGTCCACGTGGCATGACATGGTGAAAAAAATAAATAAAATACTCAAAAGCCAACAATAGGACCAAATAAAATCTTTAACTTCACAATTATAAAATACAAAAAATTAATAACTTAAATGTGATATATATATATATATATATTGCTAAAAAATTAAATTTAAAAGTTAATATAATAATAATAATAATAATCCCTTAATTTTAAAATATTAGATAATTTTATATTTTTAAAGTGATATTTAAAACTTATAATGCTAAATTAATCAAAATCAAATAAATAAAATAATCCATACAAAATATAAGTACAACAAAATTAATTTTTTAAAATTTATTTTAATCATTAATATTTATTTAGTACGATAAAACTTTGGTATTATAGCATATAAATTTTTTTTCCCAATATGATGCAATTTTAAATAAATTATATAAATTACACATAAATATATAATTTTCTTTTAATTTAAACAAATCATTAAATTCATTAATTTAATTAATCTCTCTTCAAATAAAACTAAAATTAGTAATATAACATATGAAAACAAATTAAAAATTAAAATTCAAAAAAATAAATTATGAAAATTTATAATAAACATAAATTAAAAATTAAAATTCATAAAAATAAATTCAAATTTCAAAAATATAACTAAAATATTAAAACACTTAAAACATCAATTATTTTTTTTTTTTAAATCCCAAAACATTAACAATTTAAAATCATCTCCGTAGATCTAAAAAAAATAGGTGGTGATCGGAACCCAACCGGATTCCCGGTCATCGGATTTCCTCTTTTTCTTCAGTTTGTTCCTCGTCATCTCCGTTTCATGATTGTGATTTAGCTCATTCCTCCGGCGGTACCTTAATGCTTCATGCAAATCTCTGACCAAAGCGAAAAACGTCTCCATATTAGATTTTAGATAATTAGATTTTATTATGTAAATATTATTACTTTTAACTTTACAAAATATAGGTTTAATTTTATAAAATATTAAAAATATATTTTTTAAATTAAAAAATTAACAAATATTTTTTTCTAAGTTTTTCATGACTTTTTAAATATTTTTTCTTGAAGATATTTAGGATTTTCAAAAAAAAAATAGTGAGATAATAATAATAATAATAATCCTTTAGTTTCAAAATATTAGACCCTTTTTATAAAAATATAAATATAAAATATAAAAAATATATTTTTTCAAAATATAAAAAATATTTTTTATTTTTATATTTTTACATAAAATTATAATATTTTATATTTTATATAAAATAAACTAAAATATATTTTATATAAAATTTTTACATTTTTATATTTTTCATATAAAAAATTTAAATATTTTTTAAAAAATATAAAATTGTCTTCAAAAATATATCTTTTAATTACTACAAATTCTGCCACGTATTGCTACATGTGAATTTGTAGTAATAAATTCGGCCACGTATTTTGATTATATACTGCCTCTTATTGCCACATCAGTTTTCTGTTCAATGTTAACAGACATAGACGATTTTATCATTTTTTGTAAATAATATGTATTTCAATGAGTTAACCGTAAAAAAATTCAGTTCAGTGATGCATTTGTAAACCGAGGTTTAGTAGAGTCAGAAAAAGTGTATTTAACCCTTTTAAAATGATATATATTACTATTCTAAACTTTTTGCGACGCTATATGTTGTCCGTCGCTAAAAGTACCGACGATGGTTGTATGACCGAACCGTCGCCGGATCCGTCGCTAAAGGGGGTGAGCTCAGGTAAGTTGGATAAGGAGTGAGCTTAAGATCCTGACCGATATATATATTACTATTTTTTTAATTTAAAGGTGTGAATGAAACCGAAGCATTAAATTGTTCAGATTTGGTTCACAAAATTTATCTAGTATAAAATAATGTTTAATTGAGACTCGTTTAGCTACCAATTCGAACACGATCTCGAATAGTCTAAGCCGTTTGAACTTTTCGAACCAATATAATCTGAATATCAATAAAAAAAATTAATTTGTGAAAATTTGAATAATTTACCGAACTTTAAAATTTATTCATATTTGAATTATTTATATTTTCAGTCGAGCCAGTACGAATTGAGCCCAAATAATTTGTTCATTTTGCAGTCTTACTTTTATTACATAATTTTTTTATATTTTCACATGAAAAGTGTCACTATAGATGTGAAACAACCCGGGTCAAATCCCGAGTCCGGAACAAATCTTGGGTCAAATCCCAAGTCCGAATCGAATCAAATCCATCCAAATAAGGCCTCAAACTACTGGCCCAATAGTATCTTCTTGGGTCATCTAGCCCACCACAGGCTCCCAAAAGGTCATGACTTGAAGGTACTATTGGTGTGGGACTGGGGTGTTACAAACTCCCCCACTTAAATTTCTGACGTCCCCGTCAGAACCGATCACACACACGGCCCAAAGATCTTTGCCTCTCTAGCCATTGTGGGATAATACCGGCTGGCTTCGTGTCCCCACCTCCGGACCTTCATCTCTCTATTGTGGAATAATACCACCAGCCTTCGTGTCCCCACCTCCGGCAACCCGATCGGATGACCCGATCCGAGCTTTCGAGAGTCGGCTCTGATACCATATGAAACAACCCGGGTCAAATCCCGAGTCCGGAACAAATCTTGGGTCAAATTCCAAGTCCGAATCGAATCAAATCCATCCAAATAAGGCCTCAAACTACTGGCCCAATAGTATCTTCTTGGGTCATCTAGCCCACCACAGGCTCCCAAAAGGTCATGACTTGAAGGTACTATTGGTGTGGGACTGGGGTGTTACAAGATGTATAGCGACGGTATAACGACACTTTTCATATGAAAATATCATTTTTTTCATGTGTCTTTATTAGTCTCCATAAATTTAATTAGTAATAATCGAGTCATGTTATATATTGAGAAAATTTTAAGCAGCACTATAATTACGAAACTTATCAATACATAAGATTATTAAGAATTGTAGGAGATCTCATTTATTATACATCTCTCCCAAAAAATTCAACGTAAACATTCATAATATATCATTTTCTGTAATAATTTTAAGATGTATTTATATTGATATTGTATTTGTTAGTTTCACAATGGAAAGAAAAGAATGTAGAATGAAGAAGATTTAGAGATGGTAATAAAAATCAATTATTTGAGAGTTTTTAGTGAAGAGAAGAAAAGAGTAGGAAATATTTTTTTAAAAATAAATTCCTTTCGAAATTATTAAGATTTGAAAGAAAAATTGTTAAACACTTAGCTTCCAAACTAAAATATCAATATTATCCTTAATAATTTTTGAAATTTAATATCATAAGGGTAAAATAGTAATATATTATTTTAAGTTATTTTGTTTTCTTCCAAAACTCACAAACACAAGGAAGGAAAGTAAATTATTTTCCTTCATTTTTTTCTCACACAATATTAATACAATGAACTAATTTTATAATTTATCTAATTATATACATTATAATCGTAATTCGAGAGAAATATTTTATTTATTTTGTCTATTCTTTTTAAGGTAGGGGTGCACGAAAAGGCTGAAATTCGAAGGTGCTGTCTGTAACTTGAAAAAAAGTCGGAAAAAGTCTGGCCTACTTTAGGCCTCAGTTTTTCATATTTTAAACTTTTATTTTTATATTTTTTTAAAAGTAAAATAAGAGCATAAATAAATTTATGAAAAGCATAAAAGGCAATTTTTTGGCCTGCAAGTACGAAGCTAAACCTAAAAACATGAATCGTTTATATTTTGGGTCCTTAACACTAATATACAATAATTAAAAAATAATTACAAAAATAAAACACACAACATAATTACAAAAATAAAATAACCCAATAATAAAATTGCTAACATCACGCACACGTCGGTTACCGACTGCCCTATCTAACACTAACCGCTCCTAAATTCAAGCAACTGAACACAACATGCAACATTAATATCGGACAAATCCAAATCTTCTATCGACGTTTCCCTTTCGACTCACCTCTGAGATCGCGACATACAAAATCATCATCAACAACTAAGATCACAGCAACTTCAAGTTCAATTTCGGTAACATCTAAGATCGGAGAAGACGAAATAGAATACAAAATCATCATCAACTTCAAGTTCAGTAACCAAAAACAATATCACAGCAACTTCTATACAAATCTGAACTCTGAGGTATGTGAGTTTAAAGTTCGTATGCATATAGTTACCTATGGTTACTACGGTATTCGTATGTATATTGGTTACCTTTATTAAGTTTTTCACAATTAAAATGGTTACTACAAATTCTTATAGCGTTTGGTTGATTCATTCATATGTTTTAGATTATGGTTACTAAATAAATATAAACTGTTCACTAACTGTTTATTTGATTAATTTATAATTTTCAAACGAGTTCTACTGAATTTTTATATTAATGGTTACTCGTCATAAACATTGGTTACTGTCTTATGCAACTGTTGGTTACTGTCTATTGTTGTTTTGGTTACTGTATAACATTATATTGTTCAGTGCTGTCTTGGTTACTGTCTAATGATATCTTTGTTACTGTATGACAATATGTTGGTTACTGTCTAATGTTGTCTTGGTTACTTTGTAACATTATATTGTCTAATGTTGTCTTGGTTACTGTATGAAGCTATGTTGGTTACTGTCTACTGATGTTTTGGTTTCTTTGTAACATTATAATATCTAATGATAAGCTAGTTACTGTCTAATGCTTCCTAGGTTACTATGTAACAATATATTGATTACTGATTCATGATGATTTGATTACTGGGTAACTTTATTGTGGTTACTGCATATTGCTGATCTGGTTGCTGTTTAAAATTATAATGGTTACTGTATAATATTACTAAACAATACTGAATTGGTTAATGAAAAATGATGAATTAGTTACTGACTAATGTTGACTTTGATATATTAGCTACTAACTAATTCTGATTTATATTATTATATATTTGAGGTTACTCATTGACTACATTATATTGGTTACTGTCTAATATTGAGGTGTATCAGTATAAAAATTATATGTATATATTTACCTATGGTTACTACAAATTTCTATGGTTATATATGGTTACTGAACAATTAAATGTATATAGTTACCTATATATGAACAATTATATGTATATGTTTACTGACTAATGATGAGTTGGTTACTGTTTAACATTATTTTGGTTACTGAATAATACTGATTTGGATACTATGTAAAAATATAATGGATACTCATTAATGCTGAACTGGTTACTGCATTAATCTAATTATACTTATACTTATATTTTTATATTAATGGTTACTTGTTAACTACATTGGTTATTTTAATGTTTATTTGTCTAATATGTATTTAGATACTGTAAGGTGTTTATTTGGTTACTGTATAATGTTATTGTAGTTTATAATTGTTTTTTTTATATTGATGGTTACTTATTGACTACATTAATTACCTTTATACAACTGTAAATCTGATTATATATATTGGTTACCTTTATACAACTGTTAATTCTGATTTGGTTACTTTGTAAAATTATAGTGCTGACTTGGTTACTAACTAATGCTGACTTGGTAACTGACTAATGCAAACTTAATTACTGTAATGATTAATTGGTTACTGTAATATTGGTTGCTGAAGCATATTAATGTACACTTCTACTTATGTTTTTTATATTAATGGTTACTTGTTAGCTACATTGGTTACATTCTTACAAAAATTTGCCTTTAGTTGGTAACAAACAAATTATACTAGTTGTTTTTTACTATAAAAATGCAATGCAGAATGTATTTATCTTGTGTATACTAAGTAAATATATGTTGGTTACTGTCTAATTTGGATTTGGTTAGTATATAATGCTGACTTGGTTACTGTGTAATATTATCATGGTTACTGCATTATATTACTGTGTTTTATAGTGATTATATGGTTACTGATTAACTACATTGGTAGGTACCTTCATACATCTGTTAGTCTTTAATTTGTAACAAAGTCATTACTGATTATTTTGGTTGTAAAATAAATGTAAAAATATTTTTTATAATCTTGGCTACTAATTACATATATCTTGGTTACTGTATAATATGTATTTAGATACTGTAAGGTGTTTATTTGGTTACTCTATACTGTTATTCAGTTTTATAATTGTTTCTTTTATATTGGTGGTTACTCATTGAATACATTGGTTACCTTCATACAACTGCTAATCTGATTATATATATTGGTTGTTGTATACTATTTAATTGGTTACAGTATAATATTTATTTGGTTGCAGTGACAATTTGACAATTTCTGTCAAGTTTGGAGTGTCGGATTTTGGCGTTTTTAGATCCTAATTTCATTGGAAACGGGTCAACGATCAAAAGTCACTAGCTTTGCTGGTGAACTGCAGGGTTTTTTGGTCAAATTCCATCATTTAGGCCTTCAAAATTGCATGTAAAAATTTGGTTTATTTTCTGGTTACTAAAATTATGTAAGTTGGTTACTGTTTAATATTAATTTGGTTACTTTACAATGTTTATTCAGTTGTTAGACAATGGCTATTGACAGTAACCAATACAACAAATTTAATTGTTTACAGGAATATATAATTGTTTACTGCTAGTAACTATTAACCACATGGTTGGTAACATTTTTAATGGTGTACAGTAACCAAAATTGATATTGATTAATATTTTAATTTTTGATTCCATCATGAGTTATTAATATAAAGTAAACATATACATTGAACAATTGGTAACTGTTCTGAAATATTTTTATGTAAATTTGATTAACCATCTAAAATAAAATGGTTACCTCTATATTTATATTTAGTTACCAACTGACATATACCATTTTCAAATAACTTTTATAACTATGTAATTTAAAAGTATCCATCAGCTAGATAAATGGGAACCCTCACATGTACATTAAGCACTTGATAACTGTTCTGATATAAGTTTTTAATTATTTGGTTACTAACAAAAACTAAAATGGATACCCTTATAATAACTAAAATACCTCATTGATTGTACAACAATAGTAGTCAAAAACTATTAAATAACAGTAAAATAAATATAATAAATAAGTAACCAAATAGTTACATAACAGTAACCATAATATGTTTTAATGGTAACCAAAACATAAAACAACCTGTGTATCCAGCATCTTGTAATGAATGTGATATTATTTGTTTAGGCAACCCAATTATACTAAGACATGTACATTTCATAATTGATATATGTCCTGAAACAAGCTTGTAATTCTCTGGTTACTATCAAAACAATAGTTGGTTACCTTTATATACATATTTGGTTACCAAATGTACATCTCAAACAATGTAACAAACAAAACTTAAAAGAAACAATAAATAATAACTAAAATACCTCATTGATTGTACAATAATAGTAGTAAAAAATAATTAAATAACAGTAAAACAAATATAATAAATAAGTAACCAAATAGTTACATAACAGTAACCATAATATGTTTTAATGGTAACCAAAACATAAAACAACATGTGTATCCAACATCATGTAATGAAGGTGATATTGTTTGTTTAGGCAACCCAATTATACTATGATATGTACACTTCACATGATATATGTCCTGAAACAAGCTTGTAACTCTGTGGTTACTATCAAAAATAATAGTTGGTTACCTTTATATACATATTTGGTTACTAACTGTACATCTCAAACAATGTAGCAAACACAACTTAAAAGAAACAATAAATAATAACTAAAATACCTCATTGATTGTACAATAATAGTAGTCAAAAACCATTAAATAACAGTAATCATAATGTAACATAATAAAACAGTAACCACATAATTATATGATAGTAACAAGAACAAATTTTAATGGTAATCAAAATATAATAAAGAAGTAACCAAATAGTTATATAAAAAGTAACTAGAACATGTTTTAATGGTAACCAAAACAGAAACAACCTGTATATCCAACCCAGTTTAGGCAACCCATGTATACTCTCACATATACATTTAACACTTGATATATGTCCGGATACAAGCTTGTAACTATCTGGTTACTTCCAAAAAATAAAATAGTTACCATTCTATACATGTTTGGTTACCAAACTGCACCTTTAAAATAATGTATCAGACACAACTTAATACGAACCAATAAATAATGTCAAATAATTGATTATATAATCAAATATGTAATTTCATTTACATAAGCTCCAATAAACATTACATACTCACTAACCATAACAAATGGTTATGGATATCCAACAAAAATCAATGTACGAAACATAATTCATAATGACAAAACAACGATAACTGAACTAATCAAAATTTGGTACAAATCTTCTTGAAACTTGAGCTTTTTGGTTGCTGCTACTTTCTTCTTCATGGTTGCTCTCATTCTCTAGAAAAGACTTTCGCATTATGAACCTGTGGGAGGAAGAGAAATACCTTGGGATTAGTGAATAGAGAGCCCATGTAGGATGTGTTTGTGGAAATGAAAGTAGAAAATAGCATAAATCTTGTAGAATATATTTGAAGAGATTTATAAAAAATATAATACATCAATGTATACTAAGCAAATACATGGTAACCAAAAATCATAAGCTAACAGTAACAAAAAATATATTAAAGAAGTAACCAAACAGTTATATGTTAGTAACCAAAATATATTTTAATGGTAACCAAAAATCATAAGCTAACAGTAACAAAAAAACATACTAAAGAAGTAACCAAACAATTATATGTTAGTAACCAAAATATATTTTAATGGTAACCAATACATAAATAACATATAGACCAAACACAGTTTAGTCAATCCATGTATACTAACCAAATACATGGTAACCAGAACAACACAAAATAATACCCAAAATCCCAACTCAAGGGAACAAAAATGGTATCCAAATCATAAACTAACAGTAACAAAAAACTTACTAAAGAAGTAACCGGACATTTATATGATAGTAACCAAAATATGTTTTAATGGTAACCAATACATAAACAACATGTATAACAAAAATCAGTAACCAAAATATAATGCAGAAGTAACCAAACAGTTATATGATAGTAACAATAACAAAATTTAAATTAGCACACCTTTAAAAATTTTTGGGTTGGAAATATCTTCTGGCAATGAACTTGAGCTTCTGTCTTAACTACAGGAACATCAAAATCAGAATCCAACTGCACAAACCCAAATAAATTTCTTCAAGTCCTTAATAAAATCACCCTCTATTATTCTTTTCCTCTTTCCATCCTTCTTCCTTGTATCAATCATTCTATACAAAACATAAAAACAATACAAATCCAAACAATCAATACTCCTTTCTGTTAAAAACATAGCGTATATATATGATCATATTGACAATTAATTAGTAGAACGAGAATTAACAGAAATTAGAAGCAGACCTTAAAGAGAGAAACCAGAATTCTTTCAGTTGGAGAGAGAGTTGGAGAGAGAAAGTCGCGTATTCGACTGTGTGATTTGTTGATTAACAAGTGCAACAAAAATAAATTAAAAAATAATTAATTTACGCCACCAATTTGTCTAACAAACTGTGATGAAGAAGAAGAAGAAGAGAGAGAAATACGAGAACAAAAGTTATGGAGAAGGAGAAGAAGATTTTAGAGAGAGAAATATCATGCGTTTGAAAGGACTTTTAATTGTATTAGTATTGATAATAAAAATGATAAAATGTAGTATTTTTGTAATTATTTTATGAGTGTATGATTTTTGTAATTACTTTCATAAATGTACTAATATATGTAATTAATCCTTAATTAAATTATCCTACACTTGGGCTTGTATTAACAAACCTAATTGGACTTTACCATTACTTACACAGAATTGGATAAAAAAATATCATTTGGTCTATTATACCCTTATTAATAATAACATATTTTAAACTATAACAAGAAAAATAATAGTAATAAATTAACAAAAAAATGATAGTAATAACTCATGGACATTATTTAAACTATTATTACTGTATTTATTTGTAAATGATGATTATTTGTTTATTAGTGTATTTATTTGTAAATGATGATTGTTAAATTTTTTTACTGTATTTATTTGTAAATGATAATCATCAAAAAATGATAATTATTTGTTTATTATTGTATTTAGAATAATAACTATTTAAATGTCAAAGCATTATTTTAACATATTATTACTGTATACTAACATGGGATTGTTAGTAATAACGTTTTATTACTGTATACTAACATAGTGAGTTATTTAACACAATAAAATCAAATAATATTCCTACAAAAATAATATATATATAATATAATTACAATTGTGAACTGGGTAAAAATCTACCATCTCTTTCCTTCTACCCAGTTCAAAATTATGGTGATATAGTTTGTCTCCAACGGTCTAATAGAGGAAAATTCCAACGGTCTGATATGTTTAGTCATATAAGAAAAAGTAAAGGTTAGTTTTGTTCAAAAAAATTTAATCCCTCATGGTAGAATTATAATACTTAATTAGACATTGTATTAAATAATCACTCATTTCAAGTTATTTTATTATTTCAAAACTAATAATCCCAAATCTAATTTTAAAAACAAACAAAGGTATAGGAATTAATAGTTTAATCCCAAATATTATCCTAATAAACAAACATGACCTTAAAATTAATAGTAATATCTCAAATATAATCGTTTCAAACAAACATAAACTAAACTAGGTAGATGTATAATCCACCTCAAAAACATGTCACCTTTTGGTTGTCAGATATTACACATTGAAACATGCTGTTTTCAGAGGTTGGCTATTTCTTAACATTTGCCATACGCATTTTTGTCCTAAACTACTATATTTGTTCACTACTTCTGCAGAATAAAAGATGTAAAATCAAGGTAGATTTTATATTGTTAATTTCGATATGTTGGAGGCCATATGGTATAACGCCAAGGGCCTTTATATCCCCTTGATTTATCTGTTATACCATTATTTTTTCCGTTGCGACAAAATTTTACTTATACGCAATTTTACATTGCATTAATAATGCTAGAAATTACAATTCGTGAATCATTATTGGGTCAGTAAGGAAACCAAGCCGATACATCAAGATTTCGGCAACTCAGCAAATAGACTAAAAGACAATTTGCACCCAAAATTTTACTTTCTATTTACGTTTACACCCCAAACATAAAAAGGTGTCTAAGTACACCCCAAACTTCATTATACGTAACAAAACGCACACTTTCTTCACTTAACCGGTCAAAAGTGACCGGCTAAGATGGTAACAAAAGTTTGGGGTGCAAATTGTAACAGTTTAAAAAATTTTGTAACAGTTTAAAATTTTATTTTAAAATTTGTTTTAACATTTATTTTAACTTGTTTTTTTAAAATTTATAAAAAACAGTTTAAAAATTTCTTTGTAACAGTTTTATTTGTTTATAAATTTATTTTAACAAATTTTTTTAAAATCAGAATTTTATTTTGCTTTTTAAAAAAATATATAAATTTTTAAACTGTTTTTAACAATTTTTTTTAAACTGTTATAATTTTTTTTTAAAACAAAATAATTTTTTTTAACAACTTTTTTTTTAAACTGTTATAATTTTTTTTAAAATAAAATAAATTTTTAAACTGTTTTTAACAAATTTTTTTATTCTGTTTAAACTGTTTATATTTTTTTTTGTTAAAAACTGTTATAATTTTTTTTTAAAATTCTGTTTAAACTGTTTAAACAATATTTTTTGTTTATAAAAATTTTATTTTGTTTTAAAAAAATTGTTAAAAACTGTTTAAAAATTTTATTTTGTTTTAAAAAAAAATTATAACAGTTTAAAAAAAAAGTTGTTAAAAAACAGTTAACAATTTTTATTTTGTTTTTAAAAAAAATTTATAACAGTTTAAAAAAAAATTGTTAAAAACAGTTTAAATTTTTTTTGTTAAAAACAGTTAAAAAAAATTGTTTTACATTTTTTTTAAAAAAAAAACAGTTAACTGTTCAGCGTTAAAAACTTAATTTGTTAAAAACAGTTAAGCGTTATTTTTTTTTTTTATAACAGTTTAATAAAAAAATTGTTAAAAACAATTTAAAATTTTTATTTTGTTTTAAATTTTTTTTTGTTAAAAACAGTTTTAAAATTTATAATTTTTTTTTAAACAAAATAAAATTCTGATTTTAAAAAAAAATGTTAAAATAAATTTTTAAACAAATAAAACTGTTACAAATAAATTTTAAAACAAAATTTTAAACTGTCTTTAATAAATTTTAAAAAAATAAGTTAAAATAAATGTTAAAACAAATTTTAAAATAAATTTTTAAACTGTCACAAAAAATTTTAAACTGTTACAATTTGCACCCCAAACTTTTGTTACCGTCTTAGCCGGTCACTTTTGACCGGTTAAGTGAAGAAAGTGTGCGTTTTGTTACGTATAATGAAATTTGGGGTGTACTTAGACACCTTTTTAAGTTTGGGGTGAAAACGTAAATAGAAAGTAAAGTTTGGAGTGCAAATTGTCTTTTAGTCCAATAAATACTGTGAACCATTTTAACGTTACATTATTTTTTTTCCCTGAAGCCAAGCTCATTAAGGCTTTCATTTTTATAAATGGCTCGGTAAGGTTACATAAATCCGTGACTTCCTGCGAGAGTAGCAATTGTACTTTTTTCACTATGTAAAATAGACTTGCTAGTACACAAGTAACATTTATCCAAACCCATCAAAATTATGAATTTCATCAATAAGCAAAACTGAATATCAACAAGGCAATTTCAACTCAAAATAAGCTCAAGAAAACAAAATGCCTAAAAATAAAAATTGAAGATCATTACTACATAAATGACTAGTACACAGTAACACATACCAAGAAGAACTACATTTTGTCGGATTCTACGAGTTTACATTATGTATCAAAATAGCAGCATTGGAAAGCACAACACATACTCCTATCTCTAGTTACAGTTTTCATGTGCTGGAAGCTCCATACACGAATAGCTTATGCACAAGGGATATAAACCAACTAAACCTATTAATGCCAACCAGAACGAGAACTATCACTATTTCATCTTTAGCACTTGTGTTCATCTAACAACAGCATCTAAGTTTCCAACATCCCTCTTTCGACTTTCTTTTTGTAAGAACATCCCTCTTCCACCTTCTTTATATAAGAACATCCCTGTTCCACTTTAAGCTTAATGTTTCGCTACATTGCAACTTCTCAAAACATGGATTTTGATGAAGGTTATCAACACTCCAGGCTGACAGTCGCATGAACTACACTGCGACTTTTTCAGCACAACATGGATTGTTCATTCCTTTAATGAAATTGCCAAGCATGCTGCAACCTAGACGCACAAGTACCAATCCTATAGATTCTAAATTTGATATATAAAAATTCAATGTTATACATGTCACTTTTGATCATGAGAAATGCTAAAAGATTAATAAGGGAACCAGAGGGACAGCTTTGCAAATGATCAGAGAAACTAAGGAGTTAGCAAGTTTGACTATATCTAGAAAAGAGGTGGACCAAGTTAAGAATTCCGTTTGTTGCTCTATAACATCACAAGTCTGCAGATTCATCATACACATCAAGTGATTGTCCGTTGTCGATTCTAGTACTCTTCAATTTTAATATTCATCTTTTTAAAATAGTAATCCTGGAGGTAGCTTGATGTATTTCATTCTCACAGCTAGCAGAATAGTTACAAATAAAGTAAAAAGCCCTCTACAAAGAAAAACAAGAATACCAACTCCGTAAATAATAGTGCAACACATCTTCTAATTAATAACACTAGCTTAACATAAACTATCCCAATGTGAAAAAAGGAAGTCAAAATCATAAACAAAACAAACTTAATTGCCACTGAAACTTCAGTTCCAATTAACCATCATCATAATAAGGGCAGCAACCTGAAATGACATGACTAGCATAAACCACCCCGAAAACAAAAAATAGACATGGAATGGTGAATCACCTATTGCTAAATGTAAGAATACCGGACACACCACTTCAAACCCGCTAGGACTGATGCACCTTAGTCCATGTTGCATAACTCACGGCTTATTTCCTCGCCCCCTGATACCAGTATTTCTTTACCTGATTCCCTCTTCTCAATGGAAGAATGACCTTTGGATGTTCTATAACATAAGAGGAAAGCAAAAGCATAACGATTTCTTATTCTCTTTCTACTGGATAAGTAAATGTGTAAGATTTTTAAAATTAAAAATGTTACACAATCCAAAAACAACTTATTTCTGTCTCTTTGCATTCTGCTGCTTGATGCTAATAACCATGTCCATAGTCATCTTCTGGTGTTCCCTTGTTTGTGAGAGCAAATCCAGGCCTTCCACTGTTTCACAATCAACTTTGCAAATGCGGTACCACCCCATGCTTGCTGGCATCCTCTTTCTTAATCTATCAAAGGCCCTGTAACATCCATGTAAACAGAAACATAATCAGCAAACTTTTTTGATCAAGTATATAATCATACACTCGGTAAATCAAAGGACAACCAAATACTACAGGTTCTCAATCCCTTCGCCAAAAAATGAGCTCACACAGCATCAACAAAAGGTTCATAATAGGAATAAAAAACAGAAACACCACAAGTAGCAGAAAGGTTAACAAAACTTACTTTATAAAAACCACCATCTGTTGGAAATCCATGGAGGGAATAACTGCTCCTAAATCCAGGTTCACCAAGTCCTGGATGATTTAACTTATTGCCTCCAAATGGTTAGCCAACAGGAAAAACCCCAGCCCCAGGCAATTTCCCCATACAAGAAACAGAAAATGCCCCGAAATCATCTCCCACTTGCATATGACTAGGTACATTCCGAGGACCTAAAAATTCTCCCCTACTCGAATGGTTAGGCGTAAAATCTTGCCCCATCACATCATCATTCCTGAAATGTTTACTCATTCCAAAATTTCCACGCCCATTAAATTGAAACTCCATAATGCAAATCAGGAAACTCCATAATGCTATTTAGCTAAAAAAAGGAAAGAAAGAAACTCCATAATGCTCAAAAAAACTTGCAGAACCTCTTTACGATCTTTTCAATTTGTTACAAACTCATTATTAGCACTGAAGCGCAAGGTTTTACACAAAAGCATCAGATAAATCTAAAACTGAAGAGAAAAGCCATCTATTAAAATGTTTGCCAATCGATAGCATCAACCTTCAACCAAACAATAAAATGGGAAGAAAAATAGAAGGATTTCAGACTAGGGAGAGATCCGGGCTTAACTAGCAGTTGAAAATTAAGAAAATAGTATCAAGCCGCTTGAACTTCTGGTTTTGGGGTGCTTTCGTCTACTTTTATTGACTTTGGAATGTATCTCCAACAGCGCTTGTGAACCCCGCTTATTTTCCTCGGAGCGTCTGCAGCAGGCAAACCTTCACAACAATAAAGAGCATTTGAATGCCATTAAGTTTGGATTCCTTCCATTATAATTTATAGCAAATTACTGTACAAGTTGAATTAAGTTCAGAAATAAAACTATTAAAATACTATATATCAGATTTTGGAGTTTCGAAGTTATTATTAATCTGTAAACTCAGAACATCATCTGAAATAATGGAACACTTTTTTTGAAACTGGAAGCCAGTTCTACAAATGACCTATTACATCAAAACTCACATGAAGTAACCAGTTATTTTCAAATAGGGCCGACAAGATACCCTATGTTCTATCAGTATATGATAACATTGCAACAATGAGAAAGATTAAGACGTGGCTAACAAAATGGAAATAAACAAAAAATACAAGCCATGCACAAATTCCCCTATAAAAGAATGGAACAGTGAACATTTGTTGATGCAGTATGAATTTATTACAGAAAACAAAATAGTATACTAGAGTAACTCCAAAACTATTGTATAACCAACATACCACAACCTCTGGTATCTACATTTGTCTTCCTACTAGACAAGCACGTTGGATCACAAGTTAACCGCCGAGAATACGTACCTTGTGACGCCCCCAAAATAGGTTCACACAACCTATTCTGAATTGCCAAATATATGGTACAGAAACAACTACAACTTTATTATTACAATTGTCGTGCAAAATACGACAACACATATACTGAGAGTTTAAAAATAAATATTGTCTTCTAGACAATATCCACACTCAAATAAATCTTTATTACAATTATTGATACACTATTTTACAAAATAGTGAGGACTGCTAAAACAAAACAACTATCTAGAATCATCATTCCATACCCCGACTAGTTCCCGTTATATTCTCGACTCCTAAGAAAGAAAATGGAACAACAAGAAAAAAGGTGAGCTCAACTAGCCCAATAAAGAATATTATAACTAAGATAATGAAAAACAAATTATCGTTAGCCTTCAATAAATCAGATAAAATATAATGGGCAACAAATTTTAGATCAATATTCGCAACGGAAATAAAATTCATTAGAAGAATTAAGTAAAGAATGAAGTCTACTATCTTCTATGATTTAAAAGTTCATCATCAATATTTTATCCCTGTAACATCAATCAATATACATCTTGAAACAAATATTCATCTTTGCACTACGGGCCAAATATATTCATTCGTATCCCCAATTAGTCATGTTCATCTCAACACCTGTTCATCTTTTCACTACGGCCAAAGATATTCATCAGATAATCATTCATCTTTGCACTACATGCCAAAGATATTCAATTATATCACCATTTTGGACTGAGGATGATAAAAATAAAGAAAACGAATCCAGCGAGATAAAAGATCAAATATTAGGGATTCGTACTATAGTTTATCCAAGTTTAAAAATACTCCATAATAATCAATTGTGAAGCAAAATTCAAGAATAAAGATCAAAACATGAATACAATCAAACATAGTAACCATAATAGACAACTTGGACAAAGAAAAGAAAATTTAATTTTTCTGTGAATAGTGCCGTATACGTGAATAATAACCCTGACACGAAAAGACAAATTTCACAAGAAAAATCATACTTCGTGAATAGTACCGTATTCGTGAATAGTGTCGTATACGTGAATAGTATCCTCGACATGAAAAGGTAAAAATTTCATAATAAAATTCATACCAATATTCCAGTATAATGATATTGAAAAAAAATAATATCATTTACGAAAAAAATAACATCCCCTACCTCAAAAGAATAGTACTTCTAACTGAAATATCGGATATAATGCTGAAGGAAAGTTGCACTATTTATCAAATTTCAAAATATCTAAATACTCGCAAAAATACGCTCGATATTATAGAGAGAAAACTTTTAATTTTGATGTGATTTTCAATTCTAACCTAAGCACCCTATTTATAAAAAAAATGCTTAGAATGTCAAAGTAGAAAATTTAATAAAATAATAATATTTTCAAAAAAATTCCTACGCACACCACATCATTTTCTTCAGCACACACAAGTGGGTCCCACCCACATTAAAAACATTTTTCTTTTAAAAAATATTTATAACTCCAAAAATCAATTATTCCGAAACTTCAATAATTCATAATAAATAGCCTTTTATAAGAAAAATTTGAATCTTATGTTCATTCCATAGAAAATTTAATTCTCTACAACTTTGTAGAAGAAAACTTTTTCCAAATTCAAACGGAAAATGACCGAAATTCACATACGGATGATTTTCAACACCTTCATTCCGACAAAATACTGATAGAACACCTCAGCATTAATTCATTCATTTATATATACATAAAATAAATATTTTCTTATCATATAAATCAATAATTAATTATTCACAAATAATATTGCAGAATTACAATAATGACAACCAGGTCGTTCCCAGGAAAGAGGGGGCTTTTCGATAAGAATTTCTCCTAACTAGCGTGCAATTAGGTAACCAAACCATTTTTCTAGAAAGAACTTCCTTAGACATTGTCAATAATGCTATCTAATAATATTATTCAAATAATATGAATTATTGATCTGATAATGAAAAATATTGTGCAGTGACAATTATTGAATTAATAATATAAAATATCAATGTAACAATTATTGAATCAATATAATAAAATATTGAACAGTAATTACTGTAACAATTATTGAGTAGTGACTTCTTACGTAAGAATCAATAATTTGTGCAATACCGCGTGCTACTGTGCAACACCGCGTATTACTGTATTTTAACCACCGGGTATTCCAACAGTGTTAACGGTAACAAATACGTCGTTATTTATAAAAAAACTCATACTTGTCGTTTTCTTCATCCGACAGTTTTCCGTTATGGGGCTCACAAATGGCTGCAACGTCGTACGAATATTCCCCGACAACAAGAATATTCCACGACCAAACGAATATTCCCCGACAACAATGAATATTTTATAACCACTTGCTTATTTAAAATATTTGCGCATTTTACCCACATTAATCAAATCAACCCCTTACTATTTCAAAATAATAAATAGAGAAAATTTCATTTTATTCATAAAAGTCGGGGTCATACAACCTCCCCTCCTTATGAAATTTCGTCCTCGAAATTGACACGAAATTGACGTACGTACTTGGTGCTTCGAAAAGGTGAGGATACCTCGTTTTCATTTCCGTTTCCAACTCCCAGATCATTTCCTTAATAGCATGGTTCCTCCACAAAACTTTGACTTGTGATATAACCTTTGTGCGTAGGACATGTTCTTTCCTATCCAAGAACTTGACAAGTAACTCCTCGTACGTTAAATCTTCGGCTATCTCGTCTGGTTCTAACTCAATAATGTGGTTTGGGTCTTTCACATATTTACGAAACACATATACGTGAAAAACATTATGAACACGAGACATGCTTGGAGGTAATGCGAGTCTATAGGCCACATTTTCTACTCAGTCAAGAATCTCAAATGGACCAATAAATTGTGGATTAAGCTCGTCTCTCTTTTCGAATCTTGTAACTCCCTTCCATGGAACAACACGTAACAATACATGATCCCCAATATTAAATTTCACGTCATTTCGATGAAGATCAGCATAACTCTTTTGTTGATCATATGCCGTTTGTATACGTTGTCGGATCATTTGGATCTTTTCTGTAGTCATACGTACCAACTCTGGTCCCAACAATGTTGCTTCACCAACCTCATCCCAACATACTGGAGAGCGACACTTTCGTCTATACAATGCTTCGAATGGAGCCACACCTATATTTGCGTTGTTGTAGGAGAATTCCACCAATGGTAAGTACTTATCCCAACTCCCTTTGAAGTCTAGAACACAAAGTCTCAACAAATCTTCAAGAGTTTGAATAGTCCTTTTCGATTGCTCGTCCGTTTGAGGATGGTATGTCGAACTAAATCGTAAATCCGTGCTCATAGCTTTCTGCAAGCTAGCCCAAAATCATGAAGTGAACCTTGGATCACGATCCGAAACTATGGATACTGGCATGCCATGCAACCTTATAATCTCATTTGCGTACATACGAGCAAGACGTTCAAGGGAATAAGTTTCTCGTATCGACAGGAAATGAGCAGACTTAGTTAATCTATCGACAATAACTCAAATTCCATCTATACCTTAAGAAACCTTGGGAAGACCAGTAACGAAATCCATGTTAATATGCTCCCACTTCTATTCTAGAATCTCAAGTGGTTGCAATGGACCCTTTGACACTTGATGCTCCGCCTTAACACGTTGACAAGTTAAACATCTTGAGATAAACTCCGCAATCTCTCTCTTCATATTGCTCCACCAAAATGTATGTTGAAGATCACGATACATTTTAATACTTCCAGGATGGATTGCAAACGGTGTGTTGTGTGCCTCCATCATAATTTTGTACTTCAAATTAGAGTCGTTAGGAACACAGCCTGGAGTTGACTCGAAGTATTTCTTCTTCATCGATTCTTGCTTCTGGAATAACACCTTGTACTTTCTTCTTCATACACATCAGTTCTGAGTCTGTGACTTGAGCAGCTTTAATTTTATCGATTAAAGTCGATTCTACGCGTATAATTGATATCATCACGTGGGTACTTGGAACCTTTAACTCTATCTCCATCTTTTGTAAGTCGTACATAATGGGTCTGTGTTAACATCGCACTCGTACCCGCATACGATCTTCTACTCAATGCGTCAACTACCACATTTGCTTTTCTAGGATGATATTGAATGGTATGGTCGTAATCTTTCAATAGCTCGAGCCAACGTCATTGCTGCATGTTGAGTTCCTTTTGGGTGAAAAAATATTTGAGACTTTTATGATCTGAATATATCTCCACTTTCTCCCCATACAAGTAGTGCCTCCAAATTTTTAAGGCGAAAACGACTGCTGCCAACTCTAGGTCATGAGTAGGATAATTCCTCTCATATTCTTTTAGTTGTCGCGAGACATAGGCTATGATTTTCCTATGTTGCATGAGAACACATCCTAAACATTTGCCTGAAGCATCGCTGTAGATAACAAATCCCTCCGAACCTGATGGTATTGTCAAAACAGGTACCGAAATGAGTCTCCTCTTAAGTTCTTGGAAGCTCTTCTCACATTCCTCGCTCCATTCGAATTTTGTATCTTTTCGAGTTAGCTGAGTTAATGGAGTAGCAATTCGAGTTCAACGTAATAACCAGCTAAGCCCAGAAAGCTACGTACTTCGGTTACTGTCTTAGGTTTCTTCCAACTTTGTATTGCTTCAATCTTTGTCGGGTCAACTGATATTCCATACTTCGATACCACATGCCCAAGGAATACTACTTCAAGCCAGAACTCGCATTTCTTCAACTTGGCATATCTTATTTTCACAAAGCTTTTGGAGTATCAGCCTCAAATGTTGTTCATGATCTTCACGACTTTTGGAATAGATGAGGATGTCATCAATAAAGACAACCACAAAATGATCCAAATACTCCTTGAATACTCGATTCATCATATCCACCAAAGTCGCAGGAGCATTAATCAATCCAAAAGACATGACTAGGAATTCGTAATGTCAGTAACGAGTTCTGAAGGCAGTTTTCGGAATATCCTCAGTTTTAATCTTTAGCTGATGATATCCGGAACGAATATCGATTTTTGAGAATAATTTAGCACCTTGCAACTAGTCAAACAGGTCATCAATGCGAGGTAGTGGATACCTATTTTTGATGGTGACATGGTTCAACTCCCGATAGTCAATGCAAAGTCGCATACTCCCATCGTTCTTCTTTAGGAATAAAACAGGAGCACCCCAAGGAGATATACTAAGGCGAATGAAACCATTATCTAACAACTCCTGTAGTTGGGTTTTTAACTCCTTAAGTTCAATAGGAGCCATTCTATATGAGGCTTTAGAAATGAATTTTGTACCAGGTTCAAGGTCGATACAAAATTCGATATCACGTTCTGGGAGTAGGGCAGGAAGTTATTCAGGAAATAAATCAGAAAATTCACTAACAACAGAAATATTATTCAAATCTGACATATTTTTGTTCAAGTCCATGACATGGGCTAAGAAAGCTTGACATCCGTTTTTTAATAAACGAATGACTTTATGGCTTGATATGACAGTGATTGACTTTAGTGGTTTAGTTGCTTGAATTTGTATAACAGGTTGGTTAAGAATATGAAAACTAACAACCTCACGAAAAAAATCAATTTTAGCATGATGAGTGGTTAACCAATCAATCCCTAAAATCACATCAAGTGCAAGTATTTTTAAAGAGATGAGATCAACAGGTAATGTGAGGGTCCCAACTTGAATCAAGCAAGATTTATAAACAGTAGACGTAATGAAAGTTTCTCCTAACGGAGTTTCAACAGATAAGTCAAGGTCTAATTTCTCAGGTGTCAAGTTCAAACGTTGAGCACAAGCAGGAGAGACAAAGAATGGGTAGAACCGGTATCTAATAAAGTATAAACTTCGCAAGAGTATATGATTAGCTTATCCGTGATCACGTCGTTCGGGTTCCTCGCGTTTTGGGCAATCACAATAAACGCTCTTCCAGGAACCGCTGACTTTGACTTCTATCCGGATATTTTCCTCCCCGCTGGTTGTCATTGCTCCGATGACTGCTCCCACCAGTACGACCCTGGTTGTGGTCTCCCGGTTGAACAGACTCATTATCTCGCTCTAATAATTGAGCCATGTCACAACATCTGAATATAGAGAAAATTTGCGAAATGAAGTATTGACGAATTTCGGGTTTCAAATTTCTCAGAAACATCTGTGTCATACGTTCTTCATTCTCTACCAAATGAGGTGCAAACCTAGATAACTCCGCGAACTTAGCCTCGTACTGGGACACAGTCATGTTGTTCTGTTCCAGTCTAATAAATTTTACCTCCTTCATATGACGAATACTTTCAGGAAAGTACTTGTCATTGAATAGTTTCTGAAACGCTTCCCAAGACATATTGAGTGCGGCAGGCTGGGTACGCTTCACAGATTCTCACCAGTAATCTGCCTCACCACGGAACATAAAGGTGGCGAATGGAACCTTCTGTTCCTCCGTGCATCCCAATACATCAATTATCTGAGTAATGTGCTTAACCCACGTTTCCGCCTGATCGGATCCGGTTTTTCCAAAAACTCCGGCGGTTCCAACTCCTTGAATTGCTTAGCAGTGACCAGCCGTGAGCTGTCATCGTTTCCACCTGCATTTTGGACAGGAGTCTCTCTCATCTGATTTTGCATGAACTGCAAAATGCTTCTAAACATCCCCTCATTCATTTGATCGGTGTTGTTTACATGAGAAATATTGTCTTCCTGCTTCTCATTATCCTGGTTGTTGATTGTTGGTGTCTCATTGGTCGCATGTGCTCCATTGCTCATCTCAACATTTTCAGATGACATTCTCAAATACTGCCACAAAACAAGGGTTAATTAAATAAATTGACATGCCACATAATATCTCTATATTCTAACCGACCAACAAATAAGCTTAAGTAGGACACACTAGCGAAAGATTTATACGTCTCTCCCCTCCTAGTTCTAATCCCAGATCTCCACCAGAGATCATATTCCTAAGCTCTGATACCAATTATGACACCCCATAATAGGTCCACACAACCCATTTTGAGTCGCCAAATACATGCAACAGAAACAACTACAACTTTATAATTACAATTGTCGTGCAAAATACGACAACATATATACTGAATTTAAAATCAAATATCGTCTTCTAAACAATATCCACACTGAAATAAATCCTCATTACAATTATTGATACACTATTTTACAAAATAATGAGGACTGCTAAAACAACTGTCTAAAACAATTATTCCATACCCCGACTAGTTCCCGCTATATTCTCGTCTCCTGAGAAGAAAAATGAAACAAAAAGGAAAATGGTGAACTCAACTAGCACAGTAAAGAATATTATGACTAAGATAATGAAAAACAAATTATCGTTAGCCTTCAATAAATCAGATAAAATATAATGGACAACAAATTTTAGATCAATATTTACAGAGGAAATAACAATTCATTAGAAGAGTTAAGTAGAGAATGAAGTTTACTATCTTCTATGATTTAAAAGTCTATCAATATTTTATCTCTGTAACGTCGATCAATATACATCTTAAAACAAATATTCCTCTTTGTACTACGGGCTAAAGATATTCATTAATATCCCCAGTTGGTCATGTTCATCTCAACACATGTTCATCTTTGCACTACGTCCAAAGATATTCATCAGATAATCATTCATCTTTGCATTACAGACAAAATATTCAGTTATATCACCATTTAGGACTGAAAATGATGAAAATAAAGAAAACGAATCCAGTAAGATAAAAGATTAAATATTAAGGATTCGTACTTTAATATTTCCAAGTTCAAAAATACTCCATAATAATCAATTGTGGAGCAAAATTCAAGAATAAAGATCAAAACATGGATACAATCAAAGATAGTAACCATAATAGACAACTTAAACAAAGAAAAGAAAATTAAATTTTTCTGTGAATAATGTCGTATACGTGAATAGTGCCGTATACGGGAATAGTAACCCCGACACGAAAAGGCAAAAATTTCACAAGAAAAATCATACTTCGTAAATAGTAACGTATTCGTGAATAGTGTCGTATATGTGAATAGTAACCTCGACATGAAAAGGTAAAAATTTTAGAATAACATTCATACCAATATTCCAGTATAATGATATTGAAAAAAAATAATATCATTTACGAAAAAAAATAACATCCCCTACCTCAAAAGAATAGTACTTCTGACTGAAATATCGGATATAATGCTGAAGGAAACTTTCACTGTTTATCAACTCTCAAAGTATCTAAATACTCGTAAAAATACGCTCGATATTATAGAGAGAGAAAACTTTTAATTCTGATGTGATTTTCAATTCTAACCTAAGCACCATATTTATAGGAAAATGCTTAGAACACCAAAACAGAAAATTTAATAAAACAATAATATTTTCAAAAAAAATTCCTCGCACACCACATCATTTTCTTCAGCACACACAAGTGGGTCCCACCCACATTAAAAATATTTTTCTTTTAAAAAATATTTATAACTCCAAAAATCAATTATTTCGAAACTTCAATAATTCATAATAAATAGCCCTTTTATCAGAAAAATTTGAATCTTATGTCCATTCCATAGGAAATTTAATTTTATACAACTTTGTAGAAGAAAATTTTTTCAAACGAAAAATGACCGAAATCCACATACGGATGATTTTCAACACCTTCATTTCGACAAAATACTTATAAAACACATCAGTATTAATTTCTTCATTTATATCTACATAAAATAAATATTTTCTTATTATATAAATCAATAATTAATTATTCACAAATAATATTACAAAATCACAATAATGACAACCAAGTCGTTCACAAGAAAGAGGAGGCTTTCCGATAAGGATTTCTCCTTACTGGCGCGCAATTAGGTGATCAAACTCCTTTCCTAGACAGAACTTCATTAGACATTGCCAATAATGCTATCTAATAATATTATTCAAATAATATGAATTATTGATCTGATAATGAGAAATGTTGTGCAGTGACAATTATTGAATCAATAATATAAAATATCAATGTAGTAATTATTGAATCAATAAAATAAAATATTGAACATTAATTACTATAACAATTATTGAGTAGTGACTTCTTACGTAAAAATTAATAATTTGTGCAATACCGTTTGCTACTGTGCAACACCGCGTATTACTGTATTTTAACCACCGAGTATTTCAACAGTGTTAACGGTAACAACTACGCCGTTATTTATAAAAAACTCATACTTGTCGTTTTCTTCATCCGACAGTTTTCCGTTATGAGGCCCACAAATGGATGCGCCGTCGTACGAATATTCCCCGACAACAAGAATATTCCACGACCAAACGAATATTCCCCGACAACAATAAATATTTTATAACCACTTGCTTATTTAAAATATTTGCACATTTTACCCATATTAATCAAATCAACCCCTTACTATTTCAAAATAATAAATAGAGAAAATTCAATTTTATTCATAAAAGTCGGGGTCTTACATACCTGAGTCAACAAAATCTCTAAATACCAACTACTTGTACCAGTTACATATATATATATAATTCCTGGTCAGCTCCTTGTTAAATCATATCTGAATTAACAATTACGACCTTCCTCACACCTCAACAACTATATATATACCTCTAAAGATAGTATGTTTATATATATCTCAGATTTCAATCCTCATCTATTATCACTCAGCGCCATTTAAGTATGATTTTTTCTTTCTGTTGTCATACTAGATTGGTCTCTTTAAAAAAAAGGAATATGCATCTAACAACCTTAAGGGTAACTTTATAAAGAAGGCACTGGATGCTTATAATCCTTGTGCCTCCTGTAAAAGGTAAAACAAAAAGAGAATGCCTTTTAAATTGAATATCCATCATCTAATAATTCGAATTCATTTAGGAAAAAGAAATATGTTTAAACAAACTACAAGCAAGACCTAGATATGACCTGAAAAATAATTTAGACAGAAACCTAGTTGAACATAAAATGTAAGAAATCAGAAAAAGTAATAGCAACTTGTGCAGGAAATTAGGTTTGTGTTTCAAAATTAGAAAAAGCAGAAGACTACTTTGTTGTCTCCAACCACACGATTCCAGGATAGATTAAAGAATCTAGTTGTTAAAAGTTAGTGGATGTATATGTCTACAAAAGAATACCTAGTTATCTACTACAACATAAGCCTCAGAAACCAAATGACAGAAAAAGTCGGGTAAAAAGTAAAAATTACTGAAGTCAGAAGAAATGCTTCATCATCATATTTGTAATAATAGACTCATGATGTTACCTCAAGAGCCAATTTTCACTTTATTTTGTGATAATGGTAATAATCTGGTCAACTGCTCCAAATCTATTTCTTATAATAATTTGCTTTCAGTTATTACCCATCAATTACTCTAACTGAGACGCTATGCAAGATTACTATATAAGAAAAAACCCACATAATATCACACGGCTTCATCAATTTATTATTATTATTATTTTTAACAATTTCACAAAGATACTTCGCACTCACAAACTGTCAAAATAACTTGGTAGAAATTAAGAGGGAATTGGCTTTGCACGGTACTAAATCAGAAACAGTACAAAACTGCAGTGTCCTACTCTACAGAGGTTTGAAATTTATAAATGAAAGATAATTTTTGGTAAGTATATGTTTACTCCAGAATGTTTTCAATCTCTGAAGGCCCGAATTGGCTCAACATTCAGTGTACAAATATCTATCTTGTTTCTCCCACTTTTAGTTTAACCTCGAGTGCTTCTTCAAACTAGCCTATTAGATGAGTTTGGAAAAGCTAAAATCAACAAATAGACTTCTGATTAAGAAATTCAAAAGAACCTGCTAAAAGTAATACGATATAATTTCAATTTTTGGCATTTTATGAGAATGGACAATGGTTCCAACTCAATCTAATCTGAGAGAATTCGATAAAGTCATGCAAAATGCTGCCACTTTATAGAAAAATGTATTATACTCAATATATGAATTGAAAATGCTGAAGCATAAGGAATATGAAGTAACTCTTCTGGTTTTCTTAAGTTTTAGGCAGCAATTATAATATACAAATTCTTCCATTACCTAATTAGTTCCACAAATCCTATGTTATAATACTATTTCTAAACAGCATAACTACTCTATATTTGGTAGCATTGTTGTAATGAAACCCCAGTACCCCCATTCAACAAGGGAGAAAAAAAACTACTATATAGTATAAGTCAATACTAAATACTACTAAAAAAGAAATCTTGACGCCTAATTATTAAAAATTTGACATAATAGAGAAGGACTCTTTTAATCTTAACCCCTAAACAACAGTGTAACTCGAACAATACAGAGATTTAAAAAAAAAATAATTAACTCATATTAGAAACCAAAAATAGCATAAATTAAGAAATGGAAACTAACCCTCTTTGTGAACGATTCCCCAAGCCTTCCCGTGCTTTCCATCCTGCAAAAATTTCCAAACCCGTTAAACCCTAAAATATATATATATTCATAATAACAGGGGAGAGAGGAAGAGAGACTTTATATAGATTGAGCTTGGTGATCTGATAGGAGAGGCCGGTCCAGTGAGCTTTAGCCATATGATAACCAATTCCCCAATTGGGTAAAAACTGAGCTACCTCAAACAGATTCTTCTTCTTCCTCTTCGGCTTCTTAGCCGCCGCCGCCGCCGTCGTCGTTGAAGCTGCTGTCGTAGGGTTTGAAGCAGTACTCAAGTTTCTAAAGAAGTTAAATGATACCCTCAACAAGCTATTCGTCTTCTCCATTGAAGCTCCAACTCTGTTTGCGAGACTGCTCGCAATTTTCTCTCTCTGTGCCTCAGTGTGATGCCAATCACTCCTTCAGATTTCGGTGAGCCTGTTCGGGAATGACTTATAAGTTTGTTTAAGTTCTCACTTATAAATAAAAGCCTTCGGCCAATAATTATTTATAAGTCAAAATAAATTATTCTCTCCGTCCTATAGTTATTGGTTGATTTTTTATTTTGAAATGTCCTAATATATAGACTACTTACTATTTATAAAATTTAGTTGGTTCATTATTTTATTTTTATGCTCTTATAATAAATATTCAACCGTTACTTTTTTTTGAAGAAATAACATTCAATGTCATTAATTTTATCACCACATTTAATATTGTTTTATTCTCAATAAAAGAATTCAACTTTTTAGACTTTACTAGTTTAACATATTTTGTGTATAAAAGACAATTGTACCAGCAATCAATAAAGTTAAGAGTTTCAATGTGATAAATAAGGAGTAATTAATTTATTCATTAATTCTATATTAAGGGGTATATGTGGAAATTTTTTGTTAAAAATTAACTTAAACTGATTTTCTTAAATTATGTGCCAAAAAAATCAGCCTATAACTATGGGACGGAGGGAGTATTAAGCTGTTCAACAGATAATAACTTATAAATTAAAATTAAAGGCTAAATAATATTTATTTCCTTTCAAGTTGTTACTTTCAAAATCATTCATAAAATTTATTTTTCGTCAATTACATCCTTAAGGTGACATTTTTGGCGTTTACATTCCACCTACCCGATTTAACTTGAACCTAACCCATCTTAAATTTTGACCAAACTCGACATAGTTTAACCTAACCTCAATTTTTAATATTTTAAAATAAAATAATTATTTTTAATATTTTAAAAAAATATTAATTTTAAAATAATAATTATATTTAATATTTTAAAATAAAATATTTTAAAAAATATTATTATTTTAAATATTTTAAAATAAAATATTATTTTTTAAAAAAATAAATAATAATTTAATTTAATATTTTAAAATAAAATATTTCCTTAAAATAATTTGAAAATAATTTTTTTTAATATTTTCAAATAAAGTATTCTTTTTACAATAAATAATATTTTTATATTTAAAATAAAATATATTTTTAAAAGTAATTATTATTTTACGAAAAAAATATTAGAATTTTTTTTTCCAAAAATGAGTAAAGTTTCATAAAATATTCAAAAAAATTAAACCCCCCTTCTTGATTAATTAAATATTAGGTAATTCTCAAATAAATAATTATGAAAGAATTTTTATATATCTATTCAACCCCCCTTCTAGATCTATATTGTGCCTTTGAAAAATAACAATTGGTATCAGAGCAGGTTTTCAGGAACATAAAGCTTACGCTTTGAGTTAATCCAAGACATTTCTCGAATACTAGTTCTAAACTAGGTTATAAAGGTCAAATAGATCTTCTATATGAAGATGAACTCACATGCAGAAATCTACATGTGCAGATATATTCAAAGAAATATAAATGATCTGCTTGATGCTATCCAGAGTTGATCTACGCGTATAAATGAAGTATTATCAAATAAATAAATCATGACAATGATAAAGCAACAAATTAAGCAATCTAACTAATAGGGAAGTAAAGATACAGACACAATTATATGAATTCAGAAATACATTCCTAGAGTGTATACTCGACGATGTCAGAATTTGCATCTATGCCAAAGGAGTCTGAGAAGTGTCATCAGTGATGATCAAGAGCAAAATTTCATCATCTCTATTCTCTGAAGAAATGATTAATGGTGAATGAAAAACTCAATGTGCTTCTCAACAATCCAGTTGAAGTGGCAGGACTCACCCCAACACAAGTCTGAACCTTGAGGTTCTCACAGGTTATACAAAGAAATATGGGATGTAGAACTATCTTCCTCTATGTTGAAAGCAAAGGACAAGCTAGAAATGCTCAAGCTTTAAAAACGTCTATCTGATAAAGAAAGACGATTATTCTGGAAATGCTATAAGTGATGATTGTTGACAAAACTCAAAATTGGATAATTCAGTTCAATAATAAAATTAAATGGCTCAAACTGAACCACTGACTGTCAAGAGATTAACATCAGTGAGGTATATGACATTAACCTTTTAAGTATATGCATTGATGATTTTAGGATTGTTTTTTATGCTATTTTGTATGTGTTTCAATAATCTTAATATGATCTAGTATTCCATTGAAGACAAAGTTTTGATTTCAAAAGGAAAGAAAGTGTAGGCAGAACTTTGACTATGTGAAACATTATTTCTCTATCCAAGTTTGAAGTTGAAAATAAATCTTCAAAGAAGATATCTGAAGTATATGCACTGAGAAAATCTTCTTTTGCCTGTGTAATGAGAAATGAAAATCTCAATATGAACTCATCATTTATTATAAGATCTTGACTGACCTCTTGTCAGAAATTTATTTTAACAAAACCAGTTCTAAAGTTTGAAGATCTCTCTTCCACCTCAGATGTGGAATTCTTAATGAAAATCACTAAAGAGATTGTTTAAGCCAAGTACTTTTAATTGTTCATCTTCTTCTGAATAAGTCTGATATGTTATAAAACTAAATGTCAAACAAAATGATCTAAGTTTTTGACATATTGTAGAGTGTATCCAAAACTACAACAGTACCTCGAAGAATTGTAGAACCTAATCAATTCAACGAATCAATCAGGTGCTACTAGTAGAATTGATTATTACTCTATGAATTTCAAAATCATTGATCATTGTGGAAGCAAAAGAAATACCAACCAAAAAGGAAAAGACTGACATCCACACATGTTTTATGAGAAATGATATTCATACACACACTCTCATATATCATACTATCTGAATTAATCATCGTATGTGCATATGTGATTTATATTGTTATAATAATGTCAGTGTATATGAAGATCCAAAATATTTGAAAATTTGGATAGTCATATTGTAACACCCTCTTTTCGAAATTGAAAGAGAGGTTATACAAAACACAACAAAACTGATGAAACTATAATAAGGCTTTAAGCCACAAAAGAATAGTCTCAATATCTGATAAATACCACAGGTCAAACCATAATAAATACCAAACTGGCTTAAACCAAAATTTAAAGTATTTATTAATGTTAGATTTGTAATATCCATGAATATGTTACAAATTACATACATAGAGCGGAATCATGAAAAATCAGAGTTTTAAAATTTTACAAACCATATACCCGGATCATTCTTTATGCGCAATTATTAATTAGATGAAAATAGATGAAGATCAGATTCATACTCTTGTAGAAACTAGCTTTCTCAGGTACGAGTTCACCTCCAATTCCTTTTCACGTTCAACTTAATCCACCTAGTTTGATTCATTCCTTTGATCAACGTTAGCCACCCAAGTGTTTGGCCTTTAGAGGTGATCCACCAAGGAAGAAGAAATATTCAAGAAGATGTGTGTTTGACAAAAACCTTAATTCTATCTTTATAGAATATGTAAGTACTCTCCCAACTCTTGGAAGTATCATTCATTTGTGTGTGTAACCTTTACCCATAATAAAACTACTCTTGTTTATAAATGTAGGGAACCCTCCTAAACCATTTAGAATAGAGTTTTGATTTAATTAATTAAACTCTTTTAACTAATTAGTTTCCTAATCTAATTAGGAATATATGAGAGTTCTTATATTAATTAATTCTCAAACTCCTTTAAAAATAAAATAATAATAGTAATAGTAATAATAATAATAATGAGATTACTCTTATTAATTTATATTTAATATTTTCAAAGTATTAAATAATAAATATTAAGTTATTTAATTTATTTTATCATCATAAATTAAATTAAATACACACAACTTATTATTATGATTATGCCATTTATTTCTTAAATAAATATTCTTCCTTTTATGGTGTGACCCTTTAGGTTCTCTATATTAAACAGGTTGTGAATATATCAATTAGAATAATTCTAATCTTATTTAAATAAATAAAATAAACTATTAATTTATTTAAATAAATAACATTTATTTTACAATAAGAATAAGCCTCATTAGCGATCAACAACTTTCTAAATAATATAGATTTCAACATTAATCATAAAAAGAACCCTTGAGTAAATAGTTACCATACAATTCAAACCTTCCGTCAAACAATGTCCCAATTAAATATAAGAGATGAAATTACTGTTAAGTCTTATTTTATTTAATTATATGTATTTCGATTCTTAAATGCACAACTCCATGAAACTTCTTTCTAATTTCGTTCTGCCTCAACCAAAGACTACTGGGTTGTCATTTATCGAATAGCATAAGACATTATCTTCTTTTACTAGAAGCGGTAGATTCTTTGTTGATCATTATTATATCCATGTACAACTTTTTATACCCAAGCATACCATTTGATATACCCTAAGTGTAAGACCCCAAATTTAATGAATAAAGATTTAATTTTCTCGAAATATTTTTTTTTAAAATTATGGTGTGGATTTGAGATAATGTTATAGTTGTGGGTAATATTTAGAATTTTTAAAAAGTATGCAAGTGGTTATATTATATTCGATTGGTCGAGGAATATTCTTTTTATCGGAGAATATCCGTACGACGGCACAATCATTGGTGGACCCCACAACGGAATTATTGTCGGAATGAAAAAATGACAGAAATATTTTTATGAAAATAACGGCGAAAGTTTTACCGTTAAAGCTGTTGAACTATTCGGTAGTAAAAGTACAGTAATACACGTGGTTGCATAGTAGCACACGGTATTGATTATTGATACTTATGTGAGAAGTCACTCAGTTATACTCAATTATTGCTATAATAATTGTTGCATCATATCTCTCATATTATTGATTCGATTATTGTCACAGTATCATCTACATAATATGATATATTATTAAATCAATAATTTAGACGACAAAGTTATTCATATTATTAAATTACAACATTTACAAAGTCTAGAAGTTCTATCAAGGAGAGGTTTGATCATCTAATTGCGCGCCAATAAGGAGAAATCCTTATCGGAAAGCCCCCTCTTTCCTGGGAACGACCTAGTTGTTAAATATTGTGAGTTATAATATTAATGATGAATAAGTTCGTGTTGATTAAAGATGAATTTGATAGTTCTATTGTGTTGGGATTATTAGTGTTTGTGGAAATTGATATCTATTCTGATGATAATTGATGTCTGGGGGTTATATTGATAAATCAGGTAATTAATCGGATAAATGAGCAATTAATTGCTACTAATTTATATGCTTATATAACTATTTGTTCACATGTGTGTACTATTTATTCACATTATTTACTATTAGGGGAGGTGGTGCAAGTTTGATAATACTTGCAGAACTAAATTAAAAATGAAAAAAAGTTGAAGGTATTGTACTGTAATATTTTGAGCCTCAAAATGTGCAATTATCGAAACTATGTTTTCCTATAAATAGAAGCTCATTCTTCCTTCATTTCTCACAAATTCACTAAAGTTATAGAGCAATTATTATGGAGAAAAATTATAGAGAGAAAGAAGAAGAGAAGTCTGCTACCTCACTATTCCAGTATCTAGCTTTATTCTAAGGTATGAGGTATTATTTCTTTCGTATTCATGAAGAGAGCTATTGTTATTCCATTCCTTATTATTCTGTTGGAATAATCTGTATACGCGGACTACCGTATAAATGGTGAAATTCTTCTGTTATTTCATTCTTTATTATTATGTTGGAATAACCTGTCTATGTGAAGTACCGCATACATGGTGAAATTCTTCTATTATTCTATTTTTTTATTATTCTGTTGGAATATCCTGTCTGTGCGGATTACGCATGACCTGGTTCCATTATTTATTATTTTATTAGAATTACCTGTCTGTGCGATCTATCGCATGTATAGTGAATTCTATTGTTATTCCATTCTTTATTATTTTGTTGGAATATCATGTTTGTGCGGATTACGCATGACCTGGTTCCATTCTTTAATTATTATTCTGTTGAAATAACCTGTTTATGTGGATTACCACATGCATGGTGAATGATCCTTTGTATTCATTCCTTATTAAATTGTGAAAATGATCTGTCTACGTGGATTACCGCATGACGGGTGAAAATCCATTTGCAGTTTCGTAATTTTTTTAACCCTCAAAAATTTCTGGAAAAATTTGAAATGATAATTTGATGAGTTTTCTATATTGTGTCCAAAGATGACAATTTTTGGATGTATAGATTAAGAGTTATGGATTTTATGGGAAAAGACTATTTTAAAAGTAAACCCTTATAACTCCTTGTGGTTAACTCCAAAATTGGTGAAATTTTTATTGGGAGTACATGTATATAACAAGAGTATACCCTGTAAATTTTGAAATTTTTGGACAAAAGTTTAATTTATGATAAATGTCTAAATATTCGGCAGTTTTGGCCATATGAAAATAGTAAATGAATTTTAACAATTCCGAGAAAAATAAATGTTCAATATGAGATTATATTCTGCTAAATCCCAGAAAAGAAATAGTTTTGGGACTGATTTGGTATTTTTCATGAAAATAAACTAGTTATGAGTAAATGAATTAAATATGTTATGTGAAGTAACAAAATTGAAAAATAGGATTTCATGGTTTGGGAATTCTATATAGGGTATACGCAGATTTTTGATGAGGGATTTGATCATTGGTGATGAAATCTTATGAGTATGACATTTTGAATGATTAAATGCATTATGTGGTAAAGTGTAAACAATTGAAATAAATTGTTTATAAGTTTAAGAAGTGATTAAAATATTGTTATAATATTAATAATATTAGATTATGAGTTTATTAAGTGGTTGATAATATTTGGATAAATTTAAAGTCTTTAATATTTATCCTTATTTTCGTTTGATTAATGCTTTTATCATTTTCATCATCCTCATGCTTATATGGTGATGAAAGTTATGTTTAGCTTACGTGCAAAGATGGACAGTTGATTATTGAATTGTATATCTTTGGCTTGCGTGCAAAGATGAACTGTTGATTATTGGTTTTATAGTTATATATCTTTGGCTTACGTACATAGATGGACTTGGTATGATTATGAACAGAGATCATTCGGTATAATCATGACCTGTAATGTTATAAACGATGTTGTAAAAGTCCTCAGTGGCCTGTAGTGCATTGATTGATAGTTTTTGGTATGATTATGATCAGGGATTATTCGGTATAGTCATGACCATTGATGATTTAGTAGATATCCTTGGCCCGTAGTGCAGGCATGATTCGATGATGTGGTTTATTTATTTAGCTGAGTCTCAGCGATAAAAATTGATGAAAACATTTTAATTTATAGAAGATAGTAGATATAATGCTCTACTTGAATCTTCTAATGGATTGCTTATTCCACTGCAGTTAAACTTAATGTCTATTGTATTTTATCAGTTTAACATTGTTGAAGGCTAATGATAATTTATCCTGCATTATCTTAGTCATAATATTTCTTACTAGACTAGTTGAGCTCACACTTTCTTTCACTGTTCTCTTCAGGAAATGAGAATATAGTTGGGACGAGTCGGGGAACGGAGTGACGGTCTAGATGATAGCCTTAGTAGTCCTCACTATTCTGTTAAATAGTGTGACAATAAATGTAATGAGGACTCCATTGAGAGTGGATATTGTTTAGAAGGCAATATTCTTGTTGAAACTCATAACATATATTTTGTTGTATATTACACGACATTTTTATAATTAAGTTTGTATTTGTTTTCTGTACCATGTATTTGGAGACCCAAGATGGGTGATGTATACTTGTTTTAGGGGCATCACAGTTGGTATCAAAGCTTAGGGATATGATCCCTGGCTGAGATATGAGATAAGAACTAGGAGGGGAGAGTTGGGGAATTCCTTCACAAGTATGACTTACCTAAGTTTATTTAATATTTAATTGGTCGGTTAGAGTATAGGGATAATATGTGATATGTCAATTAATCCTTGTTTTGTGACAGTGTTTGTATTCAGATGTTGTGAATTATTGGAGCGTGATAATGAACCAGCCTAACCAAAAGGCAACGATAATAATCGTACCGGTGGAAACGGCTATCGGAACAATGATAACGATCGTGGGGGAAATTATCATGCCTAGAATGGTAACCACTTCAGTGGTAATCATGGCCAAGATAATAGAAGTGGAAAATTTAAGAAGAGAAAATTTAACGATGATGGGAAGACGTTGGCTGCAGCACCAACACCAGCAACAAATTCTAGGGGAGGAGAACGACCTTAGATGCTATAGATGCGGAGAGGAGGGACACATAAGTCCAAACTATTCACAACCTTCTAAGGTATGTTTTAGTTGTGGAAAAGACGGCCACATAGCTCGATTTTGTCCTATAGCGAAATCAAGTCCAGCTAGGATGATGGCACCAAAGGCGGATACGGATAAAACAAAGTCGGTGATTTTAGGAAGAACATTTTTTATAACTTCTCAAAAAGCGAGTAACCTGAACGAAGTTTGCACGGGTTAGTTAATTATAAATTCTTGCGAAGTCTATACCTTATTAGATACCGGTTCTACCCATTCTTTTATCTCTCTTGCTTGCGCTCAACGTTTAAATTTAACTCTAGAGAAGTTAGACTTTGACTTATCATTTGAAACTTCGTTAGGAGAAATCTTCATTTCATGTGCTATCCAAGTCTTGGATGAGATTCACAATTTTTAAATGATATTTTTATCGTTAATAAATTTTTTGACGTATTCTTGAAGACTTCTTAGCCTACCCCTAAAGCGTGAAATCGAATTTGATATTGACCCCAGTCCAAAACCCATTTCTTCAACACTTAAATATTTCTTCAACCAAAACGAACGAATAATGCGCCAAAGATGTTGGCTCAAGCTGTTGAAGATTACGACTATACCATTCAATATCATTGTGGAAGAGCGAACGTGGTAGCTGACGCATTGAGTAGAAGATCGTATGCGTTTATAAGTGCGATGTTGTTAACACAAAAACCCATTTCGTATAACTTACAAATGATGAAGATAGAGTTAAAGACTCTAAGGAACCACGTGAAGATAACAAATATACGATTAGAATCGACTTTAATCGATAAAGTTAAAATCGCTCAATCTACACACCCGGAGTTGATGAAGATGAAGAAGGTTCAAGAATGCGTTATTCTAGAAGCAAGAGTCGATGAATAGAGGAAATCTCAAACCTCGATTTAATTGGCCCATTTGAAATCCTCGATCGAGTAGGAATTGTGGCCTATAGACTCGTTTTACCTCCAAGTATGTCGCGTTTTTCACGTATCGATGTTACGTAAATATGTGGATGACCTGAACCACGTTATTAAATTAGAACTAGACGAGATAATAGAAGATTTAACGTATGAGGAGATACGTATTAAAATCTTGGATAAGAAGGATCGTATTCAACACTCAAAGGTTATACCTCAAGAGTTAGAATCTAAAATGAAGTCAAGGTATCCTCATCATACCAAGTACGTATGTAAATTTCGAGGGCAAAATTTAATAAGGAGAGGAGATTTTAAGACCCTAAATTTTATGAATAAAGATTTAATTTTCTCGAAATATTTTTTCAAAATTATGGCGTGGATTTGAGAAAATGTTATAGTTGTGGGTAATATTTAGAAATTTTAAAAAGTATGCAACTAGTTATATAATATTCGATTGGTCGAGGAATATTCTTTTTGTTGGAGAATATCCGTACGACGACACAATCATTGGTGGACCCCACAACGGAATTATTGTTAGAATGCAAAAACGACAGAAATATTTTTATGAAAATAACGGCGAAAGTTTTACCGTTAAAACAATTGAACTACTCGGTAGTAAAAGTACAATAATACGCGTGGTTACAAAGTAGCACACGGTGTTGATTATTGATGCTTATGTGAGAAGTCACTCAGTTATTGTGACACTCCCAAATCCGGGTACTTCAATTCCACGGGATTTGGTGTTCACTGTACAAATATCATCTATATATCTACCCATAATAAATGTAAGCCCATGCAATAGATAGAATAAAAGTCTTCCCCTTAAGGGTTACAACATCCGAATAATAATAATACAATCCCAGGTTAAACTAACCTTAAACATCTGTGCGGAATCATAAACAAATAAGTCTTAAATCAAGTCTTAAACAAAATACATCATCAAATAAACAACAAGTCTTCATCACTTGTTAACCTTTCCCTTGCCTTTACTAGTGGAAGGTTCATCAGTTCTTTCGTTCTTAACTGCAATGTTTTTATTAAGCAAGAGTGAGCACTATTGCCCACAAGTATAATAATGAAATAAAAGTATAATAACATACGAATAAATCAAAGACATCTGAATAAAAGCTCAACTTTTGAATCAAGAATTAATAACAAGAATCAAAAGAATTCTGAGGGTCATAAGACCTTGAACTATGTCCTAGGTTATCAAGGGTTATACTTGAAACCTTTAACAGTCATAAGACTATGGACCTTTCTCCTCGTACTTAGGGGGATCAGCCCTTTGTACCATACTGTGCACAATATCTTAACGCTAACGCATAAGTAAATCCCTTTACAGGGTTGTTCATCTTAGTTTGACATTCGAATCCGCACCAAAGGAAATTTGGTTTGGATAATTTAATAAGGGTTCTGAAATTTAGAATGTTCATCAACTAAGGAATAGTTGAATCAATAAAGTTCACTAGTCTAATAAGGTTCAACAATAATGATATTCAATTCGAATAATAATTTCAAGAAGTATACAATAGAACAATTATTATATAACTGAATTATGCTTTGAAAAGATAATAAATCTTTAATATAACATTCGGACTTGAATAATAGTAATGATAATTTACTCAAGGAAAATAATAAACTTGAACAATAATGACAAGTAGGGTTAGAAAACTTGCCTCGTGTGTAGGCTAAACGATTACTACTTCTGTTCACCACAAATACTACACACATACCATATGTATTCACGACATTCATTAGTTACATTTTCACTTAATTATTTAATATAAACTCCACTTTATTTAACAAATCATTACCCTTCTAATTTAATTACTTAATTAAATTAGAATATTTTCATTCTCTTACTATTATTACACTCGAATAAATTATTTCATAATTATTTCCATCGAATATTTATTTTATTCAATAAATATCTCAATTAAAATATTTACTTTATTTTATAAATATTTTAATAATAATTTTCATCGAATATTTATTTTATTCCATAAATATCTCAATTAAAATATTTAATTTATTTTATAAATATTTTAATAATAATTTTCATCGAATATTTATTTTATTCCATAATATCTCAATTAAAATATTTAATTTATTTTATAAATATTTTAATAATAATTTTCATCAAATATTTATTTTATTCCATAAATATCTAAATTAAAATATTTAATTTATTTTATAAATATTTTAATAATAATTCTTATCAAATTTTTTTTTAATTTTTTTTTTATTATTATTTTTTTAACCGCTGGGGCGGGGGTAATTTAGTTTGGTAACGCCCGCCGGGGGCGGGTTTACCCAGGCTCATTTTCTGCAGTTTCTGCAGTTCTGCAGTTTGCTAACATAACAAGGCCAAATTAGGCCAAAAATCAATCACATGTAAAATTATACATGAATATGGCCATAACTTCCAATTAGTTATTTTTACACAAATTTAGACTTACCCAATCATTGTAATACATATATAATCATTACTTAACCCATCTAGCATGATTTTTAACAAGTTACAACACATAATTTGCAAAATCAACATATTTACTTCCACTGTTCTTGATGTTCTTGAAGGTTTTGAAAATAAAACATGAAAATTGTCACTACGGATTCGTTATAACACCGAATTCGTATATTTAAACTTTGGTCTCTTCGTATCAACATGCATAATGATATACGAGTGTAAAATTTAGGGATAATATATGATCAATACATAAAATATCACGTATAAGGCCATAAGGCGAAAACCCATACTCTGTAATTTTGTACAAATCATATACGATGTAATATTATGAAACTGATGATATGGAATCATGCAATATATATATAAAATACGATTTGATACATCTTAACCCATAAATAACTCATAAATATTACTCATTTCTCAATCACAGAGGCTTTAAAGAAACTTTGAAAGCCATTTTCTTATAAAAACTTAATGACGCAAAATAGAATTTGGGAAGGAAAATTTGTAAGACCCCAAATAATTAATAAACGAAATTTAAATTCCTTTAATTATTATTTTGAATAGTAAGGGTTGAATTGATTAATGTGGATAGTTATGGGTAAAATACGCAAATGTTTCAAAATAAGCAAGTGGTTATAAAATATTCATTGTTGTCGGGGAATATTCGTTTGGTCGTGGAATATTCGTACTGTCGGGGAATATTCGTACGACGGCGCAACCATGTGTGGGCCCCATAACGGAAAGCGATTGGAGGAAGAAAACGACAAATATAAGTTGTTTAAAAATAACGGCGTAGTTGTTACCGTTTACACTGTTGGAATACCCGATGGTTAAAATACAGTAATACGCGTTGTTGCACAGTAGCACACGGTATTGCACAGTATTTTGAATTATTGATCCTTACGTAAGAAGGCACTACTCAATAATTGCTACAGGAGTTACTGTTCATTACTTTATTGATTCAATAATTGCTGCGTTGATATTTATATTATTATTGTTTCAATAATTGTCATTGCACAGTATTTTCCATTATCAGATCAATAATTCATATTATTTGAATAATATTGTTGCCTAATTTTTGAATAGCACTTTACCACGCAAGTATACGCGTTCAATTGTAATATTCAGCAAGCAAGGATATCGTTCCCACGAGGAAATAGACTAATATTTATCAATTACTAACTCTAATGCAATTAATCCTATTTTAAACTAAGAAAATTTTGTTTGTGATTTGAAAATTTAAACTTAACAAACTAATAATTAAAATCAAAATTTCACAAGAATAACTGCAGATTTAACAGGTTAAGATTACAACTTCCCTTGGTATTTCATTTAAACTAACTTACTTCCCATTTAAAATAAATCAATTAATATGAATTGTTATCCAAGAATGCTTTATGAATATTCACGCACTTCTTCCAAAGACACGTGAACAAATTTTCCTAAATCCAATCTTTAAGATGCGGAATTACAAGGAACACTCCAGTTAATCAACTCACTATATTCCTATGTGAACCAAGTTAATTAGGGTTTACGCACAAATTCTTTCAATGGATACAAAAGACACATAGGTATATTCCTATCCTACACGCTAATCATATTAACCCTATTCAGATTATATGAACAGATGTTATCATATCCAGATCTCAATCTATACTCCACCTTCCAATTTCATATAGATTATCACAGTAATTGTTGGCCAAACAATTAATCAATAAACATAAGATATAATAAACAATTCAATAAAAACTAACTTTCATTCAATGGGAAGATTGCAATTTAAACTACATACCAAGTTCCGTTGCAATCTTAATTAAAATTTAGTTCATGATAATATTAAAGAAAAATATCATCCAAATTAATAATCCAAACATCCCAGATAGTTACAAAAGATAAAACTAGAGAAGAGAAGAAGAAACTCTGAATTTGCTCTTAGACTCTCTCTTAGATCTTCAGCCTTTGCAATTCTCCTTCGTGCTTTTCTTCCTTGTTCTCTCTGCAAATCTCTTGAAAACTTGATTGATTCCTTGCAAAATTCGTTCCTCTTTGCTTTTCTAGAGTCCTCTCCTACTTGTATTGATCTCAGCCCTCATTCAGACTCCTCTTTGGCTTCAAAAACCCACTTGGCAGCAGAAAACCCCACTTTCTACGCACTAGAGCGCCTAGGCGCTCATCATAGGGCATTTTCAAGCGCCTAGGCGCTTGGCCAGGACCACGTAATTACAGAAATGCCACTCAACTTTAATTTTCATGATTTTTGACCTTTTTCTTCTCCGAAATGACCAATTTGTCCCTCCAGCTCCAACCTACAACAAATAAACATAAAACACATAAAAAGATCCTAAAAAACAGTAAAAGATAACAATAATTAAGTTTAATAATATCGGATTCATAGGTATAAAACCTACTCATCAAATACCCCCAAACTTAACCAATTGCTTGTCCCCAAGCAACACAACACAATGCAATAACTACATATGCAATGCAAATGCATCTATCTAAATGCCTAAATTCCAGCAGTCAAATAGAACAAAATCTATTCATCAAACCTCAGAGAAATCACAATAAACATGCTAGTACATCATATCAAGACAGATTAATAATTTCCTCGTCAATCATCAAATCTTAACCGGTTATTATTAATATAGTGTGAGTGTGCTTAACATCCATGCTAACTGATATGACGCTAAATTCAACACATAATAAATCTCTTTAAAGGAATCATACAGTGTAAACTCACAAAATTCACGAACAAGCTAAAACCAACTAAAGACAAATATCCACCAAAATTTAAGAGTCTAATCCGGGATACTTATGCTCTATTGTGCTTTACGGGGGCTTTTTGCTCTTTTCCCGTTTTATTGTTTTTGTTGTTTTTTTTTTCCATATATATATATTTTTAACCATGACTGTGCAATGTCTCATTCCATTAGGCTAACAATGCTACCCCTTAGCGAGCTTTCGACCAACGACTCCCAGACCATATAAGACCTTAGGGCGCTAGGTTTTAAGATACCCCTTCGGGCGTACTTGCTCAAGTAACAAAGGCCTCGAAACAAAACTAGCCACTGTATTATTTTTCTCTTTTTTTTAAGCTTATATATTCCAAATTTTTCCCCCAAACTTAAGTTTTTATCTAAATTCAGTCATCTTCGTCTATTCATGTCTTTCATTCATTCAAACTAGCATTATCCTCTAGAAGTCCATTATGTGTCAATTTAAACTCAATCAGTCAACATGGTTGTTTTTACTGTGCTATCCTTATTATATCAGTTTCAAACAGGTACAGATTCAAATCATGACAAGAAATCACATCAAAGTCTTAACAGATAATACTATACTTGTCTACTCAATTCCAAACTCATCACTGGCCAAAACAGACTTAAACTATCTAACGGCTGGAAACATGCAAATACTAAACTTTTTTTTTTTGTTGATAAAAATGAAAACTACATGAATGCAACTACATGCAAAACTATTAACTGAACATACTATATGAATGCACTAGATAAATACTACATGCATGAACTGGAGCTGGAAACTTACACCCCCAAACTTAAATTATGCAATGTCCTCATTGTATATAACAAACAAAAATTAATAAATTAAGCACTGAGGACTTCCCTGAAAGAAAGAAGCTTTATTCCTCGTCAGAATCCTCTTCCTCCTCTTCTTCTTCATCTGGGGGGTACGCTGATAATGGTGGGAATTGGCAGGGAGCGGCACCTGGATTCATGCGGGCAAACATTTCAAGGAATGCTGCACTAAAATTCTGATACACCTCTGTTTGCCGCTGAGCTAAACTATCCTGATTTCTTTCCATTCGGTCAAAACCTTCCTGAACTCGAGTGGCAACCATGTCTATTGTTCTTGTTTGATTTCTCAAATCGCGACGGATATCTTCATAAAAATTAGGTGGTTGCTCAGAACTTCCAGCTGCAGGAGGATTGTCGTGTAATTGATGAATAGGCGCGGCTGCAGGCTCGGGAGGAGCAATAATGAATCCTAACCCTCTCGGGTGTGGTATCCCCCCACTCCATACCTTGTACTTCTTAATAAGCGAGTGGTCAATTGCGGCTAAAGGAGGCTGTGTAGCTTCCTCGGCATCCCATTTTACCCCAGCTTGTTGGCATAGTCCTGTGATCAAAGATGAGTGTGGTAATCCACCTGAGGTCCCTCCTCGAATTGCTTTGTCAATGGAATCATGAATAACTTGGCCCACATCTATAATTTTTCCTGATGCAATGCATAAAAGCAGTGCTGCCCTTTGATTTACAACATCACTCATATGCCTACATGGCATCATCTTGGCACAAATAAAGGCATGCCATGCTTTCCCATAACTGCTTAGTTTGGATGCGGGGAACAACACAGCTTCTTGTTGATCTGTTAATTTCCATGTCGTTCCAGGTACACACAAGGCTTGAATGATCTCACTGTAGTCTAGCTCGTGTTGTAAATATTGCATGTATCCATTGTTGGGTATCGTGTTCAAGCCGTAATAAGCATTTATTGACCCAAAACTGACCTCCACAGATTTACCTCGAACCCAAATTACGTTACCAACATGATCTACTGCATTGGCGTAGAATTCCTTAACAATCTTAACAACAGCTGCATCCGGTTGGGCTGTAAAGTTCACCCATCTTCTACTCCCAATCATCTGTAATAATTCCCCATCTTCTATCTCGGGCAATAATCCACGCTCGGGAATTAGTGCTTTATTAGAAAGTACATTGTAATATCTGTCGGACGCTTTAGCACTTGTAAATCTCTTTTTGTCATACTTTTGCGAAGTGCCCGAAGTCTCTCCTCTTTGTCTCTTAGTAGCCATAGTCTTATGTACTAAGTTCTTGCCAACCCAAATGATACTCAATGACTTATGGTAGCCAAACTTCTCTTTGTGACAAACTATCAAACACTTGGTGTGCACAGATTTGGAATACTATTGGTAGGCACTCCCCCAAACTTAATTTTCACCAATTTTTCCAATTATTAAGCCCACAATACTTCCAAGGCAATACAAGTAACAATTAAGAGTACCCACACCCTCTTGATCCAATACAATGATATAAACAAGCTTCAAAGTACTAGCAAAGCTATTATCCAAGTGAATCCAAATAAATTGCACTAAAATCTTGTATACTTACTTGGGTATAGCCAAATATGATGTTCAATCAAAGTTGGATGAGCAATTTGATCTTTGAACCCTTACTTTAGATAGATGTGGCTTGAATGCAAGTTGAATCCCGAATTGGTGAAGAAGGATGACAATATGGAACTTAGTTGCCTTGGTTTGGGTATAGATTTAGTGTTTGATTAGGATTTGGAAGAGAAAGATTGGTTGTGTAGGCTAGATTAGATGAGGGTTTAGAGTTATGGTGAGTTAGAGATGGAGTAGGAGAGTAAGAGAGTGTTTGATTTGGAATGGGAGAGGTGTAGCCCGAATTGGGGCTTTAAATTTTTTTTTTTATGTAGGAGCGCCTAGGCGCTGGTTTGTATGCTTTGTGGACCGCCTAGGCGGTGGCTTGCAGAATGGCTTGGACGTGTGGAGCGCCTAGGCGCTTGGGTTGCATCACAGGTACTGACTTTGAGCGCCTAGGCGCTTGGTTTGTGCCTGTTTAGAGCGCCTAGGCGCTTTGTTCTTTTTTCCAACATTTTCTGCTCCGACGTCCTTTGGGAAAATGGCCATAACTTTTTCGTCCGAACTCCGATTTAGATGATTCAAGATGTTATGGAAAGAGAAAAAGTAGATCTACAACTTTTATTCTTGAAGTTTCACGAAATAATATCCGGAGCTATGGTCAAATTGGCTCTGAAGTGACTTCTTTGTAAATGGCAAACCGAAAACGCGAATCTAGCCACCCCAAACGTCGATCCATGTAACTTTTGTCCCAAACCTCGTTAAATATCCCCAATCTTAAACTTTTACTTGTTTTCCTTTCCTGCAATCAATTGAATCTCTGTTAGAGAACAAGGTATGCAACAAATCCTAAACTAGCAAAGTTTAACCACTAAATAAACTAATGGTAAAGTAAATTAATAAGAGTAAAAATATCAAATAACAATAAAACTTCCTGGTTTGCCTCCCAGTTAGCGCTTGGTTTATAGTCTTCAGCCTGACTTTCTCCTCTGTTCTAATCGGCAAGGTTGACCGATGTCTTTTCACGATCAAAACAACCCCCATAGTAGTGCTTCAATCTTTGACCGTTGACTTTAAAATTACGTTTCGAATACGGGTCTTCCACTTCTACAGCTCCATGAGGATAGACTTTTGAAATTATAAATGGCCCAGACCATCGAGATTTCAACTTTCCAGGAAACAGTTTAAGCCTTTAATTGTATAATAACACTGTTTGACCTGCTTCAAAACTTTCTTTCCAGAATTTTCTTATCATGCCATCTCTTAATCTTTTCTTTATATAACTTCGCGTTCTCATACGATTGGAGTCTGAATTCATCCATTTGATTCAATTTTAAGAGGCGCTTCTCTCCCGCAGCAGATATATCAAGGTTTAACTTCCGAATTGCCCAATAAGCACTGTGTTCGAGTTCAACTGGAAGATGGCATGCCTTCCCATAAACTAACCTGTACGGAGATATCCCTATCGGAGTTTTGTAAGCTGTACGGTATGCCCATAAAGCATCGTCCAACTTGCTAGACCAATCTTTCCGACTAGGATTCACTATCTTCTCGAGGATTCGTTTCACTTCTCGGTTAGATACCTCGGCTTGACCACTTGTTTGTGGATGGTAAGCAGTAGCTATCCTATGAGTGACTCCGTACTTAGCGAGGATAGCTGAAAACTGCTTATTACAGAAATGCGTTCCTTCATCACTAATGATGGCGCGAGGAGTGCCGAATCTAGAGAAAATGTTCTTCCGAATGAATTTAATCACAACCTTCGCATCATTGGTGGGTGATGCTATAGCTTCTACCCACTTCGAAACGTAGTCCACCGCTAGAAGTATATAGGAGTTACAAAAAGATGGTGGAAATGGTCCCATGAAGTCAATTCCCCAAACATCAAACAATTCGACTTCCAGGATCATATTAAGTGGCATCTCGTGTCGCTTTGATATATTACCAACTCTCTGGCATCTGTCACATTTTAACGAAAACACACGGGCATCTTTGAAGAGTGTTGGCCAGAAAAATCCACATTGAAGCACTTTAGCTGCCGTTCTTTCTCCCCCAAAATGTCCACCATAGTCAGATGCATGACATTGGTATAGAATACTCTCCATTTCAACGTCTGGGACGCACCTTCTTATTACTTGATCGCCACATTGTTTAAATAAAAATGGCTCATCCCATAAATACTGTTTCACATCATGGAGAAATTTCTTCTTCTGCTGGCTTGTCAAATCTGGCGGAAACACCTTACTGACAATGAAATTTACATAATCTGCATACCATGGTGTATCCTTCCTTACCGCAAATAGCTGTTCATCCGGAAAAAATTCGTTGATCACTGTTGTGTCATTTTTCTTTAGTTCTGAATTCTCTAATCGTGATAAATGATCAGCAACCTGATTTTCAGTTCCTTTTCGGTCCCGGATCTCCAACTCAAACTCTTGTAGCAATAATACCCATCTAATTAATCTCGGCTTTGCGTCTTTCTTTGCTATTAAGTACTTAATTGCCGAATGATCTGTAAACACAATCACCTTTGTTCCAATCAAATATGAACGAAATTTATCAAATGCATAAACAACTGCAAATAGCTCCTTCTCGGTAGTGGTATAATTCAGTTGAGCATCCGTCAATGTCTTACTAGCATAGTATATAGCGTGAAAAATTTTATCTTTTCGTTGGTCAAGAACTGCACCAATCGCAAAGTCGCTAGCATCACACATTAATTCGAACGGGATATTCCAATCTGGTGCTATGATTACAGGTGCGGTAACAAGTTTCTTCTTTAACACATCAAAAGCTTCTAGACATGCTTGATCAAAGTTGAATGGGACATCCTTCTCCAAAAGATTGCAAAGTGGTTTTGTGATTTTGGAGAAGTCTTTTATAAATCGTCTATAGAAACCAGCGTGTCCCAAAAAACTTCGAATACCCTTTACAGAAATTGGTGGTGGTAGGTTCTCAATGGTTTCGATTTTTGCTCTATCAACCTCAATTCCTTTTGATGATACTCGGTGACCCAAGATTATCCCCGCTTGCACCATAAAATGACATTTCTCCCAGTTTAAAACCAAATTTGTTTCCATACTCCGTTTGAGCACGAGTGTGAGATTTTCCAAACAATAATCAAATGAATCCCCAAAAACTGAAAAATCATCCATAAATACCTCAAGATTTTGTTCAACCATATCTGAAAAAATAGCCATCATACACCGTTGAAATATCGCTGGCGCATTACATAACCCAAAAGACATTCTGCGAAAAGCAAAGGTGCCATATGGGCATGTGAATGTTGTTTTCTCCTGATCCTCGGGTGCAATGGCAATCTGGTTATAGCCTGAGTATCCATCCAAGAGGCAATAATACTCGTGCCCTGCAAGCCTGTCCAACATCTGATCTATGAATGGTAGAGGAAAATGGTCCTTACGAGTGGCCTTATTCAACTTTCTGTAATCCATACACACCCGCCAACCAGTAACTGTTCGCGTTGGGATCAATTCATTCTGCTCGTTCGCAACTACTGTCATTCCCCCTTTCTTTGGCACGTATTGAACCGGACTTACCCATGAGCTATCTGAGATAGGGTAGATAATTCCCGCATCTAACCATTTAATGATCTCTTTTTTAACGACTTCCTTCATGATGGGATTGAGTCTTCGTTGTTGTTCAATAGTCGGTTTCGCTTCGTCTTCCAACAAAATCTTATGCATACAAATTGATGGGCTTATCCCCTTGATATCTGCAATAGTCCATCCAAGAGCAGTCTTGTATTATCGAAGTACCCTTAGTAGCTTTTCTTCTTGAACCTTATCAAGTGATGCAGAAATAATGACTGGCAAGGAGGAAGAAGAACCAAGGTAGGTGTACCGGAGGTGGTTAGGCAATGGCTTAAGTTCCAAGGTAGGCGGTTCCTCTACGGATGATGTCACCTTTCCATCTAGCTTTCCCCGATAATCCAGAGGTTCAAATTTTTGTAGACATCGTGTGAACTTTGGAGTTGAATTTAACATTTAGACCCATTCTATTACCGTTGAATCATCAAACAAATTTTCACTAACCAATACGGTTTCAAGAGGGTTTTCAATCACAGATTCACCAAATACCTCTTCAGTTGCTTCTTCAATTAGATCAACTCTTAAGCACTCTTCCTCTTCCTTCGGAAATTTCATAGCCTTGAAAACATTAAAAGTTACTTCTTCATCTTGAACTCTCATTGTTAACTCTCCCTTTTGTACATCAATTAATGTCCTTCCAGTGGCTAAAAACGGTCTTCCAAGGATAATGGGTATGTCTTTATCCTCTTCGTAGTCAAACACAATGAAGTCCGCTGGAAATATGAATTTGTCCACCTTCACTAATATGTCTTCCACAATGCCCCTAGGGTATGTCACTGATCTATCTGCGAGCTGTAGAGAGATATTTGTTGGCTTTGGGGCTGGTAATCCCAACTGAGTGTAGATCGAAAGTGGCATCAAGTTAATACTCGCACCCAAATCACACAAACATCTGTTAAAGAACTGGGGCCCAATCGTGCACGGTATTGTAAAGCTACCCGGATCCTTCAACTTCGGTGGTAACTTTCTTTGCAGAATTGCGCTACATTCTTCTGTCAATGCTACTGTTTCGAACTCCCCTAGCTTCCTCTTTCTTGCTAAAATATCTTTCATAAATTTTGCATAACTAGGCATTTGTTCTAAAGCATCTGCGAATGGAATGTTGATTTGCAGCTTTTTGAACACATCTAAAAATTTTAAAAATTGTCTATCTAATTTCTGCTTTTGAAATCTTTGAGGAAACGGCACAGGTGGTACAACTGTTGTTTGCTTATCTTCTTGTTGCTTTGTCAAAACTTTTTCCCCAGATTTACTTTCCGAATTTCCACTCTCTTGTTCACCATCCTCAACAGAAATTATTTTCTTGTGTCCGTCCAAATCTGTAGTCAACTCCTTCCCGCTTCTGAGTGTAACTGCCTTACAGTGCTCATTTCCATCATTCCTTGGATTTTTCTCCGTATCACTAGGTAAAGAACCTGGAGCTCTAGTATTCAAAGCATTAGCCATTTGCCCCATTTGATTCTCAAGATTCTTGATTGCCGCTGATTGGTTTTTAGTTGTGGCTTCAAACTGAGTTGCCAATCTTGCCAACAATTCTTCCATTTGTGATAACTTATCAGGTTGATGAGGTTGTGGGTGTTGTTGAGTTTGTTGATGTGGCTAAAATCCAGGTGGATATGTTTGCCTTGGAGCTTGGGCTTGAGCATGTGACTGATTATTACTCCAAGAAAAATTCGGGTGGTTTCTCACTCCTGAATTGTAGTTGTTTGAATAACTGCCCTGCTGCCTGTTATAATTGGAAACAAACTGGATTGACTCAGGATTTATTGCGCATTGATCACTTGAGTGGTTACCCGCACATATTTCACATATCGTTTCCATTTTCTGAACTGGTTGTACCCCAAGTGCATCTATCTTCTTTGTAAGAACAGAAATCTGAGCTGTCACTTGAGCTGACAATGCTGTCATCGCATTCACTTCATACACTCTGACTGTCCTTGGCTGAGTTGTTCTTGCTGTTGGCCATTGGTAATTATTAGCTGCCATGGTTTCAAGCAACTGATACCCCTCATCACAATTCTTGGCCTTAATAGCTCCTCCTGCTGCAGCATCTATACTCACAAGGATACGCTCGATAATATAGAGAGAGAAAGAGAGAAAACTTTGTTTCTGGTGTGATTTTCAATTCTAACTTAGCCCTCTATTTATAGGAAAATGTTAGAACGCCAAAGGAGACTAAATTAGTATAATATTAATATTTACAAAACATTCAAGCCAACCACCAAGAAATCTGATTTTAGCCATCAAACACATGTTAAAGATGCCCACCAACCTTTGAAAAACGTTTTTGTTGAAAATAATAATTAAAACTTCCAAAAATCAATTATTTCGGAACTCCGGAACTTCAATAATTCATGATAAATAGCCCTTTTGTCAGAAAATTCGAATCTCGCGACTTTTTATAGGAAATTCAATTCTATACAACTTTGCAGAAGGAAGTTTTTCCAAATTCCAAATAGAAATTGACCGAAATCCACAAACGGGTGATTTTACAGTCTATACTCAATTTTCGGCCAAAAATTATGTCCACCGACACACAAAATATGTGTTAAACATTTAATGCCACAAAAATACTCTACCTCCTCATATATTCATATATCCCACATTCATTGTAAAAATATCATCGTTAATATATTATTAAAATAATATATTTAAATGAATTATTTTATCAGAAAAAAGATAAAATATTAATTTTCAACAATTGTCACATTAAAAATTTTCTCCATCTATATCCACATAAAATAAATATTTTCTTTATCATAATAATCAATAATTAATTATTAAAAATAATATTACAGAATCACAGTACTGACAACCAGGCCGTTCCCAGGATAGAGGGGGCTTTCCAATAAGGATTTCTCCTTACTGGCGCGCAATTAGATGACCAAACCTCTCATTGACAGAACTTTCTAGACATTGCAAATAATGTTATCTGATAATATTTGATGAGTAGGTTTTATACCTAAGAATCCGATATTATTAAACTTAATTATTGTTATCTTTTATTGTTTTTTAGTATCTTTTTATGTGTTTTGCGTTTATTTGTTGTAGGTTGGAGCTGGAGGGACAAATTGGTCATTTCGGAGAAGAAAAAGGTCAAAAATCATGAAAATTAAAGCTGAGTGGCATTTTTGTAATTACGAGATCCTGGTCAAGCGCCTAGGCGCTTGGAAATGGCCTATGTTGAGCGCCTAGGCGCTCCAGTGTGGAAAAAGATGCGTTTTTCTACTGCTAAGTGGGTTTTTGAAGTCAAATAGGAGTCTGAATGAGGGCTGAGACCAATACAAATAGGAGAAGACTTTAGAAAAGACGTATGAACTAATTTTTCAAGAGATTTGCAGAGAGAACAACAAAGAAAAACACGAAGGAGAATTGCAAAGGCTAACGATCTAAGAGAGAGTATTGGAGCAAATTCAGAGTTTCTTCTTCTCTTCTCTAGTTTTATCTTTTGTAATTATCTGGGATGTTTGGATTATTAATTTGGATGATGTTTTTCTTTATTATTATCATGAACTAAATTTTAATTAAGATTGCAACGAAACTTGGTATGTAGTTTAAATTGCAAGCTTCCCATTGAATGAAAGTTAGTTTTTATTGAATTGTTTATTCTATCTTATGTTTAATTAATTAATTATTTGGCCAACAATTACTGTGATAATCTATATAAAATTGAAAGATGGAGTATAGATTGAGATCTGGATATATGATAACATCTGTTCATATAATCTGAATAGGGTTAATATGATTAGCGTGTAGGATAGGGTTATACCTATGTGTCTTTTGTATCCATTGAAAGAATTTGTGCGTAAAACCTTAATTAATTTGATTCACATAGGAATATAGTGAGTTGATTAACTGGGGTGTTCCTTGTAATTCTGCATCTTAAAGATTTGATTTAGGAGGATTTGTTCACGTGTCTTTGGAAGAAGTGCGTGAATATTCATAAAGCATTCTTGGATAATGATTCATATTAATTGATTTATTTTAAATGGGAAGTAAGTTAGTTTAAATGAAATACCAAGGGAAGTTGTAATCTTAACCTGTTAAATCTGCAGTTATTCTTGTGAAATTTTGATTTTTAATCATTAGTTTTGTTAAGTTTAAATTTCAAATCTTAAACAAAATTTTCGTAGTTTAAAATAGGATTAATTGCATTAGATTTAGTAATTGATAAATATTAGTCTATTTCCTCGTGGGAACGATATCCTTGCTTGCTGAATATTACAATTGAACGCGTATACTTGCGTGGTAAAGTGCTATTAAAAATTTAGGCAACAAGTTTTTGTACATAGTTGCTTTTACTGTGCTATCATTATTATATCAGTTTTAAATAGGTAAAGATTCAAATCATGACAAGAAATCACATCAAAGTCTTAACAGACAATACTATACTTGTCTACTCAATTTCAATCTCATCACTGGCCAAAACAGACTTAAACTATCTAACAGCTGGAAACATGCAAGTACTTAATATTTTTTTTAGGAAATTAAAATGAAAACTAAATGAATGCAAACTACATGAAAAAATATTAACTGAATACTATATGAATGCACTAGATGAATACTACATGCATGAACTGGAGCTGGAAAATTACACCCCCAAACTTAACTGATGCAATGTCCTCATTGTATATAACAAATAAAATTTAAGAAATTAAGCATTGAGGACTTCCCTGAAAAATCGAAGCTTTATTCCTCGTCAGTATCCTCTTCTTCTGATTCTTCTTCATCAGCCGGAGGGTATGCAGACAATGGTGGAAATTGGTAGGGAGCGGCACCTGGATTCATGCGGGCAAACATCTCTAGGAATGCTGCACTAAAATTCTGATACACCTCCGTTTGTCGCTGAGCTAGGCTATCCTGATTTCTTTCCATTCGGTCAAAACCTTTAGATAGATGTGGCTTGAATGTAAGTTGATTCCCGAATTTGTGAAGAAGGATGACAAGATGGAGCTTGAGTGACTTAGTTTGGGTAGGAGATTTAGTGTTTTTTTTACCCATAATAAATGCAAGCCATGTAATAGATAGAATAAAAGTCTTCCCCTTAAGGGTTACAACATCCGAATAATAATAATACAATCCCAAGTTAAACTAACCTTAAACATCTGTGCGGAATCATAAACAAATAAGTCTTAAATCAAGTCTTAAACAAAATACATCATCAAATAAACAACAAGTCTTCTTCACTTGTTAACCTTGCCCTTGCCTTTACTAGTGGAAGGTTCATCAGTTCTTTCGTTCTTAACTGCAATGTTATTATTAAGCAAGAGTGAGCACTATTGCCCACAAGTATAATAATGAAATAACAGTATAATAACATGCGAATAAATCAAAGACATCTGAATAAAAGCTCAACTTTTGAATCAAGAGTGAATAACAAGAATCAAAAGAATTCTGAGGGTCATAAGACCTTGAACTATGTCCTAGGTTATCAAGGGTTATACTTGGAACCTTTAACAGTCATAAGACTATGAACCTTTCTTCTCGTACTTAGGGGGATCAACCCTTAATACCATACTGTGCACAATATCTTAACGCTAACGCATAAGTAAATCCCTTTACAGGGTTGTTCATCTCAGTTTGACATTCGAATCCGCACCAAAGGAAGTTTGGTTTGGATAATTCAATAAGGGTTCTGAAATTTAGAACGTTCATCAACTAAGGACTAGTTGAATCAATAAAGTTCACTAGTCTAATAAGGTTCAACAATAATGATATTCAATTCGAATAATAATTTCAAGAAGTATACAATAGAACAATTATTGTATAACTGTATCATGCTTTGAAAAGATAATAAATCTTTAATATAACATTCGAACTTGAATAATAGTAATGATAATTTACTCGAGGTAAATAATAAACTTGAACAATAATGACAAGTAGGGTTAGAAAACTTGCCTCGTGTGTAGGCTAAACGATTACTACTTCCGTTCACCACAAATCCTACACACATACCATATGTATTCACGACATTCATTAGTTACATTTTCACTTAATTATTTAATATAAACTCCACTTTATTTAACAAATCATTACACTTCTAATTTAATTACTTAATTAAATTAGAATATTTTCATTCTCTTACTATTATTACACTCGAATAAATTATTTCATAATAATTTCCATCGAATATTTATTTTATTCAATAAATATCTCAATTAAAATATTTACTTTATTTTATAAATATTTTAATAATAATTTTCATCGAATATTTATTTTATTCCATAAATATCTCAATTAAAATATTTAATTTATTTTATAAATATTTTAATAATAATTTTCATCGAATATTTATTTTATTCCATAATATCTCAATTAAAATATTTAATTTATTTTATAAATATTTTAATAATAATTTTCATCGAATATTTATTTTATTCCATAAATATCTCAATTAAAATATTTAATTTATTTTATAAATATTTTAATAATAATTCTCATCAAATATTTTTTTTAAATTTTTTTATTATTATTATTTTTTTAACCGCTGGGGCGGAGTAATTTAGTTTGGTAACGCCCGCCGGGGGCAAGGTTACCCAGACTCATTTTCTGCAGTTTCTGCAGTTCTGCAGTTCGCTAACATAACAAGGCCAAATTAGGCCAAAAATCAATCACATGTAAAATTATACATGAATATGGCCATAACTTCCAATTAGTTATTTTTACACAAATTTAGACTTACCCAATCATTGTAATACATATATAATCATTACTTAACCCATCTAGCATGTTTTTTAACAAGTTACAACACATAATTTGCAAAATCAACACATTTACTTCCACTGTTCTTGATGTTCTTGAAGGTTTTGAAAATAAAACATGAAAATTGTCACTACGGATTCGTTATAACACCGAATCCGTTTATTTAAACTTTGGTCTCTTCGTATCAACATGCATAATGATATACGAGTGTAAAATTTAGGGATAATATACGATCAATACATAAAATATCACGTATAAGGCCATAAGGCCAAAACCCATACTCTGTAATTTTGTAGAAATCATATACGATGTAATATTATGAAACTGATGATATGGAATCATGCAATATATATATATATATATATATATATATATATATATATATATAATACGATTTGATACATCTTAACCCATAAATAACTCATAAATATTACTCATTTCTCAATCACAGAGGCTCTACAGAAACTTTGAAAGCCATTTTCTTATAAAAACTTAATGACGTAAAATAGAATTTGGGAAGGAAAATTACCCAGAGTATAATTAACGGAATATGAATTCCTTCTCAGATGACTCTCACAATCCTCTTAACAACTCTGACTTCTCAACTCTTTCTCTGTATTTCTCTCTGTTATGCTTTCTAAACTTAGGCAAATAATGAAGAAGAAATAAAAGAATACGTAAACTAAATAATGAACAACTGACGCGTTGGTGGTCAGTTACCCAGTCATGGGTTAACTGGCGCCAACTCCCTTTAGTGTCATGTTTGCCTAGCTAGAATAGGTTTCAAAAACCATTTAATTTAATAAAACTTTATCACATAGTTAATTCATGTCACACCTACTTGCACAATAATCAAATATCTTATTTAATATAAATAAAATATAATAACTTCTCATAAATTCACATAGTCATATATTTAATTTCTCATTAATTAATAATGTCAAATTATTAACTCCTAATTAATAATTAATTTAATTAAAATAACATCATGCTTAATTAAATATTTCATTTAATTCAATAAACTCAATTAATTACATACTTGAATAATAATTATTCTCCACATTAATTTAATAAATGTAATACATATAATTAAATTAATCTACCAAAATTGCATCAAATAATTATTTAATCCAATAATCAAATCATCAAAAAATATTTATTTAATTCAATAAATATTAAAATTAAATTACAAAAATCTCGTTCGTCACAGTTATACTCAATTATTGCTACAGTAATTGCTGCATCATATCTCTCATATTATTGATTCGATTATTGTCACAGTATCATCTGTATAATATGATATATTATTAAATCAATAATTTAGACGACAAATGTATTCCTATTATTAAATTGTAACATTTACAATGTCTAGAAGTTCTGTCAAGGAGAGGTTTGGTCATTTAATTGCGCGCCAATAAGGAGAAATCCTTATCGGAAAGCCCCCTCTTTCCTGGGAACGACCTGGTTGTTAAATATTGTGAGTTATAATATTAATGATGAATAAGTTTGTATTGATTAAAGATGAATTTGATAGCTCCATTGTGTTGGGATTATTAGTGTTAGTGGAAATCGACATCTATTCTGATGATAATTGATGTCTGGGGGTTATATTGATAAATCAGGTAATTAATCGGATAAATGAGCAATTAATTGCTACTAATTCACATGTTTATATAACTATTTGTTCACATTTATGTACTATTGAGTTACATTCATTTACTATTAGGGGAGTTGATGCAAGATTGATAATACTTGCATGACTAAGTTAAAAATGGATGTATAGTTGAAGGTACTATACTATAATTAATTTTTTCACATGTTTAGAACTATTGAGTCACATAATTTACTATTGATTCACATTATTTACTATTAGGGGAGGTGGTGCAAGTTTAATAATACTTGCAGGACTAAATTAAAAATGAAAGAAAAGTTGAAGGTATTGTACTGTAATATTTTGAGCCTCAAAACGTGCAATTATCGAAACTATATTTTTCTATAAATAGAAGCTCATTCTTCCTTCATTTCTCACCAATTCACTAAAGCTATAGAGCAATTATTATAGAGGGAAATTATAGTGAGAAAGAAGAAGAGAAGTCTGCTACCTCACTATTCCAATATCCAGCTTTATTCTAAGGTAAGGAGTATTATTTCTTTCATATTCATGAAGAGAGCAATTGTTATTCCATTCCTTATTATTCTGTTGGAATAATCTGTATACGCGGACTACCGTATACATTGTGAAATTCTTCTGTTATTCCATTCTTTATTATTATGTTGGAATAACATGTCCATGCAAAGTACCGCATACATGGTGAAATTCTTCTATTATTCCATTCTTTATTATTCTGTTGGAATATCCTGTTTGTGCGGATTACGCATGACCTGGTTCCATTCTTTATTATTCTGTCGGAATATCCTGTCTGTGCATTTACGCATGACCTGGTTCTAATATTTATTATTCTGTTGGAATAACCTGTCTGTGCGGTCTATCGCATGCATGGTGAATTCTGTTGTTATTCCATTCTTTATTATTTTGTTGGAATATTCTGTCTGTGCGGATTACGCATGACCTGGTTCCATTCTTTATTATTCTGTTGGAATAACCTGTCTATGTAGATTACCACATGAATGGTGAATGATCCTTTGTATTAATTCCTTATTAAATTGTGGAAATGATCTGTCTACGTGGATTACCGCATGGTGGGTGAAAATCTATTTGCAGTTTTGTAATTTTTCTGACCCTAAAAAATTCTAAAAAAATTTGAAATGATAATTTGATGAGTTTTCTATATTGTGTCCAAAGATGGCTATTTTTGAATGTATAGATTAAGAGTTATGGATTTTATGGGAAAAAACTATTTTAAAAGTAAACCCTTATAACTCCTTGTGGTTAACTCCAAAATTGGTAAAATTTTTATTGGGAGTACATGTATATAACAGGAGTATACCCTGTAAATTTTAGAATTTTTGGACAAAAGTTCAATTTATGATAAATGTCTAAATATTCTGTGGTTTTGGCCATATAAAAAATAGTAAATGAATTTTAAAAATTCCGAGAAAAATATATATTCAATATGGGATTATATTCTGCTAAATCCCAGAAAAGAAATATTTTTGAGAATGATTTGGTATTTTTCATAAAAATGAACTAGTTATGAGTAAATGAATTAAATATGTTTTATGAAGTAACAAAATTGAAAAATAGGATTTCATGGTTTGGGAATTCTATATAGGGTATACGCAAATTTTTGATGAGGGATTTAATCATTGGTGATGAAATCTTATGAGTATGACATTTTGAATGATTAAATGCATTATGTGGTAAAGTGTAAACAATTGAAATAAATTATTTATAAGTTTAAGAAGTGAGTAAAATATTGTTATAATATTAAAAATATTAGATTATGAGTTTATTAAGTGGTTGATAATATTTGGATAAATTTAAAGTCTTTAATATTTATCCTTGTTTTTGTTTGATTAATGCTTATATTATTGTCATCATCCTCATGCTTATATGGTGATGAAAGTTATGTTTGGCTTACGTGCAAAGATGGACTGTTAATTATTAAATTGTATATCTTTGGCTTACGTGCAAAGATGGACTGTTGATTATTGGTTTTATAGTTGTATATCCTTTGGCTTACGTGCAGAGATGGACTTCGTATGATAATGAATAGGGATCATTCGGTATAATCATGACCTGCAATGTTATAAACGATGTTGTAAAAGTCCTCAGTGGCCTGTAATGCATTGATGGATAATTTTTGGTATGATTATGACCAGGGATTATTCGGTATAGTCATGACCATTGATGATTTAATGAATATCCTTGGCCCGTAGTGCAAGGATGATTCGATGATGTGGTTTATTTATTTAGCTGATTCTTAGCGATAAAAATTGATGAAAACATTTTAAATTATAGAAGATAGTAGATATCATGCTCTACTTTACTCTTCTAATGGATTGCTTATTCCGCTGCAATTAAACTTGATGTCTATTGTATTTTATCAGTTTAACATTGTTGAAGGCTAATGATAATTTATCCTGCATTATCTTAGTCATAATATTTCTTTCTAGGCTAGTTGAGCTCGCCCTTTCTTTCACTGTTCTCTTCAAGAAATGAGAATATAGCTGGGACAAGTCGGGGAACGGAGTGACGGTCCAGATGATAGCCTTAGTAGTCCTCACTATTTTGTTAAATAGTGTGACAATAAATGTAATTAGGACTCCATTGAGAGTGGATATTGTTTAGAAGGCAATATTCTTGTTTAAACTCATAGCATATGTTTTGTCGTATATTACACGACGTTTGTATAATTAAGTTTGTATTTATTTTCTGTACCATGTATTTGGCGACTAAAGATGGGTGATGTATACCTATTTTGGGGGTGTCACACTAAGAGTCTTAAGGGACATGTCAAAGTATAACTCATCGTACACAAGATACTATAATGATCTCAAGTCTAAGGATCACTTATACTACTATCAGTATATGAATTCCTATTGACAAGCAAGTAAAACTCAATTAGGTATTCCTTAGCGAGCCACGCTCATTGAACTTATTCTCTAATAAGCACCTACATACTTGTTTTAGTATCTCCACACAAATGATTATGAGATCAATCATCCTCATCCAATGAGCTATCAACATATGTATCAATCTATCCGGATTCACTAATCCTATTTTTAGTAATCCAACGATTGAGAACAATTTTAGTTTGTGAGCATTGTTCAAAACTATGGGTTTATCACGTATTATAAAAACAACACCATGTAGATAATTAAATGATTTTAAATAAACAATTCTTTTATTAATAAATGAATAAGATTTTTATAAAGTATATGCTTTATCATCAAACATGATTAGCTTGTGTGTATACTACTTTTAATTACAACTCCAATAAATCATTGAATGACAAGCTAAACAAAATATCTAAACCATTTGAATAAAAGAGACCTCTCGTCACCTTTGCCCTTACTCCCCTTGATTACCTGTCGGAAGAAAAATACATCATGAGCCAAATACCTAGTACGTGTGACGCCCCCAAATTCAGAACACTCATGTCTCAAATTCGGTTCGCCACGTGCAACAAATCTAATGACTAAATAACATCTCATGCAACGAAAATAACAGAATAAATTACATTTATTTAATATAACCATTCACTTCCAAAGGTTTCGTAACATAAAACATCTCTTACATACCTTAAACATAGATTAGACATGTCTTAACATAATTATAAAACTTCTAAATAAATATGAAGCTACTCCGTAGCCTTGCCCTTGCCCTTATCAGTGCCTGAGGGTCCGCCTTGCTCTGCCTTAATTGAAATGTTTTTAGGGAAAACAAGAATGAGTTGCTCAACAAATAATATATCAATAAGGGTTCTCAATATAGTTTTAATTTCTCAAGGGTACAACAATAATGATAGTTCAAGGATAGCAAGGAGTATTAATGGTTCTCAACAATAGGCGCTAGGGACAGAAAGATATCAATAAAAATCAACGTTTAATCAATTCGAGATTTCAAAGTAATGAATACTGAGCTGTCACTAAGGACTATGAACTTCTACTAGAATTAACAGTAATATACTGATAATCCAACAAAAATGAGTACAACAGGTGATCAGCCTAAAGTACCCTACGTTATGCATATCATTTAATCGTACCCAAGTGCGCACGTCGGTCTCCCGACAAATATAGTTTCCCCTTCGAAGAAGGTTGTTCATCTCAGTCAATACAAGATTCTGCACCAATCAATTGGTATGGATCGCTTTCAAATTTTGATTTAGGTCTAGCCGAATCAATGGCATAGACCCCTCTTTAAATGTATATAAGAACAATTATAAGTTCAATACTCAAAATCAAAGTTAAATGGATATAAACAACTTTATTCAAACTATGAAGCATTATGTCATAAGATAAGAATCATACTTTCAATTTTTTACTTGTACAACCAATAATAGTACAAGTTCAAGTAATGCTAGATAAAGTGTAGGGTTTGAGTACTTGCACAAATTCAAAGTTGTGTAAGATAAGAAAACTCGCATCAAAGAAATAAGGTTTAGATACTCGCCTTAAGCGTAGTTTATCAACCTTTAGATTAATGATACTTTTCGAACCTTATTATAACATAATTACGTATATAGAATATTCATTAGTTATGTACATCTGATACATAAACTCGATATATAAGTTTATCATATGATTCTAACTTAACCGTATAGTCCTATACGTAAGTCATTACATACTTTTCATACACATAACACAAAATCAGTTTGTAAGACACTATGAATCAAATAACATGGTTTCTAATCATTGCTTGATAATCATAGTTCGCAAACATCTTTTGGACTTACGTTTGAAAGTTTATAATCACTCATTAAATATATGATTCTATCGTTTAACATACTTCTTGACACATTGGATAATGTACTGGTCATGTAATACAGGTTAAGGTAACAATATATATAAGCATGCATTAAATCTCAGATCATAAACAGAAAGCATACTTCACTACAGGGTGGCGCAACCACACTAGATTTGAACTAGGGAGTGGCGCGACCATGCTGCTCCTAGTTCAAACCAGAGCTGAGAAAACAGAAGCATGGCCCAATTTGCACACCCTTATACACATATGATGATACTTGCAGAATCATATATGACATGATGTTTATGATTAGGTTTGGTCTCTTCTATGGACAATCCAAGATTCTTTTAATGTTATAGTCATTTTTTTTAGAAAAATTTCTACCAAGGCTAAATGAAACCAATTTTCAACAAGCTACTCATGTTCAACCATTATACCACATAATGAGGTTAATAAACCTTAAATATACATGTTCAAGTCATTCTACCCATGTATTCTAAATTAACATAGTTTTACCTCTTTAGAAATCATTTGCAACTATGCTTGACTAGTTCACAACATACTTAGCTAGATGGACGTACATATCAATCATGTCTAGATGCGTAAAGTGTCTTATCATGTTGGTCCAAAAGTCCAAAACACAAAATAGGGTATTTCCCAAAAACGTTGGTTTTTAAATTCAACATCTTTTTTGAAAATCTCATGTTAAACTAACCAAGCATGTAAAGCTTCACTTACTATACATCATACTTTCATATATACATAATTAGACCACATAAGCATTGCGACGCCCCCAAATTCGGGTATTTTCCAACCCGATAGATGGCGCTACATGATACTACCATTCACACATACATTCAATTGAAATTACTCAAAAGAGTGAATATGGCTTCTATATATTACAAAACAATATTCCCTTCCCAGGTTCTTTATAACGAATACATTTATTTCTTGTCATAATATCAAATAATTACAACATTAAACCTATACTATTACATAGACATCTTAGTGGTCTGCCTTAGCCTTTCATTTATCCTTTGAGGATCCTTCGGGTCGTTCAGTCTTAGCTGCATTCATATGGTTCAAGCAAGAGTGAGCATAACTAGCTCAGCAAGTATGACAATTTCATTTAAACAACATGCTTAAAACATAGGAATCGTATATCTTCAATAACTGAACAATAGTTATGAAGTACTATCGATAATTCAAAATAGCACTTCTTTTCGTTTAAAATATTTCACAATGAACCACGTTCATTAAACATATATATTTTGGTCTAAGACCTTGAGCATTCGTTCTTTCTTTGAAAAGGACAACCCGACATTAAGTCCATAAGTCTGGTATTACTTACAAGCATGTCTAGGTGATCAGCCTATAGTACTCTATGTTGTACAACACTTCTTTGGTAAATGTATTTACATTTAAGTTTTGACAACCTCACATGCCTGTCGTTTGACGACAAAACGTTTGTTTATTCATACTTAGTCTTTCTTTGAAATCCATACCAAAATAGTTTGGCAAAAGATAGCAAATTTAATAACATTTCAACAGATTATAAGAAATCCAGTAAATACATTAAGTCTAGCCGAAAGAGCTGGCTTCGACCTCATCATACATTAATTCATGTGCAAGATACATGAATTGCAAAACTTGTCCAAAATGAACATAAACAAGGGTTAGAACACTTGCCTTCAGCGTCTACTACTGTTTAAATACTTTTCATTTTGATTCTTTAAGGTCTCTATAATACATAACCAGGTAACATACCACATTAGGTCATAGTCAGACATGTATGATATCTAACTTATCTTACCCTTCTTCTCAATCTAATTATTCATTAGATTTGTTAACATTGGTTACGTTCTACCGTATTACATTGTGTTTACGTTCACGTTCAAGTAATCTTCCTTTGACCTTTAGTTGTATTACTTATGGTTTTAACATCTTAAATGATGTCACTTCAAGTTGATAAATGTTATACTTCATCACTAATTAACTTATAACTCTTTTTATGTTCATGAACATTCTTCACCATCTCCTCTCTAATGCTGGCGCTGCAGCGCCAACTTTCCTTCTTGGACTCGCGCTGCGACGCCAATCTTTAGTAGTATTGGCCGCGCTGCGGCGCCAATCTCTAGTAGGTTTTGGTATAGCTCGGCGCTCCACCATTTAAGCCTTGGTTGGTGCTGTGGCGCCAACTCTGTGCACCAGATAGTCATGACAGTTTGTTTATTTAGCGAACTTCCCGGACTCATAAATTGTTTATTTTAAGTCCAAATTGGCTCGTTCGAAATACATTAGCTCACAAATCAAATGAACTAAGTGTTCATATAAGAATTTTATATTTTCAAATTCGTTAACACGGAATTCACAATTTAAGTCTGTTTTTACAAAAAATGATAAACGTTCATGAACATTCATAGCTAGTTTCTTCGTTCTAAGTCAGAATTTGACCATTTTTGAGTCCACAACTCTAAAAAGCAAACTTAGACTATTCCCCATCGAAAACTAAATTTTCTGAGTTCAATGCTAACTTTTGACATTCATTCCGAGAATTTCACGATTTTGACGATTATCATCTAATCTCGTAAATTCTGCCATAACTTCGTTACTTAAGATTTTTACACCGTTCCAAATAGATTCATTCCATTATCACAACATGTACAATCTAAGCCTATAAATGATGGTTTTAAACTTATCCATCAACAACATAATCCAATTCTTCAATGAATTTTAATGGTTTATAGCTTTTATACTTATGATTTCACTTCACATAGTTTATTAAGGTTTCATCCATTAACAACCATCCTTATCACTCCTTAACAAGCGTGCTCTACCACTACTCACTTCTCTATTAAATGAAGAGAGGGAGAATCATGGTTTAATAATTATTACCTTTGAAGTTCTCTTGCTTTCTTTCTTCTTCTTTCTTGAATTAGGAAAAATCTAGCTCTTACTTCTTTTCTCTCTCAATATATTGTGTTGGTGGAAATTAAAACAAGCAAGAAATGAAATCAAGCTCTCATATTTATAGGAAAAGTAAAGTGAGGGCATAATGGACATAAAGCCCTTCTACCTCCTTAATCCACCTCCTTACTATTCATCCTTGATCACCATGTAAAATCACTTTACTTAGTCACCAAGATGGTGCCATGTGATCCATGGGGCCCACATAGGTTGCCCCATGGGTTGTTCTTACCCATTGGTTTGATCCACGAATCTGGTTCTTAATTTGGGCTTTAAGTTTAACTAACTTTTACTTATCCTTTGGGCTTGCATTTTCTAACATTGGGCCTTAACATTTCCTATACTTGGGCTTATACAATTCATACCAAAACCTGCAAGTCCAATACCATTGCTTAATATTTATAACGTATTGTCTACGTATTATTCTCGTATGCTAACTCGTATACTTATTCATTATATACGACATACCATATTTCATACATACTTGTATAATACCTCGTATCATACTCGTATTCATTACCTTGTACAATACTTACGTATCATAAGATCATCGTTTACTCATTAATGCTTTACTTTCCCTAACGTTTCAAATTTAGTACGCATGTAAAAAACAGCGTTTGCCATACATGAATAGTATTTTTTGAAAAATTTCTCGGAAAACTTTTATTTTCGTCTTGGAAATTAAAACACTTTAATTCTACCACGTAGCCAAAATACTACGACATTCCAACACTATTAGGTTATAAAACGACATTCATCTTGCTCACTCATTATAAAATAATTTTATTCATCATTTAATCAGATAAAAGTATTTTACAAATAATCCAATTTTCTCGGTCGTTACAAGCATGCTCACAAGTTCCTAACTCTAAGTGTATATAGTTTATCAAGTTTGTATTTGAAACATTAAGTTTTCATTAGTAGGTCATCAAAACTTATTCAAGCATGCATGGTAAGCCCATATATTCTATATCATGCTTTCATGCTTCCATGCTTATATATATATATATATATATATATATATATGAAATTAGATCATGATAGCATGTTTTCAAGTTCGGAATTTAAAGTATACATGTCTCATTGAGTTTGTACTTTGAAACCCAAGTTCCCTTTGGAATCCAAGTTATGGTAAGTGGTTACGTGCAAGGTAACTGATATTAGCATATCTGGGGCATAAATAGTCATAATGAATTCATACTAGAATGCTCAACATAGCAAAAAGTAAACCAGATCAATATCCAAGAATGGCAGTGTAACAACTCGGAGAATTTGGATTGTTCTAGAATCTAGGATGATTATTAATTGGGAGGACTCTGGCAACGAGCTAGATTGAACGAGTAAGATTTTTTAAGACGAAAATAAAATTTTTTTGGGAACAAAATATTTTCGAAGAAAAAGACGAAATATGCACTATTCACCCGACAAAATCCTAAGGGTTAGGGTTTGAATAACATAAGCCTTTTTGAGAGTTCGTTATGTCGAAATTATATTCCGTCGAAAGATTTGACGATAATATATCGTGAAAATTAAGTAATCCGATAAAAGTTTTTCTCGAAAAGCGTACAGAAATCGGACGAAATAAAAATGACGAAAAGTATTGTTATGTACTTTTCATTCGTTTAACTACGTTAGGGGAAAACGTGAAGGAAAACGCTTAATGTCAAAAAGTGTTTTTCAGTTATTCGGAGATCCTAAGAATACGTAAAAGTTAAATTGTAAACGAAAGACGAAATATCCAAAAATATTTGGATTCCGAGAATCGCAGTTTTTAAAAAGGAAGGACGAAGCTTCCCTTTCCAAGGGAAGCTTCGTGAATAGTAAGGAGGTTAGTAAGGAGGTGGGAATAGTAAATCTAGTGGCGAAATAACTATTTTGTCCCTAGCTTTGAAAATCTATATAAGGAAAGTGTTAGATGATTTTTTTCAAAAATCAACCAACACTTTGAAAGAGAGAGAGCGAGTTTGAGAGCTTAGAGAAGATGAAGAAGGAAGAGAATTAGCATGAATGCTCGGATCGAAGGTGATCGTAAAATAGAAAAGCTAGTGAATCACTGGCTTTATCTAGAGGAAGAAGAATAAAGAAGAAAGGTACTAAAACCTAACTTCTAAATTAATATTTTCTTTAAGTTTATATGTTAGAAACATAACTTAATGAGAATAAGAAGTAAAAGATGTTAGGAATGATTTCATATGGTTAAAATCATGAGAAAATGAAGAAATAAGAATTTTAAGTTTACGTTATAAATTTCTTAAGGAAGTATAAGATTCGTAATGAATTTGAGTGATCCGAATTAATTATATGAATGATTCAGTGAAATAAGTAAGGAATGGTATTTTATATCATCAAATTCTAAGAAAAAGTGAAATCGTAATCAAAATATCGATTAAAAATGAAGAACGAACGAAGAACGCGAAGAACGTTGTTGATGGACAAATTTAAAACCATCGTAGTATAATTGTTATTGATGGATAAGTTTAAAACCATCGCGTATAAGTTAGATGCTTATTGCTTGGTTAAGAACGGTAGAAACGTTCATGAAGAACGGATTAAAACATAGCTATAAGGAAGTTATGGCGAAAATTTTATACAAGATGAACGAGAACTAAAAAGTGTGTAAATGAACCCGAATGTGTAAGGTTTCATAAGAATGTAAGAGAAAGTAGAAAACGTGAGTCGTGGACTCAAGAACGAATGAGTTCCAAGTTCGGATGACCTAATTATGGACGAACGAACGAAGAACGTTAATAAAGTAAAATGAATGAAGGATGAAGATTAAGCCAATCGAATGACATGTTAGCGAATTCAGAACTAAGTTCTGTCCAAGGGGGATTGAAGTACGTAAGATAAGAGAATGACTTTGGAACGACCTCGTTCCGAGTTATAACGAATAAGTTACGAGATCGGGAAGTAAGCGTCTCAAAACAAGTTAACACTTAGATAATATTTCAAGAATTAGGTCTTGGCGCCGCAGCGCCAACCATGCTTTGTAAGGTGGTGCTGCAGCTCCAGACAGGGGAGCTGAGCACTGCAAAATCGCACCGCAATGCGAGTAATATTAAGAAGGGTGGCGCCGCAGTGTGAGAATTATGAAGGGAACTGGTGCCGCAGCGCCGGTGCAGGGAAAGGCCCATTGATGAGCTTTTAATTGCTCAAATCCTGGGGAAAGTGTAACGAAAGCTAATGAACGTGTAGTTAATCAAATGTAAAATTTAAACATGTGACTTAAACCTTTAGTAAAGGTTGAACGGAGAGATTAAACGAGATTAAAAGACAAAGAATGTGAACACGGGTTATGGAACCGATATCCGGGGACCGTAGTCGCGATAAACGAACGTGGGGGATTGCTATGGTTGTGATTCCTTAGATGTTGAGTGACGAGGGTAATGAATAACATTTCGATGTTATGTTGTGGTAATGAGAGATAAGTGTAAAGCGTTTAGACGCTGTGAACGCAATGCTGTTGCGATGAACGATAAGTCTTAGCATACAACGAATGGTATGACTTCGACAATATGAATGAGTAATGAAAGTGGAGTTCATGTAATGAATAATGAAAGTATTAAGAAAGATATAAATTATCAAGAAAGCCGTAATGAACAGTAATAAGATTAATGAAAGCCGAATGGGAGTTGGATAAAGAATGAATCATGAGGTATGACATTTAGTTGCCAGAAAGCCATAAGGAATAAGAATTTGACTTAACAAACATTATACTTTAATGGTTTGAATAAGTTAAGATAAGTTTAGGTTGTGGTACAATCGTAACCTTTGATGGTTGAAATATGGGAGCTGGGCTAAACAATTTCTTCAGAGAGTGAAGGTATATACGAAACTAGCAACCGATATAACTCACTGTGATGGCAGTGTAGATGAGACGGGAACTTGTTTGTTGGTTGTTTGTGGAAAACCACTTAGAGTACCATATGGTATACTAGCAGAGAAGCGATGTGTGCTTTGTCCTATAGAAGTTATAAGAAGAAGATAAAAATGTAAATCATCAAAGATGATGAACGTTTTGAGTAAGACATCTCCGTATGCCATAAAGCCGTAAACCGGTAAAGGAAGTTGATGCGTAAACTTAGGTTGCAAGAATGCAAAACTTTAAGAAGTAAAGTTAAGTAAACCAATGCATAAGTCAAATATACATGACTAATTGGTGTATATATTCCTTATGTGTTATACAGGAATTGGAATGAATAGTTCAGAGTAAGCTGTAGTTGTGCGTAAGACAAGTTTCCTAACTTCATTAATATTCTAAATGAATGTTAGTTTCTTAAATTTCTCAGATGTTGAACTTGAGAAGTTCTATCTATGTACGAATGTGCGATATTTGTACAAGGTGGTAGAACGTATGAGGCCTTATGCCACAATTTGAACACTTCGGTGTTTCTATGAGATGAACTGTTCTGTGATTGAATTATTCAATATGAGAATGTTCTGTTTATACATGAACCGTTATTGTTAAGTATGTGCTATTGATTCTAGCCAGACAGGATGTGTATGGAAAAGGTAGAAGAATGAAAGTATTTCAAAGTGAATGTGACTAATGTTTGAAAATGATAGTAATCGAGGTTATTCCTATTATTCAAGCTGCTTCATAACCTTTATTCGATTATCGAAGTTCTAAAGGAATGTTTAAACTCTTGAAGTTGTTTATTCAACTGCTATTACTTGTTGGATAATTGAATGCTCACACTTGCTTTAAATGAAAAACATTTTCAGCGTACGAGTAGAAGAACTTAAGGATCCCATAAAGATCAAGCTGATCGGTATCCAGAAGAAGTGCCATTCATTATATGAATGAGCTTGAAGATCAAGCGAAGACTTGTAATGTAGAATGATAAAATTAAACTATAGACTAGTTTAATGAACTGTTACGTATCCTTGGTGGCGGATGAAAGTCACTCGTGTAAGATGTAAAGAATAATGTAATTATCATTATTTGTAATGAACGAGGTTATAAGGTATTCGAACTTGGGAATTGAGAATGTATGTTGTTATATTTCAATATATAATGATGTATGTTTAGAAAGAAGTGGGACCATGACGTACAAAATCCGGGTATGAAGATAGACCAAATTTGGGGTGTTACAAAGTGGTATCAGAGCTGATAGGTTATAAACCTTAGGTATGAGTACCGAAGGCTATAATTGTAGAGAGAAGGATAAAAAGATCTTTGAGTTCAACAATTAAGGAAGAAGATCACCACCTGATCATAGTGAATCATAATAACAAATGATCTGTTAAATGATGAATGATTTATAGCTAATGCTATGAATGAATGGTACTATAAAGTAGTACGGGAAGAAGAACTCAGGTTGAGTTGTGAAGGATAACATATGAATTAAAGAAAATTCGTATTAATTAAAGAGAAAGTTAAAAGTTGTAAGATTTCAATTGAGGACTCATGTGATAGCTGAGTTATATGAACTTTTGTGTGGGCAGGATTTTGTGCTTTGGGGTTACAACCACTCAGTTTATTACAGTGATAATCATTGGAACTGGTCACGCTGTCAATGTGTATATGATGAGAAGGTGAATCTTTTCTCATGTATAAACTTGATAGGTAGAGAACGATAAGGTAGGTACGAGTTCTTGAAACTCACACTTATGGTAAGTTCGTGACTCATAATTATGTGGCATATTTTTGAACTTCTCAGCGAATGGACGCCTATGGTCTGACTAGGATAGTTCTTAAACTCATATTATTGTGGAAAGTTCCTGAACTCCTAATGTGTGGTAAGTTAATGGACTGTACTAAGGTATAGGGATGTTTAGACTGAAAACGTGTATTTTCAGTAAAATTAACATTGAAGGTGCTAGAGAAGATTAAGTATTATCGCAAGTAAGACATTGAAGGAAGATGGAGAATAGGATATTCCAAGTCATCTAGTTATGCTAGATTTCGAAGTTTCTTGAAATCGTGCTTATGTGTGCACGTTCTGAAAATGAAAGAATTGGTTCAACTTTTGGAACCAATCGATTTTAAAAGAACTATTCTTGGTATGTCTATGCTAATTATTTCAGCTAGACAGAAATTGATTTGAAATATCTATGAGAGCCCCGAATCTGGGTCCCGAATCACTGCGAATCCAATTCAATCAAATTATATTTCTATTGCGAAAGATATAAACATAAATTGTTTATACAATAAACTTTACACACTATTCCCCAAGGTCGAGTAACCTTAACTTATACAAAATTCATAAACTATAATCATACATAACTATTACAAATAAGCTGCACATATAATCCCAAGCTAAACTTAGCTTTATCCTTTCCTGTATCCGACCGTATTCGCCTTATCTGCATTGTTTATCATGATATAGCAAGGGTGAGCAATAAGTTTGCCTAGCAAGTTTAAGTTCAATAATTTAAGAATATAACATGATTGAAAGAATTAAACAAAAGCTGGCTACAGTTGTACAATTTAATTGCGAACTAGAATGAACAAATTTTACATAGCTGAACGAACATTGAACATGAACATATATATATCTGGACCGAATGGCAATGAAGGTGATCAACTTTTTATACCTGATGAATACATGCAGTATGAACATAGTGCGTTTTAAAAGTTCTTAGATATTGCAATCAGAAATGATTAACCACAAGTATAATTGAATAATACAACTCGAGGTCGAGTTAAGAAAAACTTGCCTGAACCGTTGACTACTGCTATTTAATTTAATAAGCTTTGTCTGAAGACCATTTAGGCTTTGATTCTTGAACTGATCCTTGATGATCTGATCTTTGAGAGTTAAGATATATGATCATGGCTTATCTCCTCACTCTCTCACAGTCCCCATTCCCAAAATTTTAGAGAGAGAAGGTCTTGGCTAACTTTGGAATGTAAAGCAAGTAGCTTTACTTACTTTTTAAGTTATAAAACTTTGATTCATTGTATCTAAGGTTGCAAGGTGGCATAAAGATTAGATATGGACAGATTTAAGGCACATGTTGTATATCCAAGTAGACGAGTCACCAAGATTTGCCTTATCTTTTACTTAATTTTTAAGAACAAGGAATTTCGGTTATTTCACATTTAATTTTAAAGGCATACTTGTTATTTGCCCTAACCCTTAGGGTTTAGGGTTTAACCCTAAAATTTTTAAAATTTAATTTTTAAGATTTCCAAATTTCGGTTTTCAAAATTGAAAATTAATATTTCTACATTATAATTAGGGTTTTCTAATTATATTAAAATTTTCCAATCATAATTCAAGCTTGCTAATTAGGACTAATATTTCCTAATTAAAATTGCTAATTTAGCAATTAGGTTTTATAATCATGGATTAGGGTTTGTAACCCAAGAATTAGGGTTTCCAATTTAAAATTAGGGATTCAAGTAAATCATTAGGGTTTTCCCTAATTAGGTTATAATTAATAACGTTAAAACTTATACTAGCATTTGAATTCCCAAATTAAGGGTTTTCAACTTCCGAATTAGGGTTTCAAATTCCTGGAACTGAAATCAGGATTTTCAGAACCGGTTTTTAGGATTTCTTATAAATTATAAGAATTTTCTAACTGAACGTTGACGTTCTTAATATAATATTAGGGTTTGCCACTAATATATCTTATATGGTCAACCCTTCACCCTTAACCACATACTGTACACATATATAACTATATATACATAACATATTCATGTATATACTTAATCCTAAATAATTCACCATAAAAATTTTAAATTCACAAAATTCCTTCTCAGGAATCTCAAATCCATTCACTTAATTTCTGTCTAGGTTTATTATTTAACCTTAATTCAATATTTTAAGATTTAAATAATTCTCTAAATTCTCGGGTTGTCACATTTATCCCTTATTCTAAAAATTTTGTCCCCAAAATTTACCTTACACCTTACACAATGCATCATTCACCATTCATTCTCATCATCACATGCTACCCAATACATTCCTCACCAGAGTAAAAATTTTCAAATGTGTTGAGGAATTATATAGATGATTGTCTGTCATTTTTGCAAAGGTTATATGGAAATTCATCCGCAAACCGTCATAACTTATAGACATAGTGGGTAATTAGCCCGGTATGCCCTGTACTTATAAAGTACTACTGGTCTTATCTGTTTCTCGTATCCGCCTTGGGCGCATAAATTTTTTCTCACCTCAGTCTTTATCGGAATCCACACCTAAATAATTTGGTCCGGGAAAAATTTTCAAAGAACGCTTAGAGTTTTCATAAAAGTTGGTCTAGCTGAATTAATTAGCTTAGACCCGCATCAATAATCAATTTCTATCGAAATACGAATGTGTGTAGCCAAAACCCCATTGGCAAATTAAAATTTTGAAAATTGTTTGAAAATGACGTCATGATGCCGTACGGTATTAACAGCCCGTATGAGGATGTCGTCATCGATTGACTTTGTCATAACACATAATACAATAGTTGAAAAACGATTTTAGATCAAATTCGACACTAAGTATTCCTACATTTATAACTCCATCAACTTTTCATCATCTCTGCACCAGGTTACATGGTACATAAGTGATAAAAAAAATATTTTGATATTTCAAATCATGATCGTCTAGCTGAAACAAATAGCATAGACTATACTTTAAACCGTTCAAAAATCATCGCAAATTAGTTTTATTATCTCAACACGTAAGATGTGTTAGTGGCAGAAGTCCACTCATACACAATGGTCACCAGGAGTTGAAAATAAAAATTCATTTCAAAAAGCACATAGTGCATTTTTTTAGCTTGATAACAAAATTTTTGAGTCTAACATAGCTAGAAGACTTGAAAAAGTTATATCTCCACTAATAATTAATTGCTTAATAATCTATCTATTCCTATTATTCTTAATACACATAACTATTCCCAGTTTGTCAAACCACACTCACGAGTTCAGGAACTTTTCACAATCATATGAGTTTAAGAACTTGTCCTAGTCAGACTTTTGGCGTCCATTCGCTGAGGGGTTCATAAACATTTCATATAATCATTAGTCACGAACGTATCATAAGTATGAGTTTTAAGAACTCATACTTAACCTTATATTCTCTATCTATACCCTATCTATTTGATATACACATGAGAAAGGAATCACCCTCTTAACATGCATATAGCAAATAGCGCGACACTAACATTCAAATAATTATCCTAACTCCCTTCTCCATAAGAATTTCATTAAATCTGTATTCATAATCCTTTCCTGAATCTGTATCAATTCATAGTACAATTGACACTCAACAATCTTGCTGTAAACTTTTTAATCATTTGCTTGATCCTTTTCTATACTGTAACCTTATTCGATCACAGGGTGATCTCATCGTTTATATTATGATTAATTCTATGTCTTGATCATTTTGTTTTACGATCTCCTATCACTGTACTTTTAGTCTTTTAGACTTTATCTATTCATCACTACTATTCACTTTTATTATCAGAGTTAGGGAACTCTGTATCTCTATAACCCGCCGAGATTCGTCTTTGAACTTTACCGACACACTAACTCTATTTGAGTTAGTACTTATCCTAATCATTGCGGTTATTAGTCTAAGGTATTCCTACCTAAGGTTCATAACCTACAGCTTTGATACCAACTGTGAGAGCCTTGAATCTGGGTCATGAATCACCGCGAATCCAGTTCAATCAAATTCTATTTCTATTGTAGAAGATATAACATAAATTGTTTATAAAATACACTTTACACACTATTTCCCAAGGTCGAGTAACATTAACTTATACACAATTCATAAACTATCTAATATATAGCATTATTATCATACATAACTGTTACAAATAAGCTGTACATATAATCCCAAGCTGAACTTGGCTTTATCCTTTCCTGTATTCGACCGTATTCGCCTTATCTGTAATGTTTATCATGATATAACAAGGGTGAGTAATAAATTTGCCCAACAAGTTTAAGTTCAATAATTTAAGAATATATCATGATTGAAAGAATTGAACAAAAGCTGGCTACAGTTCTACAATTTAATTGCGAACTAGCATGAACAAATTTTACATAGTTGAACGAACATTGAACATGAACATATATATCTGGACCGAATGGTAACGAAGGTGATCAATCTTTCATACCTGATGAATACATGTAGTATGCACAGAGTGCGATTTAATAATTTTTAGACATGGCAATCATAAATGATTAACCACAAGTATAATTTAATAATACAACTCGAGGTCGAGTTAAGAAAAACTTGCCTAAACCGTTGACTACTGCTATGCAATTTAATAAGCTTTGTCTGAAGACCTTTTAGGCTTTGATTCTTGAACTGATCCTTGATGATCTGATCTTTGAGAGTTAAGATATGATCATGGCTTATCTCCTCACTCTCTCACACTCCCCTTTCCTGAAATTTTAGAGAGAGAAGGTCTTGGCTAACTTTGGAAAGTAAAGTACGTAACTTTACTTACTTTTTAAGTTATAAAACTTTGATTCATTGTTTCTAAGGTTGCTAGGTGGCATAAAGATCAGATATGGACAGATTTAAGGCACATGTTGTATATTCAAATAGATGAGTCACCAAGATTTGCCATATCTTTTACTTCATTTTTAAGAAAAGGGTATTTCGGTTATTTCACATTTAATTTTAAAGGCATACTTGTCATTTGCCCTAACCCTTAGGGTTTAGGGTTTAACCCTAAAATTTTTGAAATTTAATTTCTAAGATTTCAGAATTTTGGTTTTCAATATATATAATTAATATTTCTACATTATAATTAGGGTTTTCTAATTATATTAAAATTTCTCAATCATAATTCAAGCTTGCTAATTAGGATTAATATTTCCTAATTAAAATTGCTAATTTAGCAATTAGGTTTCATAATCATGGATTAGGGTTTATAAACCAAGAATTAGGGTTTCCAATTTAAAATTAGGGATTCAAGTAAATCATTAGGGGTTTCCTAATTAGGTTATAATTAATAACGTTAAACCTTATACTAGCATTTGAATTCCCAAATTAGGATTTTCAACTTCTGAATTAGGATTTCAAATTCCTGGAACTGAAATTAGTGTTTCTAGAACTGTTTTTTAGGGTTTCTTATAAATCGTAAGAATTTTCTAACTGAACGTTGATGTTCTTAATATAATATTAGGGTTTTCCATTGATATATCTTATCTGGTCAACCCTTGACCCTTAACCACATACTGTACACATATATAACCATATACACAGAACATATTCACGTATATACTTAATCCTGAATAATTTACCACATAAATTTTAAATTCACAAAATTCCTTCTCGGAAATCTCAAATCCATTTACTTATTTTCTGTTTAGGTTTATTATTTAACCTTAATTCAATATTTTAAGATTTAAATAATTCTCTAAATTCTCGGGTTGTCACATTAACCCCTTCTTCTAAAAATTTGGTCCCCAAAATTTACCATACACCTTACACCATTCACCATTCATTCTCGTCATCACATGCTACCAAATACATTCCTCACCAGAGCAAAAATTTTTAAATGTGCTGAGGAGTTATATAGACTATTGTCTGTCATTTTCGTAAAGTTTATATGGAAATTCATCCTTAAATCGTCATAACTTACAGACATAGTGGGTAATTAGTCCGGTATGCCCTGTGCTTATAAAGTACTGTTGGTCTTATCTGTTTCTCGTATCCGCCTTGGGCGTATAAATTTTTTCTTACCTCAGTCTTTATCCGAATCCGCACCAAAATAATTTGGTCTAGGAAATTTTTTCAAAGAACGCTTAGAGTTTTCATAAAAGTTGGTCTAGCCGAATCAATTAGCTTAGACCCATATCAATAATCAATTTCAATCAAAATACGAATGTGTGTAACCAAAACCCCGTTGGCAAATTAAAATTTTGAAAATTGTTTGAAAATGACGTCATGATGCCGTACTGTATTAACAGCCCGTATGAGGATGTCGTCATCGAGTGACTTTGTCATAACACATCATACAATAGTGGAACAACGATTTTAGGTCAAATTCGACACTAAGTATTCCTGCATTTATAACTCCATCAACTTTTTATCATCTCTGCACCAGGTTACATAGTACATAAGTGATAAAAAAAATATTTTGATATTTCAAATCATGATCGTCTAGCTGAAACAAGTAGCATATACTATACTTTAAACCGTTCAAAAATCATCGCAAATCTGTTTTATTATCTCAACAGGTAAGATGTGTCAGTGGCCCGAAGTTCACTCATACACAATGGTCACCAGGAGTTGAGAATAAAAATTCATTTCAAAGAGCACATAGTGCATTTTTTTTAGCTTGATATAGAAAATTTCAAGTCTAGCATAGCAAGAAGACTTAGAAAAACTTATATCTCCACTAATAATTAATTGCTTAGTAATCTATCTATTCCTATTATCCTTAATACACATAACTATTCCTAGTTCGTCAAACCACACTCATGAGTTCAGGAACTTTTCACAATCATATGAGTTTAAGAACTTGTCCTAGTCAGATCTTTGACGTCCATTCGCTGAGGGGTTCATAAATATTTCATATAATCATGAGTCACGAACGTATCATAAGTATGAGTTTTAAGAACTTGTACTTAACCTTATATTCTCTACCTATACCCTATCTATTTGATATACACACGAGAAAGGAATCACCCTCTTAACATGCATATATAGCAAATAACGCGACACTGACATTCCAATAATTATCGTAACTCTCTTCTCCATACGAATTTCATTTAATCTGTATTCATAATCCTTTCCTGAATATGTATCAATTCATAGTACAACTGACACTCAACAATCTTGCTGTAAACTTTTTAATCATTCGCTTGTTCCTTCTCTATACTATAACCTTATCCGATCATGGGGTGATCTCATCTTATATATAACGATTAATTCTATGTCTTGATCATTTTGTTTTACGATCTCCTATACTTTTACATAGACAGCTTAGTGGTTTGCCTTAGAGTTTCCTTTATCCTTTGAGGATCCTTTGGGTCATTTAGTCTTAGCTGTATTCATATGGTTCAAGTAAGTGTGAGCATAACTAGCTCAACAAGTATGACAATTTTATTTAAACAACATGCTTAAAACATAGGAATCGTATATCTTCAATAACTGAACAATAGTTATGAAGTACTATCGATAATTCAAAAAAGCACTTCTTTTCGTTTAAAAAATTTCACAATGAACCACGTTCATTAAACATATATATTTCAGTCCAAGACATTGAGCATTCGTTCTTTCTTTGAAAATGACAACCCGACACTAAGTCCGTAAGTCTGGTATTACTTACGAGCACGTCTAGGTGATTAGCCTATAGTACTCTATATTGTACAACACTTCTTTGGTAAATATATTTACGTTTAAGTTTTGACAACCTCACGTGCCTGTCGTTTGATGACAAAACGTTTGTTTATTCATACTCAATCTTTCTTTGAAATCCATACCAAAATAGTTTGGCAAAAGATAACAACTTTAATAACATTTCAACTGATTATAAGAAATCCAGTAAATACATTAAGTCTAGCCGAAAGAACTGGCTTCGACCTCATCATACATTAATTCATGTGCAAGATACATGAATTGCAAAACTTATCCAAAATGAACATAAACAAGGGTTAGAACACTTGCCTTCAACATCTACTACTGTTTAAATACTTTTCCGTTTGAGTCTTTAAGGTCTCTACAATACATAACCAAGTAACATACCACATTAGGTCATAGTCAGACATGTATGATATCTAACTTATCTTACCCTTCTTCTCAATCTAATTATTCATTAGATTTGTTAACATTGGTTACGTTCTACCGTATTACATTGTGTTTACATTCACGTTCAAGTAATCTTCCTTTGACCTTTAGTTGTATTACTTAAGGTTTTAACATCTTAAATGTTGTCACTTCAAGTTGATAAATGTTATACTTCATCACTAATTAACTTCTAAATCCTTTTATTTTCATGAACATTCTTCACCATCTTCTCTCTAATGCTGGCGCTGCAATGCCAACTTTCCTTCTTGGACTCGCGCTGCGACGCGAGTTAGTAATGTTTAACTCCCGGACCTGGCGCTACGACGCCATCCTCAATGTTATTGGCCGCGTTGCGGCGCCAATCTCCAGTAGGTTTTGGTACAGCTCGACACTCCCCCATTTAAGCCTTGGTTGGCGCTGCGGCGCCAACTCTGTGCACCAGATAGTCATGATAGTTTATTTATTTAGCGAACTTCCTGGACTCATAAATTGTTCATTTTAAGTCCGAATTGGCTCGTTCGAAATACATTAGCTCACAAATCACATGAACTAAGTGTTCATATAAGAATTTTACATTTTCGAATTCGTTAACATGGAATTCACAATTTAAGTCTTTTTTTACAAAAATGATAAACGTTCATTAACGGTCATAGCTCATTTCTTCGTTCTAAGTCAGAATTTGACTATTTTTGAGTCCACAACTCTAAAATACAAACTTAGACTATTCTCCATCGAAAAATAACTTTTCTGAGTTCAATGCTAACTTTTGACTTTCATTCCGAGAATTTCACGATTTTGACGATTATCATCTAATCTCGTAAATTCTGCCATAACTTCGTTACTTAAGATTTTTACACCGTTTTAAATGGATTCATTCCATTATCACAACATGTAAAATCTAAGACTACAAATGATGGTTTTAAACTTGTCCATCAACAACAACATAATCCAATTCTTCAATGAATTTTAATAGTTTATAGCTTTTATACTTATGATTTCACTTCACATGGTTTATTAAGGTTTCATCAATTAACAACCATCCTTGTCACTCCTTAACAAGCGTACTCTACCACTACTCACTTCTCTATCAAATGAAGAGAGGGAGAATCATGATTTAAGAATCATTACCTTTGAAGTTCTCTTGTTTTCTTTCTTCTTCTTTCTTGAATTAGGAAAAATCTAGCTCTTACTTCTTTTCTCTCTCAATATATTATGTTGGTGGAAATTAAAACAAGCAAGAAATGAAATCAAGCTCTCATATTTATAGGAAAAGTAAAGTGAGGGCATAATGGACATAAAGCCCTTCTACCTCCTTAATCCACCTCCTTACTATTCATCCTTGATCACCATGTAAAATCACTTTACTTAGTCACCAAGATGGTTCCATGTGATCCATGGGGCCCACATAGGTTGCCCCATGGGTTGTTCTTACCCATTGGTTCGATCCACGGATCTGGTTCTTAATTTGGGCTTTAAGTTTAACTAACTTTTATTTATCCTTTGGGCTTGCATTTTTAAACATTGGGACTTAACATTTCCTATACTTGGGCTTATACAATTCCTACCAAAACCTACAAGTCCAATACCATTGCTTAATATTTATAACTTATTGTCTACGTATTATTCTTATATGCTAACTCGTATACTTATTCATTATATACGACATACCATCATTCATACATACACGTATAATACATCGTATCATACTCATATTCATTACCTCGTACAATACTTACGTATCATACGATCATCGTTTACTCATTAATGCTTTACTTTCCCTAACGTTCTCAAATTTAGTACGCAGGCGAAAAACTGCATTTGCCATACATGAATTATTATTACATAATCCATCTTCCCTTGATATTCTATCGTTACGTATTTCTCGGAAGTCCAAAAATAATTCCCGAGCAGATATCGATGAATAGTATTTTTTGAAAAATTCTTGGAAAACTTTTATTTTCATCTTGGAAATTAAAACACTTTAATTCTATCACGTAGCCAAATTACTACGACATTACAACACTATTAGGTTATAAAATGACATTCATCTTGCTTACTCATTATATGATAATTTTATTAATCAATTAATCAGATAAAAGTATTTTACAAATAATCTGATTTTCTCAGTCGTTACAAGCATGCTCACAAGTTCCTAACTCAAAGTGTATATAGTTTATCAAGTTCGTATTTGAAACTTTAAGTTTTCATTAGTAGGTAATCAAAACTTATTCAAGTGTAAGCCCGCATATTCTAAATCATGCTTTCATGCTTCCATGCTTATATATATATATATATATATATATATATATATATATATATATATATATATATATATATATATAAAATTAGATCATGATAGCATGTTTTCAAGTTCGGAATTTAAAGTATACATGTCTCATTGAGTTTGTACTTTGAAACTCAAGTTCCCTTTGGAATCCAAGTTATGGTAAGTGGTTACGTGCAAGGTAACTAATATTAGCATATTAGGGGCATAAATAGTCATAATGAATTCATACTAGCATGCTCAACATAGCAAAAGTAAACCAGATCAATATCCAAGACTGGCAATGTAACAACCCAGAGAATTTAGATTGTTCAGAATTTAGGTTTAAAGAATTAGTTATTAATAAAATAAATTTTTATTAATAATATTATGTTCTATGTGTTTATTAATCGTTCTAGAATCTAGGATGATTATTAATCGGGAGGATTCTATCTACGAGCTAGACTGAACGAGTAAGAATTTTCAAGACGAAAATAAAAATATTTTTGGGAACAAAATATTTTCGGAGAAAAAGACGAAATAGGCACTATTCACCCGACAAAATCCTGAGGGTTAGGGTTTGAATAACGTAAGCCTTTTCGAGAGTTCGTTATGTCGAAATGACATTCCGTTGAAAGATTTGACGATAATATATCGTGAAAATTAAGTAAGTCGATAAAAGTTTTTCTCGAAAAACGTGCAGAAATCGGACGAAATAAAAATGACGAAAAGTATTGTTATGTACTTTTCATTCGTTTAACTATGTTAGGGGAAAACGTGAAGGAAAACGCTTAATGTTAGAAAGTGTTTTTCAGTTATTCGGAGATCCTAAGAATACGTAAAGTTAAATTGTAAACGAAATAAGAAATATCCAAAAATATTTGGATTCCGAGAATCACAGTTTTTAAAACTGTTGGACGAATTCCTCAAGACGGAAGCACGAAGCTTCCAAGGTAAGCTTCGTGAATAGTAAGGAGGTTAGTAAGGAGGTGGAAATAGTAAATCTTATGGGCGAAATAACTATTTTGCCCCTAGCTTTGAAAATCTATATAAGGAAAGTGTTAGATGATTTTTTTTCAAAAATCAACCAACAATTTGAAAGAGATAGAGAGAGAGAGAGAGAGAGAGAGAGTTTGAGAGCTTGGAGAAGATGAAGAAGGAAGAGAATTATCATGAATTCTCGGATCGAAGGTGATCGTAAAATAGAAAAGATAGTGAATCACCGGCTTTGTCTAGAGGAAGAAGAATAAAGAAGAAAGGTACTAAAACCTAACTTCTAAATCAATATTTTCTTTAAGTTTATATGTTAGAAACATAAATTAATGAGAATAAGAAGTAAAAGATGTTAGGAATGATTTCACATGGTTGAACTCATGAGAAAATGAAGAAATAAGAATTTTAAGTTTACGTTATAAATTTCTTAAGGAAGTATAAGATTCGTAATGAATGTGAGCGATCCAAATTAATCATATGAATGATTCAGTGAAATAAGTAAGGAATGGTATTTTATAACATCAAATTCCAAGAAAAAATGAAATCGTAATCAAAATATCGATTAAAAATGAAGAACGAACGAAGAACGCGAAGAACGTTGTTGATGGACAAATTTAAAACCATCGTAGTATAATTATTATTGATGGAATAGTAGAAACGTTCATGAAAAACGGATTAAAACTTAGCTATAAGGAAGTTATGGCAAAAATTTTCTACAAGTCGAACGAGAACTAAAAAGTGTGTAAATGAACCCGAATGTGTAGGGTTTCATAAGAATGTAAGAGAAAGTAGAAAATGTGAGTCATGGACTCAAGAAAGAATGAGTTCCGAGTTCGGATGACCGAATTACGGACGAACGAACGAAGAACGTTAATAAAGTAAAATGAATGAAGGATGAAGATTAAGCCAATCGAATGACATGTTAACGAATTCAGAACTAAGTTCTGTCCAAGGGGGATTGAAGTACGTAAGATAAGAGAATGGCTTTGGAACGACCTTGTTCCGAGTTATAACCAATAAGTTATGAGATCGGGATGTAAGCGTCTTAAAACAAATTAACACTTAGATAAATATTTCAAGAATTAGAGCTTGGCGCTGCAGCGCCAACCATGCTTTGTAAGGTGGCACTGCAGCTCCAGACAGGGAAGCTGAGCACTACAAAATCGCATCGGAACGCGAGTAATATTAAGGAGGGTGGCGCCGTAGAGCGAGAATTGTGAAGGGAACCGGTGCCGCAGCGCCAGTGCAGGGCAAGGCCCAGTGATGAGCTTTTAATTACTCAAATCCTGGGGAAAGTGTAACAAAAGCTAATGAACGTGTAGTTAATCAAATGTAAAATTTAAACATGTGAATTAAACCTTTAGTAAAGGTTGAACGAAAATATTAAACGAGATTAAAAGATAAAGAATGTGAACACGGGTTACGGAATCGATATCCGGGGACCGTAGTCGCGATAAACGAACGTGGGGGATTGCTATGGTTATGATTCCTTAGATGCTGAGTGACGAGGGCAATGAATAACATTTCGATGTTATGTTGTGGTAATGAGAGATAAGTGTAAAGCGTTTAGACGCTGTGAATGCAATGCTGTTGCGATGAACGATCGGTCTTAGCATACAACGAACGATATGGCTTCGACATTATGAAAGAGTAATGAACGTGGAGTTCATGTAATGAATAACGAAAGTATTAAGTAAGATATGAATTATCAAGAAAGCCGTAATGAACGGTAATAAGATTAATGAAAGCCGAATGGGAGTTGGATAAAGAATGAATCGTGAGGTATGGCATTTAATTTCCAGAAAGCCATAAGGAATAAGAATTTGACTTAACAAACATTATAGTTTAATGGTTTGAATAAGTTAAGATAAGTTTAGGTTGTGGTACAATCGTAACCTTTGATGGTTGAAATATGGGAGCTGGGCTAAACAATTCCTTCAGAGAGTGAAGGTATATACGAAACTAGCAACCTAAATAACTCACTGTGATGGCAATGTAGATGAGACGGGAACTTGTTTGTTGGTTGTTTGTGGAAAACCACTTAGAGTACCATATGGTATACTAGCAGAGAAGCGATGTGTACTTTGTCCTAGAGAAGTTATAAGAAGAAGATAAAAATGCAAATTATCAAAGATGATGAACGTTTTGAGTAAGACATCTCCGTATGCCATAAAGCCGTAAACCGGTAAAGGAAGTTGATGCGTAAACTTAGGTTGCAAGAATGCAAAACTCTAAGAAGTAAAGTTAAGTAAACCAATGCATAAGTCAAATATACATGACTAATTGGTGTATATATTCCTTATGTGTTATACAGGAATTGGAATGAATAGTTCAGCGTAAGCTGTAGCTGTGCGTAAGGAAAGTTTCCTAACTTCATTTATATTCTAAATGAATGTTAGTTTCTTAAACTTCTCAGATGTTGAACTTGAGAAGTTCTGTCTATGTGCGAATGTGCGATATTTGTACAAGGTGGTAGAACGTATGAGGCCTTATGCCATAATTTGAACACTTCGGTGTTTCTATGAGATGAACTGTTCTGTGATTGAACTATTCAATATGAGAATGTTCTGTTTATACATGAACCGTTATTGTTAAGTCTGTGCTATTGATTCTAGCCAGTCAGGATGTGTATGGAAAAGGTAGAAGAATGAAAGTATTTCAAAGTGAATGTGATTAATGTTTGAAAATGATAGGAATCGAGGTTATTCCTATTATTCAAGCTGCTTCATAACCTTTGTTCGGTTTTCGATGTTATAAAGGAATGTTTAAACTCTTGAAGTTGTTTATTCAACTACTATGACTTGTTGGGCAATTGAATGCTTATACTTGCTTTAAATGAAAAATATTTTCAGCGCATGAGTAGAAGAACTTAAGGATCCCGTTAAGATCAAGCTAATCGGTATCTAGAAGAAGTTCCATTCATTAGATGAATGAGCGTGAAGATCAAGCGAATACTTGTAATGTAGAATGATAAAATTAAACTATAGACTAGTTTAATAAACTGTTACGTATCCTTGGTGGCGGATGAAAGTCACTCGTGTAAGATGTAAAGAATAATGTAATTATCATTATTTGTAATGAACGAGGTTATAAGGTATTCGAAATTGGGAATTGAGAATGTATGTTGTTATATTTTAATATATAATGATGTATGTTTAGAAAGAAGTGGGACTGTCACGTACAAAATCCGGGTATGAAGATAGACCAAATTTGGGGCGTTACAAAGTGGTATCAGAGTTGATAGGTTATAAACCTTAGGTATGAGTACCTAAGGCTATAATTGTAGAGAGAAGGATAAGAAGATCGTTGAGTTCAACAATTAAGGAAGAAGATCACCACGTGATCATATTGAATTGTAATAACAGATGATCTGTTAAACGATGAATGATTTATAGCTAATGCTATGAATGAATGGTACTATAAAGTAGTACGGGAAGAAGAACTCAGGTTGAGTTGTGAAGGATAGCATATGAATTAAAGAAAATTCGTATTAAGTAAATAGAAAGTTAAAAGTTATAAGATTTCAATTGAGGACTCATGTGATAGCTGAGTTATATGAACTTTTGTGTGGGCAGGATTTTGTGCTTTGGGGTTACAACCACTCAGTTTATTACAGTGATAATCATTGGAATTGGTCACGCTGTCAATGTGTATATGACGAGAAGGTGAATCTTTTGTCATGTATAAACTTGATAGGTAGAGAACGATAAGGTAGGTGCGAGTTCTTGAAACTCACACTTATGGTAAGTTCGTGACTAATAATTATATGGCATATTTTTGAACTTCCCAGTGAATGGACGCCTATGGTTCGACTAGGATAGTTCTTAAACTCATATTATTGTGGAAAGTTCCTGAACTCCTAATGTGTGGTAAGTTGATGGACTGTACTAAGGTATAGGGATGTTTATACTGAAAATGTGTATTTTCACTAAAATTAACATTGAAGGTGCTAGAGAAGATTAAGTATTGTCGCAAGTAAGACAATGAAGGAAGATGGAGAATAGGATATTCCAAGTCATCTAGCTATGCTAGATTTTAAAGTTTCTTGAAATCGTGCTTATGTGTGCACGTTCTGAAAATGAAAGAATTGGTTCAACTTTTGGAACCAATCGATTTTAAAAGAACTATTCTTGGTATGACTATGCTAATTATTTCAGCTAGACAGAAATTGATTTGAAATATCTATGAGATCCCCGAATCTGGGTCTCGAATCACCGCGAATCCGGTTCAGTCAAATTATATTTCTATTGCGGAAGATATAAAAATAAATTATTTATACAATAAACTTTACACACTATTCCCCAAGATCGAGTAACCTTAACTTATACAAAATTCATAAACTATCTAACATATAACATTATTATCATACATAACTATTAACAGCCCGTATAATTTATCATACATAATAATTTATTATCTAACATAAATTGTTTATAATTGTTTGAAAATAACGTCATGATGCCGTACTGTGTTAACAGCCCGTATGAGGATGTCGTCATCTAGTGACTTTGTCACAACACATCATACAATAATGGAACAACGATTTTAGATCAAATTCAACACTAAGTATTCCTGCATTTATAACTCCATCAACTTTTTATCATCTCTGCCCCAGGTTACATGGTACATAAGTGATAAAAAAAATATTTTGATATTTCAAATCATGATCGTCTAGCTGAAATAAGTAGCATATACTATACTTTAAACTGTTCAAAAATTATCGCAAATCAGTTTAATTATCTCAACAGGTAAGATGTGTCGGTGGCCCGAAGTCCTCTAATACACAATGGTCAACAGGAGTTAAGAATAAAAATTCATTTCCAAAAGCACATAATGCATTTTTTTTAGCTTGATATCAAAAATTTCGAGTCTAGCATAGCTAGAAGACTTGAAAAACTTATATCTCCACTAATAATTAATTGCTTAGTAATCTATATATTCCTATTATCCTTAATACACATAACTATTCCTAGTTCGTCAAACCACACTCATGAGTTCAGGAACTTTCACAATCATATGAGTTTAAGAACTTGTCCTAGTCAGACCTTTGGCATCCATTCGCTGAGGGGTTCATAAACATTTCATATAATCATGAGTCACGAACGTATCATAAGTATGAGTTTTAAGAACTTGTACTTAACCTTATATTCTCTACCTATACCCTATCTATTTGATATACACCCGAGAAAGGAATCACCCTCTTAACATGCATATATAGCAAATAAAGTGAAACTGACATTCCAATAATTATCCTAAATCCCTTCTCCATACGAATTTCATTTAATCTGTATTCATAATCCTTTCCTGAATCTGTATCAATTCATAGTACAACTGACACTCAGTAATCTTGCTGTAAACTTTTTACTCATTCGCTTGATCCTTGCTATAAATTTGGTCCGGGAAAATTTTTCAAAGAACGCTTAGAGTTTTCATAAAAGTTGGTCTAGCCGAATTAATTAGCTTAGACCCGCATCAATAATCAATTTCAATCGAAATACGAATGTGTGTAGCCAAAACCCCGTTGGAAAATTAAAATTTTGAAAATGACGTCACGATGTCGTACTGTATTAACAGCCCGTATGAGGATGTCGTCATCGAGTGACTTTGTCATAACACATCATACAATAGTGGAACAACGATTTCAGATCAAATTCAACACTAAGTATTCCTGCATTTATAACTCCATCAACTTTTTATCATCTCTGCACCAGGTTGCATGGTACATAAGTGATAAAAAAAATATTTTGATATTTCAAATCATGATCGTCTAGCTGAAACAAGTAGCATATACTATACTTTAAACCATTAAAAAATCATCGCAAATCAGTTTTATTATCTCAACAGGTAAGATGTGTCGGTGGCCCTAAGTCCATTCATACACAATGGTCAGCACTAACTTGGCTTTATACTTTCCTGTATCAGACCGTATTCACCTTATCTGCAATGTTTATCATGATATAGCAAGGGTGAGCAATAAGTTTGCCCAACAAGTTTAAGTTCAATAATTTAAGAATATATCATGATTGAAAGAATTGAATAAAAGCTGGCTACAGTTCAACAATTTAATTGCGAACTAACATGAACAAATTTTACATCACTGAACGAACATTGAACATGAAAATCTGTATATATATATATATATATATATATATATATATATATATATATATATATATATATATATATATATATAGGGAGCCCTTCCATAGCAACCGGTTGCTATGAGAACTGTGCAACAACCTCTTTTTGGACCGTTGATAAACTTATTGGAAGGCTGAGATTGAAACATAAATTTACCAAGCCGGCACAACTTGTACCGGCTTTTATTTTAATATGAGGACCCCACATAGTCAACATGTTGTCAGTTTATTGAAATAAAATGAATTTTTAATATTAAATAATGCCCGACCGGGACAAGCTCTTACGGCTGCTAAAAAAAAAAAAAAAAAAAAAATTTCCAAACCGTAAGAGCCTCTTACGGCTTGCACAAAAAGAGGTAAAAAAAAAAATTTACACTATCACAATGCACGAGTGAATTTTGACAAATTATTAAGAAGGCATATGAGACTATAAACCCAAAAGTAGTGGAAAGAAAGGCAAAAAAAGTTTGGAAATTTTTTATAACTCTTTCATTTAATAACAAATAAAGAATTATAATTCAAATAAAAAATAATATCCTATTTTATAAAAAGAATTATTTGCTATTTTTATAAAAATATTTTATAAAAAATAAAGAATATAACCTATATAAAGTTTTGATTTTTTTTTTTTTCCAGCCGTTAGAACTTGTCCCGGTTGGTACCTTTTTTTTAAATTTTTTTTTTCTGTACCGGCCGTAGGAAGCTCATACGGCTGTTGAAGAGATACTTTTTTTTTTTCCGGCCGGTACAGGCTCATACGGCTGGTACCTTTTTTTAAAAATTTTTTTTTCTTTTCCGGCCGTAGGAAGCTCATACGGCTGGTATTAAAAAAATTAAAAAAATTATGTTATTCAAGCAACTCGCTGCTAAACAGACTCGAACACACAACCTCAAACTCCAAACACACGTCATATGACCACCCGAGCACCACGGGCCTAGCTGTCAATATCAGCCAAGGAAATTTCTTTACATTAAAACTTCACCATCCCCCAAAAATCTAAATTGTTGCATTATTATTATTATAGTACGATTTATTATTATTAACAAGTCTATATAATACATATGGGGGTTTGATATTTAGAAATAAGTTAATATCTATATTTATTAAGCAATGATTATTACAAATGATTTTATATATTAAGCAATGATTTTATTATTAAGAAATGATTTTATACAATAATAAAACTAGTGAAGTATAATAATAATGTCACACTATCGAATTTATAAAAGTAGTGAAGTATTATTATAATAATAATAATGTGATTATCAATATTATAAGTTCTAACGATTATACCAATACTAGTACTGCATAAATATATCAAAAGAAATAGTACATATTACATGTTCATTAGGTTGACTTCTTGAGCATTAACCGCGACAAGATATAGTACATATTACATATTACATATTTTCTTTTTTATGAAAATGAACATGTAATATGTACTATTTCTTTTGATATATTTATGCAGTACTAGTATTGGTATAATCGTTAGAACTTATAATATTGATAATCACATTATTATTATTATAATAATACTTCACTACTTTTATAAATTCGATAGTGTGACATTATTATTATACTTCACTAGTTTTATTATTGTATAAAATCATTTCTTAATAATAAAATCATTGCTTAATATATAAAATCATTTGTAATAATCATTGCTTAATAAATATAGATATTAACTTATTTCTAAATATCAAACCCCCATATGTATTATATAGACTTGTTAATAATAATAAATCGTACTATAATAATAATAATGCAACAATTTAGATTTTTGGGGGATGGTGAAGTTTTAATGTAAAGAGATTTCCTTGGCTGATATTGACAGCTAGGCCCGTGGTGCTCGGGTGGTCATATGACGTGTGTTTGGAGTTTGAGGTTGTGTGTTCGAGTCTGTTTAGCAGCGAGTTGCTTGAATAACATAATTTTTTTAATTTTTTTAATACCAGCCGTATGAGCTTCCTACGGCCGGAAAAGAAAAAAAAAAATTTAAAAAAAATTTACCAGCCGTATGAGCCTGTACCGGCCGGAAAAAAAAAAAATATCTCTTCAACAGCCGTATGAGCTCCCTACGGCCGGTACAGAAAAAAAAAAATTTAAAAAAAAGGTACCAACCGGGACAAGTTCTAACGGCTGGAAAAAAAAAAAAAAAAATCAAAACCGTAAGAGGCTCTACCGGCTTTGATTTTTTTTTTTTTTTTTTTTTTACAGCCGTTAGAGCTTGTCCCGGTTGGTAGTATTTTATAAAAAAAGGCAGAGCCGGTACAAGCTGTGTCGGTCGAGCATTATTTAATATTAAAAATTCATTTTATTTCAATAAACTGACAACATGTTGACTGTGGTGGGGTCCTCATATTAAAATAAAAGCCGGTACAAGTTGTGCCGGCTGGGATAAATTTATGTTTCATCTCAGCCTTCCAATAAGTTTATCAACGGTACAAAAAGGGGATGTTGCACAGTACTCACAGCAACCGGTTGCTATGGAAGGGCTCCCATATATATATATATATATATATATATATATATATATATATATATATATATCTGGACCGAATGGTAATGAAGGTGATCAACCTTTCATACCTGATGAATACATGTAGTATGCACAGAGTGCGATTTAATAATTCTTAGACATGGCAATCAGAAATGATTAACCACAAGTATAATTGAATAATACAACTCGAGTTCAAGTTTAGAAAAATTTACCTAAACCGTTGATTACCACTATTCAATTTAAAAAGCTTTGTCTGACGACCTTTTAGGCTTTGATTCTTGAATTGATCCTTGATGATCTGATCTTTGAGAATTAAGATATGATCATGGCTTATCTCCTCACTCTCTCACACTCCCCATTCCCGAAATTTTAGAGAGAGAAGGTCTTGGCTAACTTTGGAAAGTAAGGTACGTAACTTTACTTACTTTTTAAGTTATAAAACTTTGATTCATTGTATGTAAGGATGCTAGGTTGTATAAAAATCAGATATAGACAGATTTAAGGCACATGTTGTATATCCAAATAGATGAGTCACCAAGATTTGCCATATCTTTTACTTCATTTTTAATTAAAAGGGTATTTCGGTTATTTCGTAGTTAATTTTAAAGGCATACTTCTCATTTGCCTTAACCCTTAGGGTTTAGGGTTTAACCCTTAGGATTTAGGGTTTGACCCTTAGAATTTAAGGTTTAACCCTAAAATTTTTGAAATTTAATTTCTAAGATTTCAAAATTTCGGTTTTCAAAATAGATAATTAATATTTCAACATTATAATTAGGGTTTTCTAATTATATTAAAATTTTCCAATCATAATTCAAGCTTGCTAATTAGGATTAATACTTCCTAATTAAAATTGCTAATTTAGCTTAGACACATATCAATAATCAATTTCAATCGAAATACGAATGTGTGTAGCCAAAACCCCGTTGGCAAATTAAAATTTATAATTTTTTTTGAAAATGACGTCATGATGTCATAGTGTATTAACAGCCCGTATGAGAATGTCATCATCGAGTGACTTTGTCATAACATATCATATAATAGCGGAACAACGATTTTAGATCAAATTCTACACTAAGTATTCCTGCATTTATAACTCCATCAACTTTTTATCATCTCTGCACCAGGTTACATGGTACATTAGTGATAAAAAAATATTTTGATATTTTAAATCATGATCGTCTAGCTGAAACAAGTAGCATATACTATACTTTAAACCGTTCAAAAATCATGGCAAATCAGTTTTATTATCTCAACAGGTAAGATGTGTCGGTGGCCCGAAGTCCACTCATACACAATGGTCACCAGGAGTTGAGAATAAAAATTCATTTCAAAGAGCACATAGTGCGTTTTTTTAGCTTGATATCAAAAATATCGAGTCTAGCATAGCTAGAAGACTTGGAAAACTTATATCTCCACTAATAATTAATTGTTTAGTAATCTATCTATTCCTATTATCCTTACTACACATAACTATTCCTAGTTCGTTAAAACACACTCATGAGTTCAAGAACTTTTCACAATCATATGAGTTTAAGAACTTGTCCTAGTCAAACCTTTGGCGTCCATTCGCTTAGGGGTTCATAAACATTTCATATAATCATGAGTCACAAACATATCATAAGTATGAATTTTAAGAACTCTTGCTTAAGCTTATATTCTATACCTATACCCTATCTATTTGATATACAGACGAGAAAGGAATCACCCTCTTAACATGCATATATAGCAAATAACGCGACACTAACATTTGAATAATTATCCTAACTCCCTTCTCCTTACTAATTTCATTTAATCTGTATTCATAATCCTTTCCTGAATCTGTATCAATTCATAGTACAACTGACACTCAGCAATCTTGCTGTAAACTTTTTAATCATTCGCTTGATCCTTCTCTATATTATTACCTTATCCGATCACGGGGTGATCTCATCGTATATATTACGATTAATTCTATGTCTTGATCGTTTTGTTTTACGATCTCCTATCACTATACTTTTAGTCTTTTAGACTTTATCTATTCATCATTACTATACACTTTTATTATCAGAGTTAGGGAACTCTGTATCTTTATAACCCGCCGAGATTTGTCTTTGAACCTTACCAACACACTAACTCTATTTGAGTTAGTACTTATCCTAATCACTGCGGTTATTAGTCTCAGGTATTCCTACCTAAGGTTCATAACCTACAGCTCTGATATCAATTGTGAGAGCCCCGAATCACCGCGGATCTGGTTTAATCAAATTCTATTTCTATTGCGGAAGATATAAACATAAATTGTTTATACAATAAACTTTACACACTACTCCCCAAGGTCGATTTACCTTAACTTATACAAAATTCATAAACTATCTAACATATATCATTATTATCATACATAACTGTTACAAATAAGTTGCACAAATAATCCCAAGCTGAACTTGGCTTTATCCTTTCCTGTATCCGACCGTATTCGCCTTATTTGCAATGTTTATCATGATATAGCAAGGGTGAGAAATAAGTTTGCCCAACAAGTTTTAAGTTCAATAATTTAAGAATATATCATGATTGAAAAAATTGAAAAAAAGTTGACTACAGTTCAACAATTTAATTGCTAACTAACATGAACAAATTTTACATATTTGAACGAACATTGAACATGAACATATATATATATATATATATATATATATATATATATATATATATATATATATATATATATAGTCCGGATCCAGTCCGGACTCCCGGATTTTGTTAAAATCCGGACTTTTTTTTTTTTTTTTTGCTTTTTTTTTTTGAAACAACTAAAAAAAAAAAAAAAATTTATGGAATTGAAATTTTTACATTATACAGTATTTTGGGTGTGATTTGGATGCCTATAACGAAACATGTCTGTACAGTCTGGGCAGACTGTACATACATTGGTTGGGGTAGGTATTAAAAACACACCCAAAACACTGTATTATTGAAAAATTTCAGTTCCATAAATTTTTTTTTTTTTTTTTTAGTTGTTTAAAAAAAAAAAGCAAAAAAAATAAAAATAAAATTGGACCGGATTTTGATCCAGTCCGGACTCCCGGACTGGATCAGTTTCATATATATATATATATATATATATATATATATATATATATATATCTGGACCGAATGGTAATGAAGGTGATCAACCTTTCATATCTGATGAATACATGTAGTATGCACAGAGTGCGATTTAATAATTCTTAGACATGGAAATCAGAAATGATTAACCATAAGTATAATTGAATAATACAACTCGAGTTCGAGTTCAGAAAAACTTGCCTGAACCGTTGACTACCGCTATGCAATTTAATAAGCTTTGTCTGAAGACCTTTTAGGCTTTGATTCTTGAATTGATCCTTGATGATCTGATCTTTGAGAGGTAAGATATGATCATGGCTTATCTCCTCACTCTCTCACACTCCCCATTCCCGAAATTTTAGAGAGAGAAGGTCTCGGCTAACTTTGGAAAGTAAGGTACGCAACTTTACTTACTTTTTAAGTTATAAAACTTTGATTCATTGTATCTAAGGTTTCTAGGTGGCATGAAGATCAGATATGGACAGATTTAAGGCACATGTTTTATATCCAAATAGTTGAGTCACCAAGATTTGCCATATCTTTTACTTCATTTATAATTAAAAGGGTATTTCAGTTATTTCGCATTTAATTTTAAAGGCTTATTTGTCATTTGCCTTAACCCTTAGGGTTTAGGGTTTAACCCTAAAATTTTTGAAATTTAATTTCTAAGATTTCCAAATTTTGGTTTTCAAAATAGATAATTAATATTTCTACATTATAATTAGGGTTTTCTAATTATATTAAAATTTTCCAATTATAATTCAAGCTTTCTAATTAGGACTAATATTTCCTAATTAAAATTACTAATTTAGCAATTAGGTTTCATAATCATGTATTAGGGTTTATAACCCAAGAATTAGGTTTTGCAGTTTAAAATTAGGGATTCAAGTAAATCATTAAGATTTTCCCTAATTATGTTATAATTAATAACTTTAAACCTTATACTAGCATTCGAATTCCCAAATTAGGGTTTTCAACTTCCGAATTAGGATTTCAAATTCCCGGAACTAAAATTAGGGTTTCCAGAATCGGTTTTTAGGATTTCTTATAAATCGTAAGAATTTTCTAACTGAACGTTGACGTTCTTAATATAATATTAGGGTTTGCCACTGATATATCTTATCTGGTTAACCCTTTACCCTTACCCATATACTGTACACATATATAACCATATACGCATAACATATTCATGTATATACTTAATCTTGAATAATTCACCACAGAAATTTTAAATTCACAAAATTCCTTCTCAGAAATCTCAAATCTATTCACTTATTTTCTGTCTAGGTTTATTATTTAACCTTAATTCAATATTTTAAGATTTAAATAATTCTCTAAATTATCGGGTTGTCACATTCACCCCTTCTTTTAAAAATTTCATCCCCGAAATTTACCTTACACCTTACACCATGCACCATTCACCATTCATTCTCATCATCACATGCTACCCAATACATTCCTCACTAGAGTAAAAATTATCAAATATGCTGAGGAATTATATAGATTATTGTCTGTAATTTTTATAAAGGTTATATGGAAATTCATCCGCAAACCGTCATAACCTACAAACATAGTGGGTAATTAGCCCGGTATGCCCTGTATTTATAAAGTACTACTGGTCTTATCTGTTTCTCGTATCCGCCTTGGGCGCATAAATTTTTTGTTACCTTAGTCTTTATTGGAATCCACACCAAAATAATTTGTTCCGGGAAAAATTTTCAAAGAACACTTAGAGTTTTCATAAAAGTTGGTCTAGCCTAATCAATTAGCTTAGACACATATCAATAATCAATTTCAATCGAAATACGAATGTGTTTAGCCAAAACCCCGTTGGCAAATTAAAATTTTGAAAATTGTTTGAAAATGACGTCATGATGCCGTACTGTATTAACAGCCCGCCCGTATGAGGATGTCGTCATCGAGTGACTTTGTCATAACACATCATACAATAGTTGAACAACGATTTTAGATCAAATTCGACAATAAGTATTCCTATAATTATAACTCCATCAACTTTTCATCATCTCTGCACCAGGTTACATGGTACATAAGTGATAAAAAAAAATATTTTGATATTTCAAATCATGATCGTCTAGCTGAAACAAGTAGCATAGACTATACTTTAAACCGTTCAAAAATCATCGCAAATTAGTTTTATTATCTCAACAGGTAAGATGTTTCAGTGGCCTGAAGTCCACTCATACACAATGGTAACCAGGAGTTAAAAATAAAAATTCATTTCAAAAAGAACATAGTGCATTTTTTTAAGCTTGATATCAAAATTTTCGAGTATAGCATAGTTAGAAGACTTGAAAAGGTTATATCTCCACTAATAATTAATTGCTTAGTAATCTATCTATTCCTATTATTCTTAATACACATATCTATTCCCAGTTTATCAAACCACACTCAGGAGTTCAGGTACTTTTCACAATCATATGAGTTTAAGAACTTGTCCTAGTCAGACCTTTGGCGTCCATTCGCTGAGGGGTTCATAAACATTTCATATAATCATGAGTCACGAACGTATCATAAGTATGAGTTTTAAGAACTCATACTTAACCTTATATTCTCTACCTATACACTATCTATTTGATATACACATGGGAAATGAATCACCCTCTTAACATGTATATAGCAAATAGCGCAACACTGATATTCCAATAATTATCCTAACTCCCTTCTCCATACGAATTTTATTAAATCCGTATTCATAATCCTTTCCTAAATCTGTATCAATTCATAGTACAACTGACACTCAGCAATCTTGCTGTAAACTTTTTAATCATTCACTTGATCCTTCTCTATACTATAACCTTATCCAATCACAGGGTGATCTCATCGTATATATTACGATTAATTCTATGTCTTGATTTGTTTTACGATCTCCTATCACTGTAATTTTAGTCTTTTAGACTTTATCTATTCATCACTACTATTCACTTTTATTATCATAGTTAGGGAACTATGTATCTTTATAACCCGCCGAGATTTGTCTTTGAACCTTACCGACATACTAACTCTATTTGAGTTAGTACTTATCCTAATCACTGCGGTTATTAGTCTTAGGTATTCCTACATAAGGTTCATAACCTACAGCTCTGATACCAATTGTGGGAACCCCGAATCACCTCGGTTCCGGTTCAATCAAATTCTATTTCTATTGCGAAAGATATAAACATAAATTGTTTATACAATAAACTTTACACACTATTCCCCAAGGTCGAGTAACCTTAACTTATACAAAATTCATAAACTATCTAACATATAGCATTATTATCATACATAACTGTTACAAATTAGCTGCACATATAATCCCAAGCTGAACTTCACTTTATCTTTTCCTGTATTCGACCGTATTCGCCTTATCTGCAATGTTTATCATGATATTGCAAGGGAGAGTAATAAGTTTACCCAATAAGTTTAAGTTCAATAATTTAAGAATATATCATGATTGAAAGAATTGAACAAAAGCTGGCTACAGTTCTACAATTTAATTGCGAACTAGCATGAACTAATTTTACATAGCTGAACGAACATTGAACATGAACATATATATCTGGACCGAATAGTAATGAAGGTGATCAACTTTTCATACCTGATGAATACATGTAGTATGCACATAGTGCCATTTAATAATTCTTAGACATGGCAATCAGAAATGATTAACCACAAGTATAACTGAGTAATACAACTCGAGGTCGAGTTAAGAAAAACTTGCCTGAACCGTTGACTACTGCTATGCAATTTAATAAGCTTTGTCTGAAGACCTTTTAGGCTTTGATTCTTAAAATGATCCTTGATGATTTGATCTTTGAGAGTTAAGATATGATCATGGCTTATCTCCTCACTCTCTCACACTCCCCATTCTTGAAATTTTAGAGAGAGAAGGTCTTGGCTAACTTTGGAAAGTAAAGTACGTAACTTTACATACTTTTTAAGTTATAAAACTTTGATTCATTGTATCTAAGGTTGCTAGGTGGCATAAAGACCAGATATGGACAGATTTAAGGCACATATTGTATATCCAAATAGATGAGTCACCAAGATTTGCCATATCTTTTACTTCATTTTTAAGGAAAGGGTATTTCGATTATTTCACATTTAATTTTAAAGGCATAATTGTCATTTATCCTAACCCTTAGGGTTTAGGGTTTAACCCTAAAATTTTTGAAATTTAATTTCAAAGATTTCAAAATTTTGATTTTCAAAATAAATAATTAATATATCTACATTATAATTAGGGTTTTCTAATTATATTAAAATTTCCCAATCATAATTCAAGCTTGCTAATTAGGACTAATATTTCCTAATTAAAATTGCTAATTTAGCAATTAGATTTAATAATCATGCATTAGGGTTTATAACCCAAGAATTCGGGTTTCCAATTTAAAATTAGGGATTCAAGAATATCATTAAGGTTTGCCCTAATTAGGTTATAATTAATAACGTTAAACCTTATACTAGCATTTGAATTCCCAAATTAGGGTTTTCAACTTCCGAATTAGGGTTTCAAATTCCCGAAACTGAACTTAAGGTTTTTAGAACCAGTTTTTAGTGTTTCTTATAAATCGTAAGAATTTTCTAACTGAACGTAGACGTTGTTAATATAATATTAGGGTTTGCCATTGATATATCTTATTTGGTCAACCCTTGACCCTTAACCACATACTGTACACATATATAACCATATACACAGAACATATTCACGTATATACTTAATCCTGAATAATTCACCACAGAAATTTTAAATTCACAAAATTCCTTCTTAGTAATCTCAAATCCATTCACTTATTTTTTGTCTAGGTTTATTATTTAACCTTAATTCAATATTTTAAGATTTAAATAATTCTCTAAATTCTCGGGTTGTCACATTCACCCCTTCTTCTAAAAATTTCATTTCCTGAAATTTACTTTACACATTACACCATGCACCATTCACCATTCACCATTCACCATTCATTCTCATCATCACATGTTACCCAATACATTCCTCACCAGAGTAAAAAATTTCAAATGTGATGAGGAGTTATATAAATTATTGTCTGTCATTTTCGCAAAGGTTATATGGAAATTCATCCGCAAACCGTCATAACTTATAAACATAGTGGGTAATTAGCCCGGTATGCCCTGTACTTATAAAGTACTACTAGTCTTATATGTTTCTCGTATCCGCCTTGGGCGCATAAATTTTTTCTTACCTCAGTCTTTATCAGAATCCTCACCAAAATAATTTGTTCCAGGAAAAATTTTCAAAGAACACTTAGAGTTTTCATAAAAGTTGGTCTAGCCGAATCAATTAGCTTAAACACATATCAATAATCAATTTCAATCGAAATACGAATGTGTGTAGACAAAACCCTGTTGGCAAATTAAAATTTTGAAAATTGTTTGAAAATGACGTCATATTGTCGTACTATATTAACAGCCCGTTTGAGGATGTCGTCATCGAATGACTTTGTCATAACACATCATACAATTGTGGAACAACGATTTTAGATCAAATTCAACACTAAGTATTCCTGCATTTATAACTCCATCAACGTTTTATCATCTCTGCACCAGGTTACATGGTACATAAGTGATAAAAAAATATTTTGATATTTCAAATCATGATCGTCTACCTGAAATAAGTAACATAGACTATACTTTAAACCGTTCAAAAATCATCGCAAATCAATTTTATTATCTCAACATGTAAGATGTGTCGGTGGCCCGAAGTCCACTCATACACAATGGTCACCAGGAGTTGAGAATAAAAATTCATTTCAAAAAGCACATAATGCATTTTTTTTAGCTTGATATCAAAAATTTTGAGTCTAGCATAGCTAGAAGACTCGGAAAACTTATATCTCCACTAATAATTAATTGCTTAGTAATCTATCTATTCCTATTATTCTTAATACACATAACTATTCCTAGTTCGTCAAACCACACTCATGAGTTCAGGAACTTTTCACAATCATATGAGTTTAAGAACTTTTCCAAGTCAGACTTTTGGCGTCCATTCGTTGAGGGGTTCATAAACATTTCATATAATCATGAGTCACGAATGTATCATAGGTATGAGTTTTAAGAACTCGTACTTAACCTTATATTCTCTACCTATACCCTATTTATCCGATATACACATGAGAAAGGAATCACCCTCTTAACATGCATATAGAAAATAGCGGGACACTGACATTCCAATAATTATCCTAACCCTTCTCCATACGAATTTCATTTAATCTGTATTCATAATACTTTCCTGAATCTGTATTAATACATAGTACAACTGACACTCATCAATCTTGTTTTAAAACTTTTAATCATTCCCTTGATCCTTCTCCATACTAAAACCTTATCCAATCACGGGGGTGATCTCATCGTATATATTACGATTAATTCTATGTCTTGATCGTATTGTTTTAGGATCTCCTATCACTGTACTTTTAGTCTTTTAGACTTTATCTATTCATCACTACTATTCACTTTTATTATCAGAGTTAGGGAACTCTGTATCTTTATAACCCGCAGAGATTCGTCTTTGAACCTTACCGACACACTAACTCAATTTGAGTTAGTACTTATCCTAATCACTGCGGTTATTAGTCTCAGGTATTCCTACCTAAAGTTCATAACCTACAGCTCTGATACTAACTGTGAGAGCCCCGAATTCAGGTCTCGAATCACCACGGATCTGGTTCAATCAAATTCTATTTCTATTGCGAAAGATAAAAACATAAATTGTTTATACAATAAACTTTACACACTATTCCCCAAGGTCGAGTAACCTTAACTTATACAAAATTCATAAACTATATAACATGTAACATTATTATCATACATAACTGTTACAAATAAGTTGCACATATAATCCCAAGCTGAACTTGGCTTTATCCTTTCTTGTATCCGACCTTATTCACCTTATCTGCAATATTTATCAAGATATAGCAAGGGTGAGCAATAAGTTTACCCAACAAGTTTAAGTTCAATAATTTAAGAATATATCATGATTGAAAGAATTGAACAAAAGCTGGCTACAGTTCAACAATTTAATTGCGAACTAGCTTGAACCAATTTTGCATAGCTGAACGAACATTGAACATGAACATATATATTTCTGGACCGAATGGTAATGAAGGTGATCAGCCTTTCATCCCTGATGAATACATATAGTATGCACAGAGTGCGATTTAATAATTCATAGACATGGCAATCAGAAATGATTAACAACAAGTATAATTGAATAATACAACTCGAGGTCGAGTTAAGAAAAACTTGCCTAAACCGTTGACTACCGCTATGCAATTTAATAAGCTTTGTCTGAAGACCTTTTAGGCTTTGATTCTTGAACTAATCCTTGATGATATGATCTTTGAGAGTTAAGATATGATTATGGCTTATCTCCTTACTCTCTCACACTCACCTTTCCTAAAATTTTAGAGAGAGAAGGTCTTGGTTAACTTTGGAAACTAAAGTAAGTAACTTTACTTACTTTTTAAGTTATAAAACTTTGATTCATTGTATCTAAGGTTGCTAGGTGGCATAAAGATCAGATATGGACAAATTTAAGGCACATGTTGTATATCCAAATAGACGAGTCACCATGATTTGCCATATCTTTTATTTAATTTTTAAGAAAAGGGTATTTCGGTCATTTTACATTTAATTTTAAAGGCATACTTGTCACTTGCCCTAACCCTTAGGGTTTAAGGTTTGACCCTTAGGATTTAGGGTTTAACCCTAAAATTTTTGAAATTTAATTTCTAAGATTTCAAAATTTCAGTTTTTAAAATAGATAATTAAGATTTCTACATTATAATTCTGTCATCATTCGCTCGTTCTCTCCTTCAGTGTGGATCAGGTTCTCTTCAACGTTGTTCAGCCGTTTCTCCTGATCCTAGATATTGTCGTCCTTCTGTGCCATCGAGGTCTGTTGCTCAGCTACTATCTCTTGTAACTCCTCGACGGTGTCTTGAAGTTCCACATTGCGATCATACACCTCGTCGTACATACGGGCAGCTATCGAATTAAGTGGAATCTCTTCCTCCTCGTCCTCCTCATTCCCCGACCATGGCTTCTCAACAGGTTCCTCCAAGTCCGTCACTATCTCATCATCCTCATCAAGTACTCTCTCATGCTCAACTACTATTACCGACGGAACTGTTTCCAGTGGCAGTAGTTGTTCCCAAATCACCTGAATATCTCAAGGCTCCTACATTAGCCATCATGTCAACCAAATTTTAAGCTTTAATTACTAATCATTACTACTCGACACTCACGAGCACATAAGTTGTAATCACATAAGTACATAAGTGTTTTATTACTTTCTCTTTCCTAAAACTCAATAAGAGTTTATCATCACTATCTTTTCAAAGGTTACTTCCTAAGGTTTTTCCCCTACCTAAGGTTCATAACCTAAAGCTTTGATACCAACCTTTGACACCTCCAAATCTAGGTACTTCATTCCCACAAGATTTGGTGCTCACTATCCACACATTCATACTATCTACCCAAATAAAATAATTTTTGAACCATAAATCCTCCCTTTTAAATAGGGTTACATCATTTAATCCAAAAACATTCTAGGTTGTCTAACCTTAAAACATCAATCAAATGCGGAATTAAATTATTACATTACATCATTATTAAAATTCTATGAACATAACAGTAATCAGAAGTACAAATCAGCATCACTTGTACATTTTTCCCTTTCCTTTGCTAGTTGAAGGCTCGTCTACCTTCTCGACTTTAGCAGCAATGAGTATATAAATATGAAAGAGTGAGCAAAACAATTGCTCATTGGATATAATAATGAATCAACAGGAGAATAACAATAATAACTGCCAACGAATAGGCTCATCAATACTGGATAGTACTCTAACAATGATAATCAAAAACTGAAATCCAAAATATGGAATATATAACTGAGGGTCATAAGATCATGAACTATGTCCACAGTTGCGAATAATCTTTCAACTCCAACTTTAACAGTCATAAGACTATAAGGATTCCTTGTACTTAGGGGGATCAGCCCTTCGTATAATGTATTGTGCACAAATATTTCAACGCTATGCTTAAATTATCCCCTAATAATAATAAAAATGTTTATCTCAGTATTTAGAGTACAAGTCCGCACCAAAGAAAGTTTGGTTTGGATAAACTTTCAAGGGTAATTTGAAATTTAACGAACATCAACTAGAGGACTAGTAGAATCAATAGTGTTTGATAATCACAATTGATGTTTAATAACAACATAACATAGAACAATTGAGAAACATAAATGAACTGATTATACATATTAAACTCATGCTTGAAATAACTATAGAGCATAAGTATTCATAAAATGAATAAAATGGTAAACCTTTGCTTGACCAATAAATAAGCTAAGGTTAGAGTCTTATAACATTAGACATGAAATTACTGAACGTACATTAACTGATAGCAAGCTGGAAACAAAAAACTTGCCCAACATGGTATCAACTCATGCCGACATGGTATTAACTCATGCAAAGAATTAAAATTGTTCAATAATAGAGACGAGAGTTCAAAAACTACGTTCATTATACAATAATAGAACTTAAGAAACTTGCTTAACTATAAACAAGTTTGAATGAATAAATCAAATGAGAATTTCAAATATCATTAGAGTTAAATTTTGCTCGAATAAATTTTAGGAACAATTGACTTATTCAATAACAGTTAAGATAAAAAGCTTGCTCAATCAAAAGAATAAAATTACACAATGTAATAATAGAACTAACTCAACGAAAGTGTAGAGCTAGAAAACATTCTCAATGTAAAAAGATAGGGTTTAAAAACTTTCCTTGAGCGTAAGCTATAAAATTAAACTCACGATCACCTACACATAATTTTAGAACCATCATTTATTAGATATACTAACATTCACGTTCCATCATAACACACATTTCTAGCTAGGCTTGTTAATTTAGCACAAGTCTTATATTACCATAAATGTTTCTGAATTATCCAAGTTTTATCCTCACCACACTTAACCAAGTTATATCATAACACGTTCATAGCTTAATCATTTGAAACTTTGAAATTACTAACCACCATTCCCTATGTTGTGTTAACCTTAACATAACACATTTGACATGCTGACATAATTTTAGACCATGCTATGTTACTACCCTAAGTCTGCAGTAACAGCAGAAGCCAGAATCTCAAACCAGGGTATGGCGCAGCTGTGCCATACAAAGGCCTGGCAACTGCGCAGCTGCGTCATTTTTTGCCTTGGCACCGGCGCAGCTGCGCCAGTACTCAGACAGACACAGAGAAGGCTAATGAACAGTAGCCAACTTTAGCCCAACAAACACAAATTTCACCCACCAAACAATGAAATTAACACGTAAAATAAATATACAACTATCATAAACATGATTGCTAAGATATTTAACCACTTAACACAATTTAACAACAACTAAAACTATTTTAATTTCTCAATTTTCATGTTTTCATGAAAAACTCAATTTACTTGGCATTCATCCTCAAAATCATTAATGTGAATTCATTACTTGACCAAATCACTCCATTCAAATTACGTTATGCTCGTTTCTTAATGAACTACCATATACCAGCGTCAATTTATAGTTTCACATACAAATTGGCCACTCAAATTGATACTTACTCAAGCTATATGAAGAACATAAACACTGACATTATTTCTATTGTTAGAACGAAATTAGCCTGCAATTTCATGCTTATATACAAACTAAAACTTCACCAACATGAATAATCACCACAATTCATTTATATAACAACAATTCAAAATATGAAATTCACAAAACATGCAATTTTTGCCATAAAACCCATACACACACACACACACAAAATACTAATGTTGTGTAAAAATACCTTGAATTTGATTGCAATCTTTGTTAAACTCACTGGAATTGTCGCTATGAAATCCTTCTCTCTCAAATTTTCTCAACTCTCACAAAACTCAATACTCTTGGGAAATAGAATGCGTAATAAGAAAACCGACTAGTATTCAAGCGCAAGAAATAAAACTGAAAACGCTTAATAATACTACTAATTGCAAATTCAGTAATTAATGTATATAATATAAATATATTATATTTATTATTTTAATTTAATTTGTTTATTTTATTTAAATTCAAAATTAGAAATACCAAAAGCCATAAGGCTTGTTTGGCAAATTAATTAAAATTAAAGAGTTTATATCCTTAAGCATTATTTAGGTAAAACTAGATTAAAACTACTTTAATTTATTTTTAATAACTCCTTATACTATAGTTATTTGTCACACTTTATTTAATCAAGCTTTCATATTTAATTTAATTAATTCAAATAACAATTAATTAAATAAATCATTTAATCACATAACTCAATACAAATAATTAACCATCAAATTGAAATATCAACATAATAACAATTTCCTTAACTCGTTAATTATTTATTTAACAAATAATTAACCAAATAAAATCAAATCAATTAAACAAATATTTATTCAATGATAAACACATCCATTAAATATTTATATAACTCAATATATATATATATAATATTATAATTACAATTCTGGAATGTTACATCATTCCCTCCTAACAAGGATTCTGTCCTCAGAATCACAACTCAAACAATCAAATCATCACATATATCTTATCTGGTCAACCCTTGACCCTTAACCACATACTGTACACACACACACACATATATATATATAACCATATACACAAAACATATTCACGTATATACTTAATCTTGAATAATTCACCACATAAATTTTAAATTAACAAAATTCCTTCTCAGAAATCTCAAATCCATTCACTTATTTTCTGTCTAGGTTTATTATTTAACCTTAATTCAATATTTTAAGATTTAAATAATTTTCTAAATTCTGGGGTTGTCACATTCACCCATTCTTCTAAATATTTCGTCCCCGAAATTTACCTTACACCTTACACCATGCACCATTCACCATTCACCATTCACCATTCACCATTCACCATTCACCATTCACCATTCATTCTCATCATCACATGTTACCCAATACATTCCTCACCAGAGTAAAAAATTTCAAATGAGCTGATGAGTTATATAGACTATTATCTGTCATTTTCGCAAAGGTTATATGGAAGTTCATCCGCAAACCGTCATAACTTACAGACATAGTGGGTAATTAGCCCAGTATGCCCTGTACTTATAAAGTACTGCTGGTCTTATCTGTTTTTCGTATCTACCATGGGCGCATAAATTTTTTCTTACCTCAGTCTTTAACGGAATCCGCACCAAAATAATTTGGTTCTAGAAAAATTTTCAAAGAACGCTAAGAGTTTTCATAAAAGTTGGTCTTGCTGAATCAATTATCTTAGACCCATATCAATAATTAATTTCAATCGAAATACAAATGTGTGTAGCCAAAACCCAATTGGCAAATTAAAATTTTGAAAATTGTTTGAAAATGACGTCATGATGTCGTACTATATTAACAACCCGTTTGAGGATGCCGTCATCGAGTGACTTTGTCATAACACATCATACAAAAGTGGAACAACGATTTTAGATCAAATTCGACACTAAGTATTCCTACATTCATAACTCCATCAACTTTTTATCATCTCTGCACCAGGTTACATGGTACATAAGTGATAAAAAAAATATTTTGATATTTCAAATCATGATCGTCTAGCTGAAACAAGTAGCATAGACTATACTTTAAACCGTTCAAATCATCGCAAATCAGTTTTATTATCTCAACAGGTAAGATGTGTCGGTGGCCTGAAGTCCACTTATACACAATGGTCACCGGGAGTTGAGAATAAAAATTCATTTCAAAAAGCACATAGTGCTTTTTTTTTAGCTTGATATTAAAATTTTCAAGTCTAGCATAGCTAGAAGACTTGGAAAACTTATATCTCCACTAATGATTAATTGCTTAGTAATCTATCTATTCCTATTATCCTTAATACACATAACTATTCTTAGTTCGTCAAACCACACTCATGAGTTCAGGAACTTTTCACAATCATATGAGTTTAAGAACTTGTCCTAGTCAGACCTTTGGCGTCCATTCGCTGAGGGGTTCATAAACATTTCATATAATCATGAGTCACGAATGTATCATAAGTATGATTTTTAAGAACTCGTACTTAACCTTATATTCTCTACATATACCCTATTTATCTGATATACACATGAGAAAGGAATCACCCTCTTAACATGCATATAGCAAATAGCGCGACACTGACATTCCAATAATTATCCTAACTCCCTTCTCCATACAAATTTCATTTAATCCGTATTCATAATCCTTTCCTGAATCTGTACCAATTCATAGTACAACTGACACTCAGCAATCTTGCTGTAAACTTTTCAATCATTCGCTTGATCCTTCTTCATACTATAACCTTATCCGATCACGGGGTGATCTCATCTTATACATTACGATTAATTCTATGACTTGATCGTTTTGTTTTACGATCTCCTATCACTATACTTTTAGTCTTTTAGACTTTATCTATTCATCACTACTATTCACTTTTATTATCAGAGTTAGGGAACTCTGTATCTTTATAACCCGCCGAGATTCGTCTTTGAACCTTACCGACACACTAACTCTATTTGAGTTAGTACTTATCCTAATCATTGTGGTTATTAGTCTCACGTATTCCTACCTAAGCTTCATAACCTACAGCTCTGATACCAACTGTGAGAGCCCCGAATCTGGGTCCCGAATCACCACAGATCCGGTTTAATCAAATTCTATTTCTATTATGGAAGATATAAACATAAATTGTTTATACAATAAATTTTACACACTATTCCCCACGGTCGAGTAACCTTAACTTACACAAAATTCATAAACTATCTAACATATAACATTATTATCATACATACCTTTTACAAATAAGATGCACATATAATCCCAAGCTGAACATAGCTTTATCCTTTCCTGTATCCGACCGTATTCGCCTTATCTGCAATGTTTATCATGATATAGCAAGGGTGAGCAATAAGTTTGCCCAGTAAGTTTAAGTTCAATAATTTAAGAATATATCATGATTGAAAGCATTGAACAAAAGTTGGCTACAGTTCTACAATTTAATTGCGAACTAGCATGAACAAATTTTACATAGCTAAACGAACATTGAACATGAACATATATATATCTGGACCGAATGGTAATGAAGGTGATCAACCTTTCATACCTGATGAATACATGCAGTATACACAGAGTACGATTTAATAATTCTTAGACATGGCAATCAGAAATGATTAACCACAAGTATAATTGAATAATACAACTCGAGGTCGAGATAAGAAAAACTTGCCTGAACCGTTGACTACCGCTATGCAATTTAATAAGCTTTGTTTGAAGACCTTTTAGGCTTTGATTCTTGAAATGATCCTTGATGATATGATCTTTAAGGGTTAAGATATGATCATGGCTTATCTCCTCACTCTCTCACACTCCCCATTCCCAAAATTTTAGAAAGAGAAGGTCTTGGTTAACTTTGTAAAGTAAAGTAACTTTACTTACTTTTTAAGTTATAAAACTTTGATTCATTTTATCTTAGGTTGCTAGGTGGCATAAAGATCAGATATGGACAGATTTAAGGCACATGTTGTATATCCAAATAGATGAGTCATCATGATTTGCCATATCTTTTATTTAATTTTTAAGAAAAGGGTATTTTGGTCATTTCATATTTAATTTTGAAGGCATACTTGTCATTTTCCCTAACCCTTAGGGTTTAGGGTTTAGCCCTTAGGGTTTAGAGTTTGGCCCTTAGGGTTTAGGGTTTAACCCTAAAATTTTTAAAATTTAATTTCTAAGATTTCAAAATTTCGATTTTCAAAATAGATAATTAATATTTCTACATTATAATTAGGATTTTCTAATTATATTAAAATTTCCCAATTATAATTCAAGCTTGCTAATTAGGACTAATATTTCTTAATTAAAATTGCTAATTTAGTAATTAGGTTTGATAATCATGCATTAGGGTTTATAGCCCAAGAATTTGGGTTTCCAATTTAAAATTAGGGATTCAAGTAAATCATTAGGGCTTTCCCTAATTATCTTATAATTAATAACGTTAAACCTTATACTAGCATTTGAATTCCATAATTAGGGTTTTTAACTCCCGAATTAGGGTTCTCTATACTATAACCTTATCCGATCACAGTGTGATCTCATCGTATATATTAAGATTAATTATATGGCTTGATCATTTTGTTTTACGATCTCCTATCACTGTACTTTTAGTCTTTTAGACTTTATCTATTCATCACTACTATTCACTTTTATTATCAGAGTTAGGGAACTCTGTATCTTTATAACCCGCCGAGATTCGTCTTTGAACCTTACCAACACACTAACTCTATTTGAGTTAGTACTTATTCTAATCACTGCGGTTATTAGTCTCAGGTATTCCTACCTAAAGTTCATAACCTACAGCTCTGATACTAACTGTGAGAGCCCCGAATCTGGGTCCAGAATCACCAATAAACTTTATACAAATTATATTTCTATTGCGGAAGATATAAACATATATTATTTATACAATAAACTTTAAAAACTATTCCCCAAGGTCGAGTAACCTTAACTTATACAAAATTCATAAACTATCTAACATACAACATTATTATTATACATAAATGTTACAAATAAGCTGCACATATAATCCCAAGCTGAACATGGCTTTATCCTTTCCTATATCCGACCTGTCAGGAATAAACATGTGAATGATATTCCTATTTACATATGATTTGATTATGATATATATGAATGCATATGCAAGTATGCTTTCATTAAGAAAAGCTGTAAAGTCCTCTAATAGATTATAGAAACATATGTACAAGTACTTAGAATGAATTGATCAAATATGTTCGGTTGATCCACATAAGCAAAAAAGCTTTGTAAAGTCCTTAAAAAGAAATGATGTGCAAGGACTATAAACATAGAAAGATCAAACATGTTAGGTTGATCTTATGATGTAATAGATAGGCTTGTCTGATCGTCGAACACTGCACCAGAAATCGTAGTCTGCCAGGAGAGTCAAGGATAACTCAAGAGCTATCGAGGCAGAATCGTAGTCTGCAAGATAGTAGATCTCAGAGTTCGTAGACTTCTAGGAGAGAAGAGGAAGGTTCGTAGTGTGTCGAGTAAAACCTCCTCGATGCCGTAGGATACTGAGAAAGTCATGTTCAGAATCATAGAGTCAAATTAAGAATCATAGACTACACTCAGAGTCGTAGAGTCTACTAACAGCCAAGTCAAGGATCGTAGACTACACTCAGAATCTTAGAGTCTACTGATCGTATCAAAGGCAGAGATCGTAGTCGAGCAAGATCAGATGAAGACAACAAGCACAATGACATAAATCATAGTGTCATAGTGTCAAGATCTGATCTTGAAGTTTCTGCACAGCCGAAACTGAATCGTAGAGTGCAGAGCTAAGACCTCAACAGATGTGCTCACAAAGCCAAAGAAGAATCGTAGAGCAAACACGACAGTCAACAATTGAGCACTCCCAGAATATCCAAAGGAATGAAGCCTCTGGTTGGTACTGTAAAGATACGTCTCACCTAAAGGAAGCCGGAGAGAACTCAAAGAATGGCATGAAATCTATTAGAAGATCTAAGCATCAACTTAATTAGCATCTAGCTTGAGTTGTGAAGCCATTCAAAATGAAGTCTTCCACAAGATGATCATAAGAAGACTTCAGTAGCTGACTAATAAAAATCAGCTTGTACAGTAGCTGTCAAGTAGTAAGATGACAACGATCTTGGAAGTAACCAGGATCATAGTGTTTGCCAAATAACAAAGGAACTGATGGAGTATACACGGAGATACTGGTCTGCCTCTGAACAACAAGGCTAAAGTGATTAAGCATTGGGTCAGTCCATTGATGATAAGTGAACGGGAGATCAAAAGGAGAAAGCGAGCTGGACACGCCACAAATCTGAAGTGTCTTTTTATTCAGAAGGGGCCAGAGCAAGGAGTAAAGCCATCAATATTTGAGAAAAGTTGAGGCAAACAGAAGTGTTGAAGCACTACATGAAAGAAAGAAGAGTTGTTCTTCACTAGAGATCAAGTGAACACTCTTCAAGATCGTAGTTTTGACTCTACATGTCAATAAGCATCAGTCAATAAGACACTAAGATCAGGACCGAGAAGAAGTGCATCAGAATTGTTGAGTTCGAACAACTGAGGATTGAAGCATTGACAACGGTTCAATCTGAAGTTTGGTATTCAGAAAAAAGCTTATTGAGAGCATCGATGCAAGGACAACTTCTGATCCATAAATCGAAAGGGAGAAATAAAGTCGTCGACCTGCCTAAGACATCAAAGTAGCATATCTGACGGGGTAGGTGAAACAGTAGACTGCAGTGTCAGAAAGTCAGAAAAACATGTCATGTCACATCTGCAGTCTGCACCAAATAACTCGAGATCTGTGAAGCCATTTGAATAGTTTTCAACGGCTACTTTCCGATGGTAAGATTAGAAAGCAGTATAAATCAACAGAGCCTCAAAGATCAAGAGTTGCTATTGATTATCATGTTGTAGAAACGTTGAGTTGGTAGAATGCTATTGTTGACTCTACGAGTTCCACGAAAAGATTAACAGATCAAGTCTCAGTGACAGTGAGACTACATAGGTGGAAGTGAAACAGCTTTGTAGAAGGACTTAAACAGACTAAAGCTTCACTCAACAAAGATGAGAATGCCACTGAAAATGACAGCTAAGCTGAAACCCGAGAAGGATAAAAAGATAGCATTCAGAAGAGTGGCAGAGCACAAAGAAGATCTAGAGAGCCACTCTACGAATAACCATGAACCTAAAGCTAAGACTGAACAAGTGTAGAACCATGTCTGCAAAACATTTAAGAAGGGTTCAAGGATCGCTAATTGCCAAACGAAGTCTACCTAAAGCTTAGAGACTTAGCAAATCCAGATGGTGATGGTGTACTGCTGACATCAGATGAAGATGAGCAGAAAGGAGTAAAGATCAGATGCACCAAAGAAGATGTGGTCTAGACTCGAAGCAGAATGCAAAGAGGATCACACCAAGCTGCTAAATACAAAAGATGTTCAAGCTTAATGACATCTTAGCAGCTCATCACCAACAACACCACCAACAACAACAAACAACAAACAACAAGAAGCCAGGGCTTGAGGGGTCCTTGTCCAAAGGGACTAAACGAAGTTCCAAGCCAGCTAGGCTTGAAGAGTTCCTAGGAAACTAGAGGAGTTCCAAGGCTGTTGGCCTTGAAGAGTTCTTAGTGAACTGAAGTCCCAAGGCTGCTGGCCTTGAAGGAATCTTAATAATTCAGGGTGCTGCCCTTCCTTAGTGGAAATCCTGCTAGTTAAAAGCAGAAGAGTGGATTAGGAGCTTGAGTTTCTGAACCACTTAAAACCCCTTGTGTCTTTTACTTTATGTCATTTACATTATGTACATTAACTGCTATAACTGCTATGTATATTTTAACTACTTACCACTGAACTAACTCTACGAACAATGTATGTATGATTATGAATATATCAATGAAGGGGATCTTTTACTTATTCCGCTGTGCTTGAAAAGATTTTTATGTTTGTCATATGCTAAATTGTTAGCAATACAAAATAAATCAGAAAAGTATTTAAAATCAAAACAAAAAGGATCTATTCAACCCCCCTTTCTAGATCTATTGTGCCTATTGGGAACTAACAATTGGTATCAGAGCAAGTTCTCATGCTATATTCAAAAGCTAATCGCTTTGAGTTTGATCATAGGCACAAACATTATTCTAAACTTAGTTTAGTATTAAGTCACTTGTTATATGCAGATGAGCTCACACGTTGGATATATTGTGTACAGGTAAATGTGTATATACACCTGAAGCTGCTCAGATTGGTTCATACTCTCGATTACCGTATCAACAAGACCAATCCTTACTCGCAGTCAATCTTGTTGTCTGAAGACCAGGCTAGAAAGCTCAAATAACATCAACAGAAAAGAGTTAAACATCCACCAGCCAGAAGAGATGAAAAGGCCATACATGCTAAGAAATGTCTATATTCAGATAAGAAAGAAGAACTTCTCAAACATGTATCTGGCCAACCAGCAGCTGGATGTCGACTGGAGCAACTAGCTGTCAGGAGCAACTGAGAAAATATGCACATCAATGCCTAAACTCATTATATCTTAGATAAATGACTGTTAAGAAACTGACAGTAAAAAGGTACGGTTCCTCATATACAAATATCTACATCATGACTGCACTATCTTATGAACTATAAAAATATTCTTTCAAGGAATCATAATTTACCTAAACAAGTGAAGAGAGAAAGTACTCTAAAGGTGGAAACTCAAATGCCTATAAACTTTCTCTCCATCCAAGCTTTAAGTTGAAGATGACATCTTAAAAGAAATCTTAAATGGATCATAATAGCATCACAAGATTAAAATATTTTTATGTGAAGTAATCTTTGCTGATGGGTTAGTATGTGTGTACAACCTACGGTCTAAGTGTTTAATAACACATAGAGTATGATCAGCTCTACAAGAGCATCTTGAAGATTCATAGAAACTTATCACCTCTATGAATCAACCAGATACCAATGAATTGTAGAAGTTGATTTTCACTCTGTGAACATTTAAACCATGTGAACATAACCTAGCAAATGATGAAACCATCAAGGAAAAGAGTGTTCCATTAAAATGGCAGATTTCTCTCACACTCACTTCCATGCATCTCAAAATATATTATCTAAATTAAGTATATGCATGAATACAATGATTATCCTAAGATATGAGAAACAGGGGTTTAGAAAACTAACCTAACAGGACCCATTTAACCATGGGTACCAAAAATTAAAAATGTATAACCTGCAGGTACTTGGTCTATCTGACCACACTAAGGAATGCTAAAGCAAAAGATTTTAGTCAAGAAGATTCAACCAGCAGAAGGCTTAGGACTGTTCAAAAATAATTCTGACCAAAACTTCTACATGTTAAAGTCTGTCCTTGAAGACCTGCTGAGCTAATCTAAATAAAGCTCAAATGGCTGCTAACCTTTATATGAAAGCAAGCCACTCAACTAAAGATGAAAAAGGGTCTTAGATGCTCAAGCATGCAAAACTTGACTTCAAGGAAGCTCACATCAGAGGACCATCGAGCGTTAAACATTAGGAACTTATTACGGGAGTAGAGCTTCACGAGCACAAGCTGACAAGGAAGACTAATTTTATAGTGATGTCAAAGGATCGTAGAATGATCAACTCTGAAGATTTAATGACTTCAGCCATAAGGAGATATGCAGGGATGCTTCTCAATGAAAAAAAAAATCACACCTCCCTGGAAAGATAACATCAACCATGGGGGAGCAGTGATCTGTTAAGAAAGAACAACACTGAAATATTCTATGATGCAATGTACCAGCTACAGAGTCCCAAAAATTTGTGGCTAATGAATCAAATGAAGATCCATAGTCAGTAGGAACGTCTCAAAATGTATTATTGATAACCTATCAGCCACCTAACTCAAAATCGTGGAGTGCCTACAATCAAATATCTGATCGTAGTGTAAAAGCAGGAAGACACCAAGATCACAACAAATGCAATTGTCTAAAGTTGATAGAGGACCTCCTCACCAGAAATGGTCAAAAGAGATATCAATGCAAATTACTCCTAAAGCATTTCATCTGGAAAGCTCCTCGAGGACAAACCTGACCCTTAGCTCACTCTAAGAGGTTGGCCCTTCCTGAGCTACCTTAATCCAGAAGAATTGCTTAATCAAGTTCATCTCAAGGATCAAGACAGTCAACGACCGCAGAGTAGAGTTTGAGAGAACTCAACGATCATGATGTAACCTCTTCAATCGCAGTACAACCACAACGATTGTAGAAACAGACTCGACGATCAAAGTCTTACAAGAGGCTACTCTTAACTTATAAGGAGCTTGGAAGAACATGATAAATGCTCAAACATTCAGATTATGGGAGATAAGTTCAAAGACTGGTTGGAAAGATGTCCTGTCGAAGAAACGTGCCCAAGGTTTCATGAAGTACATCAGTAGTTGAACTTTGCAGGCTCAAAATGAGAATAATGTCAAAACCATCCAATGAAACATCTCACAAGTGTTGATCGTTGAGTCAACAAAAGAAAATGTAGAGTCCATAGCTGCCTTATCACGCTACTCTACGAACTAGAGAGGTCAACAATCAATCCACGTCAATCAAACGTCTACTCTTCTAAAAGAGACATCTAACTAAAAAGCTAATGGGGAGTTATAGCTCATTACTGGACATCGTGTAACCAATGGCTAGTTGACACGTCTAAGTGTATGCAGAGTCAGAAGGAACTGCCATAAAGACAAATTTAAAATCTGCAAACAGTTACCAGAACCTATTGAACCTCTCTCCCTACCATTTTTCAAACCCTAGAATCCTCTTTGAAGCCAAACCAATCAAACTTCTAGAGCCCAAATCACATTCAACTAAATCTCTCTGAATCACATACCATATACCTTGAACTCCTCAAATGGCAGAATGGAAAGTTATAACTGGTATTCAACTCGGGTTTACAAAGTTTGAAGAATCAGAGACGAAGTTCAAGGACATACTTGAACTCGTAAAGAAAGCTGGGTTCTCTGAGTGCTTGGAGGCCAACACTCCAGTTTATACAGAGCTAGTAAAATAGTTCTACTCAAATGCTTCAATGAATTATGGGCTTCTGACCACTAAGGTGAAGGATCAAGTATGAAAATAATAGCATCAGACATCAATCAATGTCTAGGGTTTCCCAATCAAGGTCTGATAAACCTGAATGAAGTCGACATTGAGGAAGGCAAGAGGCTAATGCGGTAAAAAAGAAACCCTAGCCTAAAGGACATGAAGAAGAAGGAATTTCCTGAGGAATTCGAGTTCTTTGCTGAAATAGTGGAAAAATGTATACTATACAAGGATACTGCACACGACACTGTACTCGTTCAGCAGTTAAAGATTATGTCTGCGATAGTTCTGAAGAAGCAAATCAATCTTGGAGCCATCCTGTTCGATTAAATCTCCAAATGGATAAAAAAGGCTGAGTTAAAGGAATCTATAGAGAAACCACTTATAAAAGTATTTCATGAAAGACTACTAATTATTATGATGAAAAAGAAGCTGGGAAGCAAGATTAAGGATGATGAGGGAGAACCTCTGAATGTTCACAAAGTAATGTCTCCACAACTATTTATAAATTGGAAGAAAAATCCAAAGGAAAACAGGAGGCTAACATAAACTGAAAGCAGCAGAAAAGTCTCTGCAAAGAAGAGAAAGGCAAAGGAGGAAGAAAGCTTTGAGTCTGATGACTCTACATCATTTGCTTCCACACCAACAAAGAAGAAGTTTAAGAATGTGAATAATGCAAAGGCTTCATCAAGCTTTGTCTCCACTGATAAGAAGAAACAAGGAACAGAAGAAAAACCAGCATCAACTACTGTAAACCCAAAAAGAAGAAGAAGCAACAGATTGCTTCTAGAGCCTTCAAGAAATAAAGCTAAGGTGGTAAACAAACCAGCCCCAGTTCCTCAGGAAAGTCCATCCAACAAAGAAGAACATGAAGAGTCTGAAGACGGGAAGGGAACTGAAAGTTCAAAGATTGAACCCTTAAGGAGAAAGTTCAAAAATGAAGAAGATGTTGAATCTATAAAAGAAAGAACCAATGTTGATGATGAAGAAAAGGAATATGCAAGTCCTGTGACTAACTCTCAGAGTACTCACTCTGAAGATGAAGAGAAGCTGCAAGATGACTCATCTGAATCTCCAAATGCAAATGCTCCAACAAGCCCTCATGATGGCTCAAAAGATGATGAATTCGAAAAAGAAATACATGCCCCTGCCAATGATGAAAATCAAGGAAGCTTGTCTGATAACTCAAAGGCCTCAGAGTCTGAAGAAGAAGAAGAAGAAGAAGAATCTGATTCGCCCATAGCTGAACCTCCAAAGAGAAGGAAGAGCTACAGACTACTGGCTAAATTTGCCTCTAACAAGAAAAGTGATCACTCTACTGCAGTCATTGAAGTAAGTGATGATGAATCTGAGGAAGAAAGTGCTGAAGATGGAATTAGTGATGAAGAAAATAAATCCAAGGAAGACACTGCTGAAGAAGGTTCTGAAAATGAAATTCTACAAGTAGACTTCACTGATGAATCTAATGAAGGAAGTCAGCAAGATTCTGAATCAAAAAGGGATGAAATAGAGAAAGATTATAATTCTGCACCTCAGAAATCAGAGGAACCAGAATACTATCCTGTTCTCTCTCCAACTGAATCAGTAGAAGAATAGTAGTAGAAGTCTTTGATGAACTACCAGCTGAACCAGCAGCAAGATGGATAAATTATGGAAATGAACAACTTCTAGTTATAAGAATGACCACAGATGAAGTGCTTCATAACTGGAAAAATATGGAGTTAGATTGTGCAACTATATTGTACAATTCTAAAGATCTTCTGCTGAGATGGTTCTTTCCATGGATGCCTTCGTTAAAAGCACATAATGTGCGAGAAGAGAGTTACTTCAGCTGGGGCTACTCTCAATTTCCAAATTTGGAACTTGTGTCACAAAACTTCCCCGGGTAAAAACGTTTGCAACCATGATGATCAATGACCAGCCCCATTACAAAGTCTATCGACATGTTGGCAATCTCTATATTCCCTACGATCGTAGAGTGAACTCTGAAGGAAGAAGGTTTATGACTAAGGAGATAATCGTAGAGTCTGTTCACTCTATCACTGATAGTGTTCAAGTTCAAGATGAGAAGCATTCATCTGCTCAAGCACTGTTGCCCAATATCCCTTCATCTTCCAATATCGATTGGTACTCAACGATCTTTTAGATTGTCAACACTTTTGAAAATCTGTCCAAGGATGAAAATCGTAGAGTCCAAGCTAGTGTTCAACAAGAAGTTACTAGACCAGATAACAAAATTCCTATGGAGCAGGAGCTGTTAAGGAATTTTGCTGAGCTGGTTGAGAAGATATTTCTAATCAATGAACAGTCAAAGATGTTGACAGCAACAGAAGATAACCCAGTTCAAGACAGAATCCAAACCACTATGGCAGATGTATCTCTTAAAATCAAAGAGAAAGATCACATATATCTGAAGGCCATACATGATCAAAAGGCTGAAGCTCTACGAGCACAAAAAGAAAATGAATAACAACTAAAAGTCCTCTTTGACAAGATTGACAACATGAATCAGTCCTTCTCTATGCAACTTGATTTAAGCCAACAAGAACTCAAGATTGAAGTCAGTAACTCCTCTTATCAAATGGAGTGGCTTATGTCTAACATGGAACAACTCTCTCAAGTGATTAATGACAAAAAGGGAGAGAAAAAGAGGCATAGAAAAAGGAAGAGTAAGAGGCATTCAAGAAAGGTCAAGGAGAGCAGGAGCAGACAAATCAAGAAGATAAAGAAGAAGAAAGAAGAAGAAGAAGATGGTTCATCATCTGAGGGGGAGCCAAAGGATGATGAGCCTAAGACTGAGGGGGATCCAGAAGAAGAGGAGAAGGAGGAGCAAACAAATCAAACAGATGAGTAGCTGATCAACAGACATCCTAGAAACATACATGGAGCCAAAGAGGTACATCTATAACCAGTTAAGTATGTTCTGGATCCAGGATGTAAAAGGTCATAGTGTATTTAACTCCATATTATTATAAATGACATTCATGATTATCTGTTTTAGAAATACAGCAGCTCACTGTATATAAGATTCATTCATAACATAAATATTCACTTATTGTTTTTGTCATAATCAAATAGGGGGAGATTGTCAGGAATAAACATGTGAATGATATTTCTATTTACATATGATTTGATTATGATATGTATGAATGAATATTCAAGTATGCTTGCATTAAGAAATGATGTAAAGTCCTCTGATAGATTATAGAAACATATGTAAAAGGACTTAGAATGAATTGATCAAATATGTTAGGTTGATCCTACATAAGCAAAACAGCTCTGTAAAGTCCTTAAAAATAAATGATGTACACGGACTATAAACATAGAAAGATCAAATATGTTAGGTTGATCTTATAATGTAATAGATAGGATTGTCTGATCGTCGAACACTGCACCAGAAATCGTAGTCTGCCAGGAGAGTCAAGGATAACTCAAGAGCTATCGAGGCAGAGTCGTAGTTTGCAAGATAGTAGATCTCGGAGTTTGTAGACTTCCAGGAGAGACGAGGAAGGATCGTAGTGTGTTGAGTAAAGCCTCCTCGGAGCCGTAGTCTGCTAAAGAAGTCATGTTAAGAATCATAGAGACAGCTTACCTACGAGGCAACCGAGCATCTGCCGAAGTCAAGTCAAGAATCGTAGACAACACTCGGAGTCGTAGAGTCTACTAACAGCCAAGTCAAGAATCGTAGACTACACTCAAAATAGTAGAGTCTACTGATCATATCAAAGGCAGAGATTGTAGTCGAGCAAGATCAAATAAAGACAACAAGCACAACGACAAAAATTATAGTGTCAAGATCTGATCTTGGAGTCGTAGTGTCTGCACAGCCGAAACTGAATCATAGGGTGCAGAGCTAAGACCTCAATAGATGTGCTCACAAAGCCAAAGAAGAATCGTAGAGCAAACACGACACTCAACAATTGAGCACTCCCAGAATATCCAAAGGAATGAAGCCTCTGGTTGGTACTGTAAAGATATGTCTCACTTAAAGGACGAATGGCATGCAAGCTATTAGAAGATCTAGGCATCAACTTAATTAGCATCCAGATTGAGTTGTGAAGCCATTCAAAATGAAGTCTTCCACAAGATGATCATAAGAAGACTTCAGTAGCTGATTAAGGAAAGTCAGCTTGTGCAGTAGCTGTCAAGTAGAAAGATGACAATGATATTGGAAGTAATTAGGATCGTAGTGTTTGCCAAACAAAGAAGGAACTGATGGAGTACACACAGAGATACTGGTCTACCTCTAAACAACAAGGCTAAATTGATTAAACATTGGGTTAGTCCATTGATGATAAGTGAACGGGAGATCACAAGGAGAAAGTGAGCTGGACACGCCACAAATCTGAAGTGTCTTTTTATTCAGAAGGGGCCAGAGCAAGGAGTCAAGCCATCAGTATCTAAGAAAAGTTGAGGCAAACAGAAGTGTTGAAGCACTACACGAAATAAGGAAGAGTTTTTCTTCACTAGAGATCAAGTGAACACTCTTCAAGATCATAGTGTTGACTCTACATGTCAATAAGCATCAGTCAATAAGAAACTACGATCAGGACCGAGAAGAAGTGCATTAGAATCGTTGAGTTCGAACAACTGAGGATTGAAGCATTGGTAACGATTCAATCTGAAGGTTGGCATTCGGACAAAAGCTTATTGAGAGCATCAATGCAAGGATAACCTCTGATCCATAAATCAGAAGGGAGAAATAAATTCATCGACCTGCCTGTTGGGTAAAATCTAGTTATGCACAACACGCAAGTATACGTGGTCAACAAGTAATAAAGTGATAAGTTGAGTATCGTTCCCACAGAGAATTATTTAATAAAAATCACCAAGTACTAACCCGTAACCAACTCAATCTTATTTAAACGAATGAATTTAATGTTATAAATTAAAATATTTAACTAAACTAATTCTAATTACCACTAATTAAAAATCAGATTATGGAGATTTAAGATCACAACTTCACTTATTGCTTCATTTAGGTTAACACACTTCTCATCAATTATTCTCTATCCGAATTATTAATCAATAACACTAAAGTAGTATTAACCACCTCTCGATGCACTAATACCGTATTAACGTCAATCCACAATTAAGATAGAAATTCGTTAAACACCTTAATCAACTAACTCACTATATCTCTATGTGAATTACAACTGACGAAGGTTTAAGAGCAAGTTCTCTATAAGATTACATATGGCATCAAGCATATCTCTACCTTAACACTCATCAAGTTTAAGCTACTAACAAAATCCTGAACATATGCTATCATGATTAGATCTAAATCAATACTTCATCTCTCGAGTTCATATAGATTATCACGGTAATTGATGGCCAATCAATTAAACAATTAATTCCAAATCACAATAGACAATTCTCACAATAGAACATAATAATTGATAACGAAGCATATTAAAATAAACTACACAATAAGATCCATTGTAATCTCAAACAAAGAATTAGTTCATGATTATTGAATTAAAACTAAGAATCCACAATTGAATAATCATTAAAAGATAAAAATAGAAGAAGATGAGAACAAATAATATATTGTGTATAGATTTGACGCTCCCTCCTTGCTCCTACTTTGAATCTTCAATGGTCTCCAAGTTGCTTCAATCTCCAAATCTAATTAGAACTAGTGTTTTTCTCTAATTTACTCAAATCTAATTTAATAGAATGCTCTCTAATCTCCTAATATTCCCCTCTAATCTATGTTATTCCCCTCCTTTTATAAGCCTTTGTACTTGTCTTTTAGTCCTCTTGGAAGTCCTTGAATCAAACAACTCGAAAACAATCCTTTTCGGACTCAAATTCGGACAAAATCTACTCTTTTTCGCATAGGCCAGCCCCGGCTGGCCTTTTCCCTTCCAAAAACCCAGCCCCGGCTGGGTAGTGATCTGCTAATGCTTCCAGACATCCAGCCCCAGCTGGAACCTAAGGCTAAAAACGTTCAGCTCCGGCTGGACACCAATCTGCCAATTCATTTTTTTGTTGGAACCTCCTCTGCTAAAACTGCCATAACTTTCACACCGAGAGGAGTTACGGGGCCTGCGACCTATCAAATCGAAGCTGTCGACTAGATCTACAACTTTTGTTCTTTGAGCTTTCAGAAATAACAAACACATGATGGTCTAAATTGGACTGGAAGTGACTGCTATGCAAATGACCACCCAAAACGGTGAAGTTCAATGACGTCCGTTGGTAGAAATGCCACAACTCTTTCATCCAAACTCCGATTGAAATGATTCAAGATGTTACGGAAAGCTAAGAAAACGCTCTACAATATAGTCCAACCTCCAAGCCAAGAACATGAAATGACATGAAAGCACAAACGATATCCGGCTTGCTTTTGTTTGCATTTTCCGTGCTTTTCCTTACCAATAATCGCTCACATCGCTTCCAAACGTATAACCTACAAAACGAACACAAAATGCATGAAAAGTAACTAAGACACGTGAATAAAAACAACTAATTCAAGTAAAAGATACCGGATAAGTAGGTATAAAACCTACTTATCAAATACCCCCAAACTTAAACCTTTGCTTGTCCTCAAGCAACACAACATAATGAAATGGAATGCAATGAAATGCAACTAATCTATATGCCTACGAATCCATCAGTATTGATAGAATCAAATCTATTCACTCGGCCTTAGAGAAATCAAGTAAACATGATAATACATCATATCAAAACCAATCAACAATTTCCTAGTCAATCATCAAATCTTAAACTGTTATCACTGATATAGTGCGTGTGTGCTCAACAAACATGTTAATTGATATGAAATTAAATTTAACACATAATAGGTCTCTTTAAAGGCATCATACAGTGAAAACTCACAAAATTCACGAACAAGCTAGATCCAACTAAAGTCAAACATCCACCATGTTCAAGAGTCTAATCCGGGATATTTATGCTTTACTTTTCATTACGGGGGCTTTTTGCTCTTTTCCCGTTTTATTATTTTTTTTTCTTTTTTTTTTAACCATGACTATGCAATGTCTCATTCCATTAGGCTAACAGTGCTATCCATTAGCGAGCTTTCGACCAACGACTCCCAGACCTTATAAGACCTTAGGGCGCTAGGTTTTAAGATACCCCTTCGGGCGTACTTACTCAAGTAACAAAGGCCCCGAAACAAGACTAGTTACGGTATTTTTTTTTTCATTTTTTTTTCTTTTCTTTGAAGCTTATATATCCCAAATTTTTTCCCCAAACTTAAGTTTTTGTCTAAATTCAGTTATCTCCGCCTATTCATGTCTTTCATTCATCCAAACTAGTATTATCCTTAAGAAGTCCATTATGTATCAATTTAAACTTAATCAGTCAACAAATTGTTTTTTACTGTGCTATCCTTATTATACCAGTTTCCAACAGAAAAAGATTCAATTCATAACAAGAAATCACATCAAAAGCTCTAATAATCAGTATTATACTTGTCTACTCAATTCCATTCTCATCATTGGCCAAAATAAACTGAACTATCTAACAACTGGACTCATGCAAGATGAACATAGTAACTAACTATTATTTTTGAAATTTTTGATTTTTTTTTGATTTTTTTTTATAATGAACCTAAACTAAATTAACAACATATGCAAAATAACATAAAATAAATATGCAATAAATAACTAAACTAAACTCCCCTAAACTTAGCAATTACAATGTCCTCATTGTAAGAATATAGCGATAAATAGAAGAGAACTTCCCTGTAATCAGCTAAGCGTGAGTTGATGGTGACGATGGCTGCGACAATCATTTTGCTATCCATTGGACCTCCAATACCTGCAATGAAGAGAGACGACATGGATTAGATTATAAGAGAACTTAATAAGCAACTTAATTCCTATCTACTAAATAAACTAGTAAAGCATATAAATATAAAAAATTCTTGGGTTGCCTCCCAGTCAGCACTTGATTTATAGTCTTTCAGCCTGACTTTGTCTGGTCAACGCTATCCAATTCCTCTTCGGAAGTTGAGGAACTCTCCATCCATCAGAAATAATATAGCTTTTGTTAGGTTCCCATTTGTGATAGCCATCGAGTTAAAGTCACCTAGCATACTTTGTTTAAATATATGCCCAATTGAGAATGTTGAATAACTAGGGGATTTTCCGTCCGTTGAGCCTATGATTCGATTAGGGCTTTGAGGCTTGGCAAGAAAAACGGGCTCTTCTTCTATCTTTTCCTCCTCATCCCACCATGGCTTCACATTTGTAGTAGCTCTCTTGTCATAAAGAGCCTTGCCGACGACATGACTACCAAGCGGGCACGGTTTTGCAAATCTAACTGGACCCTTGATCTTTGGCGGAGAAGGAGCGTGGGGCACTAATAACATCGGCTCATCCTCGTTGGTACTCATAGTTAGTTCTTCACCGACCTTATTTTCATTATCCCCACTTGTCTCCTCTTTTTCAACATCTCGTGTCTCATCCAGTTGTAGATTTGGCTCGGGCACTTCATCAATCTCGGAATCTTCATCATAACACCGATTGTTTTGAGGAAAGTTGTTCAAGGCTTTGAGTATTTGATCCATATGGTTCTGCAGATTTTGCATTGATATCTCTTGATCAATCCTCCTCTCCTCATTTGATGCTATGAACTTGGACAACAATTCCTCCAACTTTGACTTTTCGTCTTTTAATGGAGGTTGATATGAGAATTCCGGTGTGTATGTTGGATTTGGAGTAGAGTATTGGTCTTGATAGTTGTAACTCCATGAAGAATCCGGGTGATACCCCCAAACTTGATGATAATTATCTTATACATACTGATTAAGGTAGTTACCACCATATTGTACCGGCCCAAGATTGATGGTGCATTGATTACTCGAGTGATTGCCAGAACAATAGCCGCAGGTAACTGCCATCCTTCGACTCTGTTGGGCTGCAATAACGTCCAACTTACTCGAAAGTTCTTCAATTTGTGCTGACATTGCGGAGAGTGTCGCGAGTCTGTCAATCTCTGCTTCCTTTGGTTGAGTCATGTTCGTGTATGGCCATTGATACGCAAAGTCATCCATGGTACCTGAAAAGAGAGAAATATAGGAAGAGAATTAAAAATAAAAATAAAAATGTTTAAATTAAGACTAATTTGATTGAAGCTAATATTGGTAAAAATGTATTAAACTAATTCCCCGGCAACGGCGCCAAAAACTTGTTGGGTAAAATCTAATTACGCACAACACGTAAGTATACGTGGTCAACAAGTAATAAAGTGATAAGTTGAGTATCGTTCCCACAGAGAATTATTTAATAAAAATTAACAAGTACTAACCCGTAACCAACTCAATCTTATTTAAACGAATGAATTTAATGTTATAAATTAAAATATTTAACTAAACTAATTCTAATTACCACTAATTAAAAATCAGATTATGGAGATTTAAGATCACAACTTCACTTATTGCTTCATTTAGGTTAACACACTTCTCATCAATTATTCTCTATCCGAATTGTTAATCAAGAACACTAAAGTAGTATTAACCACCTCTCGATGCACTAATACCGTATTAACGTCAATCCACAATTAAGATAGAAATTCGTTAAACACCTTAATCAACTAACCCACTATATCTCTATGTGAATTACAACTGACGAAGGTTTAAGAGCAAGTTCTCTATAAGATTACATATGGCATCAAGCATATCTCTACCTTAACACTCATCAAGTTTAAGCTACTAACAAAATCCTGAACATATACTATCATGATTAGATCTAAATCAATACTTCATCTCTCGAGTTCATATAGATTATCACGGTAATTGATGGCCAATCAATTAAACAATTAATTCCAAATCACAATAGACAATTCTCACAATAGAACATAATAATTGATAACGAAGCATATTAAAATAAACTACACAATAAGATCCATTGTAATCTCAAACAAAGAATTAGTTCATGATTATTGAATTAAAACTAAGAATCCACAATTGAATAATCATTAAAAGATAAAAATAGAAGAAGATGAGAAGAAATAATCTATTGTGTATAGATTTGACGCTCCCTCCTTGCTCCTACTTTGAATCTTCAATGGTCTCCAAGTTGCTTCAATCTCCAAATCTAATTAGAACTAGTGTTTTTCTCTAATTTACTCAAATCTAATTTAATAGAATGCTCTCTAATATCCTAATATTCCCCTCTAATCTATGTTATTCCCCTCCTTTTATAAGCCTTTGTACTTGTCTTTTAGTCCTCTTGGAAGTCCTTGAATCAAACAACTCGAAAACAATCCTTTTCGGACTCAAATTCGGACAAAATCTACTCTTTTTCGCATAGGCCAGCCCCGGCTGGCCTTTTCCCTTACAAAAACCCAGCCCCGGCTGGGTAGTGATCTGCTAATGCTCCCAGACATCCAGCCCCGGCTGGATCCTAAGGCTAAAAACGTCCAGCTCCGGCTGGACACCAATCTGCCAATTCATTTTTCTGTTGGAACCTCCTCTGCTAAAACTGCCATAACTCTTACACCGAGAGGAGTTACGGGGCCCGCTACCTATCAAATCAAAGCGGTCGACTAGATCTACAACTTTTGTTCTTTGAGCTTTCAGAAATAACAAACACATGATGGTCGAAGTTGGACTGGAAGTGACTGCTATGCAAATGACAACCCAAAACGGTGAAGTTCAACGACGTCCGTTGGTAGAAATGCCACAACTCTTTCATCCAAACTCCGATTGGAATGATTCAAGATGTTCCGGAAATCTAAGAAAACGCTCTACAATATAGTCCAACCTCCAAGCCAAGAACATGAAATGACATGAAAGCACAAACGATATTCGGCTTGCTTTTGTTTGCATTTTCCGTGCTTTTCCTTACCAATAATCGCTCACATCGCTTCCAAACGTATAACCTACAAAACGAACACAAAATGCATGAAAAGTAACTAAGACACATGAATAAAAACAACTAAATCAAGTAAAAGATACTGGATAAGTAGGTATAAAACCTACTTATCACTACACGAGACATCAAAGTAACATATCTAACAGGGTAGGTGAAACAGTAGACTGTAGTGTCAAAAAGTCAGAAAAAGATGTCATGTCACATCTGCAGTCTGCACCAAATAACTCGAGATCTGTGAAGCCATTTAAATAGTTTTCAATGGCTACTTTCCAACGTGAAGATTAGAAAGCAGTATAAATCAACAAAGCCTCAAAGATCAAGAGTTGATGATGATTGTCATGTTGCAGAATCGTTGAGTTGGTAGAATACTATTGTTGACTCTACGAGTTCCACGAAAAGATTAATAGATCAAGTCTCAATGACAGTGAGACTACATAGGTGTAAGTGAAGTAGCTTTGTAGAAGGACTTAAACAAACTAAAGCTTCACTAAACAAAGATGAGAATGCCTCTAAAAATGGCAGCTAAGCTGAAAGCTCAGAAGGACAAAAAGATAGCATTCAGAAGAGTGGCAGAGCACAAAGAAGATCTAGAGAGCCACTCTAAGAATCACCATGAACCTAAAGCTGAGACTAAACAAGTGCAGAACCATGTCTGCAAAACTTTAAAGAAGGGTTCAGGGATTGCTAAGTGCCAAACGAAGTCTACAAAAAGCTGAGAGACTTTGCAAATCCAGATGGTGATGGTGCACAACTGACATCAGATGAAGGTGAGTAGAAAGGAGTAAAGATCATCTGCACCAGAGAAGATGTGGTCCAGACTCGAAGTAGAATGCAAAGAGGATCATACCAAGCTGTTAAATATAAAAGATGTTCAAGCTTAATGACATCTTAGCATGTTAGCACCAACAAACAACAACAACAACAAACAACAAGAAGCCAGGGCCTGAGGGTTCCTTGTCCGAAGGGACTAAACGAAGTTCCAAGCCTATTGGGATTGAAGAGTTCCTAGGGAACTAGAGGAGTTCCAAGGCTGCTGGCCTTGAAGAGTTCTTAATGAACTAAAGTCCCAAGGCTGATGGCCTTGAAGGAATCTTAGTTATTCAGGGTGCTGCCCTTCTTTAGTAGAAATCCTGCTAGTTGAAAGCAGAAGAGTGGATTAGGAGCTTGAGTATTTGAACCACTTAAAACCCCTTGTGTCTTTTACTTTATGTCATTTACATTATGTACATTAACTGCTATAACTGTTATGTATATTTTAACTGCTTATCACTGAACTAACTCTACAAACAATGTATGTATGATTATGAATATATCAATGAAGGGGATCTTTTACTTATTTCGCTGTGTTTGAAAAGATTCTTATGTTTGTCATATGCTAAATTATTAGCAATACAAAATAAATCAGAAAAGTATTTAAAATCAAAACAAAAAGGATCTATTCAACCCCCTTCTAGATCTATTATGCCTACTAGGAACTAACACGACCGTATTAGCCTTATCTGCAATGTTTATCATGATATAACAAGGGTGAACAATAAGTTTGCCCAACAAGTTTAAGTTCAATCATTTAAGAATATATCATGATTGAAAGAATTGAACAAAAACTGGCTACAGTTCTACAATTTAATTGCGAACTAGCATGAACAAATTTTATCTAGCTGAACGAACATTGAACATGAACATATATATATATATATATATATCTTGACCGAATGGTAATGAAGGTGATCAGCCTTTCATACCTGATGAATACATGCAGTATGCACAGAGTGAGATTTAATAATTCTTAGACATGGCAATCAGAAATGATTAACCACAAGTGTAATTGAATATTATAACTCGAGGTCGAGTTAAGAAAAACTTGCCTGAACCGTTGACTACCGCTATGCAATTTAATAAGCTTTGTCTGAAGACCTTTTAAGCTTTGATTCTTGAACTAATCCTTGATGATCTGATCTTTAAGAGTTAAGATATGATCATGGCTTATCTCCTCACTCTCTCAGACTACCCATTCCCGAAATTTTAGAGAGAGAATGTCTTGGTTAACGTTGGAAAATAAAGTAAGTAACTTTACTTACTTTTTAAGTTATAAAACTTTAATTCATTGTATATAAGGTTGCTAGGTGGCATAAAGATCAGATATGGACAGATTTAAGGCACATGTTGTATATCCAAATAGATGAGTCACCATGATTTGCCATATCTTTTACTTAATTTTTAAGAAAAGGGTATTTCGGTCATTAACATTTAATTTCAAAGGCATACTTGTCATTTGCCATAACCCTTAGGATTTAGGGTTTAACCCTTAGGGTTTAGGGTTTAACCCTAAAATTTTTGAAAATTAATTTCTAAGATTTCCAAATTTCAGTTTTCAAAATAGAAAATTAATATTTCTACATTATAATTAGGGTTTTCTAATTATATTAAAATTTCCCAATCATAATTCAAGCTTGCTAATTAGGACTAATATTTCCTAATTAAAATTGATAATTTAGCAATTAGGTTTCATAATCATGTATTAGGGTTTATAACCCAAGAATTAGGGTTTCCAATTTAAAATTAGGGATTCTTGTAAATCATTAGAGTTTTCCCTAATTAGGTTATAATTAATAACGTTAAACCTTATACTAGCATTTGAATTCTCAAATTAGGGTTTTCAACTTCCGAATTAGGGTTTCAAATTCCCGGAACTGAAATTAGGGTTTTCAGAATCTGTTTTTAAGGTTTCTTATAAATCGTAAGAATTTTCTAACTGAACGTTGGCGTTCTTAATTTAATATTAGGGTTTTCCACTGATATATCTTATCTAGTCAACCCTTGACCCTTAACCACATACTGTACGTATATATAACCGTATACCCAGAACATATTCACGTATATACTTAGTCCTGAATAATTCACCACAGAAATTTTAAATTCACAAAATTCCTTCTCAGAAATCTCAAATCCATTCACTTATTTTCTGTCTAGGTTTATTATTTAACCTTAATTCAATATTTTAAGATTTAAATAATTCTCTAAATTCTCGAGTTGTCACAATATCAAAATGAATTTTATATCATCAGTGCATTTGATGCAAAGATGGTAAAAGGATGGAGTTGTTAATGCAATTGAACCTAGTGTTGGATGTGATCTTAGGATCAACAACCCACTATGGTATGATGTATAATGACGAAGTCATAAACTGACGAAGTCCTCAACATAATGTGAAAAGTGTGGTATCATGACGTCATAAAACGTTTTGATGTATTGCGAAAGAATTTAAAGAAGTAGTTGATGCCAATTGATTTGGCTAGACGAATGTTTCAAGTTAATATCCAATTTATTAGTATGGTCTAAGCTAATTGATTTGACTAAGACAAATGGTATGTCATGTTTAAAAGAAAATTGAGCTTTCTTTGAAGAAGTTGTGCCAAACCAAATTACTTTGGTATGAAATCTAATGATTAAGTCTGAGGTGAACACACCCCAAAATGGGGTTATACAATGGGTTGATCGCCTACATATGAAAGAGGTAGTTTACCTTTTGTGTGATTGTAAACTGACCATGGAAGAAGGTTTACGGCGTCATGCTGTTAAACCTAGTAAGAGTTCATGGTCAATTTGACCCCTCAGCAAAAGTATGAAATGTTTTAAAGGAATTCTTATATTCCTCGTTGTTCATTCTACTTCATAATTCTTGATAACTTATGAAGATGAGATAATGTTTGAAAGATAAAAAATTCTTTGAAGAGGATTTAAGAAGAATGGTAAGCTAAAATTTTGAGGGCGAAATTCAGTGAAGGATGAGTGAATGTGATGACCCGGGAGTGGGTGTGGTTTGAAGAAATTATGAGGACAGAAATTTTATAAGGGGGTAAGTGTAACAACTCGGAGAATCTGGATTGTTCAAAATTTAAGTTTAAAGAATTAGTTATTAATAAAATGAAATTGTATTAATAATATTCTGTGCTATGTGTTTAATAATCGATCTAGAATCTAGGATGATTATTAATCGACAGGATTCTGGCTACGAGCTAGACTGAACGAGTAAGAATTTTTAAGACAAAAATAAAAAAAATTCGAGAATAAAATATTTCTGAGAAAAAAGACGAAATAGGCATTATTCACCCGACGAAACCCTAAGGGTTAGGATTTGAATAACCTAAGCCTTTTTGAGAGTTTGGTATGTCGAAATTCCATTTCATCGAAAGATTTGAAGATAATATATCATGAAAAGTTAAGTAAGTCGATAAAAGTTTTTCTCAAAAAACGTGCAGAAATTGGACGAAATAAAAACGACGAAAAGTACTGTTATGTACTTTTCATTCGTTTAACTACGTTAGGGGAAAACCTGAAGAAAAATGTTTAAGGTCAAAAAGTGTTTTTCATTTTTTCAGAGATCCGAAGAATACGTAAAAATTAAACTGTAAACGAAAGACGAAATATCCAAATATATTTGGATTCCGAGAATCATAGTTTTTAAAACTGTCGGACGAATTTCGCAAGATAGAAGCACGAAGCTTCCAAGGAAAGCTTCGTGAATAGTACAGAGGTTAGTAAGGAGGTGGGTATAGTAAATCTAGGGGTGAAATGACTATTTTGCCCCTAGTTTTGAAAATCTATATAAGGAAAGTATTAGTTGATTTTTTAAAAAAATCAACCAACACTTTGAAAGAGAGAGAGTTTGAGAGCTTGGAGAAGAAGAAGAAGAAGAAGAAGAAGGAAAAGAATGGGCATGAATGCTCGGATCGAAGGTGATCGTGAAATAGAAAAGCTAGTGAATCGCTGGCTTTGTCTAAAGGAAGAAGAATAAAGAAGAAAGGTATTAAAACCTAACTTCTAAATTAATATTTTCTTTAAGTTTATATGTTAGAAACATAACTTAATGAGAATAAGAAGTAACAGATTTTAAGAATGATTTCATATGGTTGAAATCATGAGAAAATGTAGAAATAAGAATTTAAAGTTTACATTATAAATTTCTTAACGAAGTATAAGATTCATAATGAATTGGATTGATCCGAATGAATCATATGAATGATTTGGTGAAATAAGTAAGGAATGGTGTTTTATAACATCAAATTCTAAGAAAAAGTGAAATCGTAATCAAAATATCGATTAAAAATGAAGAACGAACGAAGAAAGCGAAGAACACGCGAAGAACGTTGTTGATGGACAAATTTAAAACCATCGTAGTATAATTGTTGTTGATGACAAAGTTTAAAACCATTTCATATAATTTAGATGCTTATTGGTTGGTTAGGAATGTAGAAACGTTCATGAAGAATATATTAAAACTTAGGTATAACGAAGTTATGGCGAAAATTTTGTAAAAGACGAACGAGAACTAGAAAGTGTGTAAATGAACCCAAATGTGTAGGGTTTCATAAGAATGTAAGAGAACATAGAAAACGTGAGTCATGGACTCAAGAACGAACGAGTTCCGAGTTCGGATGACCGAATTACGAATAAACAAACGAAGAACGTTAATAACGTAAAATAACGAAGGATGAAGATTAAGCTAATCGAATGGCATGTTAATAGATTCAAAACTAAGTTCTGTTTAAGGGGGATTGAAGTACGTAATATAAGGAACAGAATAGCTTTGGAATGACCTCGTTATGAGTTATAACGAATAAGTTATGAGATCGGGAAATAAGCATCTCAAAACAAGTTAACACTTACAATTTTTTTTCAAGAATTAGGGCTTGGCACCGCAGCGCCAGCCATGCTTTGTAAGGTGGGGCTGCATTACCAGACCGGGGAGCTGAGCACTGCAAACTCGTGTTGTAGCACGAGTAATAGTAAGGAGGGTGGCGCCTCAGCGTTGGTGGAGCTGCAGCGCAAGAATTGTGAAGGGAACCGGCGCCGCAACGCCAGTGCAGGGCAAGGCCCAGTGATGAGCTTTTATTTGCTCAAATCCTGGGGAAAGTGTAATAAAAGCTAATGAAAGTGTAGTTAATCAAATGTAACACTTAAACAAGTGAATTAAACCTTTAGTAAAGGTTGAACGGAAAGATTAAACGAGATTAAAAGACAAAGAATGTGAACGCGGGTTACAGAACTGATATCCGGGGACCGTAGTCGCGATAAACGAACGTGGGGTATTGCTATGGTTGTGATTCCTTAGACGTTGAGAGATAAGCGTAATGAATAACATTTTGATGTTATGTTGTGGTAATGAGAGATAAGTGTAAAGCGTTTAGACACTGTGAATGCAATACTATTGCGATGAACGATCGGTCTTATCATACAACGAACGGTATGGCTTCAACATTATGAAAGAGTAATGAATGTGGGGTTCATATAATAAATAATGAAAGTATTAAGTAAGATATGAATTATCAAGAAAGCCGTAATGAACGGTAATAAGATTAATGAAAGTCGAATGGGAGTCGGATAAAGAATGAATCCTGAGGTATGACATTTAGTTGCCAGAAAGCCATAAGGAATAAGAATTTGACTTAACGAACATTATAGTTTAATGGTTCGGATAAGTTAAGATAAGTTTAGGTTTTGGTACAATCGTAACCTTTGATGGTTGACATATGCGAGATGGGCTAAACAATTCCTTCAGAGAGCGAAGGTATATACGAAACTGACAACCGATCAAACTCATTGTAGTGGCAGTGTAGATGATACGAGAAATTGTTTGTTGGTTATTTGTGGGAAACCACTCAGAGTACCAAATGGACTACTAGTAGAGAAACGATGTGTGCTGAGTCCTAAAAAAGTTATAAGAAGAAGATAAGAATGCAAATCATCAAAGATGATGAACGTTTTGAGTAAGACATCTCCATATGTCATAAAGTCGTAAACCGGTAAAGGAAGTTGGCGCGTAAACTTAGGTTGCAAGAATGCAAAACCCTAAGAAGTAAAGTTAAGTAAACCAATGCATAAGTCAAATATACATGACTAATTGGTGTATGTATTCGTTATGTGTTATATAGGAAATGGAATGAGCAGTTCAGCGTAAGTTGTAGCTATGCGTAAGGCAAGTTTCCTAAATTCATTCATATTCTAAATGAATGTTAGTTTCTTAAACTTCTCAGATGTTGAACTTGAGAAGTTTTGTCTATGTGCGAATGTGCGATATTTGTATAAGGTGGTAGAACGTATGAGGCCTTGTGCCACAATTTGAATACTTCGGTGTTTCTATGAGATGAACTGTTCTGTGATTGAACAGTTCAATATGAAAATATTCTGTTTATACATGAACCGTTATTGTTAAGTCTGTGCTATTGATTCTATCCAGATAGGATGTGTATGGAAAAGGTAGAAGAATGAAAGTATTTCAAAGTGAATTTGACTAATGTTTTAAAATGATAGGAATCAAGGTTATTCCTATTATTTAAGCTACTTTATAACCTTTGTTCGGTTATCGAAGTTCTAAAGGAATGTTTAAACTCTTGAAGTTGTTTATTCAACTACTATTACTTGTTGGATAATTGAATGCTCACACTTGCTTTAAATGAAAAACATTTTCAGCGTACGAGTAGAAGAACTTAAGGATCCCATAAAGATCAAGCTGATCGGTATCCAGAAGAAGTGCCATTCATTAGATGAATGAGCTTGAAGATCAAGCGAAGACTTGTAATGTGGAATGATAAAATTCAACTATAGACTAGTTTAATGAACTGTTATGTAACCTTGGTGGCGGATGAAAGTCACTCGTGTAAGATGTAAAGAATAATGTAATTATCATTATTTGTAATGAACGAGTTTATAAGGTATTAAAACTTAGTAATTGAGAATGTATGTTGTTATATTTTAGTATATAATGATGTATGTTTGGAATGAAGTGGGACTGTGACGTACGAAATTCGGGTATGAAGATAGACCAGATTTCAGGGCGTTACTGGCAGCCGGTGCGGCCGCGCGGTATTATGCTATAGAAGTGGCACGGCCGCGCCACTTCGAGTAGAAGCAAAAAAAAATGGCTCTGTTTCTATAGATCCTCAACACAAGCAACACAAGCATTGCTAATTCCTGCACCCCAAATTAATTACAAAGCTCCTAGATATGCATACAAACTCAGACAACACAATGACATGCCATTTCATACCAATTAACAGAGAATTCATGAGAATTATAAGAATTTGACAAAACTCAAAATTAAGAACACAAAATAGAATTTATACCTCTTGAAGCTTGAAATGAACTCTCTCAATTCTCTAATTATACTCCCTTAATTCTCAGTAACACTTACTCTCTAATATACTTAACATGCAAACTTTAGCAACTGAGAAATGAAGGAATGTGGCTGCTATATATAGAGAAATGGTTGCCCAGATAATGGTCTTGCACCATGGTTTGAATCAATGGGAGATAGAAGAAAACAATGGATACGCAGAATTTGATCAACAACCTTCTTCGTAGCCATCATCACTACGGATTATAGCAGCTGAAGTTCACACAATTGGGAGATAGGCTATTGTTTAAGCATTGTTTGGGTCACTTATTATGGGACACATGTTTTAAATCTCAACAACTTCATTATAAAATGCTTATTTTGGTTTTTTGGATTTTCAAAAATGTAATTTTAATGTGTTAATGCTACTACATAATAAAAAGTTAGGGATTATTTAGGTACCCACATTATATAATCCATGTATATTAATTTAGTCCAATTAATATTTATAACATGTATGAACTCAATTTAATTGGTCATTAATAATTCAATATCTCCTTAGAACTTTATTATTCCAATTATACATATTTATTGAAATAATTATTAAGTTATAAATCATTGATTTAATATACATAAAGTACACCTTTGATGTTCTCACATATACATGTTGTCACATAAGCATTATTTATGTAATTTATAATTCATTCAATTTACTATATAGTTTCCATATTATATAGTCATATCACAATGTCACACTATACTTTATATTATATAGATGTAGTTACTATATAATATGTGATTATCTATCATTACACTTATCAATTTATTGATCAAATATTAATCTTATAATATTAATCAATTATTTATTCATTAATATGTTATTACTTATAATAACAATTAATTAACAATATATTATTAATTAATCATTCACTTATTAATTCATTCTTTAATTAATTAAAGCATAATAATTCTCATTATTGTGCCACACAAGGCATTCTTTGAGCTTATCATAAACTCCACATGAAATTTAAATAGGCACACTTAGAACGGGGGTTGAATAGGTGTAGGAACAAACTATGTCCAATTTTTATTTAACTAAAAAATCCTTTGGATATTCAATGCAGCAAGCTGGATTCTATATCTTTATAAATTAAAATGTCAAGATAATGTATTTAATTTATGTAATACTTTCCTCAACGATTAAATACAAGACTTGACCTTTTTCAGAATATGATTATGAGAAGACAATTTAATAATTAGGTTGATGATATTTGTGGATATTGAATACATGCAGCTGGATAGTGGATAGAATAGTAAATCACAAGAAATGCAATCACATAAACACTGGGATTTTTACGTGGTTCAACTACTACCCTCTATAATAGTAGTCTAGTCCACGTCCAATACCAAATAGTATTGGAGACTCTCTTTTTTTAAAAAACTTTTCAAATTACAATACAAGTTCCAACAACTTGAGCACCTTTTCTCCTTGTGCACCTATGCACCCTCAAGCACCTATTTTTTCACATTTGATTGTAATAATGCAGTAACCCAAACCGTATTACAATTTAGAGAATATTGATTTGTATAAGAAAATATAAGATACACAATAGAGGTCTAATGATCAAGCAATATATCACTTACCAATGCAAGGCTCTAGTATGTAATGATATGCAAGAAAAGTATTACCAGAATATTTTCTACAAGACCACCTTAGCCGAAGCTCCTTCTTAGTGCAATCAATAATAAACAGGAAAAAAAACTATTATGTAGCTTGTATGCTTTGTGATATCAGTATGTGTTTTTTCTTGCCTTTCTTTATTAATGAATTAAGTTTTTATAGGCAACTAAAAAGTATTACCGTTGCTAAGACCTACTACTGTGATATGAGCGTTTAAACCATATTGCATAAATCTTGTAATTTCCAAGTCAATCATGATATGCTTAGTTCCTTTTATATCACCGAGAAATTCTGATTGCTCGTGATTTTGAGATATCACGCTATCAGTGATTTTAGGCCTGTTGATTTCCATCACGTGGAAGCTAGTACCTATTACAGCTTTCCATTATACTATTTACTTAAATGCTGGAAGTTAATAACTTGTTACCATAAATTATCTGCTGACTGGTTTCCATATAACTTACCATATATTGGGCCGGTGGGAATATCTAATAGATTGCTTAGATCATGGGACAAGATTATGATGCATGACTCATGTTATCCCATATTTGTTTTTACCGTGAATCAGATTGATGGAAATAACTAATGCATAATTTATTGTATTTTATTCAATCAACTATTTACTCCAAATTACCATATATATTGTTTAACAGGATTTGATTCCTTAAGTTATGGTGAGAGAATTTTGGACATGCATATCATGAGCTTAGTGTATTAGTATGTAGCACCGAATATGTGAGCACAATTATATATGTAATACACATGTCCAAGAGCCTTGTATTGGAAAGAAATAGATGCTAAGATCTTACATATCTTTCCTAGGACTCAATCCTCCTTTCATGCTTCAAAGATCTCTTGTCTTTGTATTTTCCACCTTGATATTCATGTAATTCCATATCTTTCCCTGAAATTTCATAGAGCATAATTAGAAGAATAATATGGTCATCATCAAAACATTTAGGAAGGAGTATGACATAAATTAACATTCTCCCCCTTTTTGATGATAACAACAAAATAATTATGGCTTCCCCTACATCCATGCATATCAAACTAATTTCGACTCCCCCTAAATTCATGCATATCTCCATATTTAAAATTAACTGTGTAATTCGTACTTTTCTGCATATATGCAATGTTTAATCACCCTACACATAACCTGTTAGTTCATAAATTAATTTAAGCAGCACAAGTACTATTTAAAATAAACAATTATAAGTGCTTCCATCAACAGTTAAAATCATCCATAAAAAACCAATAGTTAAAAGCATAGTCTTAAAATAGAAGTCATCCATCATGCATGAATTTTTTTTAAAGAAAATGTCTGTGAAGATCAGAATTCATCTCCCCCTTTGGCATCCATCAAAAAGAGAAGCACTAGAGCAACAAAAGGGAGAGGAAGGGCACGAGCTTAGACATCCTCCTCATCAATGTGGACATGGTTGGCTTCGCGAGCAGTGAAGTAGGGACGAAGACGCCGGCGATGTTCGCGTTCTTCTTGGGACAGGGAGTCTGCAAAACGGGGAGGGCGAGGAATGAAGGTGGGAGGAGGTTGAGGAAGATCCAGGAAATCACCTAGGTATTCAGCCATCCAATTACACTGTGGCCACTCCGGTATACGAGAGTTCACTTGGTTAGCCTGTAGCTCCTCACTCAAATCGTTTATGCGGCATTCTGTGAATCGTCCAAGAGTTCCAATCTGATTACACACAAACTTCAGTTCAGAGCTTAGTTGGTAGGCATTACGATTCATCTTCCTTTGTAGAGCTTCGACCATAGCTTTGATATGCAATTTGAACCCTGCTTGGAGATCAATAAATTCATCTTCTATGTGGTGGAAAACATTGTATAGTGTAGAGCGACTGATGGGAAGTTTTCCTTTTTCAAGCACAGAGATACGTTGTTGTATATCCTTGACATCAGCAGTAAGAGAAGTTTGATTTGTAGCAATGGTGTGGAGAAGAGTGAGAATTTCAGGAGAGGGAGGTTGTGGAACAGGAGGAATGGAATGTTGGACGGGATTAACGAGGGGAATGTCTGGAGCGATTCTTAGGAACTGAACATCGACCAGAGTAATGTGAGCACTTTTGAGATAGGCAGAATCGATGGAATCAGTGATGGTGATGGAACCTTCATTGTCTAGGGGGATTTGAAAGTGAGTGAACACCTTAGTAAGAAAACATCTGTAAGGCAGACATTTTTTGGAATGTTTGATGCAGTTGACCATGTGTTTAAGCATCATAAGAGAAAAATTGAAGGGTTTTCCTATCATGATCAAGGCTACCAAAACTAAATCCTGGTAAGTGAAGTTAGCCCCACCCCCAATTCGTGGAAGAAGATTATATCGCAGTAATTTATGAAGAACAATGGCAATAGGAGACACCTCAATAGTCTTTGGGAGAGTGATGATAGACAAAGTGGGGTCAACCATGATAGTTTTGAGTTGATCAAGAAAAGACAAAGGTGTATACACTAGTCCCTTAAGATTAAAAGGAGAGTCTCCTGTAAAGGGAATGGAAAGTATGCTACCCAGATCCAGAGCAGTAAAAAACAACGATATTCCTTTCACAAACGTATTATATCAATCACCATTATTTTCAAGATTCGTGTAAAATTGTTGGACTAACTTTGGGTATGACACAAATGGAGGAGTACTAAGTGAGGATAGACCACAAGACTCAAGTAGGTGCTGGAGTGGAGAGTTTTGAAAATAGTACATATCAAAGGATTTTTCATAAACAAAAGTTTTGTGATAGATGGAAGATGTAAAATGCAGTTCGAAGTTATGATCGCGAAAGAATTTTTTAGGGACATCATGCAATGAGACAGATAAGGGAATTACCATTATTGGAGGGGATCTAGGTGAAGATTCTTTGTTCTTTCTCCGTTTGGTACCAGTCGAAGTCTCAATCGGTGGAGGAGAGGGTAAGCTTGCTTCAAATTCGGCAGAGGATCATTCACCGAAGATGATCGTAATAGAGGATTGCTTTCGTTTCGGTTTTCGAGTGGCAGAAGGGTGACAAGGAAGTGAGACCTCGTCCTCAGATTCATCACGGAGTTATCTGGCATGCCTGGTTCTCATTTTCACAGAGTAAGGTTAAGAGCTCTTGAGATTTACAGAGACTGGAGAGTCAGGGATGAAGCAAAAAAGTAAAGTACTTTCTGGCTTTATCGTGGGTGCGTGTTTTCGATATATGGGAAGTTGTAGCACCGTGTTCAGGGAGGACAATCTGAGCAGATTTTAATTAGCGTAATTATGGTAAGAAGATATGTCGTGTAACTTGTCTGTCTAATTTCCTTAAAGCATGCAGTCCATATCTATATCAGACACATTTTGATTTCTCTTCTTAGAGTACAGAAACGTTCTTCCCCTAGAGGTTTTATAAATATATTTACTAATTGGTGCTCAGTAGGAATGAATATTAATTTAATCAGTCCTTTGGACACATTGTCTCTAAGAAAATGGTGGCGAACTTCTATGTGTTTTGTGCGAGAGTGTAGAACTGGATTTTTAGAGATGTTAATAGTGCTAGTATTATCACAGTATATGGGTACATTTTCATACATAATATCAAAGTCACACAGTGTTTGACACATCCACAAAATTTGGGAGCAGCAACTTCCTGCTGCTAAATATTCACCCTCAGTAGTGGATAGGGCAACTGACGTTTGCTTCTTACTATGCCATGAGATAAGACTTTGTCCCAAAAATGTACAAACACCGCTTGTGCCTTTTCTATCTATTTGACAACCTGCATAGTCAGCATCTGAATAACCCATTAGATCAAAATTGTCTGATTTTGGGTAAAATAATCCTAAATTTGTAGTACCACTCAAATATTTAAATATTCGTTTAACAGCCTGTATGTGGGATTCTTTGGGTTTGGCCTGAAAACGAGAACATAGACAAACATTGTACATTATATCAGGTCTAGAAACAATTAAATATAGTAAGGATCCGTTCATACCTCTATATTTTGTTACTTCTACATCTATACCTTTTTCATCTGCTGTGATTTTTATTGATGTACTCATTGGTGTGGTCTTTGAGTTTGCGTTGTCAAAACCGAATCTCTTGGGTAGTTCTTTTGTATACTTGGTTTGATGAATGAAAATACCTTTCTAATTTTGTTTGATTTGAAGGCCCAAAAAGTAATTGAGTTCTCCCATTAAGCTCATGTCAAAATCCTTGTGCATGCATTTAGAAAACCACTCACAAAGGAAATTATTAGTAGCACCAAATATTATATTGTCTACATATATTTGTACAATAATGATATCTTTATTTTGGCGTTTAATAAATAAATTAGAGTTAATTTTACCTCGTATGAAACCATTTGATAGGAGGTACTTACTTAATCTCTAATACCAAGCTCTTGGGGCTTATTTGAGTCCATAGAGTGCCTTCTTTAGTTTGTATACGTAATGTGGGAACTTTTCATGCTCGAATCCAGGTGGCTGTTTTAGGTATACTTCTTCATTTATATATCCGTTGAGGAAGGAGCTTTTGATGTACATTTGGTGTGATTTGAACTTTCTGAAACATGCAAATGCTAACAATATTCTAATAGATTCCAATTGAGCTACAGGGGCAAATGTTTCTTCATAGTCTATTCCTTCTTGCTGATTATATTCTTGAGCTACTAATCTTGCTTTGTTTCTTGTGATTGTTCCATACTCATCAAGTTTATTTTTGAATAGCCGTTTAGTTCCAATAACGGATACATCTTTTGGAGGAGGCATAAACTCCCAGACTTGGCATCTTTCGAATTGTTTTAGTTCTTCTTGCATTACTAGTAGCCAATTTTTGTCAAGTATGGCTTCCTTGGCATTCTTTGGTTCTATTTGGGATAAGAATACTAAGAAAGCACACATATTTTGTTCTCTTCTTCTTGTAGTTACTCCATCATTTATGTTGCCAATAATGTTTTCGGGAGGATGATTTTTGATGTATCTTGCTAATTTTGGAAGTTGAATGTCATGAATTACTTCTTCTAGTTGATCTTCAGTAATTTTTGGATTATGGTCTGGTTGTTCGTTCAATTCAGCTTCCTGGATAGGTTCCTAGTATGTGTATTCAGTCTGCTGGATAGGTTCCTGATCTTGCTGCTCTTCCAATCCAGCTTACTGGATAGATTCCTTCATCTTGCTATTTTGTTTTATGTGATAGTTTGGATCGGCAGCTGTCTCTAACTTTCCTGCATCACCTTCTCTTTGTTTTGGGATATCATGGTTAGATTCATTAAAATTAATATGTATAGATTCTTCGATACACATCTTTTGCACATTATATATGCGATATGCTTTACTATTTTGAGAGTATCCAATGAATATTCCTTCATATGATCTAGCATCAAACTTACCCAAATTTTCACTAGAATTAAGAATAAAACATTTAGATCCGAAAACTTTAAAATAACTTATATTAGGAAGACGATTATTTAATAATTCATATGGTGTTTTCAAAATGATTGGACGGATTAACACTCTATTTAGTACATAACATGACGTGTTTACAGCTTCGGCCCAAAATTTCTTAGGAAGTTTACTCTCTTGAATTAGGGTTCTAGCTGTTTCTTGTAATGTTCGATTCTTTCTTTCTACTACTCCATTTTGTTGAGGAGTTCTAGGTGCTGAGAACTCATGAGTAATTCCTTTTTGATTACATAATATAATGAAATCCTTTTGAAACTCAGTACCATGGTCACTTCGAATTTTTTTGAGATTAAGACTATATTTTGTTTCCAAGTTTTTAATTAACTTTTCAAATTCTTTAAATGCCTCATCTTTAGTTCTAAGAATAGTACCCATGTGTATCTAGAGAAATCATCAACTATCACAAAGGCATAAAATTTACCATTTAAACTAGCATGCCTTTCGGGTCCAAATAAATCAAGATGTAATAGTTGTAAGGGAGCAGAAGTTGATACCATATTTTTTGCTGTGAATGATGTTCTTTGTGACGCCCCCAAAATAGGTCCAATCCATCCAACATATTCTGAGTCACCAAATACATGGTACAGAAAATAACTACAACTTTATTACTACAATTGTCATGTAAAATACAATAATACATATGTTGTGAGTTTTGATAAAAATATATACCAACTGTGACTCTCATCCCAACCTTGGATAGCACGTCACAATGGCACCTTACATAAAGGTACAGTCAAAAACTGTTTTAGAAATTAAAATCTTTGGGAAATGCTCAAGAAAACCTTCGTACATGGGAGGCCATGCGTCTAGGTTATGATAGATATCATATGCCCACATAATTATCCTTGGTTGACCCAATAGACCCCAAAGAAAAATGAGAAGACTACTATCATATTCTTTCCAATGGTGAGTCTTCTCTTGACATATAACTATCTCCACTGTCTGCAATTGAAAATTATATTTCAACCATACTCCAAGATCATATAGGTAGTGCTCGTAGATATACTCAGCAAGTGGATGTGCACAACCTTGTCTTATGATAACATGAGGTTATGTCATTAGACATCTTGTATGATAGTGGCAAAACACCCTTCCAAAGTTGGGTTCACTTCACCCTATTCGGTTCACTAAAATTAAATATCAAATGACGTATACAATATGATACACTTATCTAAATTTTTCAATAAAATTATTTTCATACTATTTAGGGAGAACCTCAACAGCTATAGACCATCGTTCTATTCCCCTGTTATCCCCGCTCAACCCGGCAACACTCTTATTACCTGAAAGGAATTGTGAAGCAAAAGGGTGAGCACAACTAGCTCAGTAAAGAATATCATGACTAAAGATAATTAAATTATCAATAGCCTTCAACAGTAATAAATCAGAGATTTAGAGCATATGGTAGAAGATAAAACTTTTCAACCATAGTTGTAACGGAACGAGCAATCCATTAGAAGAGTCAAATAGACCATAAAGTTTATTATCTTCTCCATGTTAAAAGTCCACCAACAATATTTTATCCTTGTAACATCAATTAACAGTTCCAGTCCACATTCATATGAATAACTCATAATCATAATTGTGGTTCTAAATTCCTCTTCTCATCCAGGATAAATATAATTTTCATCACCTGTCTTTACCTGAAATATCAAAGATCATGGTTATACCAAATCACAGTTCCTATTCATAATCATACTAATAAATTCATCTTTGCACTACGGCCTAAAGATATTCATCAACAAGTCATCTTTGCACTACAGGCCAAAGATATTCAAAAATAGATCATCTTTGCACTACAGGCCAAAGATATTCAACAACAGATCGTCTTTGCACTATAGGCCAAAGATATTAATATCTCAAATAAATACATAATCATTTCAGAATTTATATAAACCATAATTATAATCGTGTTGATCAATTCACCTTTTGCACTTAAGCTAAAAATATTCAATTGTAAATTCAATGGTCATGATTATACCAGTTAACGATTCAACTTTGCACTATTGGCCAAAGAGAACCCATAGTCACGATCATACCAATAATCTACCCATCTTTACACTCAAGTCAAAGAGAAATTTCTTCACCAGGATTATAAAAATGTTATATATGATAATAAAAACAATATAATCAACATATATATTTAATCTCAAGAGTAAGATTCATAAATTAAAGATAATTTGATCAGAAAAAGAAACCAATTTTGTCGTGAATAGTAACTCGTGAATAGTAACTCATGAATAATAACTCATGAATAGTAACTCGTGAATAGTAACTCATGAATAGTAACCTGTATTCGTACATAGTACCGTATACGTAAATAATATCATATACGTAAATAGTGTCATATACATGAATATAGTGCCGTATACGTGAATAGTAACTCCGACATGAAAAAATAAAGTTTCACAATAATATTCATATCAATATTTACAACACCTTAATCCAAATGTTATAAATCACTTAACAATCTCATAATCTAATATTATTAATATTACAACAAAATTTTAATCATTTCTTAAATTTTTAAATAATTTATTTTAATTGTTTACACTTTATTAATTAATGCATTTAATTATCCTAAAATGCCAAACTCATAAGATTTCATCATCAATAACCAAAATCCTCATCAAAAATCTGCATATCCTCATATAGGATTCTCAAGCCATAAAATCCTATTTTTTTAATTTTCTTACTTCACATAACATATTTAATTCATTTACTCATAACTAGCAATTTTCATGAAAAATACTAAATCAGTACAAACAAATTTTATTTTCTGGGATTTAGCAAAATATAGTCATATTGAACATATATTTTTTTGGAATTTTTAAAATTTATTTAATATTTTTCACATGGTCAAAACCGCCGAATATTTAGACATTTATCATAAACTGTACTTTTGTCGAAAAATTCCGAAATTTACAGGATATAGTGATGTTATATAGATGTACTCCCAATAAAGATTTTATCAATTTTGGAGTTAACCACAAGGAGTTATAAGGGTTTACTTTTAAAATAGTCTTTTCCCATAAAATTCATAACTCTTAATCTATACATCCAAAAATTGCTATTTTTGGACACAATCTAGAAAACAAATCAAATTATCATTTTAAATTTTTCTAGATTTTTTGAGGGTCGAAAAAATTTCGAAACTGAAAAACATAATAACCCTTACAATCCCTTACCTCAAAAGAGCAGTATTTCTGAATGAAATATCGGATGTAAAGTCGAAGAAAATTTGCACTGAATAACAACTCTCAAAGTATCTAAATACTCAAAAAAATACGCTCAATAATATAGAGAGAGAAAACTTATGTTTTTGGTGTGATTTTCAATTCTAACTTAAGCACCTATTTATAGAAAAATGCTTGAGCGCCAAAGCAGATTAAATAATAAACTAATATTATAATTTTTTCTTTTCTCCTACGCAGCCATCCTTGAAAAATCATCAGCCACCACAGTGGGGCCCACCCAAAATCAGCACATATTTTCTACACCAACCAAAAGTGGGTCCCACCCAATTTTAATAAATATTATTTTATTTTTTGAAATTTTAGTAATTCATAATAAATATCTATTTTATCAGAAAAATAAGAATTTTATATCCATTCCACACAAAATCGAATTTTCTACAACTTTGTAGCTTTAAGTTTTTCTAAATTCTAGACAAAAAATATCCAAAATCCACAAACGGATGATTTTTAACACCTTTTAAAATTCATAACAAATCATGCGTTAATTTTTAACTGTTCAAAATTTGTGGACATATACTCAACTTATATATGTATAACATATCCAAAAATCACAACGATCCAACGGTCGGATTAAAATTATAACTCACGAAATAGAACTTTAAGAACATTGATTTGATTTTTAATACTTCCATTCTGACAAAATACTGATAAAGCACCTCAACATTAATTCCTTCATTTATAACCACATAAATAAATTCATCATTTATATTCACATCAAATAAATATTTCCTTATCATATAAATCAATAATTAATTATTCACAAATAATATTATAGAATCACAATAATGACAACCAGGCCGTTCCCAGGAAAGAGGGGCTTTCCGATAAGGATTTCTCCTTACTGGCGCGCAATTAGGTGACCAAACCTCTCCTTGACAGAATTTTTTAGACAATGTCAATAATGTTATCTAATAATATTATTCAAATAATATGAATTGTTGATATGATAATGGGAAATACTGTGCAGTGATAATTATTGAAACAACAATAATATAAAATATCAACGCAGCAATTATTGAATCAATAAAATAAAATATTGAACAGTAATTATTGTAACAATTATTGAGTAGAGCCTTCTTACGTAAGAATCAATAATTCAAAAATACTGTGCAATATCATGTGCTACTGTGCAACCACGTGTATTACTGTATTTTAACCACCAGGTATTTCAACAGTGTTAACGATAACAACTACGTCGTTATTTATGAAAACTCAAACTTGTCATTTTTTTCATCCTACAGTTATTCTGTTATGGGGCCCACAAATGGCTGCGCCGTCGTACGAATATTCCCCAACAGCAAGGATATTCCACGATCAAACGAATATTCTCCGACAACAATGAGTATTTTATAGCCACTTGCTTATTTTGAAAAAAATTCATATATCACCCTTAACTTTAACTTTTTATCAATTTAACCATTTACTAAATAAAAAAATTGAATACTTTTATTTCATAAAATTCGGGGTCTTACATTCTTACTTATTTTCCAAGTTGACATGGCTCACAGATACCTTTCTACATGTCCCATTCTTCTGTGCCATAGGTTTGCTTCATCTTGAACTGTTGCCAGACATAACTCTTCCTCTTGTTGCTCAAAATCAAGAGTATATATATTCCCTTCTCTTTGGGCAACTAAAATAGCATCGTTAGTACCATGTGAAATTGTACATTTGTTTCTTTCAAAATTCACTTGATGTCCATTATCTATTAATTGACTCACACTGATTAGATTGAATTCTAAGCCATTTACTAGATGACCATTATTAATATTAACCTTACCATTTTCGATTTTATATTTGCTGATTATTTCACATGACCGATTATCACCAAACGTGACAGTTCCATGTTTCTTTTTGATATTTAGTTTCACAAACTTGGATTTGTCACCCGTCATGTAGCGTGAACATCCACTGTCAAGAATTCACTTTTCAGAAGATACTTTGGCTTTGAAAAATACCTGTTTAAGAAAGATACAATTTATCTTTTTGGTACCCATATCTTTTTGGGTCCACTTGTGTTAGTTGAAATCAAATCACTTTTTTTTACCCATACTGTAATAACCCAATATTTTCAATAAGAAATTTTGCGAATAATATATATATATATATAAGGGTGGAAATATGTGCAAGGTAAAGTATATGTATATATCTGATAAATAAAATTATTTATTAGATGTAACTAATTTTTTTTTTAAACTATTGATCATTATAGATGATATTCTTATAATAAATTAATTTTGTAATAAAATATTTATTACTAGCTGGGTCCCGTGCCTCCGGCACTGTATGGACAGTGAGATTTATCTCAAACTTAGAACAACCTAGATGATTTATTAAGTGAGCGGAAAATTCAAAATCATTATTAGATAGATAGATGTATTTTATTAGATAGATGTATGGACGGTGGGATTTATCTCAAATTTTGGACGGTCCAGATGATTTATTGAGTGAGCGAGAAATTCAAAATCATTTGTATTTTATTAGATAGATTTAATTTTCATGAGAATATAATTATTGTATATATGACACTACAAAAAATTGGGCTTCAACAACAACCGATTTTCATTGCTAAAGGTGTCAAATTTCGTTGTTAAAAGTTTTTTGACAACGACTTTACTGTCGTTGCGTCTTTCGTTACAAAATGAGCGTTTTTAATTATTCCACAACGAACGTATTTTTTTCGTTGCCAAAAGTAATACATTTTGCAATAAAATTTGACTTTCATACAGATACATCGATCCTTTAGCAACAAAATATATTGTTGTAGAATAATTAAAATTTCTTTGCTAAAAAGTCCATTTCGTTGCAAAAGCCTGCTAATTGACAACGAAATAAACTCTTTTTTTTGCAACGACCATGCATTTTCGTTGTAATTGACATCATTTTGTAACGACATTTTTCGTTGGAGTAAATTATGAAAATTGTTGCTTAAGCTTGCTTTCGTTGCGAAATGTAAACTTTTTAGCAACGATTTTCGTTGCTGATTATATTATTTGACAACGACATTATGCTGAATTAGCAACGAAAATATTTGTTACTGGTTATTTTTCAATAGCAACGAAAGTTGTCGATTAGCAATGACAGCATATGTTGTCGTTTCTTTATATGTGCAACGAAAGTTAATATGATTTGCAACCATAAAAAATGTTACATTTTATTTTAGTATTAGTAACAATATCCTCTCCGTTGTTATTAAGTTATTTTTTCGTTGCCAAATATAAAGTTTTTAATGTCATTAACAACGAAAATTTGTTGCTAAATGTATAAAAAAAATTTGCTATATTAAAACTTGTTCAATGCTTTGGTAACGAATTATATTATTGTCAAATCAAAATTTGACATTCTTTTTGTGTACCTGACTGGCTCAATATCCCCATAGCAAATAATGGCAAAAATACAAAAAACTAATATATTATTAACTTAATAAAATTATCCACTACATAATCATTCATTATCTTTACAATTAACCATCTAAAGCTACCACACTTCTTCAATCAAAGTATATATCTACATATACAGAGAGAGTACACTTCATAATTTTGTCCCTTGTCTTTCGTAAGTGTAGCACGAAAATTTGATACCCAGTATTGTAAGGCAGGTCGTAGAAGCAGTCTTCCTGCACATATTTAAAAATAATAGCAAGTCAAAAAAATGCATGTGTTCAACAATTGGGTATAGGAACATGGGGGATGGGGATATTGAATTATATTGTCAAAACAGTAAGGTGCAAATTCATCATTTATTCTTGCTAAAAATATTTCCAACACGTCTTGGTGTGGAGGGAATAGTTTCTACTGTTCTCTCCCCATTTTTAGTTGGAACACTCAACCAAAACCATGCTATCTCTATCCCAAAAAAAAAAAATTAATCCACATTATCAGCTCTACTTGACTCATTATTTCATTGACTTTTTAAACTCTTCTTATAAAAACAGAACATACATAAAATAATAAATAACTAGGTCACAATTTACCCGTGCTACTATAAGAAAGAAGGATAAATATTTCTTGCTCTCTTTTTTGCAGGTATAAAGGATAAGGAAATGGTGACAAACCTCCAATAACAAGACCTTCTACTCTCTGCATGGCCCCAATACGTAAAGACCAATCTTTGTCTGGAACTAGAATGGAAGCAATCTTCTCGAATTCCCTTATTAGCTCCTTCTCGTAGTACACTTTAATCAGTTCAACAGGCTTTTCTGTTACATCACTGTCTCCTGCAGGATGCCAACAACAAAGCAAAGTTAACACCAAGAATAGCCGACTAATACAGCACCATGTGTTGCAAAAAGCATACAGATCACTTCTGGTATCACGCGTCGTTCAATTGTGGTAATTAAACATATATGCTAATATCAGAAGAACCAATCCATATATACCTGCAAAGAGAGACACTTCGCGGGTGGAACTCTTTGCCTTTGGGCTGCTTCTTTTAGGATTAAGGTTTGTAAGCTTAACGTCGCCAGCAGTATAAGTACTAACAAGTCCATCCGAAGGGCGATGTTTTGGTTCAATCCTCTCTATCATAACATTAATGGGTCTATCAAAACATGCATCTGCAGGTATGTGTATTGATAGACAGATATGAAAAAGGGTAATAATTTTCTTTAATAATAACCACTCTTACACAATCGCAACGACTACTCCACTTGTTTAGGAGGAGGAGACATCAACATAAAGATTCGGAAAAGACATCAACATAATAATTGAAAAATATAGGAGGAAACCCAATATATTAAAACCAATAGGAAAATAGTATTTCTAGTACATTGACAGTACAATATTTGACAAAAAGGAAGTAACCCTCCCAAATCAGTCACAGACAGACATATTTCAACTTGATAAACAGGATAGGACTAGCTTTTGGTTCATTAACTAATTGAGTACTCTGCTTCTTATTTTTCTTATAGTTTCAGTAATAAAAATAAATTTTAGCAAACCATCAAAGTTTCAATTAAAGTTTTAGCTAAAAACCCAAAGGTCATCAGAATGGGGGGTTTGTAGTTTTCTTACTGAGCATACGATCACAACCATTTCCGTATCACTTGGGTTTATTTCAATAAGAAGTAGAAAAACACTACAGTTGTTTGGTCCTGGTACTCCTTCACAGTTGATGTCTAGAGATTACAACATGCAATACAGGAATACATGTATAGCAACATCACCTCTATGGTCCAAATAGAAGACTTGAATATAAATTTGGCAATGCACTTAATTACCCATAAAATGTGCCATAGTGAGCCAAAAATTTAAGAGGAATTAGCCACCTTTCTGCCTTCCTTTTGTAAATCATATGCTCTCATTGAAGGCCAAATTTTTTAATAATTCTGGGACAATGATTTCCTAGCTCATTTATGCACATTACAAAACTACAACGAAGATCAGTTGCAATTTGAGTAACTCAATTTGTTAAGGGGGAGAATTTCTCAAATAAAGAATAGTGTTTAAGGGACATGTTATGTAGAGTGTAGACTGCAAACCCAGAAGAAAGGGAAATAACACGCATGAAAAAACATATACAACATGTACTAAAAAAAATCAATGGACACAAGATCAAGCAAAAACCAAACAAAGATTACACATGAGATATGTACCGATAAGAAATCAGATCCACCACTTGAAAATTTCCCAGCTTCCCTCTTATATTACTAGCTCCTTGCACGAGAGAATTAAGTTTGGGAGAAATATTTTATGATGTAAATATGTGTGTATATGAATTTCTACATGCTAATAGTAGATAATAACATGTTAGGTCTAAGGCAACAAACTACTGTGCTACAATTCAAGCTCAAATTCAGTAGCATTGATCGCAAACTTGGGTCTAAAGCATACATCAAACATTTTCCATCAATCAGAAGAGCTAATTTTGGTCTAGAGTGGTATCCATGTTGTCATTAAAAAAAATAAGAAACAAAATCAACAAATAAGTATATAACACAGACCCTAAAATACAATCAATAAATAACCATCTAACACACTAACCCAGATTATATTAGGCTAAAAACATGAATAAAATATAACCAATCAACCCCACTCACCCCCACTTCCACTTACCCATACTTTTTAACAAACTCAAAGCCACACCAAACCATTTTAAAATTTGTTTAATAAACTCATTTCAAAAAAATCTATTAGCATTATATGCAGTAACCATTTTAAACTGTCACAAATTAAAAATCCATCTAAGTCATATAGTTGAGTAGGAGTTGGATCATAAAGAACAAGAAATACAATCAACAAATAACCAACAAACACACTAACCCAAATTATATTAAGCCAAAAGCATGAATAAAATATAAGAAATCAATCCCCACTTACCCATACTTTTTTAACAAAATCAAAGCCTCATCAAGCCATTTTATACTTTGTTTAATAAACCCATTTCAAAAAATCTATCACCATTATATGCAGACTCCAGATGTTGTATGAAGGTAGTGTTTGGCCTCATCGTGGAATTTTTTCAGATCATTTTTAACTGCATATCTGATAAAACGTGCAATCTCCACTTGGTCACCTTGATAGTATAAAGTGTACAGGTAAACAGATAATCTGAACCCTAAAAAATTGATTCTACATGAAAACAAACTACTTTATCTAAAGTCCTGCTTACTTTGCTCTCAATTTTTCTGATCGCGTCAGTTTTTGAACTGATTATAAATTGTTTCATGTCATTATTAATCAACTTGCATGCTGAAACAAATAGAACACAGATACAAGATTTAAGAATTTGCAGAAATTATCACGAGTAAAGAAGTTTTAGCAAAGGAAGCACTAGATTACATGTAAACTAACCATAAGCTATATTTATTGTTGTTTCCATCTTGTCCCCAGTTAGCACCCAAATCTTGATTCCAGCCTTAGAAAGAGTTTCTATACAAGAAGGTACTCCTTCTTGAAGCTTGTCTTCTATTGCAGAGCATCCAATCAAAATGAGATTTTTTTAAATAATTTCCCCCACCTACATAAGTTTACCATGTTTTAAAGCTACTAACCAGAAAAACGACACTACAACCAGTTATTTCAAAAGGTGAATTGGTAAAGAAGCTTTCTTTCCTAGAATATCTGTTATACTACATAACAAATTAATAATACTACGAAGTCTATCAACCTTCCAGATCTAAATAGGCAGCAGTCTACATGTCAAATATTCAAAAACAAGTACTTGTTAAAAACTTAAAATAACAATTGAGGAACAAGAACTCACAATTTAAGGAACAAGCACTCACAATTTGAAGAACAAGAACTCACAATCTGGGTTAGGGCAGAAACATATTCTGACTTCTGAGGGAGGACCGGATGAGACTTGAGAGATCGAGGTGAGAGATGTCAGATGAGGGATCGAGAGTTCGAGATAAAGGGCCGATGAAGAATTGAAGATGTCAGATCGGATGAGAGATCGAGACTCGAGAGTTCGAGATTGACTGATGATGACCGTTGACCAATGAAGGGTCGAAGGGGATGAGGCGATGCGCCGATGGCTGTCAGCGGATGAGAGATTGAGACTTGAGTCGAGATCTCTGGGTTTGGGGCTCTAGGGCTTTGGGGCTGAGTGATTGACAGCTGAGTAACTCTGATACTCATATTATTATTTTAAGAGGTAAAATTCACATGACCACCTGAAGTTTAACCGGTTTTCCACTTAACTATCTATAGTCAGTAAAACTATATTTAGACATCCGACCTTTCGAGTTAAAATGAAAACATCACATTTTTCATCCATTTTAACCGCGCGTGTATGTCAGATGCTAAAAAACGCGTGGAAGAGACTGTAATAGTAAAAAAACACTCTTGAATGTCTAAAATACCCCTCCCCTATTTCACATTCCCCTCCACTTATTCTCCCTTCAAACCCACCGCCACCAACAAACCCTTAATTCCTTCCCCATCCCTAGAACTTCTTACACTAATCAGCTCACTAATGTCATCATCCCCATGTTTAACTTCATCACTGACCTTAACCCTAACTTCAATCTCGATCCCTCGAAGGGAGCAAATTCTCCTTCAATTCCTCGATCCGAAAACTAGTCTCGTTGGAAATTGGGGGAATTTCGACCGATCGAGTCGTGCGATAGATTGAGGACCATTTCATCCTTGTTGTGCTGGTGAAGGAGTTCTTCTTTGTGCTGTTCGGAGTCTAAAGCCTAAGCGCCTGCTTTAGCCCATACCCCACTCGTCACAGTTGCCGCCATGTTTGCCCTGTAAAAATTTCTCTCTCTAAAAAACTTTGTGTTTAGTCTCTGTAGAAGATAGCGCGGAGCAGAGAAGGAAGATAGATAGGGGAAGATATTGAAATTTGCAGAGAGAAACCGAAGCGTGAGTCTTACTTTCCCATCTCCGTCTCCGTAAAGTGAGCTCACCGTAGCATTTTTGGCCACAAGGTTTGATGGCTCCAAGCTTATCAGCCTATCCATCTTAATTTAATTTTCTATATAGCTTCTACGATTGGAAAGTAGTAGTAGTAGCAGTAGTAGTATGTTTTTTCTTGGTGGGAATTGAAGGAAATGGAAAACCCATGAAGAGAATTAACAAGGAAATGGGCACAAATACTCTGTTTTGGGCTATTCAATTGGTATTAGATTTTACATTCCAAGCTTAATCAATTGTTATTGCTATGCTCCTGATAATTTTGATTTTAATATATTCCCTGAAATTGAGTTAACCTCGAGATTTCGTCTCTTTTTTAGACTCTGATTTCAATTTCTTCAGTTTTGGATTTCAACTTGTTGAATGATTTCAATTTCTCTGTTTTAGTCAATGGTTATATTCTTCGATTACAAATATATCATGTTTCTATTATATATTATATAGAAGTTCAAATCTCCATGGAAATTGCTGTAATTGTTTTCCAAGTTTCCCCCAATTCAATTGTTAACTGTATTTTTCTTATGGTATGCTTGAATTGAATTTGGAATGGAGGAGATGAGAGAGCCTATTTTTCTTTCTTTTCTTTGGGTCGAATGAAAGGGAGCACCGGAGCAGGGGCTCTGTTTGTGAAATTGGAGGGTAAATAAGTCATTAGCCAACTCACAGTTAATTTAGATAGAAAAAGTGACGTTTTCACTTCAACTCAAAAATTCGGGTGTTTAAATGTAGCTTTATTGACTACAGGTGGTTAAGTGGGGCAGAGTGTTAGGGCAAAAGGGGGTCGGATATGGCTATTGGCTAAAAATCAGAAATACATCCAACGCCACTTTAAAAAATATTTTTTTTAAAAAACGAATTAAAAAATTATCTTAATTTTTTTAAAAATGATTTTATTTTTTTTAAAGAAATTTGAATAAAAATAAAAATATGATACAATGCCAAACTAACTGGCATTGTAACTTTTTTTTAAAATTTTTGTATAAAGCAAATTTGTAAAAAAGAATAGTAAGATGTAACATGACTTTAACTGACGTTGGAATATCTCTTTTTTTTTAATGTCTTTGATCTCTTGTACTTGTTTACAAACATCAATATTTTTTATGTTTATTCTCTGTCATTGGCGTTGGAAATGAAGGAGTATATAAGACTTCAGCTATAAAAAATAAAAATAAAAATTTTAACGCCAATTAAAGTGACATTGCATCTTACTCTTCTATTTTACAAATTTATTTTTTTTAAATAAATAAATAAAATATGGCATGCTGGGAGGCTTCACAAATATTATCAGTAGGTCAAAGTAAACTTTGTAATTCCTTCTCAAAATTTATCAAAAATATGGTTGCTATGTTTTGCAAATCTATTGTGTTCTTAGCTTATGATTATATGTTTAGCCTTTGTGTGAACTTTGGTGTTATCGGAGGTTCGGTGGAGTGTGTTCAGCCTTTGGACGAATAATTATTTTATGTTCGGTGATGCGTTCAACCTTCGTGCGAACGCTTGTTTAGCCTATGAGCGAACATTTATTTAATGGAGTTCGATGATGCATTCAGCCTTTGTATGAACGTTTGTTCAGCCTATGGGTGAACATTTATTTAATGGAGTTCGGTGATGCATTCAGCCTTCGTGCGAACGTTTGTTCAGCCTATGGGTGAACATTTATTTAATGGTGTTTTGAATGGTTAATGTTTATCAATATATTGTTTAGGTATTCAGTTCCGTTGATTCACTTTATACAGGTGTATGGATCTTCGAATGAATCTCTTAGTAATTCTGTATAAGTGTTTTTGTTGAATGGATTCATTATCTTTTATGAAAATTTATGTAAATCCTTTCGGAAAAATCGATGTGTTCATTCATAAATATAAGTTACTTAGTGCATTGGGAATTTCCATAGGAAATTTAAAAAGATAGTTATGCTAGAGGAGGATTATCTTCGGGATCATCGTTTGAATCGTCTTCATCTTCGGAGGAGTCAAGGAGAGAAGGGTTCAATGCGACGGCAGAAAGCTTAGCTTTTCCTTTGTCTTGGCAAGCTTCGTACCCTTTGTTAAATATCTGTGCTATTTCCTCGACCAGCTCAAGAGATATTCATGGACTATCCGACGCTTTAACTCGTTGGTCAGGATGGTTCCTGATGCTTTATACTCTAAAAATTGCTTCTCTAGAGTGGTACACATTTGATGGGATTTCTCTACCTGGTTTTTTAAGTAGGTATTCTGGTGGATAAGTTCTAGATTGTCTTGTTTCAGCTTTTCATTTTCTGCACGGTTGGCTTCGGATTCCTTGAGAATAGTTTTGTATTGGGTTTCTTTTGAGACAGCCTCCTCCTTCAGAGTAGTAACTTCATTCTAAAGGTAAGCATTAATGAGGGTAATTACAGCACGTTACTTCTTTTCTTAGGTAAGGGAGGCCTTTAGCAGTTCATTATCTTGTGTGAGTCGGATCTCTTCGGTCTCAAGTTCTTTTAATCGACTGATAACTCGGCCCCAAACAGCATCAGCCTGAGGTATGAAGGGTGAGATTAAAGGTGAATGAGAAATATTGAAATATAATTATGGGAATAAGAATAAATGATAGTACGGTTAAGCTTACCCTACCCTGATACATGATACCCGCCAAAATGAGGTCGGTGGTGGAGATATCTTTGAACCTCTCTTCAGCGACCGGAAGGACGAAGTTGGTGAAAGCTTTAAGAGGATATTCGTTAAGGTTCTCCGTGAAAAATGAAGGAGAAGATGGGATATTTTTGGTTCGATTACGTGTGAGGTGTTTTGGAGAGGAAGGAGGAGGAGATTGTTCAGAAAAAGTTGATGTGTTGGCCTTTTTATTGGAGGGATCAGGAATATCATCTTCTAGCAAAAAAAAATTGGCTTTAGTTGGTGGTCGTGTGATCGGATCCAATGGGTGCACGTTTGGGGGAATTGGTTGAAGTTTTAGCCGAAGGGACTCTAAGAGCTTCGGTGATAAGTGGGATAATTTTGATGCGTTTCTTCTTGATCCGAAGTATTTTTGTCCTTTCTTCGACCGGCATGTCAAGAAGACTCTCTGTGGCAGTTGGGAGTTCGGTCTGTTTCAGTTGAGATGCCTTCTTAACCGCTCTTTTTTTTTATTCGAGTAGAGGGTGTTGGATCGGCAAAAGTAGTCTCAGCTGGGATGGACTCAGAAGTTGGAGGATCGGTAAGTTTCTCAGAAGGTTTGCTAGTTAGGAAATCTTCCAGATCTCTTCGGTCGATTGTTGTAGAATTAATGAGCGAAACTACGAGGTTAGCATTTAAGAAAAGATAATGGATGTTGTTAGATCCCAGAGGGCACAATAGATCTAGAAGGGTGGGGGGTTGAATAGATCCATTTCATTTTAAATGTTTTTCTGGTTTATGATGTATTATTCATATTAGATTATATGACAAACATAGAATCTTTTCAAGCACAGCGGAATAAGTAAAAGATTCCCCTCCTTCATTGATATATTCATAATCATACAAACCTTGTTCGCTAAGTTAGTTTAGTTGTAAGCAGTTAAAATATACATAGCAGTTATAGACATAATGTAAATGACATAATGTAAAAGACACAAGGGGTTTTAAGTGGTTCAGAGACTCAAGCTCCTAATCCACTCTTCTGCTTTCAACTAGCAGGATTTCCACTAAGGAAGGGCAGCACCCTGAATCATTAAGATTCCTTCAAAGCCAGCAGCCTTGGAACTTCAGTTCACTAAGAACTCTTCAAGGCCAGCAGCCTTGGGACTTCTCTAGTTTCCTAGGAACTCTTCAAGCCCAGCAGGCTTGGAACTTCGTTTAGTCCCTCTGGACAAGGACCCTTTGGCCCTGCTTTGTTTTAGTCCTTACGGACAAGGACCCCTCAGGCCCTGGCTTCTTTGAGTTGTTGTTGTTGTTGTTGGAGTTGGTGCTGAGCTGCTAAGATGTCTTCATGCTCTGAACATCTTCTATCTTTAGCAGCTTCGGCTTGATCATCCTTGAAGAGCAGTTGAGTGTTGCATGATGCTCAGCTTCTTAGGTTGCTCAACTACTCAGGATGACCCCTTGATGAACTGCCTTGAAGATCATTCTCCTTGGTACTTGATGGCTGCAAATGAGAGGCTTCTAGGATGGCTATAAGCTCTTCTGCAAGGTACATAGAAGCTTTCTCAAGCTTGACACCAAGATGGCTTTTGTGATCTCCCTTCTTGCTACTCGATGCCTTCCCATGATGGACTTGCTAAGATGACCGTAAGCTCTTCTCTATTGTACTTAGAGTCTTCCCATGATGGACATCCAGATGGCATGATGCTCTTCTTTCTCTCGGCAGTTCAGAACACTCTTCATGTAGTAGAACTCTCACTTCTACATAGTAGAACTCACACTTCTACTTCTTGCTTGATCTGACTTTTGAGTGTTCTTGGTGGATCGTAGAGTGAGTCTCTGGACTCATTATTCGATCAATCCACCTTCTCTCCTAAACTCAACTTCTTCAGCTACTTTTGATCTTTGAAGCTCTTCTTCATTTATACATCTTCCCAATCCTTCCGTTGGAAAGTAGCCATTGGAAGCTATTCAAATGTCTTCACAGATCTCAAATTGCTTGATGTAGACTGCTTGATGTGACATGACATACTTTTTCTGACTCTGCAGTCTACTTTTTCACCTACCCTGTCAGATGTATCACTTTACTGTCCTGGGCAGGTCAAAGACTTTATTTCTTCTGATTTCTTGATCAGAGGTTGTCCTTTTGCATCGATGCTCTCAATAAGCACTTGTCCAAATTACCCTTCAGATTGAACAGTTGCCAATGCCTCAATCTTCAAGTATCCGAGCTCTACGATTCTGATGCACATCTTCAGGGACCTGATCGTAGTGTCTTGTTGACTGGTGGAGACAACACTACGATCTAGAAGAGTGTTGATTTGATCTTCTATGTAGAACACCTCTTCCTTGTATTGTGCAGTGCTTCAATACTTCTGTTTGCTTTGACTGTTCTCAAATACTGATGGCCTAATTCCTTGCTCAGGTTCACTTTCCATCAGTTCTTTCTTTGTCTGACAAACACTACGATCCTGGTTGCTTCCAAGATCGTTGTCTTCTATTTTCTTGATAGCAACTGCATTAGCTGACTTTTCCTTAGTCAACTGCTGAAGTCTTCTTTGAAATCTTCTTGTGGAAGACTTCATCACGAACGGCCTTTCAACTCAATCTTGATGCTGATTGGTTTGGTGCTTACTTCTTCTGCTAGCCTGCATGCCATTCGTTGAGTGCTCTCTGGTTCCCTTCTGTGGATTACATCTTTTGCAGTGCCAACCAGAGGCTTCGTACCTTTGGATATTCTGGGAGTTCTCATTCGTAGAGAACCGTATCTGCTCTACGATTCTGACTTAGCATTGTGAGCATTACTGTTGGAGTCGTAGTTCTGCACTCTACGATTCAGCTTTGGCTGTGCAGACACTACGATCCTGAAGATCACACTATGATCTTTGACTCTGCATATTACGATCGTAGAGTTAGCTTGGTGATCGTTGAGTCTACTCTACGATCGCTGACTTGAGCTTGTTGTCTTCATCTGATCTTGCCCGACTACGATCTCTGCATTTGTTCAGTGGACTCTACGATCGCAGAGTGTGGTCTACGATCCTTGTCTTTGACTGGCATCGCTAGACTCTACGACTCTGAGCGTACAGTGCATTTCATACTTAGCTTTGGCAGATTGTCGTTCGGCTTATAGGCAGGCTGTCTCTACGATTCAGAACATGACTTCCTCAGTACTCTACGATCTTGAGGAGGCTCTTCTCGATACACTACGATCCTTCTTCGTTTCCCCTGGAAGTCTACGAACTCTGAGGTCTCACTATCTTGCATACTCCTATTCTGCCTTGATAGCTCCTATCGAGTTGACTCTGACTCTCCTGGCAGACTACGACTTCTGGTGCAGTGCTCGACGATCAGACAAGCCTGTCTATTACATCATAAGATCAACCTAACAAGATTGATCTTTCTATATTTATAGTCCTTGTACATCATTTTTTTTAAGGACTTTACAAAGCCGTTTTGCTTGTGTAGGATCAACCTAACATGTTTGATCAATTCATTCTAAGTCCTTGTACATATATTTCTATTATCTATCAAAGGACTTAACAACTTTTCTTCATGCAAACATACTTGCATATTCATTCATATATATATCATAATCAAATCATATATAAATAGGAATATCATTCACATGTTTATTCCTGACAATCTCCCCCTATTTGATTATGACAAAAATAATAAGTGCATATGCATGTTATGAATGAATCTTAGATACAGTGAGCAGCTGTATTTCTAAACAGTTAATCATGAATGTCATTTGTATTAATATGACAATTATATATTCAGACATTCTAAATCCTGGATCCAGAACACACTATCAGACTAGAGATATACCTCCTTGGCTCCATGTATAGTTCCAGGATGCTTGTTGATCAGCTACTCATCTGCTGCTGCTTCTTGCTCCCCCTCTGATGGTGGCCTTCTATCTTTGCTTGATTCCCCTTCATCACTTTTCTGATCTGGCTCCTCTTCAGCTTCTGTGAACTTGGTATCATCATCTTCAGGCTCCCCCTCAGATGATGATTCTCTATCTGCTGCTGCTTTCTTCTTTGTTGACTTTTTCTCCCTTAACCCTCTGCTCTTCTTTTGGTGCCTCTTGCTCCTCTTCTTTCTTCGCCTCTCTTTCTCCCCCTTTTTGTCATCAATCATTTGGGAGAGCTGCTCCATGTTGGACATAAGCTGCTCCATTAGGTAGGAGGAGTTTGCAACTTCAAACTTTAGCTCTTGCTGTCCGAGTTCAAGTTGCACAGAGAAGGACTGTTTCAGATCGTCAATCTTGTCAGAGAGGGCTTCGATCTGCTTTGCATTTGCCTTCTAGGCTTGTAGAGCTTCTGCCTTCTGATCTTGGATGGCCTTCTGATAGATGTTATCTCTCTCTTGGAGTTTGAGAGATACATCAGCCAAGATAGCTTGAAGCTTGTGCTTGAAAGAATCATCTCCTGCTCCTGTCTGCTTCTGTGTTTCTTCAGTGAGCATAGATATCTTCTTGGTTAAATCATCAGAGCTCTTCTGTAGTTCCTGCTCCAAAGTAGTTTGATCATTTTGATTGGCAGCTTCAGGTGGAGTAATGGATTGGACTTTACGATTGTCATCTTTGGACAAATTTTCAAAGGTGTGGATAATCTGAACAATAGTGGAGTACCAATTGCTTGTGGAGGATGACGGAGTGTTTGTTAGCAGTGCTTGATCAAAAGGAGACTCTTGAGATTGGATTTGAACATCATAAGCAGTAGAGTGATCAGACTCTACATCAACTTCTTGGACATAGTTCTTCTTCCTTCAGAGTCCACTCTATGATCGTAGGGGATGTGGAGATTCCCAGCATGTCCATAGATCTTGAAGTGGGGCTGGTTTGTGATCATCTTGGTGGCAAACTTCTTTACTCTTGGAAAGTTCTGAGCCACCAGCTCCATGCTTGGAAACTGCTTATAACACTAACTGAAGTAGCTTCCATCTTTTTCAGTAATGGCCTTTAGTCATGGCATCCACTGGAAGAACCATCTCATTAGCAGATCATCAGGGTTGTATAGAATGGTTGTGCAGTCCATTTCCATGTTGTTCCAGTTCTTGACCAAGTCAAAAGAGGTCATTCTTACTATTCTGATCTGTTCACCTCCATGGTTTACCCATCTTTCAGGAGGAGTCTTTGATGGTTCATTGGAAACTTCTACTACTATTCTCCTGATAAATCTTGCAGGTGAGAGAACAGGGTGGAGTTCTGAATTTCCTGATTCCTGATCTTCAGAGTTGGAATCATTTTCAGCTTCTTTCTTCTCAGAGCCGGAGCCATTTAGATCAGCTTCAACAGAGGGATCATTTTCATGTTGCATTTCGTGTTCAGACTCTTCTTGATTATCTCCAACAGAGAGTCCTTGCTGACTTTCATTTTCTAAACTTTCTTCAACAAGACTTTCCTTAGATACTTCTTCTTCACTGTTGGCTTTTTCTTCAGCATCTTCTCCTGAGGATACAGATTCATCATCACTTAATTCAATGATGGCATTTGATTGGCCACTGTTCCTTTTGGAGGCAAACTGGGCTTGCAGTCTGTAGCTCTTTCTTCTTTGTGGAGGTTCAACTATCGGAGACACAAATTTTTCTTCTTCCTCAGTCTCAGACTCCACTTCCTTATCCGATAAACTTCTTTGAATATCAGCACTGGCAGGGGCAGAATCTTCTTCTTTGTCCTCATCATTTTCTGAGTCATTATGAAAGCTCTCTTGGATTGAGGGGACATGTCCTTCTTCTTCTTCTTGGATAGCATTTTCTGACCCATTTTCTGGGCTGGTTGGGACAGTTGTATTTGGGGATGCACTTTGATCAGAAATTTCTTTTTCTTCATCAGAGTTGCTTCTCTGAGCATTGGCCATGGGACTAGAGCACCTTTCCTCATCAGCAGATGTATTGATTTGAGAAGCTAAGGCTGGCTTGTCCTCCACCTTAGCTTTCTTGCAGGCTGGCCCTTAAAGCAACCTGCTGCTTCTTCTTTTTGTGGTCTCATGCAGTTTAGGCCTTTTCTTCTTTACTCTTGATCAAGGAGGAGACTCTCCTTGGTGGGGCCTGGGCTTTCTTCACATCACCAGCTCTTTTCACCACTTTTGATTTCTTCTTAGCTGGTGTGATTTCAGCTGCTTCAGAGTCACTGGACTCAGAGCTCTCCGCCTTTACTGTCTTCCTCTTCTTTGCAGAGGCTCTACTACTGCTCCCAGCTGTCAGTCTTTTGTTCTCCTTAGGGTTCTTCTTCCAGTTTTCAAATAGTTGAGGAGACATCACCTTGTGCACATTCAGGGCTTCTCCCTCATCATCCTTGATCTTTCCCCCTAGCTTTTTCTTCAGTATGATACTTAACAGCCTTCCATGATATACCTTGGTCAGGGGCTTTTTCTCAGTTTTCTCTACTCATTTGGAGATCTGATCTATCAAGATAGATCCAAAGTCGATTTGTTTCTTCAAAACTATTGCAGACATGATTTTCAACTGCTGGTCGATTACTGTGTCATGTGCAGTGTTCTTACATAGTATGCATTTTCCAACTATTTCAGCGAGGAACTCATATTGCTCAGGGAACTCCTTCTTCTTCATGTCCTTGAAACTAGGGTTTCTTTGATACCCCATAATTTCCTTAGCTAATTCAATATTGACATCATCAAGGTTCTTTAGGCCTTGGTTAGAAAATCCTAGGCATTGGTTTAGGTCAGAAGATTTTAACTTGAGAGACTGACCTTTAACCTTGGTGGTAAGGGTTTCCGAATTTATAGAGACGTTTGAGTAGAACTCTTTAACCAGGTTGCAGTAGACTCGAGTATCTGCTTCAAGGCATTCGGAAAATCCAGCCTTCTTTACAAGCTCGATAATATCTCTGAACTTCTTTTCAGATTTATTAAAAAATTTGGTCCCAAGCTGAATACCAGTGATCACTTGCCAGTTTTCCATTTTGAGTAGTTTGAAGAATGTGGGTATTAAGTATAAGAAGGTTTATGCGAGATGACTGTCTTGTTGGCAAGGCTCTGGAGGTTAACTGATTTGCTCTTGAAAAGCTTTCTAGGGTTTTGAAAATGGGAGGGAGAAAGGTTCGATATCTTCTGGTAACTGTCTGTAGATTTGAACTAGTCTTTATGGCAGTTCCTTCTAACTCTGCATACTCAGTGATGTGTCAATTGTCCATTGGTTGCACGTTGCCCAGTAATGAGCTGTAACTTCCCACAACTTTTCAGTTATCAGAGGAGTGAACGTTTAATTGACGTGGCTTTGACCGTTGACCTTTTGATTCGTAGAATAATATGATGAGATAGCTATAGACTCTACGATTTCATTTGTTTACTCAACGATCAATTTCTGAGAGATGCTGCATTGGATGGCTTCGTTTTTCCTCCTTACTTCGATGCAGCATAGCTCAATCACTGATGTATTCGAACTTATCTCCTCAACTTGAATGGCTTAGCAGATGTCTCATTCTCCATACTCCTTGAACTGGAATACACTTTGGTAGGACTACGATCGTTGAGTTATCTTCTTCTGTCGCTGAGGTTGCACTACGATCGTTTAGACAGTATTACGATTATTGAGTTTGTACTACAATCGTTTAGACCTCTTCAAGTTCAACTCTACGATCGTTGACTGACTTGGTTCTTTTGAGATGAACTAGATCAAGCATTCCTTCTGGGATAAGATAGCTCAGGAAGGGCCAACCTCTTAGAGTCAGCTAAGGGTCAGGTTTGTCCCTGAGGCGCTTTCCAGATGAAATACTGAGACAGTGATTTTCAATGACATCTCATTAGACCCTTTTGATGGGAAGACCTTCTATCATCTTTAAGTATCTGCATTGCTGAAATCGTGGTGTCCTTCTACTCTTACTCTACGATCATGTGTTTGATCGTAGACACTTCATGATTATGGATTAGGTGGTTGAAGGGTTATCAGTAGTTCGTTTTGAGACGATCCTACTGACTATGGATCTTCATTTGGTTCATCAGCCACAAGGTTTTGGGACTTTGTAGCTGGTACATCTCTTCCAGGTTAATGGTGCAGTTATTCCTTAACAGATCATTGCTCCCCCGTTGTTGATGCCGTCATCTCAGATAGATGTGATTCCTTCTTTATGTTCATTTGAGGGCTGCCCAGCACTTCTACTTCTGACTGGAATCATCATCGTTGCTTAGTCTTTCTTGTATCGTAGAGATGAGTATTTTCAAGATTGATCACTCTACGATCATTTGACAGTACTACGAACATAGTCTTCTTTGACAGTCCTTAGTTTTGAGAAGTTCTTCTTCGTAGAGAACTCCTTTTGTCTCAAGCTCAAAGATCTTCTATTGTGAGCTTCCCTTGAGGATCCTTTCCATAAAGCGTATCTCTCTTGGCATGGGCACATAGAATCCTCTTTTATCTTCTGTTGCATGGCATGCTCCCATATACAGATTTGCAGCCATGTGACCTCCATTCAGGTTAGCTCAGATGGTCTTCAAGGACAGGCTTGGACATATATGGACTTTATCAGACTTTTCTCTGAATAGTCCTTAGCCTTCAGCTGGTTGAATCCTTTTGAATGAAGTCTTTTGCTTCAGCATTCCTTAGTGTGGTCAGACTGACCAAGTACCTGCAGGTTCAAGTAATTCCTACTTTTGGTCCCCATTGTTGAATGGGTCCTGCTAGGTTAGTTTTCTAAACTCCTATTCCTCTTATCTGGATAATCATCATGTTTATCACCAACAGACATTCATGCATGCAACTATCTTGGGATAATACATTTTAGATGCATGACGGTGAGTGTGTGTAGGATTTGACAATTAATAACACACTCTCTATCTATGATGGTTTCATCAATTACTGGGTTATGTTCACAATGTTTAAGTGTTCACATAGTGTGAATCAACTCTGCGATTTATGAGTATCTAATTGATTTATGGATGTGATCAGTTTCTACAAATCAACAAGATCCTCTTGTAGAACTGATCATTCTCTGTGTGTTGTTAAACACTTAGAACATAGGCTTGTACACACATACTAGCACAACAGCAATGATTACTTATCATAAGATTCATTTGGTCTGTGATACTCTTGTGATCCATTTCAGATTTTCTTCAAGATGTCATCTTCAGCCTAAAGCTTGGTCAAAGAGAAAGTTTGTAGACATTTGAATTTTCCATCTTTAGACTACTTTCTCTATTCACCTTTTTAGGAAGATTATGACTTGTTGAAAGAATATTGTCATAGTTCATAAGATGGTGCAACTATGATCTATACATTACTGATGGTGAGGAACCGTACCTTTTTACTGTCAGTTTCTTAACAGTCATTTACTTTAGATATACTGAGTTCAGGTATTGATGTGCATAGCTTTTACTTATGCCCCTTTTCAGCTTAATGCTCTTGTCGGCCGTTCATCAATCAGTCGTGGACTTGTAGATTAAGAGAATCGTGGCATTGAGATCTTTGACACCCTTGAGTTTTCAGAGATAGCACTCAGTTGTTGGTTGGTCACTCATACGAGTCACTCATACGACTGAGAGGATCTTCTGTCTCCACTTGATCAGTCATTTCTTCGTATGCGTGACCTCTTCATCTTTCAAACTGATGGAGGCTTTACTCCTTGTTACTGATGTCTCTAGCTCCTTTTCTCTCGTCTGATCTTCAGACTACAAGATTGACTGCAGACTAGGATTGGTCTTATTGATATAGCAATCGAGGATATGAACCAATCTGAGCAGCTTCATGTGTATGCACATTTTTACCTATACACAATATTTCCAACATGTGAGCTCTTCTGCATATAACATGTTACTTACTACTAAACTAAGTTTAGAACAATGTTGGTGCCTTGGATCAGACTCAAAGCGATTAGCTTTAGAATACAGCATGAGAACCTGCTCTGATACCAATTGTTAGATCCTAGAGGGCACAATAGATCTAGAAGGGGGGGGGGGTTGAATAGATCCTTTTCATTTTAAATGTTTTTCTGGTTTATGATGTATTGTTCATATTAGATTATATGACAAACATAGAATCTTTTCAAGCACAGCGGAATAAGTAAAAGATTCCCCTCCTTCATTGATATATTCATAATCATACAAACTTTGTTTGCTAAGTTAGTTTAGTTGTAAGCAGTTAAAACATACATAGCAGTTATAAAAGTTATAGACATAATGTAAATGACATAATGTAAAAGACACAAGGGGTTTTAAGTGGTTCAGAGACTCAAGCTCCTAATCCACTCTTCTGCTTTCAACTAGCAGGATTTCCACTAAGGAAGGGCAGCACCCTGAATCATTAAGATTCCTTCAAAGCCAGCAGCCTTGGAACTTCAGTTCACTAAGAACTCTTCAAGGCCAGCAGCCTTGGGACTTCTCTAGTTCCCTAGGAACTCTTCAAGCCCAGCAGGCTTGGAACTTCGTTTAGTCCCTCTGGACAAGGACCCTTTGGCCCTGCTTTGTTTTAGTCTTTCCGGACAAGGACCCCTCAGGCCCTGGCTTCTTTGAGTTGTTGTTGTTGTTGGAGTTGGTGCTGAGCTGCTAAGATGTCTTCATGCTCTGAACATCTACTATCTTTAGCAGCTTCGGCTTGATCATCCTTGAAGAGCAGTTGAGTGTTGCATGATGCTCAGCTTCTTAGGTTGCTCAACTACTCAGGATGACCACTTGATGAACTGCCTTGAAGATCATTCTCCTTGGTACTTGATGGCTGCACATGAGAGGCTTCTAGGATGACTGTAAGCTCTTCTGCAAGGTACATAGAAGCTTTCTCAAGCTTGACACCAAGATGGCTTTTGTGATCTCCCTTCTTGCTACTCGATGCCTTCCCATGATGGACTTGCTAAGATGACCGTAAGCTCTTCTCTATTGTACTTAGAGTCTTCCCATGATGGACATCCAGATGGCATGATGCTCTTCTTTCTCTCGGCAGTTCAGAACACTCTTCATGTAGTAGAACTCTCACTTCTACATAGTAGAACTCACACTTCTACTTCTTGCTTGATCTGACTTTTGAGTGTTCTTGGTGGATCGTAGAGTGAGTCTCTGGACTCATTATTCGATCAATCCACCTTCTCTCCTAAACTCAACTTCTTCAGCTACTTTTGATCTTTGAAGCTCTTCTTCATTTATACATCTTCCCAATCCTTCCGTTGGAAAGTAGCCGTTGGAAGCTATTCAAATGTCTTCACAGATCTCAAATTGCTTGATGTAGACTGCTTGATGTGACATGACATACTTTTTCTGACTCTGCAGTCTACTTTTTCACCTACCCTGTCAGATGTATCACTTTACTGTCCTGGGCAGGTCGAAGACTTTATTTCTTCTGATTTCTTGATCAGAGGTTGTCCTTTTGCATCGATGCTCTCAATAAGCACTTGTCCGAATTACCCTTCAGATTGAACAGTTGCCAATGCCTCAATCTTCAAGTATCCGAGCTCTACGATTCTGATGCACATCTTCAGGGACCTGATCGTAGTGTCTTGTTGACTGGTGGAGACAACACTACGATCTAGAAGAGTGTTGATTTGATCTTCTATGTAGAACACCTCTTCCTTGTATTGTGCAGTGCTTCAATACTTCTGTTTGCTTTGACTGTTCTCAAATACTGATGGCCGAATTCCTTGCTCAGGTTCACTTTCCATCAGTTCTTTCTTTGTCTGACAAACACTACGATCCTGGTTGCTTCCAAGATCGTTGTCTTCTGTTTTCTTGATAGCAACTGCATTAGCTGACTTTTCCTTAGTCAACTGCTGAAGTCTTCTTTGAAATCTTCTTGTGGAAGACTTCATCACGAACGGCCTTTCAACTCAATCTTGATGCTGATTGGTTTGGTGCTTACTTCTTCTGCTAGCCTGCATGCCATTCGTTGAGTGCTCTCTGGTTCCCTTCTGTGGATTACATCTTTTGCAGTGCCAACCAGAGGCTTCGTACCTTTGGATATTCTGGGAGTTCTCATTCGTAGAGAACCGTATCTGCTCTACGATTCTGACTTAGCATTGTGAGCATTACTGTTGGAGTCGTAGTTCTGCACTCTACGATTCAGCTTTGGTTGTGCAGACACTACGATCCTGAAGATCGCACTATGATCTTTGACTCTGCATATTACGATCGTAGAGTTAGCTTGGTGATCGTTGAGTCTACTCTACAATCGCTGACTTGAGCTTGTTGTCTTCATCTGATCTTGCCCGACTACGATCTCTGCATTTGTTCAGTGGACTCTACGATCGCAGAGTGTGGTCTACGATCCTTGTCTTTGACTGGCATCGCTAGACTCTACGACTCTGAGCGTACAGTGCATTTCATACTTAGCTTTGGCAGATTGTCGTTCGGCTTATAGGCAGGCTGTCTCTACGATTCAGAACATGACTTCCTCAGTACTCTACGATCCTGAGGAGGCTCTTCTCGATACACCACGATCCTTCTTCGTTTCCCCTGGAAGTCTACGAACTCTGAGGTCTCACTATCTTGCATACTCCTATTCTGCCTTGATAGCTCCCGAGTTGACTCTGACTCTCCTGGCAGACTACGACTTCTGGTGCAGTGCTCGACGATCAGACAAGCCTGTCTATTACATCATAAGATCAACCTAACAAGCTTGATCTTTCTATATTTATAGTCCTTGTACATCATTTCTTTTTAAGGACTTTACAAAGCCGTTTTGCTTGTGTAGGATCAACCTAACATGTTTGATCAATTCATTCTAAGTCCTTGTACATATATTTCTATTATCTATCAAAGGACTTAACAACTTTTCTTTATGCAAACATACTTGCATATTCATTCATATATATATCATAATCAAATCATATATAAATAGGAATATCATTCACATGTTTATTCCTGACAGATGTGCAATAAATTAATGACAGAGTTCAGTTACTTACGTTTATGGTTGTAGAGCCAGGCTTGTTTGGTCAAAAGGACATAGCTCCATTCCTTCATCGGGAGTTTCTCAATCAGTTTTGTCATTTCTAGCACTCGGCTCGGGGTGATGTCACCGATGGAGACGTTCGAACGTTTATATAAACCCCAATATGGAAGTTTGTGTGTTTTTGGTCCTCGGACGAAGAACCAATCTTTGTGCCAACCTTTGTTGCTTGAGGAGGCGTCCATCAGGGAACGTTTTTCGATTTTGGCATTAGGTTTTGGGGCTTGTTTGCTAAAAATTTTGAAGCCAGGTTCTCGGGAACCTACCAGTTGGTATAAAGTGAAGAAGAAGTCTACAGATGGAGATACGTTGACCTCATGAGAGAATGCGATAAACGCAATGATGTTGATATAGGAGTTCAACACTAGTTGGGTGAAGCCGATGCCAATGAAGCCTAAGAGGGTCAAGACGAAAGCATGTAAGGGCAACCGAACGCCTTTCTCCACTAAAATAAGAGGCATAGCAATCCAACCGTCTGCTCGGTGGTACATCCGGCCGATAGGAGTAAGGGCTTTGAGCTGATGGGTCTTAGGAATCTGATAGTGTTCCCGAATCACGGTGAGGTCTGCCTCGGTGATTTGGGAGGGAGTGTTGACATGGGGAAATTGGGCTTCGTTAAGGTATTCTCGCATCATTTTTTGAAAATCAGTTTCAGTTGGGGTTGATTCTAGAGAGAAAGTTTGGATGGTGGTGGTGACAACAGTGGAATCGGTGGTCACTGCACTGGTGATGGGGTGTTTGGTGGTGGAGGAAGATGTGACGCTGGTAACAGATGGGGCAAGAATGGTGGAAAGGGGAATGACGGTGATGGGTTCCATAGAAGTGGAAGGGGTGCTCTTGGGAACTTATGAAGATGTCATTGCTTGAGTTTCAGGGAGAGATGGTGGCCGGAATAGGGATTTTTGCAATAGGAGAAAAAAGAGTTCTGAGATTTCAAAATGAGCATGTGAAACTTTCGAGTTTGGAAAAGATGGGGTTTTGTTGTTGGGTCTTTTCAGTTGCGCCTGGATAACGAGAGACGACTCATTAATGGGGGTCATAATTGGGTGTGTGGGTGGAGCTGAAAGTTTAAAGTGTTTGGGCCACGTGTTTCCAAGTTCTTTGGGGTTTTGTTCTTATTTATCGATAATTATTGTATTGGGTTGTATTTGGAATACTCTTCCATTAAATATTCTATTTGAATGAAAGACTAGGGGGCAATGTTGGGGCTTGAATGTCTGGACTGGAATTATATGGTGGGTCAGGGTCTATGCGGAATTGTATTATCCATGTAGGATTCTGTTTGGACAATTGAGAATTTTAAGGAATTAGAGGTTCCTAATTATATTTGATTTATTCCTAAAAAAAGTGTCAGAACCTAATCAACTTTCTTTCCTTAAGGGAATTGTGTTTGGTCCTACGGTACAAGCCGTCAAACTTTTGGTGTTCTTACCGTTTCTGTGCAGGATTGGATGTGATTTTTGAGATTGAGGCGCGTAGACGAATTTTGGCGTTAACATTATCATTATTTATTAATAATATGTTTTTATAAAACACATTAGAACACCACCTGTCCTACAGGGAACTGAATTAGTTATTACTAAAGATTGCATCAATTTAATAATAATAAAAGTAAACTTGAATCAATTTGAGTAAACTAAGAGGAGAGCATGATTATGTTATCAATTGAGACACAAGAATTTAAAAACAAAGAATATAAACTAACTAGCATTAAAATAATATTGTTATATGAACAAGCCAAATACTCCTTGCCATATGAACAAGAGGAAAAGAAGCAATCTGCCCGCGTATGCTCCTGTTATAAAGTAACCGAGAGACTTGAGGAAAATAAAGAAATAAAATAAATCTTAATTCTCTCTTCTCTCAGACAAAAATCCTATTTATAGACACAAATAAAGTGTAACATAATCTAGTGTACATTGAACCGTGTAATATAACCTAAATTTTCTCACGTCCATCGTGAAGGTAACCGTGTTGAATATGGTCCTGTCTTCTGAGTTTTCCTTTCCTATGTATTGGTCAGAGGAAGTTCCAGAGTGTATAATTCCTTTTGTTAAGTTGGATGCTCAAGTCTACTTTTTAATAAAATTTCTTTCCTCGTCAAAGGATTTATTCAAAAAAAATAAAGTTACGACTTAGAATAACATTACTACTTTATTCAATTCATTTAGATGATTTTAATTATTCTCACATTTTGATTCAGTATTCTGTTCTTAAAAAAGAACCGACTTTTAAAAAAATAAAAATAAATAACCCTTCTTTTTTTATGTTTCTCTTAAATTTTTCAACTTACAAACATAATATAAAAATATTTATTTGTATTTTTTTAATAACCGCTAATACCATTCATAGACGTAATGAAATACAAGCATATAAGTCATAAAATACAACACTAACCTAGACCAAAGCAGCAACAACTATCAACACAAAAGCACCTACCTAAAAAGGAAATAAACTATACACCAACAAGCAAGTACCACCCCTAAAACGAAACCTAAACAAACTAACCTAAAACTCATGGAGGCTGCCAGCTAAATCCATGTTGAGACTCGTCAATTCTTGCTGATGCACAATTTTTAAATTTGAAAGTAGGCAAATGCATAGTTATTATATCAATGTTAGTGCACCGGTCTAAAATCATATTACTCACTTTCTTTCCATTATCCACGTAATCGACTCGAAATTTACTTTGTATGCACTGTTTTCAAACCCGGACCGGACCGGCGGTTGAACCGGAAAAAACCGGACCCGGTTCACTCAACGGTCCGGTTTGGACCACTAAACCACTTTTGCTCAAAAATCGCTCAGAACCGGTGACCCGGCGGTTGAACCGGTTGACCCAGTGAACCGGTAACCGGTTCACGGGTTTGACCGGTTCTCTCCTTAAAGATTAAAAAAAAAAATATTACGGGTTTTATTTTATTTTAGTAATTTAGTTGAGACTTTGTTTGGTATTTTACATATTTTTGCATTCATTTAATCAAACATTTGAACTTGTGGTTGAATTTCAGAATTTGAATGTATCTTAGAGAAGTTTAGTTTTTTTTTTGTAGATAAATTGATTAATTTTACATATTTACTAAATATTATATACAATATATAATAATAATTAATATAATTAATTATTTATTATTTATTACATATTAATGACGTCACTGGGTTAATAACGGTCCGACCACTGGTTGGACCAGTGACCCATCTACCCAATAACTTTTCCGGTTCGATGACCGGTCCGGGTTTAAAAACCTTGCTTGTATGTCCCTCTCCCACCCACTTCCCAGCGCAATAATAACCCAATAAGCTTTTGTATTGTTAATTTTATCCTCGAGAATAAGGGAATACCAAACATTCTGGTCCTCAGTATTGGCAAAGCACAAACAGATTAGCCAGGTGTAATATTTAAGGTATCCCTTACCAAGGAAATATGATTTGCCAAAGCACTCCAGGAACAGATTACACGGGTACAAATTAAGGCATCCTTTACCATGATAATAGGATACCAAGTTTTATTCATTTCTTCAAACCTTCTGAATAACTCGGAGTTTAGCGCTCCTACTCCGGCAATTCAACTTCTCTTCCTCTTCAGATGGTGTTATGGGCCTCTTGGTGAGAATTATTGCATTTCTCCCTTGAATCATCTGTCGAATCCATGCTTCAGGTTCATCATCATTATCACAATTGAGTTTTCTCATATCTTTTGAGTATGTCTCTTCCTCAGATTCGTCTTCATTTTTGTCACTTACATTACTGCTAATGATATTGAGAAATGTTTTTTTCACTATTCTGTCCTCCAAACTATGGAAAGAAATGACAGCAAGCCTTCCACCTGGTGCAAGGCAATTGAAGCAAGCATATAGAGAATCCTCTAGTGTCTTGAGCTCATCATTTACAGCGATCCTCAGAGCTTGAAATACTCGTGTCCCTGTCTTTATCCAACCTTGCCTCCCTCCTTAAACAATCAGCTAAAATTCCTTCAGATTAAATACAATCACATATATGAATGGATTTATGACATGCTCTGTAGGGATTTTAAATTTCAGCAAGTATTTATATCTCATACGCGGACACTTAGAGGGACGGTCAATAATAGAATGGCATCAGAAAAGTAGGAAGCCTGAAAACTCTGCTCTATTAAGATAAAAGAAACAACCAAGGGAAGGAAACTCACCTTTTTCCTTAAAATTTGAACTTCTAATAAGGTCTACCAGTTGACCAGTAGAATGCAGTCCACCACTCAAACGAGCCTTTACGATCTTGTTCTGAAGAGACCGCCAATTGCTCTCTTCCCCATATTCCCGCAGGATTCGCCCCACTTCCGCTTCTGGCCATGAATTTAATATGTCTTCCGCCTTCAGACTTGCCTGTCATAGCCCTGTTCCAATCAGTCAACGGAGAAAAAAGTATGAACCCTCTGCCACGGCAAGCAGACAAACCTTGGATACCACAACCATCAAGTTGTGGCCCAAGTATTCTGATGGGTAGTTGTGGCATTTAACCAATTTCATTTATAGCATTCTTGTCATTTTACCATTGTATTAACCAAAACTGTGTTGTTTTGAGAGCTTTGGCGACTATAATATTTATATAAATATATAGATTGCAACTTTGCATAAGATTAGTTCTAAAAATATTATAGGGGGAAATATTGAAGAAAAAAATTTATATCCAAAAAGATATTGAACGAAATTGTGTACCAAGTGTATACACAATTGTGCCTTTTTATATTTTGTACAATTGTGTAATTATATAAATTCTGACATTTTTAATCTTTGGGACCAAGACTATTGAGTCCCCTTTATCATAAGAAATTATGTTCCTAAACTCATTTCCAAATGTAGGAGTATCCATCAGTTCCAAACCATGTTTGACTTTTTGAAATCAATTCACAAAATTCAAAAATTAAAGTTAGATTACATCTCTTTAAGTTTGAAAGCAATTAATATAGTAATTAGTAGTAATTTTAAACAATTTACAATATTCATAATTGTATCGACTAAAATTAAACAAATTCATAAATAAATTAATTTGAAAATATCTAAAATTGACTTCAACAAGTCAAAAATAGCTCCTTTTCTTAGGAATAGAGAGGGATATATATATATCAGTCTTATCAAACTTACCTTATATGTAATATTCAACACACATACTGAATGATCCATAGCTAACACTTGGGAGTACTATTCCGTCTAGTGCATCTCCCATCGTCCATAGCTAAATATAATGTCCCGTAATTAAATACTCCATCAGGCTATTACATTAGATTTAGCTATGGACAGTGATCGATGCACTAGATGGAATAGTACTTGCATCTAGTGCTAATTATGAATCAGTTCCCATTGAAGTGTGTGCGTGTGTGTGTCTATATATATATATATATATATACTCCCTCTGTCAAATAAAAGATGTCTAAGTACATCTATTGCACAAATTAAGAAAAATCAAAGTAGACGACATAGAGTTAATAAGCTCCAATTTTACCCATAATGGAGTACATATAAGTACAAAATGATTCTTTATTTTTCCTGAAAGAAGTGACCATATTTGAGTACTTTTGAGGGTTAAATTGTTTTTATATAAGTTTTTGAATTGAATTGTGCACTTTAAACATCTTTTAGGGGGGGGGCAAAGTTTTTTTTTTTTGTACTTCAGATATCTTTTGTGGGAGTGAGGAAGTATATATACATATTATGATTTATTTATTCTTAATTAGATTAGATCAACCGCTATCCATTTTTAATCCACTTGACTATCGGATTATCAGGTTACATGTCAAACATATTACATCTATCGAATTTCAGATCAGATCAGAACTTGATCCATTGTCACCCTGACGACGCAGAACAAAGTTTGGTTGTACGACAGGGCCGGAAGAGTTTTAAAGAAAGGATAAGAATGGGAAGAAAGAAGGGGGGAATAGGAACCTATCCTTGCAAGAATAGGTAGAAACAACAGAAAAGCACAAAGCTTAATATCAATACATTCAACTTTTTGAATTTTAATGATGGATGAAATCAGTATATAGAGCATAATCCTAAAACTAAGGTAGCCAAATATAATAACAAAACTCCGATTAGTCATATTCTAAGCTAATAATTATCTATTAAGCTTATCTACTATCCTAATAATTATCAAGTACAAGTTACATAAATATAATTACTATCTAATTTCTGTCACAGCCCAAGTTCAACAACCATGAATTTCCTTCAATGCCCAAGCTAACATAGTTTACTTAATGAAAGTATTTAACTGAATTCTATACATATAGATATTTAGAAATGAGGGATTATTGTTTCCAAATTCCAACAAATGTTGTTACATATAAATGCAGATCAAATATGAAGTTGAGTTTTCAGCATACCCTAACCAGTTTAGCATAAAAGATGTTGTTATGTTGAGTATAAAAACAGATCATATGAAGTAATTTCAAGACTTCATTAAGGATGTTTCTATATTAAAGGAAGTTACACAGTTCATGTTGCAATTCTTACCATAAGGCATTCAACAGGAACTCATTTCATATTAGTATCATAATAGTGGCTGCTCTTACCTGAGGATTCATTCGCATATCAAGTGGTCCATTATTAAGCACACTGAAACCTCTTTTAGCATTGTTCACCTGCATATAAGAAGAGTAAGGACTGATTTTGGTATTCCAACAAATGAAAATAAGATACTTAAATGTCAATTCTGGAAGGTATTAATTGAAAGGCTATTACTTTTTATGGTGATAACTAGATGGCAGCATCAAGTTAGTTGAAATTGGACCTAAATTTGATCTCTCTCTCTCTCTCTCTCTTTCACATACACACGAACACAGAGAGACACATAAGGAGACATACAAACATGAAAAATCAGAGAAAGATTCAAATATACTATTATGGAGACAAAATAATTGTATACTATGCACATACATACGTAAAAGAAATATACACACACAAACACACACACATATATATATAGAGAGAGAGAAGATATATATGACAAGACAAAAGAATGGAAGGGGGGACACTCAATATCATATTTGTCAAAAAGAACTGACAATGGTTTAGATAATATAAAACCTGCATAATGACATTCCCAAGTCCATTAGGATAATATGAGAGAGAGAGAGAGAGAGAGAGTAGACATACGCAAGACAAAAGAATGGAAGAGGAGGGAGGGGGGACACTCGATATCATATTTCTCAGGAAGACAAGAGCTAGACATACCACCCCACAAGTATAAAAGGTTAGGGAAGAGAAGAGCTTCTTTTCTTCTCTCACTTTTCTCAATAGAGAGAGAACTTTTTGGCCAAAATAATACTTGTTTTCTTCTCTTTTAACTAAAACTCCAAGACACACCCTTCTTTTGTTCTCTCTTCTTTTCTCACCCATATTTTGGTTTTTTCTTCTATTCTTTTCGTTTCTCTCGAAATTTAAATTCCCAAACAGAAGGTTAGACTTAAATATAAAACCTGCATGGATGACATTCCCAAGTCCATTAAGATCCCATCAACTCCAGAAACTAGAAGGTTCTCATCAACCTCACAAAGCACAGACTTGACATTCTTAAAATTTTCTATCAGGGTATGTTTTTTCAAGATTGGAGTTGAGTCACAAGAATTGGCATGCAAGATTCCATTGATCCGAGCTTGAGCCTTCTCGTGAGCAACAGGATCAACGTCCATTCCAATGTACAAGTGCATTTCTGCATGAGCCTGAATTATCTGTTATTTGTAGCAATGAATAAGAAATTTAGTCAGATAAATTATCAGAAAAAAGAAGCAAACCAAAAAATATCTCTAACAAAGACTACATAGTGTAAAGACCCATTCCTTGACAGAGTACTGATTCTAAGATACATGAAACAGTTGCAACAGATTTGCAAAACAGAAAATCAAACAGGTCGGACTAGAGAAGAGATTAAGTAATTGAAGTTCCTAGCAAGGCTAAATGGTTGGAACATGTACAAAAACTGACCTGAAACTATAAGTGGTCACTCTCCAACTAGAAGCAAGGATACGGGTGCAGGGGCACTGGTGTGTGACATGAAAACTGGGGCTGGTAGTAAGATTTTAAAATTGCAGATGCGGGTGCAGCAGTGACACAGTACATTTATAATTATGTGTAAATATATATATATAGACAAACATACATACATAATATTAATGTCAGAAAAAAAAATCACAAAACTAACACTTTATATTGTAATTTTGTTGCTATTTTTTTCATATTTGTAATAAAAACTAAGGTTACTGCTTTGTACTAAGGGGAAGTTTGGAGACTGATTTAAAACATTCCAAATTATGGGAATAAGATTGAAATTTTCAGGAACTTTTGGAGACTTGGTGATAATTTGACAAAATACTAATAGAATAACATAATATTATCGTATTTGTTATTCAGGATTCTAAGAACAGATGGTAGGAGGTGATGGGGACCGCAAGCCAGGAGCAAAGAAGAGATCGTTGATACTTACTATTTGGTGTTTTTATTATGTTTAATGTGAGTCATTGATGTAACTTATTTACTTTATTTATTACTGGGGATTTACGATATTTATGTTCTATGAAGCACTAACTCAGAAACGGGACACGGACACGACACGGGATATGACATTTTTCAAAAAAACAGGATATGATTAGGGCTGGGCAAGTAACCAAATTGGAACCGAAACCGCACCAAAAACCGCACGATCTGCACCAATTAAAATCACACCAACGGTTCCGGCGTATGTGGCGGTTTTAGATGGATTGAATAAACAAATTTACGGTTCCGGTTTGGCTACTAGCCAAAACTGCACGCATAAAACTGAAATCGCACCATGTGTGTATGTATGTGTTATCTCTAGTAAATTTTAAAGTTACTTTTCACTTGAACACGCTCAGAGAAAACTCCAGTCTTGCATTGTCATTTTTTCACCAATTAAAAGAAAATTGTTAGAGAATATAGAGTCAAAAATTAAGCAATTGGGTTTTGGAATTTTGAATTTGTTTGATGCGTTATTGGAGGGGCTTATAGCTGAGGGGGTTAATTAGTTGGTTCGAGCACTTGATGCATTGGTTAAGGTCAATACTATAATAGTAATAGTCTAATAGATTATTTTTCAAATTAGGTATAGTTATGATTATATTCTATAAATCCTCCCTGCAATATATAAGATAGAATTTCATTCTATCTCCAGTATATAATGCTAATTTTTGGGGAACTAGATAAACCTTCTTGCTTGTTATTGAATATATGGTCTATGTTGTTTTATATAGCGTATGTTTTAGTTTTAAAGCATCATTCCTTTATTATAAACTAAAACTATTTTACATGTCTCACTGTTCTATGATTTGATGGTGAATTTGACATGTTTGGCAGAAGGAACTTTGGTTCTATGTTTGATATAATTCTCATTGCCGACTCTGTCACTAAGTTAATTGCTCGATGTAAGTTCTATGTTAAATTTTATTGAAAGCTTAGACTTTTTTGTTGTTTCAATTGGTTTTGGAACCGAAACCGCACCAATTAAAACCGCACCGCACACTTTAAAACCGCACCGCACCAATCACAAGCGATTTCGTGTGCGGTTCTGAATTTTTCAAACCGCACATAAGCGGTTTCGGGTGCGGTTTGGACTTTAAACCGCACCATGCTCACCCATTATGATACATAGGGGACATGTCAAAAAAGAAAAAAAAGTTCACAGGTGCATGTCCGAGGCGTGTCAACAATGTTTGAAAAAGCTAAAAGCGGTACAAGACGTTTTTTTTCCGGACAAGAGTTTCGAGGTGGAGGGAGGCGGAATCTGTGACAACTCGTGAAATTAGAAAATTTATTAAAATCTTAAATGATAAATTTTAAGGTCAAATAATAGACCTAGACAGAAAATAAGTGTATGCGTTTGATATTTTTGGGAAGGAATTTTGAGGATTTCAAAATTCTGTGAAGGATTTTGGTGAATTATTCAGGATTAAGTGTATATGTGTATATGTTCTGTGTATATGGTATTATATGTGTTCAGAATATGGTTAAGTTTCAAGGGATGACCAAATAAGCTATACCTGTGTCAAACCCTAATATTATTGTCGAATATTGACGTTCAGTTAGAAAACCCTAATGACTGATAAGAAACCCTAAAACTGGTTCTGAAACCCTAATTTCGGTTCCGGGGATTTCAAAGCCTAATTCGGAATATGAAACCCTAATTTGAGAATTCAAAGGCTAAATTTAATGATTTAAGTATTAATGACTATAGATATAATTAGGGATAACCCTAATTGACTATTTAGAAAACCCTAATTCTTGGGTTATAAAACCTAATGCCCATTTTGGGGAAAAACCCTAATTTTTATTTTTTTAAAAATAATAATTAGGATATATTAATCCTAATTAACAAGATTGAATTATGATTGGAAAAGTGTAATATAATTAGAGAATCCTAATTACAATCTAGAAATATTAATTTTCTATTTTGAAAACCGAAATTTGGAAATCTTAGAAATTAAATTTCAAAAATCTAAGGGTTAAACCCTAAACCCTAGGGTTAGGGCAAATGAGAAGTTAGCCATTAAAATTGGAAGCAAAATGACTAGAATGCCCTTTTGTCACATTCTTTAATAGGTGACTTGTAAATCTTGCCATGATCTTGAGTTGGTGAACTAACCCTAGCCCTAGCCCTAGCTATGTGTCAATTATTTGATATATTTTGCCACCTTGCAAGTCTTGATGTATTGAATCAAAGTGTATAAACTTATAAGTTAAGAAATTAACTTACTTTTGTTTTCTATCAAGCCAAGTCTTTTCTCTCTCTTCTTCGAAAATTTTGAGAGGAACTAAGTGTTAAGGAAAGCCAAGAACATCCCTTAGCTCTCCTATACCAGATCATCAAGGACAGAAGTCAAAAATCAAAGCTCAAAAGGTATAAAACCCAAAAATTTTGATATCTTATGATCTGACGTTATATGTTGTTGTTTATTGGTTAAATATGTGTTAGATGGTGTCACATAGTGATCTAGGCTATTGGATCATGAATCCATATCATGTAGATGTACAAAAATCAAATTTTTAGTAACTGTTCTTGAACCTTCATGTGATGTCTGACAAGCAAATGTCAGACGCTTTAGATCCTTCTATGTTTTTAGTTTGTTGTGTTTTACGTTATGGATCTACTCTGTGCTATGTAGGCTTTGATTTGAAACTGAAAACGATGTCAAATCATGTTTAGATCGTAAGATATGATCAGTCAAACATCGTTGACTGTTCACGAAGACTGAGTTTCTGGGCAACCCAGAAACCCAGATCTCGTCTGACAACATATTCTGAGCCTCAGATATTGATGTATGTTAATGCTTAGATCTTGTTATTAGTTAGATCTTGTAGACTGGTATATGAACTGTCTATAAATGCCTCTAGAAACCTCAGATCATACCTAGAATGGAAATTAGTGGTGGTCAAAATATGGTTGGCCATCATGCCGAATGAAGATTCTGGGTAACCCAGAAATCTTCAAAGGCAGTTTTTCTAGCATATTTTGACCGGCTTAGATCTACTACTTGTGATGTTGTTATATTAATATAATACATGATAATTATACCTTGTCATGTGTACTACAATATTAAACCTTAAGATCACATTAATCAAGGCTCGAAATCATATATTCAAAGGCTTAAAGTAAGACCCTGCAACTGTTCTTCATTTCTAGAAAACCCATAAATGAAGAACAGGTCTGACAACGATTTCTGCAGCTTAGATCTCACAGATTTGTTATGTTTTGGCCATGAAAGTTAATTAAGGTTGTAGTGTGTCATTAATACTACAACATTATTGAAAAACCAAGCCCAGAAATCATCAACAACACTGATTTAATTAAGGTCAAACTAGGCAACCTGTTATCAGTTCATGAATATCTGGGTTTGCTGAAGAACCACCTATAGTGACAGTTTTGTCACTATAGGTACCTTTAGCGACAGATAAATTAGAAAATTAATTAATAAATAGATAAAAATTAGTTTTTAATTATTAAAAATACAAAATAAATTCCTAAAAATTATTTTAAAGCATAAAATTAGTTTTTAATTATTTTGAGTATATTCCATAAATATTTAATATTTTTGGAATAATAATGGTATTTAATTTATTTAATTATAATATTAAATAAATTATTTAAAAATGATTTTAATATTTGAAAAATCATGAAAAATTATATTATGGTGTTAGAAAATATTTTAAGTTATTTTTAATAACTTTTGATATTTTGTGATGAATTTCATTAATAAATTTATATTAATGGTGATTAATTTATTAAATGAATATATTAAATAAATTATGGAAAAATAGAATTAATGATTTAAAAATCATATAAAAATGATTTAAGGGTTAGAAAAATATTTTAAGTTATAAAATATAACTTTTGATATTTTGCTATGAAAATATTAATATTTTAATATTAATAGCAATTATCGGATAATGAATTTAATTGTTTAAAAATCATATAAATATGATTTTAAGGTATTAAAAATACTTTGATATATTATAAATATATTATAATATTATGTTATGATTTTCATTAATATTTAATATTAAATAAATATTAATGATAAGAGAATAATGTGGTATTTATATTATATAAATACGATATAAGTGATTGAAAAATTATGATAAATGGTAATAATTATCTGAAAATTATTACAAGCCTATGAAAATTATTTTGTCTGATAATAATTATCTAAGATAATTGTTAAGTGTTTAGGTAGAGTTTAATTGAACTTAAACTAGATAATTGTCCGACTTAGCCATCAGGATGTCAAAATTGTACCGAATTTAACTCGGCCTGTAATAGTTTGACTTGATACTAGGTCTTATGTGTTGTATAGACTGATAGGATTATGTGTTAATGTGTTTAGGTTATTTTAAATACTGTGATGATATTATTCTAATTTGTATATCGATATTATTTATATATTAGGTCTTCAGACAAAGCTTAATAAATTGCGTAACAGTAATCGACCGAACAGGCAAGTTTTCTTTAACTCGATCTAGAGTTGTTATATTCAAATATACTTATGGTTAATCATTGCTGATTGCCATGTCTAAGAATTGTTAAATTGTACTCTATACATATTGCATGAATTAATCAGGTATGAAAGGATGATCACCTTCACTACCATTCGGTCCAGATATATATATATATATATATATATATATATATATATATATATATATATATATATATGTTCATGTTAAAGGTTCTTCAGCTATGCAAGATTGTTCGTGCTTATTCACAACTATATTGTTGAATTATAGCCAGCTTATTATTCAAACTCTTTCAATCATAATATATCCACAAATAAATTTATACTTGCAGGGCAAACATATGCTCACCCTTGATATATCATGATAAACATTGCAGATTAAGGCGAATACGTCGGATACAAGGAAAGGTTAAAGACAGTTCCAGCTTTAAGTTAATATGTACAATTAGATTTGTAATAGTATTGTATGATAATAATGTTATATGTTAGACAAGTTATGAATTGTGTATAAGTTAAGGTTACTCGACCTTGGGGAATAATGTGTAATGTTTAATGTATAAACAATTTATGTTTATATCTTCCGCAATAGTTATAGAATGATTGTACCAGATCCGTGGTGATTTAGGACCCGAATTTGGGGCTCTCACAGAAGCCTCGATTTAAAGACCTAAAAGTCCCCAAAAAATTATAAAAAAAATTGTTATATTTTGATAACAAAATTATGGACAACACTAGTCATGTTAACATTAATAGAATTTAATACTGCTCAAGTTTTTGTATGCAAACAGATACAAAATGCAGGGGAAATAAAAATGCTTAAGGACATGTTTGGGATTGGAATTGGAGCTGAAGATGTTGCTGCTGTAGCTGCTGGCTACCTAAATTTTCTACTCCAACGGATTCAACAACACAATGATTAATGAGTAGCCACTTGTATACACACACTCTAAAGTCTAAAGGAATGCAATTATAATAAGAGGCATAGAATTAAGCCTTACATTCTATTTCATGGGAGTATTTTTTATTTTTTTTAAATTGTTGCTCCAACACTCTAATTAACGTGCAGCCAATGAAAGATCAGGTGCAAATAATTCACCTTCAAACACTGGGATGATGAACACAAGTTCATAAACTAAATGGAATGTTACAAAATATACAAATTGCACAGTATCCTCCTTATGGTTGTAATTTGTAAAGAGATACAAAAAAAATTTGCTGAAGGTACAGGACACCATGACACAATCACCAGTATAATATACCAAAAAAATTGGTCTTTATTCCAGTTTTAATATGTTTTAGTTTCATAGATTATAATATACCAAAAAAAAATTGGTCTTGATTCCGGTTTGGTCCGACTTACAAATTGCACCGATGTAAACCATTTACACGTTTAATCGCTGAAGGTACATGACTAAAAAAAGTCACTGAGTAATCAATATTTAGACCCCAAAAAATTACAGAAATTAAAAAAGAAGAAGAAGAAGAAGAAGACAGAGTCAGAAGAAGAAGAAGACGGAAGAAGAAGAAGAGGTGTAGTCGACGTCGCCTCGCACGAAATTGACGAAAGAACTGCAGTCGGTACTCGGTACTTACCTGGTGAGGTCTCGTGAGCCTTCGATTGATATGATATTATACTTGGGGTTTTTTTTTAAGCCAAATCAAGAACCACGCCTCGCAACGCCTTGAGGTGTAAGCCTCAACCAAATAAGAAGAGCGGAAGAAGAAGAAAACCTGGTGTAGTGGACGTCGCCTCGCACGAAATTGACAAAAGAACTGCAGTCGGTACTCGATACTTACCTGGTGAGGTCTCGCGAGCCTTCGATTGATTTGATATTATATTTGGGGTTTTTTTTTAAAGCAAAATCAAGACCCACGCCTCGAGGCGCAACGCCTTGAGGTGTAAGCCTCAACCAAATAAGGCGTAAGACTCGTTAGTTCCCAGTGAAGCGACCGCCTCGCAACAGAAATCTTCCACCTCACTATGAGGCGCGCCTCGAGGCTCACGCCTCGAACGCTTTTTCGAAAATTGCGTGTCAGACCGAATTCATGTCAGACATGTGTCTGACACGGATTCACGATCCTCCGAGAAGTGTCTATGAAGTTTATGTTTATTAGGATATTTTAATATTTAGTTAGGGTATTTTGGTCATTGTGACTCCCCCAAATCCCTATACTCTCTACAAAAGATTCGGTGGCCAGTTTAACATCTTAAGCTTATATTACAAGCCAAAATCATCTTACAACATAATATAATTACATTACATTATACAACCCAGGGTCTGTATTTCTATTACAAAAGCTTGCCACTGTTTATCAAAACCACACACTATGGCCAGCCCTCTCTCGCCCTCTTCTTCCCACTTTCTTCCTAAGATCAAGCTTTTCCTTCCCACTTTCTTCCCAAGATCAAGCTTCAAAATCCTCCCCTTTTCCTTTCCTTGTATGGCCAACCCTCTCTCGCCCTCTTCTTCTCTTAGTTTTGTTTGAGTTTTTGTGAAAAGAGAGTGAATGAATTGAAGTATCATGCTTCTTTTATATTTTCCTATTTTTCTTATTTATATTTTAATACTTCTTGACCTTTCATTTAGGGTCAAAGCCCCTACAACTTAGGCAATTTCATTATTTAATCCTCACTTAGTTGTTAATTAACTAGCTTATTACTTACTAATTGTATCACTTACCAAATAGTCGAAGTTTATTAAGTTAACTAGTTTTTATCTTTAATCTTTAAGTAACTTGGTCTTCTCTTGAACCATCATGGCTGCCTCTCCGACATTTCCACCACATATTCTTCCTTGGTCCATATGTGTGCAAGGTGGTGCCCATGTGGTCTGGCCCTTGCACACACATCTAATTTTTATTTTTTTCATTTTGTAATGTTAGTTTAGGCTTTGGACATTTTTCCAAAATATGCATAACTCCAATACATAAAGTGTATCTTTAGATTACAAAATTAGAATTCTTTTGCATTAACATTCACAACATTTACATTCTTTACAAGAATTAAAAGTATCGCAGTCATTCAGTCATCTTATTATTCTACAAGTAAAATTAGAGTTCTGAATATCTTTGAATAGGAATGTAATCCTCACAAAGTAATTCATATTGAGCTATTTTCCTCTCTTCTGTAGTTGAGAAATCCTTGAGGTAGTGATATACGGAGCATCATCCAAGTAATAGATCCTTGGGGTAGTGAGGTCTGAAACCTCACCCAAGTTAATTTTCCCTTATTATATTAATTATTTTCAGGAATTATTTATCTTCAAATCTTATCCGACATCATTTTGGTATTAGAGCACAAGACGAGAGCAAAGAAGAAGAAATTTTTTGAACTTATTATTTAGTCTATCTTGTGTTTGATATGGTCTTGGTGATTTGGTCCCTGCCTTGATTTGAAGAGTCAAGGACCTCAGACGATGGCGGAACTATAGCATGGCCAATTTTTTTAAAATTTCACTTTAGCCCCTATTTTATTCTAAAAAATTACTTAGAAAAATTAACCTCAAACATAGATAGAGGAGTGATCCATACCAAATATTTGGGGATAAATGTTTTTTTAATCACTACTTTATGTCAATTTACAGTCAACTAACTCGACTTTTTTTTCTTACAGTCAACTAACTATACTTTACGTTTCTTAAACAAATTTGAATTTCCGTCAGTGGGGTTAACTATTTTGGCGGAATATTGACGTGAAAATGCCACATATTTACTGAATCCTAGTTGGAAGCTACTGTTAACAGCATTGTACACCTCAGCTATAGCCCACCCTCAAATACAAGCATACTCATGCCCACCCGATCCGACCCAACAAATTTCATCCAACAAAAGTGGCAAAATTTATGGTTCTTCGTAAGAGCAAGTTCAGACATCAAAAGGGGTTATAGGCGACTGGATCATCATTGCTCAACAAAACCTTGAATGTTTAGCTAATTGAATACATAATCTTCCCTAAAATATTAAATCAATTAACTTAAAAACAAAACCGAATAAATAAACGAACATTGCTACCTATTTTCTTATTTCTCCCTCCCTCTTTATTTCACTCATTAAATTTATCAAATTCGTCTTCTTCATTTTTTGCTCAAATTCTCCATTTCAAATGACTTCGAAGCTATAGATACAGAATCTATACGAATATATTAGTAGGGGTATAGAGAGAGGAATCAAGGGAAGGGACGACGGCACAACCATGATAACGTGCTCAAATTTGGCGGAGCAGCTGAGGGAGTATCAAATTCGATCCAAGCACGATTGGGCTTCCGTCTCTTTTTTCTCCACTATCTCTAACCCCTCTTCTTCCAGGTATCCCCTCTTTTTCTAATTAGGGTTCGAATTATTTATCCAATTTTGTTTTTCAGTTAATTGATTTGCCTTTTCTTTTTGTATTTTCATAAGCTTGTTCTTGTTCCTTTTCTCTGATTTGTTTCTTCTGTTTTTTTTAAAATAATCTTTTTTTTAAATAACAATTTATAAAATATTTTGGTTTGGGAGGTAGAAAAATGGAATGTTTCCTTTCAATAAAATTTCCCTATAATTAATGATTATTATATTTTGGTTGGATTATCATTGCCACATCAACTTTTTTTAACAACTTAGCAGCTTATGTGTCTATTTCCGTTTAAAGTCAAAGGACTTAACGATTTTTGTAACGGTTTATAAGAAAAGTAAAGTTTAGTTGGTCGAATATAAGAAAAAAAATTTAGTTGACTGTAAGTTGACCTAAAGTAGAGTGGTGAAAAAAATATTTATCCCCAAATATTTGCTACTTCACTATTCGGGTAAATACATTTCTGGCCGTCCATAGGAGAAATAGATGATACAAATTAAAAACAATAAGTGTAATTCGCTAGTATTAGTAGCGGATGGATTAAAAGTTTTAAATTTGGACCACCCAATCTCTTATGACGGCCAGAGATGTGTTTGCCAAAATAGTATAATAGCAATTATGGATCGCTTCCCATATATAAATAAGGAAGTGATCATCCAAAGTTGGATGGGGGCTCCTCTCTTTTCAACGCACATCTAGCCATCTATTGCAAGATCCAAAAGCTAAGAAAAAAGCAATCCGTATAACTATTATTAGGAAGCTAACAAACAGTTATGCAGTAGGTAGTTCCACATAGTAAATGTCATTTGTACCCTCTGCTCAATATAAGTCCTATCCTCATAATAGTTATGCAATAGGATAATTTTTTCATTAGATCTTTTAAGTTATCTACCACACAACTATTATGCGGTGCGACTTTTTTTTTTAAGAACACTCCTACCGCACAACTAATATATCATTATCTTGTTCTTCCAAAATACCATCTAATAACTTGGCATGAATAACGCAGTTAGACAATATGACAACCATGTCTCTTTTACAGATTCAATGTTTGTGCGGAGTTCATGGAGTTCCCTTAACCGGCTTTTGCATGTGCTTAAAGACTGGTTTTTTTGCCACAAATCAAAATTGCAGAATCATCATATTTATGCACCAACTTCGTTTGCAGATCTTCTGCCTACAGCAGTGCCCTTCACATAGATAGGTTTCTTAACACCAAGATCCCTAAGCTGACTGACCGTATCGTAAAGAAATTTGAAATTAAGTTGGAATTGTGCATTAAAATCGTCTCTTACATGTGGATAAATATTGAACCACTCACCCAACATGTTGTGTACATGAGCACGGATTATTCTCCACGGCACGGGATATTGCTCGCAAAGCTTCAAATTGGGGTGTTTCCGAACAAAGCTGGTCATCGTTGTTCTCGAGGTTTTCTGAGAGAGCGAAAGTTTAAGTAGCACTCTGAGCCATGAAAAATGGGTTGTTATTGATTGGTGAAATAAGTTAATTGTTTCGTGTTTGATATAGAAACAATAAGGTGAGCGAGGGATTGAATATAATTAGAGGGAGGAGGTGATCAGAACAACATCGCGACCCATCGCTGCCACCGTTGCATTTGATTGGCGGCTAAGTTCAGGCGACCCAAGGCAGCTGCCGATGCGTTTGAGTGGCGGCAAAGTTTGGCAAAGTGTTGTGATCTGTTTGAGCACTAGTTTTACGAAAGGAGTGTTTTAAAAAAAGTCTCATCCGCATAATAGTTGTGCGGTAGGTAACTTGAAGAATCTGATAGAAAAATCAACCTATCGCATAACTATTATGCAGATAGGACTTATTGCGGATGGGTACAAATGACATTTGCTATGTGGGATCACATACCGCATAACTGTTTGTTAGCATCCTAATAACAGTTATACGGATTGCTCTTTTCTCAACCTTTGGATTGTGCGCAATAGATAGGTGAATGTGCATTAGAAAAATAGAAACTCCCATCCAACCGTAGGTGTGGATTATTTCCCATATAATATATATGCACTCACACACGCACGCATTATATTCACTTAACGAATTTTTTAGCTGTTTGTTGTTTATAAATATATGAGTTATTATATTTTTATAATTTTTGAATTTATTACTCTCATTATTATATAATTATTACAAACTATTTATGATAGACTCATTGATTTTGAACATGAGAAAAGAATAGTTTATACTTTCACAAAGTTTAATTAAAAAAATTATGAACCTGAAAAAATATTTAAGCGTTGCTTTAATAGATGTTAATCTCACTAAAAAAAGTTCATGTGTAATGTGTGTGTGTATGTATATATATTATTACTATATATCTTTTATGGACTTTCGTAAACATAATTAATTATTATATTAATATTATTTTTTTAATTATTTTTGGCCCATCCAGATAGGAACTTTTGTTTCCGCCACCAACCTCACGCCCCATTGCCGAAACATATCACCAACATCATGCACCTCCAATCCAACACATCTGAGCTCAAAGGATCTTTAAATTTTACGAGTAAGCTCGGTTTTCTATTCTCATCCTCATTATCTAGTAGGCTACACGAGTTAAAAAGATTTTTGAAACAATTTTAGCATAGACGCGGTGGGGTTATGCAATTGCCGCAGCACGATATCTCAGTGCACCCGCACTTGCACCCCTGCTGCACCTGACGCACAGTGCGGCGTGTAAGAGTTCATTGAAATAGGATCCACACAAGGACAAGTTGCCGCTACTGGACAACTGGAGAAGATGAAGGGGACTGCAACTAACCTAAGAGCTCTCCTTTGAGAAACTCTCAAGGCAGACAGAATTTCAAAGGAAACAACAGCTGGGGTCCATAGAATTTGATGATAAAAATATGAATAAAACTCCAAAGAAAAGGGACAAGGTTATTCTAGAATTAATTTTTGCAACAGAGAATTATGGAAGCTATAACCATATTATGCAGGAAGAACAGTGGCAAAAGTATCATGGGAAAGCCTGGAAGGTGCTGCTCAGGATAGGGACTATAACCTGCCTCAAGAAAGCCTAAAAGTCTAGCAAAAACAACCAATCTCTATACTCCTCCTGGGTGACAGCACCTCCGTTTCATTGAAACCAAACACTGCAATGAGATCAGGTTGTGCACTTAAGCAAACAACCAGAAAAACAAAACCTGTGGCCAAAAGAAACAGAAAGTTTGCACTTCAAGAGGGAAAAGTCATGTCTGGTCCTTGTGGAGTTCAGCAGAGAGTTTTTTGCTTGAACCACCAAACAGAAGGAATACACTACTATAATTTCCTTGCACTTCATCACACTCAACTGTGGTTCCGAGTTGTCGAAGAAGATAGACACTTCTGAAATCCAACTTTTGAACAGCAATCAGAACCTGGTGTCATCTCGATAGGGAGAAAAGATGGTGCAACTGTGGGTTGATGATGCGAACACTGATTCAAATTTGTGTGTGGTCCTACAAATGAGGTCTAAGCTCCAGATGCTGGGAGTCAAGATAGTTTGGAAAGATATTGAAAATGTTGTTGGCATGTCCATAAAAGTTGCAATCTTTTGTGTGGTCCTATGAAAGAGATCTAAGCCACACACATAAGCTGGGAGTCAATATAGTTTGGAAATATGTAGAAAATGTTGTTGGCATGTCTCCAAAAGTTTCCAGAACTTGCAGTTCCATGTGTTATTTGGTGAGGAAGATAAAAGGGAAGATGAAAAGAGTGCTATCCCTAAGCTCAAATTGGTGAGGAACATAAAAGAGAAGATTACAAGAGTATTATCCCCCAAGGTCAAAGCTATTACTCTTTAAATTCAGAAAATTTAAGTCAGAACTTTATATTGAGCATGCGAACAGGCCTTGCAGTGGTGAAATTTTGATGTGCAAACTCCAAAATTTCATCATTGATCCTGGAGAAGGTTAATATCCTGACTTGATCAGAATCCATGGGGACTGGATTGTTCTAAAGGTAAGGGTTTGTTGCACTAGGCTTATGAATACAACTATGTTAGTTAAGTAGTTGGGGAGTGAGTTAGGGAAAACATTGTTACCATTATTTTGGGTATTTGTTTGTCTTTCAATACCTTTATTGGTAAGTTAGGTGGCATGTTGATATTGTAATTGTCATTTCTTCCTTGTAACAAAATATTCATCTTTCTCTATATTGCTTCCTCTCTAAACTCTGAATCTCTCTCTTTACCTCAATCTATCTCTAAATTCTCTCTATTTCCGCTCTATATCTTCTCTACTCTCCTCCTAGTTCTCAAATTCCTCTCTAGATCTACCAAATAACCATAGTTCATAGTGACAGAGACACGCACTTGTAAATGTGTAAACCAAAGGCCTAAAGAGATGCAAGACAACACACACTATCTTTGAACAAGTGGAAAGATATAAAACAATTTCAGCATGAGTATAATTCAGTTCAATCCCAAATATTTTTTGGCGGGGCCTGTAATTCTGAAGAATATGAAAACAACCAGAATTCCAAAGGACCTTATCCTTGCCCCTTCCAAAACAGTAAATTCATATTCAAAGCATTGATTCACCATATATTTAGCCTTCTCCAAACTTTGGTAGTGATGCATTTCTACAATTATACCAATATTCACTACTATAATTTTCCAATGTAACATATCAGGACAATAACCTATAGATATCTATTAACTTTACTAATATATGGTACTAAGAGTTGTAACACTAGTAGATTTGTAACTTTCAGGTTGTATAATTGTATGTGTTCAAAGACTTAAATTGAATATATTTTGAAATTCGAGTAATAGAGTGAAGCTATAATTGCAAGTAAAATATTTGATGTGCCCTCCAATAAAATGAGTGACTGGCATTAAGAGATCTACGTAGGTGGATTTGAAAATATCATAGATAATTGAATCTTAACTAGTAAGGATTCTACTTGTAAAAGGCCATACTAAAACATGTATATCTCCCTAACTTTCCTTGGGCAGAGCCATGGAGAACTTATTTAAACTACATAATGAGGGAGTAAAAGGAATAAAAACAAATCCAACTGTACCAAGTATATTTTTGCAAAACTAAATATAAAGTAAAATTCTAAAATCAAGTGTTAATTGAAGTGAAAAAGAAAAAGAAATCTACATATATATATATATAAATATATATGTATATATATACACACACACACACACACACATATATATATATATATATATATATATATATATATATATATTGTTTACTTTTCATTTTCTTTCCCCTCACTTTCTTTGAGGTCCAAGTTCACCCAAACCACTCTTTTACATTTTCTAAATCCATATAATACACCTAATGGAGCATTACTAACATTACCTTCTTGCTCCGTGAGCCCACAATTCAGGTATAAATAATACAGAAGAATACAACAGATCGATCCACAATTTATATTCCAAACAAAAATGATAACAAGCAGTACTCAATAGAAACAAATTCTCAGTATATTTGCATTTTATAATAAATTCAAAAGGTGAAAGATCACAAATTCTAAATATATCGGTGCTAGTATGAAATTATAACATCTCGATTTATCAAACCACCAACTGTTATAGCATCAAACCACCAAATGTTATAGCATCACACCACCAAATGTTATCCTCATCAAAACTATTCTAATAATCAATGCAATTAACAAAAATATTGAACAGTATATTATCAATTCTAATAGAGTTCAATACAACCCATTTATCAATGTAGTATTATTCACATTGAAAATTATAAACAAAATCCACTAAACAGTACCCAATTGTAAGTATGGTAAGAATGAAGTACTAACCGCCGAGGAATGGCCAGCAGCTCCGAGGGTACAATCGACAAAAGAGCGGAGCTGAAGAGAAGAAAAAACCTCCAAGACCTCACCAAGCATCACCGGAATGTGGGACCCACTGTCTCCAAATTTCAGAACCTTCTCCTCGTCGAACTCTTTCTCTGAACGCGTCCTTCTCTTTACAACTGACTCTGCTAATCTTCTATTACTAGTACTAGTAATATTACTACTAGTGTTCTTTTGCTTACATTTGATCTTTTTAGATAACTTGGTGGTCGTGGAGAAATTGGTGATGCAGAGACAGCGGCGGAGGAGAGAAAATTTGGGCGGCGGCCGTGAAAGTATGACGGGGGAATGATAGAAGAGCTTTTTAAGGAGTGATGCTGCTGTCGGAGCTGCCATGGCTACGCGCATGTTTGGTTGCAGTGTTCGAAGGTTTGGGTAGCAAAACGCGGAATTCTTAACACAGCAGCCGGGAGTTAGGTCTGGGCTCCTTTCTTGTTTGGCGCCGCAGTGAGATCATTTCCGGGATAAAGGCATAATTCAGGTCTACTTATAATAACTAATTAAATTTTTTTTACCCTCAACTAACTATATTTTATTTTATTTTACATAAATTTAAATTTCCGTAGGCGAAATTAACTATTTTAACGAAATATTGACGTGAAAGTGTCATGTATATATTACTGAATCTTAGTTGGAGGCTACTGTTAACAACATTGTACACATCAAAAACGAGCATAACCATGGTGAACTGATTTGAACCAACGAATTTCATTCATGATAAATAAATAGAAATTAATATTTTCACATTATTTTTTTTATATTTTCAGATAAAAATCGTCGCTATAAATCTTATATTATAGCGACAGTTTCATGTCGAATTATTATTTTCTATTTTGAATTTATCAATTTTCTAAATAAAAAATCAAACATCAAAAGGGGCAAAAATTAAAGTTCTTTGTAGTAGCAGGACATCGAAAGAGGCTATAGACAACTGGTTTGAAGTAATTGAAACTAAGAATTCAATACATTGGTGCATTTAGAGAAAATGAGTACCCTTAAGTGGGATAAAGATCTATTATATAAGGGAAATGGTGACCAAATCTACAGATTCTGAGCGTGACTCCTTATTCAATCTCATTGCCTGCGGTTGTGGAGTTGTTGCACCCATGTAAGAAGCATAGAAAGATGGAAACCCTACTTTTAGGTAGAAGATTTTTTGGTTGTTGCATGTACAAGATATGTGAATTTGTAATTTTTTTAAAAAAATGGATGAAATAAAAAGGGGAATTTTTAGTCACAAATCTTCTTCTATTGCTTATTTTGAGCACGAGCTAAAGATGTATTGTCAATTTTTCAAGTGGTGTGACCCTTCATTCACTAAAAGATCAAGGGAAGTGATAAAAAAAAGTTGAGTGATGAAATATGTGTCGACGCCAAGAATTTTTTCATAGGTTGTGTTTCTACCTTTTTTTAATATTTTTTGATTTATTTATTATCACATTTGAAGGGTGATTTTTATGAAGAAAAAAACCTACATAAATGTCGACGGGGTTTTGAAAGATTGATTTTAATGCAGGGTCAATTAGACAGTTGTTAGTCGGTAAAAATTTAAATGGATGTATCAACTCATTCAAAATTTAGAATTTTCGCAATCAGGAGACCCTGAATGTGACTCCGTAAAATTGGTCTAAAATTGAGATTCATAAAGTTTGGGGGCCTGCTTAAGCGAGGGGAAGATGTTTGACACCCCCGACTTCTATGAAAACACAGTTATCGCTTCTTAATGTTTTTTTCTAAAATGAAGTGTGAAGTGTGTATGTGTGTACATGATTTGGGAGAAAATCTAGGATACCGTCTGTAACGATCGAGAAAATTGGATTATAATGTAAATTAATTTTTATTTGAATAAAATAAAATTAAATGTTATTTATAACGAGTAAGCGAAATGTAGGGTATTCTACAACCTAAAAGAGAGATATAATCATAGTATTATGGCTAAGTGCTAGAAATAAAGTGTTTGAATTTTCAAGACGAAAATAAAAAGCTTTCCAAAAAATTCTCTGAAAAATACTATTCATCCATTTCTGCTCGGGAATTTGTTTTGAACTTACGGGAAATACGTACTGATAGAATTGTAAGGAAAGATTGATAATCTAATAAAAATTCAGTTATGGCAAATGCAGTTTTTCGCCTGTGTGCTAAGTTCAAGAATGTTAGGAAAAGTGAAGATTTGAATAAATGATGGTCGTATAATAAGAAAGTTATTATACGAGGGAATGAATACGAGTATAATACAAGGTATTGTACAAGTACATGCGAAAGATAATATAACGTATAGAGATAAATGTTATACAAACTAGTATACGAGAAGAATATGAGGATTATACGGTAAGATCACAAACCATTATTAATGGACTAATAGGATTTGAATGTTAATTTTTGCAAGCCCAAGTGAAACATGTTGAGGCCCAATGACAAACCTAAGTAATGCCCAAAGATAATTTAATCCAAGCCCAAGGTTAAGCCCGAACCAAGAACTGAACCCGTGGATCGAACCGATGGGTCACTAGATGAGTAAAACCAATTTGGGCTCCCCATGCTGAGTCACGACCACTTGGTGGTCAAGCAAGAGGATTAGCCTCCCTTGCAAGCTTGGAATAATAAGAAGGTGGAATAGTAAGGAGGTGGGCTAGCATTTTGACCATTGTGCCCTCACTTTGCAAAGTCTATAAATAGGAAGCTTAGTTGGTCATTTGTTGGTTGCTTGAATTCACCAGTACCTTAAACATTATATTGAGAGAAAGAAGAGAGAGCTATTTCAATCAATCCAAGAAGAAGAAGAAAGAAAGCTAGAACATCAAAAGGTAATGAAACTTTAACCTTTAATCTTCTTCTCTTCAATTAGAATCTTGATAGAGAAGTGATTATTGGTGGTGTATGTATCTTAAGGAGTAACAAGGATGGCTATTAGTGGACTTTAAAAATTAATAATCATGTTACAAGTGGAATTATAATCAAAGAAGTGAGAAATAATAAAGAACACGTGAAAATTTATCACATGTTACTGATGGACAAGTTTAAAACCATCGTATATAGGATTAGATGCCATATGTTTGGTTAGAATGATAGATGTTTGAATAATGGAATGAATCCATTTTGAACGGAGTAAAAATCTCAAGTAACGAAGTTATGACAAAATTTACAAGTTTAGACGATAATCGTCAAAATCATAAGATTCCCAGAATGATAGTCAAAAGTAATCGTTTAACTCAAAAACCTTAGTTTTCGATGGTGTGTCGAAGAACTTTGTATTTAAGATTTATGGACTCAAGAATGGTCGAATTCCGACTTAAAACGAAGAAACGAGTTATGAACGTTCACGAACGTTTACCGAACGCGTAATAGAAAATTAAAATAGTGAATTTAGTGTAAACGGATTCAGAAACTTAAGTTGTCCTAATAAAATCAAAGTATGCAAGATATGTGAGATAAAGGCTTTTGAACGAGCCAATTCCGACTTATAACGAGTAAGTTACGAGCCCGAAAAGAATTTGAATTGAAAAACTTAAAAAATTTCAAAGGCTCAGGGAGGGCGCCGTAGCGCTGCCCAAGCCTATAAAAGTGGTGCCGCAACGCCGTAACCGGATCCCAAACACTAGAGAGATGCGCCGCAGTGGCAGTTATAACTAAGGACACGGCACCACAGCGCCGTTCCTAGACCAAAGGCAGAGAAGAATGACAATGAATACAAAGTAAGATAAGTTGATTGAAGGTGAATTATAACCTTAATTAAACTTAAATTAACATCATAAAGGATGATTAAAACCTTAAGTTTAACATTTAAAGGTTAACAAAAGGTTTAGAACGTAAACACAAAGTAAGTTTAATAATACGGTAAACCGTACACGTTAAAGGGATGTTTGAGATTGCTTGTAATGTAATTACTTAAACATGGAATATGTAAGGTTACTTATAACAATAAAATGTTATAAGGTTGCAATGAATAGTAACTAACTTAATGAATGTTATTAAGTTAACCAAATGGGAGTTAGACCGAGAAGGAGGAGAAGATAAGTTAACGACAATACTTATTGTTTATAACCTAACATGGTATGCTATGTGATTATGTACGTAGCAACTTTAAAGACTAACGAGTAAAGTGAATTAACACTAGACAACGCTGAAGGAAAGTATTCTAAACTCTTTTCTACCCTTATTTGGACAAGCTTTATGATTTATGTATCATATGCATGAATTAATGTAACAAAGAAGTCGGAGCCATTTCCTTCGGATAGACCAGACTTATAATATTTTGTGGATTCTGTTATAATCTATCAAAGTATTATAAATATTGCTATCTTGTGTCAACTATTTTGGTATGGATTCAAAGAAAGACTGAGTATAAATAAACAAATATTTTATCGTAAAGCGACCGACACATGAGGTTGCCAAACCTTGAATGTAAATACATTTAATGTAGTAGTATTGTACAACATAGAGTACTATAGGCTGATCACCTAGACATGCTTGTAAGAAATGACGGACTTACGGATTTTGTGTCAGGTTATCCTTTTTAAAGAAAGAAAGAATGAAATTCTAAAGGTCTTTGACCAAACAAAATGTTTAACCAATGATATTCATCGCTAAACATTTTAAAGAAAAGAGAAGTGCTATTTTGAATAATCTATAGTACTTCATAACTATTGATTCAGTTATAGAAGATATATATTCATATGATTCAGGCATATTGCTCGATTATAATTGTTATACTTGCTGGGCTAGTTATGCTCACCCCTGCTTGAACTATATGAATGCAGCTAAAAATGAACGTACCGAAGGATCCATTAAAGACAAAGGGAAGGCTATGGCGGACAAGTAGTTATCTTTGTAATAGAATAATATTACTTTTATATTAATTTGATACTATAACGAAGAACTTATGTAATGGTTACTAAGAACCTGGGAAGGGAAATATTATTATGTAATATATAGAAGACATATTCATTCTATTGATGTATTTTAATTGAATGTACGTGTGAACAGTAGTACCGTGTAACACCATTTATCGGGTTGAAAGATACTCGAATTTGGGGGCGTCATTGGTTGGTATCAGAGCTATAGGTTATAAAACTTAAAGGGAGGGGGAAAGAACCTTAAGCCATAACCTTAAGAAGAGTTGAAGAAGTTAGTAGTAATTAAACTCATGATGAGTTTTAAGTGGTGAATTGGGGAAATTCATTATTAGAAGAATTAAAAGATGAAGTTAACCCCAAAAATGCACTAAATGTGATATGTGTTTATAATATTCTAATGTTGTGTACTAATCAAGATAATTTGTTTTATTGTAGATGTTAGGAGAGGATATGATGTATAGAGATATACATGTGATTAGTGAAGAGTCTGTGAACCAGATAGAGATTTTACCAACGCCCGTAGCTGAGGTGCCGATAGTGATGGTGGTTGAGTCAGAAGATTCTGAGAATTTAGGGTTTACATCCTTGTTCGACGGAATGTCTGAAGAGGAGGTGGAGGTAGTATCGTTTAACACGGTAGTACCTATAGAGGAGATGACTCTGGGGGAGTTGATAAGTAGATTTATACCTACTTATTTGGTATCTGTTACTTGAATTAGTTGCTTAAACTCATGTTTCTTAGTTACTTTTCATACATTTTGTGTTCATTTTTTAGATTATATGCTTGAGAGCTGTGTGAGCGACTATTGGTATGAAAATGCAAGGAAAAGCAATACGGACATCATTTGGGCTTTCATGTTCATTTAATGTTCTTGGCTTGGAACTTGTATTATGTTATAGAGATTCTTCTTAGCTTTCCGGAACAACTTGAATCATTCCAATCGGAGTTCGGATGCAAGAGTTATGACATTTGTACCAACGGACGTTGAACTTCAATTTTTTGGGTGGCCATTTACATAGCAGTCACTTCTAACCAAATTTCGACCTTTATTCGTCCATTATTTCTCAACTCTTAAAGCATGAAAGTTGTATAACTCTTCGAGATCTTCGATTTAATAGGTGGCAGGCCCCGTAACTCCTTCCAGATCAAAAGATATGGCTATTTTACCAGAGGACACTGCAGTAGAAAATCCTTGGCGCGGGCACACGGATTTCTAGTGCATTTTGGGCGCGGCCGTGCCAGTCTCTGGACCAAAAAAATTCCATCTGCTACTTGAGCGCGGGTATGCCCAATGTGACGCCCCCAAATCCAGGTTCTCTAACCTCAAATTTGGTGCTCACGATCTATCATCATCATAAGCATTCTATAAACTATTACGGAATAATAAATATACATTGTTTATTATAATAAAGTTTCATAACATAGTCCTAAGGTCTTCTTAACCTTAACTTAAACACACCATTCATATTACAAAAGGTTTACATAAGAAATTCCATCATATAATAATAACTAACATTCTGAACTATTCTTGGATCTTGCCCTTGCCTTTGTCTTCCGTATTGGATCTTTCAGGCTTAACTGAAATAAATGTCATGATATAGCAAGGGTAAGCAACTAATTTGCTTAGCAAGTTTATATACAAGGGAGATATATCTATAATTTGAATCGGCATCTCTTCGTACGTTAAGTCCTTCTTGATATGAATGGGCTCATATTCTATTACGCGCTTATAATCCAGTTTATAAGGACGTAACACAGATACGTGAAACACGTTATGTATTCGTTCTAAGTCTGGAGGTAATGCTATCATATAAGTTACCTTGCCTACCCGTTTTAACACTTAGAAAGGTCCTATAAACCTTAGACTTAACTTTCCCTTCTTTCCAAAGTGTATCTTTTATTTTCAAGGAGATACCTTTAGAAACACGTAGGAGCCTACTTCAAACTCCCTATCTATCGATGAGAGTCCGCATACCTTTTTTGTCTGTCTTGAGCTGCTACGAGACGCATCTGTATCAACTTCACTACATCCACTATCTGCTACACCAATTATGGCCCTAACATTCGACGTTCTCCCGCTTCTTCCCAACACAGTGGTGTTCTGCACTTTCTTCCGTATAAGGCTTTATAAGGCGGCATACCTATGCTTGCATGATAACTATTGTTATACGCAAACTCTACTAATGGTAGATGATCATCCCAACTACCCTTAAAATCCATGACGCAAGATCTTAACATATCTTCTAACGTATGAATTGTCCTCTAACTCTGTCCATCAGTTAGTGGATGATAAGTCGTACTCAACTTCAGCTGCGTCCCCAACTGCTCTTGTAGACTCCACCAAAAGTTCGATGTGAATCGTGGATCACGATCTGACACAATCGAAACTGGTAATCCATTTCTGGAAATAACTTCCTTAACATAAAGTTTGGCTAACTAGTCTAAGTTATACTTAACCCTTATTGGCAAAAAGTGAGTCGACTTCGTCAACCGGTCCACTATTACCTAAATTACATTATACCCTTTCCTTGTAATCGGAAGTCCCACCACAAAATCCATCGTGATATGCTCCCACTTACTGTAATAAGCCACTTGGTCGTTGATGTTCGGCCTTAAATTTTTGACAAGTCAAACACCTACTCACATACTCAGCTATCACTCTCTTCATGTTCGACCGCCAAAAACTTTGTCGAAGGTCTTGATACATATTAGTACTATCAGGATGAATCGAGTACCTCGAACTATGAACTTCTTATAAAACTTTCTCCTTTAATTTCGTCTCATTCAGAACCCAAATTCTTCCTTTAAATCTCAATAACCCCTCATTATCAAGACTGCACTTAATATCTTTTTCATTTGTAACTATTTTTTCATCTGGTCACACTCATCAGTTTTGAGCTGCACCTCCTTGAGTCTCTCTATGATGGTAGATTGAATCTCTATTGTAAACAGTTTATCACTCGGCAACTTCACCTCTATCTCCATCCTAGCCATCTCTGTTATTAACTCAGTTTGAGCCATTAACATAGACAACTTTTCTCAACCCTTTCTACTTAAGGCATCGGCAACTACATTGGCTTTTCCAAGGTGATACAGAATTTCACAATCGTAAACCTTTATCAACTCTAGCCATCTCCACTACAAAAAAATGGGCCTTTAGTAACGATTTTTTGGGCAATGATTTTATAAGTCGTTGCTAAAAGTATATGTTTAGCAACGAAATTTATCCTTCATTGCAGATTTTGTCAGGCTTTCAATTTTTGCAACGAAATTCATAAGTCGTTGCAAAATTTCGTTGCTAATTCATTGGAGGGAAAAAATTTCGTTAGAAATTCGTTGCAAAATTTTCGACCACTTGCTTTCCCGTCATCGTGGGCAACGAAAGTTTTTTTGTTGCTAAAAATGGGGATTTAGCAACGATTTTTCAGGCAACGCCTTTATAAGTCGTTGCTAAAAGTGTATGTTTAGCAACGAAACTTGTCCTTTGTTACAGATTGTGTTAGGCTTTCACTTTTTGCAACGAAATTCATAAGTAGTTGCAAAATTTGGAAACAAAATTCGTTAGAAATTCATTGCAAAAAATTTAACCACTTGATTTCTCCTCATCGTGGGCAACGAAAGTTTTTTTGTTGCTATATTTCGTTGCCTAATATGGACCACATTAATTGGTAACAATTTTTATTTTCGTTGCATATTTTATACAACTGTTTGCAACGATTATTAAAATGTTGCCTTAAATTAAGATGATGATGATGATAATAATAATAATAATATAATTTATTTGTTAATATATATTTAATATGCCTTAAAAAATTCATGCCATTTTATTAATTAAGACAGATTAGAGTTAATGCTTGATTAAGTAGAACGTCACCCAAGTCGCGTTTAGCAACTTTGCCTTTAGCCGTGTTGTGGCATGGTGGCTTTTATTCCCTGTAAATCGTTGACAGACGTGCTTTATCAACCCTATCTCCGATCCTGCCTAAGTTGGTATCAGAGACATGTTTAATTTATTGACATATTAATGAATATATTACTTATAAATTATCACATATATGATCTCATAAGATTACTGTTGATTTAAGGGTCTACCCAAAACTATAAGCCGACCGATTTCTTCCTGTATAACGTTTTTAGTTAAAACAATATATTGTTCTGATTTATAAAACTGCTATAAAAAGTAAGAACGATTATGTTTATCTGTTACAGTTTGATATGCAGTTCTATAACGATTACTGTTTTCGGTATGGTAATCTAACAGCTCAAGCAGGGAAACATAATAATTAACAGAAGCAATAATAAAAACTTACAGAAGATCTTTGTATATCTTCAAACTTCAAACTTTATATATTAGATTTTTTACAAGAGAGAGAGAGAGAGAGAGTAACGAGAAAATACAAAGAAAAGTTCTACCTCAACAAAGGGTGAGGTCTCCCTATTTATACAAGAAAGAAGATAAGAAGGGATCAGGCGTGTCCTAGCTAGTGGAGTCGAACAGTAATCCTTATCTTTTCTTCTATAACTCTCAGCCATAGGTAGTGGAAGGCATGAGACAAGTTGTCGGATGAGTGGAATTATTGAGGACAGGTGGTTGTCGTCTTCTGATTATTGAGGGCAGTTGGATTCTTTCTTCTGAGGTAAAGTTACTGTAATTGTCCTTTTCTGATTATTGTCTTCTGTAGTGCTTTATGCTTTTCCTTTTCCTTTTTTGTCCTGTTCCATCTTTTCAGAGATCATTGAGGTGAGAGAATCCCAGAAGTCTCCCATAGTAGGTTCTGGTTCTTGACTTTCTCCAGCTAGGACGCTGAACTGATTGTCATCCTGTTCAGATCCTTCTTCACTGCTAACAGTTTTCATGGAAACATCATCCTGGACTAGGGATTGTAAGAATTATGTTTACATATAATCCACAGTTTTAACTAATAGTTCAGTTTTAGTTAGATTTGGAAACTTTTGTTTTAAATCTGTTTGAATTTTAACAAAAGGATTAACTGGTGTTGATGCTGGGAGGCTCTGAGGTAGAACATCCAAACAAGCTTGGGTATGATTCTTTATGGTCTTGAGAAGTTCGGGTAGTGTGGGATTAAGCCTTTTTTCCCACCACTTGGTAAAAAAAATACCCTTTTTAGGCCATGGATTTTATTCTGATAGTCACATTAAAAATCCCATTTCCAAATCCAAGGGATTCCAAAACGGATTATGAAATGGGCAAACAATTTCAGCATAGATAGATCTTTGTTTACTGGTATATGGGCATAAACGACCTGTCACTCTTTAAATGATGTTTGAACTGATTCTGGTAAGGTGTCAATAGTGATACCGATTTTATTCCACCAAACGAAAAACCAATTGGGAATTTCGTTTCTTAAAACATCAGGACAGATACGGATGAACCAAGTATGGTTATGAATAGGATTCTGGAAATAAAATACTTGGGTAAAGGAATCAATATAATCCCAATAGCTGTATCTGGTTTCTGTTGTATGACTAGATTCAATGGTAATGGTTAGTATGAGGATTAATACCCCAATTAGCAAGAGGCATGATGCTCTTGATGGTTGTTTTACTGTATTGGATTGGGCTAGTTGGTTTAGATGGATCATGAAGCGTATACTTTATATCCATTTGTGAAACCCCAGATTTTATGAATAAAAAATTAATTTTCTCGAAATAATTTTTTAATATTATGGTGTGAATTTGAGATAATATTATAGTTGTGGGTAGTATTTATAAATTTTGCAAAGTATGCAAGTTGTTATATTATATTCGATTGGTCAGGGAATATTCTTTGTGTCGGAAAATATTCGTACGACGATACAATTATTGGTGGACCCCACAACAGAATTATTGTCGGATTGAGAAAACGACAAAAATATTTTATTGAAAATAACGGCGGAAGTTTTACCGTTGATACTGTTGAACTACTGGGTAGTAAAAGTACAGTAATATGCGTTGTTGCATAGTAGCACACGGTATTGATTATTGATATTTATGTGAGAAGTCGCTCAGTTTGATTCAATTATTGTCGATTAATAATATGAATTATTATAGCGATGATGACGTTTTGTTTTATTCGTATTATTAACGTAATAAAACAGAAACATCTTTTTATATAAAACAGAATACTTTATTAAAGTTATTCTATAAATAGAATATATTATATTTTATTATGCATAGTGTTACATAGTAAAAATCTTTTTATATAAATAAAATATATTATATTTTATTTAAAAGATTTTTCTTTAAATATGGACCGTCAGATTAAAGTAAATCAATCTGGACCGTTCATGGATTACTTACTATGCATTTCATTTTTCTATAAATAGAAGCTCATTCCTTCATTATTTTCTTACGAATTCACTGAACTCTAGAGAGAGAAACTATAGAGAGATAGAAAATAAGCTTTTTGCTACTTAACTTTTCTTTTCCTATATCCAGTTTCTGTTACGGTAAGGGGTGTTATTCTTTCTTATTCATGAAAAGAACTGTTGTTATTCCATTTCTTATTATTCTGTTGAAATAACCTGTATACACGGTCTACCCTATACTTGATAGGTTGGATCGAGAATGAAAACTTGATAGGTTGGAAAAGAGAAGAGAAGCAAATAGAATTTGAAATCATAGTATTTCGTTGTAAAATCAAAATATTGATTTCAAGACTGAGAAGAACAACCTTTTATATAAAAAGGGAATATTTATTGGGTGTGAAATTTGACCTTTGCACGCGTTTGAGTATCTTTAATAGATACCCGAGAATTTGCGTATCTTTAATAGATACCCGAGAATTTGCGTATCTTAAATAGATACCCGAGAATTTGCGTATCTTTAATAGATACCCGAGAATTTGCGTATCTTTAATAGATACCCGAGAATTTGCGTATCTTTAATAAATACCCGAGAAATTGCGTATCTTTAATAGATACCCGAGAATTTGCGTATCTTTAATAGATACCCGAGAAAATAAGTTTAAGATCTTGTGTGATCGCTCTGTATAAAAGGTGTAAGGTGCAAAGGTGTAAGGGGTAAGGTGAATTTCGGGGACGAAATTCTTAGAAGGAGGGGTGAATGTGACAACCCGAAAATTTAGACAATTTATTAAAATCATAAATGATTGATTTAAGGTCAAATAATAGACCTAGACAGGAAATAAGTGTATGGGATTGGCAGTTATGTAATGAAATTCCAAGAATTTCAAAACTTTTGAACAAAACTTGAATTATGTGATAGACTGTGAGTGATAGTCTAGTAATGAGGTATAAGATTATGGTAGATTTAAAATTCTTTTGAAGAATTATCAGGGATAAGTATCGAAGCGGATACTAGTCAGTATATTTGGTTACATAAGTGAACCGTAATGACTTGAGATCAAGGATTGATCAGATAAGTTATAACTTTAGCCAAAACCCTAAAGTTATGTTAATCATATGTTTATTATGTTAGAAAAATCTAACGAACTGTTAGAAACCCTAACAATCGGTTCTGTAAACCCTAGTTTCAGTTCCGGGAGTCCGAAACCCTAATTCGGATATTGAAAACCCTAGATGGGGAATGTAATGTTATGTGCAAGGTTAAACGTCATCAATGTTAAAGTAATTAGGGAAAACCCTAATTGAGTTATATAAAATCTTAATTGGTTATTTGAAGACCCTAATACCAGATCTGAAAATCCTAGTTTTAGATTCTGATAATCAGAAACCCTAATTTGGGAATTCTAAATGCGAAGTATTAAACCCTAAGGGTTAAAAAGTTGTGTGTAATGAATATGAACATTATGTGATGGTTTATATTTTAATAAAAGAAACTAGTGTAACCCTAATTATATATTAGGAATGAAGGATTTAATAACTTAAGGGTTATGGTACGGAAGAATATTAGTATATAAGATATATACTAATTCTAAGAGATTTATTTTATACATCTCGGTTAATTACTTTTATAACCTAATTATAGCAAGTCTAATTGGGTTAAGGAAATAAATGTTCATGAGCAAGGATTGGTGTTTTATTGGAGGAGTGAAAACCCTAATTAAATGGATTGGGTTGGATAAGAATTTAAGGCAATGGACTATGGATATTTTATAGCTCAAGTATTGGTGAATGAAATTGATTAGAGGATCAAGCAAAACATTAAAAGAATGGCTCAATTTTTAGCCAAGTGGGAGAAGAATTTTTGGACATTTGTAAAATCAAATAAGAGGTAACATAGGAAGCAAATTTGGAGCTTTGTTAAGGCATATGGCCGGCCACATTTGAGCTAGGAGAAAGGGGGAATGAATGTGCATTTAATGACTCACTTTAGTTGGTGGCTAACCCTAAGCCTAACCTAGCTTTAGCCTAGAATTGTGTCACTTGTTTATTTAGCCAACATATTAACATTACTTGTAAGGAAAGCTTGGCAATTAATAAGCAAGAAAGAGGGAATTGATGAATTAAAAGGCCATATGGCCGGATCTTATGAGAGAAAGGAGAGGGAGTGTGGTCATTTGATAAAAAAAAAACTACACCAAAGTCTAGTTTATTCTCTTTCTTTCATCTCTTTATCTTTCCAAGATTGCTAAGAACTTAAGAGAGAGAGAGAGAGGGGTAGCTCTTGAGGAAGAAGGGAGAAGGGAGAAAGGCCATCCATGGAAGAAGCTAAGAAGAAGGAAGAAGAAAGAAATCAAGCTAAAGGTATAACAAAAAAAAAATATTCTTCTTATGTAAGCTAAGTTTCCTTGGTAGTTTGATTAGATTTTTGTCAACTTGAAGTTTATGATCTTGAGGTTATAACCCTAGATCTTGGTGTTTAAAGGTGTTCTATGTTTAGATCCAACTCTTTTATGGATCAAAAGTTGGTTTTAAATTAAGAAATATAAGTTGTGTTTTTCAAAGGTAAGAAAAAACCTAATTTTTCTAGCTTTGGTGGTGTTTATTTGTGTTTGGTGGTTATTTGAGGTATTGGATCATGGATCATGATATATCCATGAATATATTTGATATTAGTTTGTGTCATGATGAGTGATGAGGATTTATGTTGAGTATATCATAAGGATATAAAAGTTTTCATACAAAACATAAAAGGTTGAAAATCAGATTTTTGAGAAAACCAAGTGTGATATGGAAATGACCTTATCTCTCATTCTACTTTAACTTTTCGAGTATGGTCAGTTTGTGGTGCTAGATATATGTGTTAAGGGTAAAATCCCTTTGGAATCATGCAAATAGGTTGAAAAATGAGCAAGTTATGGGATTTCTCCCAAACTACACAAAACTAAGAAAAACTGTTAAAAGGACAGTTTTGGAACAGTCACTTCCGGGCTAAATTTCGGGATCTTAACATGTCCAAATATGGATTGTGATAGATGAAAACTGTAGTTCGGAAAGATACGAACCCAACAAAATTGACGGATCATTAATCGGAGTTACAGAACTCGTTTTATATAAGTTTTAGCAAAGGACTCCGAAACTGCAAAACGACAAAAACAATCTGCCAAGAATTTTGTGAGGGCTGTTTTGTCAACTTTTCTTATGAGAAAAATTCCAGGCTTTTGGGAAATGAAAATATATGGTAATATGTAGCTCGTGTCCAAAAATGAGCTGATTCCGAGTTAAAATGACCAAGTTATGATCATTACAATTTTTGTGATTTTCCGACGGAAATCGCTATAAACGGAGTTCTACAACTCCGATTGCCACGAAATTTAAAATGGAGTATCACGTTAACATATATAAGGTTATGCCAAAAGATGGGCATTACTGGAGTTAAGCATGAGGTAGCTAATTTCTTAAGCTACGCACTAGAAATTAATTTTTAATAAATACCAAAGGAAGTTGAAAAATTATGGAAAAATAATTTTTATGCATGAAATACATGTATATATGTTTGACCAAAGGATAGGAGAATAATTCACTGATTTGGTATTTTTGTGATATGGATATAGAAAACAGTTTGATGTGTTAAATCCGGTTTGCTGGATTGAGGTTTAAATTGATGGATTTGGAATTCAAGTTGATGAATTATAAATTTGGTTGTTAGATATAGAATCCAGGGTGTTGGATTAGTGTTTGCTTTATTACATGATAATGAATAATTTATGAAATGAAAAACGAGTGTTAAATTATAAGGGATATGATATAGTGATTGAGAAATTATCAAAGGATGATAATAATATTGATGTGTTAAGTTGTTATCTAATATTTGATTAAGTATTAGATAGTATTATGGAATAAAGTATTTTATACTGATTAAAAGATCAATCTTATAACTGATAGGTCTTTCGTGAGAGATTAGATTAAATTGCGTTGCGGTAATCAACGGTTCAGACAAGTTTTCTTGTACTTAACTCTAATAAGAGTAGTTTATTCAAGCTTATGGTTAATCATTACTGATTGCCATGAAAATTTGAAATCTGTACATCTTGCATGTATAAGTCAGGTATGAAAGGCTGATCACCTTCATTACCAGTTGGTTCAGAAATGTTTGTTCATGTAAAATACTTGTTCAGTCAAAACTTTGTTTCTGCTAGTTCACAATTATATTGTTGAATTATAGCTAGCCAATTATTCATACTCTTCAATCATGATATATCATTATGTTATTGTATATAAACTTGCTGGGCAATTTTTATGCTCACCCTTGCTATATCATGATAAAACATTGCAGGTAAAGCAAATGCGTCGTATACATGAAAACGATTAAAGCTAAGTTCAGCTTGGGTTATAAAGTGCGGCTTGTTTGTAATAAGATATTGTGATAAATATTGTTGTATAATAGATATTATATGATTGGTGTATAAGTTAAGGTTACTCGACCTTGGGTGAATAGTTTGTAATGTAATGTATAAACAAATTATGTTTATATCTTCCGCAATTAGTGAAAGAATTTAGTTTACCGGATCCGAGGCGATTCGGGGCCCGGATTCGGGGCTATTACAGTTGGTATCAGAGCTGTTGGTTATGAAGCTTAGGTAGGGATACCTGAGACCAATAACAGCAGTGATTAGAATTAAGTACTAACTCAAATCGAGTTAGTGTGTCGGTAAAGATTCAAAGACGAATCTCGACTAGTGTAAAGTTACAGAGTTTCCTAACTCTGATAATAATGTTGAACAGACATGGTGAATAGATTGAGTCTAAAAGACTGAAAGTGCAGGAATAGAAGATCGTAAAACAAAACGATCAAGTCATAGAATTGAATCGTATTATATACGGTAAGATCACCCCGTGATCTGATAAATGTTATGACAGCTAGAAAAAATTAATCTGATGATTGAAAACGATCAAGGCATAGAAATGAATCGTAATATATACGATAAGATCACCCCGTGATCTGATAAGATTATGATGTGGGAAAAGGATCAATCTAATAAGTGAAAAGTTTACAGCAAGATGATGTGTCTATGGTGTACTATGAAATGGTACTATGAAAACTCATAAAAGGGTTATGAATTGTAAATACGAATTAAATAAAATTCGTATGGAGTAAGTGTGGAGTTAGTATTAGGTGGGGATTCAATTGAGGACTCATGTCGGCAGCTGAGTTGTATGATTCCTTGTATGGGAGGGGAATTTGTACTTGGTTTTAGAATCCCTTAGCTTCCTGGTCGATGTAGTGGTTAGGTTGATCAATTCTTCGTATGGGAGGGGAATTGTTCACTTAGCTTCCTATATTGATTAGTGGCTGAGTTTGGTTTGACAACCACTTAGTTTCTGGCACTGATAATCATTGAAATGTTTGTGTCGCGCTATTTGCTATATGCATGTTAAGAGGGTGATTCCTTTCTCATGTGTATGACAGATAGATAGGTCATAGGTAGAGGATATAAGATTAAGTACGAGTTCTTAGAACTCATACTTATGTGACATTCTTGACTCATAGTTATATGAAATGTTTATGAGCCCCTCAGCGAACGGACGCAAAAGGTAAGACTAGGGTAAGTTCGTAAACTCATATAATTATGGCCAGGTTATGAACTCATAAGTGTGGTTTTATGAACTGGGTATAGTTGTGAATGGAGAATTGAGAATTATAGAAATAGATGGAGAAGAAAGAGAAGAGAATTATTGATAGATCATTGCCAGTAATTTCGGCTAGATCGAGAATGAAAACTTGATAGGTTGGAAAAGAGAAGAGAAGCAAATAGAATTTAAAATCATAGTATTTCGTTGTAAAATCAAAATATTGATTTCAAGACTGAGAAGAACAACCTTTTATATAAAAAGGGAATATTTATTGGGTGTGAAATTTGACCTTTGCACGCGTTTGAGTATCTTTAATAGATACCCGAGAATTTGTGTATCTTTAATAGATACCCGAGAATTTGCGTATCTTTAATAGATACCCGAGAATTTCGTATCTTTAATAGATACCCGAGAATTTGCGTATATTTAATAGATACCCGAGAATTTGCGTATCTTTAATAAATACCCGAGAAATTGCGTATCTTTAATAGATACCCGAGAAATTGCGTATCTTTAATAGATACCCGAGAATTTGCGTATCTTTAATAGATACCCGAGAAATTTGCGTATGTATCAAAGTAAATCTTTGATAGATACCCGAGAAATTTGCATATCTTTGATAGATACCTGAGAAAATAAGTTTAAGATCTTGTGTGATCGCTCTGTATAAAAGGTGTAAGGTGCAAAGGTGTAAGGGGTAAGGTGAATTTCGGGGACGAAATTCTTAGAAGGAGGGGTGAATGTGACAACCCGAAAATTTAGACAATTTATTAAAATCATAAATGATTGATTTAAGGTCAAATAATAGACCTAGACAGGAAATAAGTGTATGGGATTGGCAGTTATGTAATGAAATTCCAAGAATTTCAAAACTTTTGAACAAAACTTGAATTATGTGATAGACTGTGAGTGATAGTCTAGTAATGAGGTATAAGATTATGGTAGATTTAAAATTCTTTTGAAGAATTATCAGGGATAAGTATCGAAGCGGATACTAGTCAGTATATTTGGTTACATAAGTGAACCGTAATGACTTGAGATCAAGGATTGATCAGATAAGTTATAACTTTAGCCAAAACCCTAAAGTTATGTTAATCATATGTTTATTATGTTAGAAAAATCTAACGAACTGTTAGAAACCCTAACAATCGGTTCTGTAAACCCTAGTTTCAGTTCTGGGAGTCCGAAACCCTAATTCGGATATTGAAAACCCTAGATGGGGAATGTAATGTTATGTGCAAGGTTAAACGTCATCAATGTTAAAGTAATTAGGGAAAACCCTAATTGAGTTATATAAAATCTTAATTGGTTATTTGAAGACCCTAATACCAGATCTGAAAATCCTAGTTTTAGATTCTGATAATCGGAAACCCTAATTTGGAAATTCTAAATGCGAAGTATTAAACCCTAAGGGTTAAACAGTTGTGTGTAATGAATATGAACATTATGTGATGGTTTATATTTTAATAAAAGAAACTAGTGTAACCCTAATTATATATTAGGAATGAAGGATTTAATAACTTAAGGGTTATGGTACGGAAGAATATTAGTATATAAGATATATACTAATTCTAAGAGATTTATTTTATACATCTCGGTTAATTACTTTTATAACCTAATTATAGCAAGTCTAATTGGGTTAAGGAAATAAATGTTCATGAGCAAGGATTGGTATTTTATTGGAGGAGTGAAAACCCTAATTAAATAGATTGGGTTGGATAAGAATTTAAGGCAATGGACTATGGATATTTTATAGCTCAAGTATTGGTGAATGAAATTGATTAGAGGATCAAGCAAAACATTAAAAGAATGGCTCAATTTTTAGCCAAGTGGGAGAAGAATTTTTGGACATTTGTAAAATCAAATAAGAGGTAACATAGGAAGCAAATTTGGAGCTTTGTTAAGGCATATGGCCGGCCACATTTGAGCTAGGAGAAAGGGGGAATGAATGTGCATTTAATGACTCACTTTAGTTGGTGGCTAACCCTAAGCCTAACCTAGCTTTAGCCTAGAATTGTGTCACTTGTTTATTTAGCCAACATATTAACATTACTTGTAAGGAAAGCTTGGCAATTAATAAGCAAGAAAGAGGGAATTGATGAATTAAAAGGCCATATGGCCGGATCTTATGAGAGAAAGGAGAGGGAGTGTGGTCATTTGATAAAAAAAAAAACTACACCAAAGTCTAGTTTATTCTCTTTCTTTCATCTCTTTATCTTTCCAAGATTGCTAAGAACTTAAGAGAGAGAGAGAGAGGGGTAGCTCTTGAGGAAGAAGGGAGAAGGGAGAAAGGCCATCCATGGAAGAAGCTAAGAAGAAGGAAGAAGAAAGAAATCAAGCTAAAGGTATAACAAAAAAAAAATATTCTTCTTATGTAAGCTAAGTTTCCTTGGTAGTTTGATTAGATTTTTGTCAACTTGAAGTTTATGATCTTGAGGTTATAACCCTAGATCTTGGTGTTTAAAGGTGTTCTATGTTTAGATCCAACTCTTTTATGGATCAAAAGTTGGTTTTAAATTAAGAAATATAAGTTGTGTTTTTCAAAGGTAAGAAAAAACCTAATTTTTCTAGCTTTGGTAGTGTTTATTTGTGTTTGGTGGTTATTTGAGGTATTGGATCATGGATCATGATATATCCATGAATATATTTGATATTAGTTTGTGTCATGATGAGTGATGAGGATTTATGTTGAGTATATCATAAGGATATAAAAGTTTTCATACAAAACATAAAAGGTTGAAAATCAGATTTTTGAGAAAACCAAGTGTGATATGGAAATGACCTTATCTCTCATTCTACTTTAACTTTTCGAGTATGGTCAGTTTGTGGTGCTAGATATATGTGTTAAGGGTAAAATCCCTTTGGAATCATGCAAATAGGTTGAAAAATGAGCAAGTTATGGGATTTCTCCCAAACTACACAAAACTAAGAAAAACTGTTAAAAGGACAGTTTTGGAACAGTCACTTCCGGGCTAAATTTCGGGATCTTAACATGTCCAAATATGGATTGTGATAGATGAAAACTGTAGTTCGGAAAGATACGAACCCAATAAAATTGACGGATCATTAATCGGAGTTACAGAACTCGTTTTATATAAGTTTTAGCAAAGGACTCCGAAACTGCAAAACGACAAAAACAATCTGCCAAGAATTTTGTGAGGGCTGTTTTGTCAACTTTTCTTATGAGAAAAATTCCAGGCTTTTGGGAAATGAAAATATATGGTAATATGTAGCTCGTGTCCAAAAATGAGCTGATTCCGAGTTAAAATGACCAAGTTATGATCATTACAATTTTTGTGATTTTCCGACGGAAATCGCTATAAACGGAGTTCTACAACTCCGATTGCCACGAAATTTAAAATGGAGTATCACGTTAACATATATAAGGTTATGCCAAAAGATGGGCATTACTGGAGTTAAGCATGAGGTAGCTAATTTCTTAAGCTACGCACTAGAAATTAATTTTTAATAAATACCAAAGGAAGTTCAAAAATTATGGAAAAATAATTTTTATGCATGAAATACATGTATATATGTTTGACCAAAGGATAGGAGAATAATTCACTGATTTGGTATTTTTGTGATATGGATATAGAAAACAGTTTGATGTGTTAAATCCGGTTTGCTGGATTGAGGTTTAAATTGATGGATTTGGAATTCAAGTTGATGAATTATAAATTTGGTTGTTAGATATAGAATTCAGGGTGTTGGATTAGTGTTTGCTTTATTACATGATAATGAATAATTTATGAAATGAAAAGCGAGTGTTAAATTATAAGGGATATGATATAGTGATTGAGAAATTATCAAAGGATGATAATAATATTGATGTGTTAAGTTGTTATCTAATATTTGATTAAGTATTAGATAGTATTATGGAATAAAGTATTTTATACTGATTAAAAGATCAATCTTATAACTGATAGGTCTTTCGTGAGAGATTAGATTAAATTGCGTTGCGGTAATCAACGGTTCAGACAAGTTTTCTTGTACTTAACTCTAATAAGAGTAGTTTATTCAAGCTTATGGTTAATCATTACTGATTGCCATGAAAATTTGAAATCTGTACATCTTGCATGTATAAGTCAGGTATGAAAGGCTGATCACCTTCATTACCAGTTGGTTCAGAAATGTTTGTTCATGTAAAATACTTGTTCAGTCAAAACTTTGTTTCTGCTAGTTCACAATTATATTGTTGAATTATAGCTAGCCAATTATTCATACTCTTCAATCATGATATATCATTATGTTATTGTATATAAACTTGCTGGGCAATTTTTATGCTCACCCTTGCTATATCATGATAAAACATTGCAGGTAAAGCAAATGCGTCGTATACAGGAAAACGATTAAAGCTAAGTTCAGCTTGGGTTATAAAGTGCGGCTTGTTTGTAATAAGATATTGTGATAAATATTGTTGTATAATAGATATTATATGATTGGTGTATAAGTTAAGGTTACTCGACCTTGGGTGAATAGTTTGTAATGTAATGTATAAACAAATTATGTTTATATCTTCCGCAATTAGTGAAAGAATTTAGTTTACCGGATCCGAGGCGATTCGGGGCCCGGATTCGGGGCTATTACAATTAATTCTTTATTCATAAGATCTGGGGTTTCACAATCTCCCCTCCTTATGGAATTTCGCCCTCAAAATTTACGTACGTACCTGGTATGCCGAACAGGTGAGAATACATTGACTTCACTTCAAATTCTAACTCTTGAGATATAATCTTTGAGTGTTGAATACGATTCTTCTTATCTAAGATTGTAACACGTATCTATTCAAACGTTAAATCATCCGCTATTTCGTCCGGTTCTAAATTAATAATGTGGTTCGGGTCGTCCACATATTTACGTAACATCGATACGAAAAAAAAAACGTTATGAACACGCAATATATTTGGCGGTAAAACGAGTCTATAAGCCACAGTTCCTACTCAATCGAGGATTTCAAGTGGGCCAATTAAATCGAGGGTTGAGATTTCCTCTCTTCAGCAACTCTTGCTTCTAAAATAACACCCTCTTAAACCTTCTTCTTCACATTCATCAGATTCGAGTATGTAGCTTGAGCGTCTTTAACTTTATCGATTAAAGTCAATTTTACTCGTATATTCGTTATCTTCACGTGGGTCCCTAGAGTCTTTAACTCTATCTTCATCATTTGCAAGTTATACGAAATGAGTCTTTGTGTTAAAACATCGCACTTGTAAACGCATACAATCTTCTACTCAACACGTCAGCTACCACGTTCGCTCTTCCACGATGATATTGAATAGTACGATCGTAATCTTCAACAGCTCGAGTCAACGTCTTTGGTGCATGTTACTTTCGTTTTAGTTGAAAAAATTATTTTGAGGGTTTAAGAAATGGGTTTTGTACTGGTGTCAATACAAAATTCGATTTCACGCTCTGGGGTAGGCTAAGAAGTCTTCAGGAATACGTCAAGAGATTTATTAATGATAAAAATATCATTCAAAACTGTTACTCACATCCAAGACTTGGATAGTACGTCACATTGATACCAACTGTGAATTCTATCCCTTAACCTAGATAGCACCTCACAATGATACCTATCAACTTGTTATCGTCATTCACGACGTCGCCTACAGAAAGTCTGGCTTCGGTGCATTCCACACAAGGAAGTCATCAACAAAAGGATCGGGGCTCTTTACTTATGGCTTGATATGACAATGATTGAATTTAGTGGTTTGGTTGCTTGAATTCGCATAATAGGTTGGTTAGGAATATGAAAGATAACAACCTTACGAAAAACATAATGAGTAGTTAACCAATTGTTTCCTAAAATCGCATCAAAGGCAAGTATTTTCAAAGAGACAAGATCAACACGTAACGTGAAAGTGTCGATTTGAATCAAATAAGATTTATAAACAGTGGAGGTAACGAAGGTTTCTTCCAATGGAGTTTCAATAGATAAATCAAAGTTTAACTTCTCCGGAGTTAAGTACACACATTAAACACAACTAGGTGAAATAAAAGAGTGAGTATAACCGGTATCTAACACGGTATAGACTTCGTAAGAGCTTATGATTAACTTACCCGTGATAATTTTATTCAGGTTCCTCGTCACGAGAGAAAAAAAATGCTCTCTCTTAAACTACCGGCTTTTGCTTGTCTGGGACATCCTTTGGCATCATTATCCCAGCTGGAATTGACTTCATCATACGACAAGATCGAGCTAGGTGACCTTCTCTTCCACAATTAAAACATGCTTTGGACTGCTGCGTACAGTTTGGACGGATGTGTCCCTCCTGTCTGCATTTGAAACATACGACCGGTGGTCGTTCTTCTTCCTTTAAAACGGGTGCTGGTACCGACGTCTTTACGTCATTGTTGAACCTTCTCTTCTTGAAATGTCCATTCTTATTATTTTGGCCATGATTATTACCGAAGTGGTTACCATTTCTGACATGTTGATTCCCTCCATGCTTATTATCACTACTTTGATGATTGTTATCACCGGTATTATCATTTTGTCGGCTGCTCTCTTTTGGTTTGTTTGACTCGTTATCGCGCTCCACCAACTGAGCCCTATTTACAACATCTGAATACAAACACAGTTTATAAGAAATAAGATGTTGACGTATCTCCGGCTTCAAACCTCTTAAAAATAATTGCGCCATTCTCTCTTCATTATCCACCAAGTGGGACGCAAACCGGGATAACTCCACAAATTTTGCCTCGTATTGCTACACGATCATATTGTTTTGCTCCAATTTGATAAACTCCACCTCCTTCATGTGACGAATACTTTCGGGAAAGTATTTGTCGTTGAACAGCTTGGAACTTCTTCCAAGACATCTTCAGTACGGCAGGTTGAGTACGTTTTACCGATTCCCACCAGTAATCCGCCTCTTCACGCAACATAAAGGTGGCAAAGGGAACCTTTTGCTCTTCGGAGCATCCCAAGACATCAAATATCTTGGTGATCTGCTTTAACCACGTCTCTGCCTTAAGTGGTTCTGGCTTTCCCAAAAACTCTGGTGGTCCCAGCTCCTTGAATTGCTTAGCAGTGACCAACCATGGGTTGCCATTGTTTCCTCCTGCTTTATGAACAGGAGCCGCCTTCTCCCGTTGTTGCATGAATTGCTCCTTAAACTGCTTAGCGGTGACCGTCCGAGAGTTATCAGCATTTCTACCTGCATTTTGGACAGGAGCTGCCTTATCCCGTTGTTGCATGAATTGCATAAAGCCTCTGACCATCCCATCATTCACCATTTCATCGGTGTTATTATTTTCATGAGTAGTATTGTCCTCTAGTTGCACATTATCCTGATTATTGATCTGTGGAGACTAAACGGTTTCCTGTGCTCCATTGATAATCTCAACATTCTCGGATGCCATTTTCAAACACTGCCACAAAACAAGGGTTAATTAATATATCACATATTATCCCTATACTTTGACCGACCAATTAAATACAAAATAAATTTAAGTAAGTCATATTAGCGAAGGAATTTCCCGTCTCTCACCTCCTAGTTCTAGTCTCACATCTTAGCCAGGGATCATATCCCTAAGCTTTGATACCAATTGTGATGACCCCAAAATTAGGTATACATCACCCATCTTGGGTCGTCAGATACATGGTACATAATTCAAATACAACTTACTAATACAATTGTCGTGTACAATACGACAAAACATAACTGTGAGTTTGAATACAATTATTGTCTACTAGAGATTATACAAACTCAAAAAGAGTCCTCATTACAATTATTAATACACTACTTCACAGAATAGTGAGGACTACTAATGTTATCCTCTGGACCGTCACTCCGTTCCCCGACTAGTCCCTGCTATGTTCTCATTTCCTGAAGAGAACAGTGAAAGAAAGGGTGAGCTCAACTAGCTCAGTAAGAAATATTATGACTAAGATAATGCAGAATAAATTATCGTTAGCCTTCAACAGTATTAAACTGATAAAATATAACAACATCAGGTTTAACAGCAGCAGATCAAGCAATCCATTAAAAGAGTCAAATAGAGAATAGAATCTACTATCTTTTATGATTTAAAAAGTTTTTCATCACTTTTATCGCTGAGACTCAGCTTAATAAATAATCCACATCATCCCTGCACTACGGCCAAGGATATTCATTAGGGTCACGACCACAAATTCCATGCATTACGGGCCAAGGATATTTGTGTATTCATCAATGGTCATGATTATGCCATAAAATAATTCATCTTTGCTCCCTTGTCCGAAGAGAATCCATAGTCATAATCATACCAAAAAATGTCCATCAATGCACTACGGGCCAATGATGACTTTTAATTTTCACATTATTTATAACATTACGGTCATGATTATACCGAATAATCCTTGGTCATAATCATACCAAGTCTATTTATGCACTACAGGCCACAGATGACTTTCAACATAACATAAACATGAGGATGATGACAATGATATAAGAATTCAATAAAACAAGTTCAAGAATTAATTTGTCCAAGAACTACTAACGTCCAAATTGTCAACATGATACTGCTTTGTAGAGTAAAATTCAAGAATGATCAGACGAATATTTCCATGAAAAGATACTGGATGAAGCGCAAATATCAAGGATATTCTACTAATTTCATGGAGTATAGAAGTCAAAACTTTAACCAACAGAGTATAATAAAGAATGAAATAACAAAAGAAATCACCATGCATGCGGTACTTCGCATCGACAGGTTATTCCAACAGAATAATAATAACGGAACCAGGTCAGGCAAAATTTGCACCGACAGGATGTTCCAACAGAATAATAAAGACGGAACCAGGTCCGGTGTAAAACACACAGACAAGATGTTCCAACGGAATAATAATAAAGACGGAACCAGGTCCGGTGTAAAACACACAGACATGATGTTCCAACAAAATAATAATAAAGACGAAACCAGGTCCGGTGTAAAACACACAGACAGGATGTTCCAACAGAATAATAGAAGAATGTCACCAAGTATAGGGTAGACCGCGTATACATGTTATTCCAACAGAATAATAAGAAATGGAATAACAACAGTTCTCTTCATGAATAAGAAAGAATAACACCCCTTACCATAACAGAAACTGGATATAGGAAAAGAAAAGTTAAGTAGCAAAAAGCTTTTCTTCTATCTCTCTATAGTTTCTCTCTCTAGAGTTCAGCGAATTCGTAAGAAAATAATAAAGGAATGAGCTTTTATTTATAGGAAAATGGAATGCATAGTAAGTAATCCATGAATGGTCCAGATTGATTTACTTTAATCTGACGGTACATATTTAAAGAAAAATCTTTTAAATAAAATAAAATATATTCTATTTATATAAAAAGATTTTTACTATGCAAACACTGTGCAACACTATGCAAAACACTATGCAACACTATGCATAATAAAATATAATATATTCTATTTATAGAATAACTTTAATAAAGTATTCTGTTTTATATAAAAAGATGTTTCTATTTTATTACGTTAATAATACGAATAAAATAAAACGTCATCATCGCTATAATAATTCATATTATTAATCGACGATAATTGAATCAAACTGATCGACTTCTCACATAAATATCAATAATCAATACCGTGTGCTACTATGTAACAACGCGTAATACTGTACTTTTACTACCCAGTAGTTCAACAGTATCAACGGTAAAACTTCCACCGTTATTTTCAATAAAATATTTTTGTCGTTTTCTCAATCCGACAATAATTCCATTGTGGGGTCCACCAATAATTGTACCGTCGTACGAATATTTTCCGACACAGAATATTCCATGACCAATCGAATATAATATAACAACTTGCATACTTTGTAAAATTTATAAATACTACCCACACTATAATATTATCTCAAATTCACACCATAATATTAAAAAATTATTTCGAGAAAATTAATTCTTTATTCATAAAATCTGGGGTTTCACACTTCAGGGATTTTATACTTAATATTCATGGTGTTTCCACTGGCACTAGTCAAAGATTGAGTGGTTTTCTGAAAGTATATGGTAGGAATTAATCCTTCTTGTATATAGTTCATGTCAGCACCACTATCAACTAGGGCGATGACATCTTTTATAATAAAATCCGGCTTGATTACAAAAGTAATTCTAATATACCATTTCTGGAAAATTATTTGATTCATTAGCATCAAATACTGTTCAGAAGATTATGGCTTATTAGAAGATTCAGCTTTGGAAGAATCTATATTATTATCATGTTTATGTTTTAACTGTTGTTTAATATTATTTAAATCTTGGAAAATAATAACATTAGTATTTTGTAATTGATTAATTTTAGATTTTAAAATATTTATTTCTCCTTTAAGATCCTGGATAGTAGTAGGATTTTTAGTTGTGGAAACGTCTTGAATACGTTTCATAACTTCTCTCATACTATACTGATCAATGGGAAGAGTGTCTTTTGGTTTTTGATTTTTATAACAGATTTCTAAATATTTTAATTTTATTTCTGGATCTTTAATTTGATTAGCTAAGTCAAGGAGAGATTTCTGGGTGTCTGTTAAGACATTAATACTAGGTCTTCCAATATCTAGTCCATTCATCTCGACGATAGCTTTCCAATAGTTAGTTTCAGTAGTAGTATTACAGTTATTGATTGTACAGGTTTGACATTGTTCATTTCCAAAATCATTACCAGATTCAGAGTAGATTTCAGCTAAATCATCATCTGAACTTGATTCTGAACTGCTATTAGATAAACAATTAAGAATTTGTTGTTGAATGTCCTCATCAAAGGACATTTCATTGAGTTTCTGTTTTAATTTAGATTTGCATTTATTAGCCAAGTGTCCTGTTTTACCACATTTATAACATTGACTTTTAGATTTATCTTTTTTACTACTGCTCTTTTTTTTCTTAGAAGATTTTTCAGGAGTTTTGTTTTTAGAGGATTTATTAGAAGAACGTCTTCGGTAAGATCTAGAATGTTTAGAATTTGCTGCTTCTTAGCAGCCTTTTGGGGATACTGTAATTTTGTATCATAAGAGAATTGATCGCAAAATTCTCCTATCTCATGTCTTTTAGTAAGATCCTGTTTTTTCATTAATTGTTGAAGCTTCATATCATTGCATAGTGATAATCCCTCTTCAATAATTACTGAAATAAGATGGCCATAAGAATACTGGTCATAAGGAATGGTCATACAGTCATGCTTATCTCTTAGCTTTTTACGGACTTTTTCAGCAAAGAAGGTAGGAAGTCCATCAATAAATTTGGCTTTCCAATGTTCGCTGTTGGCATCTGATCTTTGCATGACTTTCATTAAAAAGACATCCTTATACCATCTAAAATGGGTTAAGGATGGGCAACGAAGGTTCTATAAGAGTTCTCGACTCCTATCAGTATTTATGTGTCCTGGTCCAACAAAATGACGAATGATAGCATGAACTAAGGTGTAGCAAGCATCTTCTCCTTTTGTTTCAGTTTTAGTAATGGGGTCGGTAACATTTTTATAGGATTGAAGAACTTCAGTTCTTTGGTTGTCAGAAAGCACATTATCCCACCATCCTTTAAGAATGCCGGTAAAACCATTGACTAAGAAACCACAGATCTGATGGTCTGTATTATCATTCTGTTTGCAGACTGTTGCATACATCAGGATATGATGGGTGGTCTCATAAATTTGATATTCTGTCTTACCATCGATATTCCATTCATAAATGGTTTTACCATGGTACGATTTTTGAGAATGAAGAAAGTCTTCTTCATATAGAATATCCTGGAGAGTAGGTCTGGGGTAATAGTACCTACTAGGTCCAGATAAAGCCATTCTATTTATAGGCTTTTGACTGTAAGTGGTTTTATTAATATTTTGCATTTCCTGAAAATTATTTTGGATTTCAAAAATATGAATAGGGGATATATCGGAATCATCTTCATCATTATCAGTATTATTATTACTAGTGTAAGAGGAAGGTTGCTCAGACATCATATTAATCTGAGATGAGGATGCGGTTGTGAGATTTAAATCTTTCATTTTATTTAAAAGATTATCAATGAATTCATTATCAGCTCTAGAAGATTTCATTTTGAAATTATTAACTTCTAAAGGTGGTTTAATGGTTACAGGTTGAAGATCGATTTTTTGAGGAACAACTTGATAATTATCATTAATATGATTTATTTGTTCTTCTATCCTGGTTAACTGTTTTCCTACAGTTTGAAGGAATAAATTAGTATAATTATTCTATTTAGACAAGGGCAAAATGTCTTTAATTTTTACCTCTTCTTGTTGATGGGATATATCAAATATATCAACATACGGGTTAATGACTAAGGGTTTTAAATTTTCATTTCTTGAGCTAAGTTCAAGAGACTTAGGAGGAGGATGAATAGATTGAATAATGTTACCACTTGTGGTAATCCAATCCTTTTGAATTCCAGTTAACACATTCAGTTGACATTCATTGTAAAATTCTGATTTTAAAACAAAATCATAATACCATTTAGTGAATGATAGAATACATTGGTTATTATTCAGATAAACATAATAATTAGCTTTAATTTTTGCTAACTTATTATTATCATGATTTTTAAAATACCAATTTCTAAAATTATGGTATTTATCCTGCATGAACTCCTGATTTAAACATTGACGAATTTTACTATTGGGAGAAAAATCTATTTAACACTCAAAATTCATATCACTAGTAGTTGGACTATACGGTCTTCTGTTTTGAGGAGTATTTGTTTCATAAATACCATGAGGTATTTGGTTTTCAGAAATATGTATTCCTTTTATTAAGTCTTCATTTTTAACAGACTCATTACTGGGATTTTTATATTCTTGATAAACAGATTCTAAAGGGTCAGACATAGATTGTCTAGATGATTCAGGAAAATTAATATTATAAGAGATATTACTAATAGATCGACTTCGTGTAAAAGGTCTTTGAAATTTTAAATAAACATTTCCATTACTGGTTTGGACAACATCTTCAATATTTTGTCTAATAATAGGTCTGGTAGGAACGATGTTAGTAATTTTCCATTGCTTTGGGAAAGTAATTTTTTCCCAAGGGATCATTCTGGGAATATCCACTTGACAACTTAAGAGATTAGTGTCTATAAGAACAGTATGTCTTTGTTGGCTTTGCTTTCGGATATAAGGGTTCAAAGTAGTTAAAACTTTAAGATGAATACGGAATAATATGGCAAAAGGAGGGGATCCAGGTAGATACTCATAACCATGAGATATAATTCTCATTTCTAAAACTTTTGACAAATTATTATCAGTTAAGGAAACAGTTAAATTCGGGTAGATATTGAAATATATTGTTCCATGTGCAAGGCTAGTTTCGATAGCTCCCATAAGAGAGGCTTTCCAGTTAAGACACCTACAATCTCTAAGTGTGCACTGAATACTGGTGTTTTGGCCAAGTAAAGTCAAAGGTTTGAAGGCTACTTGGACAAGTCCTATATGAACATATTTATATTTTTGCAAAAAAGGGTATAAATCTTCAACATGCAATAAATATAAAATTTCATCATTATTCTGTAAAGGAACAACATGCTCAAATGTTTTAATAATTCGTTTACTGATAAAATCAAAGGTTCTAATTTTATAAATTGTTTCTGGTTTGATTTTAGGAATAGTCCATTTATTTAAGGCTTCCTTTACATCCTGATATATAGGCTATAAGTTCAGTTGCTTCTAAAGTAGAAGCTGAGGCATTAGCTACAGTTGAAATAATAATAATAATAATAATAATAATACTAATAATAATAATAACAATAGTAATAGTAATAATAATAATAATAATAATAATAATAATAACAATAATAATAGTAATAATAATAATAATAATAACAACAACAACAACAATAACAGTAATAATAATAATAATAATAATAACAATAATAATAATAATATTAGTAATAATAATAATAATAATAACAATAATAATAATAATAATAATAATAATAATAATAGTACTACTACTACTACTACTACTACTACTACTAATAATAATAATAATAATAACAATAACAACAACAAGTGCGAGGACAGTTTTCAAGAACTAAAGAAGAGATTGAGTGAAGCGCCTGTTTTGTCATTGCCTGATGACATGGAAAATTTTGTAGTTTATAGCGATGCTTCGCATAGAGGACTTGGTTGCGTGCTCATGCAACATGGCAAGGTCATTGCGTATGCATCTAGGCAGTTGAAGGATTATGAGAAAGTTTACCCTACTTATGATCTGGAACTGGCCGCAGTAGTTTTTGCTCTAAAGATATGGAGACATTATCTTTATGGAGAAAATGTGAGATATACACGGACCACAAAAGTCTAAAATATATCTTCACACAGACAGAGTTGAATATGAGGCAGAGGAGATGGCTGGAGTTGATAAAGGATTACGACTGTGAAATCCTTTATCACCCTGAAAAGCCAATGTAGTTGCCGACGCCTTAAGTAGGAAGGGTCGGGAAAAGTTGTCTTTATTGACGGCTCAAACTGAGTTAATAATAGAGATGGCTAGAATGAAGTTAGAAGTGAAGCTGCCAAGTGAAGGTGGACAAATGTTGTTTGCGACGGAGATGTAATCTACCATCGTAGAAAGAATTAAGGAGGTACAACTCAAAACTGATGATTGTGACAGGATGAAGGAGCGGCTAGCCAATGAAAAAGATATTAAGTACAGTCTTGATAATGAGGGATTATTGAGATTTAAAGGAAGAATTTGGGTTCCGAGTGAGATGAAATTAAGGGAGCAGGTTCTACAAGAGGCTCATAGTTCAAGGTTTTTGATTCATCCTGGTAGCACTAAGATGTATCAAGATCTTCGACAGAGTTTCTGGTGGCCGAACATGAAGAGAGAGATCGTCGAATATGTGAGTAGGTGCTTGACTTGTCAGAGAGTTAAGGCCGAACATCAACGACCCAGTGGCTTGCTACAGTCATTAGAAATTCCGGAATGGAAATGGGAGAATATCACGATTCACTTTGTGATGGGACTTTCGACTACTCAGAAAGGGTATGATGCGATTTGGGTAATAGTAGACCGATTGACAAATTCGGCTCACTTTTTACCAATTAGAGTTAAGTATAACTTAGATCAGTTAGCTAGACTCTATATTAAGGAAATAATCTCCAGACATGGAGTACCAGTATCGATTGTGTCAGATCGTGACCCACGATTCACATCGAACTTCTGGAGGAGTCTACAAGATCAGTTGGGAACGCATTTGAAGCTAAGTACGGCATATCATCCACAGATGGATGGACAGAGCGAGAGGAAAATTCAGACGTTAGAAGATATGTTAAGATCTTGTGTCATGGATCTCAAGGGTAGTTGGGATGATCATTTACCATTAGTGGAGTTTGCGTATAACAATAGTTATCATGCAAGTATAGGTTTGCCGCCTTACGAAGCTTTGTATGGGAGGAAATGCAGAACGCCACTGTATTGGGATGAGGTAGGAGAACGCCGAATGTTGGGACCAGAATTGGTGCAACAAACAGCGGATATTGTCAAGAAGATACACATGCGTCTTCTAGCAGCTCAAGACAGGCAGAAGAAGTTTACGGATCCGCATAGAGAGAATCGAGAGTTTAAAGTAGGTTCGTACGTATTCCTAAAAGTATCTCCCTGGAAAGAAAAGATACGTTTTGGAAAGAAGGGAAAGTTAAGTCCGAGGTTTATAGAACCTTTTGAGGTATTAAAATGGGTAGGTGAGGTAGCTTATATGATTGCATTACCTCCAGACCTAGAACGAATACATAATGTATTTCACGTAACCGTGTTACGTCCTTATAAGCCAGATTATAAGCACGTGATAAAATATGAGCCTATTCATATTGAGAAGGACTTAACGTACGAGGAAACGCCGATTCAAATTGTCGATAGAAAAGAACAAGTTCTGCGGAACAAAGTCATACCTTCAGTAAAGGTGATATGAAAGAACCACAATGCAGAAGAAGCAACGTGGGAGTTAGAAGAAATGATGAAAAAGAATTACCCTCAATTATTTGTGTAATTTTTTTTTATATAGCGAGATTCTGGGGACAGAATCCTTATAAGGGGGAGAGAGTGTAACGCCCCGAAAAATTGAACAATTGTAAATTCTTTTAATAATGAATAAAATAATATTATTTATTATTATTATTATTATTATTATGTGTTGAGAAGATGAATGTCGTTATATAACCTAGAAACGTAGGAATATCGTAGTATTTTAACTACGTGAATGAATTAAGGTGTTTGAATTTCTAAAACAAAAATAAAAGCTTTTCGAGAAATTTTCTGAAAAACACTATTCATCGATTTCTGCTCGGGAATTATTTTTGAATTTTTGAGAAATATGTAACGTTATAATATCAAGGCCATATTGATTATGTAATAATAATCTAAGTATGGAAAACGTAATATTTCGCATGTGGACCTAATTTGGGAACGTTAGGTTATTAAGCATTAAGAAAATAAAGTTGTGATCATATAATGTGTATACATTATATGAAGTAATGGATGTAAGTATAATACGACGTATTGTATTATTATGTATGAAGAATGAAATAACGTATATTACGAATTAATATACAAGTCAGTATACGAAGATTATACGTGGGGTATAATTGTTAAGATGGTTAACTAAAGATAATGGACTTATAGGATTATTAACATAATTAGTATAAGTCCAATATAATGTGACAATCAAGCCCAAGTGTTTGATATATCATTAGTCCAAACTATGTAGCACAAGCCCATTAAGAAAGTAGTTATATTAATTAACCAAGCCCAATAAGAAGCCTTGATCCATGGGTCAAACCTAGTAGAAAATGTGTAAGCTTGATGGGCAAACAAAAAGTGTGATGAGCAAGTATTGTGACTAGTAAGTTACTTAATTGCTAGGTTATGAATAGTAAGGAGGTGGAGGATGAGGAGGTGGAATGAGGAGGTGGAATAAGGAGGCGGGATGTTTTAAAGTCTAAAATGCCCTAGCCTTTGGTGGCCTATAAATACAAGCCTCATTTCAAATTTTGTTGGTTGTTATTTTCATCCAACTTTCCTCTCAAATATAAGCTACTTAATTGGTAGAGAGAATAAGTCACTTAAGACTTATAAGCCACTTCAACCTTTGCTAGTTTTCCAAAGTGAATTGAAGTCTTCAAGGGTAAGACTCATCTCTTTTATCTATAATTCTTATATGATAGGATTGATAGAGAATGGAGATTGTATTCTAAGATCATGTAATAGGTTAATAAGGAATGAACTTAAGCCGAATAATTTAGATAAGCAACTTGAACATTAATAAGTTGCTAGAACCATAAAGAACTTATCATATGTTGTCATGTGATGATTAGTATGTTGAATATAGTATGAGAACATTGATTGATGGACTTAAGTTTATAGTAAGTCATAAGCATGAAGAATTATAGTTTATAAGTTGATTAAGTCATTGACTTATGAGAATAAGTTAAAACCTACTTTGATTATAAGTTGGTGTAATAAGTAACTTGTGATGATCATATGTTGGTTGAAATCCATTTAGAATCATTAAGAATGTAGTTTTGCCAGAATTCACACTATTAGACGATTATTGTCGAATTCGTGAAATTCTCGGAATGGAAGTCGTATTTTGTGTTTGAAGTCGAAAATGTTAGTTTTCAATGGAGACAATTCATATTTGGCATTATAGAGTTGCGGACTCGAAAATGACCGAATTCCGACTTAGAACAAAGAAACGAGCGTTGAACGTTCACGGACGTTTATCATTTTCGTTAAAAATGAACTCGTAGGTAAAATTTTAGCAAACAAAGTCAAATAGATAAAATTCTTGCATGAACGCATAGAGTATGAAATTTGTGAACCGTATGCTTTTGAACTGACCAATTCGGACTTATAACGAAGAAGTTATGCGTCCGGGAAGTTCGTAAAACTTTTAAATCTGCAAAATTATCTGAGGCACAGAGTCCACGCCGCGGCGCGACTCACAGCCTTAAAGCCCGCGCCGCAGGGCGAGGCTGGAACCGTGCATACTGCTAACTCGCGATGCGGCATGAGATGCAGAGTTAAGTGTGGCGCCGCTGCGCCAGTCCTAGAATTTTGATGGACAAAAATGTTTACAAGTGTAGAATGAAAAGGAACTTGGTAGTAATGAACTGAGATATAAACATAACATTGTAAGGTGCTTGTAAGACACTAATGCTTGATGATTAAGAGTTAATAATCAATTGAAAGTGAACGTAATGTGAATGACGTAATGAAAGCCGAAAACCCATAATAGTAGATCTAAGTCAGGATTTACATTGAGATGAAGGGTAAGATATAATAGTATACATACTTGATTATATATAACCTAATGTGGTATGTTATATGATCATGTATTGTAGAAACGTAGAGACTTAAAGTGTACGCGTGTTAATTAGTAAGCAGACGCTGAAGGCAAGTATTCTAACCCTTGTTTCAGTTCAGTCTGGACAAGTTTTGTAATTCATGTATTCTTTCACATGAAGTTTTGAACGATGAAGTCTAAAGCCAATTCTTTCGGCTAGACTTATATTATGATTCTGTCAAGCATGATTTATGTTTACCGAGTTATATTGGTATGGTTTTCAATCGAAGACCAAGTATGCTAAATATGTTTATCGTTTAACGAGAGGTACGCGAGGTTGCCATAACTTAAACGTATACACGTTTAATGAATGTAGTGTTGATCAACATAGAGTACTATGAGCTGATCACTCAGAAGTGCTCGTAAGCTATGCCGGACTTACGGACTTAGTGTCGGGTTGTCCTTTTCAAAAGAAATTATGAACAGCTCATAGTTTTAAGCCTTAGTTGATATTCTACTGAATATTGTTGTTGGAAAGCGTTTTGAATGAAAAGAAGTGCTATTTTGAATTATCGATAGTAATTCGTAACTATTGTTCAGTTACTAAAGATATATGAGTTCTATGTTTCAAGCATGTTGTTTATTAGAATTGTAGTACTTGCTGAGCTAGTCATGCTCACTCTTGCTTGAACCATATGAACACAGCCAAGATCGAGCGGACCGAAGGCTTAGGCAAGGACAAGGGCAAGGCGAAGACAAACCATTAGATTACTTATGTAATAGTATAGGTGAATGATTGTAATATATTTGATATTATGACAAGAACAAACGAATGGGTTACAAAGAACCTGGGGAATATAATATTATTTTGGTTATATAGAAGTTATATTAGTCCTTTTGAGACTATTCAATTGAATAAATGAATGAATGGTAGTAACAATAATAATAATAATAATAACAACAACAATAACAACAACAACAACAACAACAACAATAATAATAATAATAATAATAATAATAATAACAACAACAACAACAATAACAATAACAGTAATAATAACAACAACAACAACAACAATAACAGTAATAATAATAATAGTAATAGCAGTAGTAGTAGTAGTACTACTACTACTACTACTAATAATAATAGTAATAATAATAACAACAATACTCATTGTAAGATTTATTGTGTCATAAGAATACTACTACTAGTACTACTACTACTACTACTAATAATAATAATAATAACAATCATAATAATAATAATAATATTAACAGTAATAATAATAATAATAGTAGTGCTAGTAATAATAATAATAATAGTAATGATAATAATAATAATAATAATAATAATAATAATATGACTCAGCTAGCCCACTGCTACTAGCCCACTCTGAAATCGTAACTCCTATTCTCTCAATTCCCAAACCCAGACCCAGTACCCAGATCTCGATCTCTCAAGTGAAGTCTCAATCTCTTGTCCCAAAACCAGATCTTGAACTCTCAGGTCGCCGACGGCCATCGGCGCATCGCCTCCCTCATCGCCTTCGGCGGCCCTTCATCGGTCATCATCAGTCAATATCGAAGAGACGAAACTATAGTAGAGGTATTATAGATTTGCTAGCTCAAAACTGACCCCATCTTCTGTCCCCGAGTCCCCGGCCCGGCAATTCATTCTTTTTTAGGATCTTCTAATTTTATTTTTATGGGGTTTTTTCTACCTACAAATGCTTTGGTTGAGTCTGATTTTCCTGGTAATTTGATATATTTTTTAGTAGAATTTAAAATACAAAATTGGTCCTTTTCACTAACATGTTTCTGTTTTTACTGTATTTTTTCTTGATAAGTAACAATTATCATCACGTCATGGCTTTGAAGTAATTGCTAGTTTTCATAATTTTTCTGGGCAATCGTAGAATAGGAAATTCAAATCTTTCTCTTACAAAGTGTACAATTATTCATGTTGTAGGCAAAGACACTCTGTAGAATATTGTGCAATGTATGACATTTGTGGATCACGAACTGATGGTAAACTATTGAACTGCCCTTTTGGTTCCCTAGCTGTGAAGGTACTTACTGCTGTTTAGGCTCTTTCTACTTTTATCTCTTTGTTTACGTTCAGACCATCAATTGATGCACTCTACTTCTTAAAAACCAATTAGACATTTAAATTCTTTTGAGGGTTTTGGTACAAGCTGATGTGTGTTCAATGACATGGATTCCACTTTCAGCCAAATGATCTATTTTCTTCAAAGATCCAAAGTTTGTGTCCGACAATTACTGGGAATGTGTGTTGTACAAGAAGCAATTTGCCACTTTGAGGGCACAAGTCCAACAAGTAATATACTTAAGCTAACTTGGTTTTGGCATACTATGAGTTCACTGCATTATCATTCTTTAGTTTCTTGCTTGGCTATGGTTGACCAGCTTCTGTAGGTTCTTCTGCAATTTATGCTTTTGATAATCAAATATAATTCAGAATATACCATATCATTGTTTGAATGTTCTGAGTGCCCTTGAGAGATCTTGCTGTTTAATTGCCTGCAATGACCTGACTCAAATTTTCTTGTAACATCAGTCACTTTTGTTGAAGTCTTTCATTCTTCCACCATGTTGTATACTTGTTCTATTGAACTGACCAAAGAAAAGGCGATTCAGAGCCTTTGAGAATTCCATAGCAACATTTCATCCATGAGGATAATGCAGCCCCGATTACATCTGAAAAACCGTATCGTGCAGCCCCATGTAAGAGTCGTAAGTAGCTGCTCTTTGCAAATTATGACCCTGCAATTTAAGTCCATAGGAACTTAACCCATAAGGAGAAGACGCAAACATATTTCTATTTGTTTGGTTAAAATCCATGGCTGCTGCTACATTATTTGGCTGGTTCCATTGGAAAGGTGTTCGGCCCATGGCAGCAGAATTTGGATGGTTGGATAGCGTGTTAGGCTGATCCGGTGAAGGAGTTCTTTTGTTATCTGGCGAAGGAGTTTGGTTGTCGTTGAGATTGACTGTTGTTATATCATGAATGCTTGGTCTTCTCTTATCTTTCCCACCCGAATGCTGCCTGATAAAGTACTTTTGAGCATGGCTAGCAACTTAAGTCGGTGTTCTAGTAATCACATAATTACGGGAGATATTTCTCCAGTCCCCTTTCCCATACTTCTTTAGGCCCAAAATAAACAACCTGTAATGAATTAATCAAAACTTGTTAAAGATTTAAGTCACTGTAAAATTCAACATTATTTTTTTTTGTGGTTACAAAACTACAAAAGTTAACATATAAACTACATAATCACCCGCTTAGCCAAAAAAATAAATAGATAATAACACAACTTAATTGTTAACTAGTATGGCAAGAGTACTGCTAGGTAGGTAGACAAAAAATTGTCTACCTAAACTGGACAAAGCTTTAGTTAGTTGTAATGTATGACAATAGTGGATATGTCCCAACCCACCAATCCAGCATCGAAGGCACACCTTTCCATAAAGGTGAGTCAAAGCCCAAGCTTTAGATTGGAGCCAACAACCTTAAGGTTTCTCCTTCAACACCTATATGATTTCTCCCACCTCTTCTTGAAGGTGAATTTTCTAGATTCCTTAAATCCTGATTGCGAATCGAGTGTAGTAAACTTGTAATGTGTGATGATTTGGTTACTTATATTCGTCTTACCCTTTTGTTCTATGTATACTACCATACTGATTTGTATAATTTATGCTATCAGATTGTGATTTGGCATTATCTACTTGGCTAAGATGCAAGGATAGCGGTGTCATGGTCTTAACTTTGTTGGTTAATGTGAAATAAAATAGTTAGAATGAATTCTGATAGTATTCTATTCAAAATAGTTACTTTATCATAAACACATACAAGATATTGAATATGCCATGTATTAGTGTCTACTTTCAGTAATTAACATTGTGGTAAGAGCATAATTTTTCTCTGAATCAGATCTATTGGAAATGTAATAATGTATATAGAAGTTTGGTACTCTTTTTAGTTGATAATTTGTTAATTTGTTTTGATTCTGATGGCAGTAGTTACATACCCAGTTATATTGGTAGTGATAGCGTGATGATACATAAAGAGATGTAATTAATGACACAGAAGGTGGTGGTGATTTTAAATTTTGTGGTGTTGTAGTGTTTTGGCCCTCTTTGATGTGAACTTTGTAAAGTGTTCTTTGACTTCTAGTTTTAAAAATCTTCTAAATTTTTTACTGGTGCATTTACTTTATAAATTCTTTCAATTGTTTAATTATGCTTTTATAAACTTATACCTACCTATACATTCAGCCTAAGTATACTTCATGTTACAATTACATAATCTGGTAGAGGAGAAGGATAAAAAAATGAAGGAGTTGCAGGATAATGTTGCTTCTGTTAATTTTACCCCACAAAACAAGACGGGAAAGATGTTAATGGCTAAATGCAGGACCCTACAAGAGGAAAACGAGGAGATTGGAAATCAAGCTAAAGAGGGAAAGGTATTATTGGTGCATTTGCACTATCTATATATTTAGAGAATTTGTCGATGGTGCTTTGTTGAACTACATTAATCTATTGCAGAAATTGTTTTGTCTTAAATTTATTTATTTATGTTCGAGGAAAATTGGGTGGCTGAATTTTTTCAGCATAATTAGTTGAACATCCTTTCCTGGTGCACAAACAAAAATATTAGGAAGCTTCTTTTGCATAATCAGTCACATTATGTCAATAGTGTGACTTAGATTTATATAAACAGTGTACTACTGGTTCTGGGCAGGGGTTATCCCAGTTATTGCTGTTTAAAACAGTGTAAACTGATACATGTATTTCGTTTAAATAGGTGAGATGTAAGTTTTTGTATTACTCAACATTCTGATTGTTCATTTCTATTTATGTGGAGCCTTGGTTTGGTCGATTGATGTTTGATACCGTTGCCTCACAGATACACGAGTTATAAACGAAACTCGCTTTGCAGAAATCTCAAAATGCAGAGATCAGAAATCAATTTGAAGGTCGGTGCTTTAAAAGAACACTTAAATCTATATTGGGCAAGTTGTACTTGATTATGTTTATTCCATATTTTGATTATAATTATAAGAATGCATACACATAAATATGTACATAATCAGCATACCTGGAATGGGAAGTAATCCCTCTCCAATTCATCAGAAACAAGTATCATTTGGGTTTATTATATTGGAGCATGTGTTATACCACAATCTAAATTATGGTTCACGAGTAGTTTTTTTAAATTATATAGTTAAATTATTCTGAATTATTTTTAAATATAGGCTTAATTTTCAGAAAGTAAATAAGACTTCCTCTATCCAACTTGAAAAATATTGCTGCCTTTCATTTCGGGATATTTAGAAATGTCGGCCACACTTCAAAATAAATGTATATTTTTTAATAAAAATAGTCTGGATTACGCATTATCCCATACAGAGTGTACTATCATCATTATAAACCTGTAAAATGTCTGTTCACTTGAAGCATTATTTATGAGCACCAATTATTATCTTGTTCCGTGTGTCAATGTATACCCACTAGGACGAGGTTCACGAATCACATGCTTGTCTTCTTCAGGATATTTGATTAAGATATTAATTTGGTAGTTAATAAAAAGGATATTACCTTCTTCTATGTTCCTTGATTAGTAAGAAAATAATACAACATTGTTGTCTTTGTGTATTGATTTTGGCACTAAGTGCCTCTGGTGACCTATTTGCTTTATTTTCTTGACTTGCTATTATTTTTAAATATGTGCAGGAAGACTGCTTCTACGATCTGCCTTACAATAATGGGTATCAAATTTATGTGCTACGTTCACGGAAGACAAGGGATGAAATTATGAAGTGTATTATCTCTATATATGTAGATATATACTTTGATTGAAGAACTGTGACAGCTTTAGATGGTTAATTGTAAAGATAATGAATGATTATGTAGTGGATAATTTAATTAAGTTAATAATATTTTAGTTTTTTGTATTTTTTCCATTATTTGCTATGAGGACATTGAGCCATTCAGGTACACAAAAAGAATGTCAAATTTTGATTTGACAACAATATAATTCGTTACCAAAGCATTGAACAAGTTTTAATATAGCAACAATTTTTTATACATTTAGCAATAAATTTTCGTTGCTAATGGCATTAAAAATATAATATTTGACAACGAAAAATTAACCTAATAACAACGAAGATGATATTGTTGCTAATACTAAAATAAAAGGTAACATTTTTTATCGTTGCAAATCATATTAACTTTCGTTGCATATATAAAGAAACGACAACATATAATGTCGTTGCTAATCGACGACTTTCGTTGCTATTGAAAAATAACCAGCAACAAACATTTTCGTTGCTGATTCAGTATAATGTCGTTGCCAAATAATATAATCAGCAACGAAAATCGTTGTTAAAAAGTTTACATTCCGCAACGAAAGTAAGCTTAGGCAACAATTTTCATAATTTACTGTAACGAAAAATGTCGTTGCAAAATGGTGTCAATTGCAACGAAAATGCATGATCGTTGCAAAAAAAGAGAGTTTAATTCGTTGCCAATTAGCAGGCTTTTGCAATGAAATGGAGTTTTTAGCAACGAAATTTTAATTATTCTGCAACAATATATTTTGTTGCTAAAGGATCGATGTATCTGTACAAAAGCCAAATTTCGTTGCAAAATGTATTACTTTTGGCAACGAAAAAAATACGTTCGTTGCGGAATAATTAGCAACACTCATTGCGCAAAGAAAGACGCAACGACAGTAAAGTCGTTGCCATAAACCTTTAGCAACGAAATTTGGCAAATTTAGCAACGAAAATCGATTGTTGCTGAAGCCCCATTTTTTTGTAGTGCTCCTTTGTGTCATATTCAACTCTTTCAGTGTGAAGATATATTTTAGACTCTTATGATCCGTGTATATCTCACATTTCTCTCCGTAAAGATAATGTCTCCATATCTTTAAGGCAAAAACTACTGCGGCTAGTTCCAGATCATGAGTAGGGTAAACTTTCTTATAATCCTTCAACTGCCTTGATGCATACACAATGACCTTGCCATGATGTATGAGCACGCAACCAAGTCATCTATGCGAAGCATCACTATAAACTACAAAATTTCCTGTGTCATCGGGTAATGACAAAACAGGTACTTCACTCAACCTCTTCTTTAGTTCTTGAAAACTGTCCTCGCATTTCTCTGTCCACACATATTTCACCGCTTCCTTGTCAAGTTAGTCAACAGAGTAGGTATCTTCAAAAAATCCTGTATAAATCTCTGATAGTATCCCGCTAACCCTAGGAAATTCCGCACCTTAGTCGGCATTTTCAGTTGTTCCCAATTCATCACGGCTTCCACCTTCGCTGGATCAACTAAAATCCCCTCATGGTTAATTGCATGACCTAAAAAATGTACCCTCTCTAGCCAAAATTCACACTTAGTGAACTTCGCATATAACTTCTCCTTTCTTAGTGTCTCCAACAGTATTCTTAGGTGTTCAACATGATCTTCTGGCGTCTTAGAATAGACTAGACTATCATCGATAAACACCGCGACGAACTTGTCCAAATATTGTTTGAACACTCTGTTCATCATATCCATAAATGCAGCTGGTGCATTAGTCAACCCAAATGACATTACCAAAAACTCGTAATGACCATAATGAGTCCTAAATGCCGTCTTTGGTACATCCTCCTTCCTAACCTTCAACTGGTGATACCCCGTCCTCAAATATATTTTAGAAAAATACTTTGCCCCTTTTAACTGATCAAAGAGATCATCGATCTTGGGCAATGGGTATTTATTCTTTATCGTTAACTTGTTCAACTCTCGATAGTCGATACAAAGTCTTAACGATCTGTCCTTATTCTTTACAAATAGTACCGGTGCTCCCCAAGGTGAAACACTCGGTTGTATGTACTTTTTATCCAATAGTTCTTGTAACTGTACCATTAACTCCTTCATCTCCACCGGTGCCATACGATACGGTGCCCTGGAAATTGGTGCCTCTCCTGACACAATGTCTATTACAAACTCGGTCTCCCTATCCGGTGGAAGACCCGACAATTCATTTGGAAATACATCTGTGAATTCTTTAACTATAGGTATTTGTTCCATGGTCGCTCCCACTCTCTGGGTATCAACAACATGACACAGATAACCTACACATCTCTTCCTCAATAATTTCTTAGTTTGTGTCATGGTAAGACAACACGAACGCCCCGACGATCTATTACCGTAAAATACTACCTGAGGTTGTTTCAACGTTCTAATACTCACACATTTCTTCTGACAATCTATAATTGCCCCATGGTTAAACACCAATCCATTCTGAGAATTACATTAAATTCTCCTAACTGTATCGGTATCAAATCTACCGATAATTTACAACCCCGTATGTCTACGCAAAAACTCCTATGAATATCTTCAATATGAATTATCTCTTCGTTTGCTACCTTAATATTTAAAGGTATAGGCAACTTTTCGGGAAGTAATCCTAATCGTCTAGCAAAATCACATGCTATAAACGAACAAGTAGCACCTGAATCAAACAGCACGTAAGCATTTATGTCATTGATCAGAATAATACCTACAACTACGTCCCCCAATACAACTGTATCTTGGACCGTCATGTTAAAGGTGCGGGCCATCGGCCTAACCGGCTGCACTGGACCACCAATAGCAAACTTACCGCTATTAGTGCCCTTATTCCCGTTCGTCCCCTTCTTCGGGAAGTTCTTTGCTATGTGGTCAGTTGACCCACATACAAAGCATCCGTGATTCTTCTTCGAACTTGGATAATTAGGCAAAATATGCCCTTTTTATCCACAGTTGTAGCATACTGCCTTTTCCTTGAGACAGACTCCTAAATGAGGCTTCCCGTAAGTTTTGCAGGCCTCCATCCTTCTCTTCGATTCTCCTTATTTCACTCTGGTATTCCCAGAGTTAGACCCTTTCCTCTTTTGTCATTCTCCACTCCCACTGGCTCCTTCAATTTTCATTCCCCCATCGACCTTTCCCTTATTCTTCTTGTCCTTGTGGTACTGGCTTAGAGCCTCATTCCCACCTTCGGAGATTATCGCCTTCTCTAGTATGGTCCCAAATGAAGTACTTTGGAACAAAGATATTCGATTATAGAGTCAGGGTTTCAAGCCCTGCTCGAAACTTCTAGCTTTCCCAACCTCAGTGTCCACTTGGTGTGGAGTAAAACTCGCCAGTTCATTAAACTTGGCAGTGTATTGGGGAACCGTCATTTTCCCTTATTTTAAATCAAGAAACCGCATTTCCATCCTCTTCTGCATACTCGTGGGAAAGTAGTTCTCGAAGAAAATCTCCTTGAACCTTACCCACGTTAAGTTTTCAATACCAACCCTAGTCTGGTTAGCCTCCCACCAAAAGTTGGCCTCCCCCTTAATCATATAGGTTGCAAAAGCAACCTTTTGACCTTCGTCGACATTTGAAATGACAAATGCCTTCTCGATTTCTTTCACCCACGTTTGGGCTCCAATGGGGTCCGTAGTTCCTTTGAACTCCGATGGACCTACACTCTTGAAATCCTTAAACGTAGTAGCTCGTACTACTCCAGGATTTACGGGGATATTAGCCCCATTTCTATTAAACGCTTCCGTTAACAAGTTAACGAATTCCTGCATTGGGTTTACCAGACCTCCCTCCGGTTGATTTACATTAGTATCTTGATTATGTTGTCTCCTTCTCGACGACATTTTGCTGTTAAGATAAACAACACATCATTATTACTCTTTTCCTTATTACTTAGTTATTATTCAAGATTAAACAATAACTTAAACATTCATTACTCAATATGTTCCATAAAAAGGCTTATATTGATTGGCTTCTTGTAGTATAATACTACATCGTTTACATTACACAACCTAAGCTGATTACATTACTATCCCACAATTGCTTTCCAAAAATTGGGATTTACAAAAGACTACCCTTTGTTATACAAAAGAGGGTTTTACGTTACTACTAGATACACAATATTTACATATCTAAACCTAATCTATCTACTAATAGATTACATTTGCCGCAAGGCATTGTCAAAATCTACGGTGGCAAGACCGGCGATAACATCACGGCTGATAGTATGCCGAGTATGCTCTGCCTCTATCAGATAACCAGCTACTTGTTACTGGAAATCCTTATGAGAACTCCTATGAATATAGGACATTCTCCCTATCTTCTATTTCTTGGTCTTTAGCTCCTCCCTGAGCTCAAAGACCTCTTGTTTTAGCTCGTGGACCTTGTCCTTGGCTAAAACTCTTTCGTCATGCTCCTGCTCCCACATAGACTCCACATCTGTCTTATCTTGCAAGACAACATGGAGCTCTGCTTTTAGCTCCTTCACCTCCTAACAGTAATGGAGGTTTCTGTCCAACACTGTCATAAACAGTGACATCATCGGCTCCCCCTGGGGTGTCTCTATAACAAGTGCTACCGGGTTGAAGGACACTATCTCCACCTCTTCTTCCGACATACCGTCGAACACCGACATTAGGTCATGGTTCTCTGAGTCTCCAAACTCAATTACCACCACTTCCCGGCTCTTCGGCTAAAGGGTTCGGTATAATCTCTATTTGATTAACCGATTCTTCACTTTTACCTGTACATCTCTATACATTCCATTTCCTCCTGACATCTACAACAAAACAATTAAGTTTGATTAGTACAAGTCAGTAGAATAATAAAAACACATATCATATATATAATGTATTTTTAAGGTTAATTTCATCTTTTACTTCTTTGACTTCTCTTAAGGTTATGACTTAAGGTTTTAATTTCCCCCTTAAGTTTTATAACCAAATGCTTTGATACCAACCTGTGACACCCCCAAATTCGGGTATCAGTGAGAAATTGTTTGCTCACTCTTGCATTTAACACTACAGCTAAAGTTGAGAAAGTCGATGAGCCATCTACTAGCAAAGGAAAGGGCAAGATGTCCAAGTGTTGAAGATTTATGTGAATGTATTTTGATAAATTATGTTATAAGACTTATTTTATTTTGTGATGTATTCTGCAGACTTATGTAATAATTTAAGGTTAGATTACCTGGGATTGTTTTATGGTGAAGTAACCCTTTAATGGGGAAGATTATTGTTTAAATTATTTAAATTATGTCTTTATCCTTTATGATGGGTAGTTAGATGTAATAGTTTTTGATTGTGAGCACCAAATCCTATGGGAATGCAGTACCCGAATTTGGGGGTGTCACATGTTGGTATCAAAGCTTTAGGTTATGAATCTTAGGTGGGGAAACCTTAGGAAGTAACCTTTAAGGAGACAAAAAACGTAGTGGTGTCCAACTCTTATCGAGATTTAAGGAATGGATTAAGTTATCCATTAAAGCTAAACAATAAAAGACATTATGTGCTATATGTTAATAAATTATGTGTTCGCGAGTATCGAAGAATGTTAAATAAAACTTAAAATATTTTGTTATCAGGATGTCTAACAATGGAGGATCCAGTCCAGCTAGGGAAGTAATACCTCAGGTACCTAGAGATGATGAACCCTGGGATATTCACGTAGTGCGGGAACAGTTGATCCATGAGGATGAGCCTGTGACCGATCCTGAGGAGGATAATTTTGAGGAGGATAATTCTGAGGAGATAGAGGAGGATGATGAGGAAGAGGATCCCGTGGAATTTCCACCAAACTTTGTATCAGTCAAGATGTATGATGCATTTTACGACCGTAACATAGAATTACAGGACAAGGTTGAAGAGATGAAGGATTTGGTTGAGATGCATCACGCTACGATAGAGCAGAAGGATACGGAGATTCAGGAACTTGACTTACGTCTTGGAAACACCGAGTGGGACCTATTTCATACAAAGGGTAAACATGAAGATTTGTTGGTGGTGAATGAGAAGATGAAGACTGATGGGGAGAAGTTAAAAGTTGACTTGAAAGAAGAATCAGCTAAGCGTGCAAGAGCAGAGGACGCTTTGATGAAGACGACTTAACGTATAAACCGTGCTGAGGTTAAAGTCCAAATAACGAAGGCCAAGATGAATGAGATGGATTATGCCTTTAATTCTGCGATTGATAGGGCCCATGATCGAGTCTTTTATTACCCACCTCAATTTGAAGATTCACCGTGGTTTATGATGGATTGTAGGATGGCGTATTGTATCATGGAGGAAGAGCGTAGAGAAGCCTCTCGACGTCTTAATATGCACAAATAGAAAGAATAAGGATAATAATGATATGTAGATAAGTATATGAATGAATAAACTGTAAATCCCTTATTTTGAGATGAATAAAGGGGTATGAATATGTATTCCTGAAACTTGTCTAGTTCAGGAAAGTGGATGTTAATAGCGGTTATGCTATCTTTATTTTGTTTTAAAAATGTTATGGATGAATAAAAATATCAAAGTTTATTTGAAATGTTATGTGTTATAGCTTTAATCTTAGAATGTTTAAGTTAAAATTCAAATACTCAAGAAGTTGAGTAATAAATTAATAAGCGTATATTTTAATAAAAAATGCCTCCTAGAAGAAGACAACCACGACAACAACCACCTCCTGAGGGATTTACTAATAATAATAACGAGGCCAACGCTAACTCGGTTCAGCAGTTGGTAACCTTGTTAACAGGAGCACTTGCCAATCAACTGCAAGCTCAAGTCACGACCTTCAAGGAATTCAAAGCGGTCGGACCGCCAGAGTTTCAAGGGTCTATGAATCCGGTTAAAGCCCAAACCTGGATTATGGAAATGAAGAAGGTATTTGATGTTGCTAGAGTTAACGAAGATCAGAAGGCTGTGTTCGCAACGTTCATGCTGAAGTCTGAAGCTAGCTACTGGTGGCAGAAAAATAAGGTTCGTGGGGGACAAGGAGTGATAGTGTGGGATAGATTTAAGGATATGTTTTTTGAATTGTACTTTCCAGCGAGTTCTCAGAATCAGTTGGAGGTGCAATTTTTGGAGCTGAAACAAGGAACCATGACAGTGCCAGAATATACTGCAAAGTTTAATGAGTTGACAAGGTTTGCTACTTATCAAGTCAATACCGACGAGTGTAAGGCGAGAGTGTAACGCCCCAGAAAATTTGGATTTTTGAGAATTAAATTTTTATTTAATTATTTGGATTAAATAAATATAATTAATTATTTATGGGAGTAAGCTAATTGAAGGCCGTTCTATAACCTAGATATGTCGGAACGTCGTAATATTTTGGCTACGTGATAGAATTAAAGTGTTTGAATTTCCAAGACGAAAATAAAAACTTTCCGAGAAATTTTTCGAAAAACACTCTGTTCACGCATTTTTGCTCGGGACTTATTTTTGAACTTCTAAGAAATATGTAATGATAGAATATCCAGGTGAGATAGAATATCAAATAATATTTCAGTTATGGCAAACATAGTTTTTCTCCTGCGGACTTAAAACCTAACGGTTAGGAAAAGTGAGTTCCGAGAAGGAATTTAAATGCATATAATGAATTAAAGCAATGATCGTATAATACGTAGGTATTGTACGACGTAATGGTTACGAGTGTGATACGAAGTATCATACGAGTATGCATGAATGATGGTATAGCGTACATGAAAAAGTATACGAGTTAGAATACGAGATTAATATGTAAATTATACGTTCTAAGGCTTTAAGCCAAATGTAATGGACTTGTAGGATTGAATAAGAAATTGTAAAGTCCAAAGAGATATTGATAAGGCCCAAGTGTAGAAATGTGTAAGCCCAATGCAAGCTAATGGTAAAGGCCAAAGAATTGTTAATGCAAGCCCAATGTATAAATTAGGTTAATTAAACCTTAAGCCCAAAATAAGATCCAATGGGTAAAGCTTGATCCGTGGGGCAACCCATGGGTCAAGCTTTACCCATTGGATCTTATTTTGGGCTTAAGGTTTAATTAACCTAATGGGTGAATTGGTGACCAAGAATTAAGTGTGTTGAGCAAGTAGACTTAAGTGTTAAGCAAAGGATAAGTTAAGTAACTTAAAGGCAAGTAAAATGCTTATGTGTGATAAGCACGTAAAGTGCTTATGTGTGATGAGCAAGTAAAGTGCTTATTTGTGGTAACCAAGTTAACTTAATGGCTAAGTATTGTGATGGCCAAGTAACTTATTTGGTGAGCAAGTAAACTTGGTGGTTAAGAATGGAATAGTAAGGAGGTGGCTTAAGGAGGTGGAGTTAAGGAGGTGGAATGGCTTATTGACCATTAAGCCCTCAATTAGGATTTCCTATAAATAGGAAGCTTGCTAGTTCATTTTTTAGTTGTTAGATTTTCATCCAATAACTTATAGCTTATTGGTTAGAGAGAATAAGTGAGAATAAGTGATGAGTAGGTTTTATACCTATGAATATGATATTATTAAACTTAATTATTGTTATATTTAATAGTTTTTTAGGATCTTTTTATGTGTTTTGTGTTTATTTGTTGTAGGTTGGAGCTGGAGGGACAAATTGGTCATTTCGGAGAAGAAAAAGGTCAAAAATCATGAAAATTAAAGCTGAGTGGCATTTCTGTAAATATGTGGTCTTGGCCAAGCGCCTAGGCGCTTGAAATTGCCCTATGATGAGAGCCTAGGCACTCTAGTGCGTAGAAAGTTGCATTTTTCTGCTGTCAAGTGGGTTTTTGAAGCCAAAGAGGAGTCTGAATGAGGGCTGAGACCAATACAAATAGGAGAGGACTCTAGAAAAGGATAAAGAACGAATTTTGAAAGGAATCAATCAATTATTCAAGAGATTTGCAGAGAGAACAAGGAGGAAAAACACAAGGAGAATTGCAAGGGCTGAAGATCTAAGAGAGAGTTTAAGAGCAAATTCAGAGTTTCTTCTTCTCTTCTCTAGTTTTATCTTTTGTAACTATCTGGGATGTTTGGATTATTTATCTGGATTATGTTTTTCTTTATTATTATCATGAACTAAATTTTTATTAAAATTGCAACGGAACTTGGTATGTAAGTTAAATTGCAAGCTTCCCATTGAATGAAAGTTAGTTTTTATTGAATTGTTTATTATATCTTATGTTTATTGATTAATTGTTTGGCCAACAATTACTGTGATAATCTATATAAAATTGGAAGATGGAGTATAGATTGAGATCTGGATATGATAACATCTGTTCATATAATCTGAATAGGGTTAATATGATTAGCATGTAGGATAGGAATATACCTATGTGTCTTTTGTATCCTTTGAAAGAATTTGTGCGTAAACCCTAATTAACTTGATTCACATAGGAATATAGTGAGTTGATTAACTGGGGTGTTCCTTATAATTCTGCATCTTAAAGATTGGATTTAGGAGGATTTGTTCATGTGTCTTTGGAAGAAGTGCATGAATATTCATAAAGCATTCTTGGATAACAATTCATATTAATTGATTTATTTTAAATGGGAAGTAAGTTAGTTTAAATGAAATACCAAGGGAAGTTGTAATCTTAACCTGTTAAATCTGCAGTTTTTCTTGTGAAATTTTTATTTTAATTATTAGTTTGTTAAGTTTAAATTTCAAATCATAAACAAAATTTTCTTAGTTTAAAATAGGATTAATTGCATTAGAGTTAGTAATTGATAAATATTAGTCTATTTCCTCGTGGGAACGATATCATTGCTTGCTGAATATTACAATTGAACGCGTATACTTGCGTGGTAAAGTGCTATTAAAAATTTAGGCAACAAGTTTTTGGCGCCGTTGCCGGGGAAATTAGTTTAATATTTTGTCATTATTGATTTTTATAGCGTTAATCTTAATTTAAACTTTTTCTGTTCTGTTATATTCAGGTGCTCTTGACTAGTGTATGCAAACGCTATCGAAGAAGCCAGATTTATTGCCTCACGAGGACGACATCGAGAAAAGATTTCAGCGGTTGCGTAAGTGGGTTAAAGAAACCAAAGAAGCACTTGATAAGGAAGATACTATGGCTGAAGAAGAGCAAAAAGCACTGCGGGATTATGCTACGCCGCGGGTTACTGAAATTCAGTCGAGTATTACAAGACCTGCCATTACTGCTACAAGTTTTGAGATAAAACCGGGGACAATACAAATGATTCAAAATTCATGCCAGTTCGGAGGGTTACCAAACGATAATCCGAACGATCATATAGTCAGCTTTATAGAAATCTGCGATACTTTCAAGTACAATAATGTGTCAGAGGATGCAATAAGGCTAAGGCTATTTCCATTTACTCTCAGAGATAAGGCTAAGAGTTGGCTCCATTCACTACCACCAGGCTCGATTACTACATGGAATGATCTAGCCCATAAATTTCTTGCAAAGTTTTTCCCGCCTGCAAAAACAGCAAAGTTGCGGAACGATATCTTCTCTTTCGTTCAGCACGATTCAGAATCACTATATGAAGCTTGGGAGAGATTCAAGGATTCATTGCGAAAATGTCCACACCATGGAATTCCTAAATGGCTTCAGGTGCAAACTTTTTATAATGGTTTATTCAGCACAGTGAGATCGAGTATAGATGCTGCAGCAGGAGGAGCTATTATGGCCAAGAATTATGATGAGGGGTATCAGTTGCTTGAAACCATGGCAGCTAATAATTATCAATGGCCAACAGCAAGAACAACTCCGCCAAGGGTAGTCGGAGTGTATGAAGTGGATGCGATGACAGCATTGTCAGCTCAAGTGACAGCTCAGATTTCTGCTCTTACAAAGAAGATAGATGCACTTGGGGTACAACCAGTTCAGAAAATGGAAACGATATGTGAAATATGTGCGGGTAACCACTCAAGTGATCAATGTGCAATAAATCCTGAATCAGTCCATTTTGTTTCCAATTATAACAGGCAGCAGGGCAGTTATGCAAACAACTACAATTCAGGAGTGAGAAACCACCCGAATTTTTCTTGGAGTAATAATCAGTCACATGCTCAAGCCCAAGCTCCAAGGCAAACATATCCACCTGGATTTCATCCACATCAACAAACTCAACAACACCCACAACCTCATCAACCTGATAAATTATCACAAATGGAAGAATTGTTGGCAAGATTGGCAACTCAGTTTGAAGCCACAACGAAAAACCAATCAGCGGCAATCAAGAATCTTGAGAACCAAATGGGGCAAATGGCTAATGCTTTGAATACTAGAACTCCAGGTTCTTTACCTAGTGATACGGAGAAAAATCCAAGGAATGATGGAAATGAGCACTGTAAGGCAGTTATACTCAGAAGCGGGAAGGAGTTGACTACAGATTTGGACGGACACAAGAAAGTAATTTCTGCTGAGGATGGTGAACAAGAGAGTGGAGATTCAGAAAGTAAATCTGAGGAAAAAGTTGTGACAAAACAACAAGAAGATAAGTAAACAACAGTTGTACCACCTGTGCCGTTTCCTCAAAGATTTCAAAAGCAGAAATTAAATAGACAATTTTCAAAATTTTTAGAAGTGTTCAAAAAGCTGCAAATCAACATTCCATTCGCAGATGCTTTAGAACAAATGCCTAGTTATGCAAAATTTATGAAAGATATTTTAGCAAGAAAGAGGAAGCTAGGGGAGTTCAAAACAGTAGCATTGACAGAAGAATGTAGCGCAATTCTGCAAAGAAAGTTACCACCGAAGTTGAAGGATCCGGGTAGCTTTACAATACCGTGCACGATTGGGCCCCAGTTCTTTAACAGATGTTTGTGTGATTTGGGGACAAGTATTAACTTGATGCCACTTTCGATCTACACTCAGTTGGGATTACCAGCCCCAAAGCCAACAAATATCTCTCTACAGCTCGCAGATAGATCAGTGACATACCCTAGGGGCATTGTGGAAGACATATTAGTAAAGGTGGACAAATTCATATTTCCAGCTGACTTCATTGTGTTGGACTACGAAGAGGATAAAGACATACCCATTATCCTTGGAAGACCGTTTTTAGCCACTGGAAGGACATTAATTGATGTACAAAAGGGAGAGTTAACAATGAGAGTTCAAGATGAAGAAGTAACTTTTAATGTTTTCAAGGCTATGAAATTTCCGAAGGAAGAGGAAGAGTGTTTAAGAGTTGATCTAATTGAAGAAGCAACTGAAGAGGTATTTAGTGAATCTGTGAATGAAAACCCTCTTGAATCCGCATTGGTTAGTGAAAATTTATATGATGATTCAACTGTGATGGAATGGGTCCAAATGTTAGATTCAACTCCAAAGTTCACACGATGTCTACAAAAATTTGAACCTCTGGATTATCGGGGAAAGCTAGATGAAAAGGTGAAATCATCCGTAGAAGAACCGCCTACCTTGGAACTTAAGCCATTGCCTAACCACCTCCGGTACACCTACCTTGGTTCTTCTTCTTCCTTGCCAGTCATTATTTCTGCATCACTTGATAAGGTTCAAGAAGAAAAGCTACTAAGGGTACTTCGACAATACAAGACTGCTCTTGGATGGACTATTGCAGATATCAAGGGGATAAGCCCATCAATTTGTATGCATAAGATTTTGTTGGAAGACGAAGCGAAACCGACTATTGAACAACAACGAAGACTCAATCCCATCATGAAGGAAGTCGTTAAAAAGGAGATCGTTAAATGGTTGGATGCAGGAATTATCTACCCTATCTCAGATAGCTCATGGGTAAGTCCGGTTCAATGCGTGCCAAAGAAAGGGGGAATGACAGTAGTTGCGAATGAGCAAAATGAATTAATCCCAACGCGAACAGTTACTGGTTGGCGGGTGTGTATGGATTACAGGAAGTTGAATAAGGCCACTCGTAAAGACCATTTTCCTCTACCATTCATAGATCAGATGTTGGACAGGCTTGCAGGGCACGAGTATTATTGCCTTTTGGATGGATACTCGGGCTATAACCAGATTGCCATTGCACCCGAGGATCAGGAGAAAACAACATTCACATGCCCATATGGCACATTTGCTTTTTGCAGAATGTCTTTTGGGTTATGTAATGCACCAGCAACGTTTCAACGGTGTATGATGGCTATTTTTTCAGATATGGTTGAACAAAATCTTGAGGTATTTATGGATGATTTTTCAGTTTTTGGGGATTCGTTTGATTACTGTTTGGAAAATCTCACACTCGTGCTAAAAAGGTGTATGGATACGAATTTGGTTTTAAACTGGGAGAAATGTCATTTTATGGTGCAAGAGGGGATAATCTTGGGTCATCGAGTATCATCAAAAGGAATTGAGGTTGATAGAGCAAAAATCGAAACCATTGAGAACCTGCCACCACCAATTTCTGTAAAGGGTATTCGAAGTTTCTTGGGACACGCTGGTTTCTATAGACGATTTATAAAAGACTTCTCCAAAATCACAAAACCACTTTGCAATCTTTTGGAGAAGGATGTCTCATTCAACTTTGATCAAGCATGCCTAGAAGCGTTTGATGTGTTAAAGAAGAAACTTGTTACCGCACCTGTAATCATAGCACCAGATTGGACTATACCGTTCGAATTAATGTGTGATGCTAGCGACTATGCGATTGGTGCAGTTCTTGGCCAACGAAAGGATAAAATTTTTCATGCTATATACTATGCTAGTAAAACATTGACAGATGCTCAACTGAATTATACCACTACCGAGAAGGAGCTATTAGCAGTTGTTTATGCATTTGATAAATTTCGCTCATATTTGATTGGGACAAAGGTGATTGTGTTTACAGATCATTCGGTAATTAAGTACTTAATAGCAAAGAAAGACGCGAAGCCGAGATTAGTTAGATGGGTATTATTGCTACAAGAGTTTGACTTGGAGATCCGGGACCGAAAAGGAACAGAAAATCAGGTTGCTGATCATTTATCACGGTTAGAGAATTCAGAACTAAAGAAAAATGACACAACAATGATCAACGAATTTTTTCCGGATGAACAGCTGTTTGCGATAAGGATGGATACACCATGGTATGCAGATTATGTAAATTTCATTGTCAGTAAGGTGTTTCCGCCTGATTTGACAAGCCAGCAGAAGAAGAAATTTTTCCATGATGTGAAACAGTATTTATGGGATGAGCCATTCTTATTTAAACAATGTGGCGATCAAGTAATAAGAAGGTGCGTCCCGGAAGTTGAAATGGAGAGTATTCTATACCAATGTCATGCATCTGACTATGGTGGACATTTTGGGGGAGAAAGAACGGCAGCTAAAGTGCTTCAATGTGGATTTTTCTGGCCAACATTCTTCAAAGATGCCCGTGTGTTTTCATTAAAATGTGACATATGCCAAAGAGTTGGTAATATATCAAAGCGACACGAGATGCCACTTAATATGATCCTGGAAGTCGAATTGTTTGATGTTTGGGGAATTGACTTCATGGGACCATTTCCACCATCTTTCTGTAACTCCTATATACTTCTAGCGGTGGACTACGTTTCGAAGTGGGTAGAAGCTATAGCATCACCCACCAATGACGCGAAGGTTGTGATTAAGTTCATCCGGAAGAACATTTTCTCTAGATTCGGCACTCCTCGCGCAATCATTAGTGATGAAGGAACACATTTCTGTAATAAGCAGTTTTCAGCTATCCTTGCTAAGTTCGGAGTCACTCATAAGATAGCTACTGCTTACCATCCACAAACAAGTGGTCAAGCCGAGGTATCTAACTGAGAAGTGAAACGAATCCTCGAGAAGATAGTGAATCCTAGTCGGAAAGATTGGTCTAGCAAGTTGGACGATGCTTTATGGGCATACCGTACAGCTTACAAAACTCCGATAGGAATGTCTCCGTACAGGTTAGTTTATGGGAAGGCATGCCATCTTCCAGTTGAACTCGAGCACAGTGCTTATTGGGCAATTCGGAAGTTAAATTTTGATATATCTGCTGCGGGAGAGAAGCGCCTCTTACAATTGAATCAAATGGATGAATTCAGACTCCAATCGTATGAGAACGCGAAGTTATATAAAGAAAAGATTAAGAGATGGCATGATGAGAAAATTCTGGAAAGAAAGTTTGAAGCAGGTCAAACAGTGTTATTATACAATTCGAGGCTTAAACTGTTTCCTGGAAAGTTGAAATCTCGATGGTCTGGGCCATTTATAATTTCAAAAGTCTATCCTCATGGAGCTGTAGAAGTGGAAGACCCGTATTCAAAACGTAAATTTAAAGTCAACGGTCAAAGATTGAAGCACTACTATGGGGGTTGTTTTGATCGTGAAAAGACATCGGTCAACCTTGCTGATTAGAACAGAGGAGAAAGTCAGGCTGAAGACTATAAACCAAGCGCTAACTGGGAGGCAACCCAGGAAGTTTTATTGTTATTTGATATTTTTACTCTTATTAATTTACTTTACCATTAGTTATTTAGTGGTTAAACTTTGCTAGTTTAGGATTTGTTGCATACCTTGTTCTCTAACAGAGATTCAATTGATTGCAGGAAAGGAAAACAAGTAAAAGTTTAAGATTGGGAGTATTTGACGAGGTTTGGGACAAAAGTTACATGGATCGACGTTTAGGGTGGCTAGATTCGCGTTTTCGGTTTGACATTTACAAAGAAGTCACTTCAGAGCCAATTTGACTATAGCTCAGGATATTATTTCGTGAAATTTCAAGAATGAAAGTTGTAGATCTACTCTTCCTCTTTCCAGAACATCTTGAATCATCTAAATCGGAGTTCGGACGAAGAAGTTATGGCCATTTTCCCAAAGGACGACAGAGCAGAGAATGTTGGAAAAGGACCAAGCGCCTAGGCGCTCCATACAAGCCTAAACCAAGCACCTAGGCGCTCCAAGTCAGTACCTATATTGCAGCCCAAGCGCCTAGGCGCTCCACTTCAAGCCATTTCAAGCGCCTAGGCGCTCAAAGTCAGTAGTTGTTTTCCAGACCAAGCGCCTAGGCGCTCCAGACTAGTACAAACCAACCGCCTAGGCGCTCAACACATCCAATGCATTCTGCAAGCCACCGCCTAGGCGGTCCAAATAGCACTACAACCAGCGCCTAGGCGCTCCAATGTAAAAAAATAAAATAAATAAAAGCCTCAAATTCGGGCTAAACCTCTCCCATTCCAAATCAAAGACTCTCTTACTCTCCTACTCCATCTCTAACCCTCCACAACTCTAAACCCTCATCTAATCTAGCCTAAACAACCAATCTTTCTCTTCCAAATCCTAATCAAACACTATATCTCTACCCAAACCAAGGCAACTAAGTTCCATATTGTCATCCTTCTTCACCAATTTGGGATTCCACTTGCATTCAAGCCACATCTACTTAAAGTAAGGGTTCAAAGCTCAAATTGCTCATCCAACTTTGATTGAACATCATATTTGGCTATACCCAAGTAAGTACACAAGATTTTATTGCAAATTCTTTGGCTTCACTTGGATAATAGTTAGGTTAGTATTTTGAAGCTAGTTTCTATCATTGTGTTGGCTCAATTGGGTGTGGGTACTCTTAATTGTTGCTTGAATTGCCTTGGATGTATAGTGTGTTTAGTAATTGCAACAATTGGTGAAAATTAAGTTTGGGGGAGTGCATACCAATAGTGTTCCAAATCTGTGACCACAAAGTGTTTGATAAATTGTCACAACGAAGATTTTGGCTCTCCTAAGTCATTGAGTATCATTTGGGTTGGCAAGAACTTAGTACATAATACTATGGCTACTAAGAGACAAAGAGGAGAGACTTCGGGCACTTCGCAAAAGTTTGACAAAAAGAGATTTACAAGTGCTAAAGCGTCCGACAGATATTACAATGTACTTTTTAATAAAGCACTAATTCCCGAGCGTGGATTCTTGCCCGAGATAGAAGATGGGGAATTATTACAGATGATTGGGAGTAGAAGATGGGTGAACTTTACAGCCCAACCGGATGCATCTGTTGTTAAGATTGTTAAGGAATTCTACGCCAATGCAATAGATCATGTTGGTAACGTAATTTAGGTTCGAGGTAAATATGTGGAAGTCAGTTTTGGTTCAATAAATGCTTATTATGGCTTGAACACGATACCCAATAATGGATACATGCAATATTTACAACACGAGCTAGACTACAGTGAGATCATTCAAGCCTTGTGTGTACCTGGAACAACATGGAAATTAACAGATCAACAAGAAGCTGTGTTGTTCCCCGCATCCAAACTAAGCAGTTATGGGAAAGCATGGCATGCTTTTATTTGTGCCAAGATGATGCCATGTAGGCATATGAGTGATGTTGTAAATCAAAGGGCAGCACTGCTTTTCTGCATTGCATCAGGAAAAATTATAGATGTGGGCCAAGTTATTCATGATTCCATTGACAAAGCAATTAGAGGAGGGACCTCAGGTGGATTACCACACCCATCTTTAATCACAGGACTATGCCAACAAGCTGGGGTGAAATGGGATGCCGAGGAAGCTATACAGCCTCCTTTAGCTGCAATTGACCACTCGCTTATTAAGAAGTACAAGGTATGGGGTGGGGGTATACCACACCCGAGAGGATTAGGATTCATTATTGATCCTCCCGAGCATGCAGCCGAGCCTAGTCACCAATTTCACGAGAATCCTCCTGCAGCTGGAAGTTCTGAGCAACCACCAAATTTTTATGAAGATATCCGTCGGGATTTGAGAAATCAAACTCGAAGGATCGACATGGTGGCTACTCGAGTTCAGGAAGGTTTTGACCGAATGAAAAGAAATCAGGATAGTTTAGCTCAGCGGCAAACGGAGGTGTATCAGAATTTTAGCGCAGCATTCCTTGAAATGTTTGCCCGCATGAATCCAGGTGCCGCTCCCTACCAATTTCCACCATTGTCTGCATACCCCCCAGATGAAGAAGAAGAAGAAGAGGAAGAAGATTCGGACGAGGAATAAAGCTTCTATCTTTTAGGGAAGTCCTCAGTGCTTAAATTCTTAATATTTTATTTGTTATATACAATGAGGACATTGCATCGATTAAGTTTGGGGGTGTAATTTTCCAGCTCGAGTTCATGCATGTAGTATTCATATAGTGCATTCATATAGTATTCAGTTAATAGTTTTTCATGTAGTTTGCATTCATGTAGTTTTCATTTTTAATTTTCTATAAAAAAAAAAAAAAATTCAAGTATTTGCATGTTTCCAGCTGTTAAATAGTTTAAGTCTGTTTTGGTCAGTGATGAGATTGGAATTGAGTAGACAAGTATAGTATTGTCTGTTAAGACTTTAATGTGATTTCTTGTCATGATTTGAATCTTTACCTGTTTGAAACTGATATAATAAGGATAGCACAGTAAAAACAACCATGTTGACTGATTGAGTTTAAATTGACACATAATGGACTTCTAGAGGATAATGCTAGTCTGAATGAATGAAAGACATGAATAGGCGAAGATGACTGAAGTTAGATAAAAAACTTAAGTTTGGGGGAAAAATTTGGGATATATAAGCTTGAAAAAAAAGAAAAAAAAAGAAAAAAAATAAAATAAAAATTACCGTGGCTAGTTTTGTTTCGGGGCCTTTGTTACTTGAGCAAGTACGCCTGAAGGGGTATCTTAAAACCTAGCGCCCTAAGGTCTTATATGGTCTGGGAGTCGTTGGTCGAAAGCTCGCTAAGGGGTAGCACTGTTAGCCTAATGGAATGAGACATTGCACAGTTATGGTTAAAAAAAAAAAACAATAAAACGGGAAAAGAGCAAAAAGCCTCCGTAAAGCATAATAAAGCATAAGTATCTCAGATTAGACTCTTGAACTTGGTGGATGTTTGACTTTAGTTGGTTTTTGCTGGTTCGTGAATTTTGTGAGTTTACACTGTATGATTCCTTTAAAGAGATTTATTATGTGTTGTATTTAGCATCATGTCAGTTAGCATGGATGTTAAGCACACACACACTATATCAATAATAACAGGTTAAGATTTGATGATTGACGATGAAATTACAAATCTGTTTTGATATGATGTACTATCATGTTTATTGTGATTTCTCTGAGGCTTGATGAATAGATTTTGTTCTGTTTAACTGCTGGAATGTAGGCATTTAGATAGCTGCATTTGCATTGCATATTTAGCTATTGCATTGTGTTGTGTTGCTTGGGGACAAGCAATTGGTTAAGTTTGGGGGTATTTGATGAGTAGGTTTTATACCTATGAATCTGATATTATTAAACTTAATTATTGTTATATTTAATTGTATTTTTAGGATCTTTTTATGTGTTTTGTGTTTATTTGTTGTAGGTTGGAGCTGGAGGGACAAATTGGTCATTTCGGAGAAGAAAAAGGTCAAAAATCATGAAAATTAAAGCTGAGTGGCATTTCTGTAAATATGTGGTCTTGACCAAGCGCCTAGGCGCTTGAAATTGCCCTATGATGAGCGCCTAGGCGCTCTAGTGCGTAGAAAGTTGCGTTTTTCTGCTGTCAAGTGGGTTTTTGAAGCCAAAGAGGAGTCTGAATGAGGGCTGAGACCAATACAAATAGGAGAGGACTCTAGAAAAGGATAAAGAACGAATTTTGAAAGGAATCAATCAATTATTCAAGAGATTTGCAGAGACAACAAGGAGGAAAAACACAAGGAGAATTGCAAGGGCTGAAGATCTAAGAGAGAGTTTAAGAGCAAATTCAGAGTTTCTTCTTCTCTTCTCTAGTTTTATCTTTTGTAACTATCTGGGATGTTTGGATTATTTATCTGGATTATGTTTTTCTTTATTATTATCATGAACTAAATTTTTATTAAGATTGCAACGGAACTTGGTATGTAAGTTAAATTGCAAGCTTCCCATTGAATGAAAGTTAGTTTTTATTGAATTGTTTATTGATTAATTATTTGGCCAACAATTACTGTGATAATCTATATAAAATTGGAAGATGGAGTATAGATTGAGATCTGGATATGATAACATCTGTTCATATAATCTGAATAGGGTTAATATGATTAGCATGTAGGATAGGAATATACCTATGTGTCTTTTGTATCCTTTGAAAGAATTTGTGCGTAAACCCTAATTAACTTGATTCACATAGGAATATAGTGAGTTGATTAACTGGGGTGTTCCTTATAATTCTGCATCTTAAAGATTGGATTTAGGAGGATTTGTTCATGTGTCTTTGGAAGAAGTGCATGAATATTCATAAAGCATTCTTGGATAACAATTCATATTAATTGATTTATTTTAAATGGGAAGTAAGTTAGTTTAAATGAAATACCAAGGGAAGTTGTAATCTTAACCTGTTAAATCTGCAGTTTTTCTTGTGAAATTTTTATTTTAATTATTAGTTTGTTAAGTTTAAATTTCAAATCATAAACAAAATTTTCTTAGTTTAAAATAGGATTAATTGCATTAGAGTTAGTAATTGATAAATATTAGTCTATTTCCTCGTGGGAACGATATCCTTGCTTGCTGAATATTACAATTGAACGCGTATACTTGCGTGGTAAAGTGCTATTAAAAATTTAGGCAACAATAAACTAGAAAGCTAGTCTTCATAATTCAAGAAGCAAGAAGAAGAACAAGGATTAAGCAAGTAATTTTCATAGGTAAGAACTTAAACCATGATTCTCTTTCTCTTCCATTTGGTAGGGAAATGGGTAGTGGTAGAACATGTATGCTAAGAAGAAGTAAGAATGATTAATCAAATGACTTAAGTATTAATAAGCCGTGAATAAGCACTTTGTTCATAAATAAGTTATGAATCAAGGAAAAACTTGTAAAAACTTGTAATATGTTATAATAATGAAATTGATATGACTAGAAGATGAGAGAATGATGGTTAATAGATTTAAGCTATGATAAGTCATGCAATAGGAATTCATAAGTAGTTCATACTTTTACAAGTTATAGACTAATGTAGAACAAGTAATAACTTATCATGTAAATAAGTTAATGAAGTATGTATGTCAAGATGTTAATATAATGGATTGAATCCATTTAAAACGAAGAAAAAATCTTAAGCAATGAAGTTATGGCGGAATTCACGAGTTCGGACGATAATCGTCGAATTCGTAAAATTCTCGGAATGGAGGTTGAATTTTGATATTGAGCTTGGAAACATTGGTTTTCAATAGAGACAAGTCTCAATTGGAATTATAGAGTTATAGACTTGAAAATGACTGAATTCTGATTTAGAACGAAGAAACGAGCGTTAAACGTTAACGAGCGTTTATCATTTTCGTTAAAATGGACTGAAAGGTGAATTTTTAGCAAACAAAGTCGAATAGATAAAATTCTTGCATGAACGTGTAGAGTATGTAATTTGTGAATCGTTGGCTTTTGAACGAGCCAATTCGGACTTATAACGAAGAAGTTATGCGTCTGGGAATTTCGTAAAGTTGGAAAACTGTTAAAATTTCTAAGGCATAGAATCCGCGCCGCAGTGCGACTCCAAGCACAAAAGCCCGCGCCGCAGCACGAGGCTGAGATAGGGCATACTTCTAACTGGTGTCGCAGCGCGACCATGACAAAGGAGACTCGCGCCACAGCGCCGAGTCCGGATCTTCTACACTGTTAAGTCACGTCGCGGCGTGACACAAAGAGGAATAGCCGGCGCCGCAGTGCCAGCCTTAGGGCTTGCGTAGAGATAAATGATTATGAAGATAAAAGAAAAGACAAATTAAGTATCACAACCTTAACAAACATAAGGTGACATTATTAAGATATTCTTAAACCTTAAGTATGATCACTTAGGGTTGAAGATAAATAATTGAATGTGAACGTGAACAGTATGCAATAAGCATACTTAACCAAATGATGATCGAGTAATGATTTAATAATTTAAAGAACGACAGCAAGCCGAAACCAATAATAATAAATCTAATATATGATTAGATTGGGAAGAAGGGTAAGATTCATTAGGAACCATGTATGTTCATTCATGACCTAATGTGGTATTTTATGTGGTTATGTGTTGTAGAGACTCTAAAGACCCAAAGGAAAAGTTATTATACTGTAGCAGACGCTGAAGGAAAGTTTTCTTATCGCTTTTCTAACCTTTGTGTTAGCCAAGTTTTCTGTGATTCATGTTATGAGATGCATGAATGATTTTAAAGAAAGGGTCGATGCCAGTTTTGACTCGGCTAGACTAATCTTGAAGATTGATCGATTTATTTATAAGTCTTTCAATATAGAATTGCTAACGCTATCCTACGCCAAGTGTTTGTTACGGATTCAAGGTAAGCCTGAATATGAATAAACAAATGTATTTTCATCGATTATTCGATGGTCACGTGAGGTTGCCAAAACTTAAACGTAAACACGTTTAATGAATGTAGTGTTGATCAACATAGAGTACTATGGGCTGATCACCCAGAAGTGCTCGTAAGATATGCCAGACTTACGGACTTAGTGCCGGGTTGTCCTTTTCAAAGAAATTATGAACTGCTCATGTTCTTGAGCCATAATTGATATTCTACTGAATATTGTTGTCGTAAAATGTTTTGAAGGAAACGAAGTGCTATTTTGAATTATCAATAGTACTTCGTAACTATTGTTCAGTTAATGAAGATATATGATTCCTATGTTTCAAGCATGTCGTTTAAAAGAAATTGTTGTACTTGCTGAGCTTGTTATGCTCACTCTTGCTTGAACCAAATGAATGCATCTAGGACTGAACGAACTGAGGAATTCTACAAGGTTAAAGGCAAGACGAGGATGAACGATTAGTTTTGTGGCATCCCCGAATCTAGGCCCCAAATCGTCGCGGATCTGGTATACTATTTCTATAACTAATTGCGGAAGATATAAACATAAATTTTTTATACATTAAACTTTACACACATTTCTCCAAAATCGAGTAACCTTAACTCATACACAAATTATAAACTATCTATCACATAACAATATTTATCAAACTATACTATTACAAGTTAGCCGCACGTTTTATCCCAAGCTGAAGTTGGCCTTAACCTTTTCCTGTATCCGAACACATTCACATTATCTGCAATGTTTTATCATGATATAGCAAGGGTGAGCATGAAAGTTGCCCAGCAAGTTTAATACAATAATATAACGATATATCATGATTGAAGAGTATGAATAATAAGCTGGCTTTAATTCATCAATGTAGTTAAGAATCAGCACAAACAAACTTTTGAATGAACAAGTATTAAACATGAACAAACATTTCTGAACCAACTGGTAATGAAGGTGATCTGCCTTTCATACCTGACTTATACATGCAAGATGTACAAAGTACAATTTTCATGGCAATCAACAATGATTAACCATAAGCTTGAATAAAATACTCTTATTAGAGTTAAGTACAGAGTACAATTTTTGTGGCAATCAGCAATGATTAACCATCAGCTTGAATGTAGCGCCCCCAAATCCGGGTATCTTACAACCCGACAGATGGTGCTATACTGTACAAACATTCATACATTCATTCAATTAAAAGTCTCAAAGAATGAACATAACTTATATATATTTAATTCAATATTTACATTTCCTAAGTTCTAAACCCATTACAAAGGTTCTCTTGTAATAATATTCATTACATTACAACAATAGACCTATACTATTACATGACAGCTTAATAATCTGCCTTAGCTTTTCCTTTATCCTTATTTGATCCTTCAGGACGTTCAGTTTTAGCTGCATTCATATGGTTCAAGCAAGAGTGAGCATGACTAGCTCAGTAAGTATAACAATTTCAATAACAACATGCTTGATACATATGAATCATATATCTTCGATAACTGAACAATAGCTATGAAGTACTATTGATGATTCAAAATAGCAATTCATCTTTCTTTTCAAAATGTTTCACAATGAATAAATTCAGTAAAACATTCACTCCGGTCAAAGACCTTGAGTATTCATTCTTTCTTTGAAAAGGACAAACCGGACCTAAGTCCGTAAGCCCGATATTACTTACAAGCACTTCTAGGTGATCAACCTATTGTACTCTGTGTTGATCAACACTACATCCATTAAACGTATGTACGTTTAATCATTTGGCAACCTCGCGTGCCTGTTGTTTTACCGATAAAACATTTGTTTAACAATTCAGTCTTCTTTTGAAAACTATCAGTAGTTGACAAAAGATACTAGCATTTGATAACAGATGAACAGATTATCAATAATCCACTCAATATGTTAAGTCTAGCCAAAGAAACTGGCTTTAACTTCATTATACTTCAATTCATGCGAAAGGATACATGAACATCATAAACTTGATCAGATTGAACTGAAACAAGAGTTAGAATACTTGCCTTTAGCGTCTGCTACTGTGTATTTTACTTTACGTTCAAGTCTTTCAAGTCTCTACAATACATGATCACATAATGCCTTACATTAGGTCAAATATAATCAAGTATGAATCTGAATATATCTTACCCTTCATTTCAATCTAATTATAGATTAGATTTCATTCTTATGCGTTTCGACTTATCGTTCGCTTTACATTCATTCGACTTGGTTATATTAATCATTCTTCATTACTTTTAAGTCTTAACAATGTCTCAACAATGTTACTTTAAGTTTTTTAAGGTAGGTTTAGTTCAATCTCCTACCATCCCCTTCCTTTCCCTTCATTTTTATTCTTTACTGTCCAAGTTCTGTGCCTGGCGCTGCGGCGCGGGCATTACTCTTGTAACTCGCGCTGCGGCGCGAGTTAGCAGTAGCCGAGTCCCAGATGTCGCGCTGCGGCGCGACTAAAAAGCTTAGGGTTGGCACCGCGGCGCCAACTCTGTGCACCAGAAATTTTTTCTAATTTTTAATTTTTGTGAACTTCCCGGACGCATAACTTCTTCTTTTTAAGTCCAAATTGGCTCATTCAAAAGCCTACGGTTCACAAATTACGTAATCTATGCGTTCATGCAAGAATTTTATCTATTTGACTTCGTTTGCTAAAAATTCACCTATTGGTTCATTTTTAACGAAAACGATAAACGTTCGTGAACGTTAAACGCTCGTTTCTTCGTTCTAAGTCGGAATTCGTCCATTTTCGAGTCCGCAACTCTTAAATGACAAACATGACTTGCCTCCATTGGAAAATAATATTTCCGAACTCAAACTCAAAATTTGACTTCCATTCCGGGAAATTTACGAATTCGACGATTATCGTCTAATCGTGCGATTTCTGGCAATTCTTCGTTCTTAGAACTTGTTCAACACTACCAATGAATTACATTCATAATGTGAACATCTTAACATCCTTATTCCAAATATTTATACTCATGGTTGGATTTTAACTTATCTCATTGTAAGCTTATACTTGATAACTTTCAAACTACTTATGAACTTATCATTCATAACTTATGACAATTAATGTTCTTCATCATCATCCATACATGATTTCATCATATAACTTTACTTATGTATTCTTGATACATATGTTCTTACAAGTTGATGTATATACATATACTTTCATTAATAAACCTATCACAAGTTCATCATGCATTCACATAAGTTTACAACTTATGCTATCTTAAATGACTTATTACCAACTTATGTGGCTTAAGTTCATTACTTATACATACTTCTTTCTTTTTTTATCATTCATGTTCCTTAATCCAAGCTTTTCTTATCAACCTATCATGTTAGAGATAGAAGATAATTGGAGAAGGAGTCTTACATTTGAAGTCTTTAGTAAGTAACTTCTTCTTCTTCTTGACTTATGGAATAACTTACTTGCAACTTAATTCTCCTAACACTTAAGCACTTTGAGAGAGAGTGATTGGATTAATTTGAATAACTAGCAAATGACTTGCCATGCTTCTCTATTTATAGAACCTGCAAGGCTTGAGGTAGATTAGTCTTTACACAATCCACCTCCTTACTATTCATTAATTGACCAACACCACTCATATCCTTTGCTTGGTCCCTACTTTATTTACTTGGCTACCACTTAACTTGGTCACCACTTTTAATACTTGGTAACCACACATTTACCACATTAATATGGGTTGCCCCATGGGTTTGCCAACTCATGGATTCTAGCTTGGGCTTGGATTACATAAATTCTTGGGCTTTGCTTAACAAACCTTCATATGTTTATTAATTCATAAGTTGGGCCTTAAGCCTTAATTCACTTGGGCTTGTACAAAATCCTAACCAATCTTTACAAGTCCATTAATATTACATAATACATATACATATGGTTTATGTATTATTCTCGTATTCTAATTCATATAGAATTTATATACGATAATGCATTCTTCTTACAAACTCATATAATACTTTGTATTATACTCGTTTCCATTCCTTGTACAATACTCACGTATCATACCATCATTCCTTAACGCAATAGTTCTTCATTTTCCTTACGTTCTCGATTTAAGTCCGCAAGCGAAATATTACGTTTTCCATAACTAGATTATTATTACATAATCCGTCTTACTTTAATATTCTACCATTACGTATTTCTCGGAAATTCAAAAATAAATCCCGAGCAAATACCGATGAATAGTGTTTTTCGGAAAATTTCTCGGAAAACTTTTATTTTCGTCTTGGAAATTCAAACACCTTAAATCCTTCATATAGCTCAAATACTACGATATTCCAATATCAATAGGTTACAAAATGACAACCATCTTGATATCCCACATAATATGATTTTATTATTATTTAATCTAATAAAATCATCTTACATTAAAATCCGAATTTCTCGGTCGTTACATTCTTCCCCCCTTATAAAGATTCTGTCCTCAGAATCTAGTTTATTTTTTCAAATAAATGAGGAAAATTTTTCTTCATCTTTTCTTCTAACTCCCACGTTTCTTCTTCAGCATCATGGTTCTTCCATAACACCTTCACTGATGGTATTACTTTGTTCCTCAGAACTTGTTCCTTTCTATCGATGATTTGAACCGGCGATTCTTCATATGTTAAATCCTTCTCGATATGAATCGGCTCATACTCGATTACGTGCTTATAGTCCGGCTTAAACGGACGTAATACAGATACGTGAAACACGTTATGTATTCTTTCTAGGTCTGGAGGTAATGATATCTTATAAGCTACCTCTCCCACCCGGTTTAATATTTCAAAAGGTCCTATAAACCTTGGACTTAACTTTCCTTTCTTTCCAAAGCGTATCTTTCCTTTCCAGGGAGATACCTTCAGAAACACATACGAACCTACTTCGAACTCTTGATTTAATCGATGTGAGTCCGCATACTTCTTCTGTCTGTCTTGAGCCATGACGAGACGCATCCGAATTAACCTTACTATATCCGCTGTTTGTGGCACCAATTCTGGTCCTAGCATCCGGCGTTCTCCCACCTCATCCCAACACAATGGTGTTCTGCATCTTCTTTCATACAGAGCTTCATAAGGTGGCATACCTATGCTTGCATGATAACTGTTGTTATAAGCAAATTCTACTAGTGGTAGGTGATCATCCCAACTACCCTTGAAATCCATGACGCAAGACCTCAACATGTCTTCTAACGTCTGAATTGTTCTCTCGCTCTGCCCATCAGTTTGTGGATGACAAGCCGTGCTTAACTTTAACTGTGTTCCCAGTTGTTCTTGCAAACTTCTCCAGAAGTTCGATGTGAATCGTGGATCACGATCTGTCACAATCGATATCGGTACTCCACTTCTGGAAATAACTTCCTTGACATAAAGTTTAGCTAACTGGTCTAAGTTATACTTGACCCTAATTGGTAAGAAGTGAGCCGATTTCGTCAATCGGTCGACTATTACCCAAATAGAATCGTACCCTTTTGACGTTGTTGGAAGTCCTACCATGAAATCCATCGAGATATGCTCCCATTTCCATTCTGGAATCTCCAATGACTGTAGCAAGCCACTGGGTCGTTGATGTTCGGCCTTAACTTTTTGACAAGTCAAACACCTACTTACATACTCTGCTATTTCCTTTTTCATGTTTGGCCACTAAAAACTCTGTCGAAGGTCTTGATACATCTTAGTGCTACTAGGATGTATCGAGTACCTTGAACTATGAGCTTCTTATAACACTTGCTCCTTTAATTCCGTCTCATTCGGAATCCAAATTCTTCCTTCAAATCTTAATAATCCTTCATTATCAAGACTATACTTATCATCTCCTTTATCGGATAACCGCTTCTTCATTTGGTTACACTCATCAGTCTTGAGTTGTACCTCCTTGACCCTCTCTACAATGGTAGATTGTCTCTCCGTGGTAAAAAGTATCTGCTCCGATTCACTCGGCATCTTCACTTCTATTTCCATCCTAGCCATCTCTGTTAATAACTCATTTTGAGCCGTTAACATAGACAACTTTTCCCGACCCTTCCTACTTAAGGCGTCGGCAACTACATCGGCTTTCCCAGGGTGATACAAGATTTCACAGTCGTAATCCTTTATCAACTCCAGCCATCTCCTCTGTCTCATATTCAACTCCTTCCGAGTGAAGATATACTTTAGACTCCTATGGTCTGTATATATCTCACATTTCTCCCCATAAAGATAATGCCTCCATATCTTTAGGGAAAATACTACCGCAGCCAGTTCCAGATCATGAGTAGGGTAAACTTTCTCATAATCCTTCAACTGCCGTGATGCATACGCAATGACTTTGCCATGCTGCATGAGCACGCAACCAAGCCCTCTATGCGAAGCATCACTATATACTACAAAATTTCCTGTGTCATCTGGCAATGACAAAAACAGGTGCTTTACATAGTCTTTTCTTCAGTTCTTGAAAACTGTCTTCACATTTATCCGTCCATACGTATTTCACCGTCTTCCTTGTTAGATTAGTCAACGGGGTAGCTATCTTCGAAAAATCTTGGATAAATCTTCGATAGTAACCCGCTAACCCTAGGAAACTCCGCACCTCAGTTGGCGTTTTCGGTTGTTCCCAGTTCATCACTGCTTCTACCTTTGCTGGATCCACTAAAATCCCTTCCTGATCAATGACATGACCTAAAAACTGAACTTTCTCCAGCCAAAATTCACACTTAGTGAATTTCGCATATAACTTCTCCTTTCTTAGTGTTTCCAACACTAATCTTAAGTGTTCAGCATGATCTTCTGGCGTTTTTGAATAGACTAGAATATCATCAATAAACACAACCACAAACTTGTCCAAATATGATTTGAACACTCTGTTCATCATGTCCATAAATGCAGCTGGTGCATTCGTCAACCCAAATGACATCACCAGAAACTCGTAACGACCATAACGAGTTCTGAATGCCATCTTTGGTATATCCTCTTTCCTCACCTTCAACTGGTGATACCCCGTCCGCAAATCTATTTTAGAAAAATACTTTGCCCCTTTCAACTGATCAAAAAGATCATCAATCCTGGGCAATGGGTATTTATTCTTTATCGTTAATTTGTTTAACTCTCGATAGTCGATACAAAGTCTTAACGATCTATCTTTCTTCTTGACAAACAACACTGGTGCACCCCACGGGGAAACACTTGGTTGAATGTACTTCCTATTCAACAGTTCCTGTAATTGAACCATTAGCTCTTTCATTTCCACCGACGCCATACGGTACGGTGCCCTTGACACTGGTGCCACTCCTGACACAATGTCTATTACAAATTCGATCTCCCTATCCTGTGGTAAACCCGGTAACTCACTTGGAAATACATCCATGAATTCGTTTACTATAGGTATTTGTTCCATGGTTGTTCCCACTCGCTGGGTATCAACAACATGGCACAAGTAACCCACACATCCCTTTCTTAAGAGTTTTCTAGTTTGTGTCATCGTAAGACAACACGATCTCCTCAGTGATTTATTACTGTAGAATACTACAGGAGGTTGCTTCAACGTCCTAATGCTCACACGTTTCTTTTGGCAATCTATAATTGCTCCATGGTTAATCAACCAATCCATTCTGAAAATTACATCAAATTCTCCCAACCTTATCGGTATTAAATCTACCGATAACTTACATCCACGTATATCTACGCAACAACTCCTATGAATACTATCCACAGGAATTATCTCTTCATTTGCTACCTTAATGTTCACAGGTATAGGCAACTTTTCGGGAAATAATTCTAATCGTCTAGCAAAATCACATGCTATAAACGAACAAGTAGCACCCGAATCAAATAGCACATATGCATTAATGTTATTGATTGGGATAATACCTGCAACTACGTCCCCGGATGCCACCGCATCTTGGACTGTCATATTAAAAGTACGGGCCATTGGTCTACCCGGCTGAACTGGACCGCTAATAGCTAACTTTCCACTATTAGTGCCCTTATTTCCTTCCATACCCTTCTTCGGGCAATTCTTTGCTATGTGGTCAGTTGATCCACATACAAAACATCCGTGATTTTTCTTCGGATTTGGACAGTTAGGCGAAATGTGCCCGTCCTATCCACAATTATAACATACGGCCTTTCCTTTGAGACAGACTCCCAAGTGAGTCTTCCCGCAGGTTTTACAGGCCTCCATCCTCCTTTTTGAATCGCCTTGTTTCACTCCGGTATTCCCAGAGTTAAAACCCTTTCTTTTCTGACCGTCGCTACTACCACTGGCTCCTTCGGTCTTAATTCCCCCATCAACTCTTCCTTTATTTTTCTTATCTTTGTGGTACTGGCTTAAAGCCTCATTCCCACCTTCGGATATTATTGCCTTCTCTAATATGGTTCCAAAGGAAGTACTTTGGAACACAGAGATTCGGTTATAGAGCCAGGGTTTTAAGCCCTGTTCGAATCTTCTAGCCTTTCTCCCTTCAGTGTCCACTTGATGTGGAGCAAATCGTGCCAGTTTATTAAACTTGGCGGCATACTGGGGATGTAAAGTCCCCGAACCCGAATACTTGAAACCCGAACTCGGTACTTCACGATACCATTTCTATGAGCAGAAATATTACTAATAATAATAACAATAATATAAATTATAAACTTATCTTACCTTTATCAGAGTTTAATCCCAAGTACGCAACCTTTACTATATGAGACTGAAAATCTAATTTGTTTGTTTTCCTTTTCACTTGTTCTTGACCGATCCTTCTGATTGTTCACACTTATCTGAAAACATTTAAATTAAGCAAGGATGAGCATTTGAGTGCCCAGCAAGTATTATATATATATATATAAGTTGAAAAAGTTTAAATGTTTTCTTTATAATATCCATCTACAACAAGTCAATAGTTGTGAAGTATTCTGAACCGATATTAATAACATAACAACTCTTTTTCAAATTTTTGAAACTACGTACTGGCTATAAATAGGTTTTAAGTGACATTTTATGAACATTGTTTTTATTTTCGAAAAGGTTTAACAGAACTTCATCTGCAAACCGTCATAACTTACGGACACGGGGGTGATCAGCCCGTTGTGTCCTGTATTGATCAATACTACATTACAAGAACAATGTTATCATTTACTTGATCCGCCTTGGGCGCATAAAAGTTTTCCCGTGAACGGGATGTTTATATTTGTCAGGGTTCCAGACAAAAGTTTTTATTTTATCCAACAATAATCTATAATTCAACATATATGTATAACAAAGGTTTATCAACATGTGATTAAATACAATGATTATCCAAGTGGGGACACTTGTATAATCATTTCTAGAAATTAACGAACAGAATATATATCCGAATTATCATATACTAACATGTTGATAATCAAAGGGTGTATATAATATAGGTTTAACCATCTCTACATTAATAATAATAATTCTGAACTTCTCACTTCTGTCCATTGCATAAAGAAAATGCAAAGTTAGGATACTTGCCTGATGCACTGCTTACAATTCTCAACTTAGTTCTACCCTTTTCTATCACAACCTATGATTAATCAAATCATTCGTTCGATTAGAACAATATAATATAACACATAGTACTGCATTTCGCAGTCAGCACATAACCCAATCATCTTATCACACATGTTCAACAACCATGACATCACAAACTAATATCAACTCATTCCTAATCACATTTTCACACAACTTTAACAACCATTGAATCACAAATAAAAAGTTAACTAATTAAATTATCTAAGTTCTGAATAATTTCTAAAACATGTAGGCGTATTAACAGCCATATCAGATAATTATCGAGTCTGAGACTCTATTCTGTATCTCAATATCCAAATAGATAACTTAAACAACAATCGTATTATTTTTCATGACCTTATAATAATTATAAAATAATTATTATCATTTACCATAATTTTTGAAATATCAGAATCATTATTAAATAATTTAAACATCAAACAATTCTATTATCATTAATATTTAATTAATATTAAACTATTAATGAAACTATTACCAAAATATTAAAGTTATTTATAATAACTAAAAATATTTTTAAAGTACTTATATTACCCTTAAATGATTTTTAAAACTTCTAAAATCATTATTAAATAATTACCATTAATATTTAAATATTAATGAACTATTATCTAAATATTAAAAGTCATTAATTATAACTTAAAATATTTTTAATTAATTTATATCCCTTTTAAATGATTTTTAAATAAATAAAACCATGTTTAAACTATTTATTTAATATAATTATTAAATAAATTTAATATCATTAATATTAAATTATTAATGAAATTATCCTTTAAATATTAAAAGTTATAGTTTATAACTTAAAATATCTTTAAACACTTTATTTTCATTTAAAATGATTATTATAATATAAAAATCATTTTTAAACTAATTTATTTAATATAATTATTAAATAACTTTAATATCATTAATAATCATTAATTAATGAAATTAACCATTAAATATTAAAAGTCATATTTTATAACTTAAAATATTCTTAAATACCTTATTATTATTTAAAATGATTTTTAATATAATAAAATCATTTATTTCATTCATTTAATAAATAACTTAATTATCATTAATATTAATTTATTAATGAAAATTATCATATAATATTAAAAGATATCAAAAATAACTCAAAATTATTTTCTAACACAATAATATAATTTTTCATGAATTAAAACCATTTTTAAATAATTTATCTAATATTGTAATTAAATAAATAAATACCATTCATATTCCAAAAATATTAAATATTTTCGAAATATACCCAAAATAGTTAAAAACTATTTTTCAGACTTTAAAATATTTTTTCATAATTTATTATGTATTTTTAATAATTTAAAACTATTTTTATCAATTTTTTTATTAATTTCTGGAATTTATAAATAAAACCGTCGCTAAAGGGCTATAGTGACACTTGCTGTCGCTATAGGTGTTCTTAAGCCAAACCCAGAAATCTTGTCAGACACCGAGTGGCTATGTTTGACCGTGAATAACTCAGTGTATGTTGTGATTCTGGACTCGGTTTTGGTTAGATTATGTAGTACAAATACAAGACTATAAGATAAAACAATCAACATGGACAAATCACATAACGCCAAACAGATTTAACCGTTCAAACTTACTGTCAGAGGCTGTTCTTCATTTCTGGGTTTCCCAGAATTGAAGAACAGACCGACTGACCACTTTTGATCGCCAGCAACTTGCTACATGTTAATTGTTTTTGAGATCTAAAAGCTTTAAGGTGTAGACAACATGTAGGACTACATATTCATTACATAAAATAAACAAAACATCAACACATCAATCAGTTACAAGCCGGTCAACCACTGACAAAATCTGTGTTCATGGGTTTTTCTGGGTTTTCCAAAAAACCGAGAACATGAACTTCTCAACTACTTTGACTAGCCACAAATTCCAGTATATGAAATATTTTAACGATATAAATGCATGATTCTATAGTTAATATACTAGACTACAGTCTAGCTTCAATAAACCAAACAAAACAACAACCAACACAAAGATCTGGGCCCATGAACTTGCTGTCAGAACTTTCTGGGCAAGTTCATAGCTGCCCAGAATTCTTACGGTATTTGACCGTGTAAATCTACCAATCTGTACAACAAATGACCACGATTCTTTTTGTATCTTAAAGAGAACATTACAGACTACATATAACAACTTAAAAACAACACAAATCATAAACGACCAAAGATTAAAATGGACTGACATTAGGCTGTCAGACCTCAAGAACAAAATTTCCAGATTTCGTAGATCTTCAAATCTGAGCTTCTAGATGTTATGGATCTATCATCTAGCAACCCAGATCATCATAAGACACCATAAACAACATATTCTAACAACAAATCATAACATCTAACACCCGAGTATGGACATAAATTAAACTAGGGTTTTATACCTCTTTAGGCTTTGATTTTGATTCTAGCTTCTGTTTTTGTATATGATGAACGTGGGGCTTTGTTTAGGACTGATTTATGAAGAAAATTTCGTGGTTAGAGAGTGGAGAGGAAATGGTTGAGTGCTTGCAAGAATTAGGCTACCAAATGGGAATTTCTCTCTCTTCAATCTATTTATAGACCACTTAGATACATGAATTGGCTGATTTGAGGCTTGTTGCTGTCAATTAGAGAGTGTGTGGAGTTGGTGGAGTTGGCCAACAACTCTTATCTTGTAAAGATTTACAAGCAAGCTCATTAAAGAATGCAAAAAGGGTATTTTGGTCTTTTAATAAATCATTTAATGGCAAAATTGTAACTTTACAAACCCTTAGGGTTTAGGGTTTGGTTTAGGGTTTAGGGTTTGAGCCAATTTGGCAAAATTCTAAAATTTCCATTTTTAGGGTTTGCACAAAAATTAAATAAATAAAATTAAACAACTTTTCGTTTCTAAAATTTTGCAAAATAAATTTGTTAATCAAATTAAGTTTTTAGTTATCTTATACATGGATATTAGGGTTTATTACCCTTAATCACAATTAACTTTGCTAATAAAGCAATTAGGGTTTATCATACCAAAAATTAGGGTGTCCATAATATAATTAGGGTTTTTCTAGGAATTAAATTAGGGTTCTAGATCTTAGGGTTTTAATTTACTAATTAGATTCACCTTAATTAGTAATTAAAGTTTATCACACATGTTATTAATCGTAATAACACTATTTCTGACTGATCAAACCTCCGGTTTAGGTTTCCGGATTAGGGTTTCTAATTATTAGAAAATCAAATATAATTAGGGTTTACATTTAAAGTTAGGGTTTTCTATAATTAGCAAAATATTAAATAACACATAACATATATCATATAACATCGTCATATAACAGTCTTAAACTCACAATTTATTTTTAAATTAGGGTTTTCCACAAAAAACTAAAGTTTAACCAATTAACATTAGGGTTTTGAAATTAAACACCATAATTAACCAATCATCATCAACACGTGCATACGGCACATATTTATAGCACTGAAAAATAAAAATATAATTAATATTATATTATTATCACCATTCCTCATTCCATAACCAGAAATAGGGTTTATAAAATATTATTAAGGTTTGGTCGTAATATAATAAAACTGTTCCACACATTAACATTGCACACCTAACCATACATATCTATAACACTGACAAGTAATAATATTATATTTTTATTCTCATTCCTTGATCAAAATCCAAAATTAGGGTTTGGATTCCATATCTGATTTATCTGTCATAATTAACATTCTTAATTAAGTTAAAATATTTAATTTAACCTCCTGAACAAATTCATATAATGAAATAATCATTATAATTATTCTAAAATCATTTCATATATTATATTTTCATAGAAAATAATTAATAAATGCATTTCTAATAAGGAATTAATTAGTATAAAAATTATAATTGATAATAATCAATAATTCTAAAAATAAATTTATTTGCAATACTTAATGTAATAAATAAATTTTATTTATCACACATATAATTATAATTACACATTACCTTGACGCATATCATTCATATTTATTTGTATACAAAAAAAAAAATTTATACGCAAAATTTATGATTTATTTCTATAGAAAATATCGGGTTGTCACATTCACCCTTCCTTATAAGGATTCCGTCCCTGGAATCACCGCTTTAAAACCTATACATACCAGGGTACATAACATACACAATCATTGCAAATAGATCTCGATCATGATTGATCGAATCAATCTTTAACTATCACATAAAGCTTGTCTTTCTGATTAAACGGAAATTTGATTTCTAAAAGAACTCAAATTCCTCCTTCAAAATAATTTATAAAAATAATTTACTATATATAAGAAATCATTATTTAAGAAAATAATATTGGTTCGAGTAATACCTGAAGTTGCATCCCCGGTTGCCACGATATCTTGAACGGTCATGTTGAAGACGCTTGCAGTTGATTCTGTTGATTCGTTTGTTGATGTCGGTCCCGTTGTCGCCAATGTCCTGCTGCCTTTTCCCCGTATTCGCATTCCTTACCTCCATTCTCCTTCTTGAATAGACTTTCACCTTATGCTCCATTGATCCACACTTGAAATACCTACTATACATTCTTGGATTGAGACAGTCGGAAGTGACATGTCCCTTCTGCCCACACTTACAGCATACAAACTTCCCTTTAAAACCTTCCCAAAGTGGTTCTTTCCACCGTTTTGCATATTACACCACATGCTTCTCCTTCACACCTTCTTGCTTCACCTGCACACTCCGAAAGTTGTTCGCCTTCCTCTTTTCGTTCCCACCCTTACTTCCATTATTAATTCCTACCTTTCGAGTTCCCTCAACTTTACCCTTGTTCCTTCATACCTAGTTATAGAGGCTCATGGCCTCGCTCCCCTCCTCAACAATAATCGCTTTTCCCATGAGTGCTGCAAATGTATGAATCTGCAACACTTCCACCTTGTTGTAGAGCTAGGGTTGTAATCCCAGCTCAAACCTTCGTGCCTTTCTAGCCTCTGTATCAACTTGATGCGGAGCCAATCTAGTCAACTCATTAAATTTTACTGATATATTCCGCAACTTACACATCCCCTTGCTTCAATTCTAGAAATTTCACCTCCATTCTAGCCTGTATACTAGCAGAAATAATTTTTGAAAAAAAATAAGGTCTTAAACCTATCTCATGCTACCACACCTGCTCCTGCCCTCGTCTAATTTGCTTTCCACCAAAAATTTTGCCTCACCCTTCATCATGCATTTGGCAAAAGCGGTCTTTTGCCCCTAAGCTACCCTAACTATCACGAACAACTTTTTAATTTCCTTAACCCAAGTTTGGGCTTCTACAGGGTCATTTGTACCTTTGAATTCTGGCGATAGGACCGCCTTGAAGTCTTTAACGTTCGACGTTCGATTATCTGGCTGATCCTTCGCGGCTGGTATTCCGTTCTGCACAGCTTGATCGTCCATATTCGCAAGTTTCTGTATTGAGTCTGATTGTCCTCCAGCTTTGTTGACAGATTCTTCTATCCTTTGGTTTCGTTTTTATCTTGACAATATTTTCATAAATTATTCTTACATACTAAGCCTTATCGTAAACGCTTAACATATCACACAAAATTTTCTATTCAAATAATCATGTATTCAAAATATTAGTTTTTGAAAACTCGGTCTAATGTAATAACCAGTGACCAAATAAATATCTACTATCTTTATACCAATTTATCCCATTAATCCAATATAGACTCATATTCATATCACTTGATATGTCATAGAACATTCTATTTTAAACATTCACTATCCCTTTGTGACTTCAAAAGTCGGGATTTACAACTTTAACCAACACAAAAGTTAAAAATATATCATTACACACACATACTTATCACATATACCACACAGAAACATACATATTTAGCTAATACCAATACTACCTATTTCTTTTGCCTTCACTAAAGATTAACTATACCCAGTTCGTCAAACCATACTTATGAGTCCATAAACTTGTCACAGTTATATGAGTTTACGAATTTATCCTAGTCAGACCTTTGGCAGTCCATTCGCTGAGGGATTCATAAACATTTCATATAACTATGAGTCAAGAATGTCACATAAGTATGAGTTTTAAGAACTCGTACTTAACCCTATGTTCTCTACCTATGACCTATCTATTTTTTATACACATGAGAAAGGAATCACCCTCTTAACATGCATATAGCAAATAGCGCGGCACAAACATTTCAATAATTATCAGTGTCAGATACTAAGTAGTTTTTGCACCAAGTACAATTCCCCGCCCATACAAGGAATCATACAACTCAGCTGCCGACATGAGTCCTCATTGAAATCCCCACCTAATCCTAACCCCCTTTTCCATTCGAATTTCATTTAATCTGCATTCATAACCTTTTCTTGAATCCGTACCATTCACACAGCAATCTTGCTTTAAACTTTCCAATCATATGATTGATTCTTTCTGGCTGTCATAATTTTATCAGATCACGGGGTGATCTCATCGTATATATTATAATTCAATTTTATGTCTTAATTGTTTTTGTTTTACGATCTCCTTTCCCTGCACTTCCAGTCTTTTAGTCTCGATCTATTCACCAATATTGTTTAACTTTATTATCAGAGTTAGGAAACTCTGTGGCTTAACAAATCACCGAGATTCATTTTTGAATCATACCAACCAATTAACTCTATATGAGTTATTTGTATTTTCAACGTTTCCCTATGTTCTAAGGTTATAGCCTAAGGTCTAACCCACCTAAGGTTTCTAACCCTATGGCTCTAATACCATGATGTAAAGTCCCCGAACCCGAATACTTGAAACCCGAACTCAGTACTTCACGATACCATTTCCATGAGCGGAAATATTACTAATAATAATAACAATAATATAAATTATAAACTTATCTTACCTTTATCAGAGTTTAATTCCAAGTACGCAACCTTTACTATATGATACTGAAAATCTAATCTGTTTGTTTTCCTTTTCACTTGTTCTTGACCGATCCTTCTGATTGTTCACACTTATCTGAAAACATTTAAATTAAGCAAGGATGAACATTTGAGTGCCCAACAAGTATTATATATATATAAGTTGAAAAAGTTTAAATGTTTTCTTTATAATATTCATCAATAACAAGTCAATAGTTGTGAAGTATTCTGAACCGATATTAATAACATAACAACTCTTTTTCAAATTTTTGAAACTACGTACTGGCTATAAATAGGTTTTAAGTGACATTTTATGAACATTGTTTTTATTTCCGAAAAGGTTTAGCAGAACTTCATCTGCAAACCGTCATAACTTACGGACACGGGGGTGATCAGCTCGTTGTGTCCTGTATTGATCAATACTACATTACAAGAACGATGTTATCATTTACTTGATCCGCCTTGGGCGCATAAAAGTTTTCCCGTGAACGGGATGTTCATATTTGTCAGGGTTCCAGACAAAAGGTTTTATTTTATCCAACAATAATCTATAATTCAGCATATATGTATAACAAAGGTTTATCAACATGTGATTAAATACAATGATTATCCAAGTGGGGACACTTGTATAATCATTTCTAGAAATTAACGAACTGAATATATATCCGAATTATCATATACTAACATGTTGATAATCAAAGGGTGTATATAATATAGGTTTAACCATCTCTACATTAATAATAATAATTCTGAACTTCTCACTTCTGTCCATTGCATAAAGAAAATGCAAAGTTAGGATACTTGCCTGATGCACTGCTTACAATTCTCAACTTAGTTCTACCATTTTCTATCACAACCTATGATTAATCAAATCATTCGTTCGATTAGAACAATATAATATAACACATAGTACTGCATTTCGCAGTCAGCACATAACCCAATCATCTTATCACACATGTTCAACAACCATGACATCACAAACTAATATCAACTCATTCCTAATCACATTGTCACACAACTTTAACAACCATTGAATCACAAATAAAGAGTTAACTAATTAAATTATCTAAGTTCCGATTAATTTCTAAAACATGTAGGCGTATTAACAACCATATCAGATAATTATCGAGTCTGAGACTCTATTCTGTATCTCAATATCCAAATAGATAACTTAAACAACAATCGTATTATTTTTCATGACCTTATAATAATTATAAAATAATTATTATCATTTACCATAATTTTTGAAATATCAGAATCATTATTAAATGATTTAAACATCAAACAATTCTATTATCATTACTATTTAATTAATATTAAACTATTAATGAAACCATTGCCAAAATATTAAAGTTATTTATAATAACTAAAAATATTTTTAAAGTACTTATATTACCCTTAAATGATTTTTAAAACTTCGAAAATCATTATTAAATAATTACCATTAATATTTAAATATTAATGAACTATTATCTAAATATTAAAAGTCATTAATTATAACTTAAAATATTTTTAATTAATTTATATCCCTTTTAAATGATTTTTAAATAAATAAAACCATTTTTAAACTATTTATTTAATATAATTATTAAATAAATTTAATATCATTAATATATCATTAATATTAAATTATTAATGAAATTATCCTTTAAATATTAAAAGTTATAGTTTATAATTTAAAATATCTTTAAACACTTTATTTTTATTTAAAATGATTATTATAATATAAAAATCATTTTTAAACTAATTTATTTAATATAATTATTAAATAACTTTAATATCATTAATAATCATTAATTAATGAAATTAACCATTAAATATTAAAAGTTATATTTTATAACTTAAAATATTCTTAAATACCTTATTATTATTTAAAATAATTTTTAATATAATAAAATCATTTTTAATTCATTTATTTCATTCATTTAATAAATAACTTAATTATCATTAATATTAATTTATTAATGAAAATTATCACATAATATTAAAAGATATCAAAAATAACTCAAAAATATTTTCTAACACAATAATATAATTTTTCATGAATTAAAACCATTTTTAAATAATTTATCTAATATTGTAATTAAATAAATAAATACCATTTATATTCCAAAAATATTAAATACTTTCGAAATATACCCAAAATAGTTAAAAACTATTTTTCAGACTTTAAAATAATTTTTCATAATTTATTATGTATTTTTAATAATTTAAAACCATTTTTATCAATTTTTTATTAATTTTTGGAATTTATAAATAAAACCGTCGCTAAAGGGCTATAGCGACACTTGCTGTCGCTATAGGTGTTCTTCAAGCCAAACCCAGAAATCTTGTCAAACACCGAGTGGCTATGTTTGACCGTGAATAACTCAGTGTATGTTGTGATTCTGGACTCGGTTTTGGTCAGATTATGTAGTACAAATACAAGACTATAAGATAAAACAATCAACATGGACAAATCACATAACGCCAAACAAATTTAATCGTTCAAACTTACTGTCAGAGGCTGTTCTTCATTTCTGGGTTTCCCAGAATTGAAGAACAGACCGACTGACCACTTTTGATCGCCAGCAACTTGCTACATGTTAATTGTTTTTGAGATCTAAAAGCTTTAAGGTGTAGACAACATGTAGGACTACATATTCATTACATAAAATAAACAAAACATCAACACATCAATCAGTTACAAGCCGGTCAACCACTGACAGAATCTGTGTTCATGGGTTTTTCTGGGTTTTCCAGAAAACCGAGAACATGAACTTCTCAACTACTTTGACTAGCCACAAATTCCAGTATATGAAATATTTTAACGATATAAATGCATGATTCTATAGTTAATATACTAGACTACAGTCTAGCTTCAATAAACCAAACAAAACAACAACCAACACAAAGATCTGGGCCCATGAACTTGCTGTCAGAACTTTCTGGGCAAGTTCATAGCTGCCCAGAATTCTTCCGGTCAATGCCGGTCAACGGTATTTGACCGTGTAAATCTACCAATCTGTACAACAAATGACCACGATTCTTTTTGTATCTTAAAGAGAACATTACAGACTACATATAACAACTTAAAAACAACACAAATCATAAACGACCAAAGATTAAAATGGACTGACATTAGGCTGTCAGACCTCAAGAACAAAATTTCCAGATTTCATAGATCTTCAAATCTGAGCTTCTAGATGTTATGGATCTATCATCTAGCAACCCAGATCATCATAAGACACCATAAACAACATATTCTAACAACAAATCATAACATCTAACACCCGAGTATGGACATAAATTAAACTAGGGTTTTATACCTCTTTAGGCTTTGATTTTGATTCTAGCTTCTGTTTTTGTATATGATGAACGTGGGGCTTTGTTTAGGATTGATTTATGAAGAAAATTTCGTGGTTAGAGAGTGGAGAGGAAATGGTTGAGTGCTTACAAGAATTAGGCTACCAAATGGGAATTTCTTTCTCTTCAATCTATTTATAGACCACTTAGATACATGAATTGGCTGATTTGAGGCTTGTTGCTGTCAATTAGAGAGTGTGTGGAGTTGGTGGAGTTGGCCAACAACTCTTATCTTGTAAAGATTTACAAGCAAGCTCATTAAAGAATGCAAAAAGGGTATTTTGGTCTTTTAATAAATCATTTAATGGCAAAATTGTAACTTTACAAACCCTTAGGGTTTAGGGTTTGGTTTAGGGTTTAGGATTTGAGCCAATTTAGCAAAATTCTAAAATTTCCATTTTTAGGGTTTGCACAAAAATTAAATAAATAAAATTAAACAACTTTTCTTTTCTAAAATTTTGCAAAATAAATTTGTTAATCAAATTAAGTTTTTAATTATCTTATACATGGATATTAGGGTTTATTACCCTTAATCACAATTAACTTTACTAATAAAGTAATTAGGGTTTATCATACCAAAAATTAGGGTTTCCATAATATAATTAGGGTTTTTCTAGGAATTAAATTAGGGTTTTAGATCTTAGGGTTTTAATTTACTAATTAGATTCACCTTAATTAGTAATTAAAGTTTATCACACATGTTATTAATCGTAATAACACTATTTCTGACTGATCAAACCTCCGGTTTAGGTTTCCGGATTAGGGTTTCTAATTATTAGAAAATCAAATATAATTAGGGTTTACATTTAAAGTTAGGGTTTTCTATAATTAGCAAAATATTAAATAACACATAACATATATCATATAACATCGTCATATAACAGTCTTAAACTCACAATTTATTTTTAAATTAGGGTTTTCCACAAAAAACTAAAGTTTAACCAATTAACATTAGGGTTTTGAAATTAAACACCATAATTAACCAATCATCATCAACACGTGCATACGGCACATATTTATAACACTGAAAAATAAAAATATAATTAATATTATATTATTATCACCATTCCTCATTCCATAACCAGAAATAGGGTTTATAAAATATTATTAAGGTTTGGTCGTAATATAATAAAACTGTTCCACACATTAACATTGCACACCTAACCATACATATCTATAACACTGACAAGTAATAATATTATATTTTTATTCTCATTCCTTGATCAAAATCCAAAATTAGGGTTTGGATTCCATATCTGATTTATCTGTCATAATTAACATTCTTAATTAAGTTAAAATATTTAATTTAACCTCCTGAACAAATTCATATAATGAAATAATCATTATAATTATTCTAAAATCATTTCATATATTATATTTTCATAGAAAATAATTAATAAATGCATTTCTAATAAGGAATTAATTAGTATAAAAATTATAATTGATAATAATCAATAATTCTAAAAATAAATTTATTTGCAATACTTAATGTAATAAATAAATTTTATTTATCACACATATAATTATAATTACACATTACCTTGACGCATATCATTCATATTTATTTGTATACAAAAAAAAAAATTTATACGCAAAATTTATGATTTATTTCTATAGAAAATATCGGGTTGTCACATTCACCCTTCCTTATAAGGATTCCGTCCCTGGAATCACCGCTTTAAAACCTATACATACCAGGGTACATAACATACACAATCATTGCAAATAGATCTCGATCATGATTGATCGAATCAATCTTTAACTATCACATAAAGCTTGTCTTTCTGATTAAACGGAAATTTGATTTCTAAAAGAACTCAAATTCCTCCTTCAAAATAATTTATAAAAATAATTTACTATATATAAGAAATCATTATTTAAGAAAATAATATTGGTTCGAGTAATACCTGAAGTTGCATCCCCGGTTGCCACGATATCTTGAACGATCATGTTGAAGACGCTTGCAGTTGATTCTGTTGATTCGTTTGTTGATGTCGGTCCCGTTGTCGCCAATGTCCTGCTGCCTTTTCCCCGTATTCGCATTCCTTACCTCCATTCTCCTTCTTGAATAGACTTTCACCTTATGCTCCATTGATCCACACTTGAAATACCTACTATACATTCTTGGATTGAGACAGTCGGAAGTGACATGTCCCTTCTGCCCACACTTACAGCATACAAACTTCCCTTTAAAACCTTCCCAAAGTGGTTCTTTCCACCGTTTTGCATATTACACCACATGCTTCTCCTTCACACCTTCTTGCTTCACCTGCATACTCCGAAAGTTGTTCGCCTTCCTCTTTTCGTTCCCACCCTTACTTCCATTATTAATTCCTACCTTTCGAGTTCCCTCAACTTTACCCTTGTTCCTTCATACCTAGTTATAGAGGCTCATGGCCTCGCTCCCCTCCTCAACAATAATCGCTTTTTCCCATGAGTGCTGCAAATGTATGAATCTGCAACACTTCCACCTTGTTGTAGAGCTAGGGTTGTAATCCCAGTTCAAACCTTCGTGCCTTTCTAGCCTCTGTATCAACTTGATGCGGAGCCAATCTAGTCAACTCATTAAATTTTACTGATATATTCCGCAACTTACACATCCCCTTGCTTCAATTCTAGAAATTTCACCTCCATTCTAGCCTGTATACTAGCAGAAATAATTTTTGAAAAAAAATAAGGTCTTAAACCTATCTCATGCTACCACACCTGCTCCTGCCCTCGTCTAATTTGCTTTCCACCAAAAATTTTGCCTCACCCTTCATCATGCAGGTGGCAAAAGCGGTTTTTTGCCCCTAAGCTACCCTAACTATCACGAACACCTTTTTAATTTCCTTAACTCAAATAATCATGTATTCAAAATATTAGTTTTTGAAAACTCGGTCTAATGTAATAACCAGTGACCAAATAAATATCTACTATCTTTATACCAATTTATCCCATTAATCCAATATAGACTCATATTCATATCACTTGATATGTCATAGAACATTCTATTTTAAACATTCACTATCCCTTTGTGACTTCAAAAGTCGGGATTTACAACTTTAACCAACACAAAAGTTAAAAATATATCATTACACACACATACTTATCACATATACCACACAGAAACATACATATTTAGCTAATACCAATACTACCTATTTCTTTTGCCTTCACTAAAGATTAACTATACCCAGTTCGTCAAACCATACTTATGAGTCCATAAACTTGTCACAGTTATATGAGTTTACGAATTTATCCTAGTCAGACCTTTGGCGTCCATTCGCTGAGGGATTCATAAACATTTCATATAACTATGAGTCAAGAATGTCACATAAGTATGAGTTTTAAGAACTCGTACTTAACCCTATGTTCTCTACCTATGACCTATCTATTTTTTATACACATGAGAAAGGAATCACCCTCTTAACATGCATATAGCAAATAGCGCGGCACAAACATTTCAATAATTATCAGTGTCAGATACTAAGTAGTTTTTGCACCAAGTACAATTCCCCGCCCATACAAGGAATCATACAACTCAGCTGCCGACATGAGTCCTCATTGAAATCCCCACCTAATCCTAACCCCCTTTTCCATTCGAATTTCATTTAATATGCATTCATAACCTTTTCTTGAATCCGTACCATTCACACAGTAATCTTGCTTTAAACTTTCCAATCATATGATTGATTCTTTCTGGCTGTCATAATTTTATCAGATCACGGGGTGATCTCATCGTATATATTATAATTCAATTTTATGTCTTAATTTTTTTTGTTTTACGATCTCCTTTCCCTGCACTTCCAGTCTTTTAGTCTCGATCTATTCACCAATATTGTTTAACTTTATTATCAGAGTTAGGAAACTCTGTGGCTTAACAAATCACCGAGATTCATCTTTGAATCATACCAACCAATTAACTCTATATGAGTTATTTGTATTTTCAACGTTTCCCTATGTTCTAAGGTTATAGCCTAAGGTCTAACCCACCTAAGGTTTCTAACCCTATGGCTCTGATACCATGATGTAAAGTCCCCGAACCCGAATACTTGAAACCCGAACTCGGTACTTCACGATACCATTTCTATGAGCGGAAATATTACTACTAATAATAACAATAATATAAATTATAAACTTATCTTACCTTTATCAGAGTTTAATCCCAAGTTTGCAACCTTTACTATATGATACTGAAAATCTAATCTGTTTGTTTTCCTTTTCACTTGTTCTTGACCGATCCTTCTGATTGTTCACACTTATCTGAAAACATTTAAATTAAGCAAGGATGAACATTTGAGTGCCCAACAAGTATTATATATATATAAGTTGAAAAAGTTTAAATGTTTTCTTTATAATATCCATCTACAACAAGTCAATAGTTGTGAAGTATTCTGAACCGATATTAATAACATAACAACTCTTTTTCAAATTTTTGAAACTACGTACTGGCTATAAATAGGTTTTAAGTGACATTTTATGAACATTGTTTTTATTTTCGAAAAGGTTTAGCAGAACTTCATCTGCAAACCGTCATAACTTACGGACACAGGGGTGATCAGCCCGTTGTGTCCTGTATTGATCAATACTACATTACAAGAACGATGTTATCATTTACTTGATCCGCCTTGGGCGCATAAAAGTTTTCCCGTGAACGGGATGTTCATATTTGTCAGGGTTCCAGACAAAAGGTTTTATTTTATCCAACAATAATCTATAATTCAACATATATGTATAACAAAGGTTTATCAACATGTGATTAAATACAATGATTATCCAAGTGGGGACACTTGTATAATCATTTCTAGAAATTAACGAACTGAATATATATCCGAATTATCATATACTAACATGTTGATAATCAAAGGGTGTATATAATATAGGTTTAACCATCTCTACATTAATAATAATAATTCTGAACTTCTCACTTCTGTCCATTGCATAAAGAAAATGCAAAGTTAGGATACTTGCCTGATACACTGCTTACAATTCTCAACTTAGTTCTACCATTTTCTATCACAACCTATGATTAATCAAATCATTCGTTCGATTAGAACAATATAATATAACACATAGTACTGCATTTCGCAGTCAGCACATAACTCAATCATCTTATCACACATGTTCAACAACCATGACATCACAAACTAATATCAACTCATTCCTAATCACATGGTCACACAACTTTAACAACCATTGAATCACAAATAAAGAGTTAACTAATTAAATTATCTAAGTTCCGATTAATTTCTAAAACATGTAGGCGTATTAACAGCCATATCAGATAATTATCGAGTCTGGGACTCTATTCTGTATCTCAATATCCAAATAGATAACTTAAACAACAATCGTATTATTTTTCATGACCTTATAATAATTATAAAATAATTATTATCATTTACCATAATTTTTGAAATATCAGAATCATTATTAAATGATTTAAACATCAAACAATTCTATTATCATTAATATTTAATTAATATTAAACTATTAATGAAACCATTGCCAAAATATTAAAGTTATTTATAATAACTAAAAATATTTTTAAAGTACTTATATTACCCTTAAATGATTTTTAAAACTTCGAAAATCATTATTAAATAATTACCATTAATATTTAAATATTAATGAACTATTATCTAAATATTAAAAGTCATTAATTATAACTTAAAATATTTTTAATTAATTTATATCCCTTTTAAATGATTTTTAAATAAATAAAACCATTTTTAAACTATTTATTTAATATAATTATTAAATAAATTTAATATCATTAATATATCATTAATGTTAAATTATTAATGAAATTATCCTTTAAATATTAAAAGTTATAGTTTATAACTTAAAATATCTTTAAACAATTTATTTTCATTTAAAATGATTATTATAATATAAAAATCATTTTTAAACTAATTTATTTAATATAATTATTAAATAACTTTAATATCATTAATAATCATTAATTAATGAAATTAACCATTAAATATTAAAAGTTATATTTTATAACTTAAAATATTCTTAAATACCTTATTATTATTTAAAATGATTTTTAATATAATAAAATCATTTTTAATTCATTTATTTCATTCATTTAATAAATAACTTAATTATCATTAATATTAATTTATTAATGAAAATTATCACATAATATTAAAAGTTATCAAAAATAAATCAAAATTATTTTCTAACACAATAATATAATTTTTCATGAATTAAAACCATTTTTAAATAATTTATCTAATATTGTAATTAAATAAATAAATACCATTTATATTCCAAAAATATTAAATACTTTCGAAATATACCCAAAATAGTTAAAAACTATTTTTCAGACTTTAAAATAATTTTTCATAATTTATTATGTATTTTTAATAATTAAAAACCATTTTTATCAATTTTTTTATTAATATCTGGAATTTATAAATAAAACCGTCGCTAAAGGGCTATAGCGACACTTGCTGTCGCTATAGGTGTTCTTCAAGCCAAACCCAGAAATCTTGTCAGACACCGAGTGGCTATGTTTGACCGTGAATAACTCAGTGTATGTTGTGATTCTGGACTCGATTTTGGTCAGATTATGTAGTACAAATACAAGACTATAAGAAAAAACAATCAACATGGACAAATCACATAACGCCAAATAGATTTAATCGTTCAAACTTACTGTCAGAGGCTGTTCTTCATTTCTGGATTTCCCAGAATTGAAGAACAGACCGACTGACCACTTTTGATCGCCAGCAACTTGCTACATGTTAATTGTTTTTGAGATCTAAAAGCTTTAAGGTGTAGACAACATGTAGGACTACATATTCATTACATAAAATAAACAAAACATCAACACATCAATCAGTTACAAGCCGGTCAACCACTGACAGAATCTGTGTTCATGGGTTTTTCTGGGTTTTCCAGAAAATCGAGAACATGAACTTCTCTACTACTTTGACTAGCCACCAATTCCAGTATATGAAATATTTTAACGATATAAATGCATGATTCTATAGTTAATATACTAGACTACAGTCTAGCTTCAATAAACCAAACAAAACAACAACCAACACAAAGATCTGGGCCCATGAACTTACTGTCAGAACTTTCTGGGCAAGTTCATAGCTGCCCAGAATTCTTCCGGTCAATGCCGGTCAACGATATTTGACCGTGTAAATCTAGCAATCTGTACAACAAATGACCACGATTCTTTTTGAATCTTAAAGAGAACATTACAGACTACATATAACAACTTAAAAACAACACAAATCATAAACGACCAAAGATTAAAATGGACTGACATTAGGCTGTCAGACCTCAAGAACAAAATTTCCAGATTTCATAGATCTTCAAACCTGAGCTTCTAGATGTTATGGATCTATCATCTAGCAACCCAGATCATCATAAGACACCATAAACAACATATTCTAACAACAAATCATAACATCTAACACCCGAGTATGGACAGAAATTAAACTAGGGTTTTATACCTCTTTAGGCTTTGATTTTGATTCTAGCTTCTGTTTTTGTATATGATGAACGTGGGGCTTTGTTTAGGATTGATTTATGAAGAAAATTTTGTGGTTAGAGAGTGGAGAGGAAATGATTGAGTGCTTGCAAGAATTAGGCTACCAAATGGGAATTTCTCTCTCTTCAATCTATTTATAGACCACTTAGATACATGAATTGGCTGATTTGAGGCTTGTTGCTGTTAATTAGAGAGTGTGTGGAGTTGGTGGAGTTGGCCAACAACTCTTATCTTGTAAAGATTTACAAGCAAGCTCATTAAAGAATGCAAAAAGGGTATTTTGGTCTTTTAATAAATCATTTAATGGCAAAATTGTAACTTTACAAACCCTTAGGGTTTAAGGTTTGGTTTAGGGTTTAGGGTTTGAGCCAATTTAGCAAAATTCTAAAATTTCCATTTTTAGGGTTTGCACAAAAATTAAATAAATAAAATTAAACAACTTTTCGTTTCTAAAATTTTGCAAAATAAATTTGTTAATCAAATTAAGTTTGTAATTATCTTATACATGGATATTAGGGTTTATTACCCTTAATCACAATTAACTTTGCTAATAAAGCAATTAGGGTTTATCATACCCAAAATTAGGGTTTCCATAATATAATTAGGGTTTTTCTAGGAATTAAATTAGGGTTCTAGATCTTAGGGTTTTAATTTACTAATTAGATTCACCTTAATTAGTAATTAAAGTTTATCACACATGTTATTAATCGTAATAACACTATTTCTGACTGATCAAACCTCCGGTTTAGGTTTCCGGATTAGGGTTTCTAATTATTAGAAAATCAAATATAATTAGGGTTTACATTTAAAGTTAGGGTTTTCTATAATTAGCAAAATATTAAATAACACATAACATATATCATATAACATCGTCATATAACAGTCTTAAACTCACAATTTATTTTTAAATTAGGGTTTTCCACAGAAAACTAGAGTTTAACCAATTAACATTAGGATTTTGAAATTAAACACCATAATTGACCAATCATCATCAACACGTGCATACGGCACATATTTATAGCACTGAAAAATAAAAATATAATTAATATTATATTATTATCACCATTCCTCATTCCATAACCAGAAATAGGGTTTATAAAATAATATTAGGGTTTGGTCGTAATATAATAAAACTGTTCCACACATTAACATTGCACACCTAACCATACATATCTATAACACTAACAAATAATAATATTATATTATTATTCTCATTCCTTGATCAAAACCCAAAATTAGGGTTTGGATTCCATATCTGATTTATCTGTCATAATTAACATTCTTAATTAAGTTAAAATATTTAATTTAACCTCCTAAACAAATTCATATAATGAAATAATCATTATAATTATTCTAAAATCATTTCATATATTATATTTTCATAGAAAAAAATTAATAAATGCATTTCTAATAAGGAATTAATTAGTAAAAAAAATTATAATTGATAATAATCAATAATTCTAAAAATAAATTTATTTGCAATACTTAATGTAATAAATAAATTTTATTTATCACACATATAATTATAATTACACATTACCTTGACGCATATCATTCATATTTATTTTTATACACAAAAAAAAATTTATACGCAAAATTTATGATTTATTTTTATAGAAAATATCGGGTTGTCACAGGGGAACTGTCATATCCCCTTGTTTCAATTCCAGAAACCTCATTTCCATTCTCCCTTGCATACTCGTGGGAAAATAATTCTCGAAGAAAATCTCCTTAAACCTCTCCCACGTTGGGTTTCCTATATCGGCCCTAGCCTGGTTTGCCTCCCACCAGAAGTTGGCCTCTCCTTTCATCAAATAGGTTGCAAAGGCAACCTTTTGACCCTCCTCCACATTTGTAATTACAAATGCTTTCTCAATTTCTTTCACCCAAGTTTGGGCTTCTATAGGGTCCGTAGTTCCCTTGAACTCCGGCGGACCTACACTTTTAAAATCCTTAAAAGTAATAGCTCGTACTACTCCAGGAATTACGGGTACATTAGCCCCCGTTCTATTAAATGTAGCCGTTAAAAGATTAACGAACTCTTGCATTGGATTAACCAGACCACCTTCCGGTTGGTTAACACTAGTTTCTTGATTTCGTTGTCCCCTTCTTGGCGGCATTTCGCTGTTAAGAAAACAACACATCATTATTACTTTCTTCTTGTGAGTTAGTTATTATTTGTGATAAAACAATAACTCATACTCATTACTCAATATGTTCCATAAAAGAGGCTTATATTGATTAATAACTTGTAGTATAACACTACATTGTTTACATCATTCAGCCTTAGCTGATTACATTACTCAGTCTTAGCTGATTACATTACCATCCCGCAATTACTTTCCAAAAATTGGGATTTACAAAAGACTACCCTTGTTTATACAAAAGAGGGTTTAACGTCACTACTAGATACATAATATTTACATATCTACGCTACTCTAGCTATTGCTAGATTACATCTGCCGTAAGGCATTCTCAAATTCTTTGCTGGCCAGACCGGCAATAACATCCCGACTGATGGTATGTCGTGTCTGTCCCGCCTCTACCGGATACCCAGCCACTTGCTGCTGGAAATCCACATGAGAACTCCTATGTATATAGGACATCTTCTCCAATCTCCCCTGTTTAGTCTTTAGCTCTTGCTTGAGCTCAAAGACTTCACATTTCAGCTCTCGGACCTTGTCCTTAGCTAAAACACGATCATCGTGTTCCTCCTCCCACATTCCCTCCATGCTAAGCTTGTCCTCACGGACAGCTTGGAGTTCCGCTTTCAACTCCTTTACCTCCTGGCAATAATGGACATTCCTATCCAATACCGCCATAAACAATGTTTTCATCGAATCCCCCGTAGACATCTCCTCTGCGGGTGGAACTTGGTCAAAGGACATTACGTCCACCTCCTCCTCTAGCATGCCATCGAAAATAGACATATAGTCTAAATTGTCCGAGTCTCCAGACTCTATTACTACCACTTCTGGCTCTATCGCTACGGGATTTGGTAGTATCTCTACCCGATTAACCGAATCCTCGCTTACTACATGTATATTTTTATACATATCATTTTCTCCTGACATCTACAATAAAACAATACAGTTTGATTAGTACACGTCAGTAACATAAATAAAAACACATAACATACTATAATGCATTTTTATAAGGTTATCTTTCTTCTTTTACTTCTTTATTAAGGTTATGACTTAAGGTTCTAATTCCCTTTAAGTTTTATAACCTAGGCTTTGATACCAACTTGTAGCGCCCCCAAATCCGGGTATCTTACAACCCGACAGATGGTGCTATACTGTACAAACATTCATACATTCATTCAATTGAAAGTCTCAAAGAATGAACATAACTTATATATATTTAATTCAATATTTACATTTCCCAAGTTCTAAACCCATTACAAAGGTTCTCTTGTCATAATGTTCATTACATTACAACAATAGACCTATACTATTACATGACAGCTTAATAATCTTCCTTAGCTTTTCCTTTATCCTTATTTGATCCTTCAGGACGTTCAGTCTTAGCTGCATTCATATGGTTCAAGCAAGAGTGAGCATGACTAGCTCAGCAAGTATAACAATTTCAATAACAACATGCTTGATACATATGAATCTCATATCTTCGATAACTGAACAATAGCTATGAAGTACTATTGATGATTCAAAATAGCAATTCATCTTTCTTTTCAAAATGTTTCACAATGAATAAATTCAGTAAAACATTCACTCCGGTCAAAGACCTTGAGTATTCATTCTTTCTTTGAAAAGGACAACCCGGACCTAAGTCTGTAAGCCCGATATTACTTACAAGCATTTCTAGGTGATCAGCCTATTTTACTCTGTGTTGATCAACACTACATCTATTAAATGTATGTACGTTTAATCATTTGGCAACCTCGCGTGCCTATCGTTTTACCGATAAAACATTTGTTTAACAATTCAGTCTTCTTTTGAAAACTATCAGTAGTTGACAAAAGATACTAACATTTGATAACAGATGAACAGATTATCAATAATCCACTCAATATGTTAAGTCTAGCCAAAGAAACTGGCTTTAACTTCATTATACTTCAATTCATGCGAAATGATACATGAACATCATAAACTTGATCAGATTGAACTGAAACAAGAGTTAGAATACTTGCCTTTAGCGTCTGCTACTGTGTATTTTACTTTACGTTCAAGTCTTTCAAGTCTCTACAATACATGATCACATAATGCCTTACATTAGGTCAAATATAATCAAGTATGAATCTGAATATATCTTACCCTTCATTTCAATCTAATTATAGATTAGATTTCATTCTTATGCGTTTCGACTTATCGTTCGCTTTACATTCATTCGACTTGGTTATATTAATCATTGTTCATTACTTTTAAGTCTTAACAATGTCTCAAAAATGTTACTTTAAGTTGTTTAAGGTAGGTTTAGTTCAATCTCCTACCATCCCCTTCCTTTCCCTTCATTTTTATTCTTTATTGTCCAAGTTCTGTGCCTGGCGCTGCGGCGCGTGCATTACTCTTGCAACTCGCGCTGCGGCGCGAGTTAGCAGTAGCCGAGTCCCAGATGTTGCGCTACGGTGTGACCAAAAAGCTTAGGGTTGGCGTCGCGGTGCCAACTCTGTGCACCAGAAATTTTTTCTAACTTTTAATTTTTGTGAACTTCTCGGATGCATAACTTCTTCGTTTTTAGTCCGAATTGGCTCGTTCAAAAGCCTACGGTTCACAAATTACGTAATCTACGCGTTCATGCAAGAATTTTATCTATTTGACTTCGTTTTCTAAAAATTCACCTATTGGTTCATTTTTAACGAAAACGATAAACGTTCGTGAACGTTAAACGCTCGTTTCTTCGTTCTAAGTCAGAATTCGTCCATTTTCGAGTCCGCAACTCTTAAATGACAAACATGACTTGTCTCCATTGGAAAATAACATTTCCGAACTCAAACTCAAAATTTGACTTCCATTCCGGGAAATTTACGAATTCGACGATTATCGTCTAATCGTGCGATTTCTGGCAATTCTTCGTTCTTAGAACTTGTTCAACACTACCAATGAATTACATTCATAATGTGAACATCTTAACATCCTTATTCCAAATATTTATACTCATGGTTGGATTTTAACTTATCTCATTGTAAGCTTATACTTGATAACTTTCAAACTACTTATGAACTTATCATTCATAACTTATGACAATTAATGTTCTTCATCATCATCCATACATGATTTCATCATATAACTTTACTTATGTATTCTTGATACATATGTTCTTACAAGTTGATGTATATACATATACTTTCATTAATAAACCTATCACAAGTTCATCATGCATTCACATAAGTTTAAAACTTATGCTATCTTAAATGACTTATTACCAACTTATGTGGCTTAAGTTCATTACTTATACATATTTCTTTCTTTTTTTATCATTCATGTTCCTTAATCCAAGCTTTTCTTATCAACCTATCATGTTAGAGATAGAAGATAATTGGAGAAGGAGTCTTACATTTGAAGTCTTTAGTAAGTAGCTTATTCTTCTTCTTGACTTATGGAATAACTTACTTGCAACTTAATTCTCCTAACACTTAAGCACTTTGAGATAGAGTGATTGGATTAATTTGAATAACTAGCAAATGACTTGCCATGCTTCTCTATTTATAGAACTTGCAAGGCTTGGGGTAGATTAGTCTTTACACAATCCACCTCCTTACTATTCATTAATTGACCAACACCACTCATATCCTTTGCTTGGTCCCTACTTTATTTACTTGGTTACCACTTAACTTGGTCACCACTTTTAATACTTGGTAACCACACATTTACCACATTAATATGGTTTGCCCCATGGGTTTGCCAACTCATGGATTCTAGCTTGGGCTTGGATTACATAAATCCTTGGGCTTTGCTTAACAAACCTTCATATGTTTATTAATTCATAAGTTGGGCCTTAACCCTTAATTCACTTGGGCTTGTACAAAATCCTAACCAATCTTTACAAGTCCATTAATATTACATAATACATATACATATAGTTTATGTATTATTCTCGTATTCTAATTCATATAGAATTTATATACAATAATGCATTCTTCTTACAAACTCATATAATACTTTGTATTATACTCTTTTCCATTCCTTGTACAATACTCACGTATCATACCATCATTCTTTAACGCAATAGTTCTTCATTTTCCTTACGTTCTCGATTTAAGTCCGCAAGCGAAATATTACGTTTTCCATAACTAGATTATTATTAAATAATCCGTCTTACTTTAATATTCTACCTTCACGTATTTCTCGGAAATTCAAAAATAAATCCCGAGCAAATACCGATGAATAGTGTTTTTCAAAAATTTTCTCGGAAAACTTTTATTTTCGTCTTGGAAATTCAAACACCTTAAATCCTTCACATAGCTCAAATACTACGATATTCCAATATCAATAGGTTACAAAACGACAACCATCTTGATATCCCACATAATATGATTTTATTATTATTTAATCTAATAAAATCATCTTACATTAAAATCCGAATTTCTCGGTCGTTACATTGAATAAAATACTCTTAGTAGAGTTTAGTAAAAAGAAACTTGCCTGAACCATTGATTACCGCAACGCAATTTATAACGCTTTACCCGAAGACCTAATATTAGTAATATAGATCTCCAATATTAGAATAATATCATCATAGTATAATACTGTTATATTTATACACACAGAATAACCTACACACATAGCACATAACCCTATCAGTTTTTATAACACATAAGACTTAGTATCAGGTCAAACTATTTCAGTCCGACTTGAAACCACCACAATTCTATCATCCCGACGGTCTAGTCGAAAAATACTCGAGTTTAAGTTCAATTAAACTCTGCTTAAACGCTTAACAATTATCTCAGATAATTATCTTATCAGTCAAAATAATTTTTAAGGACTTATAATAATTTTTAGATAATTAATATCATTTATCAACATTTTTCAATCATTAAAACTGTATTTAAATGAATTAAATATCACATAATTCCTTAATCATTAATATTTATTTAATATAAAATATTAATGAAAATCATAACATAATATTATAATATAATTATAATATACCAAAGTATTTTTAATACCTTAAAATCATAATTATATGATTTTTAAACACTTAAATCCATTATCCGATAATTGCTATTAATATTAAAATATTAATATTTTCATGCCAAAATATCAAAAGTTATATTTTATAACTTAAAATATTTTTATAACACTTAAATCATTTTATATGATTTTTAAAACATTAATTCTATTTTTCCATAATTTATTTAATATATTTATTGAATAAACTAATTACCATTAATAATAAATTATTAATGAAATTCATCACAAAATATCAAAAGTCATCAAAAATAACTTCAAATATTTTCTAACACCATAATATAATTTTTCATGAATTAAAACCATTTTTAAATAATTTATCTAATATTTTAATTAAATAAATAAATACCAATTATATTCTAAAAATATTAAATATTTTCGAAATATACTCAAAATAGTTAAAAACTATTTTTCAAGCTTTAAAATAATTTTTCAGAATTTATTATGTATTTTTAATAATAAAAAACCATTTTTTTTATTTTTAATTAATTTCCAGAAAATAGAAAATAAACTGTCACTAAAGGGCCCTATAGCGACACTTTCTGTCGCTATAGGTGTTCTTGAGTGTTCTTGAGCTTCATAGTCAGACTTCGAGAGGCTACATTTGACCACGATTTGATTCATGATACTAAGACTTTCTGGCCAGAATATAATGTTTAGATTGTAGTATAAGTGTAATACTACCATTATCAATCGATTTTATAGCCAAAATACATGATCACAGCAAGATCTAACCTTTAGAAAAATCATGTCAGAGCTCTTCTTAAATTTTTGGGTTTTCCAGAAACTCAAATAGTGCGAAGATGCCTACTTAGTAGCCTTATATCTTTGATTCCAGGAATGCTTTATGTGATCTATTAATTCACAGGTATAGTCGAGGTGTCCAAGTATAATATCATAACTTAGGAACATCATACAAACAACGAATCTAAGAGAAAAGGACCGGTCAAACTTGTAGTCAAGAACTGCCTTTGAAGATTCTGGGTTACCCAGAAGTCTCATATGATCGTGATGGTCAACGCTTGTTTGACCGGATATAACATCGTTTCAGTTATGGATCTGGGTGATCTAAAGATTTTAACATGTAGTCCTCATGTCAGGCTACAACAACTAACAAACAACATGACCAAGAACATAAAACACAAGAAAGATTAAGAGCTTCAAAAAGGTTGTCAGACGATCTGGGTTTCTGAGTTTGCCCAGAATTCCAGAAAACGTGAACGGTCAATGGGTTTTGACTGCTCATAACTTTCGATCTAGACATGATATGAGGTTGATTCAAGTTGCAGAGTAAAAACCTCATGTCATAGAACATATATAAAGCAACAAACACGCTAAAAATTAAACACACATAGATTTAAGGCCTCTGACATTTGACTGTCAGGCCATTTTTTTTCTTCCAATTTTCCAGATTTTAGAAAACATTAAATTCGTGCATCTAGATGTTATAGATTCTTGATCTAACAACCCAGATCACTTATTAACACCCTAATACACAACTTTAACCATTCAATTACAACATCTAACAACAAATCAAAAGATTTTTGAAATTAGGGTTCTTATACCTTTGAGCTATGATTCATGAATCTGATCCTTGGATTTTGTTTTTGGTGATATAGAAACTGTTTAGGGGACTGATCTACTTTAGAATTTCGGAGGTTAGGAGAGAGAGAGAGAGAGAGAGAGAGAGAGTTTGTTGAGTGTTGGATATCAAATTTTCAATTTTTGTGAACATTCTCTCTCCAAATCTATTATATAATCACTTGGGTGCATTGAATTGATTTGCTAGCTGTCCATTATAGGTTGATTTTTGATATTTTTAAGTCATGCAAGTCAATTGGTTAGGTTAACAACTAAAGTTTTAGCAACATTTACAAGTTAACTTACTAAAATATATATAAAAAGGTTATTTTGGTCATTGTCCAATTATTTTTAATGGCATTCTTAACAAATGTACAAACCCTTAGGGTTTAGGGTTTAGACAATAGGGTTTAAGTTTTGAAAAATCTAGGGTTTAAGGTTTAACCCCTTAGGGTTTAGGGTTTGGTCCTTGAAAATTTAGCAACTTGGATTTCTAAGATTTTCTAGTTAACTATTAAAATAGAAAATCTTGATTTTTAAATTATAATTAGGGCTTCCTAATTATATTATAATTTCCTAATTTACACAACAATCTTTGCCAATTAGGACTAATTTATCCTAATTAAAATCGCTAATTTAGCACTTAGGGCCATAATTATACATTAGGTTTCAAAACCACATTTTAGGGTTTTAAATAGAAAAATAATATTTCAATTTTAGAAATTAGATTTCCTAATTAGATTAGGGTTTCTAATAACTTGACAATTATGATTTATAATTCCTAATTAATATTGCTAATATAGCAATTAAATCCACCCCTGTACAATTAGGGTCCAAAAATTGAAAATTAGGATTTTCAATCCCACAATTTAGGGTTTCTAATAGAAAATAATTTTCTAAAATAGAAATTAAATATTCGTAATTAGATTAGGGTTTTCTAATTACTTAATCTTGAAAATTAGAATTAATATATCCTAATTAACATTAAAAGTATTAAATTAACACTTTCGTTTTCCCTAATTATAAAATTAGGGTTTCAAATCCCGAAATTAGGGTTTTCTAAATTTGAAATTAGGGTTTGCAAATTAATTAAGCTTTGCCCTAATTAGTATTATAATTATACCACATAAGCATTATAATTTTTCGCTAAGTTCCCAGATTAGGGTTTTAAATTACCGGAATCTGAAATTAGGGTTTCCAGATCGGGTATTAGGGTTTTCTAATAATCAATCAGGATTTCCAGCAATTCATTAGGGTTTTCCCTAATTAATTAAAATTAATGACGTTTAACCTTATACATAGCATTGCTTTCCCAATCTAGGGTTTTTAATATCTGAATTAGGGTTTTAGATTCCCGAAACTGACATTAGGGTTGCCAGAACCAGTTTCTAGGATTTCTTATTAATCGCTAGGGTTTTCTAACCGAACGTTAAAGTTCTTAATATATAATTAGGGTTTGTTACAGATATCGTTTATCTGGTCAACTCTTGACCCTTAACAACATTCAGAACACATACATAACCATAAACACAAAACATAGTCACATAAATCCTTAATCCTGAATAATTAACCTATATCCTTCATAGAATTTTGAAATCATCAAAATTTCACCCTAATAACATCAAATGCATACATTTATTTTCTGTCTAGGTTTAATATTTGACCTTAAATCAATCATTTAAGATTTTAATAAATTGTCTAAATTCTCGGGTTGTCACAAGTTTACCTTGTAATAAACTAGTAAGTTGTATATATTATAGTATGATGAACAAAGAATGTAATGGTTTTAGAACCTGGGAACGGGATGTAATATTATTAATGTAATAAGAACGTCGATGGGACGTACATTCTAATGTCGTTTCAATAGAATGAGTGTACAGTTATGAGTACCGTGTAGCACCATCTGTCGGGTTGGAAGATACACGGATTTGAGGGCATCACAGGTTGGTATCAAAGCATTAGGTTATAAAACTTAAGGGGGTGGGGGGTGGGAAGAAACTTAGGCTAATAACCTCGTTAAGGAAGAAAAGTCCAAAAGAAGTAAATACGAGTCGAATGAGTTAATAAGGTATTGAGGAAACTCAGTACCGAAAGATTTAAAAGATGGAAAGTAACCCTAAATAAATTAAATGTGATTTGTGCTTATACTATTGTGTGTTATGTACTAATCAACATATGTGTTATTATAGGATGTCGATCGATAGCTTGATGCATAGAGATATACATACGGTGAGCGAAGAAATTGTGAACAAAGTAGAGTCTGTACCCATGCTAGTGGCGGAGGTACCATTAATGATTTTAGAGGAGATGGAGACAGTGGAGTACTTTTCTGAGGAGGACTACTCCGAGGAAGATATGAATATAGCGTTATATCTTAATATGATGGTCTGTGAGGAGGAAGTAATGGAGATAATGTCGGTTGGTACGGTGGTACCTACCTCAGAGTCATTGCCTCTAGATGCAATGAGAGCATTATATCTGGCAGTGCTTGACAGGAATGTACAACTGAGTACAGTTGTGAAAAATCAGAATGAAGAGATTAGTGTTCTTTATGAAGCGAAGAAGTCTGCAGAAGCAGATTTTTAGTCAGAGCATGATGAGAAGGTGCTCATGATAAATAAAGCTACGAATTACATGAATGAGGTGGTAGAGCTTCGTAAGAAACTGGAGGAGAAGGACCGGAAGATAGCACGGATGTCTTACATCCATGAGAGTGTTCATAAGGATTTCAAGCTTAGAGTTGCTTGTTATTCCATAGAGTCGGGGTAGACTTGACATACTATTAGTCGGGATACTGTAGCGAAGATTGCGAATGAGAAACACGAGGAAGCTGTTATACATTATTAGAAAGCTAGAGTTATAAATATGTGTGTAGTGACGTAAAACCCTCTTTTGAATAATAGGGTAGTCTTTTTGTAAATCCCAAACTTTTGAGAAGTTCAATTGTGGGATAGAAATGGAATAGCTTTTGGCTATGTAAGCAAAATGTAAATAGTTTTGACTATGAACAAGCATATGAATATAATGAAGTTTTTCATTTAATATGCTTTGTGATGATATGAGTTGTTATGTGGCGAATAATAAAGAAGTAAGCAATAGGTAATAATGAAATTCTATTGATTTTATTAGAAATTTCCGTCATGGAGAAGACAACGTAATCAGGAAGCGGAATCACGTAATGATAATTAAGATGGGTCAAAACAACCCTATGCAAGAGTTCGTTAAGTTATTAACGGCTGCATTTAACCAAACTAGGTATAGGATATTCGCAGAACCTAGGGTAGCCAGAACAACTACCTTTAAAGAATTTGAAAGCGTAGGTCCGATGGAGTTCAAAGGAACGATGGACCCAATAGAGGCCCAGACATGGGTAAAGAAAATAGAGAAGGCGTTTGTTATTATAAACGTAGGTGAGGCACAAAAGACTTCTTTTGTGACTTACATAATGAAAGGGGATCCAACTTTTGGTGTGAGGCTTACCAGGGTGGGGCTAGAATAGATGCGGTAACGTGGGAACAATTCAAGAAGGTTTTCTTCGAGAATTATTTCCCTACAAATATGTAGTGGAAGAGGGAGATTAAGTTCTTAGAATTTAAACTAGGGGACATGACGGTTCCCCAGTACGCGGCCAAATTCAACGAATTGGCAAGGTTTTCTCCACATCAAGTGGACACCGAGGAGAGGAAGGCTCGTAGGTTGGAGCAGGGCCTGAAACCCTGGCTCTATAGTAGGATTTTGGTGACCAGAGTGTTTTCTATGGGACCATCCTGGAGAAGGTGATTATAGCGGAGGGTGGTAGTGAGGTGTAAACCCAATATCACAAAGAGAGAAAAGATAAGAGCAAGGAAGAGGGAGGAATTAAGGTAAAGAATGCCAGTGGTAGTGGCATTATGCCAAAAATAAAGAATTTTAATTCCAGAAATACTGGAGTAGGACAAAGGGATCCTAAGCGTAGGGTTGAAGCATGTAAGACATGGGGAAAGACTTATTTAGGAGTCTATCTAAGAGGGAGATTGATTTGTTATAACTATGGACATGAGGGTCATATGTTACCCAATTGTTCTAATCCTAAGAAAAACCATGGTTGTTTTGTATGTGGGTCGTTGGACCACATGACAAGAAATTTCCCAAAGAAGGGGTTGTAGGAAAGTAAAGGTGTTAGTAGTGGTAAGCTAGCCATGATGCGGTTGCATCAGCAGATTTAGTAGTAGGTATCATTTCAGTCAATACAATGAATGCTTATATGCTGTTTGATTGGAGTGTTATTTTTTTTAAGTGTGCTAAGTGATCAAGTTGATTCCCGAAAGGGATTATAAATACCTTTATACGTTAAGGTAGAGAATGAGGGGGGATAAATTTCATTGATTATATTTGTGAAAATGGTTTCATGAATAAGAAATGTAAGCAGGTATCGGTAGATAAGTACCGATAAAGTTGAGAGAATTTGAAGTAATTCTCGGTATGAATGAGTTGATTAACCATATAACTTTAATAAATTGTTAGAATAAAAGTATGAATATTCGGTTTTCTAGAGAAACCCAAGGTAGTAATTGACGGTGATAAATCATCGAAACTTTCTTGTAGTCTAATCATGACGCAATTTAGAAGGATGTTAATATTAGGTTGTGGTACTATCGTAACCTTTGATGGTTGACATATGGGAGCTGGGCTAAACAATTCCTTCAGAGAGCGAAGGTATATACGAAGTTGGCAACCGATCTAACTCACTATGATAGAAGTGTAGATGAGACGGGAACTTGTTTGTTGGTTATTTGTGGGAAACCACTCAGAGTACCATATGGACTACTAGCGGAGGAGCGATTTGTGCTGAATCCTAAAGAAGTAATAAAAAGAAGATAAGAATGTAAATCCTTGAAGATGATGAGCATAGTAAGTAAGACATCTCTGTATATCATGAAGTTGTAAGCTGGTAATGAAAGTAGGTTGCGTAAACTTAGATCGAAAGAACGTGAACCCTATGAAGTAAAATTAAGTGAACCAATACGTAAGTCAAATATATGTCTATTTGGTTAGCAGTTAAGAATAAATACCCATTTCCCAGGATCGATGATCTATTTTGATCAGTTGAAAGGGGTAAAGAATTTTTTTAAGATATATTTTTGTACGGGGTATCGATGGATGAAATTAAGGAAGGACGAGGTACCTATGACGATGTTCAGAACTCTTTATGGTTATTACGAGTTCCTGGTTATGTCATATGGGTTGATTGATGTACTGAAGTTAGATTTTCCATAGGGGACGCTGAGCAAGTCGGTGGCAAATTGATAGGTACCCTTGAGAGGTGCTTTGTTTGAAAGTACCATTAGCGTCACAGGTTAGCATTGTTGGAATGGGAAGTGAGAAAAGTAGTTTTTAGAAAATAAAAAGGGAAGTTAAGTGAGGTACTTGTATTGTCTCTATCAGATGATACAAGGAATTTTGTAGTGTATCTCAATGTTTCGCATAGATGACGAGATTGCATGCTCATGTAGCATGGCAAGGTCATTGTGTATGTATCACACCAGTTAAAGGATTATAAGAAGGTCTATCCTACTTATGATCTATAATTGGCAGTTGTAGTTTTTGAATTAAAAATCTAAAAATAGTATTGATACGGGGAGAAAGGTAAGATATAGACGGACTCTGAGAGTCTGAAATATATCTTCACACAGAAGGAGTGAATATGTGGTAGAGAAGGACTCAAAATGAGTTATTAACGAAGATGGCGAGAATGGAGTTAGAAGTTCAATTATGGAATGAGGTAGTAGAAATGTTATCCATAACGTAGACTCAATCTACGATAATGGAACGAGTTAATTAAGTACCACTAGGTAATGAGGACTGGAAACGAATGAAGAAGAGGATACATGATAAAGAGACGATCAAGTATTATCTCGTTTTGAAGGAGGAATTTGAGTTTCATATATCCAACTCAGATTATTGATAGGAAGTGACAAGTCATGTGAATTAAGATAATACCTTCGGAGAAGGTGAATTGGAGAAACCACAACGCCGAAGAAGCATTGTGGGAATTGAAATTAACTGATGGAAAAATTTTCCTCAATGGTGGATGTAGTGTTAGCGAGATTCTGGGGACAGAATCCTTATAAGGGGGGAAGAGTGTAACGCCCTAGAAAATTTGGATTTTTGAGAATTAAATTTTTATTTAATTATGTGGATTAAATAAATCAAATTAATTATTTATGGGAGTAAGCTAATTGAAGGTCGTTCTATGACCTAGATATGTCGAAACATCATAGTATTTTGGCTACGTGATAGAATTAAAGTGTTTGAATTTCCAAGGCGAAAATAAAAACTTTCTGAAAAACACTATTCACGCATTTTTGCTCAGGTATTATTTTTGAACTTCCGAGAAATACGCAGTGATAGAATATAGAGGTAAGATAGAATATCCAATAATATTTCAGTTATGACAAACGTAGTTTTTTACCTGCGGACTTAAAACCTAACGGTTAGGAAAAATGAGTTCCGAGAAGGAATTTAAATGCATATAATGAATTAAATCAATGATCGTATAATATGTAGGTATTGTACGACGTAATGGATACGAGTGTGATACGAAGTATCATACGAGTATGCATTAATGATGGTATTGCGTACATGAAAAAGTATACGAGTTAGAATACGAGATTAATACGTAAATTATACGTTCTAAGGCTTTAAGCCAAATGTTATGGACTTGTAGGATTGAGTAAGAAATTGTAAAGTCCAAAGAGATATTGATAAGGCCCAAGTGTAGAAATGTGTAAGCCCAATGCAAGCTAATGGTAAAGGCCAAAGAATTGTTAATGCAAGCCCAATGTATAAATTAGGTTAATTAAACCTTAAGCCCAAAATAAGATCCAATGGGTAAAGCTTGATCCATGGGGAAACCCATGGGTGAATTGGTGACCAAGAATTAAGTGTGTTGAGCAAGTAGACTTAAGAGTTAAGCAAATGATAAGTTAAGTAACTTAAAGGCAAGTAAAATGCTTATGTGTGATAAGCACGTAAAGTGCTTATGTGTGATGAGCAAGTAAAGTGCTTATGTGTGGTAACCAAGTTAACTTAATGGCTAAGTATTGTGATGGACAAGTAACTTATTTGGTGAGCAAGTAAACTTGGTGGATAAGAATGGAATAGTAAGGAGGTGGCTTAAGGAGGTGGAATTAAGGAGGTGGAATGGCTTATTGACCATTAAGCCCTCAATTAGGATTTCCTATAAATAGGAAGCTTGCTAGTTCATTTTTTAGTTGTTAGATTTTCATCCAATAACTTATAGCTTATTGGTGAGAGAGACTAAGTGAGAATAAGCTAGAAAGCTAGTCTTCATAATTCAAGAAGCAAGAAGAAGAACAAGGATTAAGCAAGTGATTTTCATAGGTAAGAACTTAAACCATGATTCTCTTTCTCTTCCATTTAGTAGGGAAATAGGTAGTGGTAGAACATGTATGCTAAGAAGAAGTAATAATGATTAATCAAATGACTTAAGTATTAATAAGCCGTGAATAAGCACTTTGTTCATAAATAAGTTATGAATCAAGGAAAAACTTGTAAAAACTTGTAATATGTTATAATAATGAAATTGATATGACTAGAAGATGAGAGAATGATGGTTAATAGATTTAAGCTATGATAAGTCATGCAATGGGAATTCATAAGCAGTTCATACTTTTAAAAGTTATAGACTAATGTAGAACAAGTAATAACTTATCATGTAAATAATTTAATGAAGTATGTATGTCAAGATGTTAATATAATGGATTGAATCCATTTAAAGCGAAGAAAAAATCTTAAGCAATGAAGTTATGGCGGAATTCACGAGTTCGGACGATAATCGTCGAATTCGTAAAATTCTCGGAATGGAGGTTGAATTTTGATATTGAGCTTGGAAACATTGGTTTTCAATAGAGACAAGTCTCAATTGGAATTATAGAGTTACAGACTCGAAAATGACTGAATTCTGATTTAGAACGAAGAAACGAGCGTTAAACGTTCACGAGCGTTTATCGTTTTCGTTAAAATGGACTGAAAGGTGAATTTTTAGCAAACGAATTCGAATAGATAAAATTCTTGCATGAACGTGTAGAGTATGTAATTTGTGAATTGTTGGCTTTTGAACAAGCCAATTCAGACTTATAACGAAGAAGTTATGCTTCCGGGAATTTCGTAAAGTTGGAAAACTGTTAAAATTTCTAAGGCATAGAGTCCGCGCCGCAGCGCGACTCCAAGCACAAAGGCTCACGCCGCAGCGCGAGGCCAAGATAGGGCATGCTACTAACTGGCATCGCAACGTAGCCATGACAAAGGAGACTCGCACCACATCACCGAGTCAGGATCTTTTACACTGTTAAGTCACGCCACGGTGTGACACTTAGAGGAATAGCCGGTGCCGCAGTGCCAGCATTAGGGCTTACATAGAGATAAATGATTATGAAGATAAAAGAAAAGACAAATGAAGTATCATAACCTTAACAAACATAAGGTGACATTATTAAGATATTCTTAAACCTTAAGTATGATCACTTAGGGTTGAAAATAAATAATTGACTGTGAACGTGAACGATAAGCAATAAGCATACTTAACCAAATGACGATCGAGTAATGATTTAATAATGTAAAGAACGAAAGCAAGCCGGGACCAATAATAATAAATCTAATATATGATTAGATTGGGAAGAAGGGTAAGATTCATTAGGAACCATGAATGTTCATTCATGACCAAATGTGGTATGTTATGTGGTTATGTGTTGTAGAGACTGTAAAGACCCAAAGAAAAAGTTATTATACTGTAGCAGACGCTAAAGACAAGTTTTCTTATCAGTTGTCTAACCTTTGTGTTAGACAAGTTTTCTGTGATTCATGTTATGAGATGCATGATTGATTTTAAAGAAAGAGTCGATGCCAGTTTTGACTCGGCTAGACTAATCTTGAAAATTGATTGATTTATTTAAAAGTCTTTCAATATAGAATTGCTAACACTATCCTACGCCAAGTGTTTGGTACGGATTCAAGGTAAGCCTGAATATGAATTAACAAAGGTATTTTTATCGATTATTCGATGGGCACGTGAGGTTGCCAAAACTTAAACATAAACACGTTTAATGAATGTAGTTTTGATCAACATAGAGTACTATGAGCTGTTCACCCAGAAGTGTTCGTAAGATATGCCAGACTTACAGACTTAGTGCTGGGTTATCCTTTTCAAAGAAATTATGATCTGCTCATGGTCTTGAGCCATAATTGATATTCTACTGAATATTGTTGTCGTAAAACGTTTTGAAGGAAATGAAGTGCTATTTTGAATTATCAATAGGACTTCGTAACTATTGTTCAGTTAATGAAGATATATGATTCCTATGTTTCAAGCATGTCGTTTAAAAGAAATTGTTGTACTTGCTGAGCTTGTTATTCTCACTCTTGCTTGAACCAAATGAATGCATCTAGGACTGAACGAACTGAGGAATCTGACAAGGTTAAAGGCAAGACGAAGATGAACGATTAGTTTACCTTGTAATAAACTAGTAAGTTGTATATATTATAGTATGATGAATAAAGAATGTAATGGTTTTAGAACCTAGAAACAGGATGTAATATTATTAATGTAATAAGAATGTCGATGGGATGTACATTCTAATGTCGTTTCAATAGAATGAATGTATAGTTATGAGTACCATGTAGCACCATTTGTCGGGTTGGAAGATACCCGAATTTTGGGGCGTCACAGAGAAGGTTCAAACAAGGATTGAAGCCCTAGCTTTATAGCAAGGTTTCAATGTTACAGTTAAATACATTTACGGCTGTATTGGAAAAGGCAATTATCGCGGAAGGTGGAAGTGATGCCTTAACCAAGTACAATCAAGAACAGAAGAAGAGGAAGAATTAGAATGAAAATAAGGCTGGTGGAAGTAACGTTGGAAGTAATAATCAGAAGAGGAAGTGGAGCAAGAATTCGACTACGGGAGGACAACAAGGAAGTCAGCAGAAGAAAAAGTTTGAAGCTTGTGCGACGTGCGGGAAGAACCACACTAGGGTGTGTTTGAAGGGAAAGCGGGTATGTTTCAACTGTGGTCAGGAGAGACACATTGCACCGAACTGTTTTAGCCCAAAGAAAGAAGTGTGTTTCACCTGCGGTTCAAAGGATCACATGGCTCGTGATTACCCTATGAAGCCAGCGGGAAGTGCAAGTGGAGGAAAAGAAAACAACAATAGTGGTGGTGTATTGACTATCACTGGACCAACACAGTCAAGCCGACCTATTACGAGAACTTTCAATATGATCGTGTAGGATGCTGTACAGTCTAAGGATGTAAGGTCAGGTATCATTCCGATTAATGGTATTAATGCTTATGTGCTGTTTGGTTCGGGTGCTACTTGTTCATTTATATCCGATGAATTTTCTCAGAACTTAGATTTGCCTTAGGAAGAAATAGATTATCTTTTGAGCATAGAGATTATGAATAGGGAAGTAATTCCTGTTAGATTTATATATAGGAATTGTAGAGTGGTTATAAAAGATCATGAGATGATGGTAGATTTGATACCAATTAGACTTGGTGCGTTTGATGTTATACTGGGAATAGATTGGTTATTCAATTATGGAGAAGTAATTGATTGCCAAAGGAAATGTGTTAACCTTTTGACTTCGTCAAAGGTTGTGTTCTATGGCAGCAAGTCACCTCGACAAGCAAGTTATCTGACGGTGATGCAAGCCAAGAAGTTGTTGAGAAAAGGATGTGTAGGATACTTAGCCTACATAGTCGATACACAGAAGAAGAGTAAAAATTTAGAAGAGATACCGATATTAAGAGATTTTGCAAATGTATTTCCTGACGATTTACCGGGTCTTCTGCCGGATCGATAAATCGAGTTTGTGATTGACTTACTACCAGGAACGACCCCGATATCTAAGGCACCATACAGAATGGCCTTGGTAGAGATGAAAGAGTTGATGGTACAATTACAAGAGTTACTCGACAAGAAGTATATTCAGCCGAGTGTATCGCCATGGGGAGCACCGATGTTGTTTATTAAGAAGAAAGATGGATTGATGCGGCTCTGCATTGATTACTGAGAATTGAATAAGGTCACGATTAAAAATAAGTTTCCATTACCTAGAATCGATGACTTGTTCGATCAACTGAAAGGTGCGAGATATTTCTCAAAGATAGATTTGAGGAGTGTGTAGACGTCGGGATTTTTATTTGTCCCTTTTCGTTACTTGTTCTTTGGTGTTCTCATATTATGTGAGATTTTTTGAAAAAACAAGTGAAAAAGGTCCAACATGTATAATGTCGATGATTTAACTTGTAAGAGTCGCCAGTTGGCGTTTTTAACTGGTTGCACCAACGTAATCGAGAAAAGATTTGCACAATGACCCAATGATGTGACACTGTTAAACGGGTCTGTAAAACCGAGATTTATTTGGGTTTGGGGGCTTAATTATGCGGAGGGAAGGTGTTAGGAACCCCCCGACATCCGTGTTACCATGGTGATCGCCACTTTTCAAGAAACTGTTATATGAATGTGTGTGTGTGTGTGGATCAATGTGTAATTATTTGAAAATAGTGCGAGGCCTCGTTCGCACCTATATACAAAGGGTTTGAATTTATAGAAAAATTCAGTTTTAAACAGAATATAGCAATGAAGTTTTGTAAAAGAGGTTTTTCAAACCCTGTGCTCAATAGGAATTGGGACTTTTTCATACTTCCATTTTATTAGTAAATGTTCGGCTTGTTTGCTTTTATTTTCAAGATGCAAAGCATCTTCGAGAAAATAATATACAGCAGTGCCGAAATCCTCATGGGCATGACAACCATCTAAGGAAATTCGGACATTGTAAATAATGTACAAGCTGCTTACAGCTGAAAATGTCTATCACGGGAACCGAATCTAGATCCAGTAGACTGAATCTGTGATCACATGATTCCTAGGCTCACATGATACCACATTTTGTATGAAAAGCAGTAAGCAATTATATATATATATATATATAAGCTGTAAATATATATATATACAGACATGATCAACCACTACGAAGCACCTCCTTGGGGGATCAGAAAAGTATATATATATATATATATATATATATATATATATATATATATATATATAAAAGCAGTAAAAGGCCTCGAAGAAAACTCTAGGCTTGACAGAAATGTAAATATATATATATATATATATATAAAAGCGGTAAACGCACCGGATATAAAACTCAGGCTCATCGGATATGTCTGACAACAGTTATATATATATATATATATAAGCAATAAACGCTCCAAATATAAAATCCAGGCTCATCAGACAGAGTTTGACAACAGTTTATATATATATATATATGTATATAATAACAGAAACACTCCGGATATAAAATCCAGGCTCATCAGACAGAGTCTGACAACAGTTTTTATATATATATATATATATATATATATATATATATATATATATATAAAAGCAAGTAAACGCTCCAGACATAAGTCTAGGCTCAATCGAGGCATAACTCGATAATGTTAGTCCATATATAAATATATACATATGTAAGTATATATATATATATATATATATGTATTTATAGACAGAAATGAAAACCACGGACCGAAGTTCGGGCATACACACACAACACGACTCTCAATTTGAAGAATAGTGTATGCAAAGATGAAGAGAAAGGTTTTATAGAGTGTGAGAAGGCTTACTGTGGGATGCCAATGTAGGCTTCTATGACTTTAGATGGACAAACACTCAGCTCCCGCCGGTAAAAATATAGCTATATGTGAGCTAACATGTGTTTAAAATGAAAAAGCACTCAATATGGGGTGTGTACAGAGCAAATTGGACAGGGCTTCCTCCCCTTTTCTTTTTTAAAATGGCCAACCCAAGCTCTATATTTATAGAGTTGGTGGCTGCAGGTGTACCTGCGGCAACCGCAGATGCACCTTCGGCTGCCCGGGCTTCCTCAGGCTCTGTGGGTCTCGTCGTCTCGAAGTATATGCACTATAATGTCCGCTCGAACTTGTAGAACTTCAATCCGAGCATCCGAATGAGGTGTAAAAGACCTTCTTCGGACCCCTTTTGCCGAGAGTTACACAATGACATGGGATTAGAGGTTGTACGAAGTCAGGAAGAGGGGACCATGCCCATGGTCTTCAGGCTTCAAATTCTATCCGGTGTGCTGCCACGCGTAATAGTCACTCAAGATTGGAACTCCTTGGTTCTTGTGGACATTTCCATGTAGAAATGTATGTATAAAGTGTTGAGACTGCGTGCAGGTGTTGAGGTGGCAAGATGACGGTTTTGCTCCTCACTGGGGTTATCACCGGTTTGGACTAATAGCAGATGTTGCTCAGTGTTACATCTGAGATTGGACTGCTGCAAGTGTTTAAATTCTGTAAGGTCATCTGTAAGTGAACATGTCTTCTCGATGTTAGCTCCGGGTCTGAGGAATTAGTGCCTCGGTAGGAGGTCTGAGATTGAAGCTGATCACATGCATTTGAAACAAGCATTTTCGGAATTATCGCCAGAACTACAACAACATTCCTTGGGGTTATCTCCAAGGATGAAATTTAGGGTTATCTCCGAGGTTGGAAATAATACTCCTAGTGTATGTTTCGGGGTTGAGACTAAACTTTCGGCAATATCCGAAATAGATGTGAGCTATCTTCCAGGGTTATCTCCGAAAGATGAATCTGTCCTCCTACCTTGTTAGTAACAGGTGTTCAGAAAATTTCTAATGTCTACAGATGCCCCTCTTTATCATATTCATGCAATGCAAGACATGGATAGGATAAAGAATCCTAGACACTTGAAATGCATCAAGATAAACATGATGCTATGTGAAGCAACATGATGAAAATGTATGATGCATGAATGATTTTTGGTTTCCTGTTAATCATGTCGAGGATGATAATTAGTGATGTCTCAGACATACGATCCAAGTTTTCAAGGATATTGGCATTGGGGCTATCACCAAAGTCCTGAATCCTTGATACAGACCTTTACTACATAGAGGTGCCTCTCGTGTACAAGAGATTTATGGGGATAAAGCTTTGTCTATTTGAGGATGTGTATAACATATTCCATTATCGGTTCTCTCCGATGAGTATGGTCTTTTCTGGTTTGTGTCACCAACATATAACACGATCTTGTTGGAGTTATTGCCAACATTATGCATTATCAGGACTGCCTAACCTTCGCTGATGTGTGTGTCACCGGATAGATCCATATTGGGTAAACTATCAAGGTTTCTTGACCTTCATTGATGTGTGTATCAATGGTTGCATTTCGTTGTGACCCTTGCTGGGGAATATGTCAAGGTTGTTTGACCTTCATTGATGTGTATATCAATGGTTGAAAACGCGTTGTAACCCCCATCAGGGATATGTGGATGAATGAAATCTGCATTGTGACCCCCATCGGGGATACTTCTTTAATTTATAACTTCGGTGTTGTAACCCATGTCGGGGAATGTATTAGGGCTATGACCCTGCACTGACGGCATCAGACCTTTGTGAGGTATTATCGAACATGATTTGTAAAAGCTGAGGCCATTGGTATAGTATACCTTGTATGCAGGCGAATACAAATGAGGGATATGTGAAGCCAGAGTTTGGCCCATGAAAACCAGGATTTCAGGCTATTCCGTTCAATCGCGTAGCGTTTTTATTCCTGATTTGGCCTTTTCATTTTGTGAGACCTCCTTTGCAGCTCGAACTGGATTAAGCCGGAGGTGTAGGCCCCATGTAGGGGGGTCGTAGGTACACTTGAGGCAGCCACAGGTAGACCTACGGCCAACTGTGGGTATGAAAGGCCTGCAGGTTGCTTTCTCAAGTCACTTTCAAGCTGAGCCGCGAAGGAAATCTAAGAGCTCTTCTTCAGACTTACTCAGTTCGGGTGACTTTCTGCACATTCTGCCACCGTACAAGCGTTCTTCACTTTCCTAGTAACATATGGATGTATTCTTTTCCAATTTCTATCCGTTGGAAAATGATTTATCACATGAAATGCATTTAGACATATAGTAGTGAATATCCATGCTGATATGACTTTATAAAAACTATTCAACACAGTAAATGTTAGTATTAAATCATGCTGAACATAATGATGTGAAAAAATTTGACTTTTAAAATAGTCAAATTGACACCTTTTACCGTCATTTCTTATCCTATTTGTGGACAAATGAATAAAGGTAGAAAAGTAAAATAATCCTTGTAATTAGCCTACACTTACAAATTTTTTACTATGATGTATGTAAGATGTATATGACTGTGGGCAGGTGTGCTATTGAATGGCCACCTAGTCATGCCTATGTGCGTGTGGATAGTCCCATTTACAAAGGGGACTATGGCAAAAATTTTCCAAAATGTAGGCATTGGGTAGTCATGCATTTTTAACTCTACTGTAGATGTATGTTAAAATAATGCATGCATGCATGTAGTCATAAGAATGCATTTTGAAAAGATCATGGTAAGAATTTATCACACCCTTTTTGAGGTGATTTGGAGACTTGTTGTCCAGATATTATGGATCTGGATCAGCCGAGTAGTTCCCGTAGGACCACTTCTGGTGTACGAAGGAGGGCTTTTGAAGTGCCTCGACCCCGTTCTGTTAGACAGCCTTGTTGTTTGGTGGAGGTGGTGATACGTCTTATCCGCGTTGAGGTGCCGGATGTAGAGGACGAGGAGGAAGATGTACCTGTTGAGGTTCCTGCTCCTGCTGCACGTGTTCCCCGTAGGGATTTGCCAGGTATTCAAGTAGCAAACCCAGAACTTCTGGGTGACTTGAGTTGACATCCTTCAGTCTACCTGCATGTAAATGAGGTATGAAGTTAGATCTTAATCTTCCTTATTTCCTACTAATGAGGAGTAAAGGATTTTGATGTTGATCTGCATTTGATGTAGGTTCCCAGCTTTACACAGTCTCGAGGGAATTGGTTCAACATCTACTCTATATATCAGGCTTTGCATGATGACTATAGAGTGGTTATACATGGCTGTGGATTCGAGACATTCTTTTCCATTCTTCCTCGTTGTTGTCCTTGGGGTTACCTCAGGGCATTGTCTGAGCCCTGGTTTCACCAGACTTAGTCACTCCATTTGCTAGACTGTGAGGTGATGATGACGCCAATGGATTGGCGGTTTATCACATGTATGGAGTTTGGAGGGGATCCAGTGCCTTGTATGACGGATATCACCCCGACTGCCATCAAATTCTTATTAGGAATACCAGACGGAGCACTCAAGGGTAGGACTGTACGTACAGGTCCTCTGAGCGTTGATGCTATGAGCGAGATGTTGAGTGAGCCCATACCCGATGATGTGAGGGTCAAGGATCGCATTCTTCGGTGATTGTTCCTGATGATCATTAAGGGATGCTTCATAGAAGATAACTCTTCTATGGTGTCCTTCGCTTTGATTAGCGCCACTCGACAAGTGGACCGTATAGGAGATTATGACTGGGGTTCCTATACCTTCGCCTACTTCCTCAAGGGAATGCGCATGCGATCGCATGGTTTAATCGAGGCTTGGTTAGGATTCTACCCATTTCTGCTGGTGAGTATTTCTCTTGTCTTTTCCCATATACAGGTTAAGATTGTTGGCTGACAGCATATGTTGCCTTTGTGTTGGCAGTTTTGGGCCTGTGAGAGGCTTCCATATTTGCGTCCTGTGAGCGTGCTAGGTTTAGACACCTATCCATGAGGACGGAGATGGCATCATTCTATACTGGCGGAGGTCCTTATTGCTGAGGGTTTCACTCATTTCTGCCTAAAGCTGGAGTTGTTGACAGCGGATGTCATCACATGGGTTCCCTATTCTGGGGAGCACTTGAGTGTTGGATTTGAGGATGGATACCCGACTGGGGTTGAGCACGTGATTTCCACCCGTAGGATTCCTCTCTTTATAGATGGAGGATGGGAGCTCTATTTAGGAGACCATGCTATCAGGAGCACTACAGGAGAGATTCGCACCGATCTTGCCTCCTACCAGGCGTTATTGGCCTGTTTCGCAGTCATCCATCATTGATATCCCATTGTTGGGTGTTGACGGTTTTACACTATCAGAGGGTCATTGCACTCAAGAGATGTTCCAGCATTGGTGGTTCCCTCATACCATTGGAGCCCAGACCCGCGCCACTCAGTTTATGGGGGATATGGTTCTAGGATCCGTGATGATGACGGATTGGCTAGCCTGTTTCAGAGATCCGACTTATGTCACACAGATTGACAGTTTGACTCGGCAGTTGGACCGGGCACATTTCTTTATCCGGTACTTGGGTAGAGATCCTTTAGAGGCAGATACTTTTGATCCTTCCATTTCTGGAACTGGCCCCTTAGGTGACCCATATGGCTTTATTAGTGTAGATCGTCCCTTGTATAGGCCTGACATCCTTGTAAATAGAGATCCAGAGACTCAGGAGGAGTTACATCAGGTGGACAGGATTGACGATGTAGACATCAATACCATTGACTTCTTCTGATGTATATTTCTCGTTATCTCTTTTGATAGGCCTCTGTTAGATCCTGGGTAGCTTCGCCCCATTCTCTCTATATCTTTTGATAGGCATCTGTTAGATGTTGGGTAGCTTCGCTCCATTTCCCTATATTTTAGCTGTATAGAGATGTATTAGATGATGATATACTTAGGAATGTATGTACAATTTTCCATTCCCTATATCATATTACCATCTATTGTATCATTAATGTTATTATGTTATGCATATGTATGTATGTCCAGAGATATTCAGCATTAACCCCTGGATGGTCTTATGACACAGCCAGTACAGATGTCTTCTTCGACAGTTAGCCGTATTGATCATACCCCACCATTTTTGGTGGCATCGGGTATGCGATCGTGGTATGATAGCATGTCACCATCAGACATTGTGACTATAGATGGTTTGTTGTAGCATACTATGACCCTATTAATGTTTCAGGTTCCTACATGATTTATAGAGGGTATGCTAGAGCATTGGGTATCGGAGAGGCAGGTTTTCTGATTCATGACCCAAGAGTTGACTCATACTCTGGAGGAGTATGCACAGTTGATGTTTCAAGTTCCTACAGGATTCTTAGAGGGTATGCTAGAGCATTGGGTATTAGAGAGGCAGGTTTTCTGATTCGAGACCCAAGAGTTGACTCCTACTCTAGAAGAGTATGAACGGTTGATGATGATGCCATTGGACAGACCTTGCGTTCACATGGCGATCAGAGACATGAGTAGGCAGTTCATGACCCTCACCAAATTGAGGCGTACGGTGGTTCAGGATGAGATCACATCTGGCCACGTTATATCCTAGCATTTTCTGTTTGACACATTTGGCTCTGAGGATAGTTATGCATGTCACTCCGGGGATTTTACCACACCGGAGGATCATTGGCGTTCAGCCAGAGTGGATGTACTGCTGTTATGCGTACTGTCATATGTCTACATGCCACGGTACATGGATGACTTGGACATTGGCGTCATTATGGCAGTGAGAGCTCTCAGGGAGGGTCACACTATTATACCGATGATTATGGCAGAGACTCTAAGGTCGGCCACATATTGTTGCACTTATCTAACATGAGTGTTTATAGGCAGCTCAGTCATGCTGTACGTGTGGTTTATGTCACACTTGAGACTGATTGGCACTTTTAGACGACATGAGTATTGTTTCACCTATGATGTATCCATATCGTACTCCTTCCAGCCTGCGGAGTGTACAGATGCTGCATCTTGGTCAGCTTTCCTGGCAGGGATTGGAGATCTATTCGCTATATTGCCATGTATAGGGCTTAGTTCACCCTACAGCTTTATTACTCATGCTCCGGGCATGGATGATCTTCCTCTGGCTGGTTTGAGAGGCATGATTACTTACCACCCACTGGCCGTGATGTGTCAGTTTGACCAGTTTCAGGATTTTCATCATTTTGAGGGGGCATTGAGTCAGCACTTCGCTTCATGCCATTTATTAGCGGAGGATAGATCCAGGTTGTATGCATGTTGGGATTAGCGAGAGTTAGCTTAGTTTTCTGTCAGTCATCCAGGTCGTTCTGCAGAGTATTTCGCATGGATGGAGACAGAGACTGCATCGACTATGGTGGTATCCACTGTGCAGGAGACTGATTTTTGACGATGAGGAGCCTATGGAGGAGACTAATATTCCCATCGAGGAGGACTTGACTGCTGGTTTGCCAACATTTATGATGGATTCTCCCACTATGAGTGCTACTGTCATTTAGCATTCAACAAAATATTTGGAGCAGAGTCTACATCTGATGACCTTTGAGAGATATCAGGCTAGGACCTTGATGTTGACAGTTCTTGATGAGAGAGACGCAGCTCTATTAGAGAGAGATGAGTCCAAATCAGCCAGTGATGCAGTGATTATAGAGCGGGATGCTGCCCTATCTGCCCGGAATGTGGCCATCACAGATAGTACTTCAATAAGATCCCATACGACTAGCATCCTTGCCGATATGAGTTCATACATCGATGAGCACCATGCGACCATACAGTTAGCCTCTGATCTGCTAGCTCGTGTAGATACCATTGGGCAGGAGCTTGCATCTTTACCTCCTTCTTCGGAGAGGGATGCTATGTTAGATCTGATAACCCGTATACATACAGATCTATAGATAGACTTGTATTTTCTTGCACAGACTAGCTTAGCCATTTTGTCATGTACAACGCATATTGTATATATCAAACAGTATTATATATGGCAGAGAAATATATTTTGATTTACTTCCATTTCAGTTATGCCTTGATACTTTCTTGATATTTGCCTGTTTCTTCAGGGATTGTGATCTTAATGCATTCTGAATTCATCCTTGATGTATGGACATTGAAACGTCACAGGATCTTTCAGAATTGATCATTGATCTGTGTATATCCCTACCATCTTTGGTGTCTTGGGACTTATTTCTATATGGAAATGTGGGGAGGAGTGTGGCTTTTCCTCTTTGAGATTGACCTCACCACAGATTGTCGCCAGTACTCCTATTTATGAGAAGCCTAGTTAATTCCATCTCTTATGGATTGGTGTTGCTCTTTGAGGCACAACCACATCTTAGATGGTCACCGAATCTCCTATTGGTGAGGAGAGGTTGGGTAATTCCATCGTTTTGGTCTGAAGCCGATGAAATGTGGTGGATTGAAATTTGATCCCAATACCGTGTGATAAGTATTTTTGTTCTGGTAGGGGATTAGACTGAACCATAAATGGCTGCCTACGTACTCTTATTGAAGAGAAGATCAAGTCTACGTAGTTCGAACCTGATGTAAGAGGTTCAACGCTAAATGTGAAAGACAGATGGGTGTAGAAGCTTTATTGATGAAGAAAGGTGTAGAAGTATTTTTGTGGTTTGTGTAGAGAAAGGGGCAGAAATGTTTATGTTGTTTTTTGTTTATTGCGACCGGGCCATATAGAATATGGTTGCCTATGTACTCTCGGGTATCGGGGAGATCAGGTCGATGTAGTTTGCCCCTCAGTACTAATTGCAGCCAAAGAGAAGTTTGAATCCCATGTGCAGGCTATATTGTGGGGAGAAGAAAGTTTAATCCCATGATTGGGACAAACTGCAGGTGTGGAAAAAGTTTGATTCCGTCTTCAGGATAAACTACAAGCGTAGAAAAGTTTAATCCCGTCTTCAGGATAAACTGCAGGTGTGAAAGGTTCAATCCCGTCTTCAGGATAACCAAAATTGTGTGAAAAGTTTAAAATGAGGTGAAATCAGGCTGCTGGTTTGAAGTGTATGTTTCCTTGAGGGGTAGAAGAGTTTATAAAAAGAGGGTTACAAAATTGGAATGAGTGGTGATTTGATGATACAAACCAGGATGCTTGCTTGATGGAAACCTTAGACATAGTACCGTTTCACGGTGTCCGAGTTGATAAGCTATGGAAATTCATCGTCATCCATTTCCTGTAGTCTAAGAGCGCCTCATGTCAATACTTCCTTGACAACAAATGGGCCTTCCTAGTCAAGATCGAATTTTCCCTTAGATTGATCTGGGTTGCCAATGATCTTCTTCAAAACCAAGTCATGTTGTTTAAACTGCCGTAGCCAAACTTTCCTGTTATAGGATCTTGCGATCCTTTGCTGATATAACTGACCATGGATAGCCGCAGTTTGCCTTTCGTCTATTATAGACAATTGGTGATACCTGTCTTGTACCCATTGGTCTTCATCCAATTGAGCATCCATAAACACTCTGAGGGATTCCATTTCCACTTCTATGGGGAGCACTGCTTCCATCCCATAGGCTAATGAGTAGGGGGTTGCCCTAGTAGAAGTACACATGGAAGTTCTGTAAGCTAATAAAGTTAGAGGCAGGAGGTCAGGCCATCCTTTGTGATTGGCGGACATTTTCTGCATGATCTTCTTGATATTTTTATTAGCCGCTTCAACATCACCATTCATCTTTGGCGGTAGATGATGGAGTTATGGTGTTTGATGTGGAATTTACTACATAAATCCTCCATCATTTTGTTATTGAGGTTCTTAGCATTGTCTGACACAATGACCTCTGGTTGTCCATATCGACAGACGATATTGTTTTTGATGAAAGCAATGATAACTTCTTTGGTAACCCTGGGGAAGGAGGCTTCTTCTACCCATTTGGTGAAGTAGTCGATCATGGTGAATATGAATCGATGTCCATTACTGGCTTTGGGCTCGATGGGCCCGATCACGTCCATTCCCCACATTAAGAAGGGCCATGGCGAACTCATATTGTGGAGTTCCCTTGGAGGGGCGTGGATAACATTCCCTTGAATTTGGCATTGATAGCACCTCTTAACATGATCATCACAGTCAGCTTTGAGCGTAAGCCAATAATGCCCTATTCTAAGGATCTTCTTGACAAGTAGGGGTCCGCTCATGTATGGGCCACATACTCCACCATGGATCTCATCCATGAGCCTCTGAGCTTGGTCTTTGTCCAGACATCTAAGGAGACCTAATCCTACATCTCTCTTGTAGAGTGCATCTCTGCTCAGGTAGAATTTCATAGCAAGTCGATGGATCCGCCTCTTTTCAGTCAAGCTTGTCTCAGCGGGTGTAGATCAATCTCGTAAATACTCCTTGATATGCTGATACCAAGGGTGGTGGATGGGAGGTAACTCATCCGATACTTCTCCAACATAATTCCCATAAGCTGGGGACTTTTGCAGGGCAAATGTGATGATTGTCATGTTTTCCTTGTCAGGTATGTGAATCAAGGAGGCCAACATTGCAAGTGCATCCGCAAAATCATTCCTATTACGAGGAATGTGTAGAAAGAAGATTTCTTCGAACTCCAAAGCCATCTGTAAAACTTACTGATAGTAAGGCAGTAAATGTAATTCTTCGGTTTGATAGATTCATGTGGATTATTTGATTACCAATTCGGAATCCCCAAAGATAGTTAACTGCCTGATGTCCATTGAACGGGCAAGTTTTAGCCCCATGATATAGCCTTCATACTCAGCTGTGTTGTTGGTGCTGACACACTGCAATTTGACGGCGATGAGATACTGCTCCCCCATGATACATCCTTTATACTCAGCTGTGTGGCATGCATCGTACTGATGGTATTGCTAAACTGCCATTACCCCTTCATCGGGGAAGTATGTTTCCAAGGGTTTATAATCCCCTGTAGGTGCGGCGGCCAGTTGATTCGTAATTCCTTGACCTTTGACAGACTTTTGCGTCACGTAGACGATGTCAAATTGCTGTAGGATCAACTGCCATCTGGACAGTCGACAATTCAGTATGGGCTTACTGAACACATATTTGAGAGGATCCACGCGGGATATGAGATGGGTTGTGTGACCATGGAGGTAATGTTGTAACCTCATGGAAGCCTATGCTAAAGCACACCAAGTCTTTTCAATTAGAGTGTACTTGTGTTCACTACTGCTGAATCTTTTACTGAGGTAATAGATAGCTCGTTCTTGGCCTCTATCGTCTTTCTGCCCCAGTATACAGCCAATGGCATTGTCATTAATGGACAGGTACATGAATAGGGGAACATCATCCCTGGGAGGTACCAAAATAAGAGCGTTAACTAGCTGCTCTTTAATGGTAAAGAAGGCTTTCTGACACTCATCGTTCCATTTCATGGAGGAGTTCTTCCTTTACAATTTTAAGATGGGCTCACAGGTTGCTGTGAGTTGAGAGATAAACCAGCTAATGAAGTTGATTCTTTCCAAAAATCCCCGTATTTCCTTCTCTGTCTGTGGAATGGGCATTTCCCTAATGACCTGAATTTTGGGGGGATCCAGCTCAATCCCTTTGTGGCTGACTAGGAAACCTAACAACTTGCCTGATTTAACACCAAAGGTGCACTTGGCTGGATTCAACTTCAAGTTGTACTTATGCAACCTATTGAAAAGCTTTTTGAGATGGTCTAAGTGGTCTTCCTCCCTTCGGGATTTGAAGATGATGTCATCTATGTAGATCTCTATCTCTTTATGCATTAAATCGTGGAAAAGAGCCATCATAACTCATTGATAGGTTGCCCCGACATTGATGAGGTCGAATGAAAATCGTCTGTAGCAAAAGGTTCCCCAATGCGTGATAAAAGTAGTTTTCTCTTGGTCTTCCTCAGCGACCATAATCTGATGGTATCCCACGAAGCAATCCGCAAAGGAGTACATGCCGTATTGAGCAGTATTGTCAAATAGAATGTGGATAAAGGGCACGAGAAAGCTATCTTTAAGGAAAGCTTTGTTCAAATCCCGGTAATCCACGTAAACTCTCACCTTTCCTCCGGGTTTAGGCACGAGAACAATGTTGGATATCCACTCCAGATATGTAGACACCATGATAATGCCAGCTTGAAATTGTTTCACAATTTCCTCTTTTACCTTTAAACTCCACTCAGGTTTCAATCGCCTGATTGGCTTAAATCCCTCCTTAATGGGAAGGCATGAAGGATAATGTCAGTGGACAAACCCACCATGTCTTCATGAGACCATGCAAACACATCCTGGAATTAGGTTAATAGCGCAACCATATCATTCCGTTGGTTTAGGGTGAGGTCTGAACCAATCTGGATTAACTTAGGGTTTTCTAAGGTTCCTAGATTAAAAGAAGTGGTTTGATCAAGGTTGGGTTTAGGTTTATCTGCGACCCATTCCTTAATCTCCTGAGGTTTCTCAATGTCCTCTTATATTTCCATCAAGTCTGAGTCCAACTTTGCATCAAAGTTACAGTCCTTGTGTAGAAAAGGTACCTCATCAACAAGTACAAACATATCTAAATTCAGAGTCCTGAAAAAAAATATGCTTTCGCTTAATATATGAAGCTATTTAATCATACACAAGTGTTAGCATGTATTGATAAAATAACTGCTAATACTGTATAGAAAAATAAGCAATTAAAGTTATCTACAGGGCAGAGGGATTTTTTGCCCGTTTTACCCTCGTCAACTAATTCATGGAGTGCTACTCCAATTGTTGAGGGCAAAGTCCTGATGGACTGCAGTGATGGAGGGATTGTCATTGTCCTCCTTCTCCCGAATGATAACCATGACATATGGGCAATCATCGTCTGGGGTATATCTGTTTGTATGTTCATCATGGACAATGATGCGTATGCCTGACATCATCAAGGCGATGTCGTGTTTATGTTTTCGTTCCCTTTCTTCCACTTCAGGATTAGGAATCAACACCTCTTTTACTTTGAATGGTACTGGTTTGGGAAATAGCATAGCCATAACATGGGCTGGCACCTTTACTGGAGACTGTATTAGCTCATGCGGTGCAGATGGAAAGAATTGCCGTGTGGCGGAAGCTGGAGGAACCTGCTTATGCTTATGAGGATTCCTATGACTGGAACTGGCAGAATAGCCTAGTCTGGCTGTCATGATTTGACTGGACAGTTGAATAGGGTGCTTAATACCCTACTAATTTTTACCAAGCCCTTGTTCAGGATGATGACCCAATGACATCATTTCTTGAATGGCCAACATAACCTTGACAGAAATCTTGGGTATGGGAAGTGGTGCTCCAATAGGATGGTATTGCGTGTTACTCACTTCCAAAGTATGAAAACTGGCCGGCTCAACTTCTGAATTGAAGCTGATGATTGGTAGATCTCCTTGTTCAGGACATTCTGGCTCGGCATTGACAGTGACTAAGCTATTATTGACAATGTATTTGAGTTGTTGATGTAGTGTAAAAGGAATGACTCCAGCCATGTGGGTCCATGGTCTCCCCAATAGCAGGTTGTATCCTGAATCTATCTCGAGGACGTGAATGGATACATTGAATTTATTTGGACCAATTTCAATTGGTAGCTCAATCTTTCCGACGGAATTTCATTGGGATCCATCAAAAGCTTTGATAACCGTATGGTTACTTCGGATCCATTTGAGATTGACGTTCATATTTACCAAGGTAGCATATGTACATATATTTAGAGACGAACCTCCATCTATCAAAACTCCAGCTAACATATACCCGGAGGACAAAACTGCGATGTGTAATGGTTTGCAATGACCGGTCCCTTCAGGCGGTATGTCATCATCAGTGAAGGATATCACTTTATTGTTAAAAATGTGATCAACCATAGGTTGAAATTTTTCCACATCCATTGATTTTGGTAAGTAGGCTTCTTCCAAAACCTTTAATAAGATCTTCTTGTGATCTTCGGAAGAGAAAACCAAGTCCAGTATTGATATCTGATGTGGAGCTTCTCTTAAGCTTAAAACCACCTTGGCTTCATTATGGTCCATAGTGCGGAGGAATGTTTTAATCTTCTCCATGGGAATCTTCCCCTTTACTTTGATGGCGGGCTTTATCACCCTCTAAGGAAGATACAATGGATTTTCCTTCGACACTGTAGCAGTAGTATGAGACGTGGATCCTTCAGCTTCTCCATAATTCCATGGAACTTTCTGTAAGCTGACAACAGGATATTGTGGTCTGAAGGGTAAAGAAATTGGCTTTGGTGTGGGCATTTTCAAAGGATTGTCAGCTCCTTTGAGTTGAATTGCTTGTATGGGAAATGATTTGAAAGTCTCATCATCCTCAGCAAATATAACTGCTACTGATCCCTTTCATTTGGTAGGACATGTATTCCCACTCTCGAGTTTAACACTGTCATCGTCTGTCAGCTGCAGGACACCGCTATTAATGAGATTCTGAATGAGATGGCAGAGTGCCTAACATTCTTCTGTGCTGTGACCGCAAGAATGTGAATGATATTGACACACTCCATCAGAGTTGAACCATCTTGAACATGGTTTAATTGGAGGCAGAAGGGAGGTAATTCTTCCTTCGTTGATTAGCATTTGAAATATCTCCTCCACAGGTTGGCCCATGTATTTGAATTCCCTTTCATTGGCAAAATCCCGATGGGCTTTAGCATTTGCTCTCTTTGCAACCTTATCTTCCATAGCGTCGCTTTCTGAAGGTGATGGTGGAGCATTCATAACAAAAGGAAGGAGATAGGGATGCTCCTGGCTGACTAATTGGCATGTGACCTGATGCTGATGGGTCACCAGTTCTGTCAATTGCTCAATTTGCTTGCAAAGAGCTTTCATCTTTCGTTCCATAGCAAATTGGAACTTTGCATAATCCCATCTATCAACACCGTCTTTGATGGTCTAGGATGATTCACCATTAAAACTGGAACTTTGTCCAATGCTCCAACTAATCATGTTGACCTCTTCTTCTTTGTGTTAAGGAAGAGGGTTGTCTTGCACATGAGGTTGATCTGGTTTGGTGACCACGATCTCACTATTGTCTATTAAATCTTGGATATTGTGTTTCAACGCCCAAAAATCTTAAGTATCATGTCCAGGTGCTCCGGCATGATAAGCACACTTCCGAGTAGCATTAAAACCCTTCCCATTAGGGTTGGCTGGTGGAAGAAGACGTGTGATTTTCTTCTGAGTAGTCAGAAGAGCAAGAATATTCTCGATCGAGTCCCCTAAGGGTGTAAACGTTTGAGGGCGCTTTTCTTATCCACTTTTAGGTAATAGAGGGTTTGAAGACTGTGCTTGGAAAGGGGAGTAGTTTCTCCTCTTTATAGGCATGTTCTGACTGCCTTTTTGACCTTGTAGTATCAAGGAAACATCCTCCTCTTTCTTTTCATGGATCCTTTGGGGGTTGTTTCCATTAGATCCGGACTAGATGTGTTCAACAGCTTCTTTAAGAGCAGCTAGGTCTTGAATCTTACCTGACTTCAATCCCATCTTAGCCATCTCTCCGTGCTTGATCATTTCAGAGAATGGTTTGCCAATACCAGCTAAGACTCTTTCATAGAAAGGAGCTTCCTGTATATCTATGAATGTCTTGACCATTTCTGACTCTATAATGGAAGGAATAACTTGAGCAGCAAGGCGCCTCCACCTTTGAGCATACTATCTGAAAGACTAATTAGACTGTTTCTTGGCCTTGGTAATCTGGTACCGGTCAGGAGCCATCTGAGATTGAAAAATATATTGAGTGAGGAAGGCATGAGATAGCTCTTCCCAGCTATAGATCTTTGAGTTGTCTAATCTGGTATACCATGAACGGGCTTCTCCAGTCAGACTCTTCTGGAACAGTTGCATTTTGAGCTTCTCGTTTTCCGCATAAGATCCAAGTTCTCCAATGAACACCTTCAAATGTGTATAAGGATCCCCTAATCCGTCATACTTTTCAAAGTCAGGGGTTTTAAATTTCTCTGGATAATGAACACTAGGGAATATGCAAAGGTCAGCATATGAAACACTTCCATGTGTTCTAATCCCTTTGAGAGCATAAATAGTTTCCTCCATTTGGAGGACCTTCATCTTGATATCACCGGTGTCTGGATCTCCTTTGAGATGGGTGATTTCAGGGTCGTTATTGGTCGTATCCAACTGAGGTTCTGGAATTGTTTTTTCCAAACCATGAGCTCCTCCTTGTGCAGAGGATTCTGTATGTGTGGGCATCTTTGAGCCCTGAGTAGACTAATGTAATTCTTTCAGCAGAACAGCCAAATCTGTAATTTGTTTACTTAATCCGTCAAATTCTTCTCGAGAAACAGCACTAGACTGTTCAGAAGAAGACATGATTGGTTGTAGGGTCAAGGCCTTTTTGGATTTTGAGCGGGTAACAGGCCCAATGATTTCCCTATAAAAGACTTATGTAGTTTAGTCTTAGGGATAATGTAAATGCTATCATAATGTGTCCATTTGGGGAATATCATCCTGCAAAAATGGATGTTAATTGATAACATGTCATGTATGCACAAATAATCTTCATATTTTCCATTACATAAAGATGAACATGGAATAAAATTATAAGTAAATATTTTTACAAGTAATTGAAAATAGAAATCATGAAGAGACTTTCCTCCGCGTTTGGTTTATCAGAGGTTGACCTATCTTACGGTTACGCTCGCGGCTTTTTGGCATGAAGGTCCCCAGATCATCACAATCTACTTGACGGGAAGTTAATCCGGTCTTTCAGCTGGACAAAATTTGGGTGGTGCCTTTCCCGAGCCTCGTTGGAATTAGTCTCCCTACGAGTCCAGTAATCAAACACCGACAGAATAGCCTCCTAGTGGAGGAACCACACAACATACATTCACATACAACATGTCTCACCATTTATGAAAATGATGACATATGCGGAGCACTAATATCATAGATAGATATTTTGCAGTGCAGTAAGTAAAATGCATCCGTACACATTCATCATAAATGTAAATGCAACATTCACACACAAGCATATAATAGTTTTGAAAAGCTTGTAGTAGCGGCTTAAGCCCTTTTACTGGAGTCCCCAACAGAGTCGCCACCTGTCGACGCCGGGATTTTTATTTGTCCCTTTTCGTTACTTGTTCTTTGGTGTTCTCATGTTATGTGAGATTTGTTTGACAAAACAAGTGAAAAAGGTCCGACATGTATAATGTCGACGATTTGACTTGTAAGAGTCGCCAATTGGTGTTTTTAACTGGTTGCACCAACGCAACCGAGAAAAAGTTTGCACATTGACCCAGTGACGTGACACTGCTAAACGGGTCTGTGAAACCGAGATTCATTTAGGTTCGGGGGCTTGATTATGCGGAGGGAAGGTGTTAGGCACCCCCTGAAATCCGTGTTACCACGGTGACCGCCACTTTTCAAGAAACTGTTATATGAATGTGTGTGTGTGTGGATCAATGTGCAATTATTTGAAAGTAGTGCGAGGCCTCGTTCGCACCTATATACAACGAGTTTGAATTTATAGAAAAATTTAGTTTTATACAGAATATAGCAATGAAGTTTTGTAAAAGAGGTTTTTTAAACCTTGTGCTCAATAGGGATTGAGACCTTTTCATACTTCCATTTTATTAGTAAATGTTCGGCTTGTTTGTTTTTATTTTCGAGATGCGAAGCATCTTCGAGAAAAGAATATACAGTAGTGCCGAACTCCTCATGGGCATGACAACCATCTAAGGAAATTTGGACCTCGTAAATAATGTACAAGCTGCTTACAACTAAAAATGTCCATTACGGGAACCGAATCTAGATTCAGTAGATTGAATATGTGATCACATGATTTCTAGGCTCACATGATACCGCAATTTATATGAAAATCAATAAGTAGTTATATATATATATATATATATATATATATATATATATATATATATATATATATATATATATATATACAGACATGATCAACCACTATGAGGCATCTCCATGAGGGATCAGAAAAGTAAATACATAAAAGCGGGAAATATATATATATATATATATAGAGTCCGGATCCAGTCCGGGATCCCGGACTCTACTAAAATACGGACCTTTTTTTTTTTTTTTGCTTTTTTTTTTTTTGAAACAACTAAAAAAAAAAAAAAAACTTATGGAATTGAAATTTCTCCATAATACAGTGTTTTGGGCGTGATTTGGATGCCTATAACGAAATATGTCTGTACAGTCTGGGCAGACTGTACATACATTTGTTGTGGTAGGTATTAAAAACACGCCCAAAACACTGTATTATGGAAAAAATTCAGTTCCATAAATTTTTTTTTTTTTTTAGTTGTTCTACAAAAAAAAAAAAAAAAAAAAATATAGGGTCCGGATTTGATCAGGTCCGGGAGTCCGGACCTGATCCGTTGTGTGTGTATATATATATATATATATATATATATATGGACATGATCAACCACCACGAAGCATCTCCATGGGGGATCAAAAATATAAATAAAGCAGTAAATGCGATCAACCGCCATAAAGTAAACTCTAGGCGAGACTAAATGTAAATAAAGTAGTAAAGACGATCAACTGCCACGAAGTAAACTCCAGACGGGACTAAATGTAAATAAAGCAGTAAAAGGCCTCGAAGTAAACTCCAAACCTGACAGAAATGTATATATATATATATATATATATATATATATATATATATATATATATATATATATATATATATATATATATGTAAAACTAATAAACACTCCAGATATAAAATCCAGGCTCATCAGACAAAGTTTGACAACAGTTTATATATATATATATATATATATATATATATATATAAAAGCAGGTAAATGCTCTGGATGTAAAATTTAGGCTCATCAGACAGAGTCTGACAACAGTTTATATATATATATATATATATATATATATATATATATATATATATATATATTAAAATCTAGGCTCATCAGACAGAGCCAGACAATAATTTATATATATATATATATATATATATATATATATATATATATATATATATATATAGGGTCCGGATCCTGTCCGGACTCCCGGACAGGTGTAAAATCCGGACCTTTTTTTTTTTTTTTTTTTTTGCTTTTTTTTTTTTGAAACAACTAAAAAAAAAAAAAAAAAATTTATGGAATTGGAATTTTTACATTATACAGTGTTTTGGGCGTGATTTGGATGCCTATAACAAAACATGTCTGTACAGTCTGGGCAGACTGTACATACATTGGTTGGTGTGGGTGTTAAAAACACACCCAAAACACTTTATTTTGGAAAAATTTCACTTCCATAAATTTTTTTTTTTTTTTTAGTTGTTCTACAAAAAAAAAAAAAATAAATAAATAAATTTTTTTTCAGGTCCGGATTTTCTCCCGTCCGGGAGTCCGGACCTGATCTTTATTCTATATATATATATATATATATATATATATATATATAAAAGCAGGTAAACGCTCCAGATATAAAATCCAGGCTCATCAGATAGAGTCTGGCAACAGTTTATATATATAAGTATATATATATATAAAAACAAATAAACGCTCCAGACATAAGTCTAGGCTCAATCGAGGCATAACTCGATAATGTTAGTTCATATATAAATACATACATATATAAGTATATATATATAGATAGAAATGAAAACCACGGACCGAAGTTCGGGCATACACATACAACACGACTCTTAATGTGAAGAATAATGTGTGCAAAGATGAAGAGAAAGGCTTTATAGAGTGTGAGAAGGCTTACAGTGGGCTGCCAATGCAGGCTTCTATGACTCTAGATGGATAAACACTCAGCTTCTGCCGGTAAAAAATATTGCTATATGTGAGCTAATAGGTGTTTAAAATGAGAAAGCACTCAATATGGGGTGTGTACAGAGCAAATTAGACAGGGCTTCCTCCCTTTTTATTTTTTAAAATGGCAAACCCAAGCTCTATATTTATAGAGTTGGTGGCCGCTGGTGCACTTGCGACAGCCGCAGATGCACTTGCGGTTGCCCGGGCTGTCCTGGGTTCCGCAGGTCCCATCGTCTCGAAGTATGTGCACTCGTGCACTCTGATGTCCACTCGAACTTGTAGAACTTTAATTCGAGCATCCGAGCGAGGTGTATAAGACCTTCTTCAGACCGTTTTTGTCAAGAGTTACGCAATGACATGGGATTAGAGGTTGTACAAAGTCAGGAAGAGGGGACCATGCCCATGGTCTTCAGGCTTCAAATTCTATCCGGTGTGCTGCCACGCGTAATAGTCACTCGGGATTGGAACTCCTTGGTTCTTATGGGACATTTCTATGTAGAAATGTATGTATGAAGTGTTAAGATGGTGTGCAAGTGTTGAGGTGGCAAGATAAAGGTTTTCTCCTCATCGGGGTTATCACCGGTTGTGGCTGATAGCAGACGTTGCTCAGGGTTACATATGAGATTGGACTGCTGCAAGTGTTTGAATTCCTCATGGTCATCTGTAAGTGTGCCTGTCTTCCCGGTGTTAGCTCTGGGTCTGAGGAATGAGTGCCTCGGTAGGAGGTCTGAGATTGAAGCTGATTGCATGCATTTGAAACAAGCATTTCCGGAGTTATCGCCGGAACTGCAATAACATTCCTTGGGGTTATCTCCAAGGACGAAACTCAGGATTATCTCTAAGGTTGGAAATGATACTTCTGTTGTGTGTTCTGGGGTTGAGACTGAACTTTCGGTAGTATCTGGAATGGATGTGAGCTGTCTTCCAAGGTTATCTCCGAAAGATGAATATGCCCTCCTACAATGTTAGTAACATGTGTGCAGAAAATTTAGAGTGTCTACAGAGTGGGTATCATCCGTTGAAGGTGAGGCCAGAACATGTACCGAAGACGACATTCAGAACTCGGTATGGTCAATACAAGTTTCTAGTCATGTCATTTAGTTTAACCAATGCACCTGCAACGTTCATGGATTTGTGGTTGTATTTATTGATGATATATTGGTATATTCCAAAACCAAAGAGGAACATGTTGAACACTTAAGGGTGACTTTGGAGACATTGAGAAAAGAGAAAGTTGTACGCTAAGTTCTCAAAATGTGAGTTTTGGTTGGAACGTGTACAGTTTCTCGGGCACGTTATTGATAAGGACGGAATTTCGGTAGATCCATCAATGGTTGAAGCTGTAATAAACTGGGATTAGCCGAAGACACTATTAGAGGTAAGGAGTTTCTTAGGATTGACAAGTTATTATAGGCGTTTTATACAAGATTTTTCCAAAATTGCAACTCCGTTGACGAATTTAACTAGGAAGGCGGTTAAGTTTGTTTGGACGGAGATGTGACGCCCCCAAAATTAGGTACTTGAAACCCGAATATAGTGCTTCACGATACCATCTCTATAACCGGAATAATACTAATAATAATGCCAATAATATAAATATTAAACTTAACTTACATAATTATCAAAGTTTAACTCCCAAGTACGTAACCTTTAATCATTCCTTACAACACATGATCATAAATATATAACATTGTCTTAATAATATTAAACTATCACACAGATAACATTGACATCATTCAGCAACCTTTCCTTTTCCCTCGTTCCTAGAAGAGCCTTCAGAGTGTTCACACTTAGCTGAAAACATAAAATTAAGCAAGGCTAAATTTGTCAGTCTTGATGCACAGATAGAGTATTACCGCATTGTGGTGAAATCATTTGTTCGAGAGAGAGGTTTCAAGCCAGATGTACAAGATGGGCAATTAGTGGATATTATTAGGGAAAAATGTTGGCATGGAGTTTTCTCTACACCAATGGCTGCATTTATGGCCATTTTGAGGGAATTTTATTCGAATGTAAAGGAGACAATGAGTGGCTTTTCTTTCGTCTAAGGGGTTCAATTAGACTATCGGCCAAGGGCAATTCGTGGAGTATTCAATTTACCCGACCCTCCAACTGGACGTACGAATTGGATTGAGGCGGAGCGAATGGAGACAGACTTAAATGAAGTTATTACTGATTTTTGTATCCCATGGACACAATAGACTTGCACGCCCGGCACTAATCCGCCTAAGACCTTTCCGGCTTCAACTCTCAACTGATATGCAAAGGCTTGGAATCTCTTTGTGTGTGCAAAACTCATGCCATCATCCCATCAACATGAAATTACAACTGATCGAGCAATCATTCTATGGGGGATTATTGTAGGAAAATAAATCGACGTTGGTCACCTCCTTAATCAGAACATGCCGCGATACATGTGACGCCCCCAAAATAGGTATACACCACCCATTCTGAGTCGCCAAATACATGGTACAGAAATAACTACAACTTCATTAATACAATTGTCGCGCAAAATACGACTACACATAAACTGTAAGTTTAAATACAAATATTGTCTTCTAGACAATATTCACACTCAAATAAGTCCTCATTATAATTATTGATACACTATTTTACAAAAATAGTGAGGATTGCTTAAACAACTGTCTAGGACCATCACTCTATACCCCGACTAGTTCCTGCTATATTCTCGCTTCCTGAGAAGAAAAATGAAATAAAAAGGAAAAGGGTGAGCTAAACTAGCCCAGTAAGAATATTATGACTAAGATAATATACAACAAATTATCCTTAGTCCTCAATAGGGAAAAATCTGATAGAATATAATAGACAACAAGCTTTAGATCAATATTTGCAACAGAAATAACAATTCATTAGAAGAGTTTTATAGAGAATGAATTCTACTATAATCTATGAATTTAAAAGTCCATCATCAATATTTTATCCCTGTAACATCAATCAATATACATCTTGAATCAAATATTCATCTTTGCACTACGGGCCAAAGATATTCATTTGTATCACAAGTTGGTCATGTTCATCTCAACACCTGTTCCTCTTTGCACTATGGGCCAAAGATATTCATCATGTAATCATTCATCTTCGCACTACAGGCTAAAGATATTCATCAAGTATCACCATTAAAGACTGATGATGATGAAAAACATTTTAGAGAATTAATCCAGTGAGATAAAAAGACAAAAATTAGAGATTCGTACTTTAGATAATTCAAGTTTTAAAATACTCCATAATAAACTATAATGGAATAAAATTTAAGAATGAAGATCAAAACATGGATACAATCAAAGATAGTAACCATAATAGGCATCTGGGACAAAGAAGAGAATATTTTATTTTTTGGTGAATAGTGTCGTATTCATGAATAGCGTCGTATACGTGAATAGTAATCCCGACACAAAAAGGTAGAAATTCCATAACAAAATTCATACTAATATTTCAGCATAATGATATTGAAAGAACTAATATCATTTACGAAAAAAATAGCATCCCTTACCTTTAAAGAACAATATTTCTAAATGAAATACCGGATATGATGCTGAAGGAAACTTGCAGTGAATAGTAACTCTCAAAGTATCTAAATACTCACAAAATACGCTCGATAATATAGGGAGAGAAAACTTGTTTCTGGTGTGATTTTCAATTCTAACTAAGCACCCTATTTATAGGAAAATGCTAGAACGCCAAAGGAGACTAAATTAATAAAATATTAATTTATTAAAAAATTTCTACACCCACCATCTTTGCCCAAAAGTCAACACACCTCTAGCGGGGCCCACCAAGATTAGATTTTCTACACCAACTAAAAGTGGGACCCACCATGTTTTTAAATAAAAACATTTATTTCCAAAACATCATTAATTCATAATAAATAGCCCTTTTATCAGAAAAATACGAATTTTATGTCCACTCCATAGGAAATCGAATTCTCTACAACTTTGTAGATTTAAGTTTTTCCAAATTTCAAACGAAAAATGCCCAAAATCTACATACGGATGATTTTTAATACCTCCATTCCGATAAAATACTGATAAAACACCTCAGCATTAATTCCTTCATTTATATCCACACAAAATAAATATTTCTCTATCCATCCACATAAAATAAATATTTTCTTATCATATAAATTAATAATTAATTATTCACAAATAATATTACAGAATCACAATTATGACAACCAGGTCATTCCCAGGAAAGAGGGGGCTTTTCGATAAAAAAAATTTCCTTACTAGCGCGCAATTAGGTGACCAAACCCCCTTCCTAGACAGAACTTCCTTACACGTTGCCAATACTGTTATCTAATAATATTATTCACATAATATAATTTATTGATCTGATAATGGGAAATACTCTGCAGTGACAATTATTGAAACAACAATAATATAAAATATCAACGCAATAATTTTTGAATTAATAAAATAAATTATTGAACAATAATTATTGTAATAATTATTGAGTAGTGCCTTCTTACGTAAGAATTAATTTTTCAAAAATACTGTGCAATACCGTGTGCTACTGTACAACCTAGCGTATTACTGTATTCTAACCACCAGGTAATCCAACAGTGTTAACGGTAACAATTACGCCGTTATTTATAAAAACTTAAACTTGTCATTTTCTTCATCCGACAGTTAATCTATTATGGGGCCCACAAATGGATGCGCCGTCGTACGAATATTCCCCGACAACAAGAATATCCCACGACCAAACGAATATTTCCTGACAAAAATGAATATTTTATAACTACTTGCTTATTTTGCAAAATTTGCACATTTCACCCATAACCAAAGCATTATATCAAATTAACTCCGTATTATTTCAAGATAATGAATAGAGGAAATTCAATTTTATTTATTAAAAAGTTGGGGTCTTACAATACATTTAGGGAAGTACTACGGGAAGTATACCACATGCCTCGATCATGGCTCATTTGTGTGCTAGAGCAGGAGTAAGGTGGACCAATGAACAGCTACAGTACCCAAGTTAGGATATCACTCATGCCACGATAGCAAGATTCGAAGATTGGGCTGGAGGTACCCCGCACCCAAAGGGTAAGGGTTTCATCCTTCATCTCGCATCATCTACGCTATCATTGCAACCCTAAAAGACGAATGAAGCGGGCACGTTAACTCATGCCATGGCTGCTACTGATGATCGACAACTCCGAAGGTTGGAGCGGAAGTTTAATGCTATGTATGATAATTTTGCAGCGTTTGCTACGGGTTTGACGAGGTCTCTAGCAAAGGTGTTTGCGCAGTAGGGTACCATTCTCGAGTGGCCACAATTTGGGAAAATCATGCCATTTCCACCGCCGAATTCACCATCTGAAGAGGGTGGTGCAACTGATCAGTAGGGGAGTTCTTTCTAACCATATACCTTCATTCATTGGGACAATGAATATATTAAGTTTGGGGGTATTGGGTAGTAGGGTAGTTGCATGTAGTTAATTTGCATATGTTTGCATGTTTAGTTTAACTTTTGCATGTTTATGTGTTAGTTAATAATTGCAGAATTTTTTTCTATTTTTAGTAGTTATTATATGTTTTAGTTATGTGTTTAGTTGCATGTCCCAAATTTCTAGCTTTATGGAGTTTAAGTCTAGTCAATGATGAAATTGAATTTTGAAGGACTGTTAAATTTACTGGATAACATGAGCTTAGCTATAATGTTTTACATGATGTATTCTATGCCTGTTGTTTAGATGCTTTTGGTTAGCACATACGTGTTCACAAATGCTTGTTGGTATAAGAGCAATGTGTTTTTATTGCTTAATAGGAAATGTGGTTTTTAAAAATAGAATTTTGTGGAAAGTGGACTTAGGCTATGAGAACATTGATAATCAAACTTTGGGAACACATGTGTATGCTTATTATATATAAAAAAAGGGAAAAATCTATCTTGAAACCTTCTTAAGCGGAATTATTGAATCCTTGGAAGGGGCGAGATGGAGCGTAAAACGCACTCGCTGTATATAAAAAAATAGCAATAAACATCGCAGGAAATTGCAAAAATCGCCCTTGTGAGTAAAAATAAAGCAATTTATGTGACGCACCCAAAATAGGTATACATCACCCATCTTAGGTCGCCAAATACATGGTACAGAATACAAATACAAACTTAACTATACAACATCAGCTGAGAGTTTTTACACGAATATTGTCTTTTAGACAATATCCAAACTTAAATGGAGTCCTCATTACATTTATTGGCACACTATTTTATAGAATAGTGAAGACTACTATAACACCATCTCGAGCTATCACTCCGTTCCCCGACTAGTTCTTGTTACGTTCTCATTTCCTGAAGAGAACAATGAACGTAAAAGGGTGAGCTAAACTAGCCCAGTAAGAAATATTATGACTAAGATAATGTAGAATAAGTTATCATTAGCCTTCAACAATGTTAAACTGATAGAATATAATAGACAACAAGTTTAACTGCAGCGGAACAATTAATCCTTTAGGAGAGTCAAGTAGAGCGTGATATCTACTATCTTCTAAGATTTAAAAAGTTTATCATTAACTTTATTGATGAGACTCAGCTTAAAAAATAAATCACATCGTCGAATTATCTCAGCACTACGGGCCAATGATATTCATTAGTATCACGTCCATAAATTATTCTTGCACTACAGGCCAAGAATATTCGTGTAATCATCAATGGACATGACTATACCAAATTATCCATGGTCATAATCATACTAATCAACAATCCATCTATGCACGTAAGCCAAAGATGACTTTCATCATAATATAAGAATGATGATGATGACAATGATATAAGAATTCAACTAAAAGAAAGCAAAGGATAAATTTTTAAAGATTTATAATTTAATTTATCCAGAATTCACTAATGTCCAAATTTTCAACATGATACTACTTTGTGGAGTAAAATTCAAGAATAATGTCCACGTATCAAAAATAATTTGGACAGAAAAGAAATAAATTTTTTGGTGAATAATATCCCGTAAATAGTACTCTATGAATAGTACTTTGAGAATAGTACTCCGTAAATAGTAACCCGACATGAAAAGTACCCCAAATACCCGAGTGAACAATATTTGAGTGAATAGTAATCGGGTGAATAGTAACCCAAGAATAGTAACTTGTGAAAAGTACCCCGGCATGAAAAGTGCCCCGAATACCCGAGTGAATAATATTATAGTGATTAGTAACCCGTGAATAGTACCCTGTGAATAGTACTTCAGGTGAAAATATTGATATTTAATAAGAAAGTTCATATCAATATTTCAATAAAATGATACTGGATGAAGCGCAAAACTCAAGGATATTCCACTAATTTCAAGGATTATAGAAGAAATATTTACCATAGTAAGTTTAGATTTAAGAATATGAAAAGAATTAACATACAAAAATTGAAAATAGATTTTCACCTGTCATACGGTACGTAATCCGCGTAGATAGGTTATTCCGGCATACTAAAGGATGACTACAAAAAATAGTATTCCTTATGAATACGAAAGAAATAATACCCCTTACCTTAGTAGGAAGCTGGATACTGCAAAAGTGAAGTAGCAGAATACTCTTCTTCTTGCTCTCTATAGTTTCTCTCTCTATAGTGTCTCTTGTGAATCTCAGTGAATTGGTGAGAATGAAAGAAGAATTAAGTTTCTATTTATAGGAGAATGGACTAAATAGTAACTAATTCACGAACGGTACATATTGATTCATTATTAAAAAGGACGGTCCATATTGATTACTATTAAAACCACAACCGACATTTCATATTGATTTACTTTTAAAACCACCACCGACGGTCCAGATTGATTTACTTTTAAAACCACCACGCACGGTCCAGATTGATTTACTTTTAAAACAACTATCAATTGTCCAGATTAATTTACTATTAAAACCACCATCAATGGTCCAGATTGATTTACTATTAAAACCACCATCAATGGTCCAGATTGATTTACTTTTAAAACCTCCACCAATAGTCCAGATTGATTTACCTTATTACACTTTAGTAGCCCTAAAGTTTTCCAATTTTTTATTATTTCCCTCTAACTTTTGTAATTCACTTATCTTCAATAAACACATTCTTAATACTTCAACAAATATTCATCATTATTATTATAACTCGTAATATTTAACAACCAGATCGTTCCCAGGAAAGACGTGGCTTTCTGATAAGGATTTCTCTCTATTGGTGATAGAACTTTCTAGACATCATCAATATTGCAAATAATAATATAAATAACTTTGTCGTCTCAATTATTGATTTAATAATATAAAAATATTAATATTGTGACAATAATTGAATCAATTAACGTGAGATACTATGCAGCAATTACTGCAGCAATAATTGAGTATAACTAAGTGACTTCTCACGTAAGCATCAATAATCAATACCGTGTGCTACTATGCAACCACGCGTATTACTGTACTTTTACCACCGGGTAGTTCAACAGTTTAACGGTAAAACTTTCGCCGTTATTTTTATAAAAAGATATTTCTGTTGTTTTCTAACTACGACAATACTTTCGTTGTAGAGTCCACCAATGATTGTGTCATCGAACGAATATTCCCTGACAAAAAGAATATTTCCCGACCAAACGAATATTCCCCGACACAACGAATATTTTATATCAACTTGCTTACTTTACAAAAAAATTCACATATCACCCCTAACTTTAACCTTTTATCAATTAAACCATTTATTCAATAGAATAATAATTATAATAAAATTGAATACTTTCATTTCATGAAATTCAGGGTCTTACAATTTAAACCCATTGTTGAACCTTAGTTTGTATTGATGTGTTAGATTAGTTTTTGTTGCATTAGTATATATGGATCTGGATTTAGACTGCAATTTTCTGTTCTGAGCAATTTAAAATTTGTATTCTTTGCCTTTGTCAAGTTTTTGGTGAACTTAACACACATACGGCATCTTTATAGCAAGTATGGGTTATTTGATTCTATGCTATTATGTTTATAGCTTAGATTGAAATTTTATTCTTGAATCTGGATAATTCGCTGTGGCACGTTGGATTAGAATTCCATTTTAGTTGGAAAAACTTGGGACTCATTTGCATCATAGTTTAGTTTGCATAGCATGTAGTTGCGTTTCATTATTTATTGTCATATGCATTGCTTGAGGGCAAGCAAAAATTCATGTTTGGGGGTATTTGATAAGTAGGTTTTATACCTACTTATTGGATGTCAACTCACGAGAATTATGCTCATCTCAAGTAGTTTTTACTAAGTTTTAGTGCATTTTTATGTTTATTTAGCATTACTTGTAGTGGAACTCCTATGGCATGGAAAGGCATGGAAACAAACAAGGAATGACATTAACATAATGATATGAAGCTAGCTAAAGGATGGAAAGACGAACATGAGCAGATGGAGACTGAATACAGTGAAGAAAAGAAAGGATGAGAACAAACAACAAATCAAGAAGCAACAACAAAAAATAGGATGCAGTAGCCGTGTGGCCACGCAGCTAATTAAGCCTTATATCGCGCGCCTACGCCAGATGTATACAGAAGCTAAAATTGCAATATTGCGCGGTCACGCCCCATCAAAGAAGAAATCTTATGCGCCCGCACCAAGGTCTCTGCAGAAATATATATCATGCGTCCGCGCCCATTTTACATTATGCTATTGCGTGGCCGCGCGAGTCCTCTACAGTCTGTTTTGTTGACTTTTTGTAATTTGAATTTTGAGCGCTTTAGGCTCAACTGAACAATACTTGTTGTACCAGACGTGTTTTACTGGGTCTTTCGTCAGTTTTCATATAAAGTAATTAGGGTTCCTAAGTTTAACAAGTCTAGAGGGGTTTTGATCAATTTTTGATACATTCTATATCCTATCTTCACTTTGGTTATTGAATAATCAACAGTTTCATTTTCTGGAGATTATCGGTGCTTTAGAACAAACATTGGAACAGATTCTGCAACTAGGTTTAATCATTTCTCTTTCATCCCCTATTTGCATTATTTAATTCCATGTGTTGCTTCAATCCCATAATGGCGTTTGGTTCAAAAATGAACTAAACTCCATTATGGATTCTAAATGCATTTTGATATGTAGTCTAAACTTATATAGTTGATTGTATGGTTATATGTTTATCATCAGATTACCTATTATGATTTAGCATATATAATGAATGAATGTTTGATCACCATTCACCTTGTATGCTTATATGGACTTGAAAAATGAAATATGAGTATGGATATAATCATAATAACATATGTTTATGAGGCTAAGTTATTTAGCTTTGTAATTCGTGAACCGGATAGAAATATACCGTTTCACCGTGTGTAGTAATGAAAATAGCATGTACTTTAATTCATTATTGCTGCAATTTCACATAGACATATAGTGATTTTGGTAATAGTGTCGCTTACATGATTTCTATCATATGTGGAGGTTATGTGAATAGGTCATAGTTCATTAAAAAAATGATTATGTCCACTTTTGTGCTCTTGACTTATTTTCCATGATAAATATATAAACATTACTTGATGGTTATAAGTTAGATGAATTATTAAATGAAGTTAGAATCTCATTCTTTCCAAATTTGATTACATTATTTTAGTATTATATTTTTATTCTTTAATTGAGTTTAGTATAAATTACAATTGTGAGTTATTCGTTAAAGCATATGAAAATAGTGACATGATTGATGTATGATAATTAAGATTTAAAACCTTTCTCCGTGGATCAATACTTTTGTTACTCTGTACTACTTGTTGACCCATGTATGCTTGCATGAGTTCGAGTCCTTTTGATAGATTAAAAAGGAGGCAACAGCTACAGCGCCTCTTAGACTGCTTGCCTGCGTGCAGTCGCGGCACCGCAATGCCATTGCTCGATATTATGGCTCTGTCGTAGCACCTACAATATTGCATCACCGATTTCTAGTACATTGAGCAATGCTACAACGCCACTTAGCAGAGTGGCCCAGTGATGAGCTTTTGATTGTACAACCTCTGGGAATGCTTATGTAACCATAATAAAATATTGTAATGAGATGTAAAACATGACTATAAGATGTATTAACATTTGATAATCATATAATTGATGATTATAAGTTATGATTAAGTAAATTATATAACACTTAATCTTGATGATTAGTTAAGTGTAGTAACATAGTTTAAATGATAAAACTAATGTTACATGCTAGTAAAGGTTTACATGGTCATGGTATGTGGCAATATAGTTAACTAAAGATAAAGGTTATGAACTTAGCTAAAGTGACTAAGTTAAGTATAATGGAAAGTGAATCGATAATTGTAATATCATTAATCGGTATTGTTGTTCAATATGATATGTGTAGGATAATTAGAGAACAAGTTATAATTGTTTAGCATACGCACGAGGCAAGTTTCTAAACCCTATTCTTATATTGAGCAAGTTCTTAGTCTTTAACTTGTTTCATAATTATAACCTTAGCTTATTGTTGTTCAAGCAAGGTTTATGATTGTATTCCAATCTTTCTATTCTTATGAAAGTAATACCACAATGTATGAGATTTATTCACTTGAAATTATTATTTTCCCATATTATTGAAATCTCATCTTGCAAATGTTATATCATTGTTGTTTTCTATTTGTTATAAGACTAGTGATATTTTGTTGATTCAACTAATCCTTAGTTGATGACTGTTTGAACTCTAAATTACTCTTGAAGTTAATCCAAACCAAACTTCCATTGGTGCGGACTCTATTGTCAAAGCTGAGATGAACAACCACAATGTAAGGGATTATATTACGCGAATCACTAAAATGTTTGTGCACATTATATTGTACAAAGGGCTGATTCCCCAGAGTACGAGATGGATGGTCCATATAGTCTATTTAACTGTTAAAGGTTACAGTAGAGATACTTGTTAACCTAGGACATAGTTCGTGGTCTTGTGACTCTCAGATATATGTTTATCTTGATTCTTAATGTTGATTCAAAAGTTGAATCTTTCCATTATGCTTACAGTTCTTGAATTTCAGATAAAATCATGTTTTTCAGTTGAGCTTATCCATTAATGTTTCATATATGGTTAATGTTATTATTATTCTTGTGGGCAATTGTTTGCTCACTCTTGCATATAATATTTAAGTTATAAAAAAAAAGAAGCCATCGACAAGTAAAGGAAAACACAAATTGCATAAGTAGATCATGATGTTTAGTTTTATTGTGTTAAAGAAGATTATGTAATCAGACTTTATTTATTATTATGTTTATTTTCACAATGATGTAATTAAAGGTTAGATAAACTGAGATTTGTTTAGAACTATGTTACCCTTTAATGGGAGGATTATTTTAAGTTTATCAATTTTATTATATCTATGGGTAGATGAATGAGATTTTATTGGATAATGAACACCAAGTCTACGGGAATGGAGTACCTGGATTTGGTGGTGTCACAATATCCTCTCATCACCCACCATCCTTTTTCATCCAACCATTTATATCCTACTATTCACACCTCCTTAGCTTCTCTTAGAAGCTTGGACCTCTTGGGTGACCCATATGGGTTTCCCCATATCCCATTTTACCCACCCATGACTAATGGTTCGATCCATCTTTGTTGGATCTTGGTTTGGCTTAATATAAATTAAATTCAGGCCAAACTTTGGGCTTGAATTATCATTTCTTTGGGTCTTGATTTAATTAACCATTAGACCTTCTTTTTAATTCATTTGGGCTTGACAAAGTCCAGGTCCAGTAACAAATAGTTAACCTTGACTTTCGTTTATCAATACTTTGACTTTCCGTATTCTTACCGTATAATTCTTGTATTCTTTTCATATTCACTTTGTATAATATTCGTATTATTCTTCGTATTATACTTGTATAATACATTGTATTATACTCGTATTTTTCTCGTATAGTAATAATTCTTATTATACTTAATCAATCTTGAATTTGAGTACGCAGACGAAAAACTGCGTTTTTCATTTCTGAATTTTATTGGATAATCCATCCTTCCTTAGAATTCTAACATTATGTGTTTCTCGGACACTCAAAAATAATTTCTGAGCAGTTTTGGATGAATAGTATTTTTACTTAAATTTTTCATAAAATTTTTATTTTTACCTTGAAAATTCATACTATTTAATTCTAGCACACAACTAGAATCCTAACATCAAACAATCATCTTTAGGTCAGAGAACGAGCTTTAAACACATTACACCGAATAAATCCACATAATCTCATTTTATTCAATAGACTCAAATAAAACTGATTTATACAATTACGATTTTCTCGGTCGTTACAAATATAAGAACCAACAATCGAAATTAGAACCGAAAAATTCATATTTGCTACTATTTAGTAGCGGACAACGTCATTCGCTACTATTAATAGCGGACGTAACCTGTTGAACGATAAAGATGGTGTATAACTATTTTTGATATATAATAAATACATGATATAAATCATTCATCATATATATATATATATATATATATATATATACAACAATTTGGTTTTGGACTCGTTTAATTTAAGTTTATTTGTTTCAATAAACATGTCGATCTAGACCTGATATATATTGTGTGAACTCAAAATAACAGTCAACAAAAATATATTTTCCTTGAGAGACCATTTCAATAAATACTCTTCGTTGAACCCCAAATGTATTTCAGCTTAAACAATGCTTTAATGCTTAACTTGTTGAACCCTGATGTTCAACACTCACGTGACGAGACTGTATCACCTCAAGTTTCTAATTTTAACTAGTGTTTTATTTTGTTTTTGTTCCAAATTATTATTCAGTTTATAGTAAATTTTATATATTTTTAAATTTAAAATTAACATAAATTTATTTGATTTTAATCAAATACAATGAGACATATTATAAATTATGTAAAATTACTATACAAATTATAAAATTTATTATTTTTTAATTGTTAATGAATTATATAAATTTTAGATTTAAAAAATATTATTTAACTTTCAAAAATAAAAATATGATTTTATAATTTGAAACCTATGGAAGTATTAAATCACAAAACTTAATTTCCGCTGGTTTTTAATTGTGAAGTGCTTGACAAGTAGCCTACCAAGCATGAATGAATGAACAACGATCTGCAACTAGTCTAGGGTTCTGTCCAATTCTTCTAGAGAGAATTAGTCTTCTTGACAAAGGCCTTGCAACTACTTCCACAATTATTCATTGTTTGATTCGACAAAATCGTCGTTAAAAATCGCGACAAGGATCGGCCTAATTATAAATCATATGTCAATTATTTAAATGCATTTATGTTTGTGAAGAAACCTGATATTGAATAATTATATGGTTGTTTTCTTACCCAAATGAGCACGCAAATTTTAACAAACATTTGTGTTTGTGAAGTTACCTGATATTGAATAATTATATGCGTGTTCTCATAACTGGATGATTTTGAACATGGTTCCAAATAATTTCTTCCAAGACTGAACAATGGCAACAACTTTAACCAATTGTTTGAAATATTTCTGCATGCTTATATATATGTTGGAACTGTTAATCATTCAAGTACAAATATGCAAAACTGATACAAAGTAGCAAGTATATTCTATTTAGTTTGGCTTCAATACATTTTAAACTTTTTAAAATTTTCTCATTTTAGAACATAAATCAAGATATTTCAATTTAAGATGTTCAACCTTAATGTTCCTAAATTATTATAAATAAACTTTTTAGCCACATGTGTGTAATAATTGATTGGGGTACGGGTATATTAGACTATTTCACTTCTAAATATCTTTGAAAATATAAAATATTTGTAGGCACGTAACTATTATTTAATGAAAGAAAATAAGAAGAAATATTAGAGCCAATATAAATGATTTTCAGGACTCTTTAAAGACTAAATTGTTTTTCATGTGAAGTCATGTGATTTATTTATTTATTTTTATTTTTTTTGTGGTGGGGGAGGGGGGAGATGTTAAATCCGGTGCCTAAAAAGTTCAATTTATAAAAATTCAAGGATATTAAGTTTCAATATTTCAAAATTGAAACATTAGGGTTTAAATTCTAAAATGTTGGGAAAATATATTATTAAAGTACATTTAAACCATTTATTTTTTATTTGTTAACTACATCTGGATGTATTTCGTTTTCACGAAGTCTATGTCTTCTATTACACCGTTTTAAGTCTTGAAATGCATAGATATGTGACTAAATACCAATCTTTATTGTTTGGCCATAACTAGATATTTTAACAAAATTGATTATTTCCTCCATGGTTGAAGTCTTAACAATTACCAACAATATTAATAAATTCATGCTATTTTTAAAATCATTTGATGACTGTTCGGGAGCGTTTTACCAACCTTCATGAGGGCCGAAGGCCTGACAGTTGGAAGGGGTTTATGAGACCATTGGGCCGAAGCTCATGTAGGGGTTGTGGTGTTCGGGTTCGGCATCCGAGTCTTTTGGGCCGGAGCCTTACCTCGGTATATGGTGTTTAGGGTCAGGTCTTCGAGCCCTTTGGGCCGGGGGTCTGGCCCGATGGTGAGTTCGGTCAGGTTGGGCCTGTGCAATGGGCTCTCCTGCGCACAGAGCCTAAAATCCTGATCATAATTGAATAAGGTAACTCCGAAGGTAGTGATTGAATCGGATTCCACTTGCACCTTTTAAGGAGATTGTGTTGGACCCGAGTTGTGGTAACTACCATGACTAGGAGTCCTAATTCGACTCAGAGAAGGATTCTAAGGTGGTGAGTACTATAAATACAAGGCCAAGGTTACAATTAACAGGTAATACCTACTTTTGAGCACTAAATACATTGCCTCCATTGTTAAACCTTGTGAACGGCTTGTACTCATTCTCACACCGGAGCTATCCCCCGGCGGCACAAGCCGTCAAGCTTCTGTGTGATCTGTTATTGTGTAGGTTCTAGTGCGTGGATTCTGTGATTGGACGCGCCGGCGAAACATGTCTTTAACATTGGCGCTAGAAGGATGACTTAGTGTTCTTACAATCACAACCCACTTTTCCGGTGGAAAACCATGGCGAGCAGAGATACATGTGCTTCTAACCAGGAAAAGGCAAAGACCCACCAAACCACACAGGTGAGGTGGTCTGTGAAGAATAGACTGGGTTCTAGAATCTAGGGAGATCAGGAGGAAACGACTTCTTTCCTCCGGCGAAAACTCTTCCATGACAGTCAGCGTACCCCTAACTAGGCTAGTCGGGCGGATGAGAATCATTCTCGGGCACTTGAGTGCATGGAAAAAGCTAAGGCGAAGGCAGCCGAGATCAGAGGGAGTTTATTCTGCAGAAGAAGATCTAGCAGAACAAAGATGCCATTATGGCATTGCGTCTTCAGCAAGATGAGCTCTAACAACAGATAGCGAAGATGGCTGGAGAGCAGAAGACATCTTCAAAAAGGCATAGGCATCGGAGCCGATCCTGGTCACCTCGACGGGGAGAGGTGCAAAGAGAAAGGAGCAGGCACATAAGTCGCTCTCGAGACGGCCGAAGCAGAAGAAGGATTCATTCGGCAGAACAGAGATCAGAGCATCAAGGCCGGTCGGGACAGAGGAGGAGGGACGCGTCTCCTGAATACGGGAAGGACTGACCCAGATCATCCCCTCGTAAAGAGGAGACCGACCCCTTCGCTCGGAGGGTGGTTGAATTGGAGAAGTTGCTGGTGGCAAAGAACTCAATGGGGACAACTTTGGCTTGCATAGGGTCACCCTTCTCTCCTAAAATCAACCATGTGATGGCCGACCCCAAAAAGAATATGCCCCCGATGGAAACCTATGATAGTCTAGGGGATCCATATGACCACTCAGGCGGGTACGATAGGCTGATGACATACTACAAACATTCGGATGCTGCAAAATGTCATATGTTCGCGACCACTCTGAAAAAGAGCGCTCGAGAATGGATGGGAACCTTGGCGGCAGGGTCGGTTAATTCATAGAGCGATCTTTGGGAGATGTTTCACGCCCGGTTCAGAAGCAACAAAAGGAGAGGAAAGATCATAGCTTCCCTCATGCAGGTTCGACAGAAATCAGATGAGAGTTTGGGCCAGTGCGTCAAGAGGTTCCGGGAGGCTGTAGGGTCGGTAGCCGAGTTCAATTCCCCACAAGCCCTGGGTTTCTTCATGACTGGATTGGACATTGGGAAGTCAAAGAAATTGATGAAGGACTTGGTGATCAACCCTCTGTCAGATTTGACAGAGGCTTTCCATCGGGCAGAGGGGTTCATCGCGATAGAAGAGGCTATGGGAAATACTGTGAAAAATGTTCCTGAAGCCTGGAAAGAGGGGTCGGGACAAATACCTGTGAATACCATCAATGTCGTGGACATACGATGGAGATGTGTAATGATTTGAAAGACTTGATAGAGAAAAATGTCCAGAATGGACAGCTGGTACAGTACGTGGTGGGTCAAGAAGGTTCAGAGGCACCTCGGGAGGAGAACATAGGGCCGAATCGGGAAACACGGTCGCAACCGAACACGCAACCCCGAGGTGTGAGTGATGTAATTTTGAGCGGTTCGATAGGGCGTGTAACCGAAAAAAAGAGAAGACGATATCTCAAAGTCGTGCTGTCGGTAGTAGGTTCCTCGCCAAGAAAGGATCGGGCCTATCCGGGGACATCCATCTCGTTCTCAGATGAAGATTACCCAACAGATCAGATAGAGCCACACGACAGAGCGTTGGTAATAACGACACAAGTTAGATTGGTGGACATGAAAAGGATGATGATTGACAATGGTTCCACGATTGACATATTATATATGCACGCCTATCAGAGGATGGACTTATAAGGGAAAAAAGATGGATTTAGGAAGAGAAGGCCCATTATATGCTTTCAGTGGGGATCTAGTGCATGTGTTGGCAACCATCGAGCTGCCTGTTAGGTTCGGCACATCACCACAACAGGCAGAAATAATGGTTAATTTTTTTATGGTACACGTGGATTTGGGCTACAACGCCATCCTGGGTAGGCCGACACTAGCGGACTTGTAAGTAGTCACATCCATCCCTCACTTCAAGATTAAGTTTTCGACACCGAACGAGATAGGGGAGGTAAAAGGAGATCTTGATATCGCTTGAAGGTGCTATCGAAATACATTAATTTCATCTGGGGTCGGCGTAAGCAAGCAGAAATAGTCAATGGCCATTGAAATAGAGCCTTTCACTGAAAGTAACACGGAACCGATGGCACTTCCAGCAGAAGAGACAGAGGATGTTGAGTTGATACCAAGGAATTCAGAGAAGTTGATCAAGATCGGATCAGGGTTGACAGAACCGTGAATGATAGATCTTCTTTGGGGATACGCTGACATTTTCGCATGGGAACCCATCGACATTCCTAGGGTAAGCGAATCGGTGGCACTACACAGGTTACATGTCGATCCAAAGAAGAAACCTGTTATACAAAAGCAAAGGACTTTTGCTCCAGAAAGACAGAAGATCATAAACGAGGAAATCACCAAATTATTGGAAGCGAACTTCATCTTCGAGATCGACTACCCCGAGTGGTTGGCAAATGTGGTATTGGTTCAGAAGAAATACAGGAAGTGGAGGATGTGCATCGATTACACAGATCTGAACAAGGCGTTCCCGAAAGATTTCTATCCTCTGACAAACATAGACCAATTGATTGATTCCACTTCGGGATATGGTATACTGAGTTTTATAGATGCATTCTCAGGATATCACCAAATCTCAATGAGCAAGGAGGACATCCTGAAGACTAGTTTTATTACCCATTGAGCAATATACGCCTATCGAAAAATGACCTTCGGACTGCTGAATGTCGGGGCGACATATCAGTGCATGATGAATTTTGTCTTCACCAAGCAGTTAGGACGCATCATGGAGGTGTACATGGAAGATATGATTGTGAAAAGAATGTTAGTCCAGGATCACCTATAGGATCTAGAAGGCTAATTCGAAATAGTGAGAAGACACAAGTTGAGATTGAACCTGACCAAGTGCACCTTTGGATTAGGGTCAGGAAAGTTTTTGGGTTACTTGGTCAGTAAGAGGCGCATCGAGGCAAATTCGAAAAAAATTCAAGCGATCTTAGATATGAGATCTCCAAAAATATACAAAGATGTATAGAGGTTGATGGGCCGGATAGCTACCCTTGGCTGAAGAATGAGAAAAGTTTCTAGTGGACTTCGGAGTGCGAAGACGCATTCCAAGGGATCAAGAAGTACTTGTCCTCGGCACCATTACTGATGAAGCCGATCCCTTCGGAAGCCTTATACCTTTAACTAGCTACAAGTCCGATGGCAGTAGGGGCAGCACTGGTACGAGACAAGGGGGAAAACATTTCCCAGTATATTACATCAGCCACGTTCTTAAGGAAGCTGAGACAAGGTACCCGAACCTAGAAAAGTTTACCTACGCCTTAATCATTGATAGTAGGAAGCTCAGGCACTATTTCCAGGGTCGGCTGATAGTGGTGTACACGAATCAACCATTAAAGAAGATTTTACATAGGCTGGAGGTGTTGGGTCAGTTAGCCGCATGGGCGATGGAATTAACATAGTTTGCTATAGAATATCATCCCCGAACGGCAATCAAAGGGCAGGACTTAGTAGATTTTGTGGTAAAGTGTTCCTTCACAGAGCCAAACGTGAGCACAATAACTAAAACTCAACAAGGGGCAACCTCATAGACTCTATAAGTGGACGGATCATTGACTTTGGACCTCAGTGGGGCAGGGGTCATTTTGACATGTCCCGAAGGGTTCAAAGTCCAGCAGGAGATTTATTTTTAGTTCAAGGCCACGAACAATGAAGTAGAATATGAAGCCATCCTAGCAGGGCTACAGTTGGCCCGAAGTCTGGAAGTCCAGAAGTTGGTCATCTACAGTGACTTGCAGCTGGTGGTCAAGTAGTTATCGGGGCAAGAATGTCAAAATATCTGGCCGAAGTGAAAGGTAATCTCACGTACTTCACATCACACAGTTGTCAGGGAGTTGATCGATCAGATAATACGGTAGCAGATGCCCTAACCAGGTTGGCAACCACCGCAGAAAGTTCCTTTAACGGATCAGTGTATCTGGAAGTCTTAGAATGGCCAAGTATACTGAAGACAGATGTATTAGCTTTAGTCCGGCTCGATTATTGATTCACACCTTATATCGCGTATCTGGAAGATGGGGTTCTACCTTCGGATCGAATCCTAGCGAGGAAAATCAAGCACATGAGCTCAAACTTCATCCTTATTTATGGAGACCTGTACCGAAGGGCCTTTAGCTCCCCACTGCTCAAGTGCTTGACTCCATCTGAAGCAGATTATAAACTTCGGGAAGTACATGAAGGGATTTGTGGAGACCACATGGGGCCAAGTCGCTGGCACACAAGATCCTGTGGCAGGGGTATTATTGGTTGACTATCTACACGGAGGTCAAAGAATTTTTCAGGAAATGTCCCAAGTGTCAGTTGAACAACACTATCCCGCATCAGCCTCCTGAAGAGCTGGACTCAGTCTTATCACCGATTCCCTTTGCTGTATGGGAAATCGACATTTTAGGGCATCTACCGAAGGCTAAAGGACAAGTCTGTTTCATGATCGTGGCTATTGACTACATAACAAAGTGGGTCAAAGCCAAACCTCTACACAAGATCACCGAATAGGAATGCCTGAAGTTCTTCAAGGAAGGGGTCATTTATCGGGTTGGCATTCCGATGGCAGTGGTGTCAGATAACGGCAGGCAATTTATGGGATCGAAATTAGAAGCCTTTTTGAAAGAATTGGGAATTCAGCACTGAAAAACTTCAGTGGCTCATCCCCAGTCAAACAGTCAAGTGGAGGTCACCAACCGAACTCTACTTAACGGCATCAAAAGAATGCTGGATGAATTAAAGGGTTAGAGGCCCGAAAAGCTACTCAGTGTTTTGTGGGCATATCAAACTACTCCGAGGACAACAACTGGGGACTCTCCATTCCGACTGGCATTAGGGACCGATGCACTCATACCAGTTGAGATCGGGTCCCTTACTCTTCGAGTCAGTCAGTACAAGGAACTATACAATGATGAAGGCTTGAAAACAAATTTGGATCTTCTTGAAGAAGTTCGGGACTCAGCTCTGATAAGGTTGGCAATTTACCAGCAGAGGACAGCCCGACACTATAATCAGAAGGTGAAGTGGAGGAGGTTTGAAGTGGGTGATTTGGTTCTCCGGGAGTAGGAGACATCAACCCCCCAGAACACCGGCAAACTTATACCTAACTAGGAGGGACTGTACGAACTGGTAGAGGTGTCGAAGCCAGGTACATACCATCTTCGAGCAATGGATGGTTCACTAGTAAAGAGTACATGGCACGCTGGAAGACTTAGAAAATTTTACCAGTAAAAGTTATGTCATTCTTTTCTTTATCCATGACCCCGTTTCAATTTTAAATGAAATAAATGAGAGTTTTCTTCATAAATGTTTATCTTCATCTATATTCATATGACTTTTAATAGTCGATCAGACAAACATCGGGCATAAATCGATCAGAAAGTTGAAGATGACATAACTGATCGATAAAAGTCACGGGTATAACTGATCGAGAAAGCTATAAATTTTTTAATCAGACAAACTTCGGGCACAATCCAATCAGAAGGTTCGAAAGGACATAACTGATCAAGATAAGTCATGAATATAACTGATCACAAAAATTTACAAACAAAACCATTATACTTCATTTATACTTTCGAAATTTTTACAAAACCCGATCGTATAAGATTTGGGCGAAGTACAAACAAAAAAGAAAAAAAATGAAGAAGTACAAAAATTGACAAGTCTTAACAGAGCTACTCGGGAGGAGGGTCATCCCTGGCCTCGGATTCTTCGTCTGATGAGTCAAGGAGGAAAGTATTGAGCCCAACAGCTACCAACTTCTCCCGAGCCTTTTCACGATAAGCTTCATACCCCTCACCAAACTGGGCCATAACGTTATCGTTCAAGGTATCCGACTCTTCGTATTCGGCGATAGCTTGCTGCTGAGCCTCGGAGACTTTTTCTGGAAAAGCGTTGACAGTAACTGTTAAAGTGTTGTTCTCCCAGATCACCTTCATCATCTTGTCATGCATGTCAGAGAACCTCTCGGTAATGACATCAATAGCCTTCTCCCGATCCTTGACCTCTCTAGACAGATGATCTCTTTCCTCCAGAAGCTTTTTGGCATGACCCTCAAGGCCGACGAGCTCCTGCTGAAGCAGCGAGTATTGTTCCTTAAGCTCGTCGACCTGACGTTCAGCCCTGGTCGCCTTATTCTGGGTCTCGGCATGGAGATCCCTTTCCTTCTTCAAGTCTATCGTCAGACCTCGAACCTCAGCCTCGACAAGTTGTACATCCACCCTCAGCTGAACTTCCTTTTTGGTGGTTCGAGCGAGAGGAGGAATAGCTCGGCCTAGGATGGCATTGGCCTGCAATAGAAGGAGTGGGACAACTATACAGAATAAAGCATGAAGACAATAGGAAAGGTTAGCTAATTTATGAATTACCTGACATTGAGCTCGAACGTAGGCTACTAGATAGTCTTAGAAAGTGAACCCTTTAAAGCGGTCGTCATAACCAGAAAGTTTGAAATGATCGAATAGTTGGAAAGGGAACACTTCAGAGGGACTCCTCGGCTAACAGGTAGTCGGCGATTCGTGGGAGTAGCTTGGTTTGGAGGAGGGCGTGGAGGTGACAATGGGATCGACATCAACAACTTGTTGCCCAGGGCGTTGTTGCTCAAGATCTTTAGTGAGACGGGGTTTCTTGGGTCGAGGATTGAGAGGGAACCCTTCTGTTTCCTCTAAATCCTCGATCACCGCAACCTGAGCAGGGGGAGGAAGAGTTGGCTTCAGGAGAGTTGCTGAAATGACTTTGGTGGGGACTTTTGCGGATGACTTGGAAGGCTTTCTGGTCTTCTTGAAAAAAGCGCTTTCTTCACCCGACTCATCTTCAAAGCTATTTTGTTGGTGGTCGGAGGGTTGGGCCCCGAAGTGGATACCACCGACAGCTCGGTGATCGGGATGGTTTCTTCGTTAGGAGAGTCGTCAGTTATCAGTGGTTGAATTGATTCGGTGACGATGGGAAGAGGTACTAGAGACTCATCGGCGCCTTTGGGTTTGAAATTCGTCACTGCACAAAGGAGAAGGGGTTAAGACAGAAGCTATTAGATGACAAAGAAAGGAAACTAACGGGGTGATGGGTCAGTCAGAAGCGAAATACTTACACCCGTGTTTGTACAACCAGGCTTTATTAGACAGAACTGTCAGGCTCCACTCAGTTTGAGATAACTTCTTGTAAAAAGCTTTGAAGGCAGCTGTAAGACCCCAACTTATTACGAATAAAATTAAATTTTCTCTATTTATTATCTTGAAATAATATGTAGTTAATTTGATATAATACTTTGGTTATGGGTGAAATATGTAAATTTTACAAAATAAGCAAGTGGTTATAAAATTTTCATTTTTGTTAGGGAATATTTATTTGGTCGTGGAATATTCTTGTTGTCGGAGAATATTCGTACGACAACGCAGCCATTCATGGGCCTAATAATAGAATAACTGTCAGATGAAGAAAATGACAAGTTTGATTTTTTATAAATAACGGCGTAGTTGTTACCGTTAACACTGTTAAAATACCCTGCGGTTAAAATACAGTAATACGCGTGGTTGTACAGTAGCACACAGTATTGCACATTATTTCTGAATTATTGATTCTTATATAAGAAGGCACTACTCAATAATTATTACAGTAATTAGTATTCAATATTTTATTTTATTGATTCAATAATTGTTGCGTTGATATTTTATATTATTGTGGTTTCAATAATTGTCAATGCACAATATTTCTCATTATCAGATCAATAATTCATATAATTTGAATAATATTATTAGTTAACATTATTGGCGATGTCTAGAAAGTTCTGTCTAAGGAGAGGTTTGGTCATCTAATTGCACGCAAGTAAGGATAAATCCTTATTGGAAAGCCCTCTCTTTCCTGGGAACGGTCTGGTTGTCATTATTGTGATTCTATAATATTATTTGTGAATAATTAATTATTAATTTATATGATAAGGAAATATTTATCTTATGTGGATATAAATGATGAATTTATTATTGTGGTTATAAACGATGGAATTAAAATTGAGGTGTTTTATCAGTATTTTGTCGGAATGGAGGTATTAAAGATCGAATAAGTGTTCTTAAAGCTCTATTGCGTGAGTTATAATTTTTAATCCGATCGTTGGATCGTTGTGATTTTTAGATATGTTATACATATATAAAGTGAGTATATGTCCACAAATTTTGAACTGTTAAAAATTAATGTATGATTTGTTATAAATTTTAAGAGGTGACTAATTCGGAAATTAGGTTTATAAATGATTTTTGGTGGAAAATTCTAGAATGAGTGGGCTCTACTTATGGTTGGTGAAGAAATGTGCTGAATTTTATTTCAAATGTGGTGGGTGGCAATAGTAGCAGGTAAAGCCATCAGGTAGCAGGTCAAGTCTGCTACGGCGTGCTAGTATTTTCCTATAAATAGGGTGCTTAGGTTAAAATTGAAAATCACACCAGAAACATAAGCTTTCTCTCTTTCTCTCTCTATATTATCGAGCATATTTTGTGAGTTATTAGATACTTTGAGAGTTGTTATTCAGTACAATTTTCATTCAGCATCACATCCGACCTTTCATTCCGAAGTACTGTTTCTTTGAGGTAAGGGATGTTATTTTCTTCTTAAATGATATTATCTTCTTCAATATCATTATGCTGAGATATTGTTATGAAGTTTATTGTGGGATTTCTACCTTTTTGTGTCGGGGTTACTATTCACGTATACGACACTATTCACATATACGACACTATTCACGAATACATCACTATTCACCAAAAAATGAAATTTTCTCTTTTTCGTTCCCAGATTTCTTTTATGGTTACTATCTTTGATTGTATCAATGTTTTGATCTTTATTTTAGAATTCTACTTAACACGGTTATTATGGAGTATTATTGAATTTGGATAAACCAAAATACAAATCGCTAATATTTGTCCTTCTGTCTCACTGGATTCGTTTTCTCTAAAATGTTTTTCATCATCATCAGTCATTAATGGTGATACTTAATGAATATTTTTGGCCTGTTGTGCAAAGATGAATGATTACCTGATGAATATCTTTGGCCCGTAGTGCAAAGATGAATAGGTGTTGAGATTAACATCACCAACCAGTGATACAAATGAATATCTTTGGCCCGTAGTGCAAAGATGTATATTGATTGATGTTACATGGATAAAATATTGTTGATGGACTTTTAAATTCATAGATGATAGTAGATTTCATTCTCTACTTAACTCTTTTAATGAAATGTTGTTTCCCCTACAGTTGTTGATCTAAAAATTGTTGTCTATTATATTCTATCAGATTTTTCCCTGTTGAAGACGAAGGATAATTTGTTGTATATTATCTTAGTCATAATATTCTTTACTAGGCTAGTTGAGCTCACCCTTTTCGTTTTTGTTCCATTTTTCTTCTCAGGAAGCGAGAACATAGCGAGAAGTAGTCGGGGTATGGAATGATGGTTCTAGACAGTTGTTTAGCAGTCCTCACTATTTTATATAATAGTGTGTCAATAATTGTAATGAGGACTTTATCTGGGTGTGGATATTGTCTAAAAGACAATTTTTGTATTTAAACTCACAGTATGTGTTGTCGTATTTTGCACAACAATTGTAATAATAAAGTTGTAGTTGTTTTCTGTACCATGTATTTGGCGACTCATAATGGGTGATATATACCTATTTTTGGGGCATCACAATTGGTATCAGAGCTTAGGAATATGATCTCTGGCGGAGATCAGGGAATAGAACTAGGAGGGGAGAGACGAGTAAATCCTTCGCTAGTGTGTCCTACCTAAGCTTATTTATTGGTCGGTCATAATATAGGGATATCATGTGATATGTTAATTTATTTAAATTAACCCCTATTTTATGGTAGTTTTTAATAATGGCAGCTGGGAACGTTAACAATGGAGTTTATGATACTGTGGAACAACCTTTGATTACCAACCAAGAGAATATGCAACAGGAAGGTAATATTCCTCCTGTAAACAATACTACCGAGCAAACGATGAATGATGCGATGTTTAGAAGCTTTTTACAGTTCATGTAAAATCAGACAAGTGGGAATCGTGTACAAAATATGGGTGAAAATGATAGCAACGCGCGGTTTGTCACAGCCAAGTAGTTCAAGGAGTTAGGACCACCAAATTTCTAAGGAAAGCCAGATCCGATTAAGGGGGAAATATGGGTTAAGAAAATTACCAAATATTCGATGTCTTGGGCTGTACGAAGGAACAAAAGGTTGCATTCGCCACCTTTATGTTCCGTGGTGAGGCAGATTACTGGTGGGAATCTGTGAAGCGTACCCAGCCAGCCGCACTCAACATGTCTTGGGAAAAATTTCAGAAACTGTTCAGTGACAAGTACTTTCCTGAAAGTATTCGTTATATGAAGGAGGTAAAGTTTATTAGAATGGTACAGAACAACATGTCGGTGTCCCAGTACGAGGCGAAGTTTGTGGAGTTATCCAGGTTTGCACCTCATTTGGTAGAAAATGAGGAACGTATGACGAGTATGTTTCTGAGAGGTCAAAAATCTGAGATTCGACAATATCTTATCTCTTATAAATTTTGTTTATATTCAGATGTTGTAAATAAGGCTCAATTATTAGAGTGTGATAATGAGGGAAGAGTACGAATAAAAGCGGTAACCACTTGGGTCATACCGGTGACAGCAGTCATCGGAGCGATGATAACCAACGAGGAGGGAAGAGTACGGTTAAAAGCGATAACCACTCGGGTGGTAATCATGGCCATAATAATAGGAGAGGTGAGTCGAGTTGAAATTTCAAAAAGAGGAGATTAAACAATGGCGGGAAGACATCAGCATCAGCACCAGCACCAACAACAAATTATAGGGGAGGAGAACGACCGCCAGTTAGATGCTACAGATTCGGAGAGGAGGGACACATAAGTCCAAATTATTCACAGCCTTCTAAGGTGTGTTTCAATTATGGAAAAGACGGTCACATAGCCCGATTTTATCCGGTAGAGAAGTTAAGTCCAACTGGGAGGGCGGCACCAAAGGTGACTACGGACAAAACAAAGTCAGTGGTTCAAGGAAGGGCATTTGTCGTCACTGGCAAAAATGTAAGAAACCCAAATGAGGTGATCACAGGTAAGCTAATCTTGAACTCTTACAAAGTTTATACCTTACTAGATACCGGTTCTACCCATTCTTTTATGTCTCCTGCTTGTGCTCAACGTTTAAACTTGACTCCGAAAAAATTAGACTTTAACTTATCTGTTGAAACTCCGTTGGGTGAAAACTTTGTTACATCTACAGTTTATAAATTTTGCTTGATCCAAGTTGGCACAATCACATTACTTGTTGATCTTATCTCTTTAAAGATGCTTGTATTTGATGTGATTTTAGGGATTGATTGGTTAACCACTCATTATGCTAAAATTAATTTTTTTCGTAAGGTTGTTAGTTTTCATATTCTTAACCAACCTGTTATATGAATTCAAGCAACTAAACCACTAAAATCAGTCACTATCATATCAAGCCATAAAACTATTCATTTATTGAAAAATGGATGTCAAGCTTTCTTAGCCCATATTATTGACTTGAACAAAAACACGTCAGATTTGAATAATATTCTTATTGTTAATGAATTTCCTGACATATTTTCTGAAGAACTTCCTGGTCTACCCCCAGAACAAGAAGTTGAATTCTTTATTGATCTTGAACCGGGTACAAAGCCCATTTCTAAAACCCCATATCGAATGGCTCCTATTAAACTTCAAGAGTTAAAAGTCAAACTAAAGGAATTTTTAGACATCGGTTTCATTCGTCCTAGTACATCTCCTTGGGGTGCTCCTGTGTTATTTGTAAAGAAGAAAGACTGGAGTATGCGACTTTGTATTGACTACCGAGAATTAAACCATGTCACCATCAAGAATATGTATCCACTACCTCACATTGATGACATTTTTGACCAGTTACAAGGAGCACAATTCTATTCAAAGATAGATCTTCATTCTGGTTATCATCATCTGAAGATTAAAACCGAGGATATTCCAAAGACTGCCTTCAGAACTCGGTACGGACATTATGAATTCTTAGTCATGTCTTTTGGATTAACTAATGCTCTTGCTGCTTTCATGGATATGATGAACCGTGTATTCAATGAATATTTGGATCAGTTCATTGTTGACTTTATTGATGACATCCTCAACTATTCCAAAAGCTATGAAGATCATGAGCACCATTTGAAGCTGGTACTTCAAAGACTTCGTTACAATAACCTATATGCCAAGCTGAAGAAATGTGAGTTCTGGATTAAGGAAGTAGCATTCCTTGTACATGTGATGTCAAAATATAAAGTATCTGTTGACCCGATGAAGATTGAAGCAATACAAAGTTGGGAGCAACCGAAGTCGGTGATCGAAATGCGTAGCTTTTTGGGCTTAGCTGGTTATTATCGGAGATTCGTGGAAGGATTTTCTCGAATCGCTACTCTGTTAACTCAGCTGACTCGTAAAAGATACCAAATTCGTATGGAGCGAAGAATGCGAGAAGAGTTTCCAAGACCTCAAGAGGAGACTCATTTCGGCACCTGTTCTAACAATACCATCTAGTTCGGATGGATTTGTTATCTACAGCGATGCTTCAGGTAAAGGGTTAGGATGTGTTCTTATGCAACATGGGAAAGTCATAGCCTATGCCTCGCGACAACTCAAAGAATATAAGAGAAATTATCCTACTAATTATCTGGAGTTGGCAGCAGTCGTTTTTGCATTGAAAATCTAAAGACACTACTTGTATGGGGATAAAGTGGAGATTTATATGGATCATAAAAGCCATAAATATTTCATCACCCAAAAGGAACTCAATATGCGGCAACAACGTTGGCTGGATCTGTTGAAAGATTACAACCATAGCATTCAATATCATCCTGAAAAAACAAATGTTGTAGCTGTCGCATTGAGTAGAAGATTAAATGCGGGTAGGAGTGCAATGTTGTTAACACAAAGGCCTACTTTGTATGACTTACAAAGGATGTAGATAGAGTTAAATGCTCCAAGTACCCACGTGATGATATCAAACATACGAGTAGAACTGACTTTAATAAATAAAGTTAAACCTGCTCAAGCTACGGACCTGGGGCTGATGCGTATGAAGAAGAAAGTGCAAGAAGGTGCAATTCCAGAAGTAGGAATCGATGAAGAAGGAATACTTCGAGTCAACTCAAGACTTTGCATTCCTAACGATTCTGAATTAAAGCATAGAATCATGATGGAGGCACATAACACACCGTTTGCAATCCATCCTGAGAATACCAAAATGTATCATGATCTTCGACATACATTTTGGTGGAACAATATGAAGAGAGAGATCGCGGAGTTTATCTCGAGGTGTTTAACATGTCAACGTGTAAAGGCATAGCATCAAATGTCAAAGGGTTCATTGCAACCACTTGACATTCCAAAATTGAAGTGGGAACACATTACTATGGATTTCGTTATGGGTCTTCCCAAGGTTTCTCAAGGTATAGATGCGATTTGGGTTATTGTTGATAGATTAACCAAGTCTGCTCATTTCTTCCCTATACGTGAGACTTATTCCCTTAAACGTCTTGTTCATATGTATGTGAATGAGATTGTGAGATTGCATGGCATGCCAGTATCCATAGTTTCAGATCGTGACCCAAGTTTCACTTCACGATTTTGGGTTAGCTTGCAGAAAGCTATGGGCATGGATTTATGATTCAGTTCGGCATACCATCCTCAAACTGACGGAAAATCAGAGAGGAATATTCAAACTCTTGAAGATCTATTAAGACTCTGTGTTATATACTTCAAAGGGAGTTGGGATAAGTATTTACCATTGGTGGAATTCTCCTACAACAACAGTTATCAGGCAAGTATAGGTATGGCTCCATTTGAAGCCTTGTATGGACGAAAGTGTCGCTCTCCAGTATGTTGGGATGAGGTGGGTGAAGAAAAATTGTTAGAACCAGAGTTGGTACATATAACTACGGAAGAGATCCAAACGATTCAACAACGTATACAAACGGCACATGATCTACAAAAGAGTTATGTGGATCTTCATCAAAAGAGGTAACGAGACTCGCGTTACCTCCAAGCATGTCTCGTGTTCATAATGTTTTTCACATATCTATGCTTCGTAAATATGTGAAAGACCCAAACCACATTATTGAGTTAGAACTAGATGAGATAGCCTAACATTTAACTTACGAGGATGTACCTGTTAAGATCTTGGATAGGAAAGAGTATGTCCTGCGCACCAAGGTTATACCACAAGTTAAGGGTTTATGGAGCAACCATGCTATTGAAGAAATGACCTGGGAGTTGGAATCAAAAATGAAAGGGAGGTACCCTCACCTTTTCGAAACACCAAGTACGTACGTCAATTTCGAGGACGAAATTTCATAAGGAGGGGAGGTTGTAAGACCCCAACTTATTATGAATAAAATTAAATTTTCTCTATTTATTATCTTAAAATAATAAAGAGTTAATTTGATATAATACTTTAGTTATGGGTGAAATGTGCAAATTTTACAAAATAAGCAAGTGGTTATAAAATATTCATTTTTGTCGGGGAATATTCATTTGGTCGTGGAATATTCTTGTTGTCGGAGAATATTTGTACGACAGCGCAGCCATTCGTGGGCCTCAAAACATAATAACTGTCGAATGAAGAAAACAACAAGTTTGAGTTTTTATAAATAACGGTGTAGTTGTTCCCATTAACACTGTTGGAATACCCGGTGGTTAAAATACAGTAATACGCGTGGTTGCACATTAGCACACGGTATTGTACAGTATTTTTGAATTATTGATTCTTACATAAGAAGGCACTACTTAACAATTGTTATAGTAATTACTGTTAAATATTTTATTTTATTGATTCAATAATTTTTGCGTTAATATTTTGTATTATTGTTGTTTCAATAATTGTCACTGCACAATATTTCCCATTAACAGATAAATAATTCATATTATTTGAATAATATTATTAGATAACATTATTGGCAATGTCTAGAAAGTTCTGTCTAAGGAGAGTTTTGGTCACCTAATTGCGCGCCAGTAAGGATAAATCCTTATTGAAAAGCCACCTCTTTCCTGGGGAACGACCTGGTTGTCATTATTGTGATTCTGTAATATTATTTGTGAATAATTAATTATTGATTTATATGATAAAGAAATATTTATTTTATATGGATATAAATGATGGATTTATTTATGTGGTTATAAATGATGGAATTAATGTTGAGGTGTTTTATCAGTATTTTGTCGGAATGGAGGTATTAAAGATCGAATCAGTGTTCTTAAAGCTCTATTGCGTGAGTTATATTTTTTAATCCGACCGTTGGATCGTTGTGATTTTTGGGTATGTTATACACATATAAGTTGAGTATATGTCCACAAAATTTGAACCGTTAAAAATGAACGTATGATTTATTATGAATTTTAAGTGGTGATTGATTCGAAAATTTGGTTTATAAATGATTTTTGGTGTAAAATTCTAGATTGAGTGGGCCCCACTTATGGTTGGTGAAGAAATGTGCTGAATTTTATTTCAAATGTGGTGGGTTGCAATAGTAACAGGTAAAGCCATCAGGTAGCAGGTCAAGTCTGCTACGGCGTGCTAACATTTTCTTATAAATAATGTGTTTAGGTTAGAATTAAAAATCACACCAGAAACATAAGCTTTCTCTTTTTCTCTCTCTATATTATCGAGCATATTTTGTGAGTATTTAGATACTTTGAGAGTAGTTATTCAGTACAAGTTTCTTTCAGCATCACATACGACCTTTCATTCTGAAGTACTATTTCTTTGAGGTAAGGGATATTATTTTCTTCTTAAATGATATTATCTTCTTCAATGTCATTATGCTGAGATATTGTTATGAAGTTTATTGTGGAATTTCTACCTTTTTGTGTTGGAGTTACTATTCACGTATACGTCATTATTCACCGAAAAATGAAATTTTCTCTTTTCCATCCCAGATGTCTTTTATGGTTACTATCTTTTATTGTATCCATATTTTGATCTTTATTTTTGAATTCTACTTCACACTTGGTTATTATGGAGTATTATTGAATTTGGAAAAAATCGAAATACGAATCCCTAATATTTGTCCTTTTGTCTAACTAGATTCGTTTTCTCTAAAATGTTTTTCATCATCCTCAGTCCTTAATGGTGATACTTGATGAATATCTTTGGCCTGTAGTGCAAAGATGAATGATTACCTGATGAATATCTTTGGCCCATAGTGAAAAGATGAACAGGTGTTGAGATGAACATGACCAATTGTTGATACAAATGAATATCTTTGGCCCGTAGTGCAAAGATGTATATTGATTGATGTTACAGGGATAAAATATTGATTATGGACTTTTAAATTCATAGATGATAGTAGATTTCATTCTCTACTTAACTCTTCTAATGAATTATTGTTGCCGCTGCATTTATTGATATAAAACTTGTTGTCTATTATATTCTATCAGATTTTTCCCTGTTGAAGACTAAGGATAATTTGTTGTATATTATCTTAGTCATAATATATTCTTTATTGGGCTAGTTCAGCTCACCCTTTTCCTTTTTGTTCCATTTTTCTTCTCAGGAAGCGAGAACATAGAGGGAAGTAGTCGGGGTGTGGAATGATGGTTTTAGACAGTTGTTTAGCAGTCCTCACTATTTTGTAAAATAGCGTGTCAATAATTATAATGAGGACTTTATCTGAGTGTGGATATTATCTAGAAGATAATATTTTGTATTTAAACTCACAGTATGTGTTGTCGTATTTTGCACGACAATTGTAATAATAAAGTTATAGTTGTTTTTTGTACCATGTATTTGGCGACTCAGAATAGGTGATGTATACCTATTTTGGGGGCGTCACAGTAGCGACTCTATCTTTGGGGAATTTAGAAACCTTTGCAATGGAATGATCGGGATGGGCCCAGTTGGGCAGGACTTGGAGGTCGGTTCCCTTCACGAAGATCCACTGTTCGTGCCACCCCTTGTTGCTCGAAGGGGTCTTGATGAGGACAAAACAGTTAGCTCATTTGTTTAGTTACCGAAGGCCGGGTTCTTTCGATCCACCGACGGTGAATTGGGCGAAAAAGAAGTCGAGACCAAGAGTAATCCCGATCTTTTAGCACAGAGCGATGAAGGAAACTAAGTGGATATATGAGTTTGGCACAAGCTGTACGAACCCGATTCCCACAAATCCGAGAAAGGATGAGATGAACTCATGAAGGGGAAATCAAACCCCGTATTTAAGAACATACAGAGGGACGGCGACCCATTCGCCATCGGGTTTCCAGAACATCTTTTCTCTGGATTTAGGTACCCGATGTTTGTACACTATAGGGATTTTAAATAGGGTTCGGATATCGGAGATTTGGGATGGGGAGATGGTTGATGTAGTTTTCATATGGGAAAACTCCTCTTCGGAGTGATAGGCATTTCGAATTTTAGCCTTGGCACTTATCGGAGTGGGGAGAATGGAAGGAGCTGCAGTTTCAGATGATGGTGCTGGAAGGTCCACCAGAACGAGATCGGTGGAAAGAATGGAGGAAGGAATGGTGGTATCAAGCATGTTTGGAGTTTGCTTAGTAGCAGAGTCGGCCATTTAACCAAATATTAACTGATATGAGTTTGATATGAGTTTTAAATCAAGGAAAGTGAAGAACGGAATACTCACCAAAATTCGCCCTTGCCAGAAAATTTAAAAGAGATTTAGAAATGAAGGAGTCTGGGAAAAGTGACAGTGATTGACGGAAGGGGGTTTTTATAAGCCGGATGGCACGAGACCCAAAGGCGACTATTAAATGCCCAGAGTGGGCCCGAGTTTGGGGAGACGTGTAGTGTCTTGAAGAACAAGGAAAAACCGATTGAATTCCCCATGCATCTCATTATTAGCTGTCGCGGCTCATCGAATTACTGACCTTTCAAGTCGCTAATTATAAAATAAATTATAACAAGAGACTGGGGGGCAATGTTCGGGAGCATTTTACCGACCTTCATGAGGGCCGAAGGCCTGGCAGTTGGAAGGGGTTTATGAGACCATTGGACCGAAGTCCATGTAGGGGTTGTGGTGTTCGGGTTCGGTATCCGAGTCCTTTGGGCCGGAGCTGTAAGACCCCAACTTTTATGAATAAAAATGAATTTTCTATAAATATCATTTTTGAATATTATGGAATAAATTTGATATAATGTTATAGTTGTGGGTAATATTTAAAATTTTTGCAAAGTACACAAGTTGTTATATAATATTCGATTGGTGGGGGAATATTCATTTTAACAGGGAATATTTCTACGACGGCACAATCATTGGTGGACCACAGAACGGAACTATTGTCGGATTGAGAAAACGACAAATTTTTTTTTTTATGAAAATAACGGCAGAAAGTTTACCGTTAATACTGTTGAACTACTCGGTAGTAAAAGTACAGTAATACGCGTGGTTGCATAGTAGCACACTGTATTGATTTTTAATGCTTACGTGAGAAGTCACATAGTTTTATTCAATTATTGTCAATATTTTATATATTATTAAATCAATAATTGAGATGACAAAGCTATTAATATTATTATTTACAATATTAACGATGTCTAGAAGTTCTATCAAGGAGAGGTTTGGTCACCTAATTGCGCGCCAATAGGGAGAAATCCTTATTCGCAAGCCCCCTCTTTCCTGGGAATGACCTGGTCGATTAATATTGTGAATTATAATAATGATGATAAATGTTGTTAAAAAATATTGAAGGGATTTTTTTATGAAGTATTTATGGACCTCCCATTTACCCATTTTTCAAAATAGTCGGAGAAAGTTATCTCAGTTTCGTTTTATTATATATATATATATATATATATATATATATATATATATATATATATATATAAGCATGTGGGTGAATGGTGGTGGTTTTGGTGAATTTTGGCAGGATGCATTATTTTTCAAAGACTTGAACTTAGTGGCAAAACTTTTCAAACAAAGCATTATGTTGATAATTTGTTCGGGAGGGAGTTTATTATAATATATATATATATATATATATATATATATATATATATATATATATATATATATATGTGTGTGTGTGTGTGTGTGTGTGTGTGTTTGTGTGTTTGTGTGTGTGTGTGTGTGTGTATGATTGAGTGCAAGTGGGAGGGGGAAGAAATTTGAGGCAGTCACAGAGGGAGGTACGTATTATTATTATATATATATTTTATAAATAGACTATATTATATTTTATTCAAAATATTTTGCTTTAAATCTGGACCGTCTGATTAAAAGTAAATCAATCTAGACCGTTCATAGATTAGTTACTATGTAGTCCATTCTTCTATAAATAGAAGCTCATTCCTTCAAAATTTATTACGAATTCATTGTAACTCTAGAGAGAGAAACAATAGAGAGAAAGAAGAAAAGTGTTATGCTACTTCACTACTCCTATATCCAGTACTCTTCTTTCTAATGTAAGGGGTATTATTTCTTTTGTATTCATGAAGAGAACTTCTGTTATTCGATTATTTATCATTTTGTTTGAATAACCTGTATACGTGGGCTACCCTATACTTGGTGAAATTCTTCTGTTATTCCATTCTTTATTATTCTGTTGTAATATCATGTCTGTGCGTTTTACGCCAGACCTGGTTCCGTCTTTATTATTCTGTTGGAATATCCTGTCTGTGCGTTTTACGCCGGACCTGGTTCCGTTATTTATTATTCTGTTGGAATAACCTGTCTGTACGGTTTATCGCATGCTTGGTGATTTCTTTTGTTATTCCATTCTGTATTATACTCAGTTGGTTAAAGTTGTGACTTCTATACTCCATGAAATTAATGGAATATCGTTGATATTTGCGCTTCATCCAGTATCTTTTCATGGAAATATTCTTCTGAGCATTCTTGAATTTTACTCTACAAAGAAGTATCATGTTGACAATTTGGGCGTTATTAATTTCTGGATAAATTAATTCTTGAACTTGTTTTATTGAATTCCTATATCATTGTCATCATCCTCATGTTTATATTTTGTTGAAAATTATCTGTGGCCTGTAGTGCATAGATGGACTTGGTATGATTATGACCAGGGATTATTCGGTGTAATCATGACCGTAATGTTACAAATGATGTGGTAAAAGTCCTCATTGGCCCGTAGTGCATTGATGGATAGTAGTTGGAATGATCATGACCATTGATGAATACACGAATATCCTTGGCCCGTAATGCATGGATAATTTGTGGTGGTGATACTAATGAATATCCTTAGCCGTAGTGCAGGGATGATATGGATTATTATTAAGCTGAGTCCCAGCGATAAAAGTGATGAAAAATCTTTTAAATCATAAAAGATAGTAGATTTTATTCTCTATTTGACTCTTTTAATGGATTGCTTGTTCCGTTGCAGTTAAACTTGATGTCTATTGTATTTTATCAGTTTAACATTGTTAAAGACTAATGATAATTTATTCTGCATTATCTTAGTCATAATATTTTTACTGGGCTAGTTAAGCTCACCCTTTCTTTCACTGTTCTCTTCAAGAAATAAGAACGCCGGGACTAGTCGGGGAATGGAGTGACGGTCTGAGATGGTGTCTTAGTAGTCCTCACTATTCTATAAAATAGTGTGATAATAAAAAAATGAGGACTTATTCTTAGAGTGGATATTTTCTAGAAGACTGTATTTGTATTAAAACTCATAGCTCTCTTGTTGTATATTAAAGATTGTATTTGTATTTTGTACCATATTTTTTTTTGAGTCAGAATAGGTGATGTATACCTATTTTGGAGTCGTCACAGGAGCCTTACCTCGATGTACGGTGTTTGGGGTTGGGTCTTCGAGCCCTTTGGGTCGGGGCTCAGGCCCGATGGTGAGTTCGGTCGGGTTGAGCCTGTGTAGTGGCCTCTCCTGCGCACAGAGCCTGGAATCCTGATCATAATTGAATAAGGTAACTCCGAAGGTAGTGATTGGATTGGATTCCACTTACACCTTTTAAGGAGATTGTGTTGGACCCGAGTTATGGTAACTACCATGACTAGGAGTCCTAATCCGACTCGGGGAAGGATTCTAAGGTGGTGAGTACTATAAATACAAGGCCAATGTTACAATTAACAGGTAATACCTACTTTTGAGCACTAAATACATTGACTCCATTGTTAAACATTGTGAACGGTCTGTACTCATTCTCACACCAGAGCTATCTCCCGGCGGCACAAGTCGTCAAGCTTCTGTGTGATCTGTTATTGTGCATGTTCTAATGCGTGAATTCTGTGATTGGATGCGCCGGCGAAACTTTGCGTTAACAATGACTACAAATAGGGTTGTATACCATGGATGCCGTTCACGAGCCTGTTGGAGCTCAACTAATTTATAACTCGGCTCAATTTGTTAGTTTACTTGATTAGTAGAGCTTAGCGCGGACATGATTTGGCTTACTCTTAAGCTCGCGAACTAGTTTGTGCTTGAACTTGGTTGGTTTTGTTTTGAAATTTGTTGATCAGCTCATTCTATAATGTTTTATATTTCTACTATCTAAACATACAAACTACAAGCCGTAGTATTTAATTTGTAATACATAATGATGGGAATCAATTGTTAGAATTGTTGGATAAATAATTTTCTAAAAATAGTTTTTTTTTAAAATTTAAAATAAAATCAGGATCATCTTTATGGTTTTATACGAAATAACAAATATATATATATACAGACACACACACACACACACACCATGTATCTAAAGAGAGAATTCGTTACCTAGTGCTTTGTCGGATTAGCACGTTTTGAATACTCTTAAGATCTTTCCTCCTATGAACTTATGTTGAATATTGAGTGTAGGCCTGACAAAAATATGGTTATGAGTTGGTTTTGGTTTTGAAAATATGGTTATGGTTCCATTTAAGAACTAAAACCTTATTAACCATTTTTAATATGGGTTGTGTGGGTTGGAACTATATGGTTATGGTTCAAAACCATATTAACCATTTTAAAATGTTTTCACTTTTAAACAGAACTTTTCAAAAATAAAATTGTGACCGTCACAATTAAATTAATTAAGTAATAATATGATATAAAAATTATTAATATAAATAATAAAATGCTAAAAAACTATACTAATAAAATTTTAAATTGAAACTATTAAAATGAGTTCTTTTGTAGTAGAATACTAGAATTTACATAAACTGACACATACGGTACAACATTAGTCACCCAAAACAGTAATCTATATATTTATACATATAAATATAATTAACAACATAAAATGGTTTCTCAACTTCTAAAATTTATGAATAGTAATTTAACCCTAAAATTTAAGAAAATAAACTGTATTTTCATCTTTTATTTGATTTTAAAAAAAAATTCATCTACAGTATTGTAACTATAATTATCTAATTATCTCTATATCTTATTCCCATATATTTTTAAATTTAAATATTCTTTAAAATTTATATTATTAATAAAAATAATATTTAATGATATAATCTATCAAACAAATAAATCTTTAACATAAAAATAAAGACCAAATATATGAAATATTAGTGCAGATTTTTATATTTATTTAATTTTTCATCCATAATTAATCATACATTATTACTTATATAACATATTTTAGAAGCAAATAATTTTTTTTCTTTCATAAAAATCAACCTACATGATAATAATTTATTATTTTCTATAATTAATATTCAATGTTGTATAATACAAAAAATATAAAAATAATACAATAATTTTATAAAGAAATTTGTGCTAAACACGGGATCATTAGTTATTCTAAAATTATTGATACAATTTGACTTTTAATGTCAAACGATATCATTTTAAATTTTGACTTATAAAAATTTAAAATAAAATATATTTTATTATTAACAGTTTTTGTTAAGTAATATATAATTATAATATATAACAATCCGGTATTGAGCCGCCGACAATTTCATTTTTAGCAGTTGGATTTTCATTTTACTTTCGTTTAGTTAAAACGTGTAGGTATTTAAAATTCATTTTTAGCAGTTGATTTTCATATTTAAAATTCTTAATTTTGGTATAGTATGGTATGGAATATGGGTTGAAAAATAGTTAACCAGTTCGAAACTATATTTGTTTTAAAAAATATAGGTCCAAATTTTAACCAACCTGAATAAATAAAAATGGTTAACCAACCCATTTGGTTCCAGTTAATATGATTTGACTCAACAGTTAACTAACTATATTACCAGGTCTAATTGAGTGTGGTCTCCAAAATACCCTTCTGGAAAAAAAACCCAACTCTATTTTTCCTAGGCAATTAGAGAGAATACGAAATTTTGATATTTTCTTCTGATAGAAAAGTAGTAAAATACATTTATGATCAATGATATTTATAATGACATTGATCCTTACACTGTCTTAAGAATTTGGTACATATTAGGCTAGGAAGAAGATCCTAAGAGATTCCTCTTCTGACTTGAATACTTATCTTGATATTATTATCTACTAATAATATTTGAAATAAATATTATTTACAATCAATTTCACTAAATAATTGTAATTGAACTTCAGTTCAGAAATTAATTAAATAAACTCTTTACTAATAAACTGTAAATATTTCCTCTATAAATGTATATAACTAATTCAAAATCAATTAATATAATTTTGATACATTTAAACTAATTTCATAAGTTCATAATTTATCTCTATTTGATCATAAATATGAAGCCCCCAAATCTGGGTACTTTCAACCCACATATATGGTGCTACACGATACGCATAACTATACATTAATTTCATTGAAACAACAACAAAATGATTGTATTTACTACATTCTTATTATTATAATAATAATAATAACAACAACAACAACAACAATAACAACAACAACAACAACAACAATAATAATAATAATAATAATAATAGTAAAAATAATAATAAATCCTTTCCTAGGTTCTATAACCGATTACATTCTTCGCTTATCATAGTATAATTCATACAAACATACTAATCTATTACAGGATAATCTATTTATCCATCTTAGCCCTTGCCTTTATCTCTATTAGAACCCTCGATTCGCTCGGCCTTAGTTGCAATCATATAATTCAAGCAAGAAGTGAGCATAACTAGCCCAACAAGTATAGCAATATATAATAAAAGTACCATGTTAAGAATTATATGATTATTCTTCAATAATTGAACAAGTAGCTATGAAGTACCATGAAACAGTATTTAACACTTTTCATTTCCTAAAAACATTTCCAGAGTACATATAGTAACTTAAGAATTATGAGCAGGTCAAAAGACCATGAACATCCTCTTTTGGTTTTCATTCAGGAAAAAGGACAACCGAGCACTAAGTCCATAAGTTCGATATATCTTATGAGCACTTATAGGTGATCAGCCTATAGTACTCTATGTTGATCAACACTCATCTATTAAACGTATCTACGTTTATGTCTTGGCAACCTCGCGTGCTCATCGAATAATCGATGTAAAATACATTTGTTTGTTCATACTCAAGTTTACCTTTGAATTAGTACCAAACAATTGGAATAGGATAGTGTTAACAATACTATATCGAAAGACTTGTAAACAAATCAATCAAACTCTTAAGATTAGTCTAGCCGAGTTAAAACTGGCATTGACTGTTTCGTAAAAATATTCATGCATCTCATAACATGAATCACAGAAAACTTGACTAACACGAAGGTTAGACAAGGGTTAAGAAAACTTGCCTTCAAGCGTCTTTGTGAGACCCCAAATTTTATGAACCACATTATTGAGTTAGAACTAGATGAGAAAGCAGAAGATTTAACATATGAGGAGATATATGTTACAATCTTGGATAAGAAGGATCGTATTCAACACTCAAAGGTTATACCTCAAGAGTTAGAATCTGAAATGAAGTCAAGGTATCCTCACCTCTTCGGCATACCAGGTATGTACGTAAAATTCAAGGGCAAATTTTTTTAAGAAGGGGAGATTATGAGACCCCAAATTTTATGAATAAAGATTTAAATTTTCTCAAAATAATTTTTTTTTAATATTATGGAGTAAATTTGATATAATGTTATAGTTGTGGGTGATATTTATAAATTTTGAAAAGTATGCAATTTGTTGTATAATATTCGATTGGTCAGGGAATATTCTTTTTGTCGGGGAATATCTGTACTACGATACAATCATTGGTGGACCCCACAACAAAATTATTGTCGGATTGCAAAAATGATAAAAATATTTTTATAAAAATAACGGCGGAAGTTTTACCATTAAAACTGTTGAACTACTCGGTAGTAAAAGTACAGTAATACGCGTGGTTGCATAGTAACACACTGTTTTAATTATTGATGCTTACGTGAGAAGTCACTCAGTTTTGTTCAATTATTACTATAGTAATTGTTGCATAGTATCTCACATTATTTGATTCAATTATTGTCAATATTTTATATATTATTAAATCAATAATTTAAACGACAAAGTTATTAATATTATTATTTGGAATATTAACGATGTCTAGAAGTTCTGCCAAGGAGAGGTTTGGTCACCTAATTGTGCGCCAATAAGGAGAAATCTTTATTGGAAAGCCCCATCTTTCCTGGGAACGACCTGGTCGATTAATATTATGAATTATAATAATGATGATAAATGTTGTTAAAAATATTGAGGTGTCTTTTTATGAAGTCACGAAAATTTATATATATATAAATTTTGTTTTATTAGTATTAATAATGTAATAAAACAGAAAATCTTTTTATATAAAACAGAATACTCTTATAAAGTTATTTGTTTTATTAGACAATAATTAGAATATATTATATTTTATTATGCATAGTGTTTGCATAGTGTTTGCATAGTGCCTGCATAATGTTTACATAGTAAAATCTTTTTATATAAAACAGAATACTTTTATAAATAGACTATAAATAGAATATATTATATTTTATTTAAAAGATTTTGTTTTATTAGAAGAATTTATTAATACTGCATAGTAAATCAATATGGACCGTCCGTTTAAAAGTAAATCAATCTGGACCGTTCATGAATTAGTTACTATTCAGTCCATTCTCCTATAAATAGAAGCTCATTCCTTCATTATTTCTTACGAATTCACTGAAACTCTAGAGAGAGAAACTATAAAGAGAAAGAAGAAAAGTATTCTGCTACATCACTTTTCCAATATCCAGCTCTTCTAATGTAAGGGGTATTATTTCTTTCGTATTCATAAAGAGAACTTCTGTTGTTCCATTTTTTATTATTATGTTGGAATAACCTGTATACGCGGGCTACCCTATACTTGGTGAAATTCTTCTGTTATTCCATTCTTTATCATTATGTTGGAATAACATGTCTATGCGAAGTATCGCATACATGGTGACCTGGTTTCGTTATTTATTATTCTGTTGGAATATCTTGTCGGTGCGTATTATGCCTGACCTGGTTCCATTAATTATTATTCTGTTGGAATAACCTGTCTGTGCAGTCAATCGCATTCATGGTGATTTCTGTTGTTATTCCATTCTTTATTATTCTGTTGGAATAACCTGTCTGTGCGGTCTATCGCATGCATGGTGATTTCTGTTGTTATTCCATTTTTTATTATTCTGTTATAATATAGTGTCGGTGCAAATTTCGCCTGACCTGGTTCTATTATTTATTATTCCGTTGGAATAACCTATCTATGCGGTCTATCGCATGCCTGGTGATTTCTTTTGTTATTTCATTCTTTATTATACTCAGTTGGTTAAAGTTTTGACTTCTATATTCTATGAAATTAGTGGAATATCCTTGATATTTGCGCTTCATCCAGTATCTTTTCATGGAAATATTGTTCTGAGCATTCTTGAATTTTACTCTATAATGAAGTATCATGTTGATAATTTGGACATTATTAGTTTCTAGATAAATTAATTTTTGAACTTGTTTTATTGATATCTTATATATATATCATTGTCATCATCCTTATGTTTATATTATGTTGAAAGTCATCTGTGGCCTGTAGTGCATAGATGTACTTGGTATGATTATGACCAAGGATTAATCGGTATAATCATGATCGTAATGTTACAAATGATGTGGTAAAAGTCCTTATTGGCCCGTAGTGCATTGATGTATAGTTGTTGGCATGATCATGACCATTGATGAATACACGAATATCCTTGGCCCGTAGTGCATGGATAATTTGAGGTTGTGATACTAATGAATATCCTTGGCCGTAGTGCAGGGATGATGTGAATTATTTATTAAGCTGAGTCTCAGCGATAAAAGTGATGAAAAAACTTTTAAATCATAAAAGATAGTAGATTGTACTCTCTACTTGACTCTTTAAATGGATTGCTTGTTCCGCTGCAGTTAAACTTGTTGGTTGTTATATTTTATTAGCTTAACATTGTTGAAGACTAATAATAATTTATTCTACATTATCTTAGTCATAATATTTCTTACTGGGCTAGTTGAGCTCACCCTTTCTTTCACTGTTCTCTTCAGGAAATGAGAATATTGCTGGGACGAGTCGGGGAATGGAGTGACGGTCCAGATGATAGCATTAGTAGTCCTCACTATTCTGTTAAAAAGTGTGACAATAAATGTAATGAAGACTCCTTTGAGTGTGGATATTGTTTAGACGACAATATTCTTATTAAAACTCTCAGTTTATGTTATGTCGTATTTTACACGACCTTTGTATAATTAAGTTGTATTTGAATTTTATACCATGTATCTGACGACCCCAGATAGGTGATGTGTACCTATTTTGGGGGCATCACAGTTGGTATCAAAGCTTAGGGATATGATCCCTGGCTGAGATGTGAGATAAGAACTAAGAGGGGAGAGACGGGGAATTCCTTTGCTAGTATGACTTACCTAAGTTTATTTGGTATTTAATTGGTCGGTCAGAGTATATGGATAATATGTGATATGTCAATTAACCCTTGTTTTGTGATAGTGTTAAATTTGCGAAGTTATCCCGGTTTGCATCCGATTTGGTCGATAATGAGGAGCGAATGACGCGAATATTTCTAAGAGGTTTGAAACCCGATATACGTTAATACCTCATTTCTCATAAACTTTGTTTATATTCAGATGTTGTGAATAGGGCTCATTTATTGGAGCGCGATAATGAGTCAGCACAACCAAAAGGCAATGACCAACAACACGATAATAATCTTACCGGTGGGAACTACCATTGAAACAACGATAACCATCATGGGGGAAATTATCATGCCAAGAATGGTAACCACTTCGGTGGTAATCATGGCAAAGATAATAGGAGTGGAAATTTTAAGAAAAGAAGATTTAACGATGTTGGAAAGACGTCAACACCAACACCTGTTGTTAAGGAAGGAGAACGACCACTGGCCGTATGTTTCAAATGCGGACAGGAGGGACACATCCATCCAAACTGTACGCAGTAATCCAAAGTGTGTTTTAATTACGGAAGAGAAAGTCACCTAGCTCAATTTTGTCGTATGGTGAAGTCAAGTCTAGCTTAGATAGTGATGCCAAAGGATGTCTCAGTCAAGTCAAAGCCGGTAGTTTAAGTGAGAGTGTTTAACAAGGAAACCGAACGAGGTTATTACGGGTAAGTTAATCATAAGATCTTACGAAATGCATACCTTATTCGATATCGGTTCTACCTATTCTTTTATTTCTCTTGCTTGCGCTCAACGTTTAATTTGAATTCAGAGAAATTAGACTTTGACTTATTAGTTGAAACTTCGATAATAGAAACATTCATTACCTCCACTGTTTATAAATCTTGTTAATCGACACTTTCACGTTACCTATCGATCTTATCACTTTGAAAATACTTGCATTTGATGTGATTATAGGAATCGATTAGTTAACTACTCATCAAGATTTTTGTAAGGTTGTTAGCTTTTATATTCCTAAGCAACCTATTATGCGAATTCAAGCAACCAAACCACTAAACTCAATCATTGTCATATCAAGTCAATACTAAAGAGCCCCGAGCCTTTCGCTGGTGACTGATAAGTGGTATTTTTACCTACTCATTGAATACCAATTCACGCGAACTATGCCCATCTCAAGTACATTTTATTGTGTTTTAGTTGTATTTCATGATATTTTGCATTGCATTTACTTAAAACTCCTTTTGGTGAATAAGTGCAGGAATCGGCTTAATTTTGGTAGTATTAGAGGGCACGAGGCTAATGGATGCATGAAGGCGAGGCACAAGTGGGGATTTGCATGACATGAAGGTACTATGAAGCAAGGAGACCAAGTATGGAAGAAAACTAAGCATGAATGAACATGTCGCAACAGCAATGTGACACCCCCAAATCTAGGTACTTCATTCCTACAGGATCTGGTGTTCACTTAATCAAACTTTCATATCTAACTACCCAATCACAATAAAACTGGATAAATAAAACCTTTCCCATTAAATGGTTACATAATAAAATCTCCCAGGTTATCTAACCTTTAATTACAATCATTCAAACGCGAAAATTAAATAAACTTCATTAAAACCAAGTCTAAGATCATCATAATAAAAATCTAACATCTCAATCAAAGTAAAATTACAAGTCTTCATCACTTGCACATTTTTCCCTTTCCTTTGCTAGACGAAGGTTCATCTACCTTCTCTTCTTTAGCTGCAATGAGTTTTAAAATATGCAAGAGTGAGCAAAATAATTGCTCACTAGATACAATATGAAATCAACAGGACTATAGTAATAGTAACCGCCAATAAAAGGCTCATCAACAATGAATAGTACTCTATCATCAATAATCAAAAACTGAAATCCAAAATGTGGAATAAATATAACTGAGGGTCATAAGACCATGAACTATGTCCACAGTTGCGAGTAATCTTTTAACTCCAACTTTAACAGTTATAAGACTATAAAGACTCCTCGTACTTAGGGGGATCAGCCCTTTGTACCATGTATTGTGCACAAACATTTAACGCTACGCGTAAGTTAACCCCTAATCATAACAGTAGGGTTGTTCATCTCAGTATTTAGAGTACAAGTCCGCACCAAAGGAAGTTTGGTTTGGATAAGCTTTCAGGGTAATTTGGATTTCAACGAACATCAACTAAGGATTATTTAAATAAAACCAAGAACATTTCACTATAGAATAATCGTGATTGAATCAATCATAGTAAACTAAAGTAATGTTTTAGGAATAATCTAAGAGCATACAATTTGAATAACTATAACACCTTGCTTGAACAATACTAAGCCAAGGTTAATTAGAATTGAATACGAAGCATGCATAACAAGTTGATCGATAAAAATGTTTAACATTAGAATATATAAATTTGTATGCTAAACAACAAGTTAAATACAAGAATAACTTGCTCAAGAATAACTTAGATTATTATATCATAATCGAATTGAAAACCATAATTAGTTCAACAAGATAAATGATTAGAAAAACTTACTCAAAGAAAATTTAAGCGATTGCACAATTCTAAAAGTAGAGTTAAAGAACTTGTTCAATGTAAAAAGAAAGTTTAGAAAACTTACATTACTATATTGAGAACAATAATTGATTCCAATTACAAAAGTAGAGTTAGAGAACTTGCTCAATGTAAAAAGAAAGTTTAGAAAACTTGTCGTGTTCATGGGCTAAACCAAACAAATCAAACCACAATATCCTGTAAACATATGTCATCATGACATAATTAGTCATTACCATCTTACGAACATAACTAAGTACGTTCATCATGTAAAAGTTGGATTTTTAATCAAATAATCAAGTTATAACACAAGTTAATCCTTAATAACATAATTATTCATAGTATAGAAATACTAAAATTAACATTTTATAGTCCTACTATTATCACATAACTTTTCTTAAAATTTCGTGTAAAAAAAGTACACTGTCAGACCATTCCGCTAACTCGCGCCGCGGCGCCACAGTTTACACTGTGGGTCGCGCTGTGGCGTGGGCATGGCGCTGCGGCGCGGAGATCAAGGATACAAGGCCGCGCTGTGGAGTAAGCATGGCGCTGCAGCGCCAAAAAGGTACTGCAAGTCCGCGCCGCGACGCCGAATTGCAGACCTTGGCAAACAGCCTCGACAACAGCACAGAAAAAGCCAATTTTGGCCTACAAGCTCGTTTTTAACAGACTAATTAGCACATAAATCATATAAAGACTTCATGTAAACATATTTCAAAAACTCTAAACATGATTCTATCCATACAACAACATAAGCAACAAAATTAACACACCCAAATTCACTATTTTTGGCTAAAACTCATTTTTTTTATATTTCAACGAAAATCAACACTGTAACTTTTTTTTTAAACCAAAACAACTAATTTAAAGTGTTTTTTTCAACAATTATACATGCTCAATCAAATTAAATGGTCAATTTATAAACTAAATAACTAATTAACCCTCAATTTCTATTTTAACTAAACAATATATAATCACCAAAAACTCTCTATAAAAAGGTTTTCTTCACAAACTTCATACATAACAACAATACATTGAATATAATCATATATAACCTATGAAAATAACTTTACAACACTAGTTTATCATATGAACACGCATAAAATCAATAATTATCATATCACAAGAATTTTTACAGAGAAATAGGAGAAGAGAAACTAAAACTTTTAAAACTTAAAAAGAATAGGGTAATATTTTGAAGAAGATGATGACTATCATTTCTATTCTCAAGCTCCTTCTTCCCACTCTTTAGCCTTTCTTCTTCTCTTTTCTTCTTCTTCTATGAGTTTTCTTTCTTCTCTCTAACCTCTCTCCTCTAAGATACGTCTTAACCAAATAATGTATATAGATATTATATATATTAATTATATAATATAATTATAAACATAACTGATATTAGTTATGTGAATTTTAAAATCAAAAGCCATCAGGCTTGTTTGGTTAACCACTAACAAAATAACCCATTAATCCTAACACCTTGTTTGGTAAAACTCAAATAAATTAAAGACTTAATATGCCTTAGGCATTGTTTGGAAAAACTGAATTAAAACTCCTTTAAGTTATTTTAGTAACTCCTTTATAACAAGGTTATTTGTCACACATTAATTTAATTAAATTAATCATAATAATAATTTATTAAATTACTATATCACATAAATCAATACCACTAAAATTATAATGTCTATATAATTAAAACTTTATTTAATCAACCAACACATCCTTTTTAATTAAAAATTCTAATAAAAAGAATAGTAATTGAATTAATCAAAATTCTCTAACTTAATAATTAAATTTAATTAGCAAAATAATTAATTTTCCTTAATTATTTATTTAACAAATAATTAAGCACATCAATTCAAATTTGAACAATTATTTATTCAACAATAAACACATCCATTAAATATTTAAATAATTTAATAAATATTTAATATAACAATTAAAATTCTAGAATGTTATATCATTCCCTCCTTACAAGGATTATGTCCCCAAAATCACAATTCAAACAATTCATTCATCACATTCTCCCCTACTTACAAAGATTCAGTCCTCAGAATCGAAGACGCAGATTAAACAAATAATTCAGGATAATTCTTCATCATTTCAGCTTCAAGTTCCCACGTAGCCTCTTCGACATTGTGGTTCCTCCATATTACCTTCACAGAAGGTATCACTTTATTCATTAGCACCTGCTCTTTCCTGTCGACTATCTGGATAGAAATCTCTTCATAGGACAAATCTTTCTCATACTGCAGTGGTTCGTACTCAAATCACGTGCTTGTAATCAGGTTTATACGGTCATAACACTAACACGTGAAAAACATTATGAATGTTTCGTAATTCTTGAGGTAGAGCTACCTCGTAAGCCACCTGTCCAACCTTTCGCAACACTTTGAAGGGTCCAATAAATCTCGGACTTAGTTTCCCCTTATTACCAAATCGAATTTTTCCCTTCCAAGGAGAAACCTTTAGGAATACAAAATCTCCTATGTCGAATACACGATCCTGTCTGTGTTTATCAGCATATTTCTTTTGTCTATCTTGAGCAGCTATCAATCTTGTTCTGATGAGTTTGACAACCTCAGCAGTTTGTTGTACCAGTTCTGGTCCTAATAGTTGACGTTCTCCGACTTCATCCCAGCACAGTGGAGTTCTGCACTTCCTGCCATATAATGCTTCATAAGGCGACATGCCGATGCTAGCGTGGTAACTGTTATTTTAAGCAAATTTCACCAACGGTAATTGTTCATCCCAGCTTCCTTTGAAATCCATGATGCATGCTCTCAACATATCTTCCAATATCTGAATCGTTCGTTTGCTTTGGCCATCTGTTTGCAGATGATATGCAATACTCATTTGGAACTGGGTTCCCATACATTCTTATAGTCTCTTCCATAAGTTTGATGGGAACCTCAGATCTCTATCTGACACAATCGACACTGGAACTCCATGTCTCGACACGATCTCTTTAACATATAACTTTGCCAGCTGATCAAGATTGAATCTAATCTTTATTGGCAAAAAGTGTGAAGATTTTGTCAATCTGTCCACTATCACCCAAATTGCATCGTATCCTTTCTGAATTGTTGGAAGACCTACCACAAAATCCATTGTGATATGTTTCTATTTCCATTCTGGTATCTCCAACGGTTGAAGTAACCCGCTTGGTCTTTGATGCTCGTCTTTGACTCTCTGACATGTCAAGCACTTTGCAACGCATCCTGCAACGTCTCTTTTCATATTTGGCCACCAAAAATGTCGCCGCAAATCTTGATACATCTTCGTACTTCCTGGATGAATAGAATATCTCGAGTTATGAGCTTCGGTCAAAATTTCTTCTTTAATCTCTGGTACTACTGGAACCCAGATTCGTCCCTCGAATCTCAGCATTCCATCAGTATCAACCTTGTATTTCACTTCCTTTCCGTCGACCACACTTTCTCTTATTTTTCTACATTCCTCATCTTGCAGTTGAGCATTCTTCACTTTGTCCACCAAAGTTTGACTGGCTTCTATCTGGTACAATTTCTCATCGGATTTTTTTTGGAAATTGGATTTCCAACTCTAACCTTGACATTGTTTTAATAAGCTCCTCCTTATCAGTTATCAACATCAACTTTTCTCTACCTTTCCTACTCAAGGCATCTGAAACCACATTTTCTTTTCCTGGATGATAAAAGATCTCACAATCGTAATCTTTTATCAGTTCCATCCATCTTCTTTGACGCATGTTTAGGACCTTCTATGTAAAAATATATTTCAGACTTTTATGTTCTGTGTAAATCTCACATTTCTCCCCGTAGAGATAGTGTCTCCATATCTTCAGAGCAAACACAACCACCGCCAACTCTAAATCATGAGTCGAATACCCTTTTTCGTAATCTTTCAATTATCTTGATGCATACGCAATGAATTTACCGTTTTGCATAAGAACACACCCTAATCCCTTGTGTGAAGCATCACTATACACCACAAAATTTCCTGTATTATCTGGTAATGATAACAAAGGTGCCATACTTAGTTTCTTTTTCAATTCTTGGAAACTTTCTTCACACTTCTCTGTCCAAACAAATTTTACAGATTTCCTCGTTAAATTTGTTAACGGAGTGGCAATCTTAGAAAAATCCTGGATAAACTGTCTGTAATACCCTGCTAATCCCAAGATACTTCTCACTTCTGATGGAGTTCTCAGTTGTTCCCAATTTATCACAGCTTCAACCTTTGATGGATCCACTAAAATTCCATCCTTGTCAATTACGTGCCAAAGAAATTGTACATGTTTCAGCCAAAATTCACATTTAGAGAATTTCACATACAACTTTTCTTTTCTTAGCGTCTCCAGCGTTAGACGTAAATGTTCCAAATGTTCCTCTTGAGTTTTAGAGTACACTAGAATATCATCGATAAACACCACCATAAACTTGTCCAAAAATGGTTTAAACACCCTGTTCATCAAATCCATGAACGTTGCAGGGGCGTTTATCAAACTAAAAGACATCACCAAAAATTTATAATGTCCATACCGAGTTTGGAATGCCGTCTTCGGTACATCCTCCTTTCTTACCTTCAGTTGATGGTACCCACTTCTCAAATATATCTTCGAGAAATTTCTAGCACCCTTCAATTGATCAAACAAGTCATCTATTCTTGGCAATGGATACTTGTTCTTAATAGTGACTTTGTTTAACTCTCTATAATCAATGCAAAGACGCATTGACCCATCCTTCTTCTTTACGAATAACACCAGTGCTCCCTACGGTGACACACTCGGCTGAATGTATTTTTTGTCCAACAGCTCCTGTAGTTGTACCATCAGGTCTTTCATCTCCACCGGAGCCATTCTGTATGGGGCTTTCGATATTGGAGCGGTTCCTGGTGCTAAGTCGATCACGAACTCGATTTCTCTGTCAAGCAGAAGTCCTGACAAATCCTCTGGAAACACGTCCACAAATTCCCTAACCACTAGTATTTCTTCCAGTTTCGCACCCTTCTTCGGAGTATCGACTATGTAAGCTAACCCACACAGCCCTGACTCAACAACTTTTTAGCCTGCATAATCGTCAGACATCTCATTTGTCTAGGCGATTTGCTACCATTGAATACTACCTCTGATAGAGTCATAAGGTTTACACATTTCTTTTGGCAGTCAATTATCGGTCCATAATTGAACAACCAATCCATTCCCAAAATAATGTCAAACTCTCCTAGCCTGATCGGAATCAAATCTACTATCAAAATATTTTCCCTTAATGTTCACCATATAGTTCTTGTATACTAACCTAACAGAAACTACTTCCTTATTCGCAATTTCTATGTTTAAAGGGAAATTCAATTCTTCACTAGGCAATCCTAATCTCATAGCAAATTCATCAGATATAAATGAGCAAGTAGCACCCGAATCAAATAATACATAAGCGTCAATATCATTGATCAGGATAATACCTGACACCACATCCTTTGATTGTACAACATCTTGCACAGTCATGTTGAAGGTTCTGGCTGTGGGCTTATTTGTTGTTTTTGGTCCCGCAATAGCCAACGCACCTCCACTAGAATTTCCCTTGCTCCCATTTGTCTCACCAGATCTCTTCTTGGGGAATTCACGAGCAAAGTGATCCTTGGATCCGCACGTGAAGCACACATTCTTCTTAGCTTGAGTGCAATTTGGGGCGATGTGACCCTCCTTGCCACAATCGAAGCATACTCATTTCCCTAGCAAACACACTCCCTTATGAAACTTTTCGCACGTAGCACATGCTTCGAACTTCTTATTTTGCTGGTTTTTTTGCTGATTTCCAGCTCCACCATTCCCATTCCACTTCCTCCTCAGGTTGTTTCCATTACTACCGTTACCACTACTCTTAGCTTCTCCTTCACTTTTCTTCTTTCTCTGCTCTTGATTATGCTTTGTTACCGCCTCGCCTCCACTTTCAGTGAGAATCACCTTCTCCATCACTGCTGCAAATGTCTTCAATTGGAATAGGGAAACCCTACTGTACAACCAGGGTTTCAGTCCCTGCTCAAACCTCTTCGCATTGCGCTCATCTGTGCTAACCTGATATGGTGAAAACCTTGCCATCTCGTTGAACTTCTCGGCATACTCCGACACCGACATTGTTCCTTGCTTCAACTCCAAAAACTGGACCTCTAGTTGACTCTTCAAACTCTCAGGGAAATAAGTGTCGAAGAACAGCTCCTTAAACCTATCTCAGGTCATTACTCCTGGTCCTTCTTGAGTCTTGTTGGCCTGCCACCAATAGCTAGCCTCCTCCTACAACATAAACGTTGCAAAAGTAGTCTTCTAATTCTCCTCTACCCTAGCCACATAAAAAACCTTCTCGATCTCCATAATCCAAGTTTGTGCTTCAACTGGATTCATGGATCCACAGAATTTTGGTGGTCCAACCGCCTTGATGTCCTTAAACGCAGCACCTTGGTTCTGAGGTTGATTCTACAGTTGATTTTGCAGTGCACTTGTTAGTAACGTCACCAACTGCTGAACGGAGTTTGTTTCAGCATTATCGATGTTGGTTCCTTCGGTGGTTCTCTGACGGGGTGGTTGACGTCTTGGAGGCATTTTCTGTTAAAAAGAATACATTCATTAGATTATTACTCTACTCTTTTCAAGTAATTTCTACTTTGCTTGCTCCCATAAAAGTAATCATTCCATGATACATAATACTTTGGATAAAGAAAATAATATATTTTATTCAAAACTTCTTTGAAAACATCATATCAATAGCATCACTGCTATTTACATTATTTTCTGGAACTACTAAAGTTTCAGGACATCATCATCATATCCCATAGGTTGCATAACACTTGGGATTAACAAATTATTTATCATAACATAACTAAAGTACACTCCCTAAGATGTCCTATTAAGATATTGCAAGGCCTTACAATGCTCTTCTTCCATAACTTGGAACATGGTCTGACGGTCCTGTATGAACTGAGGGTAGCGTCTCGAACTGAATTGGATAACCCATAACCCGATCTTGAGCTCGATTGATCGCGGTGTTGAACACGTTATCCATTTCTTCCATCTTCCTTCTCTTTGCTTGTGCGTCTCCCTTTGCTATTTCGGTTTGTTGATAAGCTTCACTGTACGCGTCTTTGGCTCTTGCCGTTTTTGAAGATTCTTCTCTCAACTTGCTCTTCAACTTTGCAACCTTTGCTCGCATTTGATCGTTCTCTTCTTCAGTGTGAACCAGCCTCTCTTCAACATTGTGTAGTCGTTCTTCTCGATCCTGAATCTCGTCGTCCTTCTGTGCCATCAAGGTTTGTTGTTCAGCTACTATCTCTTGCAATTCCTCGACAGTATCTTGAAGTTACACGTTGCGGTCATGCACCTCATCGTATATACGGCCAGCTATCGAGTTAAGTGGAATCCTTTCCTCCTTGTCCTCTTCACCCGTCTGCGGCAGCACCACGGGTTCTTCATCATCTGTTTCTACATCATCATCATCATCATCATCATCATCATCCTCCTCAACCACTGCGAGTAATGGAGCTGACTCTCGTGGAAGCAGTTGTTCCTAAACCACTTGGATATCACGAGATTCCTCCTCTCTAGGCATCTGTGGTACATAAGTGTTTTATTACGTTCTCCTTGAAACTCGATAATAGTTTATCATCACTATCTTCTCGAAGGTTACTTCCTAAGGCTTTTCCCCCACCTAAGGTTCATAACCTAAGGCTCTGATACCAACCTGTGACACCCTCAAATCTAGGTACTTCATTCCCACAGGATCTGGTGTTCACTTAATCAAACATTCATATCTAACTACCAAATCACAATAAAACTGGATAAATAAAACCTTTCCCATTAAATGGTTACATAATAAAATCTCCCAGGTTATCTAACCTTTAATTACAATCATTCAAATGCGGCAATTAAATAAACTTCATTAAAACCAAGTCTAAGATCATCATAAAAAAAATCTAACATCTCAATCAAAGTAAAATTACAAGTCTTCCTCACTTGCACTTTTTTCCCTTTCCTTTGCTAGACGAAGGTTCATCTACCTTCTCTTCTTTAGCTGCAATGAGTTTTAAAATATGCAAGAGTGAGCAAAACAATTGCTCACTGGATACAATATATAATCAACAGGATTATAGTAATAATAACTGCCAATAAAAGGCTCATCAATAATGAATAGTACTCTATCATCAATAATCAGAAACTGAAATCCAAAATGTGGAATAAATATAACTGAGGGTCATAAGACCATGAACTATGTCCACAGTTGCGAGTAATCTTTCAAATCCAACTTTAACAGTCATAAGACTATAAGGACTCCTCGTACTTAGGGGGATCAACCCTTCGTACTATGTATTGTGCACAAACATTTAATGCTACGCGTAAGTTAACCCCTAATCATAACATTAGGGTTGTTCATCTCAGTATTTAGAGTACAAGTCCGCACCCAAGGAAGTTTGGTTTGGATAAGCTTTCAGGGTAATTTGGATTTCAACGAACGTCAACTAAGGATTAGTTGAATGAAACCAAGAACATTTCACTATAGAATAATCGTGATTGAATCAATCATAGTAAAATAAAGTCATGCTTTAGGAATAGTCTAAGAGCATACAATTTGAATAACTATAACACTTTGCTTGAACAATACTAAGCCAAGGTTAATTAGAATTGAATAATAAACATGCATAACAATTTGATCGATAAAAATGTTCAACATTAGAATATATAAATTTCCATGCTAAACAATAAGTTAAATACAAGAATAACTTGCTCAAGAATAACTTACATCATTATATCATAATCGAATTGAAAACCATAATTAGTTCAACAAGATAAAGGATTAGAAAAACTTGCTCAAAGAAAATTTAAGCGATTGCACAATTCTAAAAGTAGAGTTAAAGAACTTGCTCAATGTAAAAAGAAAGTTTAGAAAACTTGCATTACTATTTTGAGAACAATAATTGATTCCAATTACAAAAGTAGAGTTAGAGAACTTGCTCAATGTAAAAAGAAAGTTCAGAAAACTTGCCTTGTTCGTGGGCTAAACCGAACAAAACAAACCACAATATCCTATAAACATATGTCATCATGACATAATTAGTCATTACCATCTTAAGAACATAACAAAGTACGTTCATCATGTAAAAATTAGATTTTTAATCAAATAATCAAGTTATAACACAAGTTAATCCTTAAGAACATAATTATTCATAGTATAGAAATACTAAAATCAACATTTTACAGTCTTACTATTATCACATAACTTTTCTTAAAATTTTGTGTACAAAAAGTACACTGTCAGACCATTCTGCTAACTCGCACCACGGCGCCACAGTTTACACTGTGGGTCGCGTTGCGGCATGGGCATGGCGCTGCTGTGAGGTCCCCGAATCCGGATACTTGAAACCCGAACTCGGTACTTCACGATACCATTTCTATGAGCGGAATAATACTAATAATAATAACAGTAATATATAACTTAAACTTAATTTATATATACATCAGTGTCCACCTCCCAAGTACGTAACCTTTAGTCATTCATTACATGATATTAGCTAAATACATATCATAAATACATATCATAGTCTTCATAGTCTTATAAAACTATTACAAATACTGCCAAAATTCTTAATTTGTTAGCTTTCCTTTTCCTTTGTTTCGGCCTGAGCATTCTGGTCCTTCACACTTAGCTGAAAACATTTAAATTAAGCAAGGATGAGCATTTGAGTGCCCAACAAGTATTATATAAGCTGAAAGAATTTAAATGTTTTCTTTATAATAATATTCTACAACCAGTCAATAGTTGTGTAGTAATCTGTACCAATAATAATAACATAACAACCCTCTTTCAAATTTTTGAAAATACGTATTGACTATACATGGGGTTTTCTGTGACATACTATGAACATTGTTTTCATTTTCAAAAAGGTTTAAACAGAAATTCATCTGTAAACCGTCATGACTTACGGGTACGGAGGGTGATCAGCCCCGTTGTACCCTGTATTGATCAATACTACATGTACAAGAACGAAGTTATCGTTCACTCTGTCTGCCTTAGGCACATAAAATTTTCCCATTATCGGGATGTTCATACCTGTCGGGTTTTCATAACAAAGGTCTTATCTTGTTCAACAATAATATATAATTCAACATATAAATATAACAAAGGTGTATCAACATGTGATTAAATACAATGATTATCCAAGTGGGGACACTTGTATAATCATTTCTAGAAATTAACGAACAGAATATATATCCGAATTATCATATACTAACATGTTGATAATCAAATGGTGTATATAATATAGGTTTAACAATCTGTACATTAATAATAATAATTCTGAACTTCTCACTTCTGTCCATTGCATAAAGAAAATGCAAAGTTAGGATACTTGCCTGATGCGCTGCTTACAATTACGCAAACTTAGATTTATCTTTTCTATCACGACCTATCATTAATCAGATCATTTTACTGATTAGTATAACATAACCTACAAATAACACTGCCTATTGCAGTCAGCACATTCCCTATTCACATTATCACACATGTTCAACAATCATTGACTCACAAGCAAACATCAACACATTACTAATCACATTGTCACACAACCTTAATAACCATTGAATCACAAATAAACACATATCCAATTAAATTATCTAAGTCCAGACCAATTTCTGAAACATGTCGGTCTACCGACAACTTTATCGGGTAAAAATCGAGTCTAAGACTCTATCCCAAAGTTCAATATCCAAATAGTTAACTTAAACATCAGTCATACTATTTTTCATGACCTTATAATAATTATTAAATAATTATTACCATTTACCATAATTTTTGAAATATCTGAATCATTATAAAATAATTTAAATATCAAATAATTCTATTATCATTAATATTTAATTAATATTAAACTATTAATGAAACCATTGACAAATTATTAAAGTTATGTATAATAACTCAAAATATTCTTAACGTATTAATATTACCCTTAAATGATTTTTAAAACAATTAAAATCATCTTTAAATACTTACCATTAATAATAAATTATTAATGCATTATCTATCAAAATATTAAAAGTCATTAATTATAACTTAAAATATTTTTAATTCATTTATATCCCTTTTAAATGATTTTTAAATAAATAAAACCATTTTTAAACTATTTATTTAATATAATTATTAAATAAACTTAATATCATTAATCATTAAATAAATATCATTAATATTAAATTATTAATGAAATTATTCTTTAAATATTAAAAGTTATATTTTATAACTTAAAATATCTTTAAACACTTTATTTTCATTTAAAATGATTTTTAAAATAATAAAATTATTTTTTAAACTAAATTATTTAATATAATTATTAAATAACTTTAATATCATTAATAATCATTAATTAATTAAATTTACCTTTAAATATTAAAAGTTATATTTTATAACTTAAAATATTTTTAAATACCTTATCATTACTTAAAATGATTTTTAATATAATAAAATTATTTTTAATTTATTTATTTAATACATTTAATAAATAACTTAATTATCATTAATATTAATTTATTAATAAAAATTATCAAATAATATTAAAAGTTATCAAAAATAACTTAAATTATATTCTTATACCATAATATTATTTTAAATGATTTTTTAAATATTAAAATCAATTTAAAATGATTTATTTAATATTATAATTAAATAAATTAAATACTTTTAATATTCCAAAAATATTAAATATTTATGATATATATTTAAAATAATTAAAAACTAATTTTTAGAATTTAAAATAATTTTTAATAATTTATTTTGTATTTTTAATAATTAAAAACTATTTTTTTCTATTTATTTATTAATTTTCAGAAAAATAAATTACTATCTGTCGCTAAAGACCACCAATAGCGACAGAACCGTCGCTATAGGTGTTTTTGATGTTCTTCATGCAACCCAGAAATTCATCACCAGTTACCGAGTGCACTACTTTGACCATCTTTAATGCACGATCGTAATGTTTTCTGGGTATCTAATGTTATTACACATGTAGTACACGTGTAATACTACATACACAAACCGGTTTCATGGTCATAAAACAACATATAAGATAATTATAGGCCTCCAAAAAGTCTGACAAATTTGTTCTTCATTTCTGGGTTTTCCAGAAAATGAAGAACAGTCGATGGTACTATATTTAGATCCTTCTATCTTACGTTCTGGTTCTAGTTTGTGTAATATAATGGCTCCAACATGTAGCCGAATTGTCAGGCTCAATTTCTATAACACTATATCACTTAGCATTACATGAACAAGATCTGGCACGGTCAAACCATATCAGAAACCTTGTTCATCAACCACCTGGGTTTTCCAGAAATCGCCAGAACAAGTGGTCAACCCAAGTTTGACTGTGATTATCTTTCACCCTAGTCACGATCTAAGTGTTATAATGACTTTCATGTGTACTCCATATACCAGTTTACAACATCAAAACAATAACATAACATAAATAAATAACAACAGCGAGATCCAAGCTCTGAAAAAAGTTGTCAGAGTGTTCTTGGTAATCTGGGTTACCCAGATTTTCACATGGTCATGGCCGGTCAACCCTGTTTGACCACTTATAACTTCTAATCTACAACAACTATGGAACTGATTCAAGTTCCATATGGAAGATGACATAACAAGCTACATGTGTAAACATTTAAACAACAAAATAACATAACACAATGAGATCTACAGCCTCTGACATCTGTTGTCAGAACATAAAAAAAATATTTTCCAGATTTTTAAAAATCATTGATTTGAACATTTAGATCTTATGGATCTATGTAATACCAACCCAGATCATCACTAGAGACTAAATACAACATATTCTAACAACAAAAACTAACATCTAACACTGAATTTTTGGACAGAAATTAAGGCTAGGTTTTATACCTTTATTGATCAATTGATGATTCTAGGCTTCTGATTTGTGGTTGGATTTCGTGGGGCTTGAATAAGGGACTATAAAGCTTGATATTTTCGGAGGTTTGGGGCTTAAGAGAATTAGTAGAGTGTTTGTGCAATTTTTAGTAAACAACCAACTTTCTCTCTCCTTCAATCTATATATATAATGTGTTGGATGCATGAATGCTGAGATATGTTGCTGGTTGCTGAGATTGCAAGTCACAATTTGTCAACATAGTTGGTCACCAACTCTAACAACTCTAACACTTGTCAAAATCCAATAATTCAAGAGGGTAAAATGGTCTTTTTGCTTGGAAATTTAAGGGCAATCTTGTCATCTTGACAAACCCTTAGGGTTTAACCCTAAGTTTTAGCACAATTCAAATGTAGGATTTCCAATTTAGGATTTGCACAAAAATAAATTTAAATAAAATAAATTTTTGTTTCTAAAATTTTGAAAAATTAAAATTGTTAATTAGGTAAGTTAGTAATTATATTATACATGAACATTAGGGTTTTGTACCACAAATCATAATTAACCTTGCTAAAATACCAATTAGGGTTTAGGGTTTTGATAATTAGGGTTAAATAATTATAATTAGGGTTTTCTAATTATTAAATTAGGGTTCTAGGTTTTAGGGTTTAAATTTACTAATTAGGTTTACCTTAATTAGCAATTAAAGTCTATCGTACGTGTTATTAAACACAGTAACACAATTTCTGACTGACCACGAACTCCAATTTAGATTTCAAATTAGGGTTTTCTAATTTTTAGAAAATATAAATATAAACTAAGGTTTTAAATTTAATATTTAGGGTTTTCTAATTTGCATAACACACAACATATATATATATATATATATATATATATATATATATATATATATATATATATATATATATATATCATATAACACGGTTATATAATATTAATTCTTAAATTTTACATTTACATTGATAAACGTGGTTAAATCAATTAATACTAGGGTTTGAGTCAATATATACCATAATTGACCAACCCTCAATATTACGTACATACAGTACATATTCATAGCACTGAAAAATCAAAATATAATTAATATTATATTATTATTCTCATACCTTGACAATAATCCAAAATTAGGGTTTGGATTCCATATCTAATTTATCCTTTCTATTTAACCTTAATAATTAAGGTAAAATAATTAATTTAATAATCTGTACTAAAATTTATATAATAAAATAATTATTATAATTATTCTAAAAATCACTTCATATATTATTTAAATAATATATGATTATATATTCATAGAAAATAATTAATAAAAACGTTTCTATCTTAAAATTAATTATTATAAGAATATACTTTATAATAATCAATAATTCTAAAATAAATTTACTTGTAAATATTCATGTAATAAATATATTTTTATTTACCACATAAATACATATACACATAATCTTGTACAAATCGTCATCCTTAAAAAAAAAATTTATACTTAAAATTTATGATTTATTTATATAAATATCGGGTTGTCACAGCTGCGGCGCGGAGATCAAGGCTACAAGGCCACGCTGCGGCGCCACAAAGGTACCGCAAGTCCGCACCGCGGCGCTGATTTGCAGACCTCGGTAACAGCACATAAAAAGCCAATTTTGGCCAACAAGCTCGTTTTTAACAGACTAATTACCACATAAATCATATAGAGACTTTATGTAAACATATTTCAAAAACCCTAAACATGATTCTACCCGTACAACAACATAAACAACAAAATTAACACACCCAAATTCACTGTTTTTGGCTAAAACTCATTTTTTTATATTTTAATGAAAATCAACATTGTAAATTTTGTTTTTCAACCAAAATCACTAATTCAAAGTGTCTTTGTTAACAATTATACATGCTCTATCAAATTAAATGATCAATTTATCAACTAAACAACTAATTAACCCTCAATTTCTATTTTAACTAAACAATATATAATCACCAAAAACTCTCTGTAAAAAGGTTTTCTTCACAAACTTCATACATAACAACAATACATTGATTATAAACATATATAACCTATGAAAATAACTTTACAACACTAGTTTATCATATGAAAACATATAAAATCAATAATTATCCTATCACAAGAATTTTATAGAGAAATAGGAGAAGAGAAACTAAAACTTTTAAAACTTAAAAAGAATAGGGTAATACCTTGAAGAAGATGATGACTATCCTTTCTATTCTCAAGCTCCTTCTTCCCACTCTCTAGCCTTTCTTCCTCTCTTCTCTTCTTCTTCTATTCTTCTTCTCTGAGTTTTCATTCTTCTCTTTAACCTCTCTCTCTCTCTGACATACGTCTTAACCAAATAACGTATATTGATATTATATATATTAATTATATAATATAATTATAAACATAACTGATATCAGTTATGTGAATTTTAAAATCAAAAGCCATAAGGCTTGTTTGGTTAACCACTAACAAAATAACCCATTAATCCTAACACCTTGTTTGGTAAAACTCAAATAAATTAAAGACTTAATATGCCTTAGGCATTGTTTGGCAAAACTGAATTAAAACTCCTTTAAGTTATTTTAGTAACTCCTTTATAACAAGGTTATTTGTCACACATTAATTTAATTAAATTAATCATAATAACAATTTATTAAATTACCACATCACATAAATCAATACCAACAAAATTATAATTTCTATATAATTAAAACTTTATTTAATCAACCAACACATCCTTTTTAATTAAAAATTCCAATAAAAGGAATAGTAATTGAATTAATCAAAATTCTCTAACTTAATAATTAAATTAAATTAGCAAAATAATTAATTTTCCTTAATTATTTATTTAACAAATAATTAAGCACATCAATTCAAATTTGAACAATTATTTATTCAACAATAAACACATCCATTAAATATTTAAATAATTCAATAAATATTTAATATAAAAATTAAAATTCAAGAATGTTACAAGCAGCGTCATGATTGAACCAGAACCAGAACTTGCAGACTGCAGGTCGCGCGTCATAAGAGCCTTGAGACCGCGCGCCCGCATGAGGACTCGGTTGGACAGGGCATACTTTCTGCAAGTCTCGCGCCCGCGCGAGAAACGTACTGGAGGAGCGCGCAGCCACGCGCGATGCTGAAGCTGTGTATTTATTTTATTTTAATTTTTAAATAAATGAGTTGTAATTCATTTTTAAACGATTTTGACTGGTGTCAGACATGACGATTGATACTTTTAGCATATTTTTCATATCGTAACTAGGGTTTACACTGTGAGGGAGATTCCAACATAGAACGAGGCCAATATGTCCACTTCTGCAATTCTTCTTGGGATTCTCTGTCATTGTGGTTCTTTATTATCGTTTACTGGATTTTTATGAAGATTTGAATGTTATTATTGGTTCCAAATCTACAATTGGGTTTGATCGCTCTATCTTTCATCTTTCAATTATTTGTTTTGTAATCATGTTTAACGTTGATCCCATAATGGCTTTTGGTTCAGTCATGAACTAAACTCCATTATGGGATTCTAACAGATTTTAATATGTAGTTTGGTTGCATGCTTAAATGCTAGGGTTGTTTTACATATCATATGGGAATTCTGTCAAGATTGTTTTAAATGTACGAATGTTTGATCACCATTCGTCTCAGTACTTGTATGGAATTGACAATGAACATGAGAGTATGGATTGTAACCATGATAACATGCGAATATGGGGCTGTTGTATATGGCTTACGTATTTTGTGAACCAGATAGACATATACTGTTTCACCGTATGAGCGAGAGTAAGGGCTTGTGCTTAAAATCAATATACTTGCAATTTCACATAGACATATAGTGATTTTGGTGGTATTGATGATTACATGGAGTTTATCATTTGTGGATGCTATGTAAGTAGGTTATAGTGCATTGAAAAATGGTTATAACTCTATTCATATTCTTGGCTATTTTCCTATGATATGTGAACACTTTTTGCATGATAATGGCGATTAGATGAAATATTAAATGAAGTTAGGGTCCCATTATTTCCAAATTATATTCATTCCATTAGTATACTTATTTTCAGTTGTCAGTTACAATTAGTTTAAGTCAACAATTATATTCATTAGTCTAAGCATATAAATACATTGAGTTAATTGATGCATAGTAATTTAAATTTAACAACTTTCTCTGTGAGATCGATACTCTACTTACTCTGTATTACTTGTTGACACATGTATGCTTGCATGAGTTAGAGCTCTTTTATCAGAACTGTAAAAGAGGCAACAAGTTTTTGGCGTCAATGCCGGGGAAATGCGTTGAATTTAAATAATTATCATTAGTTTAAAGCTATATTGTATGACTTAGATAATTCTGATCGTTTCTCATTTCTATTTTTGTTGCGGTTTTTGTTTCAGGAACTTGTGGATTTTATGCACACGCGATCATCTAACTCAGAACTAACACCAGCGCATGATAACATAAACGGAATAGGTTGGAAAGCGAGTGTACAAAGAAATTTTCAAGCGCAGTAAGATAATACAACATCCAAAATGGCGGAAGAATCGAGACTTGAGCAAAGAGAAGGGCATCAGGCTCTAAGGGAGTATTCCATGCTAAACATAAACTGACTACATTCGAGCATAGTCAGACTGACGATAGCAGCCAATACCTTTGAAATCAAACTAGGCACTATTCAGATGGTGCAAAACTCGATTCAGTTTAGGGGTGCTGCTACGGATGATCCGAATGAACACCTACTGAGCTTCATCGAGATTTGTGATACATTCAGATACAATGGTGTGACGGAGGATGCCATTAGACTACGGCTATTCCCATTTTCATTGAGTGATAAGGCTAGAAGTTGGCTACATTCTTTGCCGTCAGGGTCAATCACTACATGGGAGGACTTAGCACATAAATTCTTAGCCAAGTTCTTTCCAATGGCTAAGACTGCAAAGATGAGGATAGCTATCTCTCAGTTTGAGCAACAACAAGGCGAGTCCTTATATGAGGCATGGGAAAAATATAAAGAGATTCTCAGAAAATGTCCGCATCACGATATGCCAGATTGGATGGTAATCAACTCCTTCTACAGTCGAGGCCGATTGTGGATGCAGCCGAAGGAGGGGCATTATGGGCAAAGAGCTATGACAAAGCCTATACGCTTATTGAGACTATGGCTGCGAATGATTATCAGAATCCTATAGCTCAGATGACACAACCCAAGATTGCAGGTGTGTTGGAGGTATATGAGATTACACAGTTGTCAGCACAGATGACATCTATGGCTAAGAAGATAGATACTTTGGCAGAAAGTAAAGTGAACACAGTTGCCTTCGTTTGTGAGATTTGTGCAGGGTCACACTTCACGGATCAGTGTGCTATCAGCTCGGAGTCAGTGCAGTATGTGAGAAACTACAGGAAAGACCAAGGTTAGTTTTAGAACACATACCACCCCAACAACCGTAATCATCCTAACTTTAGTTGGTCAAATAACCAAGGACAACAGTAGAATCAGTTTCAGCTGAATCAACAGTTTTACCCACAGTCATCTCAGCTACAGTTTACACCAAAACCACCGTTCCCACCGGGATTCTCTCAACAACAACAACATCACACTCCAGCTGCACCACAACCAAAAAAGAAATCAGAAATGGAGGAGATGATGTTGAAACACATGGCAAACACAGAGGTTATGATCAAAAGCGAAGCAGTGGCTATTAAGAATTTGGAGTCTCAAATGGGGCAAATGGCGAGTATGCTTAACAACAGGCCCCAGGGTTCATTGCCAAGTAACACTGAGACAAATCCAAGAAGAGACGGAAAGGAGCAGTGTCAAGCGATCACTTTGAGATTAGGGAAAGATTTGACAGGTTCTGCAAGTCGGACGCCCACGCCTGATAGTATTAAGGAGGCCGCGCGGCCGCGCGAGGTAGGGCAGATGGCTGAAGAGGAGGAAAATCTAGAAAATTCTGAGGTTCAGCAGGAAGAGAAAGATAAAGCAGGTTCAGAAGAGAAGGTCAAGAGTCCAGAGCCACCAATACCCCCTCAAGTACCGTATCCGCAGAGGTTAATTAAGCAGAAAGAAGATAAATAATTCAACAAGTTTCTGGAGGTTTTCAAAAAGCTGCAAATTAATATACCTTTCACCGAAGCATTGGAACAAATGCTAAGCTATACCAAGTTCATGAAGGGTATATTGTCAAGGAAGAGAAAATTAGATGAGTTTAAAATGGTAGCCTTGACGAAAGAATGCAGTGCAGTGCTTCAGCACAAACTACCTCCAAAGATGAAAGATCCAGGCATTTTCATAATTCCGTGCACAATTGGGAAGATGAACTTTAGTAAGTGTTTATGTGATCTGGGAGAAAGTATAAATTTGATGCCGTTGTCATTGTTTAACCATTTGGGATTGTCGGCTCCAAGGCCGACAAACATTTCTCTATAGCTAGCTGACAGATCCATCACGTATCCACGGGGAATTATTGAAGATGTGTTGGTTAAGGTGGACAAGTTTATTTTTTCGGCTGACTTCATCATTCTAGACTACGAAGAGGACAAAAGCATACCAATAATACTGGGAAGAGAATTTTTAGCCACAGGAAGGACTTCATTAGACGTACAAAAAAGGGAACTCACTATACGTGTACATGATCAGGAGGTCACCTTCAATGTCTTTAAGGCAATAAAGTTCCCAACGGATGAAGAAGAATGCTTTTTGGTGGACTTGGTAGATCGGGGCCTAAAGGATGAGGTATAGAAACTGAGGAATTATGAACCGGTGATGTGTGTAACTGGCAAAAGTTCAGAGTTGAAGGTAGAGCCGTTAATGAAAGATGAAGTCATAAAGTTTTGGGGTGCAGTGGACAATAAGGAAGGCACCTCAATTCTTGACGTGACGTGAGATTTAGAGAGAGTCAATCTAATTGACTATAACTTAGAGCTGGATGGGAGGCAACCCATTATTTCTACCCCCATTGACTTTTTAGTTATTCATTTTGAATTATTTTAGTTAGTTATATCTAATTCATTTTTAATAGGATATTAGATTTTCATGCTTAAATGTGTAGCAAGAATTGCTTTACGAATATTTACAAGATGATAGCATTATGAGGCCACTAATTCGTATCTTAACAATGTGCATTAATGTCTATGCAGGAACCATCATTGAAAAACATCAATAATAGGCAGAGTGGAGTTAAACTTGATCATTGCGGATATCATGCTCGCGCGGCCGCGCATCCTATGAAGTACAAACTCGTGCGGCCGTGTGCCAAGTCAATCAAGCCAACAAACATTCTGCAAGTCTCCCGCTCGCGCGCCCAGCCCACTACACAATCGCGCGGCCGCACGCGACACCGAATTAAGATAGATCTGAACATTTTTAAAAAGAGTTGTGGACCATTTGGACTCTCATTTGGGATAATAACAGACGCGAAAATCTCTCCCTCTCCATAACTCACATCTCTATCTCTCTATCAGATACAAATTGAAACCATGCATTTCTCAATCACATCTCCACGATTCTATCCACGTTCAAAGCTTAACCCACGCTCCCATCCACTCGAGCACACACCGTTCCTAGCGATTGACAACTCCGAAGGCTGGAGCGCAAACGGGACTCACCAGGGCCTTGGCCGAAGACTTCGCGCAGCAAGGGACAATGCTAGAGTGGCCTTAGTTTGGGATCGCAGTGCCATATCCACCGCCAGATTCACCACCCGAGGAGTGTGGTCAAGTAGATCATTAGGGGAGTTTTCTGTACCCTTTACCTTCATTCAATGGGGCATTGAATATTATAAGTTTGGGGGTATTGGGGTAGTAGTGTAGTTTCATTTAGTTTTTGCATGTTTAGTGTAATTTTGCATGTTATAAAATTTTGCTAAAATTTTTAATTTTTTGTCATGATTGCTTGTGTTAGTATGTTTTAGTGTGCATGTCTCACAATGTTTAACTTTATGGAAATTCTTTCCTAGCCAATGATGATAGTGAATTGTGAATGATTTTAGAGTATATTGGATAACATGAACATAGTTATAATGTTTCACACGATAAAATTCATGTTGCTGTTTAAATGCTTTCGGTTTGCACAAACGTGTTTACAATCACTTGTAGGTTTAATAAGTATGTGTTGTATTGCTTGATAGAACATGTAGTTTAAAAGAGAGAAATATGATGAAAGTGATCTTAGACTGTATGAAACATGGACATGCAAACTTTGCGAAAACATGGGTATGCTATGTATAAAAAAAAATTCAAATAGCAAAATGTGGCTAGTCTTAATTCGGGGCCCTGGCTACTTGAGTAAGTACGCCCGAGGGGATTGTCTTCTACACCTAGTGCTGTAAGAGCCCAACTTATTATAAATAAAATTAAATTTTCTTTATTTATTATCTTGAAATAATAAGGAGTTAATTTGATATAATGCTTTGGTTATGGGTGAAATGTGCAAATTTTACAAAATAAGCAAGTGGTTATAAAATATTCCTTTTGTCGGGTAATATTCGTTTGGTCGTGGAATATTCTTTTTGTCGGGAATATCCGTACGACGACGCAGTCATTCATGGGCCCCATAACAGGATAATTATCGGATGAAGAAAATGAAAAAGTATGATTTTTTATAATTAACAACGTAATGGTTACCGTTAACACTGTTAGAATACCTGGTGGTTAAAATATAGTAATACGCGTAGTTGCACAGTAGCACACGGTATTGCACAGTATAGTTGAATTATTAATTCTTACGTAAGAAGGCACTACTCAATAATTGTTACAGTAATTACTTTTCAATATTTTATTTTATTGATTCAATAATTATTGCGTTAAAATTTTATATTATTGTTGTTTCAATAATTGTCACTGCACAGTATTTTCCATTATCAGATCAATAATTCATATTATTTGAATAATATTATTAGATAGTATTATTGGCAATGTCTAGAAAGTTCTGTCTAAGGAGAGGTTTGGTAACCTAATTGCGCGCTAGTAAGGAGAAATCCTTATCGGAAAGCCCCCACTTTCCTGGGAACGGTCTGGTAGTCATAATTGTGATTCTGTAATATTATTTGTGAATAATTAATTATTGATTTATATGATAAGGAAATATTTATTTTATAATTGATGGTTATATTTATTTTATGCGGTTATAATTGAAGGAATTAATGTTGATGTGTTTTTGTCGGAATGGAGGTATTAAATATTAAATCACTGTTCTTGAGATATATTGCGTGAGTTATAATTTTTAATCTGACCGTTGGATCATTGTGATTTTTGGATATGTTATACATATGTAAGTTGAGTATATGACCGCAAATTTTGAACCGTTAAAAATGAACGAATGATTTGTTATGAATTTTAAGAGGTGTCTGATTCAGAAATTAGGGTTATAATAAATTTTGGTGTAAAGTTCTGGAATTTAGTGGGCCCCACTTGTGGTTGGTGAAAAAATATGTTGAATTTTATTTCAAATGTGGTGGGTGGCAATAGTAGCAGGTAAAGCCATCAGGTAGCATGTCAAGTCTGCTTCGGCGGACTATCATTTTCCAATAAATAGAGGGCTAAGTTAGAATTGAAAATCACACAAGAAACATAAGCTTTCTCTCTTTCTCTCTCTCTATATTATCGAGCGTATTTTATGAGTATTTAGATACTTTGAGAGTTGTTGTTCACTACAAGTTTCATTCAGCATCACTTCTGACCTTTCCTTCCGAAGTACTAATTCTTTGAGTTAAGAGATGTTATTTTCTTCTTAAATGATATTATTTTCTTCAATATCATTATGCTGAGTTATTGTTATAAATTTTATTGTGGAATTTCTACCTTTTTGTGTCGGGGTTACTATTCATGTATACAACACTATTCACGTATATGGCACTATTCACAAATATATCATTATTCACCGAAAAATGATATTTTCTCTTTTTTCATTCCAAATGTCTTTTATGGTTACTATCTTTGATTGTATCCATGTTTTGATCTTTATTCTACTTCACACTTGGTTATTATGGAGTATTATTGAATTTGGATAAACCGAAATATGAATTCCTAATAATTTCCCTTCTGTTTCACTCGATTCCTTCTCTAAAATGTTTTTCATCATCCTCGGTCCTTAATGGTGATAGTTAATGAATATCTTTGGCCTGTAGTGCAAAGATGTACGATTACCTGATGAATATATTTGGCCCGTAGTGCAAAGATGAAGAGGTGTTGAGATGAACAGGACCAACTGGTGATACAAATGAATATCTTTAGCACGTAGTGCAAAGATGAATATTTGATGCAAGATGTATATTGATTGATGTTACAGGGATAAATTATTGATGATGGACTTTTAAATTCATAGATGACAGTAGATTGTAGTCTCTACTTAACTCTTTTAATGAATTGTTGTTTCCGCTGCAGTTGTTGATCTAAAACTTGTTCTCTATTGTATTCTATTAGATTTTTCCCTGTTGAAGACTAAGGATAATTTGTTGTATATTAGCTTAGTCATAATATTCTTTACTAGGCTAGTTGAGCTCACCTTTTTCCTTTTTGTTCCATTTTCTTCTCAGGAAGCGAGAACATAGCGGGAAGTAGTCGGGGTGTGGAATGATGGTTCTAGACAGTTGTTTAGCAGTCCTCAGTATTTTATAAAATAGTGTGTCAATAATTGTTATAAAGACTTTATTTGGGTGTGGATATTGTCTAGAAGACAATATTTGTATTTCAACTCACATTATGTGTTGTCGTATTTTGCATGACAATTGTAATATTAAAGTTGTAGTTATTTTTCTGTACCATGTATTTGGTGACTCAGAATGGGTGTTGTATACCTATTTTGGGGGCGTCACAGTTGGTATCAGAGCTTAGGGATATGGTCTCTGGCGGAGATCAAGGAATAGAACTAGGAGGGGAGAGATGAGTAAATCCTTCGCTAGTGTGTCGTACCTAAGCTTATTTGTTGGTCAGTCATAATATAGGGATATTATGTGATATATTAATTTGTTTAATTAACACCTGTTTTATGGCAGTTTTTAAGAATGGTAGCTGAGAACGTTAACAATAGAGTCTATGAGGCTGTGGAACAACCTTTGATTACCAACCAAGAGAACGTGCACCAGGAAGGGAATATTCCTCCTGTAAACAACACTACCGATCAAACAATGAATGATGCGATGCTTAGAAGATTTTTGCAGTTCATGCAAAATCAGACGAGGGAGACTCGTATACAAAATACGGGGGAAATGATAGCAACACCCGGTCTGTCACAGCCAAGTAGTTCAAGGAGTTGGGACCACCAGATTTCTGGGGAAAGCCCGATCCGATTAAGGCGAAAACGTGGGTTAATCAAATGACCACGATATTCGATGTCTTGGGCTGCACGGAGGAACAGAAGGTTCCATTTGCCACCTTTATGTTCCGTGGTGAGGCAGATTATTGGTGGAAATCTGTGAACCGTACCCAGCGAGCCGCACTTAACATGTCTTGGGAAAAATTTCAACAACTGTTCAATGAAAAGTACTTTTCTAAAAGTATTCGTCATATGAAGGAGGTAGAGTTTATTATACTGGAACAGAACAACATGACGGTGTCCCAATACGAGGCAAAGTTCATGGAGTTATCCAGGTTTGCACCTCATTTGGTAGAAAATGAGGAACGTATGACGCGGATGTTTCTGAGAGGTCTAAAACCCGAGATTCGGCAATATCTTATCTCTCATAAATTTTCTTTATATTAAGATGTTATAAATAGGGCTCTATTATTAGAGCGTGCTAACGAGTATGTTCAACCGAAGGACCACAACCAGGGTCATACCGGTGACAGCAGTCATCGGAGCGATGATAACCAGCGAGGAGGAAAAAATACGGACAAAAGCGGTAACCACTAGGGTGGTCATCGTGGCAATAAAAATAGGAGAGGTGAGTCTAGTGGTAATTTTAAAAAGAGGAGATTCAACAATGACGGGAAGACATCAACAGCAGTACCATCACCAACAACAAATTCTAGGGGAGGAGAACGACCACTAGTTAGATGTTATAGATGCGGTGATGAGGGACACATAAGTCCAAATTATTCACAGTCTTCCAAGGTGTGTTTCAATTATGGAAAAGACGGTCACATAGCCCGATTTTGTCCGGTAGTGAAGTCAAGTCCAACTGGGATGGTGGCACCAAAGGAGACTACGGACAAAACCAAGTTGGTGGTTCAAGGAAGGGCGTTTTTCGCGACTGGCCAAAATGCGAGAAACCCAAACAAGGTTATCACGGGTAAGCTAATCTTGAACTCTTGCGAAGTTTATACCTTACTAGATACCGGTTCTACCCATTCTTTTATCTCTCCTGCTTGTGCTCAATGTTAAACTTGACTCTGGAAAAATTGGACTTTAACTTATATGTTGAAACTCCATTGGGTTAAACCTTTGTTACATCTACAGTTTACAAATCTTGCTTGATCCAAGTTGGCACAATCACATTACCTATTGATCTTATCTATTTAAAGATACTTGCATTTGATGTGATTTTAGGGATTGATTGGTTAACCACTCATCATGCCAAAATTGATTGTTTTCGTAAGGTTTTTAGTTTTCATATTCCTAACCAACCTGTTATGCAAATTCAAACAACTAAACCACTAAAATCAGTCACTATCATATCAAGCCATAAAGCTATTCATTTATTAAAAAATGGATGTCAAGCTTTCTTAACCCATATTATGGACTTGAACAAAAACACGTCAAATTTGAATAATATTCCTGTTGTTAATGAATTTCCTGACGTATTTTCGGAAGAACTTCCTAGTCTACCCCCAGAACGAGAAGTTGAATTCTTTATTGATCTTGAACTGGGTACAAAGCCCATTTCTAAAACTCCATATCGAATGGCTCCTATTGAACTTCAGGAGCTAAAAGTCCAACTACAGGAATTATTAGATATCGGTTTCATTCATCCTAGTACATCTCCTTGGGGTGCTCCTATTTTATTTGTAAAGAAGAAAGACGGGAGTATGCGACTTTGTATTGACTACTGAGAATTAAACCATGTCACCATCAAGAATAGGTATCCACTACCTCCCATTGATGACCCGTTTGACCAGTTGTAAGGAGCACAATTCTTTTTAAAGATCGATCTTCGTTCATGATATCATCAGCTGAAGATTAAAATTGAGGATATTCCAAAGACTGCCTTCAGAACTCGGTACGGGCATTATGAATTCTTAGTCATATCTTTTGGATTGACTAATGCTCCTGCTGCTTTCATGGATATGATGAACCGTGTATTCAAGGAATATTTGAATCAGTTTGTTGTTGTCTTTATTGATGACATCCTCATCTATTCCAAAAGCCGTGAAGATCATGAGCACCATTTGAAGCTGGTACTTCAAAGACTTCGTGACAACAAGCTATATGCCAAGCAGAAGAAATGAAAGTTCTGGCTTAAGGAAGTAGCATTCCTTGGGCACGTGGTGTCAAAACATAGAGTATCTGTTGACCCGGCAAAGATTGAAGCAATCCAAAGTTGGGAGCAGCCGAAGTTGGTAATCAAAGTGCGTAGTTTTCTGGGCTTAGCTGGTTATTATCGGAGATTCGTGGAAGGATTTTCTTGAATCGCTACTCCGTTAACTCAGCTAACTCGAAAAGATGCAAAATTCATATGGAGCGAGGAATGCGAGAAGAGTTTCCAAGAACTCAAGAAGAGACTCATTTCGGCACCTGTTCTAATAATACCATCTGGTTTGGATGGATTTGTTATCTACAGTGATGCTTCTGGCAAAGGGTTAGGATGTGTTCTCATGCAACATGGGAAAGTCATAGCCTATGCCTCGCGACAACTCAAAGAATATGAGAGGAATTATCCTACTCAGGATCTGGAGTTGGTAGCACTTATTTTTGCGTTGAAAATCTTGAGACACTACCTGTATGGGGAGAAAGTTGAGATTTATACGGATCATAAAAGCCTCAAATATTTCTTCACCCAAAAGGAACTCAATATGCGGCAACGACGTTGGCTCGAGCTATTGAAGGATTACAACCATAACAGTCAATATCATCCTGGAAAAGCAAATGTTGTAGCTGACGCATTGAGTAGAAGATCATATGCGGGTACGAGTGCAATGTTGTTAACACAAAGGCCCATTTTGTATGACTTACAAAGGATGGAGATAGAGTTAAAGGCTCCAAGTACCCAAGTGATGATATTAAAAATATGAGTAGAACCGACTTTAATCGATAAAGTTAAAGCTGTTCAAGCTACGGACCTGGGGCTGATGCGTATGAAAAAGAAAGTGCAAGAAGGTGTTATTCCAGAAGCAGGAATCGACGAAGAAGGAATAATTTGAGTCAACTCCAGACTTTACGTTCCTAATGATCCTGACTTGAAGCATAGAATCATGATGGAGGCACATAACACACCATTTTCAATCCATTTTTGGAGTACCAAAATGTATCATGATCTTCAACATACATTTTGGTGGAACAATATGAAGAGAGAAATCGCGGAGTTTATCTCGAGGTGTTTAACCTGTCAACTTGTAAAGGCGGAGCATCAAGTGCCAAAAGGTCCATTGCAACCACTTGATATTCTGGAATGGAAGTGAGAACACATTACCATGGATTTCGTTACGGGTCTTCCCAAAGTTTCTCAAGGCATGGATGCGATTTGGGTTATTGTTGATAGATTAACTAAGTCGGCTCATTTTTTGCCTGTATGTGAGACTTATTCCCTTGAACATCTTGCTAGTATGTATGTAAATGAGATTGTGAGATTGCATGGTATGCCAGTATCCATAGTTTTGGATTGTGACCCAAGATTCACTTCACGATTTTGGGTTAGCTTGCAGAAAGCTATGGGCATGAATTTACGATTCAGTTCAGCATACCATCCTCAAACGGATGGACAATCAGAGTGGACTATTTAAACCCTTGAAGATCTATTAAGACTATGTGTTCTAGATTTCAAAGGAAGTTGGGATAAGTACTTGCCACTGGTGGAATTCTCCTACAACAATTCTTATCAAGCAAGTATAGGCATGGCTCCATTTGAGGCGTTGTATGGAAGAAAGTGTCATTCTCCAGTATGCTGGGATGAGATGGGAGAAGCAACGTTGTTGGGACCAGAATTAGTACGCATGACTACAGAAAAGATCCAAATGATTCAACAACGTATTCAAACCTCACAATATCGACAAAAGAGTTATGATGATCTTCATTGAAAGGACGTGGAATTTAATATTGGGGATCATGTATTGTTACATGTTGCTCCATGGAAGGGAGTTACAAGATTTGGAAAGAGAGGAAAGCTCAATCCAAGATTTGTTGGTCCATTTGAGATTCTTGACCGAATAAGAAATGTAGCCTATAGACTCGCGTTACCTCCAATCATGTCTCGTGTTCATAATATTTTCCATATATCTATGCTCCGTAAATATGTGAAAGACCCAAACCACATTATTGAGTTAGAACCAGATGAGATAGCCGATGATTTGACATACGAGGATGTACCTGTTAAGATCTTGGATAGAAAAAAGCATGTCCTACGCACCAAGGTTATACCACAAGTTAAGGTTTTGTGGAGAAACCATGCTATTGAAGAAATGACCTGGGAGTTGGAATCAGAAATGAAAGTGAGGTACCCTCATCTGTTCGAAACACCAGGTACGTATGTCAATTTCGATGATGAAATTTTATAAGGAGTGGAGGTTGTAAGACCCCAACTTATTACAAATAAAATTAAATTTTCTCTATTTATTATCTTGAAATAGTAAGGAGTTAATTTAATATAATGCTTTGGTTATGGGTGAAATGTGCAAATTTTACAAAATAAGCAAGTGGTTATAAAATATTCCTTATGTCGGGGAATATTCGTTTGGTCGTGGAATATTCTTCTTGTTAAGAATATCTGTACAACGGCGCAGTCATTCGTGGGCCCCATAACAGGATAATTATTGGATTAAGAAAATGACAAAGTATGAGTTTTTATAATTAACGAGGTAATGGTTACCGTTAACACTGTTAGAATACCTGGTCGTTAAAATATAGTAATACGCGTAGTTGCACAGTAGCACACGGTATTGCACAGTATAGTTGAATTATTGATTCTTACGTAAGAAGGCATTACTCAATAATTGTTACAGTAACTACTTTTCAATATTTTATTTTATTGATTCAATAATTGCTGTGTTGATATTTTATATTATTGTTGTTTCAATAATTGTCACTGCACAGTATTTCCCATTATCAGATCAATAATTAATATTATTTGAATAATATTATTAAATAGCGTTATTGGCAATGTTTAGAAAGTTCTGTCTTATGAGAGGTTTGGTCATCTAATTGCGCGCCGGTAAGGAGAAATCCTTATCAGAAAGCCCCCTCTTTCCTGGGAACGTCCTGGTTGTCATAATTGTGATTCTGTAATATTATTTGTGAATACTTAATTATTGAATTATATGATAAGGAAATATTTATTTTATAATTGATGGTTATATATATTTTATACGATTATAATTGAAGGAATTAATGTTGATGTGTTTTTGTCGGAATAGAGGTATTAAAAATTAAATCACTGTTCTTGAGATATATTACGTGAGTTATAATTTTTAATCTGGTCGTTGGATCGTTGAGTATATGTCCACAAATTTTGAACTGTTAAAAATGAACGAATGATTTGTTATGAATTTTAAGAGGTGTTTGATTCGGAAATTAGGGTTATAATTGATTTTGATGGAAAACTCAAGAATTGAGTTGGCCCCACTTATGGTTGGTGAAAAAATGTGCTAAATTTTATTTCAAATGTGGCGGGTGGCAATATTAGCAGGTAAAGTCATCAGGTAGCAGGTCAAGTCTGCTTCGGCGGGATAACATTTTCCTATAAATAGAGGGCTAAGTTAGAATTGAAAATCACACTAAAAACATAAGCTTGCTCTCTTTCTCTCTCTATATTATCGAGCGTATTTTATGAGTATTTAGATACTTTGAGAGTTGCTGTTAGTACAAGTTTCATTCAGCATCACTTCCGACCTTTCCTTCTGAAGTACTGATTCTTTGAGGTAAGGGATGTTATTTTCTTTTTAAATGATATTATTTTATTCAATATCATTATGCTGAGATATTGTTATGAATTTTATTGTGGAATTTCTACCTTTTTGTGTCGTGGTTACTATTCACGTATACGACACTATTCACGTATACGACACTATTCACAAATACGACACTATTCACCAAAAATGATATTTTCTCTTTTTCGTTCCAGATGTCTTTTATAGTTACTATCTTTGATTGTATCCATGTTTTGATCTTTATTCTACTTCACACTTGGTTATTATGGAGTATTATTGAATTTGGATAAACCGAAATACGAATTCCTAATAATTGCCATTCTGTTTCACTGGATTCGTTCTCTAAAATGTTTTTCATCATCCTCAGTCCTTAATGGTTATATTTAATGAATATCTTTGGCCTGTAGTGCAAAGATGTATGATTACCTGATGAATATCTTTGGCCAGTAGTGCAAAGATGAACAGGTGTTGAGATGAACATGACCAACTGGTGATACAAATGAATATATTTGGCCCATAGTGCAAAAATGAATATTTGATGCAAGATATATATTGATTGATGTTACATGGATAAAATATTGATGATGAACTTTTAAATTCATAGATGACAGTAGATTTCATTCTCTACTTTACTCTTCTAATGAATTGTTGTTTCCGCTGCAGTTGTTGATCTAAAACTTGTTGTTTATTGTATCCTATCAGATTTTTCCCTGTTGAAGACTAAGGATAATTTTTTGTATATTATCTTAGTCATAATAGTCTTTACTGGGCTAGTTGAGCTCACCCTTTTCTTTTTTGATCCATTTTTCTTCTCAGGAAGCGAGAACATAGCGGGAAGTAGTCGGGGTGTGGAATGATGGTTCTAGACAGTTGTTTAGTAGTCCTCACTATTTTGTAAAATAGCGTGTCAATAATTATAATGAGGACTTTATTTGGGTGTGGATATTGTCTAGAAGACAATATCTGTATTTAAACTCACAGTATGTGTTGTCGTATTTTGCACGACAATTGTAATAATAATGTTGTAGTTATTTTTTCTGTACCATGTATTTGGCGACTCAGAATGGGTTTTGTATACCTATTTTGGGGGCGTCACAAGTGCCCTAAGGTCTTTTATGGTCTGGAAGTCGTTGGTTGAAAGCACGCTAAGGGGTAGCAGTGTGCCTAATGGATTGAGACATTGCACAATCATGTGAAAAAAAAGAGAAAAAGAAAAGAAAAATAGTAATAAACACCGCGGGAAAGTGCGTAAAATGTCCTAATGAGTAGCAATAATGTAATACGCTCATTGTTGAACTTTAATTTGTATTGATATTTTAAAATAGTCTGTGTAGCATGAGTATATATGAGTCTTGATTTAGACTATAATTTTTTGTTTGGAGCAATGTGCATATGTATTCTTTGCTTAAATCAAGTTTTGGTGAACACTGCACACACACACAACATCTCTATAGCAGATATGAATTATTTGAGTGTATGATATTATGGCTATAGTATGGTGTGAAATTGTATTCTTGGATCTGGAGAATTCACTGAGGTGATTTGGGCTGGAATTCTGTTATGGCTGGGACTATGTGAGACTAGGTTGCATCATAGATTAGTTGCGTAGTATTGTAGTTGTATTTTCATTGTTCATTAGTGTGCATTGCTTGGGGGAAAACAACAGTTCAAGTTTGGGGGTATTTGATAAGTGGTATTTTTACTTACTTATTGAATACCAATTCACGGGAACTATGCCCATCTCAAGTACATTTTATTGTGTTTTAGTTGCATTTCATGATATTTTGCATTGCATTTACTTAAAACTCCTTTTGGTGAACAAGTGCAGGAATCAACTTAATTTTGATGGTATTAGAGGGCACGAGGCTAATGGATGCATGAAGGCGAGGCACAAGTGGGGATTTGCATGACATGAATGTACTATGAAGCAAGGAGACCAAGTATGGAAGAGAACTAAGCATGAATAAATAAGTCGCAGCAGTTGTAGTATGACAGGACCAGAACTATAACTTGCGGACTGCAGGTCGCGCGGCATAAGAGCTTTGAGAGCGCACGCCCGCGTGAGGACTCGGTTGGACAGGGCATATTTTCTGCAAGTCTCGTGCCCTCACGAGAGACGTACTGGAGGAGCGCGCGGCCGCGCTTGATGCTGAAGCTGTGTATTTGTTTTATTTTAATTTTTAATTAAATGAGTTGTAATTGGTTTTTAAACGATTCTGACTGGTGTTAGACATGAGGATTGATACTTTTAGTACATTTTTCATATCATAACTAGGGTTTACATTATGAGGGAGATTCCAACGTAGAACGAGGCCAAAACGTCTACTTTTCTGATTCTTCTTGGGATTCTCTATCATTGTGGTTCTTTATTATTGTTTACAGGATTTTTATGAGGATTTGAATGTTATTATTGGTTCCAAATCTGCAATTGGGTTTGATCGCTCTATCTTTCATCTTTCAATTGTTTGTTTTGGAACCAAACTCCATTATGGGATTCTAACGGATTTTAATATGTAGTTTGGTTGCATGCTTAAATTCTAGGGTTGTTTTGCATATCATATGTGAATTCTGTCATGATTGTTTTACATATATGAATGCCTGATCACTATTCGTCTCAGTACTTGTATGAAATTGACAATGAACATGCGAGTATGGATTGTAATCATAATAACATGCGAATATGGGATTGTTGTATATGGCTTGCGTATTTTCTGAACCAGATAGACATATACTGTTTTACCTTATAAGCTAGAGTAAGGGCTTGTGTGCTTAAAATTAATATAATTGCAATTTCACATAGACATAAAGTGATTTTAATGGTATTGATGATTACATGGAGTCTATCAACTGTGGATGTTATGTAAGTAGGTTATAGTGCATTGAAAAATGGTTATAACTCTATTCATGCTCTTCGCTATTTTCCTATGATATATGAACACTTTTTGCATGATAATGGCGATTAGATGAAATATTAAATGAAGTTAGTGTCCCATTATTTCCAAATTATATTCATTCCATTAGTATACTTATTTTTAGTTGTTAGTTACGATTAGTTTAAGTCAACAATTATATTCATTAGTCTAAGCATATAAATACAGTGAGTTAATTGATGCATAGTAGTTTAAATTTAACAATTTTCTCTATGGGATCGATGTTCTACTTACTCTGTATTACTTGTTGACACATGTATGCTTGCATGAGTAAGAGCTCTTTTATTAGAACTGTAAAAGAGGCAATAATGACTTCCTTGCGTGTTGAAGGCACCGAAGCCAGAATATATGTAGGGGACGTCGTGAATGACGATGGCAAGTTGATAGGTATCAATGTGACGTGTTATCCAAGTCTTGGATGAGGATCACAGTTTTGAATGAAATTTCTATTATTAATAAATTTCCTGACGTATTCTTGAAGACTTCTTAGCCTATCCTAGAGCGTGAAATCGAATTTTGTACTTACCCCAGTACAAAATCCCATTTCTAAAACCCTTAAATATTTTTTCAACTAAAACGAACGTAACATGCGCTAAAGACGTTGGCTCGAGCTGTTGAAGATTACGATCGTACCATTCAATACCATCGTGGAAAAGCGAACGTGGTAGCTGGCGCGTTGAGTAGAAGATCGTATGCGGTTACAAGTGTGACGTTGTTAACACAAAAACCCATTTTGTATAACTTACAAATGATGAAGATAGAGTTAAATACTCTAAAGACCCACGTGAAGATAGCGAATATACGAATAGAATTAACTTTAATCGATAAAGTTAAAGCCGCTCAAACTACACACCTGGAGCTGATGAATGTGAAGAAGAAGGTTCAAGAGGGCGTTATTCTAGAAGCAAGAATCGATGAAGAGATGAAATCTCAACCCTCAATTTTAATTGGCCCATTTGAAATCCTTGATCGAGTAGGAACTATGGCCTATAGACTAGTTTTACAGCTAAGTATGTCGCGTGTTCATAACATTTTTCATGTATCGATGTTACATAAATATATGTACGACCCAAACCACATTATTGAATTAGAACTAGATGAGAAAACAAAAGATTTAACGTATGAGGAGATACGTGTTACAATCTTGGATAAGAAGGATCATATTCAACACTCAAAGGTTATACCTCAAGAGTTAGAATCTGAAATGAAGTTAAGGTACCCTCACCTCTTTGGCATACCAGGTACGTACGTAAATTTCGGGGGCAAAATTTTATAAGAAGGGGAGATTATGAGACCCCAAATTTTATGAATAAAGATTTAAATTTTCTCAAAATAATTTTTTTTAATATTTTGGAGTAAATTTGATATAATGTTATAGTTGTGGGTGATATTTATAAATTTTGAAAAGTATGCAATTTGTTGTATAATATTCGATTGGTCAGGGAATATTCTTTTTGTCGGGGAATATCTGTACTACGATACAATCATTGGTGGACCCCACAACAAAATTATTGTCGGATTGCAAAAATGATAAAAATATTTTTATAAAAATAACGGCGGAAGTTTTACCATTAAAACTGTTGAACTACTCGGTAGTAAAAGTACAGTAATACGCGTGGTTGCATAGTAACACACTGTTTTGATTATTGATGCTTACGTGAGAAGTCACTCAGTTTTGTTCAATTATTGCTATAGTAATTGTTGCATAATATCTCACGTTATTTGATTTAATTATTGTCAATATTTTATATATTATGAAATCAATAATTGAGATGACGAAGTTATTAATATTATTATTTATAATATTAACGATGTCTAGAAGTTCTGCCAAAGAGAGGTTTGGTCACCTAATTGCGCGCCAATAGGGAGAAATCCTTATTGGAAAGCCCCCTCTTTCCTGGGAACGACCTGGTCAATTAATATTGTGAATTATAATAATGATGATAAATATTATTAAAAATATTGAGGTGTATTTTTATGAAGTCACGGAAGTTTATATATATATATATATATATATATATATATATATATATAAATTTTGTTTTATTAGTATTATTAATGTAATAAAACAGAAAAACTTTTTATATAAAATAGAATACTTTATAAAGTTATTTGTTTTATTAGACAATAATTAGAATATAATATATTTTATTATTCATAGTATTTTGTATAGTAAAATCTTTTTATATAAAACAGAATACTTTTATAAAGTTATTTATTTTATTAGACAATAATTAGAATATATTATATTTTATTATGCATAGTGTTTGCATAGTGCCTGTATAGTGTTTTGCATAGTAAAATCTTTTTATATAAAACAGAATAATTTTATAAAGTTATTTATTTTATTAGACAATAATTAGAATATATTATATTTTATTGTGTATAGTGTTTGCATAGTGCCTGCATAGTGTTTGTATAGTAAAATCTTTTTATATAAAACAGAATACTTTTATAAAGTTATTTGTTTTATTAGACTATAAATAAAATATATTATATTTTATTTAAAAGATTTTGTTTTATTATAATAATTTATTTATACTGCATAGTAAATCAATATGGACCGTCCATTTAAAAGTAAATTAATCTGGACCGTTCTTGAATTTGTTACTATTCAGTCCTTTCTCCTATAAATAGAAGCTCATTCCTTCATTGTTTCTTACGAATTCATTGAAACTCCAGATAGAGAAACTATAGAGAGAAAGAAGAAAAGTATTCTGCTACCTCACTTTTCCAATATCCAATTATTCTATGGTAAGGGGTATTATTTCTTTCGTATTCATGAAGAGAACTTCTGTTATTCCATTCTTTATTATTCTGTTGGAATAACCTGTATACGCGGACTACCCTATACTTGGTGAAATTCTTCTGTTATTCCATTCTTTATCATTATGTTGGAAAAACCTGTCTATACGAAGTACCGCATACATGGTGAAATTCTTTTGTTATTCCATTCTTTATTATTCTGTTGGAACATCATGTCTGTGCGTTTACGCATGACCTGGTTCCATTATTTATTATTATGTTGGAATATCATGTCGGTGCGTGTTACGCCCGACCTGGTTCCATTAATTATTATTCTGTTGGAATAACCTATCTGTGCGGTCTATCACATGCATGGTGATTTCTGTTGTTATTCCATTCTTTATTATTTTGTTGGAATAACCCGTCTGTGCGGTCTATCGCATGCATAGTGATTTCTATTGTTATTCCATTCTTTATTATTCTGTTGGAATATCCTGTCGGTACGAATTTTGCCTGACCTAGTTCCGTTATTTATTATTCGGTTGGAATAACATTTTTGTGCGGTCTATCGTATGCCTGATGGTTTCTTTTGTTATTCCATTCTTTATTATACTCAGGTAGTTAAAGTTTTGACTTCTATATTCTATGAAATTAGTGGAATATCCTTGATATTTGCGCTTCATCTAGTATCTTTTCATGGAAATATTCTTCTGAGCATTCTTAAATTTTAGTCTACAAAGAAGTATCACGTTAACAATTTGGACGTTATTAGTTCCTGGATAAATTAATTCTTGAACTTGTTTTATCGAATTCTTATATATATCATTATCATCATCCTCATGTTTATATTATGTTGAAAGTCATATGTGGCCTGTAGTGCATAGATGGACTTGGTATGATTATGAACAGGGATTAATCAGTATAATCATGACCGTAATGTTATAAATGATGTGGTAAAATTCCTCATTGGCCTGTAGTGCATTGATGGACAGTTGTTGGCATGATTATGACTATTGATGAATACACGAATATCCTTGGCCCGTTGTGTATGGATAATTTGTGGTTGTGATACTAATGAATATCTTTGGCCGTAGTGTAGGGATGATTTGAATTACTTATTAAGCTGAGTCTCAGCGATAAAAGTGATGAAAAACCTTTTAAATCATAAAAGATAGTAGATTTTATTCTCTACTTGACTCTTTAAATGGATTGCTTGTTCCGCTGCAGTTAAACTTGATGTTTGTTATATTTTATCAGTTTAACATTGTTGAAGACTAATGATAATTTATTCTACGTTATCTTAGTCATAATATTTCTTACTGGGTTAGTTGATCTCACCCTTTCTTTCACTGTTCTCTTCAGGAAATGACAATATAGCTGGGACGAGTCAGGTAACGGAGTGACGGTCCAGATGATAGCATTAGTAGTCCTCACTATTCTGTTAAATAGTGTGACAATAAATGTAATGAGGACTCCTTTGAGTGTGGATATTGTCTAGTTGACAATATTCTTATTAAAACTCTCAGTTTATGTTTTGTCGTATTTTACACGATCGTTGTAAAATTAAGTTGTATTTGAATTTTGTACCACGTATCTGACGACCCAAGATGGGTGATGCGTACCTATTTTGGGGGCGTCACAGTCTTCAAATAAAATTCAACAGTTCTTTGTCTTTACTATTTCTACATGATATATTCATATAGCACACTGTAATTAGCTACCAACCAATCTAATCACATTGTTTTACCAACTTCTTTCTCTTTTATAACTTAATCGAATTTATTTCATTAATAAAACTTGATTCACATTACTATTCTTCCTTACGACTTATTAACGTTCTAATGTCCCTAAATCAATACTCAAAGATCCTTGGTTAAATACCATAGTAATTGAATACGATTTACTTTTTCATACTTTACATTCTTCGTTTACTTACTATTAAACAACGTTTATTTCCTACCACCATCACTATATAAGTGATTTATGAATGGTCATATAATGTATACTAGGTATATACATGCCCCATCATTGTCGAGTAAAAAATTGGGTTCAAAAGTAACTTGGTCAACATTTCTCCTCTCTCGGCGCTGCGGCTCCATCCTTATGCACAACATTGGCGCTGCGGCGCCAACTAATAGTAGGCAAGCCCTCATCTCGGCGCTGTAGCGTGAGACTTACTATACATAAGTGGTGTTGCGGCGCCATTGAGCAGTAGCTAATCTTCCTTACCTGGTGCTGCAGCGCAGAATTTTAAGCTTGGGGTGGCGCTGCGGCGCCTACCCTAAGCCTTTGATTTTTTTTATTTTTCCAATTCAATTCTTCCCGGACTCATAACTTGGTTTTTATAAGTTAGACTTGGCTCGTTCAAAAGCTATTTTCTTACACATTTTATATACTTCATTTCATAAGGATAAAAGTAGTTTTTAAATTTGTTAACAATGAATTCACTATTAAACGTTCTATTACGCGTTCGTTTAACGTTCGGGAGCGTTTATAACTCATTTTCTTTGTTCTAAGTCAGAATTTGACCATTCTTGAGTCCACAACTTTAAAATACATTGGTCTACGTTATGCCATCGAAAACTAGGGTTTCCAGGTTAGGCGACAACTTTAGACTACTAATTCGGAAATTCTACGATTTCAACGTTTAACGCCTAATCTCGTAAATTTTGCCATAACTTCTTTACTCGAGTTTTATAATCCAAATCAAATGGAACCAATCCATTGATTAATTATCTATCACCTAACCAAGCAATATGCACATACCCTATACATGATGGTTTTCAATCTATCCATCAACAACCAAATTAACGCTTAATGATTTTCTTTGATTAAACTCACCAAAACACTTATGATTCTTACTTCTACATGGCTTATCAATGTTTTAATTCACTAATAGCCATTCTTATTACTCAGGAAGAGGCATGCTCCACCAATTCATACTTCTCTATGAAAAATAAATAGAAAAGGATCGAAGACAAAGGTTTGAGTATTATTACCTTAACGTTCTTCGCATTTTTGAATAAAACTTGGATGTTTTACTTTGAACTCTCTTGATTACTTGTTACTACTCTTTTCTCTCTCTCAATATATGTTGGTCAAAGTTTGTAAATCAACTAATGAATCAATCTTAGCTTTCTTATATAGAAAAACCAAATGGAGGGTAAAATTATCTTTCGGTTCCACCTCCTTACTATTCATTGCTTAGCCACCAAGTAAAACTACTTTACTTGGCCACCAAGTGGCTGGCCCACATGGCCTTTTGGGTCCCACATGGGTTGCCCCATAGGTTTTACCAATGTGGTGATCTATCTGGTCGATCCGCGGTTCGGTTTCTTGGATTGGGTTTAGGGTTAAATCGTATTGGGCCTGTCTTGGGCTTGATTTAACCTAACATTGGGCTTTGATATAACTCATTCTTGGGCTTTATTCATTTACTAACTGGGCTTGACAAAGTCTAGGTTCAATAGCTAAAGTCCATTAAGACTTCATCATATACTATTCACGTATTCTCTTCATATACTATTTATACGATATTCGTATTATACGTTGTAATAACCTTCTTACTATACTCGTATAATAACTAGTATCATACTCGTATTTCTTACGTATAATAAACCTAATCATTATATAAAGTTATTTCATTCTCAAAATTCACTTTCTATAACCCTTAGTTCTTAAGTCCGAAGGTGAAAACTTCGTTTGCCATAATTGAAATATCATTGGATATTCTATCTCGTCTTAGACTTCTATCATTACGCGTTTCTCAGAAATTCATTATTAATTCCCGAGCAGAAACAGATGAATAGTGTTTTTACAAAAATTTCTCAGAAAACTTTTATTTTCGTTTTGGAAATTTAAACCAATTAATTCTAGCACATAGCCAGAATCCTAACCACATCCTCACATTCTAGGTCATAGAACGGCTTCAAACAGCTCACTCACATAAATAATCAATTAAATTCATTTAATTTAAATAATCAAATAAAATTTTATTCACATAAAATTCGATTTTTCTCGGGCGTTACAATAAATTGATTAACAATTAAATCAATCCTTTTAATAATAAATATTAAAAGACTCAGCCAAGATTTTATGATCAATGATAAATTATCTTATGAAAAATCTTATAGATTTTTTAACAATAATAATATTTCTAATATTAATTATATACATTAATCAACATTTCGAGGTATTAATTAATATAATGTAATCTCACTCATTTGAATATCAAATTAATATATATAACATTATTAAGTACACTGTTATTTCAAATTTAGAAATTTTACAAACTAGTATTTTTATGAAAATATTTTATAAATAAAATAGTATCACATGATCCGTTTAATTCACATCGTTACTAAACTAGTACTTTAATTAGAAGTCTAACTTCCATGATAAAGATAAATCATCTTTTTTAAAGTACTATAACCTACAAGATAGTATCTCCAAATCATCCTATAGTATAAACCATTATTCCTTTATTTATATATTGCATATGATTTATATATTCTGTGTATAACTTTTATTTATACGCTATCAAACATAACATGTATAATATGGAGATATATATATAAATAAACTAAACGATTATATAATGAATGGTGTAATTTTATTAATAAATTAATATCTAATATAAATAAATTTGTTTAATTATTTACTTTTTCATGTAGATGGTAATCCGAAAATAACAAGGTTTTTTTGGCAATTAGGGTAGTCATTCTTATAATCTATTATTTTCTCATAGTTTGATATTTATTTATTTTTGCTAAATCATAGTTCGATATTTTAGTTCTAGTATATTGGCTATTTTATCTTTTATCCGTAAGAACATAACTATTTTCATTTACTTTGCCAACAAAAATTTGATTCGGTTAGAGTGAAGTTGGTGTGTTGACACCAACTTCACTTGAGTAAGGTCTATAACTAATTATTATATTGGGTATAGAAAAAATTACATTAATAAGTTTTATAACTTTTTATTACAATAGTTAATGCAACATTTTCTATACCTAATGCAATAAAAATGTATATAAACTTACTACGGTGAAATTGGTGTCAACTTCACACTAATTACATGATATTAGGGTTTTCTCATAATTTGAGTAATTGTAGCCGGTGGAGCATGGCTTTTATCAAAGTTATTCAATAAAAATTCAAAATTTTGTATTTTTGTTGATTCAAGATATATATTTAGCCGGTGGAGCATCACGTGTGTTAGAAATTATATCTTATTCTACATTTTGGAAACTTAACTATTATCAAGTTTAGGCTTTAAAAAAAACTATTAGTGGACATAATTTAATTAAATATAGAGGTGTAATTCGTTTTCCTAATTGTGAAGAATAAGAGAGTGTAAGACCATGTTGCCTCCGTTACGGTTTAACAAAACAAACTCTAACTCATGCAAGTATACACGGGTCAACAAGTAGTACATGGTAATAAAGTGTCGATCCCACGGAGAAAGGTGAATAAATCTATGCTATCGTGCAACAACCTAATCAGTATTTCTGTATGCTCAAACGATCAATTAACAAGTAAATTTATATCTAAATTAATGATCAACACAAAAATAATAATTACTAAAAATAAGATAATCAAATTGGAGAGAAATGAGATCCTAATGTCATTTAATGTTTTATCCAAAATGCATGCCTCTTGTTATACCTAATTATTTAATATAGAAATCTAGTCGGGAGCACAAAAGTGGAACATAACCATCTTTCAATGAACTATGTCCAATTTACACAAAATCCACAATTGATATAATTCATGTAAGCATGACAATTACCAAACCCACTATATGTTTATGTGATTTTACAACAATAATGATTTAAACACAAGCTCTCTTAATGACTACACATGGTGAACCGGTGTATGCCTATCCGGGTCGTCACGAATAACAAAACCTAATAAAAATAAGTTTCATGAACATATGCCAACATGGTCTAAGCTATACTTATATTTCATTTTCCAATTCCATACAAGCAATTAGTGTGAATGGTGATCAAGCATTCAATAATTTAGCACAACCATGATGGGCAATCCAATATTAAATATGCAGACATCACATACGGGCATTCAAATATGGACTACAAAATAAACTCCATTAGACTCCCATAATGGAAGTTAGTTTATTTTTGAATCAACAACCATTATGGGATCGAAGAAAAACATTGAAACAAGAAATACAATCAAGAGATATAAGGGAAATGAGAAATCAAATCTGATATTCATTGCAGCAAAGTCTGATTCCAAGCTTGTTCAAGTCCACAATCATCACCAGAATGAAAACCAATATTTACAAGCAATCATCTAGAGAGAGGAGCTCAAAGTAATAAAGGAAATGCTATCAACCCTCTCTAGAATACCAAACTCTAATAATAGTATATAAACTTATTAATTCATCTCTGATAACCAGCAAATATGTCTAAAGATAATAAACACGCTTCAACTTTTCAAAATACAAAAGTCAGCATTTTAAATTAAGTGTGATCGGCGCGGCTGCTAGGGCTGAGCAAGTAACCAAATCGAAACCGAAACTGCACCAAAAACCGTACAAACAGTACTAATTAAAATTGCACCAACGGTTCTGGCGTATGTTGCGATTTTAGGTTGGTTGAATAACCAAATTTATGGTTCCGATTTGGTTACTAGTCAAAATCGCACCCATAAAACAAAAACCGCACCATATGTGTGTATGTATGTATGTATGAAGGGGCTGATCGAGTACAAGGGAAGTTTATGCTCAATTTTTTTAATGGGTAAACTCAATAGGGGCAGAATTTAGAAGTTAGTAAAGCCAAAGGGCCAGATAAATAATCAAGTTTAACTTGGTAGGGTAAAAGAAAAAACATCCATTCTAATCTAAATATCTAATTCTTCAAAGTTCAAAGCAACTAAACAGCCAAAGGGCGAAGGCTACTGCTAAATATGCTACTACCTTACACCTTACTGCATACAGCCATACAAGGCTTCAATCTTCAACCACCATCCACTAAGCCACTGCGACGCTGCGACCACCGTGACTACGACCACCGTTCACCACTCACCAGGCCACCGCGACCTGTGATGCTGTGACTGCGACCACCAGGCCACCGTTACGACACTGTGACGGTGTGTCTAAGCATTGTGATGCTGCGACTGCTCCTTTTCTCGCGACCTTGTCTTCTCTTCTCATTCTATTGTAGTCTTTTCTTGTGCACATGAGATTTACAAGGTAACAAAATTAGGGCTTTTTATTATTATGTTTTTCTCTGTTGATTTATATATTATGTTATTATCATATTCATACTTAGACCTCTGAAATTATTAGGATACTTTGTTAATGTGTTTGGTTGATTTCAATATTGGTTCATAGTTCTAATCAAGATCTCAAATTCCAGTTACTAAGTGAAAAGTTGAACGCCCAAATTATGTCTTCTACCCCTCAAATTCCTTCAAACAAACATATTGAACAACAAAATAAACAAGCTGTTAATGAGGTATAAAATCAACACTCTTTTAGTCTTTTATTATGCTAGTGCTATGTATTTCTAAGTAGTAGTTAATTATCATTTTATATACTTTTTATTTTTAGAATCAACATGTATCATCTAATGTTGCCAATCCTATCAACATAGACGATGATAAAAATGAAGATAGGGATGAATTTAAGAGTTAAAAGTTTTCGATTACTTGGGAACATTTTGAGGTATTAAAGGGTTTTAAAGTGGGTAAAGAGAAGGTAAAATGTAAATATTGTAAGGTTATAGTGGGATGTAACATTAGAAAAAATGGCACGGGCTCAACGGTTAATAATTTGTATAAATTTTGTGTTAGATCCCCCCTCCGAATCAGTAAAGATAAAAAATAAAAGAATTGCAATAATGTGTATTAAAGATAACCAACCTTTTAGTATTGTGGAAAATGAGGGGTTTAGAGAATTCACGAGTGATGCAGAACCAAAGTTAAAGATGCCATCTCGATGGACAGTTGCTAGAGACTGTCTAAAAATTTATAAGGAAGAAGTGATGAAATTAAAGCAAATTGTCAGTTCACAACATGTCTCCCTCACAACGGATACTTGGACATCCGTTCAAAACGTTAATTATATGTGTTTAACGGCTCATTGGATTAACGATGATTGGAAGCTTTGCAAAAGAATTCTCAACTTTTGTCAAATTGAAAGTCATAAAGGGGTTGCAATTGGGAAATTAGTAAATGCTTTGTTGACAAAGTGGGGGATATATCGTGTATTTACTATCGCGATAGATAATGCATCTTCAAATGACACTACTATCTCATACTTGAAAAAATTTCTTCGTGGCCCGGAAGTAATATTGGAGAATAAATATATATATTTGAGATGTTGTGTTCATATTTTGAACTTTGTTGTGAAGGATGGCTTAAAAGATCAACATGTGTCTATTTCTAGGATACAAAATGCGGTGAGGTATGTTAGATCCTCTCCGACAAGGCTTGCAAAATTTAAGACTTGTGTGGAAAGAGAGAAAATAAAGTGCGAGAAATTTGTGTGTCTTGATGTTGAGACTAGGTGGAACTCCACATATACGATGTTGGAGATTTTCGTAAAGTATGAAGGGGCTTTTGATAGGTTGCTTATTGAGGATCTTAATTATGAGAGATTCTTTAAACACGAAGAAGAGAAGACTTGGGAGAATAATACTAACAGAAGAAAGAGTAAGAAGAAAATGGTCGAAGGATATCCGGAGTGGATTGATTTTTAAAATGTTAAGTGTTTCATTAAATTTTTAAAAATCTTTTATGATGTCACGATGAAAATATTTGGTTCCAAATATTGAACTTCGAATCTTTTTTTCATTAAACTTATAAAAATGCAAGAGGCAACAGTGAAATTGTGTTCAAGTGGGGATCTTTTGATGAGAGATATGGCTAAAAGGATGAAAGAAAAATATGACAAGTATTGGGACAATCTGGATAATTCTAATTTCTTGGTATATGTCTCTATTGCTTTAGATCCAAGATATAAGATGAATTATTTGGAATTTTTCTTTGCTAGAATTTATGGAAATGGATCATCAAAAACTACAGTAATGTGTAAAAAAATGGTGAAGACTCTACAAGAAATATTTGACTATTATAAAGATAATACGGGAGGTGACATTTCTTCTTCTTCTGCTACTGTAAACATGGAAGGGGATTTAGATGATGACTATGAAAAGTACATGCAAGAACAAGTTGAAGGGGTTAAGGAAAAAGTAGAGATTGATATATATTTGGTGGATGGTAGAGTGAAGAAAGATGAAAACTTTAATGTTTTGGGTTGGTGGAAAATGAATTCAGTGAAGTTTCCAATTCTTTCAAAAATTGCCAGGCATGTATTGGGTATGCCTATTTCTACAGTTGCTTCGGAGTCCTCCTTTAGCATCGGGGGAAGGACTTTTGATGCATATAGGAGTTCACTCTCTCCTAGGACGGCCGAAGCATTGATTTGTACTCAAGATTGGCTACGCAATTCACAAACTTTTTTCAACATTCGAGAACGATCGGAAGAACTTCAACAATTCGAGAATATTGAAAAAGGTACATATTTATTGAATTTTTTAATTCCTTATTAGATTTTATTTTACTTTTCAAATATTATTACATATAAATTTTGTTTGCTGTGCTTCATAGATGAATTCAATTTGTTTGAGTAATGCATGGTCGATGGGCAATACTAAAGGTTATCAAAGGTAGTACGGTGTTTAGCTCTGGTTCTCCCCTCTCTTAATCGTCTGTTTTTTTAATAAAACATTTAAGTACATTTTAAAAGTCCAGTTTCAAGAGTTTTTGGGCTTCAAGTTAAGTTATTAACGATGTAAATTCAACTACTTCAACATTGTTTTGGTTACACTAATGTCAATAGAAAACAAATAGACTGAAATTGGATATGGCTATTGAGCTTAGGCAAAGCTGAATCACAAAAGATATGATGTTGAAGCAGCCTAATACTTTTGAGTTAGAAACAGTTTCCTAAAACCTTTTTGTTTCTCCTTAATTGCATCTCCGTTTTGGGGAATGGCCCTCAAAAGAAACTCCTACTACTAGTTTATAATTATTCATAGTCTCATCAAGACACTTATAATTATACTCACATAATCCGGCAGTTCTTATTGCTAGTTGCTATTATATGTGTTGATCTTAATCTCATATCAAACATGGTGGTTGCCTGGTTGGTTTCCTTAAATGTTCCTTTAGAAATGGTTTTTCTTTTTGATAAATTAGAAATGAAATATTTGATGTGGTCGAACTTGTATATTGTAATTGACTGAGGATAATTATCATTTTCACTGGGCTTTATTTTCTCGGCATTGTCACCCCATCCAGCCAACAACTGTGCTAAACTCATTTAGAGATGTTATATTTGTATAAAATAGATCATATATGGTTTTTAGTGGCAGTAGTTTACTGCACAATGACAGCGTTTGCAGGATATTTCTTGAACTCAGTTGGAGACTCCAAAGGTAGATCAAGAGTAGCTAGGCAGCCATGGCAACTAAGAGAAGTTACAAATTGTCTGATAGTAACAGGAAGAATTATAAAATAGAAGGTGATGTTTTAGCACAAGCTTTCTACTTCAGTATTTTGCAGTGAATGCTCCATGTTGTTTATCGTGTTGGTGATTTGGACCGCACAATAAAGTAATATTCTTATGTACATTATGATCTGCTTCGTGATCTTCTGATTGTATATATGTTGTAAAACTAAAATTTTAAATAAACTCCATGTGGCTGCAGATTTTACAATGAGTGCCTGGGGATTTTCACTCATAAAGTGATCATGTTAGGCTGCTACCACTTTGACCCTTTTTCAGGATTCCCTTATGTACTTGACATCTACAAAAGTGTTCTATTTGGTGAAGCTCCTACGAATTGCTACTGCTGCTGTTGTTCAACCTGTTTAAAAAGTTGCACACTTGCACCATTGTTAAGTTAGGCTACTGCAGAAATAATTTACATTTTAAATAGTTTATAGTTTTCATTGTTGTATTTGTCTACATTAATGAACTTATATCAATTTCGAAAATAGATCGAGATCTTATTTCAATTGCTTTTGGAACCAAAACTGCACCAAATGAAATCGCACCGCATTATTTAAAATCGCACCGCACCAATCACAAGCGGTTTCATGTGCGATTTTGGATTTATTAAACCGCACCTAAGCAGTTTCAGGTGCAGTTTCTGCTTTAAACTGCACCAAACTGCACCATGCTCACCCCTAGCGGCCGCGCGGTATTGCACTATTATTCGGGCGCATGCGCGCTGTAGGTATTGCTACCAAATGCATGACACGGGCGTGCCATGTCCTTTTGTTAATTTGGAGCGGCCGCGCGGTCGCCTGGTCTGCCTATGTACTTCCTCTGGCATGGGCACGCCGTGTCTAGTTTTGATGGCAGAATGGCCGCGCTACTGCTACTTGTTGTATGTTGGTTTTTGCTTTCTTCAATGCTTCTACTTGCTTACTTCATCTTCTTCACTTCTTTTTTTTTTATTTGGCCACATCAAAGCATTTCTATCTGTCCTCCTCACCTGCTTGAGTCTAGTTGCCAACTTCATTTTTTCACGAGCCTATCATGCCTTCGCTTTCCATTTCCATTTCTATGCCAATTCCATGCTTTAGGATGCTTTAGGAGTTCCAACTATGCACACTGCAAAACAAATACAAAAAGCATATAAAACATACAAAAATTACTTGAGTTGAGCCAAATTCTGGTGAGTTAGTAACCAATAAGTAGGTATAAAACATACTTATAAAATACCCCCAAACTTGAACTATTGCTTGCCCTCAAGAACTGCACAGAACAATAAAATAAAAAATATAACTACATACTATGCAAACTACACTATCATGCAAGTGAGTCCCAAGATTTCCAGCCATATTAGAATTCTAATCAAGTGTGCCTCAGAGAATTATCCAGATTCAAGAACAAAGTATCAAACCAAGCTATAGACATAACACTATACAATCAAATAATCTAAACCTACTATAAAGATGCTCTGTGTGTGATGTGTTCACAAATAAGCTTGACAGAGGCAAAGATTACACATGCTATACTACTTAAAAAAAATTGAACTTTAAATCAAGAACTGTAAAGTCCCCAAACCCGGATACTTGAAACCCGAATTCGGTACTTCACGATACCATTTCTATGAGCGGAATAATTACTAATAATAATAACAATAATATAAATTTTAAACTTAACTTATATTTATCAGAGTCTAATCCCAAGTACGCAACCTTTACTACATTCTTTACATGATATATAATACATATCATAACTTAGTACAGTTTAACTATTACAAATGATACAAATACTCAAATCCTATTTGCTTTCCTTTTCACTTGTTTTGGCATGAGCTTTCCAGTCCTTCACACTTAGCTGAAAACATTTAAATAAAGCAAAGGTGAGCATTTGAGTGCCCAGCAAGTATTATATATATATATATATATATATAAGTTGAAAGAATTTAAATGTTTTCTTTATAATATTCTTCTACAACCAGTCAATAGTTGTGAAGTAATCTGTATCAATAACAACAACATAACAACCCTCTTTCAAATTTTTGAAACTATGTATTGTCTATACATGGGGTTTTTGTGACACACTATGAACATTGTTTTTCATTTTTGAAAGGGTTTAAACAGAATTTCATCTGTAAACCGACCATTGCTTATAGGCCTGCGGGTGTACAGTCCATGGGCCCTGTATTGATCAATACTACATTGCTAGAACGATATGATAGTTCATCCTTTGTCCGCCGTAGCGCATAAAATTTTCCCATTATCGGGATGTTCATTTATGTCGGGTTTTTATAACAACGGTCTTATATAATTCAATATATATATTTATATCAAAGGCGTATCAACATGCGATTGAATACAATGTTTATCCAAGTGGGGACACTTGAATAATCATTTATAGAAAATAACGAACAGAATATATATCTGATTTATCATATACTAACATGCTGATAATCAATGGGCTTATATAATATAAGTTTAACAATCTGTATAATAATATAACTTTGAAACATCCTTACACTTGTCCATTGCATAAAGAAAATGCAAAGTTAGGATACTTGCCTGATGCGCTGCTTACAGTTACACAACTTAGATTTATCTTTTCTATCACGACCTATCATTAATCAAATCATTTATTCGATTAGAACAACATCATATCACATAATACTGCTTATTGCAGTCAGCACATTCCTAATCGCATAACCACATAGCCTAATCACATTGTCACGCACGTTTCACAGTCATTGCATCACAAACAAACAGTTAACTCATTCCTAATCACATTGTCACACAACTTTATCCATCATTGAGTCACAGATAAAATAATTAACTAACTAAATTTCTAAGTCCAGATCAATTTCTGAAACCATGTCAGTCTACCGACATCTTTATCGGGTAATTATCGAGTCTAAGACTCTAAACAGTTGTTCAACATTCGTAAATATCAGTCATATAATTTTTAAATGACTTATAATAATTTTTAAATAATTATTATCATTTATCATAATCTTTTGAAATATCAGAATCATTATTAAAGGATTTAAATATCAAACAATTCCATTATTATTAACATTTAATCACTAGTAAATCATTAATGAAACCATTGCCAAAATATTAAAGGTATTTATAATAACTTAAAATATTCTTAACGTATTTATATTACCCTTAAATGATTTTTAAAACATTTAAAATCATCATTAAATAATTACCATTAATATTTAAATATTAATGAACTATTTATCCAAATATTAAAAGTCATTAATTATAACTTAAAATATTTTTAATTCATTTATATCCCTTTTTAAATGATTTTTAAATTAATAAAACCATTTTTAAAGTATTTATTTAATATAATTATTAAATAAACTTAATATCATTAATATTAAATTATTAATGAAAATATCCCTTAAATATTAAAAGTTATATTTTATAACTTAAAATATCTTTAAGCACTTTATTTTTATTTAAAATGATTATTATAATATTAAAATCATTTTTAAACTAAATTATTTAATATAATTATTAAATAACTTTAACATCATTAATTAATGTAATTTAGCTTTAAATATTAAAAGTTATATTTTATAACTTAAAATATTTTTAAATACCTTATTCTTATTTAAAATGATTTTTAATTTAATAAAATCATTTTTAATTCATTTATTTAATTCATTTAATAAATAACTTAATTATCATTAATATTAATTTATTAATGAAAATTTATCACATAATATTAAAAGTTATCAAAAATAACTTAAATTAATTTCTTATACCATAATATAATTTTAAATGATTTTTCAAATATTAAAATCATTTTTAACTAATTTATTTAATATTATAATTAAATAAATTAAATACTTTTAATATTCCAAAAATATTAAATATTTATGAAATATATTTAAAATAATTAAAAACTAATTTTCAGAATTTAAAATAATTTTTAATAATTTATTTTGTATTTTTAATAATTAAAAACTATTTTTTTCTATTTATTAATTAATTTCCAGAAATAAATAATAAAAACCGTCGCTGTAGGTCTTTAGCGACAAAAAGCGTCGTTGTAGGTGTTCTTGAACCTCAAGAACACTGACAGCCCAGCTTCATGGTGGCTTGTTTGACCGAGATTTCCGGTCGGATCCTGATGTTACTGGGCATGTTATTAGTCAGATATTGTAGTACTAATGCACGACTACAAGATCCAACAACAAACAAGTTCTTACAACATATAATAAACGAGATCTGTGCCTTCAAACATTCTGACAGGTCTGTTCTTCATTTTCTGGGTTACCCAGAAATGAAGAACAGATCATGGGTCATATTTTGAGCCTCTATTACATGCTATCCGTGCAATAGTTTTGTGATCTATAAGCTTCAGTGTATAGAGAACATGCAAGAGTAGAGATTCATTACATAAAATCATTCTAACAACATTTAAATCATGAGATCCACTCCGGTCAAACCATGTCAGAAACCGTGTTCATCATCTTTCTGGAAATTCCCAGAAATGCAAAAACAGTGCAAGTGGTCTACTTTGACCACTTGTTAAGTTCGATATATTCATTGTTTGTGGAATTTTAAGGCATATATATACAGTAAAAACAACAGGCTACAAAGTTATTACAACACAATTAATAAACAACATTTAATCACTCAGATTTTAGCCGTTAAAAATGCTGTCAGACGCGATTTTCAAATTCTGGGCTTACCCAGATTTCGACCGGTCATGCCCGGTCAACGGTTTTTGACCGATCATAACTTCCAATATACACCAGATCTGACCCATAATCGAGTTCCAGATCCAAGATCTCATACAAGGCTACAAATATAAGCACTTAAACAATAAAAACAATAAACACACAACGATCTACAGCCCCTTACATTTGATGTCAGAACACAAAATGAAAGTTTTCCAGATTTTTAAGAACATCAAATCCGAGCCTCTAGATGTTATGGATCTAACATCTAGCAACCCAGATCATCATTAAACAACATAAACAACATATCCCAACATGTAAACACAAAATCAAACAACTGATTATGGACAGAAATTTAAGGATAGATTTTATACCTTTCTTGTCCGATTTTTGATCCTATGTTATTGATTTGGTATGGGGTTTCTTGGGGCTTGATAAAGGAAGTATAAAGCCTGAAAATTTCGGGGTTATTATGCTTGAGAGCATTTGGTTGAGGGTTTGTACAAAATGAGCCAAGAAATGATTTTTCTCTCTCCTTTAATCTATATATACTACCTATGTGCAATGAATGAGGCTGGATTGTTGAAGATTTGCTGAGATTTGATGCACATGGGGTGGTTGGATTTGGTCACCAACTCCCCCTAAATGTCAAAGCCTATTATTTAGCCAAAATCATACAATTAGGGGCAAAAATGTCATTTGGTTTTTCAATTAAATGGTATTCTAGTCATTTGGCAAATCCTTAGGGTTTAGATTTTGAGCCATCTAGGGTTTAGATCATTTAGGGTTTACAATAATTTCAAGAATTTCCATAATTAGAATTTTCACAAAAATATAATAAATAAATAAAATAATAAATTTTTAGTTTCTAAAATACAAAATTAGGGTTTCTTAGTTAATTAAGTTTTTAATTAATTAACACTTTACTAATTAGGTCTTAGATACACTAATTAGCATTAAACTTTCCAAATCAACAATTAGGGTTTATAATTTAAATAAATTAGGGTTTATAAAATAAATATTAGGGTTTCTTAGAAATCTAAATTATTAATTAGGGTTTACCTAATCAATATGAAAATTATATAATACATAACATGCATGCACCATATAACACAATTATATAACAGTGTCGAACTCATCCTGAGTTTTAAATTAGGGTTTGTATAAAACAATTAAGGTTCCAGAATTATAATTAGGGTTTATAAAATAATAGTAATAATAAGGGTTTTGAATAATTATGATTCTCCCTAATTAGGGTTAATACATATAATACCGATCATAAATCACATTAACATGATTACATTACAGTCTTAAGCCGGCATTCGGCTTTAACTTAGGTTTTAACAGCTTAAACTAGGGTTTTGGCATTTTACACCATAATTGATCAACCATTGTCAGTCCACAAACCTACAGTACATATTTTATAGCACTGAAAAATCAAAATATTATAATATTATAATATTATAATATTATTATCATTCCTTAATTCAGACCCATAATTAGGGTTTGATAGAAATATATTAAAACTGTTCCACACATTAACATTACATACATAACCACACATATATATAACACTGATAAATAATAATATAATATTATTATTTTCATTCCTTGATCAAAACCCAAAATTAGGGTTTCGATTCCATATCTGATTTATCTTTCATAATTAACCTTATAATTAAGTAGAAATAATTTACTTAATATCTTGAATAAAATTTATATAATAAAATAAGTATTATAAAAATTCTATAATCATATCATATATTATTCAATCAATATAATTATCATATTTTTTTGGAAAATAAACATTACAAACATTTTTGCTGTAAAACTAATTATTATTAGAATATAATTTATAATGAGCAATAATTCTAGAATAAAATTATTCATAACCATTCATGTAATAAATATATTTTATATTCATCACTTAACTACATACATAATACCTTTCACGCATTCTTACCTTTAAAATAGATAATTATTCTAAAATCATTTCCTATATTATTTAAATAATATAAGATTATATTTTCCTTGAAAAATAATTATTAAAACATTTCCAATAAGGAATTAATTAGTATAAAAATATAATTGATAATAATCAATAATTCTAAAATAAATTTATTTGCAATACTTAATCTAATAAATAAATTTTATTTATCACTCATATAATTATAATTACACATTACCTTGACACATATCATTCATATTTATTTTAATAAAAAAAAATTTATACGCAAAATTTATGATTTATTTATATAGAAAATATCGGGCTGTCACATTCACCTTCCCTTATAAAGATTTCGTCCCCGGAATCACCTTTTAAAACCTATACATACCAGGGTACATAGCATACACAATCATTCCAAGTAGATCTCTATCATAGTTGATCGATCTGATCTTTAACTATTCAGCAAAAAGTTTATCTATCCCCTTAAACAGAAATTTGATTTCTAAGAGAACTCAAATTCCTCCTTCAAAATAATTTATAAAATAATTTATTATCTATATAAGAAAATAATATATAGGAAAATAAAATTGGTTCGAGTAATACCTGAAGTTGCATCCCCGGTTGTCACGATATCTTGAACGGTCATGTTGAAAATGCTTGCGGTTGGTTTCGTTGGTTTGTTTATTGATGCAGGTCCCGTTGTCGCCAATGTCCTGCTGCCTTTACGCATTTTCGCATTCCTTGTCTCCATTTCCTTTCTTGCACAGTCTTTCACCTTATGCTCCATTGATTCGCACATAACACATTCATTATAAATTCTTAGATTGGGACATTTGGGACAATTGGGAGAGATATATATATATCCCTCTTGTCCTTACTTTCCACACACAAATTTTTCTTTTAATCACATTCCCGGCTTATTTCCGGTATTATCAAGATTATCTTCTTTTATCATATAGGTGACAAAAGTTGTCTTTTACCCCTCCGTTATCCTAGCTATCACTAACGTTTCTACAAGGTCGGTTGATCTTTTAAATCCTGGCGGTCCGGTTGTCTTGAAGTCTTTGAAGTTTGTCGATCGATTATCTGGCTGATTTCCCGCAATTGGTATTCCGTTCTGCACAGCTTGAGCATCCGCATTCGCAAATTTCGATGTTGGGTCTGGTTGTCCTCCAGCTTTGTTCACAGTTTCTTCTATAATTTGGTTTCGTTTTCGTTTTGACGACATTTTCATAAATTATTCTTACATTCTAAGCCTTATCGTATAACGCAAAACTTTCTATTCAAATAATATGTACTCAAAATATTATATTTTGAAAACTCGGTCTACTGTAGTGACCAGATAAATATTTACTATCTTTGTACCAACTTATCCCATTAATCCAATATAGATCCGTATTCATAACACTTGACATACCTTAGCACACACTGCTTTAAACATTCGCTATCCCTTTGTGACTTGAAAGTCGGGAATCGCTGCTATAAATTATACAAAATATTACATTACACCAACATACCTATCATATATACCACCTAAATTCATACATATCCAACTAATACTCATACTACCTATTCCTTACACCTTCCCTAACGATCAATTGTTTAATAACCTATCCATTTCCATTATCCTCAATATCCATTAACACATAATTATATCCAGTTTGTCACAACTTTCAATACCTTATGAGTTTAAGAACTCATCACAAACATACGAGTTTAAGAACTCGACATTGACCACTTATAATCCTTTAGCTATACTTTACCTATCAGTTATACTTAACGTTTCTTGATCCAGTACTATACTTTCCAAAATAACCACCTCTTTGAGGTAGCTTTCAATGTGAGCCTTTATTACAGCTATTAGCTTTGATATTGGCTCAGTCATGGAGGTTGACTTATTCTTTACGACTTAAGGGTATCCTAATTCTGTTCCTTTCTAACACCTACACAAAATATCTTGATTAGCAATTAATAATTACACATAACACATAAAGGTTTTATATAAGTTATCTTTTATTTTGTTTGACGATGAATTTATTCAATTCATCCCTTTATAAACTCTATATGAGTTATTTATATTTTCAACGTTTCCCTCTGTTCTAAGGTTATAGCCTAAAGTCTAACCCACCTAAAGTTTCTAACCTTATAGCTCTGATACCAACCTGTAAAGTCCCCAAACCCGGATACTTGAAACCCGAATTCGGTACTTCACGATACCATTTCTATGAGCGGAATAATTACTAATAATAATAACAATAATATAAATTTTAAACTTAACTTACATTTATCAGAGTCTAATCCCAAGTACGCAACCTTTACTACATTCTTTACATGATATATAATACATATCATAACTTAGTACAATTTAACTATTACAAATGATACAAATACTCAAATCCTATTTGTTTTCCTTTTCACTTGTTTTGGCATGAGCTTTCCAGTCCTTCACACTTAGCTGAAAACATTTAAATAAAGCAAGGGTGAGCATTTGAGTGCCCAGTAAGTATTATATATATATATATATATATAAGTTGAAAGAATTTAAATGTTTTCTTTATAATATTCTTCTACAACCAGTCAATAGTTGTGAAGTAATCTGTATTAATAACAACAACATAACAACCCTCTTTCAAATTTTTGAAACTATGTATTGTCTATACATGGGGTTTTTGTGACACATTATGAACATTGTTTTTCATTTTCGAAAGGGTTTAAACAGAATTTCATCTATAAACCGGCCATTGCTTACGGGCCTGCGGGTGTACAGTCCATGGTCCCTGTATTGATCAATACTACATTGCTAGAACGATATGATCGTTCATCTTTTGTCCGCCGTAGAGCATAAAATTTTCTCATTATCGGGATGTTCATTTATATCGGGTTTTCATAACAACGGTCTTATATAAATCAACATATATGTATAGCAAAGGCGTATCAACATGCGATTGAATACAATGTTTATCCAAGTGGGGACACTTGAATAATCATTTATAGAAATTAACGAACAGAATATATATCCGATTTATCATATACTAACATGTTGATAATCAATGGGCTTATATAATATAAGTTTAACAATCTGTATAATAATATAACTTTGAAACATCCTTACACTTGTCAATTGCATAAAGAAAATGCAAAGTTAGGATACTTGCTTGATGCGCTGCTTACAGTTACACAACTTAGGTTTATCTTTTCTATCACGACCTATCATTAATCAAATCATTTATTCGATTAGAACAACATCATATCACATAATACTGCTTATTGCAGTCAGCACATTCCTAATCGCATAACCACATAGCCTAATCACATTGTCACACACGTTTCACAGTCATTGCATCACAAGCAAACATTTAACTCATTCCTAATCACATTGTCACACAACTTTATCCATCATTGAGTCACAAATAAAATAATTAACTAACTAAATTTCTAAGTCCAGATCAATTTCTGAAACCATGTCAGTCTACCGACATCTTTATCGGGTAATTATCGAGTCTAAGACTCTAAACAGTTGTTCAACATTCGTAAATATCAGTCATATAATTTTTAAATGACTTATAATAATTTTTAAATAATTATTATCATTTATCATAATCTTTTGAAATATCAGAATCATTATTAAAGGATTTAAATATCAAACAATTCCATTATTATTAACATTTAATCACTAGTAAATCATTAATGAAACCATTGCCAAAATATTAAAGTTATTTATAATAACTTAAAATATTCTTAATGTATTTATATTACCCTTAAATGATTTTTAAAACATTTAAAATCATCATTAAATAATTACCATTAATATTTAAATATTAATGAACTATTTATCCAAATATTAAAAGTCATTAATTATAACTTAAATTTTTTTTAATTCATTTATATCCCTTTTTAAATGATTTTTAAATTAATAAAACCATTTTTAAAGTATTTATTTAATATAATTCTTAAATAAGCTTAATATCATTAATCATTAAATAAATATCATTAATATTAAATTATTAATGAAAATATCCCTTAAATATTAAAAGTTATATTTTATAACTTAAACTATCTTTAAGCACTTTATTTTCATTTAAAATGATTATTATAATATTAAAATTATTTTTAAACTAAATTATTTAATATAATTATTAAATAACTTTAACATCATTAATTAATGTAATTTAGCTTTAAATATTAAAAGTTATATTTTATAACTTAAAATATTTTTAAATACCTTATTCTTATTTAAAATGATTTTTAATTTAATAAAATCATTTTTAATTCATTTATTTAATTCATTTAATAAATAACTTAATTATCATTAATATTAATTTATTAATGAAAATTTATCACATAATATTAAAAGTTATCAAAAATAACTTAAATTATTTTCTTATACCATAATATAATTTTAAATGATTTTTCAAATATTAAAATCATTTTTAACAAATTTATTTCATATTATAATTAAATAAATTAAATAATTTTAATATTCCAAAAATATTAAATATTTATGAAATATATTTAAAATAATTAAAAACTAATTTTCAGAATTTAAAATAATTTTTAATAATTTATTTTGTATTTTAATAATTAAAAACTATTTTTTTCTATTTATTAATTAATTTCCGGAAATAAATAATAAAAACCGTCGCTGTAGGTCTTTAGCGACAAAAAGCGTCGCTGTAGGTGTTCTTGAGCCTCAAGAACACTGACAGCCCAGCTTCATGGTGGCTTGTTTGACCGAGATTTTCGGTCGGATCCTGATGTTACTGGGCATGTTATTAGTCAGATATTGTAGTACTAATGCACGACTACAAAATCCAACAACAAACAAGTTCTTACAACATAAAATCAACGAGATCTGTGCCTTCAAACATTCTGACAGGTCTGTTCTTCATTTTCTGGGTTACCCAGAAATGAAGAACAGATCATGGGTCATATTTTGAGCCTCTATTACATGCTATCCGTGCAATAGTTTTGTGATCTATAAGCTTCAGTGTATAGAAAACATGCAAGAGTAGAGATCCATTACATAAAAATCATTCTAACAACATTTAAATCATGAGATCCACTCCGGTCAAACCATGTCAGAAACCGTGTTCATCATCTTTCTGGAAATTCCCAGAAATGCAAAAATAGTGCAAGTGGTCTACTTTGACCACTTGTTAAGTTCGATATATTCATTGTTTGTGGAATTTTAAGGCATATATATACAGTAAAAACAACAGGCTATAAAGTTATTACAACACAATTAATAAACAACATTTAATCAGTCAGATTTTAGCCGTTAAAAATGCTGTCAGACGCGATTTTCAAATTCTGGGCTTACCCAGATTTCGACCGGTCATGCCCGGTCAACGGTTTTTGACCGATCATAACTTCCAATATACACCAGATCTGACCCATAATCGAGTTCCAGATCCAAGATCTCATGCAAGGCTACAAATATAAGCACTTAAACAACAAAAACAATAAACACACAACGATCTACAGCCCCTGACATTTGATGTCAGAACACAAAATGAAAGTTTTCCAGATTTTTAAGAACATCAAATCCGAGCCTCTAGATGTTATGGATCTAACATCTAGCAACCCAGATCATCATTAAACAACATAAACAACATATCCCAACATGTAAACACAAAATCAAACAACCGATTATGGACAGAAATTTAAGGATAGATTTTATACCTTTCTTGTCCGATTTTTGATCCTATGTTACTGATTTGGTATGGGTTTTCGTGGGGCTTGATAAAGGAAGTATAAACCCTAAAAATTTCGGGGTTATTATGCTTGAGAGCATTTGGTTGAGGGTTTGTACAAAATGAGCCAATAAATGCTTTTTCTCTCTCATTTAATCTATATATACTACCTATGTGCAATGAATGAGGCTGGATTGTTGATGATTTGCTGAGATTTGATGCACATGGGGTGGTTGGATTTGGTCACCAACTCCCCCTAAATGTCAAAGCCTATTATTTAGCCAAAATCATACAATTAAGGGCAAAAATGTCATTTGGTTTTTCAATTAAATGGTATTCTAGTCATTTGGCAAATCCTTAGGGTTTAGATTTTGAGCCATCTAAGGTTTAGATCATTTAGGGTTTACAATAATTTCAAGAATTTCCATAATTAGAATTTTCACAAAAATATAATAAATAAATAAAATAATAAATTTTTAGTTTCTAAAATACAAAATTAGGGTTTCTTAGTTAATTAAGTTTTTAATTAATTAACACTTTATTAATTAGGTCTTAGATACACTAATTAGCATTAAACTTTCCAAATCAATAATTAGGGTTTACAATTTAAATAAATTAGGGTTTATAAAATAAATATTAGGGTTTCTTAGAAATCTAAATTATTAATTAGGGTTTACCTAATCAATATGAAAATTATATAATACATAACATGCATGCACCATATAACACAGTTATATAACAGTGTCGAACTCATCCTGAGTTTTAAATTATGGTTTGTATAAAACAATTAAGGTTCCAGAATTATAATTAGGGTTTATAAAATAATAGTAATAATAAGGGTTTTGAATAATTACGATTCTCCCTAATTAGGGTTAATACATATAATACCGATCATAAATCACATTAACATGATTACATTACAGTCTTAAGCCGGCATTCGGCTTTAACTTAGGGTTTAACAGCTTAAACTAGGGTTTTGGCATTTTACACCATAATTGACCAACCATTGTCAGTCCACAAACCTACAGTACATATTTTATAGCACTGAAAAATCAAAATATTATAATATTATAATATTATTATCATTCCTTAATTCAGACCCATAATTAGGGTTTGATAGAAATATATTAAAACTGTTCCACACATTAACATTACATACATAACCACACATATATATAACACTGATAAATAATAATATAATATTATTATTTTCATTCCTTGATCAAAACCCAAAATTAGGGTTTCGATTCCATATCTAATTTATCTTTCATAATTAACCTTATAATTAAGTAGAAATAATTTACTTAATATCTTGAATAAAATTTATATAATAAAATAAGTATTATAAAAATTCTATAATCATATCATATATTATTCAATCAATATAATTATCATATTTTCATGAAAAATAAACATTACAAACATTTTTGCTGTAAAACTAATTATTATTAGAATATAATTTATAATGAGCAATAATTCTAGAATAAAATTATTCATAACCATTCATGTAATAAATATATTTTATATTCATCACATAACTACATACATAATACCTTTCACGCATTCTTACCTTTAAAATAAATAATTATTCTAAAATCATTTCCTATATTATTTAAATAATATAAGATTATATTTTCCTTGAAAAATAATTAATAAAACATTTCCAATAAGGAATTAATTAGTATAAAAATATAATTGATAATAATCAATAATTCTAAAATAAATTTATTTGCAATACTTAATCTAATAAATAAATTTTATTTATCACTCATATAATTATAATTAGACATTACCTGGACACATATCATTCATATTTATTTTAATAAAAAAAAAATTTATACGCAAAATTTATGATTTATTTATATAGAAAATATCTGGCTGTCACAAGAACTACGTATACTAATGAAACAACAACTACTCCAACACATCAATACAAACTAAGATTTAACAATGGGTTTATTTTGCTTTATTTTTACTCACGAGGGCGATTTTTGCACTTTCTCGCGATGTTTATTGATTTCTTTTCTTTTTCCCATGGTTGTGCAATGCCTCATTCCATTAGGCTAACAAATCTACCCCTTAGCGAGCTTTCAACAAACGATTCCCAGACCATAAAAGACCTTAGGGCGCTAGGTGTAAAGACAATCCCCTCGGGTGTACTTGCTCAAGTAACAAAGGCCCCGAAACAAGACTAGCCACGATACTATGTTTTTATATTTTTTATATTTTTCTTTTCTTTTCTTATATATACCAAGCATACCCATGTGTTCCCAAAGTTTGAGTATCTATGTTTTCATAGTCTATGCCCATTTCCTACATAATTCTATCTTTAAAAATAACATTTTCTACTCAGAAAGGAAACAAGTTATTCTTTTAGTAACAAGCAAACATGAACACTTATGTGCTAACCGATAGCATCTAAAAAACAAGCATGGATCAAATAATGTATAACATTATAACTAATCTCATGCTATCAACCAAATTCAAGAATCCATCAAATTTCTTACTTCATCATTGGCTAAACTAGAATTTCACTAACTAGATATTTGGGATATTCAACTAAACAGATAACTAAAACAGATAATAAGTAATAAAATGAAAAATAATTCTTCACAATTAAACTAAACACATTAACATGCAAAAATTATACTAAACATACATAAATGATGCAAATTAACTACATGCTCTACGCTACACTAATAATCACCTAATACTCCCAAACATATAATATTCATTGTCCCCAATGAATGAAGGTAAAGGGTTACGAGAAGTCCCCTAATTATCAGCATTACCACCCTCCTCGGGTGGTGAGTCTGGTGGTGAAAAAGGCACGGTTGTCCCGAACTGAGGCCACTCTAGCATTGTTCCTTGATGCACAAAGGCCTTGGTTAATGACCGTGATAATCCATTTTCAAATGCCAAGAAATTGTCATATATGGCATCCACTTTTCTCTCTAATCTTCTAAGGCAGCGATCATCATTTTCTACTTCAGTAGGCTGCGTGGGCTGTGGAGATGGCACCAAAAATGTGGCTGGAAGAATGAAGCCCTTGCCCATCGGATGTGGTGTGTCTCCTACCCAATCCTCATACTTGGCGATAGTAGTATGATTGATATCTTTGCTTGTATACTGCAACTGTTCATTGGCCCAGGTTGTAAGGCCCCAACTTTTATGAATAAAGATGAATTTTTCTATAAATATAATTTTTGAATATTAATGTGTGAATTTGTTATAATGTTATAGTTGTGGGTAATAATTATAAATTTTGCAAAGTAAGCAAGTTGTTATATATTATTAGATTGATCGGGGAATATTCATTTTAATAGGAAATTTTCGTACGACGACAGAATCATTGGTGCACCCACAATGGAATTATTATCGAAGTTAGAAAACGACAAAAATATCTTTTTATGAAAATAAAGACAAAAGTTTTATCGTTAACTGTTAAAATACCCGATGATAAAGTACAGTAATACGCGTGATTACATAGTAGCACACATTATTGATTATTGATGCTTATGTGAGAAGTCACTCAGTTATACTCAATTATTGCTACAGTAATTGTTGCATAGTATCTCACATTATTTGATTCAGTTATTGTCACAATATTTTATATTATTAAATCAATAATTGAGATGACAAGTTATTCATATTATTATATGCATAATAATAATAATGTCTAGAAAGTTCTATCAAGGAAAGGGGTTTGGTCACCTAATTGAGTGACAATAGGGAGAAATCCTTATTGGAAAGCCCCCTCTTCCCTGGGAAAGATCTGGTTGTTAATATTACGAGTTATAATAATGATGAATAAATGTTGTTAAAAATATTGAGGGAATTTTTATGAGGTATTTATTATAAATTTGCTTATTATTTGGATCCCCATGTACCCATTTTTCAAAATAATCGGTTGAAAGTTATTCAGTATATATTTATATATTATAAGAGGGAGGGCAATGAGTGGGGCCCATGTATGAAAAAATGTCAGGTGGGGGGATGAAAACATTTGGGTCACGGGAGGGGACAAGGTTTATATATATATATATATATATATAAATATATATATATATATATAATATTATAATAAGTTTTGTTTTTTATAAAAAATAGAATATATTATATTTTATTTGCATAGTATTTTACTATGAGTGTATAGTAAAGTCTTGTGAAAAATCGAATTCGGTGTCCGTGAAATAACTCTTGTTCACCCGTGATTTTTATTCAAATAGTATCCTTCCATTCTCCTATAAATAGGATGCTTAGTTTGAATTGAAAATCACACCAGAATAAGAAAATTTTTCTTCTATAATCTTGAGCGTATTTCTTTAGAATTTAAGGAAGCTTTGAGCGTAGAAACTAGCATAAGTTTTCTTCAAGAATATCCCGGCCCTACCAGTCAAAATACTGTTCTTTTTAAGGTAAGAGATATTATTTTTGTTTAGTATTCATAAGAAATAATATTTTCTTCCATACTCTGTAGTATGTAAGTAATATTATTTCATTTTGGATTTCGAATTGAACACTCATTTTGTTAAGTTTTGGCTTCTATACTACATGAAATTAGTATAATATCCTTGATATTTGCGCTTCATCCAGTATCGTTTCATGAAAATATTATTCTGAGCATTCTTAATAAGTTTTAACTTTTCATGCCAAGTACTATTCACAGGGTACTATTCCCGAAGTACTATTCATGGGATACTATTCACTTAGTTACTATTCACCCAAGGTACTATTCCTTATAAAAATTGATTTCTTTTCAGTCCAAATCATTTTTGATACAATATTATTCTAGAATATTAATCCAAAAAGTAGTATCATGTTAACAATTTGGACATTATTGAATTCTGGATAAATTAAATTATAAATCATTAAAAATTTATCCTTTGTTTTCTTCTAATTGAATTCTTATATCATTGTCATCATCCTCATGTTTATATTATGATGAAAGTCATCTTCGGCCAAGGGAGCAAAGATGAACTGTTGATTGGTATGATTATGACCATGGATTATTCAGGGGTAATCATGACCTGTAATTTTACAAGTGATGTGGATTATTAGGCTGAGTCTCAGCGACAATTGTTGTTATGATCATGACCATGTGTTCTCTTCGGCCAAGGGTGCAGAAATGAATTATTGTTTGGCATGTTCATGACCAATGGTGAAAACACGATTATCCTTGGCCCGTAGTGCATGGATAATTCGTGGTCATGATACTAATGAATATCCTTGGACCGTAGTACATGGATAATTTAGTGATGTGGATTATTTATTAAAGTTAAGTCTCAACGATAAAATTGATGACAAACTTTTAAATCATAGAAGATAGTAGATATCAAGATCTACTTGACGCTTCTAATGGATTGCTTATTCCGCTGCAGTTGTTGATCTAAAACTTGTTGTCTATTGTATTATATCAGTTTTTATACTGTTGAAGGCTAAGTATAATTTATTCTGCATTATCTTAGTCATAATATTTCTTAATGGGCTAGTTGAGCTCACCCTTTTTTTCATTGTTCTCTTCAAGAAATGAGAATATAGTTGGGATGAGTCAGGGAATGGAGTGATGATCCAGGATAAGTGGCTATAATATTCCTCACTATTATATGAAATATTGTGATAATAATTGTAATGAGGACTCCATTGAATGTGGATATTGTATAGATGACAATATTCGTGTTAAAACTCTCAGCTACGCTTTTGTCGTATTATATAAAAGAAGTTTATATTAGAATTTTGTACCATGTATTTGGCGACTCATAATGTGTGATGTATTCCAATTTTGTGGGCGTCATAGTTGGTATCAAAGTTTAGGGATATGATCACTTGCTGAGATGTGAGACTAGAACTAGGAGGGGAGAGAAGGTCTGGTAATTCCTTCTCTAATATGACCTACCTAAGCTTATTTATTATTTAATTGGTCGGTCAGAATATAGGGGTATTATGTGGTATGTCAATTAACCCTTGTTTTGTGGCAGTGTTTCAAAAAGACATCCAAGAATGTTGAGATAAGCAATGAAGCACAGGACACCGTTGAGTCACCACAGATCAATAACCAGGATAATGTACATCAGGAAGGCAACAATCCTCATGTAAACAACAACATTGACCAAATGATAAACGATGGAATGTTCAGAGGCTTTCTACAATTAAAGCAACATCAGGTGAGAGAGACTCCTGTGCAAAATGCAGGTGAAAACACTGACAACTCTATTATGGTCACCACTAAGCAGTTCAAGGAGCTGGGAAAACCGGAGTTTTGGGGAAAGCCAAAACCACTTAAGGTGGAGACGTGGATAAAGCAGATCACTAAGATATTTGATGTCTTGGGATGCTCTGAGGAGCAAAAGGTTCCCTATGCCACCTTCATGTTTAGAGGAGAGGAAGATTACTGGTAGGAATCAGTAAAATGTACTCAGCCTGCCACACTCAAAATATCTTGGGAGAAGTTCCAAGAACTGTTCAACGATAAGTACTTTCCCTAAAGTATTTATCACTTGAAGGAGGTAGTGTGACGCCCCCAAAATAGGTATACAACACCTATTTTGAGTCGTCAAAATACATGGTACAGAAACAACTACAACGTTATAAATACAACATAAAAACTGTGAGTTTAAATACAAATATTGTCATCTAGACAATATCCACACTCAAATAAGTCCTCATTACAATTATTAATACGCTATTTTACAGAATAGTGAGGACTACTAGAACAACTTCTAGAACCATCATTCCACACCCCGACTAGTACTCACTACATTCTCGCCTCCTGAGAAGAAAAATGGAACAACAAGGAAAAGAGTGAGCTCAACTAGACCAGTAAAGAACATTATGACTAAGATAATATAGAAAAAAATTATCGTTAGTCCTCAACAGGGAAAAATCTAATAGAATACAATAGACAACTAGTTTTAAATCAACCTTCGCAGCGAAAATAATAATTCATTAGAAGAGTTAAGTAGAGAATGCAAACTACTATATTCTATATATGAATTTAGAAGTTCATCGTCGATATTTTATCCATGTAACATCAATCAATATATATTTGGAATCAAATATTCATCTTTCCACTACAGGCCAAAGATATTAATCAGTTGGTCATGTTCATCTAAACACCTGTTCATCTTTACACTATGGGCCAAAGATATTAATCAGTCGGTCATGTTCATCTCAACACCTGTTCATCTTCGCACTACGGGCCAAAGATATTCATCAAGAAATCATCCATCTTTGCACTACAAGACAAAGATATTCAGTATTATCATCATTTAGGACTGAGGATGATGAAAAATATTTTAAAGATAACGAATCCAGTGAAACAAAAGAACAAGTATTAAGGATTCGTACTTTAAATAATCCAAGTTCAAAAATACTTCATAAATAACCAGATTGGAGTAAAATTCAAGAATGAAGATCAAAACATAGATCCAATCAAAGATAGGAATCATAACAGACAATCTTGGACACAGAAAAGAAAATTTAATTTTTATGTGAATAGTGTCGTATTCGTGAATAGTGTTGTATATATGAATAGTGCCGTATACGTGAATAGTAACTCCGACACCAAAAGATAGAAATTTCACAAAAAACATCATCATGCTTCGTGAATAGTAACTCATGAATAGTAACTCATGAATAGTAACTCATGAATAGTAACCCCGACATGAAAAAATTCCTAATTTGATAAAAAGTTCCAACCAATATTTCAGCATAATAATATTGAAGAAATAATATCATTTGAGAAGAAAATAACATCCCTTAGCTCAGAAAGAATAGTACTTCTGACTGGAATACTGATATAGTGCTGAAAGAACTTGCACCGTATAGCAATACTCAAAGTACTAAAATACTCACAAGAATACGCTCAATATATCGAGAGAGAAAGAGAGAGAAATCTGTAGTTTCTGGTGTGATTTTCAATTCTAACCCAAGAACCATATTTATAAGAAATTGCTTAGAACACCACAGCAGAAAATTGAATATAATAATATTATATATTAAACAAATTCCTACGCCCACTTTGAAATCTAATTTCAGCCATCTAGCACATGTTAAAGATGTCCACAAACATTTAAAAAACGTTTTTCTTTTAAAACATAAATAAAACTTCCAAAAATCAATTATTTTGGAACTTCGAAACTTTAATAATTCATAATAAATAGCCCTTTTATCAAAAAATTCAAATCTCGTGGTTCTTTATAAGAAATTCAATTCTCTACAACTTTATAGAAGAGAGTTTTTCCAAATTCTAAATAGAAATTGACTGAAATCCATAAACGGACGATTTTGCAGGCTATAATCAAATTTCAGTCATGAAATGGAGTCCACCGACACACAAAACATGTGTTAAACAACTTTTACAACAAAATTACTCTTCCTCCTCATATACTCATATATCCCACATTCATTGTAAAAATATCACCATTATTTTATTATAATAATATAATAAAATATTATTTTATCAGAAAAGATAAAATATTAATTTTTAATAATTGTCACTTTAAAATTTTTCTCCATCTATATCCACATAAAATCAATATTTTCCTCATCATATAAATTAATAATTAATTATTCACAAATAATATTACAGAATCAAAGTACTGGCAACCAGGCCGTTCCCAGGAAAGAGGGGGTTTTCCAATAAAAATTTCTCCTTACTGGCGCGTAATTAGGTGACCAAACCTCTCCTTAGACAGAACTTTCTAGACATTGCCAATAATGTTATCTAATAATATTATTCAGATAATATGAATTATTGCTCCGATAATGAAAAATACTGTGTAGTGACAATTATTGAAATAACAATAATATAAAAAAAATCTACGCAGCAATTATTGAATCAATAAAATAAGATACTGAATAGTAATTATTATAAAAATTATTGAGTAGTGCCTTCTTACGTAAGAATCAATAATTGGTGCAATACCGTGTGCTACTGTGCAACAACGCGTATTACTGTATTTTAACCATCGGATATTCCAACAGCATTAACGGTAATAACTACGTCGTTATTTATAAATAAATTATACTTGTCGTTTTCTTCATCCAATCGTTTTCTGTTATGGGGCCCACAAAAGACTGTGCTGTCGTACGAATATTCCACGACAGCAAAAATATTCGGCGACCAAATGAATATTCCCCGACAACAATGAATCTTTTATAACCACCTGCTTATTTTAAATATTTGCGCATTTTACCCATAACTAAACACATTAATCAAATCAACCCTTACTATTTTAAAATAATAAATAGAGGAAATTAAATTTCAGTTATTAATAATTTGGGGTCTTACAGGTAGAGTTCATCAAGCTGGAGCAAAACAATATGACTGTGTCGCAGTACGAAGCTAAGTTTGCCGAGTTATCCCGGTTTGCGTCCCACTTTGTTGATAATGAGTAGAGAATGACGTGGATGTTTCTAAGAGGTTTTAAACCCGATATATATCAATACCTCATTTCTCAAAAAAATTGCTTGTATTCAGATGTTGTGAATAATGCTCAGTTATTAGAACGCGATAATGAGTCAACCCAACCAAGAGAGAGCAACTGGAAAAATGATAATACCAGTGATTGCAGTCATCAAAGCGGCGACAACAAACGTGGAGGGAATCAATATGCCAGATATGGTAATCACTTCAGTGGTAATCATGGTTAAGATAGAAAAAGTGGAAATTTTAAGAAGAGAAGATTCAATAATGATGGAAAGACGTCAACACCAACACCCGTTGTTAAAGAAGGAGAACGACCACCTATTATATGCTTCAAATGCGGAGGGAAGGGACACATCAGTCCAAATTGCACGCAGCAATCCAAAATATGTTACTATTATGAAAGAGAAGGACACTTAGCTTGATTTTATCGTATAGTGAAGCCATGTCCAGTTGGGATGGTGACAACAAATGTCGTCCCAAACAAGTCAAAAGTAGTAGTTCAAAAGAGAGCGTTTGTCGTGACCTCCCAGAAAGTGAGGAACCCAAACGAGGTCATCACGGGTAAGCTAATCATAAACTCTAGCGATGTTTATACCTTATTTGATACCAGTTCTACCCATTATTTTATTTCTCCTACTTGTGCACAACGTTTAAATTTAACTATGGAGAAATTAGACTTTGACTTATCAATTAAAACTTCTTTGGGAGAAACCTTCAGTACATCCACTGTTTATGAGTCTTGTTTGATTCAAATTGACAACCACACTTTACCTGTTGATCTTATCTCTTTGAAAATACTTGCATTCGATGTGATTTTAGAGATTGATTGATTAACCACTCATCATGGTAAAATTGATTTTGTTCGTAAGATTGTTAGTTTTCATATTCCTAACCAGCCTATTATACAAATTCAAGCAACCAAACCACTAAAGTCAATCACTGTTATATCAAGCCATAAAACTATTCGTTTATTAAAAAATGGATGTCAAGCTTTCTTAGCCCCTGTTAAAGATTTAAACAAAAATACGTCAGATTTAAATGATATTTCTATTGTTAATAAATTTCCTGACGTATTTCATGACGAATATCCTGGTCTACCCTCAGAGCATAAAATCAAATTTTGTATCTACCTTGAACCCGGTACAAAACCCATTTCAAAAGCCCCATATCAAATGGTTCCTATTAAACTTCAGGAGTTAAAAACCCAACTGCGGGAGTTGTTAGACATCAAATTCATTCATCTTAGTACATCTCCTTGGGGTGCTCCTGTTCTATTCATTAAGAAGAAAGATAGGAGTATACGACTTTGTATTGATTATCGAGAGTTGAATTATGTCACCATCAAAAATACGTACCTGTTACCTCGCATTGATGACATGTTTGACCAGTTGCAAGGAGCTAAATTATTTTCAAAGATCTATCTTCATTCCGGATATCATCAGTTAAAGATTAAAACTGTTAACATTCTAAAGACTGCTTTTAGAACTCAGTACGGGCATTGCAAATTCCTAGTCATGTCTTTTGGATTAATTAATGCTCCAGCTTCCTTCATGGATATGATGAACCGAGTAATTAATGAATATTTGAACCACTTTATGGTCGTCTTTATTGATGACATCCTCATTTATTCTAAAAGCCATGAAGATGATGAGCAACACTTGAGGCTAATACTACAAAAGCTTCGTGAAAACAAGCTTTATGCCAAGTTGAAGAAATGCGAGTTCTGGCTTGAGGAAGTAGCATTCCTTGGGCACGTGATATCAAATCACAAAATTTCTATTAACCCAGCAAATATTGAAGCAATACAAATCTGGGAACAACCTAAGTTAGTAACCGATGTACGTAGCTTTCTCGGCTTAGCTGGTTATTATCAAAGATTCGTAGAAGGGTTTTCTCGAATCGTAACTCAATTAACTCAGCTAACTTGGAAAGATACAAAATTTGGTTGGAGCAAGGAATGTGAGAAGAGTTTTCAAGAACACAAGAGGAGACTCATTTCAGTACCTGTTATGACAATACCATCAGGTTTGGAGGGATTTGTCATCTACAACGATGCTTCGGGCAGAGGGTTAGGATGTGTTCTCATGCAGCATGGGAAAGTCATAGCCTATGCCTCACAATAACTCAAAGAATATTAGAGGAATTATCCTACTCATGATTTAGAGTGGGCAGCAGTCGTTTTGCATTAAAGATCTGGAAGCATTACCTGTATGGGGAGAAAGAGGAGATCTATACAGATCATAAAAGCCTCAAATATTTCTTCACCCAAAAGGAACTCAACATGCGGCAACGACGTTGGCATGAACTGTTGAAAGATTATGATCATACCATTCAATACCATTCTAGAAAAGCGAAAGTGTTAGCTGACACGCTGAGTAGAAGATCATATGTGGGTACGAGTGCGATATTGTCAATGCAAAGGCCCATTTTGTATGACTTGCATAGGATGGAGATAGAGTTAATGACTCCAGGGCCCCATGCGATGATGGAAAATATACGAGTAGAACCGACTTTAATCGATAAAGTTAAAGCTACAAAAGATACAGACCTAGATCTGATGCGTATGAAGAAGAAAGTGCAAGAAGATGTTATCCCGTAAGTAAGAATCGATGAAGAAGAAATACTTAGAGTCAACTCCAGACTCTGTGTTTCTAACCACCCAGATTTAAAGTATAAAATCATGATGGAGGCACACAACACACCGTTTTTAATCCATCTTGGGAGTACCAAATTGTATCGTGATCTTTAACATACATTTTAGTGGAGCAATATGAAGAGAGAGATATCAGAGTTTATCTCAAGGTGTTTCACTTGTCAACGAGTCAAGGCAGAGTATCAAGTGCTAAAAGTTCCATTGCAACCACTTGAAATTTCAAAATTGAAGTGGGAACACATTACCATTGATTTCGTTACTGGTCTTCCTAAGGTTTCTCAAGGAATAAATGTAATTTGGGTCATTGTTGATAGATTAACTAAGTCTGCTCATTTTTTTACCTATATGAGAAACTTATACACTTGAACGTCTTGTTCATATAAACATAAATGAGATTTTAAGACTGCATGGTATGCCAGTATCCATAGTTTCTGATTGAGACCCAAGATTTACTTCATGATTTTGGGTTAGTTTACAAAAAGCTATGGGCACATATTTACGCTTCAGTTCGGCATATCATCCTCAAATTGAAGGACAGTTAGAGAGGACTATTCAAACTCTTGAGGATCTATTAAGACTTTGTGTCCTTGACTTCAAAGGAAGTTGGGACAAGTTCTTGCCATTAGTGGAATTCTCATATAACAACAGTTATCAAACAAGTATTGACATAGCTCCATTTGAGGCGTTGTATGGACACAAGTGTCGTTCTCGAGTATGTTGGGATGAGGTGGGTGAAGTATTGTTGTTAGGACTGGAATTGGTACGCATGACTATGAAAAAAATTCAATTGGTCCGACAACGTATAAAAACCTCACAAGATCGACAAAAGAGTTATGATGATCTTCACCGGAAGGACGTTGAATTTAATGTTGGAAAACATGTGTTGTTACATGTTGCTCCATGGAAAAGAGTTATAAGATTTGGAAATAGAGGAAAGGTCAATCCTCGATTCATTGGCCCATTTGAAATCCTTGACTGAGCAAGAACAGTGGCCTATAGACTTGACTTACCGCCAAGTATGTCTCATGTTCATATCTTTTTTCACATATCTATGTTGCGTAAATATGTGGAAGACCTGAATTATATTATTGAGTTAGAACTGGATGAAATAGCGGAAGATTTAATGTATGAAGAGGTATCTGTTAAAATCTTAGATAAGAATGAACATATTCTATGCTCTAAGGTTATACCTCAAGTCAAGGTTTTGTGGAGAAACCACGATGTTGAGGAAATGACCTAGGAGTTAGAATCTGAAATTAAATCAATGTATCCTCACCTCTTTGACATACCAGGTACGTACACCAATTTTGAGGGCGAAATTTCATAAGAAGGGGAGGTTGTAAGACCCCAACTTTTATGAATAAAGATGATTTTTTCTATAAATATCATTTTTGAATATTAAGGTATGAATTTGTTATAATGATATAGTTGTGGATAATATTTATAAATTTTGCAAAGTAAGCAAGTTGTTATATAATATTCGATTATTCAGGGAATATTCGTTTTAGCAGGGAATATTCGTACAACGACCCAATCATTGGTGGACCCCACAACAGAATTATTGTCAGAGTTAGAAAATGACAAAAATATCTTTTTATGAAAATAATGGTAAAAGTTTTATCATTAACTGTTAAAATACCCGGTGATAAAGTATAGTAATATGCATGGTTTCATAGTAGCACACGGTATTAATTATTGATGCTTACGTGATAAGTCACTCAGTTATACGCAATTATTACTACAGTAATTGCTTTATAGTATCTCACGTTATTTGATTCAATTATTGTCACAACATTTTATATTTTTAAATCAATAATTGAGATGACAAGTTATTCATATTATTATATGCCTAATTAATAATATCTAGAAAGTTCTGTCGAGAAAAGGGGTTTGGTCACCTAATTTCGCGCCAATAGGGAGAAATCTTTGTCGAAAATCCCCCTTTTTCTTGGGAACGACCTGATTGTTAATATTGCGAGTTATAATAATGATGAATAAATGTTGTTAAAAATATTGAGGGGTTTTTTTATGAGGTATTTGTTATAAATTTACTTATTATTTGGACCCACATGTGCCCATTTTTTAAAATAATTCGTAGAAAGTTATTCAGTATATATTTATATATTATAAGGAGGGCCGCGAGTGGGGCCCATATATGAAAAAAATGTCAGGTGGGGGGGAAGGGTTAAAACATTTTGGTCACGGGAGGGGACAAGGTTTATATATATATATATATAATAAGTTTTGTTTTTTATGAAAAAATAAAATATATTATATTTTATTTGCATAGTATTTTACTATGTAGTGCACAGTAAAGTCTTATGAAAAACCTAGTTCGACGTCCGTGAAATAACTCCTATTCACCCGTGATTTTTATTCAAATAGTATCCTTTCATTCTCCTATAAATAGAATGCTCAGTTAGATTTGAAAATAACACTAGAATCAGAAAATTCTTCTTCTATAATCTTGAGCATATTTCTTTAGAGTTTAAGGAAGTATTGAATATAGAAAACAACATAAGTTTTCTTCAAGAATCTCCACGCCCTACCAGTTAAAAATACTATTCTTTTTAAGGTAAGAGATATTATTTTTGTTCAGTATTCGTAAGAAATAATATTTTCTTCCATACTCTGTAGTATGTTAGTAATATTATTTCATTTCAGATTTCAAATTCTACACTCATTTTGTTAAGTTTTAGCTTCTATACTCCATGAAATTAGTAGAATATCCCTGATATTTGTGCTTCATCCAATATCTTTTTATGAAAATATTATTCTCAGCATTTTTAATAAGTTTTAACTTTTTCATGCCAAAGTACTATTCATAGGATACTATTCCCAAAGTACTATTCATGGGATACTATTCACCTGGGGTACTATTCATGACAAGAATTGTTTTCTTTTCGGTCCAAATCATTTTTGATACAATATTATTGTGACGCCACCAAAATTAGGTATACATCACCCATCTTGAGTCGTCAGATACATGGTACAGAATTCAATTACAACTTACTAATACCACTGTCGTGTATAATACGACAAAATACAACTGTGAGTTTGAATACAATAATTGTCTACTAGAGATCATACAAACTCAAAAGGAGTCCTCATTACAATTATTAATACACTATTTCTCAGAATAGTGAGGACTACTAATGCTATCCTCTGGACCGTCACTCCATTCCCCGACTAGTCCCTGCTATGTTCTCATTTCCTGAAGAGAACAGTGAAAGAAAGGGTGAGCTCAACTAGCCCAGTAAGAAATATTATGACTAAGATAATGCAGAATAAATTATCATTAGTCTCCAACAATGTTAAACTGATAAAATATAATAGACATCAAGTTTAACTGCAGCGGGATAAGCAATCCATTAAAAGAGTCAAGTAGAGAAAATTGAATCTACTATCTTTTATGATTTAAAAAGTTTTTAATCACTTTTATCGCTGAGACTCAGCTTAATAAATAATCCACATCATCCCTGCACTACGACCAAGGATACTCATTAGGGTCACGACCACAAATTCCATGCACTACGGGCCAAGGATATTTGTGTATTCATCAATGGTCATGATCATGCCAACAACTGTCCATCAATGCACTACGGCAAATGAGACTTTTACCACATCATTTGTAACATTACGGTCATGATTACACCGAATAATCCCTGGTCATAATCATACCAAGTCCATCCATGCTCTACAGGCCACAGATGACTTTCAAAAATATAAATAAGAGGATGATGACAATGATATAAGAATTCAATAAAACAAGTTCAAGAATTATTTTCTCCATGAACCAATAACGACCAAATTGTCCACACGATACTGTTTTGTGGTGTAAAATTCAAGAATGCTTAGAAGAATATTTTCCTGAAAAGATACTGGATGAAGCGCAAATATCAAGGATATTCTACTAATTTCATGGAGTATAGAAGTCAAAACTTTAACCAACTGAGTATAATAAAGAATGGAATAACAACAGAAATCACCATGCATGCGGAACTTCGCACAGGCAGGTTATTCCAACAGAATACTAAATAACGGAACCAGGTCAGGTGAAATTCACACCGACAGGATGTTCCAACAGAATAATAAATGCGGAATAATAAATGATGGAACCAGGTCCGGCGTATAGCACAGACAGGATATTTCGACAGAATAATAAAGACGGAACCAGGTCCGGTATAAAACACACAGACAGGATGTTCCAACGGAATAATAATAAAGACGGAACCAGGTCCGGTGTAAAACACACAGACAGGATGTTCCAACAGAATAATAGAAGAATGTCACCAAGTATAGGGTAGACCGCATATACAGGTTATTCCAACAGAATAATAAGAAATGGAATAACAATAGTTCTCTTCATGAATAAGAAAGAATAACACCCCTTACCGTAACAGAAACTGGATATGGGAAAAGAAAAGTTAAGTAGCAGAAAGCTTTTCTTCTATCTCTCTATAGTTTCTCTCTCTAGAGTTCAGTGAATTCGTAAGAAAATAATGAAGGAATGAGCTTCTATTTATAGGAAAATGGAATGCATAGTAACTAATCCATGAACGGTCCAGATTGATTTACTTTAATCTGACGGTCCATATTTAAAGAAAAATCTTTTAAATAAAATATAATATATTCTATTTATATAAAAATATTTTACTATGCAAACACTATGCAAAACACTATGCAAACACTATGCAAAACACTATGCAAAACTATGCATAATAAAATATAATATATTCTATTTATAGAATAACTTTAATAAAGTATTCTGTTTTATATAAAAAGATATTTCCGTTTTATTACGTTAATAATACAAATAAAACAAAACATCATTATCACTATAATAATTCATATTATTAATCAACAATAATTGAATCAAACCGAGTGACTTCTCACATAAATATCAATAATCAATATCGTGTGCTACTATGCAACAACGCGTATTACTGTACTTTTACTACCCAGTAGTTCAACAGTATCAACGGTAAAACTTCCGCCGTTATTTTCAATAAAATATTTTTGTCGTTTTCTCAATCCGACAATAATTCTGTTGTGGGGTCCACCAATAATTGTACCGTCGTACGAATATTTTTCCGACACAAAGAATATTCCCTGACCAATCGAATATAATATAACAACTTGCATACTTTGCAAAATTTATAAATACTACCCACAACTATAATATTATCTCAAATTCACACCATAATATTAAAAAATTATTTCGAGAAAATTAATTATTTACTCATAAAATCTGGGGTTTCACAATTATTCTTGAATTTTACTCCACAAAGTAGTATCATGTTAACAATTTGGACATTATTGAATTCTAAATAAATTAAATTATAAATCTGTAAAAATTTATCCTTTACTTTTTTTTAATTGAATTATTATATCATTTTCATAATCCTCATGTTTATATCGTGATGAAAGTCTTCTCTGGCCAAGGGAGCAAAGATGAACTGTTGATTGGTATGATTATGACCATGGATTATTTAGTGTAATCATAACCTGTATTGTTACAAGTGATGTGGATTATTAAGCTGAGTCTCAGCGACAATTGTTGGTATGATCATGACCATGCGTTCTCTTCGTCCAAGGGTGCAAAGATGAATAGTTGTTTGGCATGTTCATGACCATTGGTGAAAACACGAATATCCTTGGCCCGTAGTGCATGAATAATTCGTGTTCGTGATACTATTGAATATCCTTGGCCCGTAGTGCATGGATAATTCAGTGATGTGGATTATTTATTAAAGTTGAGTCTCAGTGATAAAATTGATGATAAACTTTTAAATTATAAAAGATAGTAAATATCATGCTCTACTTGACTCTTCTAATGGATTGCTTATTTCGCTGCAGTTGTTGATCTAAAACGTGTTGTCTATTTTATTCTATCAGTTATTATATTGTTGAAGGCTAAAGATAATTTATTCTTCATTATCTTAGTCATAATATTTCTTACTGGGCTAGTTGATCTCACCATTTTTTTTCATTGTTCTCTTCAGGAAATGAAAATATGGCTGCGACGAGTCAAGAATGGAGTGATGATCCAGGATAAGTGGCTATAGTAGTCCTCACTATTCTATGAAATAGTGTGATAATAATTATAATGAGGACTCCATTGAATGTGGATATTGTCTAGAAGACAATATTCGTGTTAAAACTCTCAGCTACACTTTTGTCGTATTGTATAAAAGAAGTTTGTATTTGAATTTTGTACCATTTATTTGGTGACTCATAATGGGTGATGTATAACTATTTTGTGGGCATCATAGTTCGTATCAAATCTTAGGGATATGATCCCTAGCTGAGATGTGAGACTAGAACTAGGAGTGGAGAGTCGGGTAATTCCATCGCTAGTATGACCTACCTAAGCTTATTTGTTATTTAATTGGTCGGACAGAATATAGGGGTATTATGTGGTATGTCAATTAACCCTTGTTTTGTGGCAGTGTTTCAAAATGACATACGAGAATGTTGAGATAAGTAATGGAGCACAGGAGACCGTTGAATCACCACAGATCAATAACCAGGACAATGTACATCGGGAAGGAAACAATCCTCATGTAAACAACAGCATCGACCAAATAATGAATAATGGAATGTTCAGAGGATTTCTGCAATTCATCTAACATCAGGTGAGAGTGACTCCTGTGCAAAATGCAGGTGGAAACACTATCAACTCTAGGATGGCCACCACTAAGCAGTTCAAGGAGCTGGGACCATCAGAGTTTTGGGGAAAGTCAGAACCACGTAGGGCGGAGACGTGGATAAAGCAGATCATCAAGATATTTGATATCTTAGGATGCTCCGAGGAGAAAAAGTTTCCCTTTGCCACTTTCATGTTTAGAGGAGGGGCAGATTACTGGTGGGAATCAGTAAAACGTACTCAGCATGCGGCACTCAAAATTTCTTGGGAGAAGTTTCAAGAACTGTTCAACGACAAGTACTTTCCCAAAAGTATTCGTCACTTGAAGGAGGTAGAGTTCATCAAGCTGGAGCAAAATAATATGACCGTGTAGTAGTACGAAGCTAAGTTTGTCGAGTTATACCAGTTTACATCCCACTTGGTTGATAATGAGGAGAGAATGACGCGGATGTTTCTAAGAGGTTTGAAACCTGAGACACATCAATACCTCATTTCTCACAAACTTTGCTTATATTCAGATGCTGTAAATATGGCTCAGCTATTGGAACACGATAATGAGTCAACCCAACCAAGAAAGAGAACCCAACAAAATTATAATACCAGTGGTAGCAGTCATTGAAGCGGTGACAACAAACGTGGAGGGAATCAACATGCCAAAATGGTAACCACTTCGGTGGTAATCATAGTCAAGACAGTAAAAGTGGAAATTTCAAAAAGAGAAGATTCAACAATGATGTAATGACGTCAGCACCAGCAACCGTTATTAGTTGAAACTCCGTTGGGAGAAACCTTCATTACATCCACTGTTTATAAGTCCTGTTTGATTCAAATTGGCAACCGCACCTTACCTGTTGATCTTATCTCTTTGCAAATACTTGCATTCGATGTGATTTTAAGGATTGATTGGTTAACCACTCATCATGCTAAAATGGATTATTTTTGTAAGATTGTTAGGTTTCATATTCCTAACCAACCTATTATCTGAATTCAAGAAACCAAACCACTAAAGTCAATCAGTGTCATACCAAGCCATAAAGCTATTTGTTTATTAAAAAATAGATGTCAAGCTTTCTTAGCCCATATCATAGATTTAAACGGAAATACGTAAGATTTGAATGATATTTCTAGCTATTATTAATAAATTTCCTGACGTATTCCATGAAGAACTTCCTGGCCTAACCCCAGAGCGTGAAATCAAATTTTGTATCGACTTTGAACCTGGTACAAAACCCATTTCCAAAGCCTCATATTAAATGGCTCCTATTGAACTTCAGGAGTAAAAAAACCTAAGTGCAAGAGTTGTTAGATATCGGTTTTATTTGTCCTAGTACATCTCCTTGGGGTGCTCCTATTTTATTCGTGAAGAAGAAAGATAGGAGTATTCGACTTGTATTGATTATCGAGAGTTGAATCATCTCACTATCAAAAATAGGTACCCGTTACATCGCATTGATAACCTTTACGACCAGTTTCAAGGATCAAGATTATTTTCAAAGATCGATCTTCATTTTGGATATCATCAGTTAAAGATTAAAACTGATAACATTCCAAAGACTGCTTTTAGAACTCAGTAAGGGCATTACGAATTGCTAGTCATGTCTTTTGGATTGAATAATGCTCCTGCTGCCTTAATGGATATGATGAACCGAGTATTCAAGGAATATTTGGACCACTTTGTGGTCGTCTTTATTGATGAAATCCTCATTTATTCCAAAAGCCGTGAAGATCATGAGCAACACATGAGGCTAATACTGTAAAAGCTTCCTGAAAATAAGCTTTATGCCAAGTTGAAGAAATCCGAGTTCTGGCTTGAGAAAGTAGCATTCCTTGGGCACGTGATATCAAATCAGGGAATATCTGTTGACCCAATAATGATTGAAGCAATACAAAGCTAAGAGCAACCTAAGTCAGTGACCGAAGTACGTAGCTTTCTCGGCTTAGCTGGTTATTATCACAGATTCGTAGAAGGGTTTTCTCGAATCGCTACTCCATTAACTCAGCTAACTTGGAAAGATACAAAATTTGGTTGGAGCAAGGAATTTGAGAAGAGTTTTCAAGAACTCAAGAGGAGACTCATTTAAGCACTTGTTTTGACAATACCATCTGTTTCAGAGGGATTTGTAATCTACAGTAATGCTTCGGGAAGAAGGTTAGGATGTGTTCTCATGCAACTTGGGAAAGTCATAGCCTATGCCTCACGACAACTCAAACAATATGAGAGGAATTATCCTACTCATGATTTAGAGTTGGTAGCTATCGTTTTTGCATTAAAGATCTGGAGGCATTACCTGTATGGGGAGAAAATGGAGATCTACGCGGATCATAAAATCCTCAAATATTTCTTCACCCAAAAGGAACTCAACATGCGGCAACGACGTTGGTTTAAACTGTTGAAAGATTATGATCTTACCATTCAATACCATTCTGGGAAAGAGAATGTGGTAGCTAACGCATTGAGTAAAAGATCAGGTGCAGGTACGAGTGCGATATTGTCAACGCAAAAGCCCATTTTGTATGACTTGCAAAGGATGGAGATAAAGTTAAAGACTTCAGGGACCCACGTGATGATGGAAAATATGCGAGTTGAACTAACTTTAATCGATAAAGTTAAAGCTTTTCAAGCTACGGACCTAGAGCTGATGCGTATGAAGAAGAAAGTGCTATCCCGGAAGCAAGAATCGACGAAGAAAGAATACTTAGAGTCAACTACAGACTTTGTGTTCCTAACGACCCTGATTTAAAGTATAAAATCATGATGGAGGCACATAGCACACCGTTTGTAATCCATCTTGGGAGTACCAAAATGTATCGTGATCTTTGACATACATTTTGGTGGAGCAATATGAAGAGAGAGATATCTGAGTTTATTTTAAGGTGTCTAACTTGTCAACGAGTCAAGGCGGAGTATCAAGTGCCAAAAGGTCCATTGCAACCACTAGAAATTCTAGAATGGAACTGGGAGCACATTACAATGGATTTTGTTACTGGTCTTCCAAAGATTTCTCAAGGCATAGATTCAATTTGGGTCATTGTTGATAGATTCACCTAGTCTGCTCATTTCTTACCTATACGAGAAACTTATACACTTGAACGTTTTGCTCGTATATACATAAATAAGATTGTAAGACTATATGGTATGCCAGTATCCATAGTTTCTAATTGAGACATAAGATTCACTTCACGATTTTGGGTTAGTTTGTAAAATGCTATGGGTACAGATTTACGATTCAGTTCGACATATCATCCTCAAATGGACGGATAGCCGGAGAGGACTATTCAAACTCTTGAGAATCTATTAAGACTCTTTGTCCTTGACTTCGAAGATGAACTGTTGTTTGGCATGTTCATGACCATTGGTGAAAAGAATGAATATCCTTGGCCCGTAGTGCATGGATAGTTCGTTATTGTGATACTAATGAATATCATTTACTCGTAGTGCATGGATAATTCAGTGATGTGGATTATTTATTAAAGCTGAGTCTCAGCGATAAAATTGATGATAAAATTTTAAATCATAGAACATAGTAGATATCATGCTCTATTTGACTCTTCTAATGGATTGCTTATTCCGCTGCAGTTGTTGATTTAAAACTTGTTGTTTATTGTATTCTATCAGTTGTTATACTATTGAAGGCTATGGATAATTTATTCTGCATTATCTTAGTCATAATATTTCTTACAGGGCTAGTTAAGCTCACCCTTTCTTTCACTGTTCTCTTCATGAAAAGTGAATATGGCTGGGACGAGTCAGGGAATAGAGTGATGATCCAGGATAACTTGCCATAGTAGTTCTCACTATTCTATGAAATAGTGTGATAATAATTGTAATGTGGACTCCATTGAATGTGGATATTTTCTAGAAGACAATATTCGTGTTAAAACTCTCAGTTACGCTTTTGTCGTATTGTATAAATGAAGTTTATATTTAAATTCTGTACCTTATATTTGGCGATTCAGAATGGGTGTTGTATACCTATTTTGGGGGCCCGCTTGTGCACATAAGTGGGCGACAATTGATGAATGTGGAATGTGTTGTCTCATTTTTAGTTTAACAAAAAGAATTCTAACTCGTGCAAGTGTATATGGGTTAACAAGTAGTACAGAGTAAGAAAAGTATCGATCTACGGAGAAAGGTATGAAATCTAATTTATCATGCAACAACTTAATCACTATTTCTATATGCTTAAATGTAATAACCCGAGATTTCGAATAATCCAAATTTTACGAATAATTTTTTTTATTTAATCTTAATATTGACTGTTAATATTGTGATGTGTATATGTGATACGAGTTTTGAGAATTGGTCAATTTGTGTATTGATAGGAAAAAAATTAAGAGTTGTGCTTAACAACTTTAGAAACCCTAACCCTGATTCAGAATACAGATTCGGTAGAAAATATAATTTGAATAATTGGGTTGTTGAGTACGTGTTTGTATTGTATTGAGTTAATGACCAATGATTGACTTGATAGGGTTTAAAATTAATAAAGCCTAATAAGGGATTAAAAACCCTAATCTCAGATTTAGAAACCCTAACGCACAGTTAAGAACCCTAATTATAAGCCGGGAAACCCTAATTTAAATTTCGAGAACCATAAACCCTAATTAGGAAACCATAGTCCTATTTATTAAACCAAAATGTGATTGATAACCTAAAATATAATTAAGAAATACTAATTATATATTTGAGATCTTAATTTTTTATTTTATAAATCTAATTTAGAAAAAATCTTAGAAGCTAAGGTTGTAAAACCTAAGGGTTAAAACCTTATGGTTAAACCAAAGGGTTTGGGCAATAGACAAGAAAGCCATTAAAATTCTATTACAAATGACAAAATTACCCTTTTCTATATTTTTAATGAGCTAGCTTGAAAATCTTTCCAAATTAATAGTAGGTGACCGACTAAAGTTCAACTCTTGACTTTTATCTCAGCCATAGGGTGATCTAGAATGCCACCTTTCATGTATTACATACATTGTATCTAATTACGAGAGAAAAAGTCATAAAAAGTTGCTCATTTGATAACTTACCTCAAACATCTCTCTCTCTCTCTCTCTCCCTCTCTCTTTTTCTCTTCTAACCTCTGAATTTTTAAAGTGATTCAGTCACTAGTACAGCGCTTAGCAACCATAATACCAGTTAAGAAGATCAAGATCAAAGAATTAGCAAAAGAAGGTATAAACCCTACCTCATTTTAGATCTTATATGCTAAGATAGAATACTTGTTTATGTGTTTAGACTTGTGTTAGAAGTTGTTTTTAGATGATCTATGATGATCCATCATGGATCCATAGCATCAAAGTGCCTTAAAATGATGATTTTTAAAAACTGTTCTTGAGCTTGAAATATGGTCTGACAAGCATATGTTAGTCGCTCTAAATCTTTCTATGATTATGATTTTTAATGTTTTATGTGTTAGATCTATATTTGGATATGTGGTCTTTGATCTACGACAGGAATCATAACGATTGGATGTCTAGATTTCTTCTTATAATAGGTCAAAACCCGTTAACCTTGAATGACCGGTCAAATTCTGGGCAACCCAGAAATTTAAAAATAGAGTCTGACAAGCTTTTCAAACTCTTTGATCTATCAGATGTTAAGAATTTAGATGTTGTTATAACCAGTTTATAACATGTTATATGTTCTTTAAATACATGGCTTTAGATCCCATAAACAATCAATTGATCGAATGTAATGGACGGTCAAACTATGTCATCCGGTCATGAATATGATTTCTGGAAATTCCAGAAATTGCTAGAATGAACTTTCTTACAGTTTTTGACTAGATCGATTCTAGTTATTGTGTTATACTCTAACTAATTTGTTGCTTGCTATGTGTTCCTGGACATATGGACTATGGATTAAGACCTTTATAACGCCCATAAAATGATCAGAACTAAGCTAAAATCGAAACACAAAGTGGTTCCTCGCGACTATATGGGTTTCTGGGTTACGCAGAAAACCCAGATGATGTCTGACAACGACTTTAAATAATCTGATTTTTTTGTTGTTTTGTTGTATGACAAAGCTGATGGTTGGGTGTTGTAGTGTTACATAAACACAACACCATCACAGTTCAAGTTAGGCAAGATCCTGATTACATTAAAAATCAAGGGAGGTCAAACCGAGCAACTTGAACACTGACTTACCAGTGTTCTTGAGCTCAAGAACACCTAAAACGACAGAAAAGTGTCGCTATAGCCTATAGCGATGGTTTCTAATATTTTTAATTTCTGATTTTCTAGAAAATATTTAAAAAATAAAAATAAATTCTAAAAATTATTAAATTGATTTTATTTTTTTTTTAATTATGAAAAATAATTTTTGACTATTTGAAATATTTTTCATTAATATTTATAATTATTTAAATATTAATGGTATTTAATTTAGTTAATTATTATATTAAATAAATTAGAGAAAAATGATTTTAATATTATAAATATCATTTTAAATAAGAATAAAGTATATAAAAATATTTTGAGTTATAAAGTGTAGCTTTTAATATTTTTGGAGAATTTTCACTAATACTTTAATATTAATGATATTTAGTTTATTTATTTATATATTAAATAAATTAGAGAAAAATAATTTTAATATTATAAAAATCATTTTAAGTGAGAATAAAGTGTTAGAAAATATTTTGAATTATAAAATATAATCTTCAATATTTTTAGAGAATTCTCATTAATATATTAATATTAATGATATTAGATTTATTTAATTATTATATTAAATAAATGAATTAAAAATAATTTTATTGATTTAAAAATCATTTAAAACTAAGAAAAATGATTTAAATCTCCTCCTTTTCTATTCTCATGGCCATGACTACCACCAGAGTGGTTACCATTTTTGTCCGTTTTTTTCTTTATCCGTTGGTTATCGTTATTATGTTGACTGCTATCTCCGGTATAATCCTGGTTATGGTCCCTCGGTTGAACGTACTCGTTATCTCGCTCTAATAATTGAGCCATGTTGACAACATCTGAATAGAGAGAAAATTTATGAGAAATGAGATACTGACGTATATCGGGTTTCAAACATTTCAGAAACATCCGCGTCATACGTTCCTCATTCTCCACCAAATGAGATGCAAACCTGGACAACTCTGCAAACTTTGCCTCGTATTGGGACATCGTCATGTTATTTTGTTCTAGTCTAATAAACTCCACTTCCTTCATATGACGAATACTTTCAAGAAAGTACTTGACATTGAACAGTTTTTGAAACGTCACCCAAGATATGCTGAGTGCGGCTGGATGGGTACGCTTCACAGATTCCCACCAGTAATCTGCCTCATTACGGAACATAAAAGTAGCGAATGGAACCTTCTGTTCTTCCGTGCATCCCAAGATATCGAATATCTTGGTAATTTGTTTGACCCACATCTCCACCTTAATCGGATCCGGCTTTCCCCAGAATTCTGGTGGTCCCAACTCTTTGAACTGCTTGGCCGTGATAAATCGTGCGTTGTTATCATTTCCACCTGTATTTTGTGCACGAGTCTCCCTCGTCTGATTTTGCATAAACTGCAACAAATTTCTAAACATCTCGTCATTCATCATCTACTCAGTGGCGTTGTTCACAGGAGGAACATTGTCAGCCTGCTATACGTTCTCCTCATTGGTGAGTACTGGCATCTCCATGGTCTCATTTACTCCACTGTAAACATTCTCAGTCGACATTCTTAAATACTGCCATAAAACAAGGGTTAATTAAGGAAATCAACATATCACATAATATCCTATATATTGACCAACTAACAAATAAGCTTAGGTAGGACACACTAGCGAAGGATTTACTCGTCTCTCCCCTCCTAGTTTTATTCCCCGATCTCCGCCAGAGATCATATCCCTAAGCTCTAATACCAACTGTGACGACCCCAAAATAGGTATACATCACCCATTTTAGGTCGTCAATAACATGGTACGGAAACAACTACAACTTTATTAATACATCATAAAAACTGTGAGTTTAAATACAAATATTGTCTTCTAGACAATATCCATACCCAAATAAATCTTCATCACAATTATTGATACATTATTTTACAAAAATGGTGAGGGCTACTAAACAACTTCTAGAATCATCATTCCATACCCCGACTAGTACTCGCTACATTCTCGCCTCCTGAGAAGAATAATAAATCAAAAAAGAAAAGGGTGAGCTCAACTAGCCCAGTAAAGAATATTATGACTAAGATAATATAGAACAAATTATCGTTAGTCTTCAACAGGAAAAAAATCTAATAAAATACAATAGACAACAAGTTTCAGATCAATATTCGCAGCGGAAATAATAATTCATAGAAGAGTTACGTAGAGAATGAAATCTACTATTATCTATGAATTTAAAAGTCCATCGTCAATATTTTATCCCTTTAACATTAATCAATATTCATCTTGAATCAAATTTTCATCTTTGCACTGCAGGCCAAAGATATTGATCAGTCGGTCATGTTCATCTCAACACCTGTTCATCTTTGCACTACGGGCCAAAGATATTCATTATAAAATCATTTATCTTTGCACTACAGGCCAAATATATTCAATAATATCATCATTTAGGACTGAGGATAATGAAAAATATTTTAAAGGAAACGAATCCAGTGAAACAAAAGAATAAATATCAAGGATTCGTATTTCAGCTATTTCATGTCTAAAAATACCTCATAAATAATCATAGTGAAGTAAAATTCAAGAATGATCAAAACATGGATACAATAAAAGCTAGTATCCATAATAGATATTCTGGACGAAAAGGAAAAAAATTCATTTTTCGATGAATAGTGCCGTATTCGTGAATAGTGTCGTATACGTGAATAATGTCGTATACGTGAATAGTAACCCCGATACAAAAAGTTCCAAATTTGATTAAAAGTTCAAACAAATATTTCGGCATAATGATATTGAAGAAAATAATATCATTTAAAAAGAAAATAACATCCCTTACCTCGAGAAGATAGTACTTCTAGTTGAAACACCGGATATAGGCTATGACTTGAACTTGCACCATATAGCAACACTCAAAGTATTAAAATACTCACAAGAATATGCTTAATATATCGAGAGAGAAAGAGTGAGAAGATTTCAGTTTCTGGTGTGATTTTCAATTCTAACCTAGGCACCCTATTTATAGGAAAATGCTTAGAACACCAAAGTAAAAAATTTAATATAATATTATTATATTTACAAAATTGTCAAGCCCACCTCTTGAATCTGAATTCAGCCACCTTGCACACGTTTTTGTAATTAAAAATAATTAACACTTTTAAAAATTAATTATTTCGGAACTACGAAACTTTAATAATTCATAATAAATAGCTCTTTTATCAGAAAAATTTGAACCACGTGTCCTTTCCATAGGAAATTTCATTCTCTACAACTTTGTAGAAGAAAGTTTTTCTAGATTCCAAACAAAAATTGACCGAAATCCACAAATGGGCGATTTTACAGGCTATAATTAAATTTCGGTCAAGAACTGGGTCTACCGACACACAAAACATGTGTTAATCATTTAATGCCACAAAAATACTCTTCCTCCTCATATACTCATATATCCCACATTCATTATAAAAATATCATCATTAATATATTATTAAAATATTATATTTGAATGAATTATTTTATCAGAAAAAGATAAAATATTAATTTTCAACAATTGTCTCATTACAAAATTTTCTCCATCTATATCCGAATAAAATTAATATTTTCCTCATCATATAAATCAATAATTAATTATTCACAAATAATATTACAGAATCACATTACTGAAAACCAGGCAGTTCCCAGGAAAGAGGGGGCTTTCCAATAAGGATCTCTCCTTACTGGCGCGCAATTAGATGACCAAACCTCTCCTTAGACCGAACTTTTTAGACATTGCCAATAATGTTATCTAATAATATTATTCAGATAATATGAATTATTGCTCTGATAATAGAAAATACTGTGCAATGATAATTATTAAAATAATAGTAATATAAAATATCAATGCAGCAATTATTGAATCAATAAAATAAAATACTGAACAGTAATTACTGTAACAATTATTGAGTAGTGCCTTCTAACATAAGAATTAATAATTGGTGTAATACCGTGTGCTACTATATTTTAACCACCGGGTATTCCAACAGTATTAACAGTAACAACTACGTCGTTATTTATAACCAACTTATTCTTGTCATTTTCTTCATCCAATTGCTTTCCGTTATGGGGCCTACACAAGGCTGCGCCGTCGTACGAATATTCCCCGACAGTAAAAATATTCCACGACCAAACGAATATTCCTCGTCAACAATGAATATTTTAAAACCGCTTGCTTGTTAGAAATAATTGCGCATTTTACCTATAACTTACCACATTAATCAAATCAACCCTTATTATTTCAAGATAATAAATAGAGGAAATTTAATTTCATTAAATAATAAGTTGGGGTCTTACATAATAAGTGTTTATATAGGTTATAAACATTGATGTGACTATGTTGTAATGTGTCTAGGAGAAGTATTTACTGTAAATTACAATATTATGTGTTGTGAATTATTGTGCTTATTGTAAGACCGATATTGTGATTATAGGTCTTTCAAATGCAGATAAATTTATTGTGTTGCAGTATTCAACGCGGAAGGCAAGTTTCCTTAACTCAACCTTGAGTTAATATTGTTCAATTATTATGGTGGTTAATTAGACCACTTCCAATAATTTATTGTTGATTATTCGCAGTTAGTGCATGTTTACTAATTCAAATTGAATTATTAATTCTAAGAATATACTTGTAGAATAACTGTTGTTGGATATTCACATCCGTAGAAGCTTATATTGATTTCAAATAGTACAATTAAATTATGTCTATTGTTTAATCATATTGAAACATGTCTTAGCTAATTGTTTTGGCTAGACGAACATTTATTAGATCTTGATAGGTTCGAGAAGAGAAGAGAAGAGAATTCAATTATTATTGATAAATCAATGCCAGCTGTTTCGGCTAGATCAAAAAAGAAAACTTGATAGGTTTGAGAAGAGAAGAGAAGAGAAGAGAAGTGTTTAGATATTGAAATCATTATATTTCGTTGTTAAATCAAATTTTGATTCTGAGACTGAGAAGAACAACCTTTTATACAAAGCAAACATTTTATTGGTCGTAAATTCAACCTTTGCACGCGTGTAAGAATTATGCATAATATAGGGTACAAGGAGTTGGCCGACTCTAAGTACTTGCAAAGGGGTATGATTTAATCTATATGGTTATCTGATACACCTGGGTATATCAAAGTCAAATCTTTGATAGTTACTCGAGAAGAGAAGTTCAAGATCAAATGGATCGCTCAACATAAATCTGGAAAACATTCCACTTTGTTATTGCGTAGAATTGATTCTTGATTATTCATTAGAATATTGTAGAAACTTTGAAAGCATTGTACCCTTTCATTATTAGATTATTGTGTTGCATAGAATGCGAGAAGACTTGTTAATTATTAAAGCTTTGTTTAACTATTTCAATGTTCCACGAACTTTGGTTTCATTCTATCAAAATAGATAGTTTGTTATTCTGATTTTTATACATTTATTATATGTCTTAACTTGCGGGGCAAATTTGTTGCTCACCTTTGCTAAATAAAACTTTTCAGCTAGAGACGAAGTGGCAGGAGGTGCTGTGAAGGATAAGGGAAAAGGCATAGTTATAAATTAGTTATGAATAACATTATTATTATGTTCTATTTGTGAACCCTTTTTTGTATATCTAAAGGGTTTGTTTGTAATGTTAAGGTTAGAGAACCTGAGACTATTCTATTAACAATCTCTGTTAATGACTTATGTATTGCTATTTCTATATGAATGGGTAGTTAGATGTTATTATATTGTGGATCGTGAACACCAAACTCGGGGGGTGAGGTAAACCAGATTTTGTGGTGTCACATTAAATGATCAACTCACAATTAAATTTAAATATAAATTAATTAATGAAAAAAATTCTAGTTACTAAAATAATTTAATCAAATTGGAGAGAAATGGGATTCTAATATCATTTAATGTTTCATCTAAAATGTAACCCTCATGTCATGTTTAATTATTTATCATGGAAAGCTAGTAAAGAGCACAAAGTAGATCATAACCATTTTTCAATGAACTATGTCTAATTTACACAAAATCCACAATCGATAGAATTCATGTAAGCACCACTATTACCAAAAATCACTATATGTCTATGTGAAATTATAGCAATAATGAATTAAAGCGTAGGCTCTCTTCATGACTATATACGGTGAACCGGTATATGCCTATCTAGGTCATGAATCACAAAACTTAAATAAATCAGCCTCATGAATATATGCCATTTTGATATATTCTATACTTATATTTCATTTTCCAAATCCATACAAGCAATTAGTGTGAATGGTGAACAAGCATTCAAGCATTTTGTTTAATCATAATGGGTAATCTAACGATAAATATTCAATAATACATTCAGATATACATATTCAAACTACACATCAAAATCCATTAGAACCCCATAATGGAGTTTAGTTTATTTTTGAACCAAAAGCCATTATGGGATTGAAGCAAAGCATGGAATTAAGAAATGCAAGCAATAGTTGTAAAAGAAATGATAGAACAAATGTGTTATTCTCTATTGCATAGTCTGTTCCAAGCTTGTTCCAAAACACAAAAATCTCTAGAGTTGGAAACTAATAATTATTCAATAATCTAGAATAATAGAAGAGCAAAATGTAGTAATCAAATGCTTAAAATACTCTCTAGAAAAGCTAAAACCTAAGAACCCTAATGATAATATGAAAACTGATAACAAAACATGTCTCTGGTGCCAACCAAAGCATCTCAGTTGAGCAAAACATGCTCAAATTCAAATTACAAAAGTCAACAAAATTATCTAAAGAAGACTCGTGCGACAGCGCGAGATTGTTGTTGGAGCGTGACAGCGATGCCTGATCTGCCTTAGTCTTGCCTTAGGCGCGGGAGCGCTGTGTTTTGCTTTATTAGCAGCACAACCACGTTGTTGCTGCACTATGTCTTCTGCTTTGTTTTTACTTGTTGTTGCTACTATCTTGCTTCTTCATTTCCTCACTTGTGCACTTCACCAATTCATTAATCTCCTTCTCATTTGATCACATCCATGTTATCATGCTTTTGCTTGCTTCATTTCATCCATGTCAATCCATGTTATTTCATGCCTTTCATTGCCTTCGATTGTCATAGGAGTTCCAACTATAAATACTGCTAAACATAAAATGCAAATAAAACATAATAAAACTACTTAAGTTGAGCATAATTCCAGTGAGTTGACACCCAAATAAGTAGGTATAAAACCTACTTGTCAAATACCCCTAAACTTGAACTATTGCTTGCCCTCAAGCAATGCATACGAAAATAAAATAAACAATGCAACTATATGCTATGTAAACTACACTATGATGCAAGTGAGTCCCAAGATTTCTAGCTAAAATTGGAATTCCAATCAAGTATGCCTCAGAGAATTATCCAAATTTAAGAACAAAGTACCAAACTAAGCTACAGACATAATATATAATCCAAACTTACTATAAAGATGTTGTGTATGTGATGTTTTCACAAATATGCTTGATAAAGGCAAAGTTTATACATGTTTTACTGCTAAAGACAAAAAATTAGAGTTCAAATCAAAAAATTACGTATACTAATGAAACAAAAACTACTCCAACACATCAATACAAACTAAGGTTCAACAATAGGTTTATTCTGCTTTATTTTTACTCACGAGGGTGATTTCTGCACTTTCCTGCGGTGTTTATTTGTTTTTTTTCTTTCTCTTTTTTTAGCTAATGCATTTTACGCCCCATCTCGCCCAACCACAAGCTTCAATTATTCAACTTAGGAAGGTTCTAATAATACTTCTCTTTTTTTATATATATCAAGCATACCCATGTGTTCCCCAAGTTTTATTATCAATGTTTTTCACAATCTAAGTCCACTTTCTACACAATTCTATTTTTAAAAACAACATTTTCTATTAAGCAGGCAAAACACCTCATTCTTATACTAACAAGTTTAAATGAACAACTCTGTGCTAACCAAAAGCATCTCAACAACAAGTTTAACTCAAATAATGTATAACATTATAACCGAGCTCATGTTATCCACAAAATTCAAAAATCCATCAAATTCATATTCATCATTGGCTAAATGAAAATTCTATAAGACTAAATACTTGGGATAAGAAACTAAACACATACTAATGCAAAAATTAAACACATACTAAAATGCAAAAAATTTCTACAATTATTAAATAAACACATACTAAATAAATAAATATGCAAAAATTAAACAAGACATGCAAAGATGATGCAAATTAACTACATGCAACTACACTACTCTACTAAACACCCAACACCCCCAAACTTAAAATATTAATTATCCCAATGAATGAAGGTAAAGGGTTTTAAGGAATTCCCCTAGTTATGAGGTGTACCACCCTCCTCGGGTGGTGAGCCTAGCGGTGGAAATGGCACTGCTGTCCTAAATTATGGCCATTCAAGTATAGTTCCCTGCTGTGCAAAAGCCTTGGCTAGAGATCTCGTCAATCCATTAGCTAATACTGCAAAATTATCATATATTGCGTCGATCGTCCTCTCCAACCATCGGAGACGACGATTATCCTGTTCAATAGTAGCTTTGGCTGAAGTTCTGGTGTCAGTTGTGTGCGTGGGCTGCGGTGAAGGCCTCAATGATGCTGGTGGAAGGATGAAACCCTTACCCCATGGATGAGGGGTACCTCCTGCCCAATCCTAGAACTTGGCTATTGTAGCGTGAGTGATATCCTAACTTGGGTATTGCAACTTTTCATTAGCCCGTGTGACTCTGCTCGAGCACATAAATGAGCAACAATCGAAGCATGTGGTATACTGCCTGCAGTGTTCCCCCAAATGTAACGTAACATGTTCTGGTAAAGGAGATGACCAATGTATTTTCCTGTAATTATACCCCCACAAAATAATTACCCGTTCAGTTGTAATTTCACGCTGATGGGATGATGGCATAAGTTTTGCACAGATAAATAGATTCCAAGCTTTGACATAGCAATTTAGCATTGAAGCCTAAAAAGTCCTAGGCTGGTTAGTGTCTGGTTCTTAACTCCAGTGTGTACCCGCTATATATAAGTCAGTGATCACTCTATCGAGGTCAGTCTCAAACCTTACAACCTCAACCCAATTTGCACGTCCAGTTAGAGGGTCGGGTAAATTGAACCTGCTGCGAATCGCCTGTGGGCGATAGTCTACTTGCACACCTCTGACAAAGGAAAACCCACTCATGGTCACCTTCACATTCTCATAAAATTCACGTATAATGCCAATGGGTGCAGGCATTGGTGTAGAACAGAATCCATGACAACATCTTTCTTTGATCATTTCTTTTAGTTGCCCATCTTGTACCTCATGCTTGAAACCACGCTCCATCATAAATGTCTTAGCCACTATTCGATAGTATTCCATCTGGGCCTCAAGGCTAACGAACTTAGAGCAATTAATAGTGTCCTCACTCTGGCTAATTTAGGACGAGGATTCTGGAGTGCGAGAACGTGTTCTTTTTGGCCCTATTACACTTGATGAAGAAGAGAACCCTTAATTGTAACTAGACTGTGACTGAAAAGTATATGCTCTTTATATTTCTCCCCCCAACTTGATGTACTGACAACCTTGGACAAACCCTAATTTTATCTTTATAACTAAATGGAGAATCAGTTGTAGAGTTTGAACGTGGGTAAGAGAATGATTGCATATAAGTTGGTAGTGGGATGAGGAGTTAGGAATTTGAAATGGAAACAGTTTGGAGAGGAGAAGATAGGCGTCAGTTTTGAAAATGAAAGAGAGATACGCACGCTTTAGAGTGTAACTGATATAAGAGATGTGGTGAGACACGTTTTAAAAACTTAAAAATTTTTCTGACTCCGATCTCTGGCGTGGCCGCGCGACTTTTAGAACGGTTTATGGTGCGGGCGCGCTGATACCATGGCGCGGGCGCGTGATATTTAAACTGGATAAGAGCGCGGGTGTGCTAATGACCGGACTGCAAAGAAACATGGCGCGGTCGCGTGACTTTTAAGCTACTGAAATACGCGGCCACGCATCCCTGTGCCTTGTGATAAGTAGGTTTTATACCTACTTATCCGACATCTATTACTTAAATTATTTGTTTAATCTCGTGTTTCTTAGTTACTTTTCCTGCATTTTGTTTCCATTTTGTAGATTATATGTTTGGAAGTGGAGTGACCAACTATTGGTATGAAAAATGCAAGAAAAACAAATTTCGGGTATCGTTCGAGCCTTCATGTCATTTTATGTGCATTTCATGTTTGTGGCGTGGAACTTGGCTTATGTTGAGGAACTCATTCTTGGCATTCTGGAACGTCTTTTATCATTCTAATTGGAAGTTCGGATGCGATAGTATGGCCTTCTAGCAACAAAGACAAAGTTAAGAGTTGTTTCGGTTGTCATTACACAGAAGCAGCTGCTTTCGATGCGATTTTGACCTTCATTCATTTGTTATTTCTGAAAGCTAAAAGAAAGAAAGCTGTAGATATCGTCGATATCTTTGATTTGATAGGTCGCGGGCCCCGTAACTCCTCCCGGTTTAAAAGTTATGGCAGTTTTAGCAGAGGAGGTTCCAGCAAGAAAAGTAATGGGCAGTTTCATAGCAAGCCGGGGCTTGCCCTTTTGTGCCTTGGGATCCAGCCAGGGCTTGGGGTCTGGGCGGAATAGCAGCAAGGTAGCAAGCTGGGGCTGGATTGTACAAAGGGAAATAGCAAGCTGGGGCTTGCTTACTAGATTTTGAAGTCTCCTAGTTGGTTTTTACTGCTACAAGTGTGGAGTTTTAGTGATGGTGATGACTTGGGACTTGTTTTGGAATGGAATTAATAAAAATACATGTTGAATTTATAATTAGCAATAAACACTGAGATTAAATGAGAAGAAAGCAGCGAAGCTGTTGCAATCTGGGTTTTATTGGCCTACAATATTCAAGGACGCCCACTATTTTGTTAAAACATGTGAAAGATGTCAAAGGGTGGGCAACATTTCAAAATGGAATGAGATGCCTCTACAAACGATTCTTGATGTTGAAATTTTTGATGTATAGGGCATTGATTTCATGGGGCCATTGTCGTCGTCTCTGAACAATCAGTATATTCTACTTGCAATGGACTACGTATAAGTGGGTTGAAGCTGCAGCATTACTAACAAACGATGCCAAGTGGCCTTAAATTCTTACAAAAGAACATTTTCACAAGGTTTGGCACGCCAAGCGCAATTATTAATGACGAAGGTAGTCACTTTTGCAACAAGTCATTCACAGCTCTATTGGCAAAGTATGGGGTCAACCATAATGTCGTTACATCATATCATCCCCAAACTAGTGGACAAGCTGAGGTCTCAAATAGGGAAGTCAAGAGAATCTTGGAAAAAGTGGTGAATCCGAATCGAAAGGATTGGTCGCTCAGGTTGGATGACGCATTATGGGCCTACCGGACTGCTTACAAAACACCAATCGGGATGTCACCATATCAATTACTGTATAGAAAGGCTTGTCACTTACCAGTAGAGTTACAACACAAGGCTTATTGGGAAATATAGAAACTCAATTTTGATCACGCAGCTGTAGGGGAAAAGCAATTACTACAATTGAATGAGCTTGGCGAATTTCGTCTTCAAGCCTACGAGAACTCCAAGTTATACAAGGAAAAGGTGAAAAGATGGCACGACCAAAAAATTATGTAAAGAACGTTCGAGCCAGGGCAATCAGTCCTTTTGTTCAACTCACGGTTGAGATTGTTCCCAGGCAAGCTTAAGTCTAGATGGTCAGGACCATTTACAATAAAAAGGGTGTTCTCTCATGGTGCGGTTGAAATCTACAGTCGGAATCCTTTAGAAACATTTAAGGTCAACGGTCACAGATTAAAGTACTATTGGGGTGGCAAGTCCAACACGGACGTCATAGCTATCACAGTTGCAGACGCATCTTAATCAGGGAGTAGTCAGGCTGAACAACTTAAAATCAAACGCTCACTGGGAGGCAACCCAATTTTTTATTTATTTTTATGCTTTTTCTTCATTTTTCTTTTCTTAAGAAATTTTATCCATGCTAGTGAAATGGTAGTTTACAATAAAATTTGGTCTAGAATATAGTCATGTAGGATTTAAAGTTTACTTGATAAGTAAATAAGCTTACCCTCCATGTTTGAATTTGCTCAATATCCATTCATGATTATGTTTTCCATGTGTTCAGGTACTCAAAGACGAAGCTATGGGATGCACATGAAGTTAAGTGTTGCCTAAATTTTTAATAGCACTTTACCACGCAAGTATACGCGTTCAATTGTAATATTCAGCAAGCAAGGATATCGTTCCCACGAGGAAATAGACTAATATTTATCAATTACTAACTCTAATGCAATTAATCCTATTTTAAACTAAGAAAATTTTGTTTATGATTTAAATTTTAACTTAACGAAACTAATGATTAAAATCAGAATTTCACAAGAATAACGGCAGATTTAATAGGTTAAGATTACAACTTCCCTTGGTATTTCATTTAAACTAACTTACTTCCCATTTAACATAAATCAATTAATATGAATTGTTATCCAAGAATGCTTTATAAATATTCACGCACTTCTTCCAAAGACACGTGAACAAATCCTCCTAAATCCAATCTTTAAGATGCAGAATTACAAGGAACACCCCAGTTAATCAACTCACTATATTCCTATGTGAATCAAGTTAATTAGGGTTTACGCACAAATTCTTTCAATGGATACAAAAGACATATAGGTATATTCCTATCCTATACGCTAATCATATTAACCCTATTCAGATTATATGAACAGATGTTATCATATCCAGATCTCAATCTATACTCCATCTTCCAATTTTATATAGATTATCACAGTAATTGTTGGCCAAACAATTAATCAATAAACATAAGATATAATAAACAATTCAATAAAAACTAACTTTCATTCAATGGGAAGCTTGCAATTTAAACTACATACCAAGTTCCGTTGCAATCTTAATTAAAATTTAGTTCATGATAATAATAAAGAAAAACATCATCCAGATTAATAATCCAAACATCCCAGATAGTTACAAAAGATAAAACTAGAGAAGAGAAGAAGAAACTCTGAATTTGCTCCAATACTCTCTCTTAGATCTTTAGCCCTTTTGCAATTCTCCTTCGTGTTTTTCTTCCTTGTTCTCTCTGCAAATCTCTTTTAGAATTGATTCATTCCTTGCAAAATTCGTTCTTCTTGCTTTTCTAGAGTCCTCTCCTATTTGTATTGATCTCAGCCCTCATTCAGACTCCTATTTGGCTTCAAAAACCCCCTTAACAGCAGAAAAACGCAACTTTCTACGCACTAGAGCGCCTAGGCGCTCATCATAGGGCAATTTCAAGCGCCTAGGCGCTTGCTACTTTTTCCAACATTTTCTGCTCCGACGTCCTTTGGGAAAATGGCCATAACTTCTTCGTCCGAACTCCGATTTAGATGATTCAAGATGTTCTGGAAAGAGGAAAAGTAGATATACAACTTTCATTCTTGAAGTTTTGTGAAATAATATCCGGAGCTATAGTCAAATTGGCTCTGAAGTGACTGATGTGCAAATGGCAAGCCAAAAACGCGAGTCTAGCCACCCTAAACGTCGATCCATGTAACTTTTGTCCCAATTCCTACAAAACAATATAAAACATGCATGAATAGACACAAACACATAAAAACAACCTAAAAGACTTGAGAACAACAATAAATTAAGCTCGAATGTATCCAATTTATGTGTATAAAACTCACTCATCAAATACCCCCAAACTTAAACCTTTGCTTGTCCTCAAGCAAAAACACAAAAATGTTATGCAATGCAATGTAATGAAACTAATCTATATGCCTACGAATCCAACAGTAATGACAGAAACAAGTCTATTTAACCGGCCTTAGAGAAATCAAGTAAACATGATAATACATCATATTTAAACAAATCAGTAATTTCTCAATCAATCATCAAATCTTAGACTGTTATCACTGATATAGTGCGTGTGTGCTCCACAACAATGTTAACTGATATAAAGTTAAATTTAAGACATAATAGATATCTTCGAAGGCATCATACAGTGAAAACTCACAAAATTCACGAACAAGCTAGATCCAACTAAAGTCAAACATCCACCAAGTTCAAGAGTCCAATCCGGGATACTTATGCTTTACTTTTCATCACGGGGGCTTTTTTCTCTTTTCCCGTTTTATTGTTTTTCTTTTTTTTTATTTTTTTTTTCCTTTTTTTTTTAACCATGACTGTGCAATGTCTCATTCCATTAGGCTAACAGTGTCACCCCTTAGCGAGCTTTCGACCAACGACTCCCAGACCATATAAGACCTTAGGGCGCTAAGTTTTAAGATACCCCTTCGGGCGTACTTGCTCAAGTAACAAAGGCCCCGAAACAAAACTAGCCACGGAAATTTTTATTTTATTTTTTCCTTTCTTTTTCTTTTTTTAACGAAGCTTATATATCCCAAATTTTCCCCCCAAACTTAAGTTTTTATCAAAATTTAGTCATCTCCGCCTATTCATGTCTTTCATTCCTTCACATTAGTATTATCTTTAAGAAATTCATTATGTATCAATTTAAACTTAATCAGTTAACATATCTGTTATTAACGTGCTAACCTTAATTATACCAGTTTCAAACAGGAAAAGATTCAATTCATAACAAGAAATCACATCAAAGTCTTAACAGACAGTACTATACTTGTCTACTCAATTCCAATCTCATCACTGGCCAAAACAGACTTAAACTATCTAACGGCTGGAAACATGCAAAGACTACAATTTTTTTTTTGAATGCAAACTACATGAAAAACTATTAACTAAATACTATATGAATGCACTAGATGAATACTACATGCATGAACTGGAGCTGGACAATTACACCCCCAAACTTAACCAATGCAATGTCCTCATTGTAAGAATATAACGATAAATAGAAGAGAACTTCCCTGTAATCAGCTAAGCGTGAGTTGATGGTGGCGATGGCGACGACGATCATTTTGCTATCCATTGGACCTCCAATACCTTCAAAGAAGAGAGACAATATGGATTAGATTATAAGAGAACTTAATAAGCAACTTAATTCCTATCTACTAAATAAACTAGTAAAGCATATAAATATAAAAAATTCCTGGGTTGCCTCCCAGTCAGCGCTTGATTTATAGTCTTTCAGCCCGACTTTGTCTGGTCAATGCTATCCAATTCCTCTTCGAAAGTTGAGGAACCCTCCATCCATCGAAAATAATATAGCTTTTGGTAGGTTCCCATTTGTGATAGCCATTGAGTTAAAGTCACCTAGCATGCTTTGTTTATATAAGATTAGATTGAAGAACGTCCAACATCTAGGCATTTTCTCCATTGTGTCTGCGAATAAATTCTGGCATTGAGGCGTGTCAGACACAACAATCTCTTCTTCTATCTTCTCCAACTCATCGCACCATGGCTTCAAAGTTGTACTCGCTTTTACGTCACATGGAGTATTGCCAATGACATGACTACCAATTGGACAAATGATTGCAAATCTAACCGGATCCTTAAACTTTGGTGGAGAAGATATATGGGGCACTATCAAAATCAGTTCATCTATGTCAGAACTCAAGGCTAGATCTTTGGCGACCTTCTTTTCCTGCTCCCCACTTGTCTCCTCCCTTTCCTGATCCTTTTCTTTTGGAACATCCGATTCCAGATTTAGCATGGGCAATCCATCAGTCTCGGGAACCATGTTGCTTGACACTTCACCTTGAGGGCGATTGATGATGTCGTTGAAAAGTTGTCCCATCTGGTTCTCAAGATTTCGAATCGACATCTCCTGACTATTCGTCTGCTCCTCAATCAAAACCATGAACTTGGAAATAAGTCCTTCCAATCTTAAAATCCTTTCTTCTTCATGATTAGGGAGTTGAACTTGTAATTCAGGAGTGTATGATTGGCATGGAGCAAAGGGTTGGGCTAGATTGTCATCGCTCCATGAAAGATTTAGTGGATTCCCCCACTCATGATGATAATTACTGGAATAATCATAATTGTTGGGATAATCGCTGAAGTTACCACTATATTGTAACGACTCGAAACTGATGGTGCATTGATGACTCGGATGGTTTCCACCACAATACTCACATATCACCGCTACACTTTGAATACGGTGTGCTGATAAAGCATCAATCTTCCTTGAAAGTGTCCCAAATTGTGTTGGCAATTCATCGAGTCCATAATTCTTTGCCTCCCTTGGCCGAGTCATATTCAAATTTAGCCAATGATAGTCATAGTTGTTCATGGTGCCTGAAAAGGAATTAGACTAGAAAAAAAAAAGTTTAAATTAAGATTAACGCTATAAAAATCAATAATGACAAAATATTAAACTAATTTCCCCGGTAACGGCCCCAAAAACTTGTTGCCTAAATTTTTAATAGCACTTTACCACGCAAGTATACGCGTTCAATTGTAATATTCAGCAAGCAAGGATATCGTTCCCACGAGGAAATAGACTAATATTTATCAATTACTAACTCTAATGCAATTAATCCTATTTTAAACTAAGAAAATTTTGTTTATGATTTAAATTTTAACTTAACGAAACTAATGATTAAAATCAGAATTTCACAAGAATAACTGCAGATTTAATAGGTTAAGATTACAACTTCCCTTGGTATTCCATTTAAACTAACTTACTTCCCTTTTAACATAAATCAATTAATATTAATTGTTATCCAAGAATGCTTTATAAATATTCACGCACTTCTTCCAAAGACACGTGAACAAATCCTCCTAAATCCAATCTTTAAGATGCAGAATTACAAGGAACACCCCAGTTAATCAACTCACTATATTCCTATGTGAATCAAGTTAATTAGGGTTTACGCACAAATTCTTTCAATGGATACAAAAGACATATAGGTATATTCCTATCCTATACGCTAATCATATTAACCCTATTCAGATTATATGAACAGATGTTATCATATCCAGATCTCAATCTATACTCCATCTTCTAATTTTATATAGATTATCACAGTAATTGTTGGCCAAACAATTAATCAATAAACATAAGATATAATAAACAATTCAATAAAAACTAACTTTCATTCAATGGGAAGCTTGCAATTTAAACTACATACCAAGTTCCGTTGCAATCTTAATTAAAATTTAGTTCATGATAATAATAAAGAAAAACATCATCCAGATTAATAATCCAAACATCCCAGATAGTTACAAAAGATAAAACTAGAGAAGAGAAGAAGAAACTCTGAATTTGCTCCAATACTCTCTCTTAGATCTTTAGCCCTTTTGCAATTCTCCTTCGTGTTTTTCTTCCTTGTTCTCTCTGCAAATCTCTTTTAGAATTGATTCATTCCTTGCAAAATTCGTTCTTCTTGCTTTTCTAGAGTCCTCTCCTATTTGTATTGATCTCAGCCCTCATTCAGACTCCTATTTGGCTTCAAAAACCCCCTTAACAGCAGAAAAACGCAACTTTCTACGCACTAGAGCGCCTAGGCGCTCATCATAGGGCAATTTCAAGCGCCTAGGCGCTTGCTACTTTTTCCAACATTTTCTGCTCCGACGTCCTTTGGGAAAATGGCCATAACTTCTTCGTCCGAACTCCGATTTAGATGATTCAAGATGTTCTGGAAAGAGGAAAAGTAGATCTACAACTTTCATTCTTGAAGTTTTGTGAAATAATATCCGGAGCTATAGTCAAATTGGCTCTGAAGTGACTGATGTGCAAATGGCAAGCCAAAAACGCGAGTCTAGCCACCCTAAACGTCGATCCATGTAACTTTTGTCCCAATTCCTACAAAACAATATAAAACATGCATGAATAGACACAAACACATAAAAACAACCTAAAAGACTTGAGAACAACAATAAATTAAGCTCGAATGTATCCAATTTATGTGTATAAAACTCACTCATCATTAAGCAGAAGAAATCGTGCATCAGCTGATCAAAGAGCCTTAACAGTCTACTATCAAGCCTAGGCTTGCCCCTTCAAAGCACATGATCAACCTGAGTCGTGCTTCATCACTGCCTTAACAAATTCATGGCAAGCCGGGGCTTGCCCCTTGCAGCACAAAAGATCCAGCCGGGGCTTGCCCCCTTTCTGCCTTAGTAGATTCATAGCAAGCCAGGGCCTGCCCCTTGCAGCACAAAAGATCCAGTCGGGGCTTTCCCCCTTTCTTCCTTAGCAGACACCAAACAAGCTGGGGTTTGCCCCTCCAAGGTATACCAAGCAAGTTGGGGCTTGCTGTTCAGATTGTGAACATCAGCTACAACAGTTAGTGCATGACAGTTGGGGCAAAGAAGCTATCCAATTCCCTTTTAACTTCAACTTCCTACCATCCCACTTCACAACCTACACCCACGATCAACAATCCCACTCCTCACAATAATCAAACAACAATCCCACTCCTCCCACCTAGTCATCGACTACCCACCTATATAAATTCCTCTCTATAAATCCACCCTTCACCACACAATCTAACAACCTTAATTCACACCACTTGGAAGTTCAAGGAAAGGATTTGTGTAAATCTCTACAACCAACTTGGAATTATAGAAAGTAAGAAGTTGGTTTTCTAATTCCCCATCTTCTATCACCATAGTTCAAGCCAAATCACAAAGTTGTGGGAATTTCAAGTCTCGCACACCAAGTGCTCAACAAATTGTTGAAGTTAAGTTTAGGGGAAATTTTTGTTAAAGCTCATCAATTCGAAATCAATGGAACCAAAACCGGCATCAAAAAGGCAACGAGGAGAGACTTCAAGGGCTACACAACCAACATGAACCTTTGATAAGCACAAATTCATAAGTGCCACCGCCGCCGACTGTTACGACTATATGGTGACAAAATCACTAACACCTGAGCGGGGGTTGGCACCTGAGCCTGTGGATGGCGAAATGATGTAACAAATATATCAAAAAGGTTGGAATAAATTCACAGTAGAGCATGAGGCCGCAGTTGTAAGTGCGGTCAAAGAATTCTACGTGGTAGGTTAGTGCCCAACGCTTTTGTACGTGGTAGGTTAGTGCCTTTCACTTCCGACGCCATCAACACGTACTATCAGTTACGAGCACCAAGACATTGCCAGTACCGACACTTACTTGATAATGATCCAGATTATGAGGCTATTAAGCAGGAGATGACAAAGCCAGGTACCTCATGGAAAAAATCAAATCATGGAGGCACTGTCTTTCGCAGTAAGGATCTTAACCGGTATGGAAAGATATGGTACGCCTTTCAGTGCGCTAAGTTACTTCTAACTACACACACGTAAGACGTGTCTAAGGATAAGGTAATGCTATTATATTCTATGGTACAAGATTTCATCATCGACATAGGGGGCTATAATTAACTTTTCAATCCGACGATGCCTTCGAGGACCATACTATGGCGGATTCCCACACCCATCACTCATATGTGGATTGTGTATATAGGCAGGAGTGTGTTGGTCAGATGATGAGATAACCCAGATGCCGCTGTAGACACTCGACTCGAGAATGATTGCAAGATATGTTGTATGGCCCGGAGGCGAGTTGCACCCGAGAGGAGTAAGATTTGTATTTTCCTCAGCCTCGGAGGATGAGGCTGACGCTGAGGACACCTCAGATGATGATGAGTTTCAGGGGAATGCGGCAATGGGAGAGACATCACAACAGCCCGGAGTAATATCTAGCCCTTAATTCCTCAACCTTCAACGACAAGCGGATGAGCACAACAAGGAAGCACGAAGAGAAATGCGGAGACTAGCGGCAAGGCAGGACCACATGTTTGAGGCCATGAATTTATCTTTCGCCTCATTGAACACTACGCTCCAGAGCTTCAATCCTACTGCCCAATTCCCATACCAGCAACCAACACCAATGCCAAGATTCCCACCCAGCGATTCCGATGAAGAAAACAACCACCACCAACCCAGACTTAGGCGATTACAGGGAAGTCCTCTCTTATTTATTGCTTTATCTATACAATGAGGACATTGTAGTTTTCAAGTTTGGGGGATTTAGTTGCATGTTATATGTTTCATATTTAAATTCATTAGCTTGGTTACATATGTTAGTTCATGGTTTATGTTTACAATTATTTAATGTTGCATTCAGGTAATCATGTAGTTACATAGTAGCTTAGGAATGTAAATAGTTTTTATTTATCTTTGCAATCATATTATGTTTACCACATTTCGTTAAAAAAATATTCAAAAATAATAGTTTGTTAATATGTTCATCTTGTATGAGTCCAGCTGTTTGATAGTTACAATTTATTTTGGCCAATGATGAGAATGGAATTGGATAGACAAGTATAGTACTGACTATTAGAGCTTTCATGTGATTTCTTGTTATGAATTGAATCTTTTTCTGTTTGAAACTGGTATAATAAGGATAGCACAGTAAAAATAACTTGTTGATTGATTGAGTTTAAATTGATACATAATGGGACTCTAAAGGATAATGTTAATTTGAATGAAAGAATGACAAGAATAAGTAGTGATGGCTAAAGTTGGACAAGTACCTAAGTTTGGGGGAATATTGGGGGTATATAAGTTATATTGAAAAAAAAGTATGAATAAACACAGTGGCGTGCTTGTCTACTTTTGAAGCCTTTGTTACTTGAATAAGTAAGCCCGAGGGGATTGCCTTTACACCTAGTGCCCTAAGGTCTTAATGATATGGGAGTCGTTGGTCGAAAGCACGTTAAGGTAGCATTGAAAAGCGTAAGGGAATAAGACATTGCATAGCTATGTAGGTTAAAAAAAAGAGAATAAAACGGGAAAAGAGCAAAAAGCCCCCGTAATGAAAAATAAAGCATAAGTATCCCATGTTGACTCTCGATATTGGTAATTGTTTGATGTTAGTTGGATCTAGCTTGTTTTTGAATTTCTTGAGTTTACACTGTATGATGCCTTTAAAGAGACTTGTTGTGTGTTAAATTTGATTTCATATCTGTTAGCATTGTTGTTGAGCACACACGCACAATATTAGTAATAACAATCTAAGATTTGATGATTGATCGGTAAATTACTGATGAGTTTTGATATAATGTATTATCATGTTTACTTGATTTCTCTGAGGTCGGGCGAAAAGATTTGTATTTATAAATACTGCTGGATTCGTAGGCATGTAGATTAGTTGCATTCCATTTCATTGCATTGTGTTGCATTTTTTGTTTTGTTTTTGCTTGAGGACAAGCAAATGATTAAGTTTGGGGGTATTTGATAAGTAGGTTTTATACCTACTTATCAGGCATCTATTACTTAAATTATTTGTTTAATCTCGTGTTTCTTAGTTACTTTTCATGCATTTTGTTTCCATTTTGTAGATTATATGTTTGGAAGTGGAGTGACCAACTATTGGTATGAAAAATGCAAGAAAAAGAAATTTCGGGTATCGTTCGGGCCTTCATGTCATTTTATGTGCATTTTATATTTGTGGCGTAGAACTTGGCTTATGTTGATGAACTCTTTCTTGGCATTTCGGAATGTCTTGCATCATTCTAATCAGAAGTTTGGATGTGATAGTATGTCCTTCTAGCAACAAAGACAAAGATAAAAGTTGTTTCGGTTGTCATTACACAGCAACAGCTTCTTCCTATGTGATTTTGACCTTCATCCGTTTGTTATTTCTAAAAGCTCAAAGAATGAAAGTTGTATATCTCGTTGATATCTTCGATTTGATAGGTTGAGGGCCCCGTAAAACCACCCGGTTTAAAAGTTATGGCAGTTATAGCAGAGGAGGTTCCAGCAGGAAAAATAATGGGCAGTTTTATAGCAAGCCGGGGCTTGCCCTTTTGTGCCTTGGGATCCAGCCGGGGCTTGGGGTCTGGGCAGGATAGCAGCAAGGTAGCAAGTCGGGCCTGGCTTGTACAAAGGGAAATAGCAAGCTGGGGCTTGTTTACTCGATTTTGAAGTCTCCTAGTTGTTTTCTAATGCTACAAGTGTGGAGTTTTAGTGATGGCGATGACTTGGGACTTGTTTTGGAATGGAATTGTAATGAAAATATATGTTGAAGTATATAATTAGCAAGAAACACTGAGATTAAGTGAGACAGAAGGCAAATTACGAAGATTAATCTCAGTTTTTCTAAGCAAGCGTTGGAGGCGTATTTCAAGGAGATTTTCGAGACGATTGCAATTTTAGGCTACGTGAAAGGTGTTTTTTAATATTCTTCATCTTAGACTATTATTTGTAATTGAAAGGATGATTTCCATGATTTATTCCGTTTTTATTACGTTTATTATGAACTAATTCACTTTTTAGGCTTGTGATGGATCTTTAAGTGAATCGATGGTTTGGTAAACTTTGATTTCCAATTTAATAAGCTATTTCCAGTTTATCTATATTAATTTGTGCTTGAATCTATGAATTGCCTGATCAACAATTCATTGTGGAGTTGGATGGAATCGAGAGAGGATATTCAAATCTAGACCTAGTTGATATAGCATGTGTTCATGATTTTGTTAATAGCTTAAACTTGATGAGTGTTAAAGTAGAGATATGCTTGACACCCCGCATGTAATCGGATAAAAAACTTATTCTTCAACCTTCTTCAATTGTAATTCATATAGAGATATAGTGAATTAGTTTCTTAAGGTGTTTAACGGTTTTCTATCTTAATTGTGGATTGACGTTAATACGGTATTAGTGCATCGAGAGGTGGTTAATACTACGTTCGTGTTCTTGATTAATAAACTGGGATAGTGAATTGAATTGGAATAAAAGTTTTAAAATCAGAGTGAAGCTTAGGGTGAAATCATAAGTCTAATTCTCCATTAATTGTTTGGAATTCCAGATTTTGATATTTGTGATTGGTTTGTAATAGTTTAATTACTTTTTAATTTAGAATAATTATTTTTAATCATTGAATTAGATAGTTTAATAAAATTAGGATTAATAGTAAATTGATAATTGTGAAGTTAAGTTTCTTATTAAATTGTCTCTGTGGGAACGATACTCTACTTATCACTTTATTACTTGTGGACCACGTATACTTGCATGTTGTGCGTATATAGATTTTACCCAACTCCTTGAACCAAAACTGAACTGCATTTTGAAGTAGAAATCAGTAGCTCATTACATTATTCACTTATCCTGCACATAAAACATTTAAACTTATAAGATATAACAACTTCTACAAATCCAAATATGTACTAAAAATATGTGAGAATGAATATATCAAAAAGAATGGTCTAAAGGCCACTCCTCACCAAAATTATATGCACAATCAACGCCAACCAAACTTATATAAACAATTCTATGCTATCAAGAATTAAACATGCAGATACGAACTAGTCAGAATTTAAAAGAATTAAATAAAAGGTTTGGATTGAAATAATGGGGTGCCTCCCATCAAGCGCTAAGTTATAGTCATTTAGCTTGACTATCTTTGATTCAATCATGTAGAAGAAAGAATTGAGATGACCTTCTGCCTGTCAACCTCACCACCATAATAGTGTTTTAAGTCGCTGTTTATTGACCTTGAATGGCTTGTCTAGGAATTTGTCGAATACCTCAATCGTACCATGTGGATAAACTGTCTTCATAGTAAATGGCCCTAATTACCTTAATTTGAGCTTCCCAAGAAAGAGTTTAAGTCTAGAATTAAACAATAAAACTCTTTATCCTGACTCAAACACTCTCTCCATAATTTTACGATCATGCCATCTCTTCACCATTTTTTTGTACAGCTTGGAGTTCTCATAAGCTTGCAATCTGAATTCATTCAACTCGTTGAGTTGGAGTAAGCATTTTTCACCTGCAGCCTTCAAGTCAAATTTGAGCTTTCTAATTGCCCAATACACCTTGTGCTCGAGCTCCATGGGAAGGTGACAAGCCTTTCCATAAACCAATTGAAACGGTGACATGCCTAACTGAGTCTTATAGGCAATCCTGTAGGCCCATACAACATCATCTAACTTCAATGACCAGTCCTTCGGGATAAATCACTTTTTGGTCACTGTATTGGGGTTCGGTTTTCATTCTTGTTACCGAAATTTTTTTGTTACAATCGAATAACTGTACTCTCACATATTACAAAATGGTCATTATTTTTCATTTTCGTCAGAAAAACGGATGAAAAAGCTGACTGTGCAAAAATGGACGGGTTTTGCTGATGTGGACGGGTTTTCTTTGACCTTTGACCCACCCAACGGCTGATCTATCATTCTTTCCATTTTTTAGTTTTCACATACAATAATAATAATTGAATACCAAAAATAAATATGTTATAATTTCATTTATTTATAATAATACTTTATTTTTTATAATTATTCATATAAAATATTTTTATAATTTATATAATTTTTTTTAAATTTTAAAATTTTAAATTTTAAAATTATTCTTAGTATTTTATTATTATTATTAATATTAATATTATTATTATTATTATTACTATTTTGAAATTTTTATTATTATTATTAGTTTTGGAATTATTCAGCTCAATTACTAATAGTTTTGAAATTATGGTTATTATTATTTATAATTATAAAAAATGAATAAAAAATAATTTATTGAATGTTTTATCTTACATAAAAAAATTCACGCTTATTAATAATATAAGAAAATTTCATGCTAATATTATTATTTAATTCCTATTTCTTATTATTTGATTATTATTATTATTTTGAAAATATTATTATTATTATTATTATTATTTGTTTTATTATTTGATCAAACGTAGTATGAGTACAAATAATAAATTAATTTATGATATTTTACCTTCCGTGATAATTAATTATTTGAGAGTTGAGATTGCACATGGCAGGGGAATATTAAAATGGAAAACTCTTGTTCTCACAACTTGCCAGTATATCACTTCTTTTTCAACCTCAACTCATGTCATTTTATTATTTTTATTATTATTATTATTATAACAATAATTATTATATTATTACAATAATTATTATTTATAATAATTATTATTTTTCACATTTCATCCCTCGTTTTAATGATCCAGTCAACTACACCGAAATGTGCAAATTTTTTTAAGTCCAAATTATAAGGTTACACTTATAATTTAATCTTAAATTTTTTTGATATTTTACATAAATAGTAAATGATTTAATAAAAAATTTGATATTTTACATAAATAGTAAATGACTTTACAATAATACTTTTGTGAGAAAAAAATGTTATATAAACAGGGAATTTAACATAAAATGTGTGATATAGTAATTGATTATAATTATTAAAAAATTTTATGTAAGATAAAACATTCAACACATTATTTTGTATTCATTTTTTATAATTATAAATAATAATAACCATAATTCCAAAACTATTAGTAATTGAGCTGAATAATTCTAAAACTAATAATAATAATAATAATAATAATAATAATTTCAAAATAGTAATAATAATATTATTAATAATAATAAATACTAATAATAATAATAAAATACTAATAATAATAATAATAACTTTAAAATTTAAATTTTTTAAAAAAATTATATAAATTATAAAAATATTTTTATATGAATAATTATAAATAATAAAGTATTATTATAAATAAATGAAATTATAAAGTATTTATTTTTTCTACTCAATAATTATTATTGTATGTAAAAACTGAAAATAGAAAGAATGATAGATCAGCTGCTGGATGGGTCAAAGGTCAAAGAAAATCCGTCCACATCACCAAAACCCATCCATTTATGCACAGTCAGCTTTTCCGTCCATTTTTTTCGGACGTAAATTGAAAATAATGACCATTTTATAATATCTGAGAGTAAAGTTATTCGATTATAACAAAAAAAGTTTCGGTAACTAGAATGAAAACTGGACCCCAGTCCAGTGACCAAAAAGTGATTTATCCCCCATTCCTTCCTTGTGGGGTTCACTATCTTCTCCAAAATTCTCTTTACTTCACGATTTGAAATCTCTGTTTGGCCATTAGTCTGGGGATGGTAAGTTGTAGCAATGTGATGATTCACCCCATACTTAACCAACATCGCTGTGAACTGTCGATTACAAAAATAGCTCCCCTCGTCACTAATAATTGCTCGTGGAGTCGCAAACCTTGTAAAAATACTTCTTTGTAAAAATCTCAAGACCACCTTAGCATCATTTGTTGGAAGAGCTGCCACTTCCACCCACTTAGAAACATAGTCAACTGGAAAATAAGATATATAGGTTCCCACTTGAAGAAATGAAAGGCCCCATGAAGTCTATCCCCCACACATCAAAAATTTCAATCTCAAGGACTGTGTTCAAGGGCATCTCATTTCTCTTTAATATATTCCTGACTCTTTGACATCTATCACACTTTTGGAAAAAAATTTAAGCAACTTTAAAAATTATTGGCCAATAGAATCCTGCTTGTAACACTCGAGCTGCTATCCTTTCTCCACCATAATGACCTCCATACAAAGACGCGTGGCAATCTTGCAAAATAACCTTGGTCTCTTTATATGGGATACATTTCCTTATCATCTGATCGGCACATTGCTTGAATAAATACGGTTCATCCCATATAAACCACTTCACATCATGCAGAAATTTCTTCTTTTGATGTCCAACCAAGTCAGAAGGGATTATCTTTCTAACCAAGTAGTTCGCATAGTCCGTGAACCATGGCACTGCCCCTTTCACCACAAATAACTGTTCATCTGGGAATGACTGATTAATAATGACCTTGTCATTTACACCCCTTCCCGAATTTTCCAGTCTAGATAAGTGGTCCACCACTTAGTTCTCAGTTCCTTTTATGTACTTAACCTCCAAATCAAATCCTTGCAATAGAAGTATCCACATGATTAAACGAGGCTTTGCATCTTTCTTTTACACCAAGTTTTGAATTATCGCATGATCTGTGTACAATATCACCCTAGTCCCAATCAAATACACATGAAATTTGTCAAAAGCATACACAACTGACAAAAGTTCCTTCTCTATGGTGGTGTAGTTCAATTGAGCATCAGTAAGAGTCTTGCTCGCATAGTATATCACAAGAAAGATCTTTTCCCTTCACTGGCCCAAAATAGCCTCCATAGTATAAACACTAGAATCACACATTAACTCAAATGGTAGGTCCTAATCTGGTGCTATGATCACTGGTGTTGTAGTTAGCTTCCTTTTTAAATGCTCAAATGCAAACAGGAAATATTCATCGAACTTGAACTATGCATCCTTCTCCAATAAGCTGCATAATGGGTTTGTGATATTGGAGAATTCTTTAATAAACCTCCTATAGAAGCATGTATGCCCTAAAAAATTGCGCACACCTTTTACAAAAGTTGGTGGAGGTAAATTCTTAATGGTCTCTAATTTAGCCCTGTCCACCTCTAATCCTTTCTTCGACACCTTTTGACCCAATATTAGTCATTCTTGTACCATAAAATGACACTTTTCCCAATTCAAAACCAAATTCGTCTCAATACATCTTCTCAATACCATCACTAGATTTTTTAGACACAAATCAAAAGAATTTAAATTATGAAATCAACATATACTATATTTTAATTAAATATATCATTTTAGCAAGTATCACAAAATTATAATTTTTTATAACTTTATTTAATAATTTAACATACCATTTAAATTATGAAATCAACATAACAATATAACATTTCATGTTATATTACAACTCTCTAAATTATAAATTAATTTAATTTAGAAAATTCTCTAATAAATTTAGATTCAGCAACCATCACATCAAAAAAAATAATATTTATTTAACAATAAACACCTCAAATAAATATTTTTATAACTCAATAAATATTTAAATTACAATTTGAAATTCCGGATTGTTATATTTTCCAAGAATGATCAGTATACTTCTGTCTTCATCATAGTACAATATAATGAAATCCTCCTGCAGCTACATCTACAATCGGCCTTGACTGCCATCCCAATCCATTGTAAAAAGTATTTATCACCATCCAAGTTGGCATTCCATGATGGGGACATTTCCTTAGTATCTCATTATACTTTTGTTCTAAGTCCTCCAATGTTGTAATAGATCTTGAAGGTAGAGAGTGAAGCCAACTTCTTGCCTTGTCCCATAATGAAAATGGAAACAACCTGAGCCCGATTGCATCTTCTGGCACTCCATTATATTTGAAAGTGTCACATATCTCTATGAACCTCAATAGATGTTCATTCGGGTCATCTATATCACCACCCCTAAACTGTACCGAATTCTATACCATTTGAATAGTGCCCGGCTTTATCTCAAAGGTGTTGGCTGCTATAGCTGGCCTGACTATGCTTGAATGTAACCCATTAATGTTCGGCATCAAGTAATCTCTTAAGGCCATGTGTTCCTCTCTTTTCCCTTTGGCTGCCATGCTGGATGTTGTATTCACAAAATCTACTTGTATATTCACGCGTGCTCTCGATTTCCAACCTCTACCGTTGATGTTGTCCTGTGCAGGTATCAACTCAGAATTGGACGATCGTGTGTTCATAAAATATATACCAGTACCTGAAATATAAACAAAAACAAAAATAAAAATAAGATAAGATAAGAATTGTCTAAGTCACACAAATTTAGCTTTAGTTGATGACGAAAATATTAAAAATAAACGCCTTTCATTGGCAACGACGCCAAAAACTTGTTGCCTCCTTTTCAGTTTAACAAAAAGGACTAACTCATGCAAGTATACATTGGTCAAGAAGTAGTAAATAGTAAGAAAAGTATCGATCCATGGAGAAAGGTATTAAATCTAATTTATCATGCAACAACTTAATCACTATTTCTATATGCTTAAATGATCAACTCACAATTAAATTTATTTCTAAATTAATTAATGAACAAAATTGTAGTTACTAAAATAATGTAATCAAATTAAAGAGAAATGGGATTCTAATATCATTTAATGTTTCATCTAAAATGCAACCCTCATGTCATGTTTAATTATTTATCAGTGAAATCTAGTCAAGAGCACAAAAGTAGAGAATAAACATTTTTCAATGAACTATGTCTAATTTACACAAAATCCACAATTGATAGAATTCATGTAAGCACAACTATTACCAAAAATCACTATATGTCTATATGAAATTACAGTAATAATGAATTAAAGAGTAGGCTCTCTTCATGACAACACACGATAGACCGGTATATGCCTATCCGGATAACGAATCACAAAGCTTAAACATATCAGCCTCATGAATATATGCCATTATGATATAATCTATACTTATATTTCATTTTTCAAATCCATACAAGCAATTAGCTAGTGTGAATGGTGATCAAGCATTCAAGCATTTTGTTCAATCATAATGGGAAATCCAATGATAAATATTCAACAATACATTCAGATATACATATTCAAACTACACATTAAAATCTATTAGAGTTCCATAATGGAGTTTAGTTCATTTTTGAACCAAAAGCCATTATGAGATTGAAGCAAAGCATGGAATTAAGAAATGCAAATAAAAGTTATAAAATAAAGGATAGAGAAAATATGTTATTCTCTATTGCAGAGTCTGTTCCAAGTTTGATACAAATCACCAAAATCTCCAGAGTTGCAAACTAATAATTATTCAATAATCTAGAATAAGAGAAGGATAATATGTAGTAATCAAATTCTTAAAATACTCTCTAGAAAATCTAAAACCTAAAAACCCTAATGATATTATGAAAATTGATAACAAAACACGTCTCTGGTGCCAACCAAATCGTCTCAATTGAGCAAAACATGCTCAAATTCAAATTACAAAAAGTCAGCAAAATTAACTGAAGAAGATTCACACGGCCGCGCGAGATTGTATTGCAATACGGGCGCGTGCGCGCTATGGTGTTGTCGACCGATTGTATGGCGTGGGTGCACCAAAGCCCTTTGTTGTTGGATTGCGGTCGCGTGTGCCTGATCTGCCTTTGTCTTGCCTTAGGCGCTGGCGCGCTGTCTTCAGCTATCTTTTTACTTGTTTTTGTTGCTTTTTGCTGTTACTATCTTACTTCTTCATTTCCTCACTTTTATACTTCACCAATTCATTGATCTTCTTCTCATTTGATCATGTCCACCTTGCCATGTTTTTGCCTGCTTCATGCCATCCATGCCAATCCATGCCTTTCCTTACCTTAGGTTTTCATAGGAGTTCCAACTATAAATACTTCAAAATAAACATAAAATGCAAATAAAACATAATAAAACTACTTAAGTTGAACATAATTCTAGTGAGTTGGCACCCACATAAATAGGTATAAAACCTATTTATCAGAATGCTTCCTGTGGTGCTCCCCCTCATTTAGCGTAGCATATTTTGATTGAGAAGGTGGCCCACATCTATGTATTTGCATGTGACTATTCCCCACAAAATTATTTCTTGCTCGGATGGGATGTCATGCTGATGGGATGAAGACATCAGCTGTACATAGATAAATAATTTTCAGACCTTGGCATAGCGATTAAGGGTTGCACTCGAAAAATTTATAGGTTGGTTTGTGCCCGGTTTGTAATTCCACTGCGTACCAGGCACGCACAAGTTAGCTATGACCCTGTATAAGTTGGTCTCAAACCTTGCAGCCTCCACCTGATTAGCACGTTCAGTCGGTAGGTTAGGTAAATTGAACACTCCTCTAATTTCCTGTTGGCGATAATCCACTTGAACACACCTAACGAAAGACAGCCAACTCATAGTCTCCTTGGCGTTTGCGCAGAACTCACGAACAATGGCCATAGGAGCAGGCATGGGGCTAGACACCACTCCAACCCATCCTCTCTCTTGTATAATTTCCCAAAGTTATCTGTCTTGTTTCCCAGGGTTAAACCATTGTTCTTTCATAAAGGTTTTAGCCATTATCTTGTAATATTCCATCTAAGCATCTTGGCTGACGAATTTAGTGAGGTCGACTATGTCCTCACTTTGGCTACTTGAGGACGATGACTCTGAAGTACGATAACGTGCTCTCTTTGGTGCCATAGAAAATGATGAAAAGAACCCTAACTGAAGAGAGAACTTGACTGAAAAGAACAATTTATGTGTACTATGAAGAAAAGGAAACCCCCAAACTCGTTGCTTTCTACCACTCTAACAAACCCTAGTTATTTGAATAGATGATATGTAGAAGTGGTTGAACGTAGGAAGGAGTACCGATTGCGTAGAAATCGTGGTGGGGTGATGAGCTATTATTTTGAATGGAAACCGTTAGAAGAATATGAAGAGAAATAGTTTTCGGTTTTTAGGGAGATGAGTGGGTAGGCGCACATTTGAAAGAGAAGTTACAACTGATATAAGTCATAGGATGGGTCATGTTTAAAAACATTTAACATTATCCAAAACTTGACTCGGACGCGACCATGCCGAGTTTAAGCATGTTGATGGCATAGGCGCGCTGTCATGGAGTGGGCGCGCTGATGTTAAGCGTGTGAAGGGCGCGGGCGCATAGTGGATCAAATTGCATAGAAGCCCGGTGTGGGCGCGCCAAAGTTGTATTATCCAGCCACGCTTTCGCGCTGCCCTGTACCTAGAAGTGAACTGATTTGCACTTGAAGAAGTAATAACTAGCCGATTAAACTCTTCAACTAACCTGCATATCAAGCATTTACAAATATGAGATATACCAATTCCCCAAATCAAAATATGTACTAATTAACATGTATGAATGAATATATATCCAAAAATGCTCAATATTCTATTATTAACAAAAATGACATGTGCATTCCGCTCTAACAAAACTTGTGTCAAGAATTTTATAATATCAAGAATTAAACATGTAGACATGCTCAAAGAATTAAACAGTAGAGGAGATAAAGATGAGTGCATCATGAGAATTAAACAAAAGGGGAGAAATAGACATGATCAATTATAATTAAACTTTAGGGAGAAGTAGATATGATGCACAAAGAATTAAATATAAAGAAAGAAGAGAAATAATGGGGTGTCTCCCATTGAGCGCTAGTTTATAGTCAGTTAGCTTGACCGTCTCTACCCTGATTATGTAGTAGAAAGAATTGAGGTGACCTTCTGCCTGTCAACCTCACCACCAAAATAATGCTTAAGCCGCTGTCCATTGACCTTGAAGGCTTGTATGGGAAATTATCAAAATTCTCGATCTCACCATATGGATATACTTTCTTCACAATAAACAGCCCTGACCACCTTGACTTGAGCTTCCCTGGGAAGAGTTTAAGTCTTGAATTAAATAATAATACTCTTTTCCCCATTTCAAACACCTTATCCATAATCTCGTGGTCATGCCATCTTCTCACCTTTTCCTTGTACAATTTTGAGTTCTTATAGGCTTGCAATCTAAATTCGTCCAAGTCATTGAGTTGGAGTAGGCATTTCTCTCCTGCAGCCTTCAAATCAAAATTCAACTTCCTTATTACCCAATATACCTTGTGTTCGAGCTCCATTGGAAGGTGACAAGCCTTTCCATATACAAGCTGAAATGGTGACATTCCTAACGGTGTCTTATAAGTAGTCTTGTAATCCCATATTGCATCATCTAGCTTCAATGACCAGTCCTTCTTTGTGGGATTCATGATCTTTTCTAGAATTCTCTTCACCTCATGATTTGATACCTCTGCTTGGCCATTAGTCCGGGGATGGTAAGTTGTAGCAATTTAATGACTCACCCTATATTTGGCCAACAGAGCTGTGAACTGACAATTACAAAAATGGCTTCCTTCATCACTAATAATGGCCCTCAGAGTCCCAAACCTCGTGAAAATGCTCCTTTGTAGAAACCTTAGGACCATCTTAGCATCATTCATTGGAAGAGGTGCCACTTCCACCCACTTGGATACGTTGTAAAGTCCCCGAACCCGGATACTTAAAACCCGAACTCGGTACTTCACGATACCATTTTTATGAGCGGAAATATTACTAATAATAATAACAATAATATAAATTCCAAACTTAAATTACATTTATTAGAGTCTAATCCCAAGTACGCAACCTTTACTATATTCTTTACATGATATATAATACATATCATTAACTTAATACATTCTATCTATTACAAATGATACCAAGAACATATTCTGTTTGCTTTCCTTTTCACTTATTTTGACATGAGCTTTTCGGTCCTTCACACTTAGCTGAAAACATTTTAAAAAAGTAAGGATGAGCATTTGAGTGCCCAGCAAGTATTATATATATATATATATATATATATATATATATAAGCTGAAAGAATTTAAATATTTTCTTTATAATATTCTTCTACAACCTGTCAATAGTTGTGAAGTAATCTGTACCAATAACAATAACATAACAACCCTTTTTCAAATTTTTGAAACTATGTATTGTCTATACATGGGGTTTCTGTGACACATTATGAATATTGTTTTCATTTCCGAAAGGGTTTAAACAGAAATTCATCTGTAAACCGGCCATTGCTTACGGGCACGAGGGTGTACATCCCATAGGCCCTGTATTGATCAATACTACATTGTTAGAACGATATTATCGTTCATAAAAATTTTCCCATTATCGGGATGTTCATACCTGTCGGGTTTTCATAACAAAGGTCTTTTATAATTCAACATATATGTATATCAAAGGTGTATCAACATGTGATTAATTACAATGATTATCCAAGTGGGGACACTTGTATAATCATTTATAGAAATTAACGAACGGAATATATATCTGAATTATCATATACTAACATGTTGATAATCAATGGGCTTATATAATATAGGTTTAACAATCTGTATAATAATAATATAATTTTGAAACATTCTTACACTTGTCCATTGAATAAAGAAAATGCAAAGTTAGGATACTTGCTTGATGTGCTGCTTACAATTACGCAACTTAGACTTATCTTTTCTATCACGACCTATCATTAATCAAATCATTCTATCGATTAGAATCACATATCATAACACATAGTACTGCTTATTGCAGTCAGCACATAACATAATCACATTGTCATACATGTTCAACAATCATGTTATCACAAACAAACATCAACCCATTCCTAATCACATTGTCATACAACTTTATCCACCATTGAATCACAAATAAAATAATTAACTAACTAAATTTCTAAGTCCAGATCAATTTCTGAACCATGTCGGTCTACCGACATCTTTATCGGGTAATTATCGAGTCTAAGACTCTAAACAGTTGTTCAATATCCATTTAGACTAATTAAATAACAGTCATATCATTTTTTCATGACCTTATAATAATTATAAAATAATTATTACCATTTACCATAATTTTTGAAATATCAGAATCATTATTAAATGATTTAAATATCAAACAATTCTATTATCATTAACATTTAGTAAATATTAATAGATTAATGAAACCATTACCAAAAGGTTAAAGTTATTTATAATAACTAAAAATACTTTTAAAGTATTAACATTACCCTTAAATAATTTTTAAAACATTTAAAATCATTATTAAATAATTACCATTAATATTTAAATATTAATGAACTATTTATCCAAATATTAAAAGTCATTGATTATAACTTAAAATATTTTTAAATTCATTTATATCCCTTTTAAATAATTTTTAAATAAATAAAACCATTTTAAAACTATTTATTTAATATAACTATTAAATAAATTTAATATCATTAATCATTAAATAAATATCATTAATATTAAATTATTAATGAAATTATCCTTTAAATATTAAAAGTTATAATTTATAACTTAAAATATCTTTAAACACTTTATTTTCATTTAAAATAATTTTTATAATATTAAAATCATTTTTAAACTAAATTATTTAATATAATTATTAAATAACTTTAATATCATTAATAATTAATTAATTAATTAATTTTACCTTTAAATATTAAAAGTTATATTTTATAACTTAAAATATTTTTAAATACCTTATTCTTATTTAAAATGATTTTTAATATAATAAAATCATTTAATAAATAACTTAATTATCATTAATATTAATTTATTAATGATAATTATCAAATAATATTAAAAGTTATTAAAAATAACTTAAAATATTTTCTTATATCATAATATAATTTTAAATGATTTTTCAAATATTAAAATCATTTTTAAATAATTTATTTAATATTATAATTAAATAAATTAAATTCTTTTAATATTCTAAAAATATTAAATATTTATGAAATATATTTAAAATAATTAAAAAATAATTTTTGGAATTTAAAATAATTTTTAATAATTTATTTTGTATTTTTTATAATTAAAAACTATTTTTTTTTATTTTTAATCAATTTCCGGAAATTCAGAAATTAAATTAATTAAAAACCGTCGCTAAAGGCTATAGCGACAGACAACCGTCGCTGTTGGTGTTCTTGAGCTCAAGAACACTGACAGCTTCGTGTTCAAGGGTCTTAGTTTGACCGGCTATAATTTTACTTCCATCATGTTTCTGTCCAATCTAAAACGTTGGTTTTGTAGGGTTGATGTAATTCTACAAGTTTCATAACTTACTTTGATCAAACAACAAAATAACAAGTCGATCTGGGTCATCAAACAACCTGTCAGACGGTTTCTGGGTTTCCCCAGAAACCCAGCAGTTCGAGGTGCCATTTTCCAGCCTAAATTAATCTAAGTCTTGATAGTTATTTAAGTTGTTTCTTGCTTTTTAAATGTAGTATAAATGACAAGGAATAACGACATGATCAAATCGCAGTCCAAAAACAAAATAATCACAAGTTATGACACGGTCAAACCTTGTCCGAAAAATTGTTCATACTGTTTCTGGGGTTACCCTGAAACTATCATCGTGATCAACTAGCACAGTTTGACCGTTAATTAAATTTCATATGTTTAGGATATAAGCAATCTTAAAGCATAGATCTATTGTCCACATAACCAGCTTCAAAATGAATACAACATATCATTAAAACATTAAAATATCTGACAGGTCTTCTCGTTACAAAATGTTGTCAGACGTTGATCAAGGCTTCCTGGGTTACCCAGATTTGGCCCGGTCAACGTCGGTCAACCGGTTTTGACTATTAATAACACACGATCTATGCATTGAACCACTGTAAATCCACTTCTAGACCCAAGACAACATATCAGGCTATCGATATAAACAATAAAATATCAAAAATCACAAACACACAAAGATTTAGACGATCTGACATTCGGTTGTCAGACCCAAAAACAATTTTTTTCAGATTTTGAAAATCATCAATTTCGAGCACTAAGATGTTATGGGTCCACTTTCTACCAACCCAGATCATTGATTTACACCTTTTGCAACATGAATAAACACAAAAATACAAGATCCAACACAGATTTAAAGATCAAATTTCTTGGTTAGGGTTTATACCTTTATGATCTAATCCTTGAATCTAGCTTCTGATTTTTTATTGTTGATCGTGGGGCTTCATTAAGGGACTGATTTGCTTGATATTTTCGGAGGTTTTAGTGAGAGAAAGTCTTGGTTGGGTGTTTGAGCAAAATGGCTTAGCAAAAATGAATTTTTCTCTCTCTAATCTCTTATATAGACATGCTAGATTCATGCATTGGTTGATATAGAATTATTTCTGTCAATTTTGAGTCACAAGGAGTAGTTGGAGTGGTTCAACAACTTAACCTATTGTCAAAACCTAAGTTTGTAGCTTTAATAATGCAAAAGGGCATAATGGTCATTTGTTCTTCCAATTTAATGGCAAAAATGGAACTTGGCAAACCCTTAGGGTTTAACCCTAAGGTTTAGCACAAATTAAAGGATTTTTAACTAGGGTTTGCACAATAAAATAAAATAAAATAAAATAATAAGCTAAAATTTTAGTTTCTAAAAATACCAATCAAGGTTTACTAATTTAATTTAGGTCTTTAATTATAACACTTTTCTAATTAGGTTAAAGCAACACTAATTAGCATTACATTTTCCAAACTGACAATTAGGGTTTACAATTACAAATTAGGGTTACTAATTTAGAATTTAGGGTTTATAATATAGATAAATAATAAGGATTTTGAATGATTACGATTCTCCCTAATTAGGGTTAATACATATAACACCGATCATAAATCACATTATCGTGATTACATAACGACTTAATAATTTCTCAAAGTCATGAATGACTTTTACATTAGGATTTCAAATCAATTAGGGTTTAACAGTTTGAAACTAGGGTTTCTATTTTTAATTAGGGTTTCTAAATATTAAATAGGGTTTAATAACAAAATTATATAATGCATAACATACATCATATAACACAGTTAAACAACAGTCTTAAACTCACAGCTGAGTTTTAAATTAGGGTTTTAACACTTAAAATTAGGGTTTTAATAATTATTAAGGGTTTCTAGAACTTTAATTAGGGTTTACCTAATTAATACATTTAATACATGCCATAAATTATATAACACACTTATAAAATAAATCTTGCACTCTAATTTGGATCTCAAATTAGGGTTTAACATTATTACTAAGGTTTGGTCATAATACTCCGTAATTGACCAACCATTATCAATATAGAAATACAGTATATATTCATAGCATTGAAAAATAAAAATATAATTAACATTATAATTTTATATTATTATCACCATTCCTTATTCCATAACCAGAATTAGGGTTTATCAAAATATTACTAGGGTTCGATCGTAATATAATAAAACTGTTCCACACATTAACATTACACACATAACACAAATATCTATAACACTGGCAAATAATAATATAATATTATTATATTCCTTGATCAAAACCCAGAATTAGGGTTTGGATTCCATATCTGATTTATCTTTCATATATAACCTTAATAATTAACTTAACTATTCTGAAATAATTTCATATAAAAAAATTCTATAATCATATCATATATTATTTAAATAATATAATTATCATATTTTCATGGAAAATAAACATTAAAAACATTTTTACTATAAAACTAATTATTATTAGAATATAATTTATAATGAGCAAAAATTCTAAAATAAAATTATTCATAACCATTCATGTAATAAATATATTTTATATTCATCACATAAACACATACATAATACCTTTCACGCATTCTTATCTTTAAAATAAATAATTATTCTAAAATCATTTCCTATATTATTTAAATAATATAAGATTATATTTTCCTTGAAAAATAATTAATAAAACATTTCCAATAAGGAAATAATTAGTATAAAAATTATAATTGATAATAATCAATAATTCTAAAACAAATTTAATTATTTGCAATACTTAATGTATTAAATAAATTTTATTTATCACACATATAATTATAATTACACATTACCTTGACACATATCATTCATATTTATTTTAATAAAAAAAAATTTATACGCAAAATTTATGATTTATTTATATAGAAAATATCGGGTTGTCACATACGTAGTCGACTGCCAATAAAATGTATACGTTCCCAAATAATGAAATAAAAGGCCCCATGAAGTCTATCCCCCAAACATCGAAAATTTCTACCTCAAAGAATATATTCAAGGCATTTCAATTCTCTTGGATATGTTCCCTACTCTCTAACATCAGTCACATTTCTGAACAGAACTATAAGTATCTTTAAAAATAGTTGGCCAGTAAAATCCTTCTTGCTAAACTCTAGCCGTTACCCTTTCACCTCCATAGTGACCTCCATACAATGACGCATGGAAATCCTGTAATGTACCCTTTGTCTCACTATATGTAATACATATCCTTATCATTTGATTAGCATACTGGTTGAACATGTATGGCTCATCCCACATAAACCATTTCACATCATGCAAAAATTTCTTCTTTTGATGACCAGTCAAGTCAGAAGGGATTATTTTGCTCACTAAGTAGTTTGGATAGTCTGCGAACCATGACACTTCACCTTTCACCATAAATAATTGCTCATCTGGGAAAGGCTCATTAATCATAACCTTGTCATTTACATCCTTTCCCTGATTTTCCAATCTAGATAAGTGGTCCGCCGCTTGATTCTTAGTCCCTTTCCTGTCCTTGATTTCTAGATCAAATTCATGCAAAAGAAGTATCCACATGATTAGACGAGGTTTAACATCTTTTTTTCCCACCAAGTACTAGATTGATGCATGGTCTGTGTATACTATCACCCTAGTCCCATTCAAATACGCACGAAACTTGTCAAATGCATACACAACTGCTAATATATCTCTGGTCGTGTAGTTTAACTGGGCATTAGTGAGAGTCTTGCTCGCATAATATATCACATGGAAGATTAATTCACTTGTGTCACACATCAATTCAAAAGGAAGGTCCCAATCTGGTGTTGTAATCAATGGTGTTGTAGTTAACTTTTTCTTCAAATGCTCAAATGCAGTCAGGCATTCTTCATCACATTTAAACTGTACATCCCTCTCCAATAAACTACAATGTGGCTTCGTGATCTTCGAGAAGTCCTTTATAAATGTATGGTAGTAGCCTACATGCCGTAAAAAACTACGAACACTTTTAATAAAAGTATGTGGAGGCAAATTTTCAATTGTTTCCAATTTAGCTCGGCCCACCTCTAATCGTTTCTTCGAAACCTTGTATACCAATATTATACCCTCTTGTACGATAAAATGGCACTTCTCCCAATTCAGAACCAAATTTTTCTCGACACATCTCTTCAACACCATTACTAAATTTTCCCAACATAGGTCAAATGAATCTCCAAAATTTGAGAAGTTGAAATTCAGATAAGGCACACTTAAAAGGGGGGTTGAATAAGTGTGGGAACAAACTATGACCAAGTTTTAAACTTTAAATCAAACTACTGAATACAACCTACTATAATGATGAATGTAGCTTGCTAAATAAAAATACCCTACTGAATTGACTATTTGATTTTATGAAAATATCTTGCTGAAATTATAACATAGTAAAAATATTTAGTGTTAATGAATTATCACAAGACAATAAAAATATTTAAATTTTAATTATTAGGATAATTAACTAGCCTTTGTGAGTAATTAAAGTAAATCAAGTAATGAAATAAACACCAATATTTTTTACATGGTTCAGCTATTATCCTCTATAATAATAGCCTAGTCCACGTCCAATAACAACTAGTATTGGAGACTCACTTTTATTTCTTTAAATTGATCCTTGTTACATAACAGATTCTATCAAAATTAAATTACAAAAATTCACTTGAGCACACTTGCTCATTGTGCACCAATGCATCCCTTAAGCACCTATGCTTCCTTGAACCTTTGTAAACAAACCTTAATCCACCTGGATTAAATTCTTTTAGACAACACTTAGTCTAAAAATATAAGATTACAAATATAGAGGTCTAACGATCAAAGCAAATAAGCAATTTAATAATGCAAGGCCCAACTAATGAATGCAATGATCACGTAGTGAAAGAGATATCACCAATATGAAGCTCACAAAAATTAGCTAAGAAATAATCTGAATATTAATTACACAACAGCTGAGAATTTGCACCAAGAATAATGGAATAGATTTTCAAGTATATGAGTGCAAATATTAATTCAAGTGTTGTATTTTAACTGATATCTCAGTTCTCCTTTTTATAGCCCAATTTATTATTGTTGCTTCATAAAACAATTCCATTGAATATATCATCAAGATTATTTACGCTGAAAATAAATATTCCCTTTAAAAATATATTGATAAATAATCCAAGATATCTTCAGTTGTAACAAATATTTATTGGACTCTTTCCAAGTTGATCCAGTAAGAAACAAATTTATATAAGTCATATTTTTTGCATGGACTCTTCACCTTCCTATATTAATTATTACTGTTAAAGTATGATGCCTCTTATCTCATTGCACATCAATATATATCATTTCCAAAGTACAACTGTAAGACCCCAAATTATTAATAAATGAAATTTATTTTCCTCTATTTATCATTTTGAAATAGTAAGGGTGAATTTGATTAATGTGGTTAGTTATGGGTAAAATGCGCAAATATTTTAAATAAGCAGGTGGTTATAAAATATTCATTGTTGTCGGGGAATATTCGTTTGGTCGTGGAATATTCTTGCTGTCGGGGAATATTCGTACGACGGTGCAGTCTTTTATGGGCCCCATAACAGAAAGCGATTGGATGAAGAAAACGACAAATATAAGTTGTTTATAAATAACGGCGTAGTTGTTACCGTTAATACTTTTGGAATATCCGGTGGTTAAAACACAGTAATACGCGTTGCTGCACAGTAGCACACGATATTGCACCAATTATTGATTCTTACGTAAGAAGGCACTACTCAATAATTGCTACAGTAATTACTGTTCAGCATTTTATGTTATTGATTCAATAATTGTTGCATTGATATTTTATATTACTGTTGTTTCAATAATTGTCACTACACAGTATTTTTCATTATTGAAGCAATAATTCATATTATCTGAATAATATTATTAGATAACATTATTGGAAATGTCTAGAAAGTTCTGTCTAAGGAGAGGTCTGGTCACCTAATTGCGCGCCAGTAAGGAGAAATTCTTATTGGAAAGCCCCCTCTTTCCTGGGAACTGCCTGATTGTCAATATTGTGATTCTGTAATATTATTTGTGAATAATTAATTATTGATTCATATGATGAGGAAAATATTGATTTTATGTGGATATAGATGGAGAAAATTTTTAATGTGACAATTGTTGAAAATTAAAATTTTATCTTTTTCTGATAAAATAATTCATTTAAATATATATATATTATTATATTTTAATAATATAATAATAGTGATATTTTTACAACGAATGTGGGATATATGAGTATACGAGGAGGAAGACTATTTTTGTTGTAATAAATGTTTAAAACATGTTAAACATGTCGGTGAACCCCATTTATTGACTGAAATTTAATTATAGCCTGTAAAATCGCCCGTTTGTGGATTTCGGTCAATTTTTGTTTGGAATTTGGAAAAACTTCCTTCTGCAAAGTTGTAGAGAATTGAGTTTCCTATAAAAGTCGCGAGATTCAAATTTTCTGATAAAAGGGCTATTTATTATGAATTATTGAAGTTCCGAAGCTCCGAAATAATTAATTTTTGGAAGTTTAAAATAATTTAAATATAAAAAACATTTTTTGTGGGTCTAGCATGTGATTTAAATGTGTTGAATGCGGATTTTTAGATCCTTAGAAGTGGGCGTAGGAATTGTAATATTAATATTAATATTTTATTAAATTTTCTGGTTTGGTGTTCTAAGCAATTTCCTATAAATAGGGGCTTAGGTTAGAATTGAAAATCACACCAGAAACTGAAGTTTTCTCTCTCTATATTATCGAGCGTATTCTTGTGAGTATTTTGAGTATACTTTAAGTATTGCTATACGGTGCAAGTTTAAGTCATAGCCTATATCCGGTGTTTTAACTAGAAGTGTTGTCTTTCGAGGTAATGAATGTTATTTTCTTCTCAAATGATATTATTTCTTCAATATCATTATGCTGAAATGTTGGTTGGAAATTTTTATCAAATTTGAAACTTTTTCATGTCGGGGTTACTATTCATGAGTTAGGAACTTTTTCATGTCGGGGTTACTATTCACGAGTTACTATTCACGAGTTACTATTCATGAGTTACTATTCACGAGTTACTATTCACGAGTACTATTCATGAAGCGTGATGATGTTTTTTTGTGAAATTTCTATCTTTTGGTGTCGGAGTTACTATTCACGTATACGACACTATTCACGAATACGGCACTATTCACCGAAAAAAAATGAAATTTCTTCTTTTTGTCCAAAATATCTATTCTGGATACTAGCTTTGATTGTATCCATGTTTTGATCATTCTTGAATTTTACTTCAGTATGATTATTTATGAAGTATTTTTGAACTCGGATTGTTTAGAGTACGAATCCTTAATACTTGTTATTTTGTTCACTGGATTCGTTTCCTTTAAAATATTTTTCATCATCCTCAGTCCTAAATGATGGTGTTACTGAATATCTTTGGCTTGTAGTGCAAAGATGGTTGATTTTATTATGAATATCTTTGGCCTGTAGTGCAAAGATGTACAGGTGTTGAGATGAACATGAACAATTGATGAATATCTTTGGCCCGTAGTGCAAAGATGGACAGGTGTTGAGATGAACATGACCGACTGATGAATATCTTTGACCTGTAGTGCAAAGATGAATATTTGATTTGATTTGAGATATATATTGATTGATGTTACAGGGATAAAATATTGATGATGGACTTTTAAATTCATAGATGTTAGTAGATTTCATTCTCTACTTAACTCCTCTAATGAATTATTGTTTCCGCTACAGTTGTTGATCTAAAACTTGTTGTCTATTGTATTCTATTAGATTTTTCTCTGTTGAAGACTAAGGATAATTTGTTGTACATTATCTTAGTCATAATATTCTTTACTGGGCTAGTTGAGCTCACCCTTTTCCTTGTTGTTCCATTTTCTTCTCAGGAGGCGAGAATGTAGCGAGTACTAGTCGGGGTATGGAATGAATGTTCTAGAAAGAGTTGTTTAGTAGTTCTCACCATTTTTGTAAAATAATGTATCAATATTTATGATGGGGATTTATTTGTATGTGGATATTGTCTAGACGGCAATAGCTTATATGTTGTAATAATAAAGTTGTAGTTATTTCTGTACCATGTATTTGGCGACTCAGAATGGGTTGGATGGAATGGACCTATTTTGGGGGCGTCACAACAACTAAAAAGAAAGATATCACAGTAAATACAAGAGTGTTAGTTACGTAAATTATGCAATGTCTATCTTAAGCCAACAAATCAGAATAAATAAAATTTGAGAGTATCTAGGCTTAAGCAATCAAGAGTTTCAATAATAATCATTACTCTTATCAGTCACAACTTTTAAATTCCTAACAAAACTAGTGCACATGTATATAGTATTATCAGGACTTTCTTTTAACACATGACAGTCATAAAAAAAATTAATTTAGATAATAAGATAAGTATTATTTTACCATAACTTATAGCATGCATGAATCATGTTAAATGCACATATAAAAAAATGTCCTGGAGCCTTGTACTAAAAAATTGAATATTTGCAATGACCTTACATATTAATCTTAGGACTCAAATCTTTAAAGTCTTTCAACAATGATCCTTTCATCAAATTCCTGAAATTTCATAATAAACAAATTAGTACAAAATATTAAGTCATCATCAAAACAATAAGGTTTGAATATTAACAAGTCCATATTCTCCCCCTTTCTGATGATGACAACATAGAAATTACAACTCCCCCTAAATTCATGCATATTAAAAAAATTAGGATAAACAATATCTAAATAGATTAACATCATGCCTTTTGTTTAGGCATTATTCATCCTGCAAGTTTGTTAGCTTTAACAAATATTAGATAAAAAAGAACTTTTAGCATAATATCAGATTATCTAATATTGATTCCAACCAAATTGTTTAAAAACAACCCATCAAAAACATAAACTTAACAAATATTGGTACCAACCAAATCATTTTTAAACAAAATCATAAGATATCAACAAAATCCAAAATCAGATAACACTTCTTCACAGTAACCAACTTGCTTCAGACTTCTTCATAGCAACTCGTCTGGTGTAGTGTCTCCCCCTTTGTTATCAACAAAAAGGTCATCAGATGTCAATGTCGTCAGCATGGATCACGAGCAGAGGGCGAGAAGTGAAATAGGGATGATGCAGAAGACGATGAAGTTTTTCTTCATAAGAAAATTTATGAGCAAACCTAGGAGGACGAGGAATAAAGGTTTCATTTAGTATAGGAAGGTCTAAAAAATCTCCAACGTACTCAGCCATCTAATTACATCGAGGCCATTCCGGGATTGGAGAGTGCATCTTGTCAAAAAGCAGCTTCCTACCAACATCATTTATACGATGAGACATAAAATCATCAAATTCTCCAATTTGGTAACTAACAAACTTAATTTCTTGACTTAATTGACAAGAATTCCTGTTGATCTTCCTTTATAGAGCTTCAACCATAGTAATTGTTTATAACTCAAAACCAACTTGTAAGTTAATAAACTCATCTTTTATTTGGGAAAAACATTATTTCAAATCATTAGCCTGAATGGGCAATTTCCCCTTTTCCAAAACCAGAAGTCTGTTTTTAACATCAAGAATATTTGTACGCATGGACTCTTAATTCTTAAGAATTTGAGTCAACAAATCGACTACTTTTGGAGATGAGACTGATGAAGTACGAAGTGTAGAGGAAGTAGGATTATCAGATGGTAAATCGGATGAGGCAAAACTTGGTGGAATATGAATAGGATCAGGAACTATTTAAACAAAAAAACCATTAACAAACGAGATATGGGATTGTTTTAAATTAGCAGAATCAACGAATTCATTGTGTGAAACCACAATTTCATCATCAAGAAAAAATTTAAAATGCTGAAATATTTTTATCAGAAATAACCCATACGGCAGACATTTTTTACTTGCCGAATACAACTTAGCATGTGGGACAACATCATGAGAGAATAATTAAAACTAACACCTTTTAAAATTATTGCAACAACCACAGGATCTTAATAAGTAAAATCTGCTCCACCACCTACTCGTGGAAACGGATTGTAACGAAGCAGTTTATGGAAAACACATTCAAGTGGACACATATTAACGGTTTTCGGGGTAAATAGAGTAGTCAAAGATGAATCATTCATCACAATATAAAGTTACTCGAGGGGAGGAAAGGGTGTATTAGCAGCACCCTTGAGGGTAAAAGGACAAGGACCAGAAGAAGGGATATCAAAAATACTTCTAAAATCAACAACCGTGAAAAACAGAGATTTTCCCTTCACAAAAGACGTCTAACAATCCCCATTACATTCTATATTTGTATAGAACTGTTGTACCAACCGGGGATAAGCCCTAGTTGGGGGGAAGAATTTTTGAAATAAAATAGAACCATAATTTTTTAATTGACAAACTATTTGGTAGCAATAGAGGTTTTGAAGCGGACTTCAAAACTCTGACTCCGAAAGAAATTGTCTGGCAAATCTAAAGTAGTGGAGAAAGGGTTTACAAGATTAGATGGTAATTCTAGTTGAGAGGAAGGAGGCTCCGAACCTGGAGATTGTAGGAAATTCTTTAGGAATGAAAAGCAGGATTCAGACCCATCAGAATCATTGGAAGAAATATGAACAGATGTCTAGCTAGTTTGTCATTTGGGCTTCTTCAGTGATCTCACAGTATAAGGGGACCGTGGATGTTTTCCTTCTTTGATGGTGATGTCAGATGATCGTTTATTGGCGCGAGTCTTCATTATCGCTGCAGAAACTAGAGCCAGTGCTTTAAGAATGATGAAGAAATTTCTGAGTGTTTGTGAGAAAAAGAGGAGCTCTAGGTTTAATAGAAAAGTGTTGGACGCCAAACAGACTCCTTGAAAGAATAAACAACTCTTAGCTCTTTTCTTTTCAAATTTCAAAACCCATAATGATATCTACCATGAATTTTTCCAAACAGATACGTCTCCCTTAATCTTTGGTTAATAACGGATAATGTATATCAACAGGATGCATTTAAAATCATAACATGCGGATATACTGTATATTTGAAATATTTGATGCATGAAATATTTTAGTTCGTAATTAATATTTATACCATGCACATTCCAAGTTCTCTTCTTAGCATGCAAAACCTTTCTTCACTCAAGGGTTTGGTAAAAATATCAGCTAATTATTTTTCCGTTGGAATAAAATTAATTTAATTAAACCTTTTGAAACATTATCCCTTAAGAAATGATGCCTAACCTCTATATGTTTTGTGTGTGAATGCAAAATAGGATTTTTTTTAAAATGTCAATAGTGATAAAACTATCATAGTAAATAGGCACACTATCACATAAAACATCAAAGTCATATAGAGTTTGTTTTACTCCCTACAGCTAGATATTCACCCTCAGTGGTTGATAATGTAACTGAAGTTTACTTTTTACTACTCCATATAACAAGACTGTGACCTAAAAATGTGCAAGCACCACTAGTACTTTTTCTATCAATTTGGCATCATGCATAGTCAGCATCTGAATATCCCATTAATTTAAAATGATTACAAATTGGATAAAATAATCTCAAATTGATTATACCACTTAAATATTTAAAAATTCTTGTAACATCTTATAAGTGGGATTCTTTAGGTTTTTCTTAAAAATGTGCACACAGACATACACTATACATAATATTTGGTCTAGATGTAGTTAAATATAATAGACATCCAATCACACCTCGATATTTAGTTACCTCCACATCTATACCTTTTTTGTCAAACATAAGCTTTATTGAAGTGCTCATTGGTGTAGCCTTTGAATTGGATCCTTCAAAACCAAGCCTTTTGAGTAACTCTTTTGTATATTTATTTTGATGGATATAGATCCCTTCCTTTATTTGCTTGATTTGGAGTCCCAAAAAGTAGTTAAGTTATCCCATTAGACTCATATCGAACTCCTTGTGCATGCACTTAGAAAACCACTCACAAAGAAAATCATTAGTAGCACCAAAAATTATATCATCCACATATATTTGTATAATAATAATATCTTTATTTTCATGCCTAATAAATAATGTAGAATCAATTTTTCCTCTAATAAAACAATTTGAAAGTAAATACTTACTCAACCTTCGTACCAAGCCCTTGGAGCCTGCTTTAGTCTATAGAGAGCTTTCTTGAGCTTGTAGACATGGTTTGGATACCTCTCATGTTCAAATCCAGGAGGCTGTTTTACATATATCTCTTCCTTGATGTATCTATTGAGGAAGGCGCTCTTTAAATCCATTTGATAGAGTGTGAACTTCTTATAACAAGCAAATGCTAACAAGATTCGGATGGACTCAAGTCTAGCAACTGGGGCGTAAGTTTTTTCATAGTTAATCCCTTCTTGTGGATTGTATCATTGAGCTACTAGCCTTGCTTTGTTACGCGTAATTGTTGTAACAATCCAGAATTTTAAATTATAATATTAAATATTTATTGAATAATATAAATATTTCTTTGATGTGTCTATTGTTGAATGGATGAAATAAATATTTATTGATGTGATGGTTGATGAATCTAAATTTATTAGAAAATTTTCTAAATTAAATTAATTTATAATTTCGAGATGTGTAATATAACATGAGATGTTATATTGTTGTGTTGATTTAATAATTTAGATGTTATATTAAATTATTAAATAAAGTTATAATGAAAATTATAATTATGTGATATTTGCTAAAATGGTATATTTAATTAAAATATGGTATGTGATTAATTTAATGGGTTAATGTTGGATATGGAAATATAAATAAATGATATGTTATTATAAATTATAAACTAAAGTGTTTATTAAAATAAATTAAAAAGGGTTTAATTTAGTTTATTTGCCAAACAAGGCTTAATATATTATTTCTTTAAAAATTAAAGGGTTTTGCAAAACAAAGCCTTATGGCTTTTGGATTATTTTTGATTTTTCAATTTAAATGAATAAACTAAAATAAAATAAATTAATAAATATAATATAATTATAATATTTACGTTAGTTTTGTAACTGCCATTTTATTAAGTTGGCGTATTAAGATTATCAGTTTATTTCCTACGCTTGTCTATCAGTTGAGTTTACGCATTATAGCTATCAGTGCTTTTTATACTAGTTGCTAAGACTAAGAGAATTTTAGAGAGAATTGAGAGAGTTTGAGAGTGAAACCTGAGAGAATTGTCTGCAATTGCAAGGTTTGTACAAGATAATTAAAGGTATGTTCCATAATCTCTATATTATATACATGTATATGTGTTTAACGACAAGAATTTTCACATGTTCTATAAAATCAATTGTTGAATTGTGGATGTATATAGTTGGTAATGGTGTTTATACGTGTTTATGATAATTAGAGTTTATGTTTAAACAAGAGATTCCATGCTAATTTTTATTCTAACAGTAGAAATTTTTGACAGTATATATATTTTCGATATGGTGTATGAAATACCAATTTTTAGTGGTCAAGTTTTATGTTAATCTGCAAATTGGGTCTTGTATATGTTAGTTCATTAGGAAACAAGCATAATGTAATTTGAATAAAATGATTTGGCCAAGTATAGAGATTACAGTGATGATTTTTGGGATGAATGTCAAGAAAATTGAGTTTTGTATGAAAATGTGATATTTGAAGAATAAAACTAGTATACTTGATGTTAAATTATTCTAATTGGTGGAAAATGTTAACAAACTTGTTTATAATAGTTTTGTATCAATTATACATTTTGGTATTACTGTCTAGTGGGTGAAATTCATGTTTGTTGGGCTAAAGTTGGCTACTGTTCATTAGCCGTCTTTGCCTCTGTCTGTACACCGGTGCAGTTGCGCTGGTGCCAAGGCAAAAAACTGCGCAGCTGCGCCAGTCCCAGGCCTGTGTATGGCGCAGCTGCGCCATACCCTGTTCTGAGACAGTTTATTTTGTTATTTTTGCAGACTTTGTAACACCCCTATATCTTAGTCTAAGGTTGTGTTAAGGCGTTAAACATGTAATAATATGGTCAAAACAGAATCATGTTAGGTGGTTAGTAATTTCAAAGTTTCAAATTATTAAGCTATGAACGTGTTATGATATAACTAGGTTAGTGTTGTGATGTTAACACTTAAAAATTTTGAAATGTGTATATTATCATGAAACTGTGTTAATATAATAAGTCTAACTAGAAATGCTTATGGTACGTGAATTTAGTATGTCTAAGAGATATTGTGGTTTTAAACCTATGTGTAGGTGATCGTGAGTTTAATTTTATAGCTTACGCTCGAGGCAAGTTTCTAAATCTTATCTTTTTACATTGAAAAAGTTTTCTAACTCTACACTTTCGTTGAGCCAGTTCCATTATTACATTGTGTAGCTTTATTCTTTAGATTAAGCAAGTTTTCTATCTTAACTGTTATTGATCAAGTCAATTGTTCCTAAATTTCATTTGAGAAAACTTTAACTCTAACTTTATTTGAAATTCTCATTTGGTTGATTCATTCTAACTTGTTTATAGTTAAGCAAGTTTCTTAAGTTCTATTCTTGTATAATGAATGCAGTTTTTGATCTCTCGTCTCTATTATTGAGCTGTTTTATTTTTTTTGCAAGAGTTAATACCATGTTGGGAAAGTTTTTAGTTTTCAGCTTGCTATCAGTTAATGTACGTTCAATAATTTCATTTCTAATATTATAAGACCCTAACCTTAGCTTATTTATTGTTCAAGCAAAGGTTTACCATTTTATTCATTTTGTTGAATACTTATGCTCTATGGTTATTTCAAGCATGAGTTTAATATGTATAATCAGTTCACTTATGATTCTCAATCGTTCTATGTTATGTGTTTATTAAATAAATGTTGTGTTATCAAACACTATTGATTCAACTAGTCCTCTAATTGATGTTCGTTAAACTTCAAATTGCCCTTGAAAGCTTATTTAAACTAAACTTTCTTTGGTGCAGACTTGTACTCTAAATAATGAGATGAACAACCCTATTATTATTAGGGGATAATTTACGCCTAGCGTTGAAATATTTGTGTACAATACATTTTATGAAGGGCTGATCCCCCTAAGTACGAGGAGTCCTTATAGTCTTATGACTGTTAAAGTTGAAGTTGAAAGATTACTCGCAACTGTGGATATAGTTCATGGTCTTATATATATATTCCATATTTTGTATTCCAGTTTCTGATTATCCTTGTTAGAGTACTATTCAGTTTTGATGAGCCTATTCATTGGCAGCTATTATATTCTTGTTGACTCCTTGATATATCTAGTGAGCATTTGTTTTGTTCACTCTTGCATATTTATACACTCATTGCAGCTAAAGTTGAGAAGGTAGATGAGCCTTCAACTAGCAAAGGAAAAGGGAAAAATGTACAAGTGATGCAGACTTGTAATTTTGTTTTATTGTTATATACTTTTATATAATGATGTGATGTAATAATTTATTTCTGCACTTGAATGATGTTTAAGGTTAGACAACCTGGGATGCTTTTGAATTTATTAATGTAACCCTTTTTAAAGGGAGGATTTATTGTTTAAATATTATTTTATTTGGGTAGATAGTATGAATGTTTGGATAGTGAACACCAAATCTTGTGGGAATAAAGTACCTGGATTTAGGGGTGTCGCAATTGTTCCATGATCATCAAGCTTATTCTTGAATACCCACTTCGTCACAATGATGGAAACATCTTTAGGAGGGGGCATAAGTTCCCAGACTTGGCATTGTTTAAATTTTTTATGTTTTTCTTGCATTGCCATTAGCCAACTTTCATCTAGGATAACTTCTTTAGCATTCTTTTGCTCAACCTTTTGCAATCCTCCCTTGTAGTGATTCCTTTGTTTATTTGTCCAATGATGTTTTCTGGTGGATGATTCTTGAGATATCTTGCAGTCTTTGGCATTCGCACATCATATATTACTTCTTCTTGTCGAGGGATATCAACTTCAAGCTCTTGTGTTGTTCCTTGTTCCACTCCTTACGAATTTTCCAAATAAGTTTGTTGGATTAGTCCATTTGGCTTACTGAATAGATTTTCTGGTTTGCTGGATTTCCAAATTTCCTGCATCCTCATCTATTACATTTGGAAGATCATTGTGATTTTCATTAAATGTAATATGAACAAACTCTTCAATACATAGCTTGTTAATATTAAATACACGATAAGCTTTAGTATTTTGTGAATAACCATTGAAAATTCCTTCATACGATTTAGTATCAAATTTTCCCAAGTTTTCACTAGTATTTAGTATAAAACATTTAGATATAAAAACTTTGAAATAACTTGTATTAGGAATCTTATTATTTAAAAGTTTATAAGGAGTCTTCAAAATGATTGGATGAATAAGTACTATATTCAAAACATAGCAAGTGGTGTTTACAGCTTCGGCCCAAAACTTTTTAGGAAGTTTACATTCTTGTAATAAAGTTCTAGTTGTTTCTTGTAATGTTATATTCTTTCTTTCCACTACACCATTTTGTTGAGGGGTTCTTAGGGCTGAAAATTCATGACTAATTCTTTTTTTATCACAAAATATTATAAAGTCTTTTTGGAATTTAGTACCATGATCACTTCTTATCTTTAAAAGTTTGAGACTATACTTTGTTTCCAAATTTCTTATCAATTTCTCAAATTCTTTAAATGCTTCATCTTTAGTTCTCAAAAGTAGTACCCATGTATATCTAGAGAAATTATCTACTATTATAAATGTGTAAAACTTACCATTTATACTAGCATATTTTTTTGGTCCAAATAATTCAAGATGAAGTAGTTGTAAAGGAGAAGAAGTAGATACAATGTTCTTTGTCGTAAACGATGTTCTTACTTGTTTCCCGAGTTGAAAAGGAACACATATTCCCTTTTTTCATACTTTATCTTTGGCAATCCTTTGACAAGATTCTTTAAAGATAATTTTTTGATTAAATCCATGTGAACATGTCCCATCCTCTTATGCCATAAGTTAGCCTCATCTTGAATAGATGCAAGACATAGTTCTTCATCATGTTACTCAAAATCAATAGTATATATATATTTCCTTCTCTTTGTGCAACTAGAGTAACATTGTTAGTACCATGAGAAATAGTGTATTTTTCTTTTTCAAATCTAACTTGATGACCATTATCCATCAATTGACTGATACTAATAAGATTAAATTCAAGTCCTCTAAGATGTATATTATCAATATTAACCTTACCATTTCCTATTTTACCTTTTTCGATTATTTCGTAGGTTCGGTTATCTCCAAATGTAATTGTCCCATTTTTTTTCTTGATTTTTAGCTCCACAAACTTTGATTTATCATCAGTCTTCTGATGAGAGCATCCACTATCAAGATTCCATTTTTGAGATGGAACCCTTGCCTTGAGACAAACCTGTCAAGAAAAAATCATTCATCCTTTTGGTACCCACATCTTTTTGTGTCCTTTAATGTTAGTTGCACGTATATCATCCTTTTCAATCCATATTTTTTTTTAATCCTATTTGTCTTAAAACAATTTATGTCCAAATGACCATTAATACCATAATTTCTACATGTTGTAAAAGAAGAGTAATAATGTAATCTAACACATGATTTTGATTTTAACATTTTCATATCACCCTTTTTATGCATAGAATTATAACCAATTCCTTGTCTTTCAAAGCTAGGTCTTTGTTTACCTAATATGACATTTAAATTTTCTTCACCTTGAACAAATTTAGCAAGAGATAATTTTAGAGAATCTATTTCTTTTTGAAGTTCATTATTAGGAAGGGTTTTATCAAGCGATTTATCACTAAATGCACCAATACATACATCTCTCAATTTTAGTTCATTTCTCAATTTTTGAACCTCATTATTCAAATAATTTACCTTTTTGAAAAGTATTTTGTTATAATTATCTAGGTAGTCAATTTTAGCAATCAAAATATTTTCTTCTTTACATGTAGATTCTTTTTCAATATCATTTTTTTTCATCTATTAAAGACTCAACTTCACTCATTAATGCGTTTACCAAGTCTTTCAAATATGCACTGTTTTCTTTTAATTTCTCATTTTCTTAATTCAAAGAATTAAACTCAAAACTAGATACCTCATTTAATTTACCTTCTATTCCCATGAAGCATACTTGAGCTATTTCATCCTTAGCATCGACCTCAACTTCGGACTCTTCTTCATCACTCCAAGTGAAAAGTGCCTTGTGTCTTTTATTATCCTTGAAGCCTGATTTTCTTCTGTTCTTTAGTTGAAAGCAGACTTTCTTGAAGTGCCCTGGACGTCCGCATTCAAAACATGTCTCCTCAGTTTGTTTTCCTTTGTCTTTATTCGAGTTGAAGGTATTTTTTCGTTTATTCTTCCTTTGTTGAAGTTCTTTGAGTCTCCTTGACATCATCATTATCTCTTCATCTGAATCATCATCTAGCTCTTCATCATTTCCTGTATGTATAGCTAAAACCTTTCTTCGAGGAGTTTCCTCATCGTCATTATACCTCTTTAACTGATGTTCATATTCCTCAAGTTCACCAAAAAGAGTTAGTGTATCCATGGTAGATATAGTAGAGGAATCTTGAAGAGTAGTAATTTTAGAAGCAAACCTCTTGGGCATAGCCCAAAGTAACTTTCGGTTAATCTCACTTTGTGGTATGGATTTGTCAAGTAGCTTTAAGGAGTTCAGAATAACAAGGAACCTTGCTTGTGCCATTTTTACGGTTTCAACTTTCTCAAGCTTGAACATTTCATAATCATGCATGAACATGCTTAGTTTGACTTCTCGAACACTGGATGTTCTTTCATGACTCACCACTAGAGTGTCCCAAATTTCCTTAGCTATTTTGCATGAGGAAACTTTGTCAATCTCGGATTGTACCATGCCACTAAGTAATGTGTTCATAGCCCTTGAATCATAGGAAACCACGAAAGTCTCAATTGAGTCCATCTCTAGCAAAGTCTTTGGAGTACCGTCATCTTTCCTTGGAATAACTGGTCCATTCTCCACAACCCACCATTCCAAGGATCTCTTTTAAGGTAGATCCTCATTCTAAATTTCCAGAAGTTGTAATTCTCTATTCCATATAGCAAAAGAGGTCTATTGGTTTATTGACCTTTTTGATTGTTGTTCCCGAATTGTGCCATATCAGAATATTTCCCTACAAGTCACCTTTAAGACCAAGTAAGTAGAGCCAAGCTCTGATGCCGAATGAAATTCAAATAAGGCACACTTAGAAGGGGGGTTGAATAAGTGTGGAAACAAACTATGACATATTTTTAAACTTTAAATCAAACTACTGAATACAAGCTACTATATTGATGAATGTAGCTATCTAAATAAATATAGCCTAGTGAATTGACTATTTGGTTTTATGAAAATATCTTGCTGAAATTATAACTTAGTAATAATATTTAGTGTTAATGAATTATCACAAGACAATACAAATATTTAAATTTTAATTATTAGGATAATTAACTAGCCTTTGTGAGTAATTAAAGTAAAGCAAGTAATGAAATCAACACCAAGATTTTTTACGTGGTTCAGCTATTATCCTCTATAATACTAGCCTAGTCCACGTCCAATAACAACTAGTATTGGAGACTCACTTTTATTTCTTTAAATTGACCCTTGTTACAAAACAGATTCTATCAAAATTGAATTACAAAAATTCACTTAAGCACACTTGCTCCTTGTGCACCAATGCACCCCTTAAGAACTTATGATTACTTGAACCTGTTTGTAAACAAACCTTAATCCACCTGGATTAAATTCATTTAGACAACACTTAGTCCAAAAATATAAGATTATAAATATAGAGGTCTAACGATCAAAGTAAATAAGCAATTTAACAATGCAAGGCCCAACTAATTAATGCAATGATCAAGTAGTAAAAGAGATATCACCAATATGAAGATCACAAAAATTAGCTGAGAAATAATCTAAATATAAAATGCACAGCAACTGAGAATTCGCACCAAGAATAATTGAATAGATTTTCAAGTATATGAGTGCGCATATTAATTCAAGTGTTGTATTTTAACTAATATCTCAGTTCTCCTTTTTATAGCCCAATTTATTACCGTTGCTTCATAAAAAATCCGTTGTATATATTATCAAGATTATTTATGTTGAAAACAAATATTCCCTTTAGAACTATACTGATAAACAATCCAAGATATCTTCAGTTGTAACAAATATTTATTGGACTCTTTCAAAGTTGATCTAGTAAGAAACATATTTTTATAAGTCATATTTCTGCATGGACTCTTCACCTTCATATATTAATTATTATTGTTAAAGTTTGTTGCCTGTTATCTCATTGCACATTAATATATATCATTTCCAAAGTACAAGCAACAAGAAATATATCACAGTAAATATAGGAGTGTTAGTTACGTAAATTATGCAAAGTCTATCTTAAGCCAACAAATCAGAATAAATAAAATATGAGAGTACCGAGGCTTAAGCAATCAAGACTTTCAATAATAATCATTACTCTTGTCGGTCACAACTTTTTAATTCCCAACAAAACTGGTACACATGCATATAATATTATCAGGACTTTCTTTTAACACATGGCAGTCATAAAACAATTAATTCGAATAATAAGATAGGTATTATTTTACCATACCTTAAAGCATGCATGAATAATTTTAAACGCACACATAAAAAAAATGTCCTATAGCCTTGTACCAAAAAATTGAATATTTGCAATGACCTTACATATTAATCTTAGGACTCAAATCTTCAAAGTCTTTCAACAATGATCCTTTCATCAAATTCCTGAAATTTCATAATAAACGAATTAGTACAAAATATTAAGTCATCATCAAAACAATAAGGTTAGAATATTAACAAGTCAAGAGAAGTCATCCATGAAGACTTCAACATTGCGCTCCAACATATCCAAAAAAATAGACATCATATACCTCTGAAATTTGGTTGGGGCATTGGACAACCCAAAAGACATCCTTCTGAACACGAATGTTCCGTATGGACAAGTAAAAATAGTCTTTTCCTGGTGTTCTGGAACTATCAGAATCTGATTGTAACCTGAGTACCCATCCAGAAGGCAATAGTATTCGTGACCTACTAGCCTGGATAACATCTTATCAATAAACGGAATTGGAAAGGTGTCTTTCCTTGTAGCCTTATTCAGTGTGCGATAGTCCATGCAAAATCTCCACCGCATTACTGTCCTGGTCGGTATAAGCTCGTTGTTCTCATTGGATACTACGGTCATTCACCCTTTCTTTGGCACACACTGTACCGGGCTCACCCAAGACCTGTCTGATATCAGATATATTATCCCTGCATCTAACCACTTCAGAACCTCCTTCATTACAACTTCCTTCATAAACGGATTTAGTATCCGCTATTGTTCCACTAAAGGTTTACTATCATCTTCCAGTAGGATCTTATGCATACAGAATGATGGGTTGATCCCTTTGATGTCTATTATGGTCCATCCTATCGCTGATTTAAACTTTCTTAGAACTCATAGCAGTTTTTCTTCCTAGAAAGATGTTAGTGCAGAAGAAATAATAACAGGTAACTTTGAACAATCATTTAAAAATGCATACCTTAAGTGGTCAGGAAGAGGTTTTAGTTCAAGATCTGGAGGCATCTCAAAAGATGGTTTGAGTCCTGCTGATGTCTCCTAAGAAAGATTTAGTGGCTCGATAGGAGTCTTGAATCTTCTAAACTCTAGCGCTGTTTCAAGAATCTGAACAAATTCTGCAATCTCATCATCTTCCATTTCTGAATCTCCCAATATCGCACTTTTCAAAGGCTCTTTTTTCACCAAATTTCCAACTTTTTCATTCAACATCTTGTCTACCATATCAATCCTAAAACATTCTTCCTCGTCGATAGGAAACTTCATAGCCTTGAACACGTTGAAGGTGACTTCTTGATCATGAACTCTCATTGTCAACTCACCTTTTTGAACATATATTAAGGTTCGTCCCGTGGCTAAGAAAGGTCTCCCTAGGATTATTGGTATACTTCTATCTTATTTATAATCTAAGATGATGAAGTCAGCTGGGAAGATAAATTTATCCACTTTGACCAACACATCTTCCACAATACCCCATGGATAAGTAATGGATCTGTCAGCCAGCTGTAGAGTTATATTCCTCAGCCTTGGAGCCGGCAATCCCAACTGATTAAAAACTGACAGAGGCATCAAGTTGATGCTCGCTCCTAAATCACACATGCATTTATTAAAACACATCTTTCTAATTGAATATGGTATTGTGAAGCTGCCCAAGTCCTTTAGCTTCGGAGGTAGCTTCCGCTAAACTATCGCACTACACTCTTCTATCAAGGCTACAATTTGAAAGTCCTCTAATCATTTCATACTTGACAAGATCCCCTTCATGAACTTTGCATAGCTCGACATTTGTTCTAATGCCTCAATGAAGGGTATATTGATTTGTAGCTTCTTGAATACTTCCAAAAACTTGGCAAATTACTTATGTTTCCTTTGTTTCTGCAATCTTTGTGGATATGGAACAGGAGGGTGTACAAGTGGTTGTTTAGTTACAGGTTTCTGAAGTAACTCTTCACTATTCTTCTCCACTTCCCTCTGTTCAGAACCTACCTTTGACAAGCCGTCATCAGAACGATTTTCCTCATAGCATGGCCGCGCGGTATCCCTTGGTACATTTGGCGTGGGCGCATCAACCTGTATATCTGCCATCTGCTTCCCTGATCTTAATGTCATTACCTGACACTGCTAATTTCCCTCTCTTCTTAGATCTGCTTCCGTCGTACTTGGTAAGGTTCCTTATGGTCCATTGTTTAACATACTAGCCATTTGGCCCATCTGAGTCTCCAAATTTTTTATAGCCACAACTTAGCTCTTGATCATAACCTTTGTATTTTCCATGTACTTGAGTATCATCTACTCTATTTCTGACTTTTTCTCTGGCTGAGGTGTAGGTGGTGGATGATGTTGTGGTTGTTGTTGGAATCTAGGAGGGTAAGGAGGTTTTAGTGAATATTTTTGGTGAGATGGTTGTGACTGATATTAATGTTGAGATTGAAATTGTTATGGTTGTTGGTGTTAAATGTTGGTCCAGCTGAAATTGGGATGGTTTCGGTTGTTGTTGTTATAAGCATTCTGAAGTTGATTCTCATTCTTCTGGTAGTTGCCCATGAACTGCATTGATTCTGAACTAATAGCACACTGATTGGTTTGATGCGACCCCGCACATATCTCGCATACATAAGAAACTGGCTTAACCTTATTCTTTGCCAAAGAATCAATCTTCTTCGCCATAGCTGCCATCTCAGCTGACAATTGTGTGATGGCATCTACCTCTAACATCCCCGTAACTTTAGGTTATGGCATCTTGGCCGTAGGATTCTGAAAATCATTTGCTACCATTGTCTCTATGAGATCATATGGTTCTTCATAACATTTGGCCCATAAGGCTCCTCCCGCAGCAGCATCTACTATCGACCATAACTGCCAACCCAATCCATTATAAAAAGTGTTTATTACCATCCAATCCGGCATTCCATGATGGGGGCATTTCCTTAGCATCTCTTTGCAACGTTCCCATGCTTCATATAATGTTTCACCCTGCTATTGTCCAAACTAGGAAATCGCAGTCCTTATTTTTGTTATCTTAGCCATTGGGAAAAAATTGGCTAAGAACTTTTACTCTAAGTCCTCCCATGTAGTGATAGATCCCAATGGCAAAGAGTGGAGCCCACTTCTAGCCTTATCTAGTAAGGAAAATGGAAACAGCATGAGCCTAATTGCATCTTCTAACACCCTATTATACTTAAAGGTGTCACATATCTCTATGAAGATCAACAAATGCCCGTTTGGCTCATCTATAGCAGCACCCCCAAATTGTATTGAATTTTGCACCATTTGTATAGTGCCTGACTTTATTTCAAAGGTATTGGCTTGTGAGACCCCAAATATTATGAATAAAGATTTAAATTTCTCAAAATATTTTTTTTTAAAATTATGGTGTGGATTTGAGATAATGTTATAGTTGTGGGTAATATTTATAAATTTTGAAAAGTATGCAAGTTGTTATATAATATTCGATTGGTCGGAAAATATTCTTTTTATCAGGGAATATTCATACAAACGATACAATCATTGGTGGACCTCACAACGGAATTATTATCGGATTGAGAAAACGACAAAAATATTTTTATGAAAATAACTGTGACGCCCCCAAAATAGGTATACAACACCCATTCTGAGTCGCCAAAATACATGGTATAGAAAGCAAACTACAACTTCAATAATACAAGTGTCGTATGAAATACGACAATACATACTGTGAGTTTAAATACAAATATTGTCTTCTAGACAATATTCACATGCAAATAAGTCCTCATTACAATTATTCAAACACTATTTTACAGAAATAGTGAGGGCAACTACAACATCATCCTAGAATCATCACTCCATACCCCGACTCGATCCCGCTATGTTCTCACCTCCTGAGAAGAAAAATGGAACAAAAAGGAAAGGGTGAGCTCAACTAGCCCAGTAAAGAATATTATGACTAAGATAATATACAACAAATTATCGTTAGTCTTCAACAGGGAAAAATCTGATAGAATACAATAGACAACAAATTTTAGATCAATAAATGCAGCGGAAACAGCAATCCATTAGAAGAGTCATGTAGAGGATGAATTCTACTGTCTTCTAATATTTAAGAGTCCATCATCAATATTTTATCCCTGTAACAACAATCAATATACATCTTTAATCATCTTTGCACTACAGGCCAAAGATATTCATTTATATCACCAGTTGGTCATGTTCATCTCAACACCTGTTCATCTTTGCACTACGGGCCAAAGAGATTCATCAGTTTAATCATTCATCTTTGCACTACAGGCCAAAGATATTCATCAAGTATCATCATTTAGGACTGAGGATGATGAAAAACATTTTTAAGAATGAATCCAGTGAAATAGAAGGACAAATATTAGGGATTCGTATAACAGTTTATCCAAGATCAATAATACTTCATAACAACCGATTTTGAAGCAGAACTCAAAAATAACGATCAAAACATGGATACAATCAAAGATAGTAGCCAAAATAGACATCTTAGACAAAAAGGAAAATTTTCATTTTTCGGTGAATAGTGTCGTATTCGTGAATAGTGCCGTATACGTGAATAGTGCCGTATACGTGAATAGTAACTCCGACACCAAAAGATAGAAATTTCACAAAAAACATCTTCACGCTTCGTGAATAGTACTCGTGAATAGTAACTCGTGAATAGTAACTCATGAATAGTAACTCGTGAATAGTAACTCGTGAATAGTAACCCCGACATGAAAAAGTTCCAAATTTGATAAAAAGTTCCAACCAATATTTCAGCATAATGATATTGAAGAAATAATATCATTTTAGAAGAAAATAACATCCCTTACCTCAAAGAAACAGTACTTCGGAAGGAAAGGTCGGAAGTGATGCTGAATGAAAACTTCTATGAACAGCAACTCTCAAAGTATCAAAATACTCACAAAATACACTCAATAATATAGAGAGAGGGAGAAAACTTTGTTTCTGGTGTGATTTTCAATTCTAACTTAGCCCTCTATTTATAGGAAAATTTTAGCCCGCCGAAGCAGACTTGACCTGCTACCTGATGGCTTTACCTGCTACTATTACCACCTACCACATTTGAAATAAAAATTCAGCACATTTTTCACCAACCACAAGTGGGGCCCACTCAATTCTAGAATTTTCCACCAAAATCATTTATAACCCTAATTTCTGAAGCAGACTCCTCTTAAAATTCATAACAAATCATTTGTTCATTTTTAACGGTTCAAAATTTGTAGACATATACCTAACTTATATATGTATAACATATCCAAAAATCATAACGATCCAACGGTCGGATTAAAAATTATAATTTTCGCAAAAGAGCTTTAAGAACACCGAAATCCGACAAAATACTGATAAAACACCTCAGCGTTAATTCCTTCCACATAAAATAAATAAATCCATCATTTATATCAAATAAATATTTCATTATCATATAAATCAATAATTAATTATTCACAAATAATATTACAGAATCACAATTATGACAACCAGGCCGTTCCCAGGAAAGAGGGGGCTTTCCAATAAGGATTTCTCCTTACTGGCGCGCAATTAGGTGACCAAACCTCTCCTTAGACAGAACTTTCTAGACATTGCCAATAATGTTATCCGATAATATTATTCAAATAATATGGATTATTGATCTGATAATGGAAAATACTATGCAATGACAATTATTGAAACAATAATAATATAAATATCAACGCAGCAAATATTGAATCAATAAAGTAATGAACAGTAACTCCTGTAGCAATTATTGAGTAGTGCCTTCTTACGTAAGGATCAATAATTCAAAATACTGTGCAATACCGTGTGCCACTGTGCAACAACGCGTATTACTGTATTTTAACCACCAGGTAACCCAACAGTGTTAACGGTAACAATTTACGTCGTTATTTATAAAACTCAATCTTTGTCGTTTTCTTTCATCCAACCGTTTTCTGTTATGGGGCCCACAAATGACTGCGCCGTCGTACGAATATTCCCCGACAGCAAGAATATTCCACGACCAAACGAATATTCCCCGACAAAAATGAATATTTTAATAACCACTTGTTTATTTTGTAAAAATTTCATATTTCACCCATAACCAAAGCATTATATCAATTTAACCCTTATTAATTTAGAATAATGAATAAAGGAAAATTTAATTTTATTTAATAATAAGTTGGGGTCTTACAACCTCCCCTCCTTATGAAATTTCGTCCTCGAAATTGACGTACGTACCTGTTGTTTCGAACAGATGAGGGTACCTCGCTTTCATTTCTGATTCCAACTCCCAGGTCATTTCTTCAATAGCATGGTTTCTCCACAAAACTTTTACTTGTGGTATAACCTTGGTGCGTAGGATATGCTCTTTCCTATCCAAGATCTTAACAGGTATCTCCTCGTATGTTAAATCTTCGACTATCTCGTCTGGTTCTAACTCAATAATATGGTTCGGGTCTTTCACATATTTACGAAGCATAGATATGTGAAATACATTGTGAACACGAGACATACTTGGAGGTAACGCGAGTCTATAGGCCACATTTCCTATTCGGTCAAGAATCTCAAATGGACCAACAAATCTTGGATTGAGCTTTCCTCTCTTCCCAAATCTTGTAACTCCCTTCCATGGAGCAACACGTAACAATACATGATCTCCAATATTAAACTCCACGTCCTTTCTATGAAGATCAGCATAACTCTTTTGTCGATCTTGTGAAGTTTTAATACGTTGTCGAATCATTTGGATCTTTTCTGTAGTCATGCGTACTAAATCTGGTCCCAACAACGTTGCTTCTCCCTCCTCGTCCCAGCATACTGGAGAACGACACTTTCTTCCATACAACGCCTCAAATGGAGCCATGCCTATACTTGCTTGATAACTATTGTTGTAGGAGAATTCCACTAGTGGCAAGTACTTATCCTAACTTCCTTTGAAATCTAGGACACAGAGTCTTAATAGATCTTCAAGGGTTTGAATAGTCCTCTCTGATTGTCCGTCCGTTTGAGGATGGTATGCTGAACTAAATCGTAAATCCGTGCCCATAGCTTTCTGCAAGCTAACCCAAAATCTTGAAGTGAATCTTGGGTCACGATCTGAAACTATGGATACTGGCATGCCATGCAACCGCACAATCTCATTCACGTACATACTAGCAAGACGTTCAAGGGAATAAGTCTCACGTATCGGCAAGAAATGGGCAGACTTGGTTAATCTATCAACAATAACCCAAATCGCATCTATACCTTGAGAAACTTTGGGAAGACCTGTAACGAAATCCATTGTAATGTGTTCCCACTTCCATTCCGAAATCTCAAGTGGTTGCAATGGACCCTTTGGCACTTGATGCTCCGCCTTTACGCGTTGACATGTTAAACACCTCGAGATAAACTCCGCGATCTCTCTCTTCATATTATTCCACCAAAATGTATGTCGAATATCATGATACATTTTGGTACTCCCAGGATGGATTGCAAACGGGGTATTGTGTGCCTCCATCATGATTCTATGCTTCAAGTCAGAATCGTTCGGAACGCAAAGTCGAGAGTTGAATCGAAGTATTCCTTCTTCATCGATTCTTGCTTCTGGAATAGCACCTTCTTGTACTTTCTTCTTCATTTGCATCAGCCCCAGGTCCGTAGTTTGAGCAGCTTTAACTTTATCGATTAAAGTCAGTTCTACTCGTATATTCGCCATCATCACGTGGGTCCCTGGAGTCTTTAATTCTACCTCCATCCTTTGCAAGTCATATAAAATGGGCCTTTGCGTTGACAATATCGCACTCGTATTTGCATATGATCTTCTACTCAATGCGTCAGCTACTACGTTCGCTTTTCCAGGATGATATTGAATAGTGTGATCGTAATCTTTTAACAGTTCAAGCCAACGTCGTTGCCGCATATTGAGTTCTTTTTGGGTGAAGAAATATTTGAGGCTTTTATGGTCCGTATAAATCTCCACTTTCTCTCCATACAAGTAGTGTCTCCATATCTTCAACGCAAATACGACTGCTGCCAACTCCAGATCATGAGTAGGATAATTCCTCTCATATTCTTTGAGTTGTCGTGAGGCATAGGCTATGACTTTCCCATGTTGCATGAGAACACATCCTAACCCCTTGCCAGAAGCATCGCTGTAGATAACAAATCCATCCGAACCAGATGGTATTGTCAGAACAGGTGCCGAAATGAGTCTCCTCTTAAGCTCTTGGAAACTCTTCTCACATTCCTCGCTCCATATGAATTTTGTATCTTTCCGAGTCAGCTGAGTTAACGGAGTAGCGATTCGAGAAAATCCTTCCACGAATCTCCGATAATAACCAGCTAAGCCCAGAAAGCTACGCACTTCGGTCACCGACTTTGGCTGCTCCCAACTTTGTATTGCTTCAATCTTCGCCGGGTCAACAGATACTCCATGTTTTGACACCACGTGCCCAAGGAATGCTACTTCCTCAAGCCAGAACTCGCATTTCTTCAGCTTGGCATAAAGCTTGTGTTCACGAAGTCTTTGTAGTACCAGCTTCAAATGGTGCTCATGATCTTCATGGCTTTTGGAATAGATGAGGATGTCATCAATAAAGACAACAACGAACTGATCCAAATATTCCTTGAATACACGGTTCATCATATCCATGAAAGCAGCAGGAGCATTAGTCAATCCAAAAGACATGACTAAGAATTCATAATGCCCGTATCGAGTCCTGAATGCCGTCTTTGGAATATCCTCAGTTTTAATCTTCAGCTGATGATATCCAGAACGAAGATCGATCTTTGAAAAGAATTGTGCTCCTTGTAACTGGTCGAACAGGTCATCAATGCGAGGTAGCGGATACCTATTCTTGATGGTGACATGGTTTAATTCTCGGTAGTCAATACAAAGTCGCATACTCCCGTCTTTCTTCTTTACGAATAAAACAGGAGCACCCCAAGGAGATGTACTAGGACGAATGAAACCGATGTCTAATAATTCCTGTAGTTGGACTTTTAACTCCTGAAGTTCAATAGGAGCCATTCGATATGGGGTTTTAGAAATGGGCTTTGTACCCGGTTCAAGGTCAATAAAGAATTCAACATCATGTTCTGGGGGTAGACCGGGAAGCTCTTCAGGAAATACATCAGGGAATTCTCTAACCACAGAAATATTATTCAAATCTGACTTGTCTTTATTCAAATCCATAACATGGGCTAAGAAAGCTTGACATCCGTTTTTCAATAAACGAATAGCTTTGTGGCTTGATATGACAGTGACTGATTTTAGTGGTTTAGTGGTTTGAATTCGTATGACAGGTTGGTTAGGAATATGAAAACTAACAACCTTACGAAAACAATCAATTTTGGCATGATGAGTGGTTAACCAATCAATTCCTAAAATCACATCAAAAGCAAGTATCTTTAAAGAGATAAGATCAACAGGTAATGTGATAGTGCCAACTTGGATCATGCAAGATTTATAAACTGTAGATGTAACGAAGGTTTCACCCAACGGAGTTTCAACAGATAAATCAAAATCTAATTTCTCCGGAGTCAAGTTTAAACGTTGAGCACAAGTAGGAGAGATAAAAGAATGGGTAGAACCGGTATCTAGTAAGGTATAAACTTCGCAAGAATTCAAGATTAGCTTACCCGTGATCACTTCGTTTGGGTTCCTCACGTTTTGGCCAGTCACGACAAACGCTCTTCCAGGAACCGCTGATTTCGACTTATCCGGGACAGCCCTTGGAATCACCACTCCCGCTGAACTTGGTTTCGCTATAGTACAATCTCGAGCGATGTGGCCTTCCTTCCCACAGTTGTAACATACCTTGGATTGTTGTGGACAGTTTGGGCTGATATGTCCCTCCTTCCCGCATTTGTAACATCTAACTGGCGGTCGTTCTCCTCCCCTAAAATTTGTTGTTGGTGTTGGTGCTGCTGCTGATGTCTTCCCGTCGTTGTTGAATCTCCTCTTTCTGAAATTTCCACTTGAGTCACCTCTCCTATTATCATGTCCACGATTACCACCTGAGTGGTTACCACCTTTGTCCGTATTCTTTCCTCCTCGCTGGTTATCATCGTTCTGATGACTACCCTGGTTGTGGTCCCTCGGTTGAGTATACTCACCATCTCGCTCTAACAACTGAGCCCTGTTTACAACATCTGAATATAAAGAAAATTTATGAGATATAAGGTATTGGCGAATCTCGGGTTTTAAACCTCTCAGAAACATTCGCGTCATGCGTTCCTCATTCTCCACCAAATGAGGTGCAAACCTGGACAACTCTGCGAACTTTGCCTCGTATTGAGACACCGTCATGTTGTTCTGTTCGAGTCTAATAAACTCTACCTCCTTCATATGACGAATACTTTCTGGAAAGTACTTGTCATTAAACAGTTTCTGAAATCTTTCCCATGACATGTTGAGTGCATCTGGCTGGGTACGCTTCACAGATTCCCACCAGTAATCTGCTTCACCACGAAACATAAAGGTGGCAAATGGAACCTTCTGTTCCTCCGTGCATCCCAAGACATCGAATATCTTGGTAATTAGCTTGACCCACGTTTCTGCCATGATCGGATCCGGCTTTCCCTTAAATTCTGGTGGTCCCAACTCCTTGAACTGCTTGGCTGTGACAGACCGCGCATTGCCATCATTTCCACCCGTATTTTGTACACGAGTCTCCCTTGTCTGATTTTGCATGAACTGCAAAAAGCTCCTAAACATTCCATCGTTCATCGTTTGTTCGGTAGTGTTGTTTACAGGAGGAATATTGCCTTCCTGTTGCCCGTTCTCCTGGTTTGCGACTAAAGGTTGTTCCATCGTCTCATAAACTCCATTGTTAACGTTCTCAGCAGCCATTCTTAAATACTGCCATAAAACAAGGGTTAATTAAACAAATTAACATGTCACATAATATTCCTATATTATGACCGACCATCAAATAAGCTTAGGTAGGACACACTAGCGAAGGATTTACTCGTCTCTCCCCTCCTAGTTCTATTCCCCGATCTCCGCCAGAGATCATATCCCTAAGCTCTGATACCAACTGTGACGCCCCCAAAATAGGTATACAACACCCATTCTGAGTCGCCAAAATACATGGTATAGAAAGCAAACTACAACTTCAATAATACAAGTGTCGTATGAAATACGACAATACATACTGTTAGTTTAAATACAAATATTGTCTTCTAGACAATATTCACATGCAAATAAGTCCTCATTACAATTATTCAAACACTATTTTACAGAAATAGTGAGGACAACTACAACATCATCCTAGAATCATCACTCCATACCCCGACTCGATCCCGCTATGTTCTCACCTCCTGAGAAGAAAAATGGAACAAAAAGGAAAGGGTGAGCTCAACTAGCCCAGTAAAGAATATTATGACTAAGATAATATACAACAAATTATCGTTAGTCTTCAACAGGGAAAAATCTGATAGAATACAATAGACAACAAATTTTAGATCAATAAATGCAGCGGAAACAGCAATCCATTAGAAGAGTCATGTAGAGGATGAATTCTACTGTCTTCTAATATTTAAGAGTCCATCATCAATATTTTATCCCTGTAACAACAATCAATATACATCTTTAATCATCTTTGCACTACAGGCCAAAGATATTCATTTATATCACCAGTTGGTCATGTTCATCTCAACACCTGTTCATCTTTGCACTACGGGCCAAAGAGATTCATCAGTTTAATCATTCATCTTTGCACTACAGGCCAAAGATATTCATCAAGTATCATCATTTAGGACTGAGGATGATGAAAAACATTTTTAAGAATGAATCCAGTGAAATAGAAGGACAAATATTAGGGATTCGTATAACAGTTTATCCAAGATCAATAATACTTCATAACAACCGATTTTGAAGCAGAACTCAAAAATAACGATCAAAACATGGATACAATCAAAGATAGTAGCCAAAATAGACATCTTGGACAAAAAGGAAAATTTTCATTTTTCGGTGAATAGTGCCGTATTCGTGAATAGTGCCGTATTCGTGAATAGTGCCGTATACGTGAATAGTAACTCCGACACCAAAAGATAGAAATTTCACAAAAAACATCTTCACGCTTCGTGAATAGTACTCGTGAATAGTAACTCGTGAATAGTAACTCATGAATAGTAACTCGTGAATAGTAACTCGTGAATAGTAACCCCGACATGAAAAAGTTCCAAATTTGATAAAAAGTTCCAACCAATATTTCAGCATAATGATATTGAAGAAATAATATCATTTTAGAAGAAAATAACATCCCTTACCTCAAAGAAACAGTACTTCGGAAGGAAAGGTCGGAAGTGATGCTGAATGAAAACTTCTATGAACAGCAACTCTCAAAGTATCAAAATACTCACAAAATACACTCAATAATATAGAGAGAGGGAGAAAACTTTGTTTCTGGTGTGATTTTCAATTCTAACTTAGCCCTCTATTTATAGGAAAATTTTAGCCCGCCGAAGCAGACTTGACCTGCTACCTGATGGCTTTACCTGCTACTATTACCACCTACCACATTTGAAATAAAAATTCAGCACATTTTTCACCAACCACAAGTGGGGCCCACTCAATTCTAGAATTTTCCACCAAAATCATTTATAACCCTAATTTCTGAAGCAGACTCCTCTTAAAATTCATAACAAATCATTTGTTCATTTTTAACGGTTCAAAATTTGTAGACATATACCTAACTTATATATGTATAACATATCCAAAAATCATAACGATCCAACGGTCGGATTAAAAATTATAATTTTCGCAAAAGAGCTTTAAGAACACCGAAATCCGACAAAATACTGATAAAACACCTCAGCGTTAATTCCTTCCACATAAAATAAATAAATCCATCATTTATATCAAATAAATATTTCATTATCATATAAATCAATAATTAATTATTCACAAATAATATTACAGAATCACAATTATGACAACCAGGCCGTTCCCAGGAAAGAGGGGGCTTTCCAATAAGGATTTCTCCTTACTGGCGCGCAATTAGGTGACCAAACCTCTCCTTAGACAGAACTTTCTAGACATTGCCAATAATGTTATCCGATAATATTATTCAAATAATATGGATTATTGATCTGATAATGGAAAATACTATGCAATGACAATTATTGAAACAATAATAATATAAATATCAACGCAGCAATTATTGAATCAATAAAGTAATGAACAGTAACTCCTGTAGCAATTATTGAGTAGTGCCTTCTTACGTAAGGATCAATAATTCAAAATACTGTGCAATACCGTGTGCCACTGTGCAACAACGCGTATTACTGTATTTTAACCACCAGGTAACCCAACAGTGTTAACGGTAACAATTTACGCCGTTATTTATAAAACTCAATCTTTGTCGTTTTCTTTCATCCAACCGTTTTCTGTTATGGGGCCCACAAATGACTGCGCCGTCGTACGAATATTCCCCGACAGCAAGAATATTCCACGACCAAACGAATATTCCCCGACAAAAATGAATATTTTAATAACCACTTGTTTATTTTGTAAAAATTTCATATTTCACCCATAACCAAAGCATTATATCAATTTAACCCTTATTAATTTAGAATAATGAATAAAGGAAAATTTAATTTTATTTAATAATAAGTTGGGGTCTTACAATAACGGCGGCAGTTTTACCGTTAAAACTGTTGAACTACCCAATAGTAAAAGTACAGTAATACGCGTGGTTACATAGTAACACACAATATTGATTATTGATGCTTACGTGAGAGTCACTCAGTTTTGTTTAATTATTGCTATAGTAATTGTTGTATAGTATCTCGCGTTATTTGATTCAATTAGTGTCGATATTTTATATATTATTAAATCAATAATTGAGACAACAAAGTTATTAATATTATTATTTGCAATATTAACGATGTCTAGAAGTTCTGTCAAGGAGAGGTTTAGTCACCTAATTGTGCGCCAATAGCGAGAAATCCTTATTAGAAAGCCCCGTCTTTCCTGGGAATGACCTGGTCGATTAATATTGTGAATTATAAATAATGATGATAAATGTTGTTAAAAATATAGAGGGAATTGGAGTCACGAAAGTTTATATATAAGATAAACATTACTTTTTATGATTGGTATGATCAATATCAAGGAAAATGTAATGCTATAACTAAAACTCAATGGACTAAAGAAGATAAATCAAAAGTCTCCTCTAGTCATCCCCCGCTAGAAACTGTCCAACTTCCAGTAAAAAATTCCTCTGTTGTTGCCAGTCCTTTTAAGATCTCAGATGGCAATAAAGATGATAAGAAAATTATTGAACAGTTAATTTTTAGCAATCAATATCTAGCAACAGTAGGAAGATAGCTAGATAGGATTGAAGAAAAATTCGAGGAACCTACTATTAAAAACCCCGATACAAAAATTGAACAGCCTATATTAAAATTACCAGAAAATAGAAGTAAATTAGGTTTACCTAATAAAGATGGTGAACTCACTCGTACTATTGATAAGTTATTTAAAAAATTAAAAATTGAGCCTGAATCAAGTGGCACCATTGCAATCATTAATCAAGTAGAAACTGAAAATGAGAGTAATAGCAAGTCAACTACACAGTTAAATTACAGTACTATTAAAAAGGAAATACTTTCTTTAGTATTATGTATTAACAAATTTCAAAGTGACTTATTGAATCAAAAGTTTTTAGTTCGCATTGACTGTAAATCAGCAAAATATGTTTTAGAAAAAGATGTTGAAAACATAGCCTCTAAACATTCCTTTGCTAGATGGCAAGCCCTATTGAGTATTTTTGATTTTGAGATTGAATACATTAAATTCATTAACAATTCAATTCATGTTTAGAGGCTATGTTTTCAAGAATTCCTCCGAAGCCAATGTTAGAGGCATCCGTTTCAATGATTTTGAAAGCTAAATCGTTGGAGATGCCAAGGCAAGGCAAAGCCTTAACATATCTTTTAACTTGTCAGACGACGAAAGTATGAATGTCACTCCAAGGGGGAGGATTGTCCTCCAAACGCTAAAAAAGAGGTTTGCAGATCTTCTTGAGATTTTTATAGAACTTGCCAATATAATTGAGCGAGCCCAAAAATCTCTGTATTTGGGTTTTATTGGTAATTTTATATGGGAATCTGTCAGCAAATTGAATAGCTCTATCAATAGGCTGTATGAGTCCGCGATAAATATTTAAACCAAGAAACTGAACTTTAGCTTGAAACAAGCTGCATTTGGAAGGTGAAAGGATAAGTCTATTATCTTTAACTATTTTGAAGAACGATTTTAAATGTTTAATGTGTTCTTCAATAGAATTGGAAAAAATAAGAATATCATCAATATAGACTATGATAAAATGACTTAAGGGATTCAAAATATCATTGAGAATATTCTAAAATTCACTGGGAGCATTTTTTAGGCCAAATGCCTGGACATTCCACTCATAGTGGCCGAATGGGGTAGTGAATGTTGTTTTGTACCTATCATCTGGGTGGATTGCAACTTGCTAGAAACCAGATTTAAGGTTAAATTTATTGAAGATAGTGGCATTACTCAAACGGTTAATGAGGTCGTCTTTGTTAGGTAAAGGGTACCTAATCCACTCTAAAACTTTGTTCAATGTTTTGTAATTGATTACTAGACGGGGAACACATTTCTCCTTTTCTGCTATAAGGAGCAAGGGGCTGGAAATGCCATCCAGAAGGAAAGAACTGGGAAACTAATTTAACTGGGTCATCTTTAGGTTTCATATGGGGTTCAATATGAAATAGGTGAGTGGTCCATTTGAGCAAATACTCAGAAGGAGGATGACTGGGGTTTGAAACGGAGGCTTTTGACTAATTGGAAAAATGGTCAACTGGGGTTGGGTTACTAGCTAAGGCTGAACTGTATGGCTTGGGTATTGTACCAAGACTGGTAAATTTACTGGTGGTTTGATAAATTGGGTTAACTGGATGAGGAACCAAGGTTCCTTTTGGTTGATTACTTGGGCCAGTAGGGCGACCCGAACCACGAGAGGAAGATGTTCCTCTAATTTCTCTTTTATTCTTGTTCTTAAGTCACCTAACTTGCTGTAGTCCACCTAGTTCGTGTCTAACCTTTGTAAGTCTCTCGGGTGAGTAGTGTCGGGTTAAAGAACATAGGTATGATTCTACTTAAGGTTAGAGGGTATGAATTGAAGAACATTGAATAAAAATTTATTTTGAAATTAATAAAAGATGAGTAGATTATTTAGGTCTAACTCCTCAGCTAGTAACCGGTCAACTTTGCCCCCAGTCCCTGACATAGTTAACCAAGAAACACACAGTTTTGAAAATATCAGTCAAGCTTTACACAATTAGAATATACCTAGGGTTTCCCCTAAAGAAATTTATCAGTCAACTTTTTTAGATAATTTTAAAACAGATTACAATGTTAAAACTGTTGAAAAGGTTTATGCAATCAATAAAGAATATGAAAATTGTAGTCTCTTAGCTCCTGATGTTATTAAAAACATAGGAAGACAGGTTATAATTTTATTCACATCGGTATTGTTCAAGTTGCAGTTAAACCATTAAATATTAAAGGAATTAATTCAAGTATCTACCTCTGTCTCAGAGATGCTAGATTCATGAATTACTATCTAAGTATGATTGGTGCTATGGAATCAAGTTTGCACAATGGACCTATCCATTTCAATTGCTTTCCTGATTTCACATTAAGCCTAAGTGATCAACATTTATTAAAAGCCTTGACATTAAACATTAAAACTACTAGAGAAATTACTAATATGATTGAGGGTTCTCAGCCCATAGCTTTGATTTATAGGATTTATTATAAGACTATGAAAACGAATTTAAACGTTCATGATCTTAACAAAAGTCCTAAAGATCATACTATATTAATTCAAAGTTCAACTAGTGATGCTAATATTTAGATCCCGAGAACCATCCTCTGGAAGGATATTATGTTACCTAGTCAATGGACTTTACCCAGTGAAATACTTCAACAACCTGTAGTTAACAACCTGTTAAATATTAAAAATGTTAAACATTTCTCTGATGGAATGGTCAAAATAAGTTTTGAGCATACTAGAAGACCAGTTATTATAGAAGATTTTACTAGTTCTTCAGCCCCTTCAGTTCACACCCGAAGAGATACTAAATTACTTAGTAACCCTTCTGTTAGGGATATTAAATTAAAAGGTATCCTTAATCAAGGTCAAGTTAGTCACACTTGTTATACTCAAAAGGACCATGTAGAAGAGGAAGATTCTTCTTCTCCTATCCCTTCTGAGTACCTAACTCAGTCAGATTTTGAAATTCCGATTAATAATCAATTAAGAGTTCTTAAAAATTAAATTCAGTTAACGGTAGTCAAATGGAAATAAAATATAAACTGCCTAAAGTTCATATCTGTCAAGATAATAAGTGTTTTAAAACATCATTTGTTTTAAACCGCAATCTTACTGATAAGATCATCTTAGGGTTACTGTTTATATATTAACTCTACCCTTTTACTACCAGTAATGAAGGATCAAGTTGTAAACATTTAGGAAAAAGAATAACATTTAAATTTCTTATTAAACCTAAAGAAAGAGATTTGAAATTTATTCAAGAAGAATCTATTTTCAAATCATTAAATGTATTAAGTTGTAAATCCACCCATTTTAATTTCTTAAAAGAAGAAATTAAGTACAAAAGAGTTGAAGAACAACTTCAGAATAAGGAAGTTCAAGAAAAAATTGAAGAATTAAAAACATATTTAAAGGACAACCTTTGCTCTGATTCTCCTAATGCTTTTTGGCATTGGAAGAAGCATGTAGTAAGGCTTCCTTATGCTAAGTAATTCAAAGAGCATCTGATTCCTACTAAGGCCAGGTCGATACAGATGAATCACGAACAAATGGAGTTATACAAAAAGGAGATTAATGATCTTCTTAGTAAATGTTTAATTAAGCCTTGTAAATCCCCATGGTCATGTCCATATATATATATATATATATATATATATTGTTTTATTATTATTATAAATGTAATAAAACAGAAATCTTTTTATATAAAATAGAATACTTTTATAAAGTTATTTATTTTATTAGATTATAAATAGAATATATTATATTTTATTATGTATAGTGTTTGCATAGTGCCTGTATAGTATGTACATAGTAAAATCTTTTTATATAAAACATAATACTTTTATAAATTTATTTATTTTATTAGATTATAAATAGAATATATTCTATTTTATTATGCATAGTGCATGCACAGTGTTTGAATAGTAAAATTTTTTTATATAAAATTGAATACTTTTATAAAGTTATTTGTTTTATTAGATTATAAATAGAATATATTATATTTTATTATGCATAGTGTTTGCATAGTGCTTGCATAGTGTTTGCATAGTAAAATCTTTTTATATAAAACGGAATACTTTTATAAAGTTATTTGTTTTATTAGATTTTAAATATATATATATGTGTGTGTGTGTGTGTGTGTGAATATATTATATTTTATTGCATAGTATCCTTTCCATTCTCCTATAAATTGGATGCTTAGTTAGAATTGAGAAACACACTAGAAATTCAGAGAATTCTTCCTCTATAATCTTGAGCGTATTTCTTTAGAGTTTAAGAAAGCTTTGAGCGTAGAAAATAGTACAAGTTTTCTTCAAATATATCTCCGCCCTACCCGTCGAAATACTCTTCTTTTTAAGGCAAGGGTTATTATTTCTTTTGTATTCATGAAGAGAGTTATTTTCTTTCAATACTCATAAGGGTTGTTATTCCATTCTTTATTATTATGTTGGAATAACCTATCTATGAGAAGTACAGCATACCTGGTGAAATTCTTCTGTTATTCCATTCATTATAATTCTGTTTGAATAACCTGTCTGTGCGGTCTATCGCATGCCTGGTGAATTCTGTTGTTATTCCATTCTTTATTATTTTGTTGGAATAGCATGTCTATGCGAAGTACCACATACCTGGTGAAATTCTTCTATTACTCTATTCTTTATTATTCTGTTGGAATAACCTGTCTGTGCGGTCTATCACATGCCTGGTGAATTCTGTTGTTATTCCATTCTTTATTATTCTGTTAGAATATCCTGTCGGTGCGGTTTACGCATGACCTGGTTCCATTCTTTATTATTCTTTTGGGAATAATATGTCTGTGTGGTCTATCGCATGCCTGGTGAATTCTTCTGTTATTTCATTCTTTATTATTCTGTTGGAATAACATGTCTATGTGGATTACCACATCCATGGTGAATGATCCTTCATATTCATTCCTTATTGAATTGTGGAAATGCTCTGTCTACGTGGATTACCGCATGGCAGGCAAAAATCCATTTCTAATTTAATATATTCTATTATACTAAGTTGGTTAAAGTTATGACTTCTATACTCCATGAAATTAGTAGAATATCCTAGATATTTGCACTTAATCCAGTATCTTTTCATGGAAATATTCTTCTGAGCATTCTTGAATTTTAATCCACAAAGCAGTATCATGTTGACAATTTGGACGTTATTGATTTCAGGATAAATTAACTTATAAATCTTTAAAATTTATTCTTGAACCTGTTTTATTGAATTATTATGTCATTGTCATCATCCTCATGCTTATATCGTGATGAAAGTCATCTTTGGCTTACGTGCATAGATGGACACTAGGGATCATTCGGGATCATTCGGTATAATCATGACTTATAATGTTATAAATGATGTGGTAAAAGTCCTCAATGGCCTGTAGTGCATTGATGGACAGTTTTCGGTATGAGTATGACCATGGATTATTCAGTATAGTCATGACCATTGATGATTTAATGAATATCATTGGCCCATAGTGCATGGATGATTTGATGATGTGGTTTATTATTTAAGTTGAGTCTTAGCGATAAAAAATTGATGAAAACATTTTAAATCATAGAAGATAGTAGATATCATGCTCTACTTGACTCTTCTAATTGATTGCTTATTCCGCTGCAGTTAAACTTGATGTCTATTGTATTTTATTAGTTTAACATTGTTGAAGGCTAATGATAATTTATTCTGTATTATCTTAGTCATAATATTTCTTACTGGGCTAGTTGAGCTCACCCTTTGTTTTCATTGTTCTCTTCAGGAAATGAGAATATAGCTGGGACTAGTCGGGTAACGGAGTGACGGTCCAGATAATAGCATTAGTAATCCTCACTATTCTATTAAATAGTGTGACAATAAATGTAATGAAGACTCAATTTAGTGTGGATATTATCTAGATGACAATATTTGTATTAAAACTCACAACATATGTTTTGTCGTATTTTACACAACGGTTGTATTATTAAGTTATATTTGACTTCACATGGCTGCTATAGCTGGCCTCACAATGCTCGACTGCAACTTATTAATATGGGCCATTAAATAATCCCTTACGGCCTTATGCTCTTCTATTTGCTCTTCTTCCATGTTGGATGATGAATTTTCATAATCTACTTGTGTGCTCTGTCGTGCTCTCGATCTCCAAGCCCTACCGTTGATATTATCCTGTGCAGGTATCAACTCAGAATTTGACGATCGCGTGTTCATAAAATGTACACAAGTACCTGAAAATATAAACAAAAATAAAATAGAAACAAGATAAGGATAGAATTATCTAGGTTACACAAATCTATCTTTAGTTGATGACGAAAGTAATAAAAATAAACGCCTTTCCCCGGCAACGATGCCAAAAACTTGTTGCCACTGTTTTTGTTTAATAAAACAGACTCTAACTCGTGCAAGTATACACGAGTCAACAAGTAGTACAAAGTAAGAAAGTGTCGATCCCATGGAGAAAGGTGAATAAATATATGTTATCATGCAACATCCTAATCACTATTTTTGTATGCTCAAACGATCAATTAAAAAGTAAATTTATATCTAAATTAATTATCAGCACAAAAATAATAATTACTAAAAATAAGATAATCAAATTAGAGAGAAATGGGATCCTAATGTCATTTACTATTTTATCCAAAATGCACGCCTCTTGTTATGCCTAATTATTTAATATGGAAAGCTAGTCGAGAGCACAAAAGTGGAACATAACCATCTTTCAATGAACTATGTCCAATTTACACAAAATCAACAATTGATAGAATTCATGTAAGCATCACAATTACCAAACCTACTATATGTCTATATGAATTTACATCAATTATGATTTAAGCACAAGCTCTCTTAATGACTACACATGGTGAACCGGTTTATGCCTATCCGGTTCATGACTCACAAAACCTAATACAAATAAGTTTCATGAACATATGCTAACATGGTCAAATCTATACTTATATTTCATTTTCCAATTCCATACAAGCAATTAGTGTGAATGGTGATCAAGAATTCAATAATTTATCACAACCATGATGGGCAATCCAATATTAAACATACAAACATCACATAGAGGCATTCAAATATGGACTACACATTAAAATTCATTAGAATCCCATAATGGAAGTTAGTTCATTTCTGAATCAACATCCATTATGGGATTGAAGCAAAATATTGAAACAAGAAATACAAGCAAGAGATATAAAGGAAATCAAGAATCAAATATGATAATCCTTGCTGCAAAGTCTAATTCCAAGCTTGTTCAAGTCCACAATCATCACCAGAATGAAAACCAATATTTACAACCAATCATTTAGAGAGAGAAGCTCTAAGTAATAAAGGAAATGCTATCAACCCTCTTTAGAATACAAAACCCTAATAATAGTATATAAACTTATTAATTCATCTATAGTAAACAACAAATACGTCTAAAGATAACAAACACACTTCAGCTTTTCAAAATACAAAAGTCAGCATTTTAAACTGAGTGTGATCGCCGATCGACTCGATCGCGCGGTATTGCACTGTTATTAGGACATGGGCACATTGTAGGTGTTTTTGCTGAATGCATGGCGCGGGTATGCCATGTCCCTTTGTTAATTTGGCTCAGCCTTGCGGTAGCCTGGTCTGCCTTTGTACTTCCACCGTGTCTAGCTTTGATGGCAGTGCGGCCGCGCTGCTGCTTTCTTCATTGTTGCTACGTGCTTACTTCTTCTTCTTCACTTATTTCTTCTTCATTTGGCCACATCAAAGCCTTTCTATCTGTCCTCCTCACCTACTTGAGACTAGTTGCCAAATTTATTTTTGCACGAGCCTATCATGCCTTGTCTTGCCATTTCCATTTCCATTTCCATGCCAATTCCATACCTTAAGATGCTTTAGGAGGTCCAACTATGCACACTGCAAAATAATTACAAAAATAAAATAAACATACCAAAATTACTTGAGTTGAGCCAAATTCTAGTGAGTTGGTAACCAATAAGTAGGTATAAAACCTACTTATCAAATACAAAATTTTTATGAATAAAGATTAAAATTCTCTAATTTTTATTTCGAATAATAAGGCGTGGATTTGATATAATGTTATAGTTGTGGGTAATATTTACAAATTTTTTGAAGTAAGCAAGTTGTCATAAAATATTCAGTTTATCAGGGAATATCTGTATGATGGTACAATCATTGGTGGACCCCACAACAAAATTACTATCGGATATAGAAAACGATAGAAATAACATTTTTATAAAAATAACGGCAAAACCTTTACCCTTAACTGTTGAAATACCAGGTGATAAAAGTATAGTAATATGTGTGGTTGCATAGTAGCACATTGTATTGTACAGTATCTTTGATTATTGATGCTTACTTAAGAAGTCACTCAATTTTGTTCAATTATTGCAACAATAATTGATGCATAGTATCTCAAATTATTGATTCAATTATTATCACAGTATCATATGCATAATATTTTATATTATTAAATCAGAAATTGAGACGACACAGTTATTCATATTATTATTTACATTATTGACAATGTTTAAAAAGTTCTGTCAAGGAAAGGGGTAAGGTCATCTAATTGTGCACCAATAAGGAGAAATCCTTATCGGAAAGTTATGATGGCCCCAAATCTGGGTATCTTCCAACCCGATAGATGGTGCTACATGGTGCTACAGTTCACACATACATTTAATTGAAATACCACAAAAGAATGAATATGTCCTCTATATATTCCAAAACAATATTTCTCTTCCCAGGTTCTTTATAACCATTAAATATGTTCTTTGTCATAATATCAAATAATTACAACATTCCTACTATACTATTACAAGGACAACTTATTTGTCTACCATAGCCTTCCCTTAATCCTTACTGGATCCTTCAGGTCGTTCAGTCTTAACTACAATCATATGGTTCAAGAAAGAGTGAGCATAACTAGCTCAACAAGTAAGACAATTTCATTTAAGCAACAGGCTTTAATCACATGAATCGTATATCTTCAATAACTGAGTTAATAGTTATGAAGTACTATAGATAATTCAAAATATCACTTCTCTTTTCTTTAAAATATTTCACAAGGAACAACATTCATTAAACATAAATTTTGGTGCAAGACCTTGAGCATTTCGTTCTTTCTTTGAAAAGGATAACCCGGCACCAAGTCCGGTATATCTTACGAGCAGGTCTATTTGATCATCCTATAGTTCTCTATGTTGTACAACACTACTTCTTTAAACGTATTTATGTTTAAGTTTTGGCAACCTCATATGCCTGTCATTTAACGACAAAACAATTATTTACTCATATTCAGTCTTTCTTTGAAATCTATACCAAAATAGTTTGGCAAAAGATATCAAAATTGATAATCTTTTGATATATTATAAGGAAATCCACCAAATACATTAAGTCTAGCTGAAGGAATTGGTTTCGACTTCATTATACATCAATTCATGCGCAAGATACATGAATTACAAAGCTTGTGCAGAATGAACATAGACAAGGGTTAGAATACTTGCCTTCAGCGTCTTCTACAGATAATATACTTTCCTTTTTAATCTTTAAGGTTTCTACTGTGACGCCCCCAAAATAGGTATACATCACCCATTCTGAGTCGCCAAATACATGGTACAGAATTCAAATACAAACTTCTTTTATACAATACGACAAAAGTGTAGCTGAGAGTTTTAACACGAATATTGTCTTTTAGATAATAACCACAATAAATGGAGTCCTCATTACAATTATTATCAAGCTATTTCATAGAATAGTGAGGACTACTATAGCCACTTATCCTGGATCATCACTCAATTCCCCGACTCTTCCCAGCTATATTCTTATTTCCCGAAGAGAACAGTGAAAGAAAGGATGAGCTCAACTAGCCCAGTAAAAAATATTATGACTAAGATAATGCAAAATAAATTATCCTTAGCCTTCAACAGTATAACAACTGATAGAATACAATAAACAACAAGTTTTAGATCAATAATTATAGCAGGATAAGAAATAAATTAAAAGAGTCAAGTAGAGCATGATATCTACTATCTTCTATGATTTAAAAGTTTATCATCAATTTTATCATTGAGACTCATCTTAAATAAATAATCAACATCACAAAATTATCTATGCACTACGGGCCAAGGATATTCATTAGTATCGCGACCACAAATTATCCATGCACTATGGGCCAAGGATATTCGTGAACATGCCAAATAATAATTCATCTTTGCACCCTTGACCGAAGAGAACGCATGGTCATGATCATACCAACAACTGTCGCTGAGACTCTTCTTAATAATCCACATCACTTGTAACATTACGAGTCATGATTACACCGAATAATCCATGGTCATAATCATACCAATCAATAGTTCATCTTTGCTCCCTTGGCCGAAGATGATTTTCATCACAATATAAGCATGAGGATGATGATAATGATATAAAAATTCAATCAAACGAGATCAAGGATAAATATTATAGATTTTATAATTTAATTTATCCATAATTCAAGAATATCTAAATTCTCAACATGATACTTGTTTGTGGAGTAAAATTCAAGAATAATAATGTATCAAAAATGATTTAGACTGAAAAAATAAGTTTTTGTCATAAATAGTACCTCGAGTGAATAGTACCTGAGTGAATAGTACCCCGTGAATAGTACTTTGGGAATAGTACCCCGTGAATAGTACTCCGGCATGAAAAAGTTAAAACTTATCAAGAATGCTCAGAATAATATTTCAATGAAAAATTACTAGATGAAGCGCAAATATTAAAGATATTCTACTAATTTCATAGAGTATAAAAGTCAAAACTTAATAAAATGAGTGTAGATATCAAAATCTGAAACCAAATAATATTACTTACATATTACAGAGTATGGAAGAAAATATTATTTCTTATGAATATTGAACAAAAATAACTTCTCTTACAACTGTTGAACGAAAATAATATTACTTACGAATATTGAACGAAGATAATATTCCTTACGAATATTAAACGAAGATAATATTTTTTGTGAATATTGAACGAAATAAAATTTCTTACGAAAAATAATATCGTAAGCGAATATGAAATAAATAATACCCCTTACCTTTAACAGAAGACTATTTCGACTGGTAGGGCAGGGATATTCTTGAATAAAACTTGAACTATTTTCTACGTTCAAAGCTTCCTTAAACTCAAAAGAAATACGCTCAATATTATAGAATAAGAATTCTCTAATTCTGGTGTGATTTTCAATTCTAAACTAAGCATCCTATTTATTGGAGAATGAAAGAATACTATTTAGGAAAAATCAAGGACTACACGGGAAAATATTCAGACGAAATTCACGGGTTTATCAATATTTGTTGTTGGCCAATTAGAAAAAAACTATTACATAACAACTTAGGGACATTATCCAATGAGGAAATAGCCTCATTCATATGTTATCAACAGTGATAGCATTATGGAATTGTTTAGCCAATAAGGTGAAAGCTTTGAAAAAAACATTACATAACCTACCAAATTTCACCTACCACCACCACTCACTCACACACACACACACTCACACACACATGTTATATATATATATAATACGTATATATATATATATATATATATATATATATATATATATATATATATATATATATATACTTTATAACTTCCTTCCGATTATTTTGAAAAATGAGTAAGTCGGGGGTCCAAAATTTACAATAATATATCATAAAAATCCCCTTTATATTTTTAACATCATTTATTCATCATTAATATTATTACTCGCAATATTAACAACAAGATCATTCCCAGGAAAGGGGGGGATTTCTGATAAGGATTTCTCCCTATCGGCGCGCAATTAGATGACCAAACCCCTTTCATCAACCAAACTTTCTAGACATCGTCAATAATGCAAATAATAATACGAATAACTTTGTCATAAAGTATTGATTTGATAATATAAAATATTAATAATAATTGAATCAAATAATGTGAGATACTATGCAGAAATTACTATAGCAATAATTGAATATAACTGAGTGACTTCTCATGTAAGCATCAATAATCAATACAGTGTGCTACTATGCAACCACGCGTATTACTGTACTTTTATCACCGGGTATTTCAACAGTTAACGGTAAAACTTTCGTCGTTATTTTTATAAAAAAGTTATTTCATTCATTTTCTAACTCCGACAATAATTCCGTTGTGAGGTCCACCAATGATTGTGTCGTCGTACAAATATTCCCTATTAAAACGAATATTCCCCGACCAATCGAATATTTTATAACAACTTGCTTACTTTACAAAATTTATAAATATTACCCACAACTATAACATTATATCAAATTCACACCATAATATTCAAAAATATTTTTCGAAATTTTTTTTTGTCTTTATTCATAAAAGTTGGGGTGTTACAACATCCCCTTCTTATGAAATTTTTCCCTTGAAATTAGGATACATACCTAATATGTCGAAGAAGTAAGAATACCTTGATTTCATTTCAGATTCTAACTCTTGAGGTATAACCTTTGAGCGTAGAATATGTTTTCTCTTCTACAAGATTTTAACATGTACATCTTCATACGTTAAATCTTCCGCTATTTTGTCTGGTTCTAACTCAATAATGTTGTTCGGGTCTTCCACATACTTACATAACATCGATACATGAAAAAAATTATGAACACATGACATACTAAGCGGTAAGGTGAGTCTATAGGCCATAGTTCCTACTCGATCGAGGATTTCAAATGGACCAATAAAATTGAGGGTTGAGATTTCCTCTATTTGTCGATTCTTGCTTTCGAGAATAATTCCTTCTTGAACCTTCTTCTTTACATTCATCAGCTCTGAGCTTGTAGCTTGAGCGGCTTTAACTTTATCGATTAAAGTCGGTTCTAATCGTATATTCGATATCTTCACGTAGGTTCTTCGAGTCTTTAACTCTATCTCCATCCTTTTTAAATCGTACAAATGGGTCTTTGTGTTAACAACGTCCCACTCGTAACCGCATACGATCTTCAACTAAACAAGTCAGCTACCATGTTTGCTCTTCCACGATGTTATTTAATGGTATGGTTATCTTTAACAGCTTGAGCCAACGTCTTTGGTGCATTTTACGTTCGTTTTGGGTGAAGAAAAATATGAGGGTTTTGTACCGGGTTCAAGATTGATACAAAATTTTATTTCACGCTCTAGGGGTAGGCTAGGAAGTTCTTCAAGTAATACGTTAGGAAATTTATTAACGATAGAAATATTATTCAAAACTTAGACTCTCATCTAAGACTTGGATATCACATCACATTGATACCTATTAACTTGCCACTGTATTTCATGGTGTCCCCTACGGAAACTTTGGTTTCGGTGAATTCCAAGATTTGGATGTCACCAGCGAAAGGTTCAGGGCTCTTTACTTATGGATTAATATGATAGAGATTGAATTTAGTGGTTTGGTTGCTTGAATTCGCATAACAAGTTGGTTAGGAATATGAAAACTAACAACCTTACGAAAATAATCAATTTTAGCATGATGAGTAGTTAACCAGTCAATCCCTAGAATCACATCAACTGCAAGTATTTTCAAAGAAATAAGATTGACAAGTAACGTGCTGGTGCCGATTTGAATCAAATAAGACTTATAAACAGTGGATGTAATGAATATTTCTCCCAACGGAGTTTCAACAGATAAGTCAAAGTCTAATTTCTCCGGAGTTAAATTTAAACGTTGAACGCAAGTAGGAGAAATAAAAGAATGGGTAGAAACGGTATCGAATAAGGTATAGTTTTCATAAAAGTTTATTATTAACTTACCCATGATAACTTCATTCGATTCCTCATTTTTTGGGAAGTTACAAAAAGCGCTCTCACTTAAACCATCGACTTTGACTTTTTCAGGATAGCCCTTGGTGTCATCATTATCACTAGAATTAACTTTTGCTATAGGGCATATTCCACCTTCAACTGCTTCGTCGTAATCCTAATCCATGATCTGAATCATTAATCTTTCATCCATATCGAATTGGGGTTGACCGCAATGTACAGGGTAATTAAAAACTCGATGTTGGGTTCTCCCAATTGATGTCCAAAAAGAGAAATACATATCATCTATTTTAGCCTTCTTGGATCAGACTTCTCTTTCCACAATATGAACGCGTAGTGCGGCTTTTATCCATGCATCCTTCATTCTTACTCGTTCATTTGTTTCTTCTTTCATCTTATCCTTGACATTTGAATTCTCATATTCTAGCTTTATCATCTTATACTCTGCCAAAGAGTGCTTCCGTTCAAGCATCACATATCGGGTAACACAATTTTGAATTGTCGCATCCCTTTGCTCGACGACCACCTATCGTTCTTCAGCCTTTTCTTCTAACTCATGAATACGATTTTGAAGTCTTACATTTCGATCATAAAGTTCTCCTAATAAATTATCCCCAAGTTCCTCTACTTCATCACTCTCAGCTGCTACCTCTGCGACTAGCTCGGGTGCAACTATTAATTCTTCACTAACCACATGGATATTTATAATGTCTTCTTCGCCTGACATCCTACAATCAAGTTTAATAACTTAATTAGTACTCCCCAATAAAATCTTTTTTATAACAAAATATTATACTCCAATATTTATTCTTTAAATGAATCTCCTCGATTCATCACTTAAAACTCTATATGAGTTCATCTCTTGATTTTTAGATGTCATTTTCAAATACTGCCACAAAACAAGGGTTAATTGACATGCCACATGTTATCCCTATATTCTGACCGACCAATTAAATAACAAATAAATTTACGTAGGTCATGCTAGAGGATTTACCCGTCTCTGCCCTCCTAGTTCTAGTCTCACATCTCAGCCAGGGATCATATCTCTAAGCTTTGATACCAACTGTGACGCCCCCAAATTAGGTATACATCACCCATTCTGAGTTGTAAATATATGGTACATAATTAAAATACAAATATCTTTTATACAATATGACAAAAGCGTAGCTGAGAGTTTTAACATAAATATTGTCTTCTAGATAATATACACATTCAATGGAGTCATCATTACAATTATTATCACATTATTTCATAGAATAGTGAGGACTACTATAGCCACTTATCCTGGATCATCACTCCATTCCCCAACTCGTCCCAGCTATATTCTCATTTCCTAAAGAGAACGGTGAAAGAAAGGGTGAGCTCGACTAGCCCAGTAAGAAATATTATAACTAAGATAATGCAGAATAAATTATCCTTAGCCTTAAACAGTATAACAACTGATAGAATACGATAGACAACAAGTTTTAGATCAACAAATGAAGCGGAATAAACAATCTATTAGAAGAGTTAAGTAGAGCATGATATCTATTATCTTCTATGATTTAAAAGTTTATCATCAATTTTATCGTTGAGACTCAGCTTTAATAAATAATCTGCATCATTGAATTATCCATGCACTACGGGCCAAGGATATTTATTAGTATCACAACCATGAATTATCCATGCGCTAAGGACCAAGGATATTCATGTTTTCACCAATAGTCATGAACATGCCAAACAAAAATTCAACTTTGCACCCTTGACCGAAGAGAACACATGGTCATGATCATACCAACAACTGTCACTGAGACTCAGCTTAATAATCCACATCACTTGTAACATTACAGGTCATGATTACACTGAATAATTCATGGTCATAATCATACCAATCAATAGTTCATCTTTGTTCCCTTGACCGAAGATGACTTTCATCACAATATAAGTATGAGGATGATGACAATGATATAAAATTCAATCAAACGAGATCAAGGATAAATATTAAAGACTTTATAATTTAATTTATCCAGAATTAAAGAATATCTAAATTGTCAACATGATACTACTTTGTGGAGTAAAATTCAAGAATAATAATGTATCAAAAATGTTTTGGACCAAAAAGAAATCAATTTTTGTCTTGAATAGTACCCTGGGTGAATAGTACCTGAGTGAATAGTACCCCATGAATAGTACTTTAGCAATAGTACCCCGTGAATAGTACTCCGGCATGAAAAGGTTAAAACTTATTAAGAATGCTCAGAATAATATTTTCATGAAAAGATACTGGATGAAGCACAAATATCAAGTATATTCTACTAATTTCATGGAGTATAGAAGCCAAAACTTAACAAAATGAGTGTAGAATTCAAAATCTGAAACGAAATAATATTACTTACATACTACAGAGTATGGAAGAAAATATTATTTCTTACGAATATTGAACAAAAATAACATCTCTTACAACTGTTGAACAAAAGTAATATTCCTTACGAATATTGAACGAAGATAATATTACTTACGAATATTAAACGGAGATAATATTTCTTTAACTCAAAAGAAATACGCTCAATATTATAGAAGAAGAATTCTCTGATTCTGGTGTGATTTTCAATTCTAAACTAAGCATCCTATTTATAGGAGAATGGAAGAATACTATTTAGGAAAAATCACGGATTGCACAGGAAAATATTCGAACGAAGTTCACTGGTTTATCAATATTTGGTGTTGTCCAATTAGAAAATAAACTATCACATGACAACTTAGGAACATTATCCAATAAGGAAATAGCCTCATTCATATGTTGTCAATAGTGATAACATTATGGAAATGTTTAGCCAATAAGGTGAAAGCTTTGAAAAAAACATTACATAAGCAACCAAATTTCACCCACCACCACCACTCACTCACACACACACACACACACATGTTATATATATATATATATATATATATATATATATATATATATATATATATACTTTAAAACTTCCTTTCAATTATTTTGAAAAATGAGTAAGTGGGGGTTCCAAAATTTACAACAATATATCATAAAAATCCCCTCTATATTTTTAACAGTATGTATTCATCATTAATATTATAACTCACAATATTAACAACCAGATCATTCTCATGAAAGAGGGGGGTTTTCGATAAGGATTTCTCTCTATTGGCGCGCAATTAGATGACAAAACCCCTTTCCTCGACAGAACTTTCTAGGCATTGTCAATAATGCAAATAATAATATGAATAACGTTGTCACCAATTATTGATTTAATAATATAAAATATTAAAAATAATTGAATCAAATAACGTGAGATACTATGTAGTAATTACTGTAGCAATAATTGAGTATAACTGAGTCACTTCTCACGTAAGCATCAATAATCAATATCGTATGCTACTATACAACCACGCGTATTACCGTACTTTTATCACATGATTTTTCAACAGTTAACGATAAATTTTCGTCGTTATTTTTATAAAAAGTTATTTCAATCATTTTCTAACTCTGACAATAATTCCGTCGTGGGGTCCGCCAATGATTATGTCGTCGTACGAATATTCCCCGACCAATCGAATATTTTATAACAGCTTGCTTACTTTGCAAAATTTATAAATGTTACCCACAACTATAACATTATATCAAATTCACACCATAATATTCAAAAATATTTTTTGAGAAAAAATTCATCTTTATTCATAAAAGTTGGGGTCTTACATCTAGAATACATAATCACATCACATACCACATTAGGTCATAAACAATCATGCATGGTCACTAGTGTATCTTACCCTTCTTCTTAATCTAATCATTCTTTATATTATTTAACATTGGTTACGGTTATCGTATTACTTTGCATGTACGTTCAAGTAATCTTTCTTCAACCTTTAATTGTAATTCTTAAGTTTATTATCATCATTAAGGATGTTACTTCAAGTTAATTAAAGTTATAATTCATTTCCAATCAACTAACATTTCTTTTACATTCATGTGCATTCTTTACTGTGTCTTACCTAGTGCTGGCGCTGCGGCGCCAGATTCCTATATAAATCCTGAGCTACGGCGCGAGTCATCAGTATGTAAGACCCGGCCTTAGCACTGCGGCGCCATGCTCAGTACTAATGGCTGCGCTATGGTGCCACCCTTCAATGGGTTGGGTTTAGCCTTGGCGGTGCGGCGCCAATTATAAAGCTTTGGGCCGCAATGCAGTGCCAACCCTGAGCCTCAAATGGCTTTCACAATTTTCTTCTTCTGTAAACTTTACGGGCTCATAACTTGTTCATTATAAGTCTGAATTGGCTTGTTCAAAATTTGTTAGCTCACATATCACATGAACTATGGTTTCATTAGAAAACATTACATTTTCGAATCTGTTAACACGAAATTCACCGTTTAAGTTCTTTATTACGAATTTGATAAACGTTCGTGAACGTTCGTAGCTCGTTTCTTTGTTCTAAGTCAAAATTTAACCATTCTTGAGTCTGTAACTCTAAATTGCAAATTTAGACCGTTCTCCATCGAAAACCAACGTTTTCGAGTTCAATGATGACTTTTGACTTTCATTCTGAGAATTTAACGATTTCGAAGATTATCGTCTAATCTTGTAAATTTTGCCATAACGTCGTTACTTGAGTTTTTTTACACCGTTCTAAATGGATTTATTCCATTATACAACATATAACATTTTTGTAAGGTTTTGTGAAAATCAAATTAGCAATCAAATTACAAAAAATAGTGGAAGCAAAATAAAATCATATTTTAAATTTTTTTCACAAACCAATTACCCGGATCATCCTTTATGCATATTATTAATTAAAATGAAGAACAAGAATTTATGGAATCATACTTTATAGATAACGAGCTTCCACAGGTACGAGTTCACCTCCTACTTCTACACGATCTCCTTGAATCTCCGGGTAGATTCCTTCCTTTGATCAATGTTAGCCACCCAAGTGTATGGCCTCTAGAGGTGATCCACCAAGGAAGAACAATTTTCAAGAAGAATGGTGTATTAGCTCAAACCCTAGTTTTTCCTATCTCTATAGAAAAAGGGGGCGTACTCTCCAACAAATTGGAATTACGTATATCTGATATCTGATATAAGACTCCTCTTATAAATATATCAGGTAACTCTGTTTAATTAAAATAAGGTATTATTTATTTAATTAAACTCCTTTAATTAATTGGGCTCCCTAATCTTATTAGTGATAATTAATTAAACTCCTTTAACTAATTTTCCCTCCTAATCCTATTAGAAATAAATGAGAGTACTTATATTAAATTAATTCCTAAACTCTTTTAGAAATTAAAATAATAATAATTGTAATAATATTAATAAGTCTCATCTTATTAATTTATATTTAATATTTCTAAAATATTAAATAATAAATATTAAGCTATTTAATTTATTCTATCACCATAGATTAAATTAAATATACGTAACATATTATTACAATTATGCCATTAACTTCTTAAATAATTATTCTTCTTTTTATGGTATGACCCTTTAGATTCTCCATATAAAACCGGTTGTGAATAAATCAATTAGAATAATCCTAATCTTATTTAAATAAATAAATTAAACTATTAATTTATTTAAATAAATAATATTTATTCTATAATAGGGATAAGCCTCCCTAGCGATCAACGACTTTTCAGATAATATAGATTTCAACATTAATCATAAAAGAACCTTTGAGTAAATAGTTATCGTACAATTCAATCTTTCCACCATACAATGGCCCAATTAAATATAAGTTATGGAATTACTGTCAAGTCTTATTTTATTTAATTATATGTATTTCGATTCCCAAATGCACAACTCGTAATGAATGCAAATTAGAGATGGAGATTAATGGTTAGGGATTCATTACCTTTGGTGTTCTAAACTTGGTTCTTCTTCTTTTTTTTTGAACTTGAAAGATACTTCTCACTTTTCTCTCAATATGTAAACTCTAAGATGTTGCTGGAAAATAAACAACCAACAAATGATCTAGCAACTCTTCTATTTATAGATTTTACAAAGTTAGGGCACTAAGGTTATTTAGGCCATCCCACCTCCTTAACTTCCACCTCCTTACTATTCCTAGCTTAGCCACCAAGTAAAACCACTTTACTTGATCACCAAGATGGCTGGCCATGTGATCCATGGGGCCCACATGGGTTTCCCCATGGGTTTTTCTCACCCGGTAACCCATCGGTTTGATCCACAGATCCGGTTCTTGGTTTGGGCTTAGGTTTTAATTACTTTAGGCCTAACGTTGGGCTTGCATTAATAATCATTGTGCCTTAACAAGTTTACACTTGGGCTTGCCTAATTCCTACACAAATCCTACTAGTCCATTATAATTGGCTTAAGGCTTTTAACGTATAGTCTACATATTCTTCTCGTATATTGATTCGTATAATCATTCATCATATACGATATGTCATTCTTCGTATATACTCGTATGATACTTCATATCATACTCGTAGTCATTGCTTCATATAATACTTGTGTATCATACGATCATCATTTATTCAATCCTTATTTTCCCTAACATTCTTAAACTTAGTACGTAGGCGAAAAATTATGTTTGTCATGCTTGAATTATTATTACATAATACATCATTCCTTATTATTCTATCATTACGTATTTCTCGGAAGTTCAAAAATAATTCCTGAGCAGATATTGATGAATAGTGTTTCTCAAAAAAAAATTTGGAAAGCTTTTATTTTCGTCTTGCAAATTCAAACACTTTAATTCCTTCACGAAGCCAAAATACTACGATATTTTGATACTTTTAGGTTATAGAACAACCTTCATCTTGTTTACACATATATAATATAATTTTATTCATTATTTAATTAAATAAAATTATTTTACAATTAATCCGATTTTCTTAGTCGTTACAAAAGCCCCCTCTTTCCTGGAAATAATCTGGTTGTTAATATTATGAGTTATAATATTAATAATGAATAAATGTTGAAAGATTAAAAATGTGTTTAGTCAAGTGATTTGTGATAAATAAAAGGGGTTTTTCATGAAGTATTTATTATAAATTTGGCTTATTACATGGATCCCCACTTACTTAGTTTAAAATCGTTGGTAGAAAGTTATCTCAGTTTTTTTGTTTTATATTGCATAGTGCTGCATAGCAAAATTAAATTTTCGCTGAATTCGTCTATGAACATTCGCCCGTGATTTTTTCCTTCTGTGCATTCGTGATTTCTTAAATAGTTCTATGTCATTCTCCTATAAATAGGATGCTTAGTTTAGAAATGAAAATCACACCAGAATCAGAGAATTCTTCTTCTATAATATTGAGCATATTTCTTTTGAGTTTAAGGAAACTTTGAGTGTAGCAAATAGTGCAAGTTTTCTTAAAAAATATCACCCCTATACCAGTTAGAATTACTTTCCTTTTAAGGTAAGATTTATTATTTATTTCATATTTGTAAGAGATTATTTTTCGTATTCGTATGGACTATTATTTTCGTTTAATATTCATAAGAAATATTATTTTCATACAATATTCGTATGGGATATTATCTTCGTTCAATATTCGTAAGAAATATTATTTTCATTTAATATTCATAATGGATAATATTTTCATTTAATATTCGTAAGAAATAATATTTTCTTCCACACTTTGTAGTATGCAAGTAATATTATTGTGTTTTATATTCCTAATTCTACACTTATTTTTATAAGTATTGATTTTATACGTACTCCTTGAAATTAGTAGAATATCTTTGAATTTTGCACTTCATCTAGTATCATTTCATGAAAATATTTTTCTAAGCTTTCTTATTAAATTTTAATCTTTTTATGCCGGAGTACTATTCATGGGCACTATTCATATATACGGCACTATTCATACATACGGTACTATTCATATATACGACACTATTCATGGGATACTATTCACGAAGTACTATTTACGGGGTACTATTCACTTGGGTACTATTCACCCGGGGTACTATTCATGAAAAAAAATGATTTCTTTTCTATCCAAAATATTTTTGATACATGAATTTTACTCCACAAAGTAGTTATCATGTTGACAATTTGGACATTTTTAAACTCTAGATAAATTGAATTATAAATCTTTGATATTTATCCTTAATCTCACAAGATTAATTTATGATATTATTGTCATCATCCTCATGCTTATATTGTGATAAAAGTCATCTTTGGCCCATAGTGCATAGATGGACTATTGATGGGTAAGATTATGACCATGAATTATGTATCTGTATAATCATGACCTGTAATGTTACAAATGATGTGGTAAAAGTCTTCATTGGCTCGTAGTGCATTGATGGACAGTTGTTTGGCATGATCATGACCACTGGTGATAATAACGAATATCATTGGCCCATAGTGCATGGATAATTCATGGATGTGATAATAACGAATATACTTGGCCTGTAGTGCATGGATAATTCATGGATGTGACACTAACAAATATCACTGGCCTGTAGTGCATGGATAATTCGGTGATGTGGATTACTTATTGAAATGTGTTACAGAGATAAAATATTAATGATAAACTTTTAAATCATATAAGATAGTAGACATCATGCTTTACTTAACTCTTCTAATGGATTACTTGTTTCACTGCAGTTAAACTTGTTGTCTATTGTATTCTATCAGTTTTTACACTGTTCAATGCTCAGGATAATTTATTCTACATTATCTTAGTCATAATATTCTTTACTGGGCTAATTGAGCTCACCCTTTTCTTTCATTGTTCTCTTCAGGAAATGAGAATATAGCTGGGAACTCGTCGGGGAATAGAGTGATGGTCCAAGATGGTTGTTATAGTAGTGCTCACTATTCTATAAAATAGTGTGAAAATAATTGTAATAAGGACGTACTTTATTTGAGTTTGGATATTGTCTACGAGACAATATTTGTATTGAAACTCAGCTATTGTATTGTCGTATTTTGCATGATAGTTGTATAAATTAAGTTTGTATTTAAACTATGTACCATGTATCTTGCGACTCATAAAGGATTGTGTATACCTAATTTGGGGGTGTCACAGTTGGTATCAAAACTTAGGGATATGATCCCTGACGGATATGTGAGGCTAGAACTAGGAGGGGAGAGACGAATATATCCTTCGCTAGTATGACCTACCTAAGCTTATTTGTTATTTAATTGGTCGGTCAGAATATAGGCATAATATATGGCATGTCAATTAACCCTTTTTTTGTGACAGTGTTTAAGAATGACATCTAAAAATTAAGAGATGAACTCGTATACAGTTTTAAGTGATGAATCAAGGAGGTTCCTTTAAAGAATAAATATTGGAGTATAATATCTTATTATAACAAAGATTTTTATTGGGGAGTACTAATAAAGTTATTAAACATGATTGTAGGATGTCATGCGAAGAAAAATTAGAGATATCCATGTGATAAGTGAAGAATTAATAGTTGCACCCGAGCTAGTCGTAGAGGTAGCAGCTGAGAGTGAGGAACAAGAGGAACCTGAGGAGGATTTATTAGGAGAGTTTTATGATCGAAATATAAAACTGCAAGATCATATTCTTGAGTTAGAAGAGGAAGGTGAGGAACGGCAGGCGGTTATTGGATAAAGGGATGCAACAATTCAAGATTTTGCTACCCAATATGCGTTGCTTGAACAGAAGCTCTCTTTGGTAGAGTATATGATAATAGAACTGAAATCTGAGAATGCAAATGTCAAAGATCATCTGAAAGAAGTAATAACTGAACGAGTGAGAATGGAGGATGCATGGGTAAAAGCCACATGACGCGTTGATATTGCAGAAAGAGAAGTTTGATCCAAGAAGGATAAAATATATGATATTTATTTCTCTTTTTGGACAGCAATTGGGAGAACCAGTCATCGAGTTTTGAATTACCCTGTATAGAGCGGTCAACCCTAATTTGATACGGATCGAAGATTAATGATTCAGATCATGGATCAGGAGTACGAAGAAGTAATTGATGGTGGAATATGCCCTATAGCGAAGTCAATTCTAGAGGTATTGATGACACCAAAGGCTGTCCTAGACAAGTCAAAGTCGGTAGTTCAATGGAGAGCGTTTGTCGTGACCTCCAAAAAAGCGAGGAAACCGAACGAAGTTATCACGAGTAAGCAAATCATAAACTCTTGCGTAGTCTATAACTTATTCAATACCGGTTCTACCCACTCTTTTATTTCACCTAATAATGCTCAACGTTTGAACTTAACCCTTGAGAAATTAGACTTTGACTTATCTGTTGAAACTCCCTTAGGAGAAACCTTCATTACATCCACTATTTATAAATTTTGTTTGATTCAAATCAACACTTTCACATTACATATTGATCTCATCTCTTTGAAAATACTTGCATTTGATGTGATTTTAGGGATTGATTGGTTAAATACTCATCATGCTAAAATTTATTATTTTCGTAACGTTGTTAGCTTTCATATTCCTAACCAACCTATTATGTGAATTCAAGCAACCAAACCACTAAAGTCAATCACTATCATATCAAGCCATAAAGCCATTCGTTTATTGAAAAATGGATGTCAAGCTTTCTTAACTCATATCACGGACTTAAACAAAAATACGTCAGATTTGAATGATATTTATGTTGTTAATAAAGTACCTTACGTATTTCCCAAAGAACTTCCTGACCTACCCCCAAAACGTGAAATCGAATTTTTTATTGACCTTGAACCCGATATAAAACCCTCAAATATTTCTTCACCCAAAACAAACATAACATGCGCCAAACACGTTGGCTTGAGCTGTTGAAAAAGCGAACGTGGTAGCTGACGCATTGAGTAGAATATCGTATGCAGGTACGAGTGTGATATTGGCCCATTTTGTATGACTTACAAAGGATGAAGATAGAGTTAAAGACTTCAAGGACCTACATGATTATGTTAAATTTACAAGTAGAACCAACTTTAATTGATAAAGTTAAAGCCGCTCAAGCTACACACCCGGAGCTGATGAATATGAAGAAAAGAGTACAAGAATGTGTTATTCCGAAAGTAAGGGCCGATGAAGAGATGAAATCTCAACCCTCGGTTTATTGGTCTATTTAAAATTATCGACTGAGTAGGAACGGTGGCCTATAGACTCGTATTATCACCAAGTATATCTCGTGTTCATAATATTTTTCATATATCTATGTTACGTAAATATGTGGAAGACCCAAACCATATTATTGAATTAGAACCATACGAGATAGTAGAAGATTTAACGTATGAAGAGGTACATGTTACAATCTTAGATAAGAAGGAACATATTCTACGCTCAAAGGTTATACCTCAAGTTAAAGTTTTATGGAGAAACCATGATATTGAGGAAATGACCTAGCTAGGAGTTAGAATCTGAAATGAAAATAAGGTATCCTCACCTCTTTGACATACCTGGTTGGTACACCAATTTTGAGGATGAAATTTCATAAAAAAGGGAGGTTGTAAGACTCCAACTTTTTATGAATAAAGATTAAATTTCTCTAATTTTTATTTCGAATAATAAAGTGTGGATTTGATATAATGTTATAGTTGTGGGTAATTGTAAGACCCCAACATATTATTAAATAAAATTAAATTTTCCTTTATTCATTATTCTAAATTAATAAGGGTTAAATTGATATAATGCTTTGGTTATGGGTGAAATGTGAAATTTTTACAAAATAAACAAGTGGTTATTAAAATATTCATTTTTATCGGGGAATATTCGTTTGGTCGTGGAATATTCTTGCTGTCGGGGAATATTCGTACGACGGCGCAGTCATTTGTGGGCCCCATAACAGAAAACGGTTGGATGAAAGAAAACGACAAAGATTGAGTTTTATAAATAACGGCGTAAATTGTTACCGTTAACACTGTTGGGTTACCTGGTGGTTAAAATACAGTAATACGCGTTGTTGCACAGTGGCACACGGTATTGCACAGTATTTTGAATTATTGATCCTTACGTAAGAAGGCACTACTCAATAATTGCTACAGGAGTTACTGTTCATTACTTTATTGATTCAATAATTGCTGCGTTGATATTTATATTATTATTGTTTCAATAATTGTCATTGCATAGTATTTTCCATTATCAGATCAATAATCCATATTATTTGAATAATATTATCGGATAACATTATTGGCAATGTCTAGAAAGTTCTGTCTAAGGAGAGGTTTGGTCACCTAATTGCGCGCCAGTAAGGAGAAATCCTTATTGGAAAGCCCCCTCTTTCCTGGGAACGGCCTGGTTGTCATAATTGTGATTCTGTAATATTATTTGTGAATAATTAATTATTGATTTATATGATAATGAAATATTTATTTGATATAAATGATGGATTTATTTATTTTATGTGGAAGGAATTAACGCTGAGGTGTTTTATCAGTATTTTGTCGGATTTCGGTGTTCTTAAAGCTCTTTTGCGAAAATTATAATTTTTAATCCGACCGTTGGATCGTTATGATTTTTGGATATGTTATACATATATAAGTTAGGTATATGTCTACAAATTTTGAACCGTTAAAAATGAACAAATGATTTGTTATGAATTTTAAGAGGAGTCTGCTTCAGAAATCAGGGTTATAAATGATTTTGGTGGAAAATTCTAGAATTGAGTGGGCCCCACTTGTGGTTGGTGAAAAATGTGCTGAATTTTTATTTCAAATGTGGTAGGTGGTAATAGTAGCAGGTAAAGCCATCAGGTAGCAGGTCAAGTCTGCTTCGGCAGGCTAAAATTTTCCTATAAATAGAGGGCTAAGTTAGAATTGAAAATCACACCAGAAACAAAGTTTTCTCCCTCTCTCTATATTATTGAGTGTATTTTGTGAGTATTTTGATACTTTGAGAGTTGCTGTTCATAGAAGTTTTCATTCAGCATCACTTCCGACCTTTCCTTCCGAAGTACTGTTTCTTTGAGGTAAGGGATGTTATTTTCTTCTAAAATGATATTATTTCTTCAATATCATTATGCTGAAATATTGGTTGGAACTTTTTATCAAATTTGGAACTTTTTCATGTCGGGGTTACTATTCACGAGTTACTATTCACGAGTTACTATTCATGAGTTACTATTCACGAGTTACTATTCACGAGTACTATTCACGAAGCGTGAAGATGTTTTTTTGTGAAATTTCTATCTTTTGGTGTCGGAGTTACTATTCACGTATACGGCACTATTCACGTATACGGCACTATTCACGAATACGGCACTATTCACCGAAAAATGAAAATTTTCCTTTTTGTCCAAGATGTCTATTTTGGCTACTATCTTTGATTGTATCCATGTTTTGATCGTTATTTTTGAGTTCTGCTTCAAAATCGGTTGTTATGAAGTATTATTGATCTTGGATAAACTGTTATACGAATCCCTAATATTTGTCCTTCTATTTCACTGGATTCATTCTTAAAAATGTTTTTCATCATCCTCAGTCCTAAATGATGATACTTGATGAATATCTTTGGCCTGTAGTGCAAAGATGAATGATTAAACTGATGAATCTCTTTGGCCCGTAGTGCAAAGATGAACAGGTGTTGAGATGAACATGACCAACTGGTGATATAAATGAATATCTTTCGCCTGTAGTGCAAAGATGATTAAAGATGTATATTGATTGTTGTTACAGGGATAAAATATTGATGATGGACTCTTAAATATTAGAAGACAGTAGAATTCATCCTCTACATGACTCTTCTAATGGATTGCTGTTTCCGCTGCATTTATTGATCTAAAATTTGTTGTCTATTGTATTCTATCAGATTTTCCCTGTTGAAGACTAACGATAATTTGGTGTATATTATCTTAGTCATAATATTCTTTACTGGGCTAGTTGAGCTCACCCTTTCCTTTTTGTTCCATTTTTCTTCTCAGGAGGTGAGAACATAGCGGGATCGAGTCGGGGTATGGAGTGATGATTCTAGGATGATGTTGTAGTTGTCCTCACTATTTCTGTAAAATAGTGTTTGAATAATTGTAATGGGGACTTATTTGCATGTGAATATTGTCTAGAAGACAATATTTGTATTTAAACTCACAGTATGTATTGTCGTATTTCATACGACACTTGTATTATTGAAGTTGTAGTTTGCTTTCTATACCATGTATTTTGGCGACTCAGAATGGGTGTTGTATACCTATTTTGGGGGCGTCACAGTTGGTATCAGAGCTTAGGGATATGATCTCTGGCGGAGATCGGGGAATAGAACTAGGAGGGGAGAGACGAGTAAATCCTTCGCTAGTGTGTCCTACCTAAGCTTATTTGATGGTCGGTCATAATATAGGAATATTATGTGACATGTTAATTTGTTTAATTAACCCTTGTTTTATGGCAGTATTTAAGAATGGCTGCTGAGAACGTTAACAATGGAGTTTATGAGACGGTGGAACAACCTTTAGTCGCAAACCAGGAGAACGAGCAACAGGAAGGCAATATTCCTCCTGTAAACAACACTACCGAACAAACGATGAACGATGGAATGTTTAGGAGCTTTTTGCAGTTCATGCAAAATCAGACAAGGGAGACTCGTGTACAAAATACGGGTGGAAATGATGGCAATGCGCGGTCTGTCACAGCCAAGCAGTTCAAGGAGTTGGGACCACCAGAATTTAAGGGAAAGCCGGATCCGATCATGGCAGAAACGTGGGTCAAGCAAATTACCAAGATATTCGATGTCTTGGGATGCACAGAGGAACAGAAGGTTCCATTTGCCACCTTTATGTTTCGTGGTGAAGCAGATTACTGGTGGGAATCTGTGAAGCGTACCCAGCCAGATGCACTCAACATGTCGTGGGAAAGATTTCAGAAACTGTTTAATGACAAGTACTTTCCAGAAAGTATTCGTCATATGAAGGAGGTAGAGTTTATTAGACTCGAACAGAACAACATGACGATGTCTCAATACGAGGCAAAGTTCGCAGAGTTGTCCAGGTTTGCACCTCATTTGGTGGAGAATGAGGAACGCATGACGCGAATGTTTCTTAGAGGTTTAAAACCCGAGATTCGCCAATACCTTATATCTCATAAATTTTCTTTATATTCAGATGTTGTAAATAGGGCTCAGTTGTTAGAGCGAGATGGTGAGTATACTCAACCGAGGGACCACAACCAGGGTAGTCATCAGAACGATGATAACCAGCGAGGAGGAAAGAATACGGACAAAGGTGGTAACCACTCAGGTGGTAATCGTGGACATGATAATAGGAGAGGTGACTCAAGTGGAAATTTCAGAAAGAGGAGATTCAACAACGACGGGAAGACATCAGCAGCAGCACCAACACCAACAACAAATTTTAGGGGAGGAGAACGACCGCCAGTTAGATGTTACAAATGCGGGAAGGAGGGACATATCAGCCCAAACTGTCCACAACAATCCAAGGTATGTTACAACTGTGGGAAGGAATGCCACATCGCTCGAGATTGTACTATAGCGAAACCAAGTTCAGCGGGAGTGGTGATTCCAAGGGCTGTCCCGGATAAGTCGAAATCAGCGGTTCCTGGAAGAGCGTTTGTCGTGACTGGCCAAAACGTGAGGAACCCAAACGAAGTGATCACGGGTAAGCTAATCTTGAATTCTTGCGAAGTTTATACCTTACTAGATACCGGTTCTACCCATTCTTTTATCTCTCCTACTTGTGCTCAACGTTTAAACTTGACTCCGGAGAAATTAGATTTTGATTTATCTGTTGAAACTCCGTTGGGTGAAACCTTCGTTACATCTACAGTTTATAAATCTTGCATGATCCAAGTTGGCACTATCACATTACCTGTTGATCTTATCTCTTTAAAGATACTTGCTTTTGATGTGATTTTAGGAATTGATTGGTTAACCACTCATCATGCCAAAATTGATTGTTTTCGTAAGGTTGTTAGTTTTCATATTCCTAACCAACCTGTCATACGAATTCAAACCACTAAACCACTAAAATCAGTCACTGTCATATCAAGCCACAAAGCTATTCGTTTATTGAAAAATGGATGTCAAGCTTTCTTAGCCCATGTTATGGATTTGAATAAAGACAAGTCAGATTTGAATAATATTTCTGTGGTTAGAGAATTCCCTGATGTATTTCCTGAAGAGCTTCCCGGTCTACCCCCAGAACGTGATGTTGAATTCTTTATTGACCTTGAACCGGGTACAAAGCCCATTTCTAAAACCCCATATCGAATGGCTCCTATTGAACTTCAGGAGTTAAAAGTCCAACTACAGGAATTATTAGACATCGGTTTCATTCGTCCTAGTACATCTCCTTGGGGTGCTCCTGTTTTATTCGTAAAGAAGAAAGACGGGAGTATGCGACTTTGTATTGACTACCGAGAATTAAACCATGTCACCATCAAGAATAGGTATCCGCTACCTCGCATTGATGACCTGTTCGACCAGTTACAAGGAGCACAATTCTTTTCAAAGATCGATCTTCGTTCTGGATATCATCAGCTGAAGATTAAAACTGAGGATATTCCAAAGACGGCATTCAGGACTCGATACGGGCATTATGAATTCTTAGTCATGTCTTTTGGATTGACTAATGCTCCTGCTGCTTTCATGGATATGATGAACCGTGTATTCAAGGAATATTTGGATCAGTTCGTTGTTGTCTTTATTGATGACATCCTCATCTATTCCAAAAGCCATGAAGATCATGAGCACCATTTGAAGCTGGTACTACAAAGACTTCGTGAACACAAGCTTTATGCTAAGATGAAGAAATGCGAGTTCTGGCTTGAGGAAGTAGCATTCCTTGGGCACGTGGTGTCAAAACATGGAGTATCTGTTGACCCGGCGAAGATTGAAGCAATACAAAGTTGGGAGCAGCCAAAGTCGGTGACCGAAGTGCGTAGCTTTCTGGGCTTAGCTGGTTATTATCGGAGATTCGTGGAAGGATTTTCTCGAATCGCTACTCCGTTAACTCAGCTGACTCGGAAAGATACAAAATTCATATGGAGCGAGGAATGTGAGAAGAGTTTCCAAGAGCTTAAGAGGAGACTCATTTCGGCACCTGTTCTGACAATACCATCTGGTTCGGATGGATTTGTTATCTACAGCGATGCTTCTAGCAAGGGGTTAGGATGTGTTCTCATGCAACATGGGAAAGTCATAGCCTATGCCTCACGACAACTCAAAGAATATGAGAGGAATTATCCTACTCATGATCTGGAGTTGGCAGCAGTCGTATTTGCGTTGAAGATATGGAGACACTACTTGTATGGAGAGAAAGTGGAGATTTATACGGACCATAAAAGCCTCAAATATTTCTTCACCCAAAAAGAACTCAATATGCGGCAACGACGTTGGCTTGAACTGTTAAAAGATTACGATCACACTATTCAATATCATCCTGGAAAAGCGAACGTAGTAGCTGAAGCATTGAGTAGAAGATCATATGCAAATACGAGTGCGATATTGTCAACGCAAAGGCCCATTTTATATGACTTGCAAAGGATGGAGGTAGAATTAAAGACTCCAGGGACCCACGTGATGATGGCGAATATACGAGTAGAACTGACTTTAATCGATAAAGTTAAAGCTGCTCAAACTACGGACCTGGGGCTGATGCAAATGAAGAAGAAAGTACAAGAAGGTGCTATTCCAGAAGCAAGAATCGATGAAGAAGGAATACTTCGATTCAACTCTCGACTTTGCGTTCCGAACGATTCTGACTTGAAGCATAGAATCATGATGGAGGCACACAATACCCCGTTTGCAATCCATCCTGGGAGTACCAAAATGTATCATGATATTCGACATACATTTTGGTGGAATAATATGAAGAGAGAGATCGCGGAGTTTATCTCGAGGTGTTTAACATGTCAACGCGTAAAGGCGGAGCATCAAGTGCCAAAGGGTCCATTGCAACCACTTGAGATTCCGGAATGGAAGTGGGAACACATTACAATGGATTTCGTTACAGGTCTTCCCAAAGTTTCTCAAGGTATAGATGCGATTTGGGTTATTGTTGATAGATTAACCAAGTCTGCCCATTTCTTGCCGATACGTGAGACTTATTCCCTTGAACGTCTTGCTAGTATGTACGTGAATGAGATTGTGCGGTTGCATGGCATGCCAGTATCCATAGTTTCAGATCGTGACCCAAGATTCACTTCAAGATTTTGGGTTAGCTTGCAGAAAGCTATGGGCACGGATTTACGATTTAGTTCAGCATACCATCCTCAAACGGACGGACAATCAGAGAGGACTATTCAAACCCTTGAAGATCTATTAAGACTCTATGTCCTAGATTTCAAAGGAAGTTGGGATAAGTACTTGCCACTAGTGGAATTCTCCTACAACAATAGTTATCAAGCAAGTATAGGCATGGCTCCATTTGAGGCGTTGTATGGAAGAAAGTGTCGTTCTCCAGTATGCTGGGACGAGGTGGGAGAAGCAACGTTGTTGGGACCAGATTTAGTACGCATGACTACAGAAAAGATCCAAATGATTCGACAACGTATTAAAACTTCACAAGATCGACAAAAGAGTTATGATGATCTTCATAGAAAGGACGTGGAGTTTAATATTGGAGATCATGTATTGTTACGTGTTGCTCCATGGAAGGGAGTTACAAGATTTGGGAAGAGAGGAAAGCTCAATCCAAGATTTGTTGGTCCATTTGAGATTCTTGACCGAATAGGAAATGTGGCCTATAGACTCGCGTTACCTCCAAGTATGTCTCGTGTTCACAATGTATTTCACATATCTATGCTTCGTAAATATGTGAAAGACCCGAACCATATTATTGAGTTAGAACCAGACGAGATAGCCGAAGATTTAACATACGAGGAGATACCTGTTAAGATCTTGGATAGGAAAGAGCATATCCTACGCACCAAGGTTATACCACAAGTAAAAGTTTTGTGGAGAAACCATGCTATTGAAGAAATGACCTGGGAGTTGGAATCGGAAATGAAAGTGAGGTACCCTCATCTGTTCGAAACAACAGGTACGTACGTCAATTTCGAGGACGAAATTTCATAAGGAGGGGAGGTTGTAAGACCCCAACTTATTATTAAATAAAATTAAATTTTCCTTTATTCATTATTCTAAATTAATAAGGGTTAAATTGATATAATGCTTTGGTTATGGGTGAAATGTGAAATTTTTACAAAATAAACAAGTGGTTATTAAAATATTCATTTTTGTCGGGGAATATTCGTTTGGTCGTGGAATATTCTTGCTGTCGGGGAATATTCGTACGACGGCGCAGTCATTTGTGGGCCCCATAACAGAAAACGGTTGGATGAAAGAAAACGACAAAGATTGAGTTTTATAAATAACGGCGTAAATTGTTACCGTTAACACTGTTGGGTTACCTGGTGGTTAAAATACAGTAATACGCGTTGTTGCACAGTGGCACACGGTATTGCACAGTATTTTGAATTATTGATCCTTACGTAAGAAGGCACTACTCAATAATTGCTACAGGAGTTACTGTTCATTACTTTATTGATTCAATAATTGCTGCGTTGATATTTATATTATTATTGTTTCAATAATTGTCATTGCATAGTATTTTCCATTATCAGATCAATAATCCATATTATTTGAATAATATTATCGGATAACATTATTGGCAATGTCTAGAAAGTTCTGTCTAAGGAGAGGTTTGGTCACCTAATTGCGCGCCAGTAAGGAGAAATCCTTATTGGAAAGCCCCCTCTTTCCTGGGAACGGCCTGGTTGTCATAATTGTGATTCTGTAATATTATTTGTGAATAATTAATTATTGATTTATATGATAATGAAATATTTATTTGATATAAATGATGGATTTATTTATTTTATGTGGAAGGAATTAACGCTGAGGTGTTTTATCAGTATTTTGTCGGATTTCGGTGTTCTTAAAGCTCTTTTGCGAAAATAATAATTTTTAATCCGACCGTTGGATCGTTATGATTTTTGGATATGTTATACATATATAAGTTAGGTATATGTCTACAAATTTTGAACCGTTAAAAATGAACAAATGATTTGTTATGAATTTTAAGAGGAGTCTGCTTCAGAAATTAGGGTTATAAATGATTTTGGTGGAAAATTCTAGAATTGAGTGGGCCCCACTTGTGGTTGGTGAAAAATGTGCTGAATTTTTATTTCAAATGTGGTAGGTGGTAATAGTAGCAGGTAAAGCCATCAGGTAGCAGGTCAAGTCTGCTTCGGCGGGCTAAAATTTTCCTATAAATAGAGGGCTAAGTTAGAATTGAAAATCACACCAGAAACAAAGTTTTCTCCCTCTCTCTATATTATTGAGTGTATTTTGTGAGTATTTTGATACTTTGAGAGTTGCTGTTCATAGAAGTTTTCATTCAGCATCACTTCCGACCTTTCCTTCCGAAGTACTGTTTCTTTGAGGTAAGGGATGTTATTTTCTTCTAAAATGATATTATTTCTTCAATATCATTATGCTGAAATTTTGGTTGGAACTTTTTATCAAATTTGGAACTTTTTCATGTCGGGGTTACTATTCACGAGTTACTATTCACGAGTTACTATTCATGAGTTACTATTCACGAGTTACTATTCACGAGTACTATTCACGAAGCGTGAAGATGTTTTTTTGTGAAATTTCTATCTTTTGGTGTCGGAGTTACTATTCACGTATACGGCACTATTCACGTATACGACACTATTCACGAATACGGCACTATTCACCGAAAAATGAAAATTTTCCTTTTTGTCCAAGATGTCTATTTTGGCTACTATCTTTGATTGTATCCATGTTTTGATCGTTATTTTTGAGTTCTGCTTCAAAATCGGTTGTTATGAAGTATTATTGATCTTGGATAAACTGTTATACGAATCCCTAATATTTGTCCTTCTATTTCACTGGATTCATTCTTAAAAATGTTTTTCATCATCCTCAGTCCTAAATGATGATACTTGATGAATATCTTTGGCCTGTAGTGCAAAGATGAATGATTAAACTGATGAATCTCTTTGGCCCGTAGTGCAAAGATGAACAGGTGTTGAGATGAACATGACCAACTGGTGATATAAATGAATATCTTTCGCCTGTAGTGCAAAGATGATTAAAGATGTATATTGATTGTTGTTACAGGGATAAAATATTGATGATGGACTCTTAAATATTAGAAGACAGTAGAATTCATCCTCTACGTGACTCTTCTAATGGATTGCTGTTTCCGCTGCATTTATTGATCTAAAATTTGTTGTCTATTGTATTCTATCAGATTTTTCCCTGTTGAAGACTAACGATAATTTGTTGTATATTATCTTAGTCATAATATTCTTTACTGGGCTAGTTGAGCTCACCCTTTCCTTTTTGTTCCATTTTTCTTCTCAGGAGGTGAGAACATAGCGGGATCGAGTCGGGGTATGGAGTGATGATTCTAGGATGATGTTGTAGTTGTCCTCACTATTTCTGTAAAATAGTGTTTGAATAATTGTAATGAGGACTTATTTGCATGTGAATATTGTCTAGAAGACAATATTTGTATTTAAACTCACAGTATGTATTGTTGTATTTCATACGACACTTGTATTATTGAAGTTGTAGTTTGCTTTCTATACCATGTATTTTGGCGACTCAGAATGGGTGTTGTATACCTATTTTGGGGGCGTCACAGTAATATTTACAAATTTTTTGAAGTAAGCAAGTTGTCATAAAATATTCATTTAATCAGGGAATATCTGTATGACGGCACAATCATTTGTGGACCCCACAACATAATTACTGTTGGATATAGAAAGCGACAAAAATAACCTTTTTATAAAAATAAAGACAACTTTTACCGTTAACTGTTGAAATACCCGGTGATAAAACTACAGTAATACGCGTGGTTGCACAGTAGCACGCAGTATTGTACAGTATCTTTGATTATTGATGCTTACTTAAGAAGTCACTCAGTAATACATGTGGATTTGATATAATATTATAGTTGTGGGTAATATTTACAAATTTTTTGAAGTTAGCAACTTGTCATAAAATATTCAGTTTATCAGAGAATATCCGTATGACGGCACAATCATTGGTGGACCCCACAACGAAATTACTGTTGGATATAGAAAGTGACAAAAATAACCTTTTTATAAAAATAACGACAAAACTTTTATTGTTAACTATTGAGATACCTGGTGATAGAAGTACAGTAATACGTGTGGTTGCACAGTAGCACACGGTATTGTACAATATCTTTGATTATTGATGCTTACTTAAGAAGTCACTCAGTTTTGTTCAATTATTGTAACAGTAGTTAATGCATAGTATCTCATATTATTGATTCAATTATTGCCACAGTATCATCTACACAATATTTTATATTAGTAAATCAATAATTTAGACGACGCAATTATTTATATTATTATTTGCATTATTGACAATGTCTAGAAAGTTCTGTCGAGAAAATGGGTTAGGTCATCTAATTGCGCGCCAATAATGAGAAGTCCTTATCGAAAAGCCTCCTCTTTCCTGGGATTGATCTGGTTGCTAATATTGTGAGTTATAATATTAATGATGAATAAATATTAAAAGATTAAAAATGTGTTTAGTCAAGTGATTTGTGATAAATAAAAGGAGTTTGTCATGAAGTATTTATTATAAATTTGGCTTATTACATGGACCCCCACTTACAAAGTTTTCAAAATCGTTGGTAGAAAGTTTTCTCAGTTTTTGCTTTATATTAAATAGTACTGCACAGTGTTGCATAGTGCTGCATAGTTCTATATAGTGTTGTATAGTACTGAATAGTGTTGCATAGTAAAATCAAATTTTTGTAAAATTCATCCGTGAACATTCTCCCGTGATTTTTTCCTTCTGTGCATCCGTGATTTCTTAAATAGTTCCATGTCATTCTCCTATAAATAGGATTCTTAGTTTAGAAATGAAAATTGCACTAGAATAATAGAATTTTTCTTCTATAATATTGAGCGTATTTCTTTTGAGTTTAAGTAAACTTTGAGTGTGGCAAATAGTGCAAGTTTTCTTCAACAATATCTCCTCTATACCAGTTAGAATTACTTTTCTTTTAAGGTAAAGGGTATTATTTATTTCATATTCGTAAGAGATTATTTTTCGTATTCGTATGAAATATTATTTTCGTTCAATATTCGTAAAGAATATTATTTTCATTCAAAAATCGTTAGGGACATTATCTTTGTTCAATATTCGTAAGGAATATTATTTTCATTTAATATTCGTAACAGATATTATTTTCATACAATATTCGTAAGAAATAATATTTTCTTCCATACTCTGTATTATGTAAGTAATATTATTTAATTTCATATTCCTAATTATACACTTATTTTGATAAGTGTTGCTTCTATACTCCTTGAAATTAGTGGAATATGCGCTTCATCTAGTATCGTTTCACAAAAATATTTTTCTGAGATTTCTTATTAAATTTTAATCTTTTCATATCGGAATACTATGCATGGACACTATTCATACAATAGTATTCATACATATGGTACTATTCATACATACGACACTATTTACAGGATACTATTCACGGGATACCATTCACTCAGGTACTATTCACCCGGAGTACTATTCACGATAAAAAATGATTTCTTTTCTGTCCAAATTATTTTTAATAGATGAATATTATTCTTGAATTTTACTCCACATAGTTATCCATGTTGACAATTTGGACATTCTTAAACTCTAGATAAATTAAATTATAAATCTTTGATATTTATCCTTAATCTCACTTAATTAAATTCTTATATCATTGTAATCATCCTCACGCTTATATTGTGATGAAAGTCATCTTTGGCCCGTAGTGCATAGATGGACTGTTGATGGGTATGATTATGACCAGAAATTATGTATCGGTATAATCATGACCTATACTGTTACAAATGATGTGGTAAAAGTCCTCATTTTAGCCCGTAGTACATTGATGGACAGTTGTTTGGCGTGATCATTACCACTGGTGATAATAACGAATATCATTGGCCCGTAGTGCATGAATAATTTGTGGATGTGATAATAACAAATATCCTTGGCATGTAGTGCATGAATAATTTGTGGATGTGATACTAACGAATATCATTGGCCCGTAGTGCATGGATAATTCAGTGATGTGAATTATTTATTGAATTGTGTTACAGAGATAAAATATTGATGATGAACTTTTAAATCATAGAAGATAGTAGACATCATGCTCTACTTGACTCTTCTAAAGGATTTCTTGTTCCGTTGCAGTTAAACTTGTTGTCTATTGGGTTCTATCAGTTTTTACACTGTTGAAGGCTAAGGATAATTTATTCTATATTATCTTAGTCATAATATTCTTTATTAGGCTAGTTGAGCTCACCCTTTTATTTTATTGTTCTCTTCAGGAAATGAGAATATAGCTGGGGAACTAGTCGGAAAATGTAGTGACGGTCCATGTTGGTTGCTATAATAGTCCTCACTATTCTATAAAATAGTGTGAAAATGATTATAATGAGGATTTTATTTGAGTTTATATATTGTCTACGAGACAATATTTTGATAATTTTATTTGTGTTTGGATATTGTCTACGAGACAATATTTGTATTGAAACTCAACTATTGTGTTGTCGTATTTTGCACGATAGTTGTATGGATTAAGTTTGTATTTAAATTATGTACCATGTATTTGGCAACTCAGAATGGATTGTGTATACCTATTTTGGGAGCGTCACAGAGAGAACTTCATTTTATTTATGTAGAAATTATTTGATTTGTGCCTATAATAAGGTATTTAATAAGGTGCAAAATATATAGTTTGGTAAACTAATTTTCCTTCGTTCCATTTAATAGAAAAAGAATCCTAGTTACTTTATACCTACAAGAAGTGTAATCTATTTTATTTTGAAATAAAAAGAAAATATTGAGAACTATTAAATTCTAATTAACCACTAAATTAATAATAGTATATAATTTACATATTTATTACTAATAAGTGTAGTTAAAAATAAAATTTAATAGTATATTATGTAACTTACAAATATGTATGTATATGTGTTTGTGTGTGTGTGTGTGTGTATATATATATATATATATATATATATATATATATATATATATATATATAGGGAATATATCTTAAGCTCACCCCTTATTCAACTCACCCGAGCTCACCCCCTTTTAGCGACGGACACGACGACGGTTCGATCATACAACCGTCGTCTATACTTATAGCGACATTATATGTTGTCCGTCGCTAAAAGTATAGACGACGGTTGTATGACCGAACCGTCGTCGGGTCCGTCGCTAAATGGAGGGTGAGCTCGGGTGAGTTAGATAAGGGGTGAGCTTAAGATCCGGACCGTATATATATATATATATATATATATATATATATATATATATATATATATATGAGGTAATTTACATATAATAAAATATTATTTTTGCACATGAATTTTCTCTCTTTTCTATCTTCAAATTTTCTACAAACAAATAACTACTACTACAAATAAGTGTTCGTGAGGAACAAATGTGAATTATTATCACAAGTTTATTCAGTTTTGAGACTTAACATATATCTTGGAGGTATATCGTCCGCAACCCATAGCAAAATGATCGTGATGAAGGCAGTGATCACCAGTATCTTTTCTTCTACTACCATTTTTGACTCTACAAAGACACTGGTATAGTGAAACCGCCATAGTTAGGTAAATAGGCCGACGAGGTCGTGGGCTATACAAGATGAGTAATGATGTAAACTCCAAACTAAGCTGGCTCAAGACCTGTTAGACTCAACTCTCCAGCCAAGTTCGAGCAACGTGCATTACTTACGAAACCGAGCTCCAAAACGCCTAGACTTTTCTCCATTGCATCCCTAACCGGTAACCATAACTGTAGCATGCTTTTAATTAGCAATATTTTTGCTTACACTTTTGAATTATTAGGGATGCGCTGTTAGCAATTTGCAGAGTTACTTTCAAAGTAGAACTACTGCATAACTTTTTTTATGTATTTTTCAACACGGTTTTCCGGTGTGAAGTGCACGACAAGTAGGCTACTAATCTTCGGAGCCAAACTAATCTGGTCTCTTAATTTAATCAGGTTAATTGTCCATATTGACGAACAACTGGATGAATCAATCATGCATGAGAAATGAACAACAAACTAGGTAACGGAAAATGAGCCCTTTGGATGGAGACTTCATTGATTACAACCCTTGAGAAAGGGGAATACCGGAGTAGTTAGAATGATTTCATGAGCAGGCAAGCTACGTTCTAATTTTTTTGATATTCATATAATCCATTCTAAAATTTTGGAAATTACAAATTAATTGCTCAGTTTTGACTTTTTAAAGTCAAATTGACCATTTTTAAAACTAATCTTTTACTATTTTTGCTAAAATATAGGTGAAGAGATTATAACCAAAAGAAAGTATATACAATTTATTACTAATCCTAATTTTTATAATTTTAGAAATATATTTATATATGCTTAATTATTAATTATAAAAATAGTCAATTTGACTTAAAAAAATCAAAAATGAGCAGTTAATTTGAAACAGATGGAGTAATTTGTAACACCTTTGCAAATAAAATTGGTATATGGTCATTGGATTAGGATCACTCCATTACATATGTTTCTAATATTCTCCGAATACACATAGCCACACAAATATTATATTTAGTAGACGGTAACAACGACATATAATTATATGTGATAAATTTTTATTATGCTACTAAATGTAGTATTTGTGTCCTCAAATGTATAGTTAGAGAAATTGAAGAATAGTTGTAATGGATCCCAAATAGCTTTTGAAAGTTTAGAACTAAATAAAAAACTATAAGTCCCTGTGATAAATAATTGCAATTGATTTATTTTCTGGTCAATTAACAAAATTCATAATTAAGGTGAATTTATTTGATTTTGATTATTGCGATAGCTAATATTTTAAATTACTAAAAAAGTATTACCAAAAACAAAACTGTTATTTTAAAAATTAACTTAAATTCACATTATAATTTGAATTTTACGTTCGCAAATTAATATGATTAAACTCAAATATTACTCTTTTTATGAATTGAGAGAGCTATATTAATGTTAAAATCTGTAGCTTTCGAAACTTCAAGGAGTTTATGTTAAATTTTTAATTTTAAGATTTTTGAAGTTGAATTCTTCAAATTAAAATACGAATTCTTTTGGAATGGTTGAAGTAATATTTCTTTCGACATATAAATTAAGTACCAGTGCATCCGTTAAATAAAAGAAAGGTTAAATGCAAAGTCAACCACTCTATTGTTTGAAACTTTTGTCATATGATAACTGGAGTAATACAAGTTATTTGTTAATATCTTGCAAGGATTAATATTTACATTAAAACATTAGATTTTTTTCATATATTCATTTCTTCTCATTCACTACCTACCATAATAACAAGCCTTTTTGCCTGTGTCTCCATTATGTTAACTATGCATATCCAGTATACCTCCTCAACAATGTAAAACTAATTTTCATCCATATATACCAACATATTGGTTTTACCTTTATAGCAAATAGAGGTTCTGGAAATTGATTTACATAGGACTGATTGAATCATAAATAAAATAAACAAATGGAAAAGTATAAGTCTAGTGGAAACAAAAAAAAATCAAAGTTATCAATCAACTCCAAAAAAATCAAGTCAAAAAGAATAAAAACAAAATTTACTCCACCCTAGGTGGCAAACAAGCAATGCATGTATAAAAGCAATTAAATGGCCAATGGCCAAATCAAGTAAGAAGAAATGAAACTTTTAAAAGTTCAAAGATTATGCCAATATTTATGAACCTACATGTTAAACCTAAACTACTAATAGACATGTACCAAAATCTTGCCACAACTTTAACTCCTATTTCAATTTCATACCATTCGAAACCTTCAAATCATGCTTGGGGAACTCAATTCCGAGAATTCCAATGCTTTCAATTATAGTCATATGTTTGTTTTTTATTATATTATTCATGAGATAATTTAAAATAATCTCATGTTATGTTTGTTATTTCCAAGATTAGATAAAAAAAAAATATGATTTGAACTATTATATCCTTACCAATAATAATATTTTAAAATATAATTTAAACTTATTTTATATATTAAAAATGATGAACAATTTATCAATTTGTGTTCCAGGTAATCCGCTTTGACATTATTTTGTTTTAGGGAAAAAGCACATTTACTCCACTGTGGTTGTAGTGTTTTAAGCAATTATCCACTGTACTCACGGACGTTAAAAATTTGGAGGGGGGGGGGGGGTAGGGGTGAGCATTCGGTTAATAACCGAATCGAATAAGTATTTCGGTTATAACCGAAAACTAAACTTATATTGTTTTAGGTATCCAAACAATTAACCGAATTTTATGATAACCGAAAAACCGAATAACCGAATGACCGAATGACCTATTCGGTTATTCGGTTAATAACAGAATTTAAAAGACTTAGCAAGTACAGTGAATTGAACCATAGCCGGTCCTGCGTTTTGTAAGGCCCAGGGCAAAAATTTTTAAGTGTGCCCCTTTATACAAACTAAATAAAAAATTAAAAAAAATTATCAACTAATTAATTTTATTAAAATTATAATAATTTACAAAAGATAAAGAACAACACTTTAAAATGTCATCGAAGCAAAAACTCATCACATGTACCTACAAAATAAAAATATCAATGAAATCGGTAAAACTAATGAAATGCACACTGTAGTTGACAAGTTTTACTAATTACACAATTGAACTTTTAATTTTTCAAATTACCTCACTAAACTAATTATTATTTTGAAATTGGGTTATTCCGTTAAAAAAAATAAACGGACGTTAATTTTTTATCTACAAAACTAATGAATTACTCACTGTAGTTGACACGTTTTACTGATTATATCATTGAACTTTTAATTTTTCATATTACCCTATTAAATTAATTTAAAAATGATTATTTTAAATATTTTTAAAAATAGTTATTATTTTCAGTAAAAAAATATTAGAAACTTTAATTTTTTTCCATAAAATAAATAAATTTCATAAAATATAGATTTAAAAAAAATTAAAGTTTTGTGAAACCATACTGATTTTAAAAAAAATCTTTTTTTTCTTTTGAAAATAAATTTTTTTTTGAATCTATATTTTATAAAATTTTATTCATTTTTTTTAAATATGAAGAATTTTCCAATTTTTTTCTTGAAAATAATATTTATTTATAAAAATTATTAATTTCTTTTTTGAAAAAATTGAATCGGTTTTTTTATTTATCTTTTACTATTTTTTATTTAATTTCTATTTTTAGTTTTTTTTAAAAAAATTATAATATTAAGAATGGGTAATTCTTTAAAAAAATTAAGTAGACATTAATTTAATTTAAAATCATTTTAATTTTTTTGAATTTATATTTTATGAAACTCTACTAATTTTATGAAGTAAAAAAGTTTCTAATATTTTTTACTTAAAATAATAATTATTTTTAAAAATATTTAAAATAATTATTTTTAATTAGTTTGATGGGGTAATTTAAAAAATTAAAAGTTCAATGGTGTAATCAGTAAAATATGTCAACTACAGTGGATAATTTATTTGTTTTGTATATAAAAAATTAATGTCCGTTTATTTTTTTTTAACGGAATGACTCAATTTCAAAATAATAATTAGTTTAGGGGTGTAATTTAAAAAATTAAAAGTTTAATGGTTTTAATCAGTAAAACCTACCAACTACAGTGGGTATTTTTTTAGTTTTACCCAATGAAATCAAAACCACAAAACATCATTTAAAATGTCTTCTTGTTACATTTTTAGATGCAAAATCATAAATTATACTATCATATTTAATATTTTTTAACATATCATTTTTAATGCATAATATCGCTAATCTTTTTATTATTTATTTTTTTATACATATAAATAAATAAATTTATAAAAACTTTTGGGCCCCCTTCAACTTTGGGCCCTGGTGGTGGCCCTGTTGGCACATGCCCAGGGCCGGCTCTGAATTGAACAAGTGAGTATTCAACAGCAGCAACAAGCCAACAGCAGAACAGTTCCTACATATTACAAAAGACATCATCAACTAGCTAGCTACAGTCTACATATTACGAAAACATGAAGTGTCATTCAACACTGACATGAATAATGCCTTCATTGACTCCCTGGAAGTCAACTCTTCTGTAGGTGCTATTTGATCAACAGACATCACATCCACCTCTTCCTCTAGCATGCCATCAAATATAGACATGTAGTCTAAGTTGTCCTAGTCTCCAGACTCGATTGCCACCACGTCTGGTTTTACTGCTATGGGATTTGGTAGGATCTCTACTCGAGTCACTGAATCCTCGCTAACTACATGTATATCTCTATACATATCATTTTCTCTTGACATCTACAACAAAATAATATAGTTTGATTAGTACACGTTAGGAGAATAATAAAAAAAACACATAACATAATATAATGCATTTTTATAGGGTTAATTTTCATCTTTTACTTCGTTAACTTTTCTTAAGGTTATGACTTAAGGTTCTAATTCGCCCTTATGTTTTATAACCTAGGCTTTGATACCAACCTATAAACGCCCTCAAATTCGGGTATCTTCCAACCCGACATATGGTGCTATACGGTACTACTATTCATATATTCATTCAATTTAAAACCTCAAAAGAACGAATATATCTTCTATATATATTAAAATTAATATTTACATTTCCCAAGTTCTATACCCATTACAAAAGTTCTTTTTCATAATATCAATTACATTACAACATTAAACCTATGCTATTACATAAACAACTTAACGATCTACCTTAGCTTTTCCTTTATCCTTATTTGATCCTTCGGGACGTTCATTCTTAGCTGTATTCATATGGTTCAAGCAAGAGTGAGCATAACTAGCTCAGCAAGTATAACAATTTCAATAACACCATGTTTGACACTTAAAAATCGTATATCTTTAAAAACTGAATAATAGTTATGAAGTACTATTGATGATTCAAAATAGCACTTCATCTTTCTTTTAAAAATGTTTTACAATAATAATATTTAGTAAAACATCAGTTCCTGTCCAAGAGCTTGAGCATTTCATTCTTCTTTGAAAAGGACAACTCGGCACTAAGTCCGTAAGTCCGATATTACTTACGAGCACTTCTAGGTGATCAGCCATAGTACTCTATGTTGATAAACACTACATTCATTAAATATATGTACGTTTAATTTGTGGCAACCTCACGTGCCTATCGTATGACGACAAGACATTTATTTATCATATTCAGTCTTCTTTTGAAAACCATATCAAGTAGTTGACAAAAAATAACAACATTTAATAACAGTTGGATAGATTATCAATAATCCACCAAATGAATTTCAGTCTAGCCGAAGAATTGGCTTTAACTTCATCGTACATCAATTCATGCATAAGGATACATGAATTACAAAGTTTGTTCAGATTAAACTGAGATAAGGTTTAGAATACTTGCCTTCAGCGTCTACTACGGTATAATTACTTTACATTCGAGTCTTTTTTAGTCTCTACAATACATGATCACATAACACCTCACATTAGGTCATATATAATCAGATATGTATACAACTATATCATACCCTTCTTCTCAATCTAATTGTAAGACCCCAACTTTTTATAAATAAAATTGAATTTCTTATATTGATTATTTTGAAGTAAAAAGGTGTTAATTGATATAATACTTTGGTTAAGGGTGAAATGTGCAAATTTTACAAAATAAACAAGTGGTTATAAAATAATCATTGTTGTCGGAGAATATTCGTTTGGTCGTGGAATATTCTTTTTGTCGGGAATATTCGTACAACGGCGCAGTCAATTGTGGGCCCCATAACAGAATAACGGTCAGATGAAGAAAACGACAAATTCGGGTTTTTATAAATAACGACATAATTTTTACCGTTAACACTGTTGGATTACTTGGTGGTTAAAATACAGTAATACGTGTGGTTGTACAGTAGCACACGGTATTGCACAGTATTGTTGAATTATTGATTCTTACGTAAGAAGGCACTACTCAATAATTGCTACAGTAGTTACTGTTCAATATTTTATCTTATTGATTCGATAATTGATACGTTGATATTTTATAGTATTTTTGTTTCAATAATTGTCACTGCACAGTATTTTCCATCATCAAATCAATAATTCATATTATTTGAATAATATTATTAGATAACATTATTGGCAATGTCTAGAAAGTTCTGTCAAGGAGAGGTTTGGTCATCTAATTGCGCGCCAGTAAGGAAAAATCCTTATCAGAAAGCCCCCTCTTTCCTGGGAACAGCCTGGTTGTCATTATTGTGATTCTGTAATATTATTTGTGAATAATTAATTATCGATTTATATAATAAAAAAATATTTATTTGTTTATGTGGTTATAAATGAAGGAATTTTAACATGAAATTATTTGTTGAAAGTTTAGCAATTATTTCTCCGATAAAATATATTTCATTCAAAATATTATTATAATTTTTTTATAATGGGTTAAATAATATTATTGTTATATATATATATATATGTATGTATGTATATTTATGCATGTGATAAAAGGAGCAGAGATTGGCAAATTGTAATCGAATTCTGGTTTTTCAAAGGTAATACAGTAGCTTTGTCCTTTGTTTTCAAAGCTGGTTATTTTTTTTTCTTCCTGCAAAACTTGATTTTTCCAAGTGGGTTGGTGGATGTTTAAAAATTGCCAAATTATGGGCCTAAGCATGAAAAATGTGAGCTAGGCTTGTTTTCCTGCAAACCATTCTTCAAAGGGATGGCCCCAACCTTATAAAAATATGAAAAGTTAGGCATATTTGACAATTGAAAAGTTAGGCAGGAAATTGTGGCTCAGCAGTCTGTTCTCTGTCCGAAGCTGCACTATAAATAGGGGGTAACCCCTCCTTCCTCAACCACACCTGGATAATCAGAAAAATTTTCCTATAGTATTGTGAGTATTTTCTTGAGTATAAGAATACTTTGAGCGTAGTTTTCTGCAAGATTTTCTCAGAATAATATCCGATATTTCAGTCAAATCCAAGTTTCTACTAAGGTAAAGGATATTATTTTATTGCAATACTCGGGAGAAAAATATTATTTTCTTTCATACTCCATATTATGTAAACGATATTATTTCATCTCGTATTCCTAAATTTGAACTTACTATGGTAAGTATTTCTTCTATAATTCCTGAAATGATTAGAAATTTTGTTTCATCTAATATCATTTCATAGGAATATTGGTCTGAATTTTTTTTATCAAATTTGGAACTTGTCATTACTGGTACTGTTCACTGGTATTGTTCACGGGTACTGTTCAAGGGTACTGTTCACGGGTACTGTTCACAAAAAAAAATATTTTTTTTCCAAATTATTTGTTGTGACCCTTATTCCTAAAAGTTTAATCCATGTTTTGATTTTTCATCATCCTCAGTCCTAAATGGTGATATAAATGAATATCTTTGGCCTGTAGTGCAAAGATGAATGATTAACTAATGAATATCTTTGGCACGTAGTGCAAAGATGAACAGTTGTTGAGATGAACATGACCAACTGGTGATACAAATGAATATCTTTGGCATGTAGTGCAAAGAAGATTAAAGATGTATATTGATTGTTGTTACAGGGATAAAATATTGATGATGGACTTTTAAACCTTAGAAGACAGTAGAATTCTTTCTCTACGTGACTCTTCTAATGGATTGCTGTTCCGCTGCATTTATTGATCTAAAACTTGTTGTCTATTATATCAGATTTTCCCTGTTGAAGATTAATGATAATTTGTTGTATATTATCTTAGTCATAATATTCTTTACTGGGCTAGTTGAGCTCACCCTTTCCTTTTTGTTCCATTTTTCTTCTCAGGAGGTGAGAACATAGCAGGATCGAGTCGGGGTATGGAGTGATGATTCTAGGAAGATGTTTTAGCAGTCCTCTCTATTTCTATAAATAGTGTTTGAATAATTGTAATGAGGACTTATTTACGTGTGGATATTATCTAGAAGACAATATTTGTATTTAAACTCATAGTATGTATTGTCGTATTTCACACGACATTTGTATTATTGAAGTTGTAGTTTGCTTTATGTACCATGTATTTGGCGACTCAGAATGGATGTTGTATACCTATTTTGGGGGCGTCACACTAATCATGTATTAGATTCGATTACTATTAATTCTGGCTTGTCATAATACTTACATTCATATTCGAATAGGTTATCATCAACTCTTTCATACTATCCTTAAGGTTTAACAATGTTTTAACAATGTTACTTTAAGTTCCTTAAGGTAAGTTCAATTTGAATTAATCACATTCCTTTTTTGTATTCATAAACATTCCTCACTATCTTTGATCTAGGGCTGATGCTGCGGCGCCACCCTTTGCTCTGTAACTCGCGCTGCGGTGCAAGTTAGCAATATGCACAGACTGGACTCGGTGCTGCGGCGCGAGTCCTTACTCTTCATGTCGCGCTGCTGTGCCATTTAGCAATGTGCTCAGTTTTACTCTCACGATGCGGCGTGGAAAATTGGCCTAGGGCTGGCACCTGTGCCAGCCCTGTGCACCAGATTATTTTGACAGTTTTGCAATTTTACGAAATTCTCGGGCTCATAACTTCTTCGTTATAAGTCCGAATTGGTTCATTCAAAAGCCTACGGTTCACAAATTACATAATCTACACGTTCATGAAATAATTTTATCTATTTGACTTCGTTTGCTAAAAATTCACCTATTGGTTCATTTTTCACGAAAACGATAAACGTTCGTGAACGTTCAACGCTCGTTTCTTCGTTCTAAGTCAGAATTCGGTCATTTTCCAGTCCACAACTCTAGAATACAAAATATGACTTCTATTCTGAGAATTTCACGAATTCGACACTTATCGTCCAATCGTGCGATTTCTAGCATAACTTTATTACTTATGATTTGTTATTGCTTCAAATGAATTCAATCCATCATATGAACATCTCAACATACTTATTACAACAAATTATTTTTATGTTGGGTTTTGACTTATTCATTCTTACATGAGCTTATAACTTATTAAGGTATAAACTACTTATAGCTTCTTTGTTCATCACTTATGATAATTAAAATCTTTAAATCATCACCTTTATATGTTCTCAAAACATAGTTTCATTCATGTATACATGATACATATTAATACAAATTCTTTACTTTCATACTACTTCTTAAGATAAACTCATAACAAGTTCATATTACTTCATCATAAGTTTATGACTAATGCTAGATTAAATGACTTATTTCTGACTTATTCGGCTTAAGTCCGTTGATTAATCATTCTTCTTACTTCTTAACATCCATGTTCCTTAATCCATACTTTTCTTATAAACCTATCATGGTAGAGATAGAAGATAAATGGAGAAGAAGTCTTACCCTTTGAAGTTCTTGTAAAAAGTCTTCTTCTTCTTCTTATAAATGAAAGTATCTTATTCTCTCTACAACTTAAGCACTTTATAATTTGATTGGATGAGTTGAACAATTAACAAATGACTAGCAAGCTTATCTTATTTATAGAATTCACAAGGTTAGGGTAATTTGGTAAATATACCAACCCACCTCCTTAAGCCACCTCATTACTATTCATTACTTGCTAAGCACAACACTTATCCCTTGCTTGGTCATTACACATTATGCTTGATCACCAAGATTAACCACATTAACATAGTTTACTCCATGGGTCAATAAAGTCATTGGATCCTAGCTTGGGCTTAGATTAACTTAACCTTTGGGCTTTGCATTAACAAACACTAACTTATTTATTAATCAATAGTTGGGCCTCACCATTAATTCACTTAGGCTTGTATAAATTCCTAGCAAATCCTACAAGTCCAATACCATTGCTTAATAAATATAACATATTGTTTATGTATTATTTCCGTATTCTCATTCGTATACAAATTCTTTATATACGATAATCCATCATTCATATAAACTCGTATAATACCCCGTATTATACTTGTATTCATTACCTCATACAATACTCACGTATCACACGATTATTACTTAATTCCTTAATACTTCCCTTTTCTTAACGTTCTCAATTTAAGTCCGCAAGTGAAATATTATGTTTTCTTAGATTATTATTACATAATCCATCTTACCTTGATATTCTATCATTACGTATTTCTAGAAACTTCAAAAATAATTCCCGAGGAAATACCGATGAATAGTGTTTTTCTGAAAATTTCTCGGAAAACTTTTATTTTCGTCTTGGAAATTCAAACACTTTAATTCCTTCACGTAGTTTAAATACTACGGCAATCCAACATTATTAGGTTATAAAATGACAACCATCTTAATAACACGTAGAATATAATTTTATTTATTATTTAATTCAATAAAATTATTTTACAATAAAATCCAAATTTCTCGGTCGTTACAGCTAACGCCACCAAACGCACCCTCCCCGGCTTCGGCTCCGACAGCTTTTCCGACCAAACACGCACCTCCATCGTCAACGGTCTCCGGAAGAAGCTCCATGACTCCATGACCTCCTTCCACGACCTCCGCTAGAGCATGATCGCCGAGTACTTGGACACCGTCCAGTGCCGATACTTCTCCGTGACCGAAGAGAAGGCCGACGATTCGACCCTAGACTTTCTAATCTCCATCGGACAGAGCGAGACTTTCCTACAGAAGGCGATTCAGGAGCAGGGGAGGGGCACGTGATGGAGACGATCCTGGAGATTTAAGAGAGGCACGATGCGGTGATGGGGTAATATGATATAATGGTACCCCCATTGAAAATGAGACACGTAATTTGTATTTTAATTTTTAAAGCCAGGTCAAAAAATTTGCCCATTTTTTTAACGTCCGTGAGCAAAATTGGACGGAATTGCTTGATTGAACATTTTAAAAAAGTAGAGTGTGCTAATTGAATATTTTAAAAGCACAGTGGGGTAAAGGTATTCCCCCCCCCCCAATTTTTTAACGTCCGTGAGCAAATTTAGATGAAATTGCTTGATTAAACATTTTTAAAAAGTATAGTGAGCTAATTGAATATTTTAAAATCACAGTGGCTAATTGCTTAAAACACTACAACCACAGTGGGGTAAATGTGCTTTTATCCTTTTGTTTTACATTAGTTCTGCATTAAGTTAGGCTAGCCCATGTTATGGAAAAGGGTATGTAAAATTACAAAATAGCTAATTGCAAGATCATTAATATTTTGCACATATATTGGCACTGCATTTATTAATCCTTGTAATATCAGGTAATTACATCTATTAATCATGTAAATTACTTGGACGTAGCAGATTGAATTTATTTATTTATTAATCATGTAAATTGACACACTCCATTATTGTTATTTATTATTATTATTATTATTATTACTATTATTATTATTATTATTATTTTTTATTATTATTAGTACTATTATTATTATGACGGTTATTACTAATATTATTATTATTATTATTATTGTTATTATTATTATTATTATTAGTAGTAGTAATATTATTATTATGATTGTTATTATTATTATTATTATTATTGTTGTTGTTGTTGTTGTTGTTGTTGTTGTTGTTGTGACACCCCCAAGTCCACGTACTTCATTCTCACAGGATTTGGTGTTCACTTAATCAAACATTCATACTATCTAGCCAAATAAGCTAGTATTTAAACCATAAATCCTCCCATTAAATAGGGTTACATCATTAAATCCAAAAACATCCCAAGTTATCTAACCTTAAACATCATACAAGTGCGGAAATAAATTATTACATCACGTCATTAAATAAAAGTTTATCATTATAACAATAAAATTACAAGTCTTCATTACTTGTACATTTTTCCCTTTCCTTTGCTAGTTGTAGGTTCGCCGACCTTCTCAACTTTAGCTGCAATAAGTGTATATTTATGCAAGAGTGAGCAAAACAATTGCTCACTAGATATAGCAATGAATCAACATGATAATAACAACTGCAAATGAATAGGCTCATCAAAACTGAATAGTACTCTATCAATGATAACCAAAGACTGAAATCAAAATATTGAATAAATATCTGAGGTTCATGAGACCACGAACTATGTCCACAATTGCGATTAATCTTTCAACTCTAACTTTAACACTCATAAGACTACAAGGACTCTTCTTACTTAGGGAGATCAACCCTTCGTATAATGTAGTGTGCACAAATATTTTAACGTTACGCGTAAGTTATCCCCTATAATAGGGTTGTTCATCTCAGTATTTAGAATACGAGTCCGCACCAAAGTAAGTTTGGTTTGGATAAGTTTCAAGGTAATTTAGAGTTTACGAACATCAACTAAGGATTAGTTGAATAAAACTGTAATAACATTATGCTATGGAATAATTTATAAGTGAATCAACATTGTGTACTAAGGGCATGGTTTAGGAATAATCTAAGAGCATAAGTATTGAATAATGTAACATACCTTACTTGAACAATGTTAAGCTAAGGTTAACATCTTATTTAGAGTTGAATCTTAAGCATGCATAACAAATAATAAGTTGAATGATAAAACTTGTTCAACATTAGTGTGTTAGAATATAGAAATTTGTATGCTAATTAATAAGTTAAAGATTGGCTCAAAATCAAGAGATAAGGTTTAGGAGCTTGCACGATATAATTAGGTTTAAGAAACTTGCACAAAGAAAGCTTAGAGTTAGGAAAACTTGCTCAAAGATAGTTTAGATACTTGCACAATTATAAAAGTAGAGTTAAAGAACTTGACTCGTGCATAGGTTAAACAATCACCACTCACATTCACCACAAGTCCTACACATACCATATGTATTGACAATACACATTAGTTACACTAAAATTACCTTCATGAGTTGCTTTCTTACTTTTAGTATAGCTACTAACTAAGTTTAAGTTTAAACAACATCACATCTTATCATGAACATTACTTTTTAGCTTTATTACAACTACTTAAGTGATTATGTCATTGCACCACATATACATTAACAACTTGATAAAACATCCTATTACATGTCCAACAAGTTATCATTAAGTTATACTAACACACAAAGGATTGCACTTGCATTCGCGCATCCCGACGCCCTCCAATTGGCTCCAAATACACAATAGTCCTAAAGATGGTCATTTTTACCCTTAATAACATTTTCAAATTGAAAACCTTAAAGCTATAAAGTTATAGGCCTATTTGTCCTCGTTTCGAATCATCTTGAATTACCTCAATCGGAGTTTGTATGAAATTTTTTTGGCCATTTTACTACAGGAGGTCAAAACTATCTAACCCAGACTACAATTCCAGCACTGGGGAGCGAGAACTAAGTCTGACAGTGCTGCTGGGGCATGAATTTCAGCGCTAGGATTTGAAATTTAGTGTTGGGGAGCGAAGTTATGGCCTATTTTTGTCGCTGAGGTTCGAAAATAAGAGTTGGGGCGCAGATTTTGGCTCTAGGGCGCAAAAACTTACAGAACCCAACCACGAAAAATAGAACCACTAAATTCTGGACTGATTAACACTGATAACATCAAAATTAACACTTATAATTTATTTAATTTACACATAATCATTACCAATCATACATATACTAGTTTAACACAACTAAACAACGATTTTTAGAAAACTTAAATTCTTGAAAGCACTATTTTAAAACCAAACTCGATTATTGACGTTGTTTGACAAAGTTTAACACTGAAATTCCTATTATTCATCAACTTAGTCCATTTCAACTATAATCTCTTCATTTCTTACCAAGTTAATATATTCAGTGTTCAATTTCACCATTAATTCACCAACAAACTATTACAGACAATTACATTATATTAATTTTTGGTATTTTTACCAGTCATTTTTGAACATCTATATACTGCAAACAATTTTATCCTTTTTAAAAAAGATTAGCATACAATCCCTTATCTAAACATAAACTCTAACATTACAATTACCTACAAGTGCAACTATTCAATTTATACAACAATTCAAGAGAATATTAATTTCATAGAGAATTTGTAAAGAATTTTATACACAGTGAAACTCAAGAAAAATTATGCCGTAACATATATATTAAGGGTCATATAACATACCTTCACTTGCTTGACCACTACTTGCTAAAACTCAGAACTTGCTTTGGAATCACAAACTTGTCTTTCTCTCAATTCTCTTTGGTCTCTCAATTTTCTTCTCTTTTTTTGTTTAGTTATCAGTACAGGCCAAATACATTTGACGTAACAAAACTAAACTGATAACAAAACATAAAAAGAAACATATATAGTCATAATAAACCTAATAAGTAATATCAGTTACCAAATATAACGTATAGGTTATAAATATATTTTATTTATTATTTTAATTTATTTTATTTATATTATTAATAATTTAAAATTCAAAAATCCAAAAGCCATAAGGCTCTATTTGGCAAAACCCTTTAAAAATTAAAGACTTAATATATTTAAGCCTTGTTTGGAAAAATTAAATTAAACTCCTTTAATTTATTTCAATAACTAGTCCTTTATAATATAGTTATTTGTCACACTTTATTTAATTAAGTTTTCATACTTAATGTAATTAATTCCAATAACAATTTATTGAATAAATCATTTTAATCATTATACATTCTCAAACTTAATTATTAAATTAAATTAGAATATTATCTCATAACAATTAATTTTCGTAGCTCCTTAATTATTTACTTAACAAATAATTAACTAATCAAGTCAAATCAAATTAAATAATTATTCAACAATAACCACATCCAATAAATATTTATATAACCCAATAAATATTTAAAAATTATCATTAAAAATTCTGGATTATTACATCCTTCCCTCCTTACAAGGATTCTGTCCCCAGAATCACAAATCAAACAAATTATTCATCACATTCTTCCCTACTTACAAAGATTCTGTCTCCAGAATCGAAGACACGAATTAAACAAATAACTCAGGATAATTCTTCATCATATCAGCTTCGAGTTCCCACGTAGCCTCTTCGATATTGTGGTTCCTCCATATCACCTTCACAGAAGGTATCACTTTATTCCTGAGCACTTGTTTTTTCCTGTCTACTATCTGGATAGGAATCTCCTTATAAGATAAATCTTTACTGAACTGAAATGGTTCATACTCGATAATATGTTTGTAATCGGGTTTATACGGTCGAAACACCGACACATGAAAAACATTATGCACATGTTCTAACTTTGGAAGTAAAGCTACCTCATAAGCTACTTCTCCCACTTTTCGCAGAATCTCGAAAGGTCCAATAAATCATGGGCTTAGCTTTCCCTTCTTGGAGAAACAAATTTTCCCCTTCCAAGGAGAAACTTTCATGAACACAAAATTTCTTGCTTCAAATTCATGATTCTGTCTGTGTTAATCAGTATACTTTTTCTGGTGATCTTGAGCAGCTACTAGCCTTACTATGATGAGTTTAATAATTTTAGCGGTCTGCTGTACCAGTTCTGGTCCTAGCAGTTGACGTTCATCAAATTCATCCCAGCATAGTGGAGTTCTGCATTTCCAGTCGTATAATGCCTCGTATGGCCACATGCCGATGCTCGCGTGGTAACTGTTGTTGTATGCAAATTCCACCAATGGTAGATGATCATCCCAATTTCCTTTGAAATCCATGATGCACGCTCTAAGCATATCTTCTAGCGTCTGGATTGTTCGTTCGCTTTGCCCATCAGTTTGCAAATGATATGTCGTACTCATCCTCAATTGCGTTCCCATGCATTCTTGAAGTTTCTTCCAGAAATTTGATGTGAACCTCGGGTCTCGATCTGACACTATTGATATTGGAACTCCATCACCCATAACGTATCATATCCTTTCTGAGTCGTTGGAAGACCTACCACAAAATCCATTGTGATATGCTCTCATTTCCATTCCGGTATCTCTAATGGTTGAAGTAATTTGCTCGGCCTTTGATGCTCGGCCTTGACTCTCTGACATGTCAAGCACTTTGCAACGTCTCTTTTCATATTTGGCCCCCAAAAATGTCGCTGCAAATCTTGATACATCTTCGTACTTCCCGGATGAATCGAATATCTTGAGCTATGAGCTTCTTTCAAGATGTCTTCTTTAATATCTTGTACTGCTGGAACCCAAATTTGTCCCTCGAATCTCAGCATTCCCTCAGTATCAACCTTGCATTTCACTTCTTTTCCCTCGACCACACTTTCTCTTATTTTTCTGCATTCCTCATCCTGTAGTTGAGCGTTCTTCACTTTGTCCACCAAAGTTGGACTAGCTTCCATCTGGTATAATTTTTCATCAAATTCTTTTGAAAATTTTATTTCCAACTTTAGCCTTGCCATTGCTAAAATGAGCTCCTCCTGGTTGGTTAACAACATCAACTTCTCCCGACCTTTCCTGCTTAAAGCATCTGCAACCACATTCGCTTTGTCGGGATGATAAAAGATCTCACAATCGTAATCTTTTATCAATTCCATCCATCTTCTTTGACGCATGTTCAAGTCCTTCTGAGTGAAAATATACTTTAGACTCTTATGGTATGTGTATATCTCACATTTTTCTCCATAAGGATAATGTCTCCATATCTTTAGAGTAAATACTACTGCCGCCAACTCTAAATCATGAGTTGGATACCCTTTCTCGTAGTCTTTTAATTGTCTTGATGCATATGCAATAACTTTGCCGTTCTGCATTAGGACACATCCTGAACCCTTGTGTGACGTATCACTATACACCACAAAATTTCCTGTATTATCTTGTAATGACAACACAGGTGCCACACTGAGCTTCCTATTCAATTCTTGGAAACTTTCTTCACACTTCTCCGTCCAAACAAATTTTACAAATTTCCTTGTCAAATTTGTTAACGGAGTGGAAACCTTGGAGAAATCCTGGATATGTTAGAGTTTATGCCCTAGAGGCCAATTATTTGATATAATTGCTTAACGTTTTGATATTATATTTGATTGAATAAATATATGATTTTATTATGGTTTTATTTACTGCATAATATAATTGTTAACACAATAAAATTCCTTAGAATAGTGATACAAATTATATAGTTTCAAGTATGTGACTTGAACATGAGATTATATATTACCATTAGTATTAGTGTTCTTAAATGTCCCTAGTCGAGTATCATTGTTGATGGGACAACAATGATGCATTGAGACTAGTATGTGAATAAACTGATGACGAAATCTCATTGGTCATAAATATATGAGATATTAAGTCAATGCATAGGTACATGTTAGAGAACGATGTACTGGACAGACCCTCCATGAGAATTCTATATGGAGCATTATGCGAAGTGTCATTAGCAATTCTCATAGTGACATTGATGTAATGGTCCTCTGACCTGAAATCGCTATATTACTACACGAGAATTTATGTACTTTGATATCATCAAATGTCACCTTTAATAGGGTGGACTATAAAGGTGATTATTGGGTTCATCATTAATCGTGTGAGAAATATGAGTGATCTAGATGGAATTTAACCATCCTATATATTATGGGTGATATCCATAGGCCTCTTGATTAAGTAGGACTATGAAATGCATGACCATGCTCAAATAGTGATTTGTTTCATATAGTCTACTCATTGATCAAGAAAACTCAGATTAAATTATGAAGAGTATGACACATTCCATGACTCAAGTTTAATCTAGGATATTAAGGTTAAAAGCATTAAATTACATTGAAACATTGGTCACGAAAAGGTTGCATCGAATCATCGATCTTATTATTACTTGGGTAGCAGTGATGCATTACTAGATGCCACTCACTATTTATAATTTTATAATATGATTTTAAAATTATTGACAACGTAATAATAACCTATAGGGTCACACACATAGAACGTTATTTAAAAGGGAATTAATTTAAATTTTAAGGATTTAAATATATTAATATGATTAATAGTATTTAAATCACGAATTTAAATTAAAAGGATAATTTGTATATATGTATATTAATTAAGTAAGACTTCATTAATATATATATATATATATATATATATATATATATATATATATAAATTCGGATTTTATAAAATTAGGTTTTGATTTGATTAATTCCTTTTAACTACTATATATATGATATATAGCAGCTACTTAGGGATATATCATAATTGAAAAACCCTAGCCGCTCTTAGAAAGAGATTAGAGAGAAAACAGTTTCAAAAAATCCATTCCTTTTGGGGGCTAGTACCGTAACTCCTTTTTATTGCAGAATCATTCGACGGTTCGTGCGGCGTTAGTGTGGATACCGTAGAGGCGCAATCGGTTTGTATTGCGTTGGAGATTCGAGGCACAGTCGATTTCAGATTCTCTTTTTTTTCATATCTGGTATAATCTCTAAACCTCTGAATTAATTAATTTTTCGCATGGATCCTATTTTAGGGTTTCGGAAATTGCTTTAAAATTTTAATTTCCGCTGTGCGTTTCTGTGCCGAAGCCCAACAGGATAAACTGTCTGTAATACCCTGCCAATCCCAATAAACTTCTCACTTGTGATGGAGTTCTTGGTTGTTCCTAATTTATCATAACATTGACCTTTGATGGATCTGCTGAAATTCCATCCTTGTCAATTACGTGCCCAAGAAATTGTACATGTTCTAGCCAAAATTCACATTTAGAGAATTTTGCGTATAACTTTTCTTTTCTTAGCGTCTCCAGCGTCAGACGTAAGTGTTCCACATGTTCTTCTTGAGTTTTGGAGTACACCAAAATATCATCGATAAATACTACCACAAACTTGTCTAAAAATGGTTCAAACACCCTGTTCATCAAATCCATGAATGTTGTAGGGGCGTTTGTCAAACCAAAAGACATCACTAAAAATTCGTAATGTCCATACCGAGTTTGGAATGTCGTCTTTGGTACATCCTCCTTCCTTACTTTCAGTTGGTGATACCCACTTCTCAAATCTATTTTCAAGAAATATCTAGCACCCTTCAATTGATCAAACAAGTCATCTATTCTCGGCAATGGATAATTATTTTTAATAGTGATTTTGTTTAATTCCCTATAATCAATGGAAAGATGCATTGACCCATCTTTCTTCTTTACGAATAACAACAGTGCTCCCCACGGTGATACGCTCAGTTGAATATGCTTCTTATCTAAGCCTTCAAAATTGTTAAACTGATAGAATATAATAGACGACAAGTTTAACTACAGCGGAACAAGCAATCCATTAGAAGAGTCAAGTAGAGCATGATATCTATTATCTTCTATGATTTAAAAAGTTTATCATTAACTTTATTGCATGGACTCATCTTAATAAATAGATCACATCATCAAACCATCCCTGTACTACGGCCAATGATATTCATTAGTATCACGTCCATAAATTATTCTTTCACTACGGGCCAAGAATTATTCATGTAATCATCAATGGTCATGACTATACCAAATTATCTCTGGTCATAATCATATCAATCAACAGTCCATCTATGCACATAAGCCAAAGATGACTTTCATCATAATATAAGCACGAGGATGATGACAATGATATAAGAATTCAATAAAACAAGTTCAAGGATAAATTTTTAAAGATTTATAATTTAATTAATCCAGAAATCAATAACGTCCAAATTTTCAACATGATACTGCTTTGTAAAGTAAAATTCAATAATAATATCCATGTATCAAAAATAATCTGGACAGAAAAGAAATTATATTTTCGGTGAATAGTACCCCGTAAATAGTACCCTGTGAATAGTAATTCAAGAATAGTATCCCGTGAATAGTAATCCAACATGAAAAGTTTCCCGAATTCCCAAGTGAATAATATTATACTGAATAGTAAAACTGGGTGAATAGTAACCCATGAATAGTAACTCGTTAATAGTACCCCGGCATGAAAAGTGCCCCGAATACCCGAGTGAATAATATTATAGTGCATAGTAAAATTGAGTGAATAGTAATCTGTGAATAGTAACTTGTGAATAGTACTTCGGGTGAAAATATTGATATTTAATAAGAAAGTTCATATCAATATTCCAATAAAATGATAATGGATGAAGCGTAAAACTTACGAATATTCCACCAATTTCAAGGATTATAAAAGCAATACTTACAATAGTAAGTTTAGATTTAAGAATATGAAAAGAATTAACATACGAAAATTGCAAATAGATTTTTACCTGTCATACGGTACGTAATCCGCGTAGACAAGTTATTCCGACATACTAAAGGATGCATACGAAAAATAGTATTTCTTATGAATACGAAAGAAATAATACCCCTTACCTTAGTAGAAAGCTGGATACTGCAAAAGTGAAGAAGCAAAATTCTCTTCTTCTTGCTCTATATAGTTTCTCTCTCTATGGTGTCTCCTGTGAATCACAGTGAATTGGTGAGAATGAAAGAAGAATTAAGCTTCTATTTATAGGAGAATGAACTAAATAGTAACTAATTCATGAACAGTCCGGATTGATTTACTATTAGAACGAACAGTTTATATTGTATACTATTAAAACCACAACCGACAGTCCAGATTGATTTACTTTTAAAACCACCACCGACGGTCCAGATTAATTTACTATTAAAACCACCACCAATGGTCCAGATTGATTTACGATTAAAACCAACACTGATGGTCAAGATTGATTTACTATTAAAACTACCATCAATGGTCCAGATTGATTTAACTTATTATTACACTATAGTACCCCTAAAGTTTTCCAAGTTTGCATTATTCCCCTTTAACTTTTGTAATTAACTTATCTTCAATAAACATATTCTTAATAATTCAACAATTATTCATCATTAATAATATAACTCACAATATTTAACAACCAGGTCGTTCTCAGGAAAGAGGGGGCTTTCCGATAAGAATTTATCCTTATTGGCGCACAATTAGGGTGACCAAACCTCTCCTTGATAGAACTTCTAGACATTGTCAATATTGCAAATAATAATATGAATAACTTTATCGTATCAGTTATTTATTTAACAATATAAAATATTATGCAGATGATAATGTGACAATAATTGAATCAAATAACGTGAGATATTATGCAACAATTACTGTAGCAATAATTAAGTATAACTGAGTGACTTCTCACATAAGCATCAATAATCAATACCGTGTGCTACAACGCAACCACGCGTATTACTGTACTTTTACCACCAGGTAGTTCAACAGTTTAACGGTAAAACTTCCGTCGTTATTTTTATAAAAAGATATTTCTATCGGTTTTTAACTACGAAAATACATCCGTTGTAGGGTCCAGCAATAATTGTGCCGTCATACGAATATTCCCTGCTAAAACAAATATTCCCCGACCAATCGAATATTTACTGACACAGCGAATATTTTATATCAACTTGCTTACTTTGCAAAATTTTCCAAATATTACCCACAACTATAACATTATATCATATCCACACCATAATATTAAAAAATATATTTTTGAAAAAAATTAATCTTTATTCAAAAAAAAGTTGGGGTCTTACAACCTCCTCTTCTTATGAAATTTCGTCCTCAAAATTAGGGTACGTACCTGATATGTCGAAGAGGTGAGGATACATTGATTTCATTTCAAATTCTAACTCTCATGTTCTTTCCTCCACATCGTGGTTTCTCCATAAAACTTTGACTTGAGGTATAACCTTTGAGCGTAGAATATGATCCTTCTTATCCAAGATTTTAATAGTTACCTCTTCATACCTTAAATCTTCCTCTATCTCATCTGGTTCTAATTCAATAATGTGGTTCGGGTCTTTCACATATCTACGTAACATAGATATGTGAAAAACGTTATGAACACGAGATATACTTGGCGGTAAGGCGAGTCTATAGGCCATAGTTCCTACTCGATCAAGGATTGAAGTCAAGGAAATAGAGTCTTAATAAATCCTCAAGAGTTTGAATAGTCCTCTCTAATTGTCCGTCTGTTTGAGGATGATACGCTGAACAAAATCATAAATTCGTATCCATAGCTTTTTGCAAACTAACCCAAAATCTTGAAGTGAATCTTGGGTCTCGATCAGAAACTATGGATACTGACATACCATGCAATCTTACAATCTCGTTTATGTACATACGAGCAAGACGTTCAAGTGTATAAGTTTCTCATATCAGTAAGAAATGAGCAGACTTTGGTTAATCTATCAACAATGACCCAAATTGCATCAATGCCTTGAGAAACCTTGGGAAGACCAGTAACGAAATCCATAGTAATGTGCTCCCACTTCCATTCTGGAATTTCAAGTGGTTGTAATAGACCTTTTGGCACTTGATGCTCCGCCTTAACTCGTTGACAAGTTAGACACCTTGAGATAAACCCCGCTATCTCTCCCTTCATATTGCTCCACCAAAATGTATGTCGAAGATCACGTTACATTTTGGTACTCCTAGGATGGATTACAAACGGTGTGTTGTACGCCTCCATCATAATTTTATACTTCAAGTCAGAATCGTTAGGAACACAAAGTTTAGATTTGACTCGAAGTATTCCTTCTTCATCGATTATTGCTTCCGGAATAGCACTTTCTTCTTCATACGCATTAGCTCCAGGTCTGTAGATTGAGCATCTTTAACCTTATCTATTAAAGTCGGTTCTACTCGTATATTCGCCATCATCACATGGGTCCTTGGAGTCTTTAACTCTATCTCCATCCTTTGTAAGTCATACAAAATGGGCCTTTGCGTTTATAATATCGCATTCATACCCGCATATGATCTTTTACTCAATGCATCAGCTACTACGTTCGCTTTTCCATGATGGTATTGAATGGTATGATCATAATCTTCCAATAGCTCAAGCCATCATCTTTGTCGCATGTTGAGTTCCTTTTGAGTGAAGAAATATTTGAGGCTTTTATGATCCGTATAAATCTCCACTTTCTCTCCATACAGGTAATGCCTCCAAATCTTAATCGCAAAAACGACAGATGCCAACTCTAGATCATGAGTAGGATAATTTCTCTCATATTCTTTGAGTTGTCTTGAGGCATAGGCTATGACTTTCCCATGTTGCATGAGAACACATCCTAAACCTTTGGCTGAAGCATCACTGTAGATGAAAAATCCCTCCGAACCAGATGGTATTATCAGAACAGGTGTTGAAATGAGTCTCCTCTTGAGTTCTTGAAAACTCTTCTCACATTCCTCGCTCCAACCAAATTTTGTATCTCTTTTAGTCAGATGAGTTAATGGAGTAGTGATTCGAGAAAATCCTTCCACGAATCTCCGATAGTAACCAGCTAAGCCCAGAAAGCCACGTACTTCGGTCACTGACTTGGGTTGCTCCCATCTTTGAATTGCTTCAATCTTTGCTGGGTCAATAGATATTCCATGATTTGATATCACGTGCCCAAGGAATGCTACTTCCTCAAGCCAAAACTCACAATTCTTCAACTTGGCATAAAGCTTGTTTTCACGAAGCTTTTGGAGTATCAGCTTCAAGTGTTGCTCATGATCTTCACAGCTTTTGGAATATATGAGGATGTCATCAATAAAGACGACTATCAAATGATCCAAATATTGTTTACATACTCGGTTCATCATATCCATGAAGGTAGTAGGAGCATTAGTCAATCCAAAAGACATGACTAGGAATTCATAATGTCCGAACCGAGTTCTGATAGAAGTCTTTGGGATGTCATCGATTTTAATCTTTAACTGATGATATCTGGAATGAAGATCGATCTTTGAAAAGAATTTGGCACCTTACAACTGTTCAAACAGGTCATCATTGCGTGGCAATGGGTACCTATTTTTGATGGTGACATGATTCAACTCCCGATAATCAATACAAAGTCGCATACTTCCATCTTTCTTCTTTACAAAGAGAACAGGAGCATCCCAAGGAGATGTACTAGGACGAATGAAACTGATGTCTAACAATTCCTGCAGTTGAGTCTTTAACTCTTGAAGTTCAACAGGAGCCATTCGATATGGGGCTTTGGAAATGGGTTTTGTATCAGGTTCAAGGTCGATACAAAATTTAATTTCATGCTTTGGGGGTAGGCCAGGAAGTTCTTCAGGGAATACGTCAGAAAATTTATTAACAATGGAAATATCATTCAAAACTGACGTATTTTTGTTTAAATCTGTGACATGGGCTAAGAAAGCTTGACATCCATTTTTTAATAAACGAATAGCTTTATGACTTGAGATGACAGTAATTGACTTTAATGGTTTGGTTGCTTGAATTCGTATAATAGGTTGGTTAGGAATATGAAAACTAACAACCCTACGAAAATAATAAATTTTAGTATAATGAGTAGTCAACCAATCAATTCCTAAAATCACATCGAATGCAAGTATTTTTAAAGAAATAAGATCGACAGGTAACGTGCGGTTACCGATTTGAACGAAATAAGACTTATAGACAATGGATGTTATGAAGGTTTCTCCCAACAGAGTTTAAACAGATAAATCAAAGTCTAATTTCTCCGGAGTCAAATTTAAACATTGAGCGCAAGTAGGAGAAATAAAAGAGTGGGTAGAACTGGTATCAAATAAGGTATAAGCTTCACAAGAGTTTATGATTAGCTTACCCGTGATCACCTCGTTCGGATTCCTCACTTTTTGGGAGGATACGACAATTGCTTACCCTTGAACTACCGGTTATGTCTTGTTTGGGACGGCTTTTGATGTCTATATTCCAGCTGGACTTGACTTTGGTGCATGACAAAATTGGGCTAGGTGACTTTCTCTTCCACAATTATAACATGCTTTGGACTGGTGCGTACAGTTTGGACTGATGTGTCCCTCTCCTCCGCATTTGTAGCATACGATCTGTGGTCGTTCTCCCTCCTTAACAACAGGTGCTGGTGTTGACGTCTTTCCATCATTATTGAATCTCTTCTTCTTGAAATTTCCACTTTTATTATCTTGGCCATGATTACCACCGAAGTGGTTACCATTTCTGGCATGTTTATTCCCTCCACGTTTGTTGTCACCGCTTCGATGACTGCTACCACTAGTATTATTGACTTGCTTGCTGCTCTCTCTTGGTTGGGTTGACTCACTATCGCGCTCAAATAACTGAGCCCTATTTACAACATTTGAATACAAACACAGTTTATGAGAAATGAGGTATTGACATATTTCGGGTCTCAAACCTCGTAGAAACATTCGCATCATTCTCTCCTCATTATCAACCAAATGGGATGCAAACCGGGATAACTCGTGAAACATAGCCTCGTACTGCGACACGGTCATGTTGTTTTGCTCCAACATGATAAACTCCATCTTCTTCATGTGACGAATACTTTTGGGAAAGTACTTGTTATTGAATAGCTCTTGGAACTTCTCTCAAGACATTTTTAGTGCGGCAGGCTAAGTATGTTTTACTGATTCCCACCAGTAATCTGCCTCTCCTCTCAATATGAAGGTGGCAAAAGGAACCTTTTATCCCTTGGAGCATCCCAAGACATCAAATATCTTTGTGATCTACTTTATCCACGACTCTTCCTTAAGTGGTTTTGGCTCTCCAATAAACTCAGGTGGTCCCAGCTCCTTGAACTGCTTAGCAGTGATCATCCGAGAGTTGCCAGTGTTTCCACCTGCATTTTGAACAGGAGCCGCTCTTGCCTGATGTTGCATGAATTTTATGAAGCCTCTGAACAATCCATCATTCGTCATTTGATCGGTGTTGTTTTTTACCTAAGGATTATTATCTTCCTGTTGCACATTATCCTGGATATTGATCGTGGTGACTCAACGGTCTCATGTGCTTCATTGATTATCTTAACATTTTTAGATGCCATTTTCAAACACTGCCACAAAACAAGGGTTAATTGACATGCCACATATTATCCCTATAATCTGACAAACCAATTAAATACCAAATAAATTTAGGTAGCTCATACTAGCGAAGGAATTCCCGTGTCTCCCCTCCTAGTTCTTGTCTCACATCTCAGCCAGGGATCATATCCCTAAGCTTTGATACCAAATGTGACGCCCCTAAAATAGGTATACACCACCCATCTTGGGTCGCCAAATACATGGTACAGAATACAAATACAAACTTAATTATACAAATGAGCTAAGAGTTTTTACACGAATATTGTCATCTAGACAATATCCAAACTCAAATAGAGTCCTCATTACATTTATTGGCACACTATTTTATAGAATAGTGAGGACTACTATAACACCATCTTGGGCCATCAATCCGTTCCCCGACTAGTTCTGACTACGTTCTCATTTCCTGATGAGAACAATGGAAGTAAAAGGGTGAGCTCAACTAGTCCAATAAGAAATATTATGATAAAGATAATGCATAATAAGTTATCATTAGCCTTCAACAATGTTAAACTGATAGAATATAATAGACAACAAGTTTAACTACAGCTGAACAAGCAATCTATTAGAAGAGTCAAGTATAGCATGATATCTACTATCTTCTATGATTTAAAAAGTTTATTATTAACTTTATTGCTGGGACTCAGCTTAATAAATAGATCACATCATCGAATCATCCCTGCACTACGGCCAAGGATATTAATAAGTATCACGTCCACAAATTATTCTTGCACTACGGGCCAAAAATTATTTGTGTAATCAGCAATGGTCATGACTATACCGAATTATCCCTGGTCATAGTCATACCAATCAACAGTCCATCTATGCATGTAAACAAAATATGACTTTCATCATAATATAAGCATGAGGATGATGACAGTGATATAAGAATTCAATAAAACAAGTTCAAGGATAAATTTTTAAAGATTTATAATTTAATTTATCCAGAAATCAATAACGTCCAAATTTTCAACATGAGACTGCTTTGTAGAGTAAAATTCAAGAATAATATCCATGTATCAAAAATAATTTGGACAGAAAAGAAATAAATTTTTTGATGAATAGTTCCCCGTGAGTAGTATCCTATGAATAGTACTTCAGGAATAGTACCCCGTGAATAGTAACCCGATATGAAAAGTGCCCCGAATACCCGAGTGAATAATATTATACTGAATATTAAATTCGGGTGAATAGTAACCCATGAATAGTAACTCATGAATAGTACCTCAACATGAAAAGATCCCCGAATACCCTAGTGAATAATATAATAGTAAATAGTAAAACCGAGTGAATAGTAACTCGTGAATAATACTTCGGGTGAAAATATTGATATTTAATAAGAAAGTTCATATCAATATTCCAATAAAATGATACTGGATGAAGCGCAAAACTTATGGATATTCCACTAATTTCAAGGAATATAGAAGCAGTACTTACTATAGTAAGTTTAGATTTAAGAATATGAAAAGAATTAACATACGAAAACTGCAAATGGATTTTCACCTGTCATACAGTACATAATCCGCGTAGATATGTTATTCTGACATACTAAAGGACGAATATGAAAAATAGTATTCCTTATGAATATGAATGAAATAATACCCCTTACCTTAGTAGAAAGCTGGATACTGCAAAAGTGAAGTAGTAGAATTCTCTTCTTCTTGCTATCTATAGTTTCTCCCTCTATAGTGTCTCTTGTGAATCTCAGTGAATTGGTGAGAATGAAAGAAGAATTAAGCTTCTATTTATAGGAGAATTGACTAAATAGTAAGTAATTCATAAATGGTCCAGATTGATTTATTATTAGAACGAATGGTTCATATTGATTACTATTAAAACCACAACCGACGGTCCAGATTGATTTACTTTTAAAACCACCACCGAAGATCCAGATTGATTTACTTTTAAAACCACCATCGACTGTCCAGATTGATTTACTATTAAAACCACCACCGATGGTCCAAATTGATTTAATATTAAAACCACCACCGATGGTCTAGATTGATTTACTATTAAAACTACAATCAATGGTCCAGATTGATTTAACTTATTATTACACTTTAGTACCCCTAAAATTTTCCAAGTTTGCATTATTCCCCTCTAACTTTTGTAATTCACTTATCTTCAATAAACACATTCTTAATACTTCAACAATTATTCATCATTAATATTATAACTCACAAAATTTAACAACCAAGTCGTTCCCAGGAAAAAGGGGGCTTTCCGATAAGGATTTCTCCTTATTAGCGCGCAATTAGGTGACTAAACCTTTCCTTGACAGAACTTCTAGACATTGTCAATATTGCAAATAATAATATGAATAACTTTATTGTCTCAATTATTGATTTAACAATATAAAATATTATGCAGATGATAATGTGACAATAATTAAATCAAATAATGTGAGATACTATGCAATAAATACTGTAACAATAATAAAGTATAACTGAGTGACTTCTCACATAAGCATCAATAATCAATACCGTGTGCTACTACGCAACCACGTTTATTATTGTAGTTTTACCACCGGGTAGTTCAACAGTTTAACAGTAAAACTTCCATCGTTATTTTTATAAAAAGATATTTCTGTCGTTTTCTAACTATGACAATACTTCCGGTGTGGGGTCCACCAATGATTGTGCATTCATACGAATATTCCCTGCTAAAATGAATATTCCCCGACCAATTGAATTTTTATTGACAGAACGAATATTTTATATCAACTTGCTTACTTTGCAAAATTTTCCAAATATTAGCCACAACTATAACATTATATTATATCCACACCATAATATTCAAAAATATATTTCGAGAAAAATAAATCTTTATTATAAAAAAGTTGGGCTCTTACATCCACAGTTGCTAGTAATCTTTCAACTCCAACTTTAACAGTCATAAGACTATAAGGACTCCTCGTACTTAGGGGGATCATCCCTTTGTACAATGTATTTTGCACAAACATTTTAACGCTACGCGTAAGTTATCCCCTATAATAGGGTTGTTCATCTCAACATTTAGAATACGAGTCCACACCAAAGTAAGTTTGGTTTAGATAAGTTTTAAGGTAATTTAGAGTTTACGAACATCAACTAAGGATTAGTTGAATAAAACTGTAATAACATAATGATATGGAATAATTCATAAGTGAATCAACATTGTGTACTAAGGTCATGCTTTAGGAATAATCTAAGAGCATAAGTATTTAATAATGTAGCATACCTTGCTTGAACAATGTTAAGCTAAGGTTAGAATCTTATTTAGAGTTGAATCTTAAGCATGCATAACAAATAATAAGTTGAATGATAAAACTTGTTCAACATTAGTGTGTTAGAATGTAGAAATTTGCATGCTAATTAACAGGTTAAAGATTGGCTCAAAATCAAGAGATAAGGTTTAGGAGCTTGCACGATATAATTAGGGTTAAGAAACTTGCACAAAGAAAGCTTAAAGTTAGGAAAAATTGCTCAAAGATAGTTTAGATACTTGCACAATTATAAAAGTAGAGTTAGAGAACTTACCTCGTGCGTAGGTTAAACAATCACTACTCACGTTCACCTCAAGTCCTACACATACCATATATATTGTCAATACACATTACACTAACATTATCTTCATGAGTTGATTTCTTACTTTTAGTATAGCTACTAACTAAGTTTAAGTTTAAACAACATCACATCTTTTCATGAACATTACTTTTTAGCTTTATTACAACTACTTAAGTGATCATGTTATTGCAACACATACACATTAACAACTTGACAAAACATCCTATTACATGTCCAACAAGTTATCATTAAGTTATACTAACACACAAAGGATTGAACTTGCATTCGCGCATCTTGACGCCCTCCGATTGGCTCCAAATACACAACAGTACTAAAGATGGCCATTTTACCCTTCATAACATTTTCAAATTAAAAACCTTAAAGCATAAAAGATATAGGCATGGGCGCGAAGTTCTAGCCTATTTTTGGCGCTGGGGTGCGAAAATCAGAGCCGGGGCGTAGATTTTGGCTCTGGGTGCCAAAACTTACAGAACCCAACCACGAAAAATAGAAAAACTAAATTCTAGACTGATCAACACTGATAACATCTAAATTAACACTTATAATTTATGTAATTTACACATAATCATTACCAAGTATACATATACTAGTTTAACACAACTAAACAACGATTTTAAAAATCTTAAATTCTTGAAAGCACTGTTTTAAAACCAAACTCCATTATTTACGTTGTTTGACAAAGTTTAACACTGAAATTCCTATTATTCATCAACTTAGTCCATTCCAACTAAAATCTCTTCGTTTCTTACCAAGTTAATATATTCAGTGTTCAATTTCACCATTAATTCACCAACAAACTACTACAGACAATTACATTATATTAATTTTGGTATTTTTACCAGTCATTTTTGAACATCTATATACTTCAAACAGTTTCTTCCTTTTTAAACGAGACTAGCATATAATCCCTTATCTAAACATAAACTCTAGCATTACAATTACCTACAAGTGCAATTATTCAGTTTATACAACAATTCAAGAGAATTTTAATTTCACAGAGAATTTGTAAAGAATTTTATACACAATGAAACTCAAGAAAAATTATGTCGTAACATATATATTAAGGGTTATATAACATACCTTCACTTGCTTGACCACTAGTTGCTAAAACTCAGAACTTGCTTTGGAATCACAGACTTGTCTTTCTCTCAATTCTCTCTGGTCTCTCAATTTACTTCTTTTTTTTTCTTAGTTATCAGTACATGCCAAATACATTTGACGTAACAAAACTAAATTGATAACAAAACGTAAAAAGAAACGTATATAGTCATAATAAACCTAATAAGTAATATCAGTTACCAAATATAACGTATAGGTTATAAATATATTTTATTTATTGTTTTAATTTATTTTATTTATATTATTAATAATTCAAAAATCTAAAAGCCATAAGGCTCCATTTGGAAAAACCCTTTAAAAATTAAAGACTTAATATATTTAAGCCTTGTTTGGCAAAACTAAATTAAACTCCTTTAATTTATTTTAATAACTCCTTTATAATATAGTTATTTGTCACATTTTATTTAATTAAGTTTTCATACTTAATTTAATTAATTCTAATAACAATTTATTGAATAAATCATTTTAATCATTATACATTCTCTAACTTAATTATTAAATTAAATTAGAATATTATCTCATAACAATTAATTTTTTTAACTCCTTAATTATTTACTTAACAAATAATTAACCAATCAAGTCAAATCAAATTAAATATTTATTCAACAATAACCACATCCATTAAATATTTATATAACCCAATAAATATTTAAAAATTATCATTAAAAATTTTGAATTGTTACAGTTATTATTATTATTATTATTATTATTATTATTATTATTATTATTATTATTATTATTATTATGGTATGTAGTGAAGGAGAAGAAAGGAATATATGGGAGAAATCTCATGTTTTGATATAAATATTAATCATTGCAAGATATTAATAGATAATTTGTGTTGCTCTAGTGGTCATATGACCAAAGTTCCAAACAATAGGTTACATGTTTGAATATGTGTAGAAGTAATTTTTGGAAAAAATTCAAAAGACCTGTCACGTCAGCAGCGGACACGTGTTAATTTATATTATTAAATACCACGTCAGACCTGCCACGTGTGCCACGTTAGCAGGTCAATGCACATGTGGCGCATAGGGGTTCAAAGTCCAAATTTTTTTAATAGAAAGTGGCTCAGTTTGTGTTGACCAAAAAAAGGGGCTCAATACCCAAATATCATAAAAGTTCACTGGTCGACTTTGCATTTACTCGATGTTAAATAGCGCCGGCGTGCAGGGAGTAGTCGTATTGTTGCTGGTAGGTGCGACTATGTGAGTTGACAAGAATACACTGCGGTATGTGTGAGTCAAGATTTTCCTTAGTGATCCGAAGGAGCAATTGGAGTTACTGCAGACTGGCTTTCTCCCATATACCCCGCGGATGCAGATTTCCTACCATAACACAGTCCCATTGTGACTTGGAGTGACACTTGTCATATTTTTTAATTTATAACTAGTTAATATAAATTTTGTCAATACAATCTTAAATATAGTAAATTATATAATAGTAGTTTACTATTTTAAAATTTTATTTTGACCAAAACTTATATGAATTTACAATAATTTAAATAAAAAGATTTTCCAAATTGACCTAGGAAAATTAATATTTAACATTTTCTCTCTTTTTATTTGGGGATAATAAGGTACTATTATTTAATCGATTAATCTATGAAAAATAGTTTCGTCTAAAAGTGAATCCTACATTATTATTATTATTGATTTTTTATATATACAAGTTTAATTTCTATTTGAAATACTAAAATATGCGCTAGGTATATTCGAACAAAATATTTTTAAATGCTATATTTTAAAGAGTAAAACTATTATTAAAATAATAAGAAATATATATGTTGAAAAATGATAAATCTTAATATTTGAAATAAGGATTATCTTTTTCTTGTGTAGACTTGATTGCACATTGTGGGCAAGAAAAGAATATATTACTAGGGTTAGGGTTTCGTATTGGCTAAGTAGAGAAATATAAGGTTTTGTGAAGATCAAAATAGCAAACAGATTGTAAAATTAGTGAAAGCAAAGTAAAATCAGATTTTAAATTTTTTCACAAACCAATTACCAGGATAATCCTTTATGCATATTATTAATTAAAACGAAGAACAAAAAGTTATAGAATCATACCATTATAGATATGAGCTTCAACAAATACGAGTTCAACTCATACTTCTCCGCGATCTCCTTAAATCTCGGGATAGATTCATTCTTTTGATCAATGTTAGCCACCCAAGTGTATGGCTTCTAAAGGTGATCCAACAAGGAAGAAGATTTTTCAAGAAGAATGGTGTATTGGCTAAAACCTTAGTTTTCTTTTTCTGTAGAAAAGAAGCATACTCTCCAACTTTTGGAATCACGTATCTATTTGATATCTGATATAAGTCTCCTTATATAAAGATATCTGGTAACCCAAATAAAGTATTATTTGTTTAATTAAACTCCTTTAATTAAATAGGTTCCCGAATCTTATTATGGATAATTAATTAAACTAATATAATTAATTTTACCTCCTAATCCTATTAGAAATAAATGAGAGTACTTATATTAAACTAATTCCCAAACTCCTTTAGAAATTAAAATAATAATAATTATAACAATATTAATAAGACTCCTCTTATTGATTTATATTTCTAAAAAATTAAATAATAAATATTAAGCTATTTAATTTTTTCTATCACCGTAGATTAAATTAAATACACTTCACATATTATTACGATTATATCATTAACTTCTTAAATAATTAGACTTCATTTTATGTTGTGGCCCTTTAGGTCTTCCATATTAAACCAGTTGTGTATAAATCAATTAGAATAATTGTAATCGTATTTAAATAAATAATTTAAACTATTAATTTATTTAAATAAATAATATTTATTCTACAATAGGAATAAGCAACCCTAGCAATCAACGACTTTACAGATAATATAGATTTCAAAATTAATCATAAAAGAACCTTTGAGTAAATTATTACCGTATAATTCAATCCTTCTACCATACAATATCCCAATTAAATATAAGACATGGAATTACTATCAAGTCTTATTTTATTTAATTATATGTATTTCAATTCCCAAATGCACAACTCCTAATGAATGCAAATTAAAAACTACTTTCTAATTTCATTTCACCTTGGCCAAGGATTCCTGGGTTGTCATTTATCGAATCACATAGGACATTTCTCTTCTTTTACTAAAAGTGGTAGATTTTATATTGATCACTCATTATCTCCATATATAACTTATTACACCTAAGCATACCATTTGATATACACGAACTGTCTTAAGGAATAAATCAAAGTTTAATTCATTATATATAATTAGATACTATGATGATCTCATGTCTAAGGATAATTTGTACTACTATCACTACAGGAATTCTTATTAACAGGCAAGTAAAACTCCATTATATATTCCATAACGATTCACAATCAGTGAATTTATTCTTCAATAAGCACCTAATACTTTCTTTAGTGTCTCCACACAAATGATTACGAGATCAATCATTCTCATCCAATGAGCAAACAACGTATGCATCAATCTATCCAAATTCACTAATCCCCATTTTAGTAATCCATTGATTAAGAACATTTTAATTTTAAGCTATCTAAGAATTTAGATCTCATTAGATGATTTCATCATGATTTTAAAAGTAATGCTTAAAACTATAGTTTATCACATATTATTAAAACAACACCATGTAGATAATAAATGCCTTTAATAAATAATTCTTTTATTAACAAATAAATAGGATTGATTACAAAGTATATATATTATCATCATACATGATTGGCTTGTATGCATACTACTTTCAATCTCCCACTTGCACTAAAGCCAATTGTCTTGGTATCTCATACCCATCTTCTCTAAGTGACGATCGAATTGCTGTTGTGTTAATGCTTTAGTAAATAGATATGCAATATTATCTTGAGAGTCCACACGCTCTAGGGTGACATCTCCTCTTTCAATGGTTTCTCTAATTAAATGAAAACACCGCAATATGTGTTTGGATTTCTGATGAGACTTGGGTTCTTTAGCCTGCGCAACAGCTCTGGTGTTGTCACAGAATAAAGATACTGGTCTTGTAATGCTAGGAACCACACCAAGTTTGGTAATGAACTTCTACATCCAAATTGCCTCCTTTGCAGCTTCACTTCCAGCTATGTAATATGCCTCTATCACTGAATCAATAACTGTTTGCTGTTTGGAACTCTTCCAACTTATTGCGCCACCATTTAAGCTAAACATGTATCCCAAAACGAATTTACTATTATCTTGGTCCGTTTGAAAATTTTAGGGTGTGAATGTAAGACCCCGAAATTTTTTTAAATAAAAAGGAATTTCCTTTATTTATTATTTTGAAATAGTAAGGGTTGATTTGATTAATGTGGTTAGTTATGGGTAAAATGCGCAAATATTTTAAATAAACAGGTGGTTATAAAATATTCATTGTTGACGAGGAATATTCGTTTGGTCGTGGAATATTCTTACTGTCGGGGAATATTCGTACGACGGCGCAGTCTTTTGTGGGCCCCATAACGGAAAGCGATTGGAGGAAGAAAACGACAAAAATAAGTTGTTTATAAAAAATGGCGTAGTTGTTACCGTTAACACTGTTGGAATACCCGGTGGGTAAAGTAAAGTAATACGCGTTGTTGAACAGTAGCACACGGTATTGCACCAATTATTGATTCTTACGTAAGAAGGCACTACTTACAGTAATTACTGTTCATTATTTTATTGATTCAATAATTGCTGCGTTGATATTTTATATTGTTGTTGTTTCAATAATTGTCACTACACAGTATTTTTCATTATCGAAGCAATTATTCATATTATCTGAATAATATTATTAGATAACATTATTGGCAATGTCTAGAAAGTTCTGTCTAAGGAGAGGTTTGGTCACCTAATTGCGCGCCAGTAAGAAGAAATTCTTATTGGAAAGCCCCCTCTTTCCTAGGAACGGCCTGGTTGCTAGTACTGTGATTCTGTAATATTATTTGTGAATAATTAAATTATTGATTTATATGATGAGGAAAATATTGATTTTATGTGGATATAGATGGAGAAAATTTTTAATGTGACAATTGTTGAAAATTAATATTTTATCTTTTTCTGATAAAATAATTCATTTAAATATATTATTTTAATAATATATTAATGGTGATATTTTTATAATGAATGTGGGATATATGAGTATATGAGGAGGAAGAGTATTTTTGTGGTATTAAATGTTTAACACATATTTTGTGTGTTGGTGGACACAATTATTGACTGAAATTTGATTATAGCCTGTAAAATCGCTCGTTTGTGGATTTCGATCAATTTCTGTTTGGAATTTGGAAAAACTTCCTTCTGCAATGTTGTGCAGAATTGAATTTCCTATAAAAACTCGCGAGATTCGAATTTTCTGACAAAAGGGCTATTTATTATGAATTATTGAAGTTCCGAAGCTCCGAAATAATTGATTTTTGGAAGTTTTAATTATTTTTAATAACAAAAACGTTTTTTTTGTTTTTGTCATTATTGTGGAGCAACAAAGATGGCTGAAATCAGTTCTTAAAAGGATGGCGTAGGAATATTTATATAATATATTATTATTATATTAAATTTTCTGCTTTGGTGTTCTAAGCAATTTCCTATAAATAGGTGCTTAGGTTAGAATTGAAAATCACACCAGAAACTGAAGTTTTCTCTCTCTATATTATCGAGCGTATTCTTGTGAGTATTTTGAGTATACTTTGAGTATTGCTATACGGTGCAAGTTCAAGTCATAGCCTATATCCGGTGTTTCAATTAGAAGTACTGTCTTTCGAGGTAAGGGATGTTATTTTCTTCTCAAATGATATTATTTCTTCAATATCATGATGCTGAAATGTTGGTTGGAAATTTTTATCAAATTTGGAACTTTTTATGTCGGGGTTACTATTCATGAGTTACTATTCACGAGTTACTATTCATGAGTTACTATTCACGAGTTACTATTCACGAGTACTATTCACGAAGCATGATGATATTTTTTGTGAAATTTCTATCTTTTGGTGTCGGAGTTACTATTCACGTATACGGCACTATTCACGTATACGGCACTATTCACGAATACGACACTATTCACCGAAAAATGAAATTTCTTCTTTTTGTCCAAAATATCTATTCTGGATACTAGCTTTGATTGGATCTATGTTTTGATCATTCTTGAATTTTACTTCAGTATGATTATTTATGAAGTATTTTTGAACTCGGATTGTTTAGAGTACGAATCCTTAATACTTGTTATTTTGTTTCACTGGATTCGTTTCCTTTAAAATATTTTTCATCATCCTCAGTCCTAAATGATGTTGATACTGAATATCTTTGGCCTGTAGTGCAAAGATGGTTGATTTTATTATGAATATCTTTGGCCGTAGTGCAAAGATGTACAGGTGTTGAGATGAACATGAACAATTGATGAATATCTTTGGCCTGTAGTGCAAAGATGAACAGGTGTTTAGATGAACATGACCGACTGATGAATATCTTTGGCCTGTAGTGCAAAGATAAAAATTTGATTTGATTTGAGATATATATTGATTGATGTTACAGGGATAAAATATTGATGATGGACTTTTAAATTCATAGATGTTAGTAGATTTTATTCTCTACTTAACTCTTCTAATGAATTGTTGTTTCCGCTGCAGTTGTTGATCTAAAACTTGCTGTCTATTGTATTCTATCAGATTTTTCCCTGTTGAAGACTAACGATAATTTGTTGTATATTATCTTAGTCATAATATTCTTTACTGGGCTAGTTGAGCTCACCCTTTTCCTTGTTGTTCCATTTTTTTTCTCAGGAGGCGAGAATATAGCGAGTACTAGTCGGGGTATGGAATGAAGGTTCTAGAAAGAGTTGTTTAGTAGTCCTCACCATTTTTTTTGTAAAATTATGTATCAATAATTATGATGGGGATTTATTTGCATGTGGATATTGTCTAGATGACAATGTTTGTATTCAAACTCACAGCTTATGGGTTGTAAAAGTTGTAGTTGTTTCTGTACCATGTATTTGACAACTCAGAATGGGTTGGGTGGAATGGACCTATTTTGGGGTTGTCACAGTTGGTATCAGAGCTTAGGGATATGATCTCTGGCGGAGATCGGGGAATAGAACTAGGAGGGGAGAGACGAGTAAATCCTTCTCTAGTGTGTCCTACCTAAGCTTATTTGTTGGTCGGTCATAATATAGGGGTATTATGTGATTTGTTAATTTGTTTAATTAACCCTTGTTTTATGACAGTATTTGAGAATGTCGACTGAGAATGTTAACAGTGGAGTAAATGAGACCGTTGAGATGCCTGTACTTACCAACGAGGAGAACATGCAACAGGCTGGCAATGTTCCTCCTGTGAACAACGCCACTGAGCAGACGATAAACGACGGGATGTTTAGGAGCTTTTTGCAGTTCATGCAAAACCAGACGAGGGAGACTCGTGTACAGAATACGGGTGGAAATGATAGCAACGCGCGGCTTGTCACAGCCAAGCAAATTACCAAGATATTCGATGTCTTGGGATGCACGGAGGAACAGAAGGTTCCATTCGCCACCTTTATGTTCCGTGGCGAGGCAGACTACTGGTGGGAGTCGGTGAAGCGTACACATCCAGCCGCACTCAGCATGTCATGGGAGACGTTTCAGAAACTTTTCAACGAAAAATACTTTCCTGAAAGTATTCGCCATATGAAGGAAGTGGAGTTTATTAGACTAGAGCAGAATAACATGACGGTGTCCCAGTACGAGGCGAAGTTTGCGGAGTTATCCAGGTTTGCACCTCATTTGGTGGAGAATGAGGAACGTATGACGCGAATGTTTTTGAGAGGTTTGAAACCCGGCATACGTCAGTATCTCATTTCTCATAAATTTTCTGTCTATTCAGATGTTGTCAACAGGGCTCAGTTGTTAGAGCGAGATAACGAGTACGTTCAACCGAGGGACCATAACCAGGATCATACTGGTGACAGCAGTCATCAGAATAACGATAACCAGCGGAGAAAGAAGAATATGGACAAAGGCGGTAACCACTCTGGTGGTAATCGTGGCCATGAAAATAGAATAAGCGAGTCGGGAGTAGATTTTAAAAAGAGGAGATTTAACAACGACCATGTGAAGACGATAGTGCCAGCAGCAACAGGTTCCAAGGGAGGAGAAAGACCACCGGTCGTATGTTACAAATGCGGGAAAGAGGGACATATCAGTCCAAATTGCCCACAACAGTTCAAGGTATGCTATAATTGTGGAAAGGAAGGACATATCGCTCGAGAGTGTACGGTAGTGAAACCAATTCCAGCGGGGATGGTGATTCAAAAGGCTGTCCCAGAAAAGTCAAAGTCAACAGTTCCTGGAAGAACGTTTGTCGTGACAGGTCAAAATGCGAGGAACCCGAACGAAGTTAAAACGGGTTAGTTAATTATAATTTTTGCGAAGTTTATACCTTACTAGGTACCGGTTCTACCCATTCTTTTATCTCTCTTGCTTGCGCTCAACGTTTGAACTTGACTATGGAGAAATTAGACTTTGACCTATTTATGGAAACTCCGTTAGGAGAAACTTTCATTACATCTGTTGTTTAGAAATCTTGCTTGATTCAAGTTGGCACTATCACATTTCCTGTTAACCTTATTTCTATAGAGATATTTGCTTTTGATGTGATTTTAAGGTTAACTACTCATCATGCCAAAATTAATTGCTTTTGTAAGGTTGTTAGTTTTCATATTCCTAAGCAACCTGATATTCGAACTCAAGCAATCAAACCATTGAAGTCAAACATTTTTATATCAAGCCATGAAGTCATTCGTTTATTGAAAAATGGATGTTATGTTTTCTTAGCCCATGTCATGGACTTGAACAAAAGTACATCAGATTTGAATGATATTTCTGTTGTTAGTAAATTTCCTGATGTATTTTCTGAAGAATTTCTTGGCTTACTCCCAGAGAGTGATATTAAATTTTGTATCAACTTTGAATTCGGTACAAAACCCATTTCTAAAATCTCATATCGAATGGCTCCTATTGAACTTCAGGAGTTAAAAATCCAACTGTAGAAGTTGATACCCGAGCCTTTATCTGGTGACTTCCTTTGTGGAATGCACCGAAGCCAGACTCTTCGTAAGGGACACAATATTCGTGCGATAGTAAACTGATAGGTGTCATTGTAACGTGCTATCCAAGGTTGGGATATGAGTCACAGTTGAGAACCACCTAAGTCGATAATTGAAATACGTAGCTTTCTAGGCTTAGTTGATTATTATCGAAGATTCGTTGAAGGATATTCTCGAATCGCTATTCCATTAACGCAACTGACTCATAGAGATACAAAATTCGAATGGAGCAAGGAATATGGGAAGAGCTTCGAAGAACTCAAGAGGAGACTCATTTCGGCACATGTTCTGACCATACCGTCTTAGAAAAACAAACGTGGTAGCTGACGTGTTGAGTAGAAGATCGTATACAAGTACGAGTACGATATTGTCAAAGACTAATTTCGTATAATTTACACATAATAGAGATGGAGATGAAAACTCTAAGTACGTACGTGATGATATACGAGTATAATCGACTTTAATCGATAAAGTTAAAGTTGTTCAAGCTACACACTGGAGCTGATGAATTTGAAGAAGGAGGTGCAAGAAATTGTTATTTCAAAAGCGAGAATTGGCGATGTGAGCAAAGCTCAAACTTTCGATTTATTAGTCCATTTGAAATTTTCGATCGAATAGGAACTGTGGCCTATAGACTCGTTTTACCGCTAAGTATGACGCGTTTTCATAACGTTTTTTTTTACGTATCGATGTTACGTAAATATGTGGACGACCCGAACGACGTCATCGAGTTAGAACCGGACAAAATAGCTGAAGACTTAACGTACGAGGAGGTATCTGTCAAGATGTTGGATGGGAAGGAGCATGTCCTACGCACGAAGGTCATACCACAAGTTAAAGTTTTGTGGAGGAATCATGTTATAGAGGAAATGACCTTGGAGTTGGAAACGGAAATGAAAGCGAGGTATCTTTACCTTTTCGAAACACCAGTTACGTACGTCAATTTCGAGGACGAAATTTCATAAGGAGGGGAGGTTGTAAGACCCCGAAAATTTTTTAAATAAAAAGGAATTTCCTTTATTTATTATTTTGAAATAGTAAGGGTTGATTTGATTAATGTGGTTAGTTATGGGTAAAATGCGCAAATATTTTAAATAAATAGGTGGTTATAAAATATTCATTGTTGACGAGGAATATTCGTTTGGTCGTGGAATATTCTTACTGTCGGGGAATATTCGTACGACGGCGCAGTCTTTTGTGGGCCCCATAACGGAAAGCGATTGGAGGAAGAAAACGACAAAAATAAGTTGTTTATAAAAAATGGCGTAGTTGTTACCGTTAACACTGTTGGAATACCCGGTGGGTAAAGTAAAGTAATACGCGTTGTTGAACAGTAGCACACGGTATTGCACCAATTATTGATTCTTACGTAAGAAGGCACTACTTACAGTAATTACTGTTCATTATTTTATTGATTCAATAATTGCTGCGTTGATATTTTATATTGTTGTTGTTTCAATAATTGTCACTACACAGTATTTTTCATTATCGAAGCAATTATTCATATTATCTGAATAATATTATTAGATAACATTATTGGCAATGTCTAGAAAGTTCTGTCTAAGGAGAGGTTTGGTCACCTAATTGCGCGCCAGTAAGAAGAAATTCTTATTGGAAAGCCCCCTCTTTCCTAGGAACGGCCTGGTTGCTAGTACTGTGATTCTGTAATATTATTTGTGAATAATTAAATTATTGATTTATATGATGAGGAAAATATTGATTTTATGTGGATATAGATGGAGAAAATTTTTAATGTGACAATTGTTGAAAATTAATATTTTATCTTTTTCTGATAAAATAATTCATTTAAATATATTATTTTAATAATATATTAATGGTGATATTTTTATAATGAATGTGGGATATATGAGTATATGAGGAGGAAGAGTATTTTTGTGGTATTAAATGTTTAACACATATTTTGTGTGTTGGTGGACACAATTATTGACTGAAATTTGATTATAGCCTGTAAAATCGCTCGTTTGTGGATTTCGATCAATTTCTGTTTGGAATTTGGAAAAACTTCCTTCTGCAATGTTGTGCAGAATTGAATTTCCTATAAAAACTCGCGAGATTCGAATTTTCTGACAAAAGGGCTATTTATTATGAATTATTGAAGTTCCGAAGCTCCGAAATAATTGATTTTTGGAAGTTTTAATTATTTTTAATAACAAAAACGTTTTTTTTGTTTTTGTCATTATTGTGGAGCAACAAAGATGGCTGAAATCAGTTCTTAAAAGGATGGCGTAGGAATATTTATATAATATATTATTATTATATTAAATTTTCTGCTTTGGTGTTCTAAGCAATTTCCTATAAATAGGTGCTTAGGTTAGAATTGAAAATCACACCAGAAACTGAAGTTTTCTCTCTCTATATTATCGAGCGTATTCTTGTGAGTATTTTGAGTATACTTTGAGTATTGCTATACGGTGCAAGTTCAAGTCATAGCCTATATCCGGTGTTTCAATTAGAAGTACTGTCTTTCGAGGTAAGGGATGTTATTTTCTTCTCAAATGATATTATTTCTTCAATATCATGATGCTGAAATGTTGGTTGGAAATTTTTATCAAATTTGGAACTTTTTATGTCGGGGTTACTATTCATGAGTTACTATTCACGAGTTACTATTCATGAGTTACTATTCACGAGTTACTATTCACGAGTACTATTCACGAAGCATGATGATATTTTTTGTGAAATTTCTATCTTTTGGTGTCGGAGTTACTATTCACGTATACGGCACTATTCACGTATACGGCACTATTCACGAATACGACACTATTCACCGAAAAATGAAATTTCTTCTTTTTGTCCAAAATATCTATTCTGGATACTAGCTTTGATTGGATCTATGTTTTGATCATTCTTGAATTTTACTTCAGTATGATTATTTATGAAGTATTTTTGAACTCGGATTGTTTAGAGTACGAATCCTTAATACTTGTTATTTTGTTTCACTGGATTCGTTTCCTTTAAAATATTTTTCATCATCCTCAGTCCTAAATGATGTTGATACTGAATATCTTTGGCCTGTAGTGCAAAGATGGTTGATTTTATTATGAATATCTTTGGCCGTAGTGCAAAGATGTACAGGTGTTGAGATGAACATGAACAATTGATGAATATCTTTGGCCTGTAGTGCAAAGATGAACAGGTGTTTAGATGAACATGACCGACTGATGAATATCTTTGGCCTGTAGTGCAAAGATAAAAATTTGATTTGATTTGAGATATATATTGATTGATGTTACAGGGATAAAATATTGATGATGGACTTTTAAATTCATAGATGTTAGTAGATTTTATTCTCTACTTAACTCTTCTAATGAATTGTTGTTTCCGCTGCAGTTGTTGATCTAAAACTTGCTGTCTATTGTATTCTATCAGATTTTTCCCTGTTGAAGACTAACGATAATTTGTTGTATATTATCTTAGTCATAATATTCTTTACTGGGCTAGTTGAGCTCACCCTTTTCCTTGTTGTTCCATTTTTTTTCTCAGGAGGCGAGAATATAGCGAGTACTAGTCGGGGTATGGAATGAAGGTTCTAGAAAGAGTTGTTTAGTAGTCCTCACCATTTTTTTTGTAAAATTATGTATCAATAATTATGATGGGGATTTATTTGCATGTGGATATTGTCTAGATGACAATGTTTGTATTCAAACTCACAGCTTATGGGTTGTAAAAGTTGTAGTTGTTTCTGTACCATGTATTTGACAACTCAGAATGGGTTGGGTGGAATGGACCTATTTTGGGGTTGTCACAGTTGGTATCAGAGCTTAGGGATATGATCTCTGGCGGAGATCGGGGAATAGAACTAGGAGGGGAGAGACGAGTAAATCCTTCTCTAGTGTGTCCTACCTAAGCTTATTTGTTGGTCGGTCATAATATAGGGGTATTATGTGATTTGTTAATTTGTTTAATTAACCCTTGTTTTATGACAGTATTTGAGAATGTCGACTGAGAATGTTAACAGTGGAGTAAATGAGACCGTTGAGATGCCTGTACTTACCAACGAGGAGAACATGCAACAGGCTGGCAATGTTCCTCCTGTGAACAACGCCACTGAGCAGACGATAAACGACGGGATGTTTAGGAGCTTTTTGCAGTTCATGCAAAACCAGACGAGGGAGACTCGTGTACAGAATACGGGTGGAAATGATAGCAACGCGCGGCTTGTCACAGCCAAGCAAATTACCAAGATATTCGATGTCTTGGGATGCACGGAGGAACAGAAGGTTCCATTCGCCACCTTTATGTTCCGTGGCGAGGCAGACTACTGGTGGGAGTCGGTGAAGCGTACACATCCAGCCGCACTCAGCATGTCATGGGAGACGTTTCAGAAACTTTTCAACGAAAAATACTTTCCTGAAAGTATTCGCCATATGAAGGAAGTGGAGTTTATTAGACTAGAGCAGAATAACATGACGGTGTCCCAGTACGAGGCGAAGTTTGCGGAGTTATCCAGGTTTGCACCTCATTTGGTGGAGAATGAGGAACGTATGACGCGAATGTTTTTGAGAGGTTTGAAACCCGGCATACGTCAGTATCTCATTTCTCATAAATTTTCTGTCTATTCAGATGTTGTCAACAGGGCTCAGTTGTTAGAGCGAGATAACGAGTACGTTCAACCGAGGGACCATAACCAGGATCATACTGGTGACAGCAGTCATCAGAATAACGATAACCAGCGGAGAAAGAAGAATATGGACAAAGGCGGTAACCACTCTGGTGGTAATCGTGGCCATGAAAATAGAATAAGCGAGTCGGGAGTAGATTTTAAAAAGAGGAGATTTAACAACGACCATGTGAAGACGATAGTGCCAGCAGCAACAGGTTCCAAGGGAGGAGAAAGACCACCGGTCGTATGTTACAAATGCGGGAAAGAGGGACATATCAGTCCAAATTGCCCACAACAGTTCAAGGTATGCTATAATTGTGGAAAGGAAGGACATATCGCTCGAGAGTGTACGGTAGTGAAACCAATTCCAGCGGGGATGGTGATTCAAAAGGCTGTCCCAGAAAAGTCAAAGTCAACAGTTCCTGGAAGAACGTTTGTCGTGACAGGTCAAAATGCGAGGAACCCGAACGAAGTTAAAACGGGTTAGTTAATTATAATTTTTGCGAAGTTTATACCTTACTAGGTACCGGTTCTACCCATTCTTTTATCTCTCTTGCTTGCGCTCAACGTTTGAACTTGACTATGGAGAAATTAGACTTTGACCTATTTATGGAAACTCCGTTAGGAGAAACTTTCATTACATCTGTTGTTTAGAAATCTTGCTTGATTCAAGTTGGCACTATCACATTTCCTGTTAACCTTATTTCTATAGAGATATTTGCTTTTGATGTGATTTTAAGGTTAACTACTCATCATGCCAAAATTAATTGCTTTTGTAAGGTTGTTAGTTTTCATATTCCTAAGCAACCTGATATTCGAACTCAAGCAATCAAACCATTGAAGTCAAACATTTTTATATCAAGCCATGAAGTCATTCGTTTATTGAAAAATGGATGTTATGTTTTCTTAGCCCATGTCATGGACTTGAACAAAAGTACATCAGATTTGAATGATATTTCTGTTGTTAGTAAATTTCCTGATGTATTTTCTGAAGAATTTCTTGGCTTACTCCCAGAGAGTGATATTAAATTTTGTATCAACTTTGAATTCGGTACAAAACCCATTTCTAAAATCTCATATCGAATGGCTCCTATTGAACTTCAGGAGTTAAAAATCCAACTGTAGAAGTTGATACCCGAGCCTTTATCTGGTGACTTCCTTTGTGGAATGCACCGAAGCCAGACTCTTCGTAAGGGACACAATATTCGTGCGATAGTAAACTGATAGGTGTCATTGTAACGTGCTATCCAAGGTTGGGATATGAGTCACAGTTGAGAACCACCTAAGTCGATAATTGAAATACGTAGCTTTCTAGGCTTAGTTGATTATTATCGAAGATTCGTTGAAGGATATTCTCGAATCGCTATTCCATTAACGCAACTGACTCATAGAGATACAAAATTCGAATGGAGCAAGGAATATGGGAAGAGCTTCGAAGAACTCAAGAGGAGACTCATTTCGGCACATGTTCTGACCATACCGTCTTAGAAAAACAAACGTGGTAGCTGACGTGTTGAGTAGAAGATCGTATACAAGTACGAGTACGATATTGTCAAAGACTAATTTCGTATAATTTACACATAATAGAGATGGAGATGAAAACTCTAAGTACGTACGTGATGATATACGAGTATAATCGACTTTAATCGATAAAGTTAAAGTTGTTCAAGCTACACACTGGAGCTGATGAATTTGAAGAAGGAGGTGCAAGAAATTGTTATTTCAAAAGCGAGAATTGGCGATGTGAGCAAAGCTCAAACTTTCGATTTATTAGTCCATTTGAAATTTTCGATCGAATAGGAACTGTGGCCTATAGACTCGTTTTACCGCTAAGTATGACGCGTTTTCATAACGTTTTTTTTTACGTATCGATGTTACGTAAATATGTGGACGACCCGAACGACGTCATCGAGTTAGAACCGGACAAAATAGCTGAAGACTTAACGTACGAGGAGGTATCTGTCAAGATGTTGGATGGGAAGGAGCATGTCCTACGCACGAAGGTCATACCACAAGTTAAAGTTTTGTGGAGGAATCATGTTATAGAGGAAATGACCTTGGAGTTGGAAACGGAAATGAAAGCGAGGTATCTTTACCTTTTCGAAACACCAGTTACGTACGTCAATTTCGAGGACGAAATTTCATAAGGAGGGGAGGTTGTAAGACCCCGAAAATTTTTTAAATAAAAAGGAATTTCCTTTATTTATTATTTTGAAATAGTAAGGGTTGATTTGATTAATGTGGTTAGTTATGGGTAAAATGCGCAAATATTTTAAATAAATAGGTGGTTATAAAATATTCATTGTTGACGAGGAATATTCGTTTGGTCGTGGAATATTCTTACTGTCGGGGAATATTCGTACGACGGCGCAGTCTTTTGTGGGCCCCATAACGGAAAGCGATTGGAGGAAGAAAACGACAAAAATAAGTTGTTTATAAAAAATGGCGTAGTTGTTACCGTTAACACTGTTGGAATACCCGGTGGGTAAAGTAAAGTAATACGCGTTGTTGAACAGTAGCACACGGTATTGCACCAATTATTGATTCTTACGTAAGAAGGCACTACTTACAGTAATTACTGTTCATTATTTTATTGATTCAATAATTGCTGCGTTGATATTTTATATTGTTGTTGTTTCAATAATTGTCACTACACAATATTTTTCATTATCGAAGCAATTATTCATATTATCTGAATAATATTATTAGATAACATTATTGGCAATGTCTAGAAAGTTCTGTCTAAGGAGAGGTTTGGTCACCTAATTGCGCGCCAGTAAGAAGAAATTCTTATTGGAAAGCCCCCTCTTTCCTAGGAACGGCCTGGTTGCTAGTACTGTGATTCTGTAATATTATTTGTGAATAATTAAATTATTGATTTATATGATGAGGAAAATATTGATTTTATGTGGATATAGATGGAGAAAATTTTTAATGTGACAATTGTTGAAAATTAATATTTTATCTTTTTCTGATAAAATAATTCATTTAAATATATTATTTTAATAATATATTAATGGTGATATTTTTATAATGAATGTGGGATATATGAGTATATGAGGAGGAAGAGTATTTTTGTGGTATTAAATGTTTAACACATATTTTGTGTGTTGGTGGACACAATTATTGACTGAAATTTGATTATAGCCTGTAAAATCGCTCGTTTGTGGATTTCGATCAATTTCTGTTTGGAATTTGGAAAAACTTCCTTCTGCAATGTTGTGCAGAATTGAATTTCCTATAAAAACTCGCGAGATTCGAATTTTCTGACAAAAGGGCTATTTATTATGAATTATTGAAGTTCCGAAGCTCCGAAATAATTGATTTTTGGAAGTTTTAATTATTTTTAATAACAAAAACGTTTTTTTTTGTTTTTGTCATTATTGTGGAGCAACAAAGATGGCTGAAATCAGTTCTTAAAAGGATGGCGTAGGAATATTTATATAATATATTATTATTATATTAAATTTTCTGCTTTGGTGTTCTAAGCAATTTCCTATAAATAGGTGCTTAGGTTAGAATTGAAAATCACACCAGAAACTGAAGTTTTCTCTCTCTATATTATCGAGCGTATTCTTGTGAGTATTTTGAGTATACTTTGAGTATTGCTATACGGTGCAAGTTCAAGTCATAGCCTATATCCGGTGTTTCAATTAGAAGTACTGTCTTTCGAGGTAAGGGATGTTATTTTCTTCTCAAATGATATTATTTCTTCAATATCATGATGCTGAAATGTTGGTTGGAAATTTTTATCAAATTTGGAACTTTTTATGTCGGGGTTACTATTCATGAGTTACTATTCACGAGTTACTATTCATGAGTTACTATTCACGAGTTACTATTCACGAGTACTATTCACGAAGCATGATGATATTTTTTGTGAAATTTCTATCTTTTGGTGTCGGAGTTACTATTCACGTATACGGCACTATTCACGTATACGGCACTATTCACGAATACGACACTATTCACCGAAAAATGAAATTTCTTCTTTTTGTCCAAAATATCTATTCTGGATACTAGCTTTGATTGGATCTATGTTTTGATCATTCTTGAATTTTACTTCAGTATGATTATTTATGAAGTATTTTTGAACTCGGATTGTTTAGAGTACGAATCCTTAATACTTGTTATTTTGTTTCACTGGATTCGTTTCCTTTAAAATATTTTTCATCATCCTCAGTCCTAAATGATGTTGATACTGAATATCTTTGGCCTGTAGTGCAAAGATGGTTGATTTTATTATGAATATCTTTGGCCGTAGTGCAAAGATGTACAGGTGTTGAGATGAACATGAACAATTGATGAATATCTTTGGCCTGTAGTGCAAAGATGAACAGGTGTTTAGATGAACATGACCGACTGATGAATATCTTTGGCCTGTAGTGCAAAGATAAAAATTTGATTTGATTTGAGATATATATTGATTGATGTTACAGGGATAAAATATTGATGATGGACTTTTAAATTCATAGATGTTAGTAGATTTTATTCTCTACTTAACTCTTCTAATGAATTGTTGTTTCCGCTGCAGTTGTTGATCTAAAACTTGCTGTCTATTGTATTCTATCAGATTTTTCCCTGTTGAAGACTAACGATAATTTGTTGTATATTATCTTAGTCATAATATTCTTTACTGGGCTAGTTGAGCTCACCCTTTTCCTTGTTGTTCCATTTTTTTTCTCAGGAGGCGAGAATATAGCGAGTACTAGTCGGGGTATGGAATGAAGGTTCTAGAAAGAGTTGTTTAGTAGTCCTCACCATTTTTTTTGTAAAATTATGTATCAATAATTATGATGGGGATTTATTTGCATGTGGATATTGTCTAGATGACAATGTTTGTATTCAAACTCACAGCTTATGGGTTGTAAAAGTTGTAGTTGTTTCTGTACCATGTATTTGACAACTCAGAATGGGTTGGGTGGAATGGACCTATTTTGGGGTTGTCACAGTGAAGCCCTCTAGTTTCAATTCAGATCCACCGTAGACAAGAAACACATCCTTAGTTCTTCTTAATTACTCTAGGATATTTTTCACTGCCTTCCAGTGTTCTTCTCCTGGATTCGACTGATATTTGCTTGTTACACTAAGTGCGTGAGTGATATCCGACCTAGTACATATTATACTGTACATGATAGATCCTATTATAGAAGCATAAGGAATCTTACTCATACAATCTCTCTCCTCAGGTGTCTTTGGGGCCTGCTTCTTGGAGAGATGTATTCCATGGCTCATCGGCATGAGACCTCTTTTGGAATCTTCCACGCTAAACTTCTTTAGCATCGAGTCAATGTACGTTCCTTGGGATAAGCCAAGCATCCTTTTAGATATATCTCTATAAATTTTTATCCCCAAAATATAGGATGCTTCACCCAAGTCCTTCATGGAGAAGTGTTTAGATAACCAGATTTTAATCTATTGTAGCATATTAAAATCATTCCCTATCAGTAATATATCTTCAACATATAATATGAGGAATGAAACATCGCTCCCACTAACCTTCTTGTACACACATGGTTCATCCTCATTTTTGATAAAATCAAAATCTTTGATTGTCTCATCAAAACGGATGTTCCACTTACGAGAAGCTTGCTTCAACCCATAAATGGATCTTTGTTGCTTACAGACTTGATTTGTTCCAACCTTTGAAACAAATCCCCTTGGCTGTGTCATATACACATCCCCCTCAAGTTTTCCATTGAGGAAGATTGTTTTCATGTCCATCTACCAGATTTCGTAATCAGGTAAGTTATAATCGCAAGAAAAAATTGAATAGGTTTGAGCATCGCTACTAGTGAGAAGGTTTCGTTATAGTCAACTCCTTGTCTTTGTTTGAAACTTTTTGCGACCAGTTGGGCCTTATAGGTCTCTACCTTTTCGTCTGCTCCAGTCTTTCTTTTAAAGACCTATTTACACCAAATAGGCTTAATGCCTTCAGTTGGTGAAACCAAAGTGCATGCTTGGTTTTCATACATGGAGTTGGATTTCATTGCTTCTTGCCACTTCTCTGAGACTTTATTGCTCATAACATGTTCGTAATTTAATGGATCATCATCATTTATGATGCATACCTCATTGTCATCCTCTATGATGAATCCATACCTATCAGGAAACTTCAGTATTCTTCTAGATTTATGAATAGGGTGTGGTAAAATAGGTTCTTCTACTTGATTAGGTACCTGACTTTGATCTGTAGTATTTTGTGGTTCTTGAACTTTTTCAATATATATCTTACTCCCACTGACCACTTCAAGGATAAACTCCTTTTCCAAGAAGGTAGCATGTTTCACAACAAAAACCTTTTGATCAATTGGATGATATAAATAATATCCATATGTTTTTTTAAGGTATCCCACAAATCTATACTTGTCGGATCAAGTCTGTAGCTTATCAATTTCAAACTTTTTGACATAAGCTGGACAATCCTAAGGCTTAATATGATTAAGATTTTCTTTCCTCCCTGTCCCTAATTCATATGGGGTCTTAGGGACGGATTTGGTAGGTACCTTGTTAAGTAGGTATGCAGCTAATTCTAGGGCATATCCCCAGAAGAAAACTAGAAGGTCGGTAAAGCTCATAATGGATCGAACCATGTCCAACAATGTTCAATTTCTCCTTTCAGCAATGTTCAATTTCTCCTTTCAGATACACCATTTGTGACAGCCCCAAATCTGGGTACTTCATTCCTACAAGATTTGGTGTTCAATTTCCATTCATTCATATCTAACTACTCAAATATAATAATATTAAACCATAAATCCTCCCATTAAAAGGGTTACATCATTAATTCAAAAGTCTCCCAGGTTATCCAACCTTTAACACAAATCAAATGCGTAAATAAAATAATTACATCACATCATTAAATATAAAATCTATCGCCATGACAATAAATAAATTACAAGTCTTCATCACTTGTTCATTTTCCCTTTTTCCCTTACTAGTGGTAGGTTCATCGACCTTCTCAACCTTAGCTATAATGAGTATATATATTCAAGAGTGAGCAAAACAAATGCTCACTGAAAATAGCAATGAATAACAATAGCATAATAAATGCCTATGAATAAGCTCATCAGAGTTGGATAATACTCTGTCAATGATAAAAAAATTTATAGTAACATACAAAATGTAACCGAAGGTCACCAGACCACGAACTAAGTCCACTGTTACAAGTAATCTTTCAACTTTAACCTAAACAGTAAAACCGTAAGGACTCCCTCGTACTTAGGATGATCAGCCCTTCGTACCATGTATTGTGCACAAACATCTAAACGCATTGCATAAAATAACTCCCCTATAATAGGGTTGTTCTTCTCAGTTTTAAGGTACAAGTCTGCACCAAAGAAAGTTTGATTTAGATAAGCTTCAAGGGTAATTTAGAGTTTAACGATCATCAACTAAGGGATTAGTTGAATCAACAAGTCTTAACAACACTACGAGTGATCAATAATAATTTAATGTAAAATGATTAAGAAGCATAGGTGAACCAACTATACATTAAACTCATGCTTAGAAATAACTAAAAAGCATAAGCATTGAATAAAACAAAAAACCTTGCTTGAACAATAGTAAGCTAAGGATATGATCTTGTCAAATAAAGAATTGAATTACTGAACATACATTAACTGATAATAAGATGAAAACAAAGCTTGCTCAACATGATAATAACGTGTGCAAAGTAAATGAAATATGGCAGCTCAATATTAGAAATTAGAGTTCAAGAAGTTGCATTCACTATAAAAGAATGAAACTAAAGAAACTTGTTTAACTATAAACAAGTTAGAATAATTTAACAATGATTAGAATTCAAAAATTGCTCGAATAAAGTTTGAAGATAAAAGAACTTGCTCAATTAAAGTTTAGAGTAAGGAACTTTCCTCGTGCGCAAGCTATAAATTTATAACTCACGTTTACCTACACATAGTATGAGAATCAAAATATCTATTAGATATACTAACATACACTCTCCAGAATATAACTCACTTTTAGTTAAACTTGTTACTTTACTACAAATTTTACTTTATACCATGTGTATTTTAGAAATCTCAAGTGTTAAATTCACAACTCTTATTCACTATTCATTGTGTACCTTAAATTATACCATATCGCTTTCATAACTTAATAATCTTTTTATAACTTTGAAACTATTAATGACATGATACAATTCTATTTTTAACCTCTTCATTACATGTTTGTCACATTAACATATCATTAGACCAGGTTACACTAGGCTTTCAAGGTCTGTATAAGTAACAGTCATCACTGCCTTTGATCAGGTTATGGCGCAGCTGCGCCATACATAAGCCTGGGACAGGCGCAGCTGCACTGTTTCTGGTCTTGACACCAGCGTAGCTACGCTAGTGCATAGACAGAAACTATGCAGTCTACTGTAAATGCTCTGTTTAGCCCAACTAACACAAATTTCATCCACAAAATAGTAAATTTAACATATTCAATTGATATAGAACTCATATACGCATGGTTTCTTACCTATTCACCAACTTAGAAAAAATAAACAATACTACAACTAATTTAAATTCTTTAAATTCATGTTTTATACCAAAAATTCCATTTTTGACATCCTTCATAGAAATTATCACTGTGATCACAATTCTACACTAATTTAACTCATTCAAACTACGTTCTCTTCGTTTCTTATCGAATTAACATATTCAATGCTCAATTTACAAATTAGTTTACAAATTAACCACCAAATTTGGTACTTTCACAAGCCATATACATAAACATGCATTATAAATAGTTTTTTTTCTTTTTACGTGATTAGCACACTAATTCTTGTCTAAATGCAAATTCTAACACCGCCATTACACACAATTTAAATTAACAATTTGTATAACAACAATTCCAAAAATGGAATTCACAGAGACTAGAAATACATGACGTAGAACATACGTTCTAAGGTTATGGAATTATACGTTCTTTTGCTTGAACAAACCTTGCTAAAATAACGAATTTTATTTGGAAAATCTCAAAAATCCTCTCTCAACTTACTCTTAATTTCTCTCTTTATTCTTATTCTTTTACTCTTAAGCCTGCAACTATCACTTATGCGTGAGAATAAAAAAAAAACTGATAGTCTAGCCATTATACGCACACTTAAAATTGCAGTTACAAAAAAAAAACTTAACGTACATCAGTTAAAAAATATATTTTATTTATTATTTTGATTTATTCTATTTATATTATTTATTATAATAAAATTTTGAAATTCAAAACCCATAAGACTTTTTTTGGCTAACATACTTTTAAAATAAAGACTTAATGTATTTAAGCCTTGTTTGGTTAAATCAATTTAAAACTAATTTAATTTATTTTAATAAATTATTTACACTGTAGTTTATAATCTTAAATTATTTATTTGGATCTCCATATCCAACAATAGTTAAATAAACTAATTACAACATACTAAATAAATTTTCTACTTAATCCAAATATCACAAAATTATAATCTTATTATATTTTTATTTAATAATTAACATACCATTTTAAATTATTAAATTAAAATAGCAATATAGCACTACATGTTATCTTAACAACTCTCTAACTATTAAATTAAATTTGAGTGTTATCTAATAAATTTAATTCACAAATATCTACTAACAACAATCACATAAATAAAATATTTATTTAATTTAATAAATATTTTAAATTATAAATAAAATCTTGGATTGTTACATCCTTCCCTCCTTACAAGAATTATTTTCCCAGAATCATAACTCAAACAATTAATTCGTCACATTCTTCCTTCCTTATAAAGATTCTGTCCCCTAAATCGAAGACACAGATTAAACAAATAACTTAGGATAATTCTTCATCATTTCATCTTCGAGTTCCCATGTAGCCTCTTCGACATTGTGGGCTCTCCATATCACCTTCACAGAAGGTATCACCTTATTCCTAAGCACTCTTTCTTTTATGTCGACTATCTGGAAAAGAACCTCTTCATAAGATAAATCTTTATTGAACTGCAACGGTTCATACTCGATTACATATTTGTAATCGGGTTTATATGATCGCAACACCAACACATAAAAAACGTTGTGAACATGTTCTAATTTTGGTGGTAAAGCTACCTCGTAAGCTACTTCTCCCACTATTCATAGTACCTCGAAGGGTCCAATGAACCTCAGGCTTAACTTTCCTTTCTTGCCAAAATGGATTTTCCCCTTCCAAGGAGAAACATTCAGGAAAACAAAATTTTCCACGTCAAATGCGATTTTGTCTATGTCTATCAACATACTTCTTCTGTCTATCCCGAGTAGCTACCAGTCTCGTTCTGATGAGTTTGATAATTTCAGCGGCTTATTTTACCAGTTCCGGTCTTAACAGTTAACGTTCACCAACTTCATCCCAGCATAGTGGAGTTCTACATTTCCTGTCATATAATGCCTCATAAGGCAGTATGCCAATGCTTGAGTGGTAACTGTTATTGTAGGTGAATTCTGCCAACGGTAGATTATCGTTCCAATTTCCTTTAAAATCCATAATGCATTCTCTAAGCATATCTTCTAACTTCAGGATTGTTCATTTGCTTTGACCATCAGTTTGCGGATGATATGTTGTACTCATCTTCAGTTGTGTTCCCTTGCATTCTTGTAGTTTCTTCCGGAAGATTGATGTGAATCTCGGATCTCTATCTGATACTATTTACACTAGAACTCCATGTCTTAGAAAGATCTCCTTAACGTACAATTTTTCCAACTTATCAAAATTAAATCTAATCTTTATTGGCAAAAAGTGTGCTGATTTCGTTAGTTTATCCACTATTACCTATATCGCATTGTATCCTTTCTGTGTTGTTGGAAGGCCTACAACAAAATCCATTGTGATATGCTCCCACTTCCATTCTGGTATGTCTAATGGTTGAAATAATACGCTTGGTCTTTGATGCTCGTCCTTCACTCTCTGACATGTCTAGCACTTCGCAACACATTCTGCTACATCTCTTTTCATATTTGGCCACCAAAAATATCGCCGTAGATTTTGATAAAATTTTCTACTTCCCGGATAAATCGAATATCTTGAGTTATGAGCTTTTTTCAAGTTTCTTCTTTAATATCTGGTACTGCTAGAACCAAAATTCATCCCTTGAATCTTAGCACTCCTTCAGTATCAACCTTGTATTTCACCTCATTACCCTCGACCATACTTTCCTTTATTTTTCTTCATTCTTCATCCTGTAGTTGAGCATTCTTTATTTTGTCCACCAAAGTTAGACTGGTTTCCATCTGGTACAATCTTTCATCAGCTTCTTTTGGAAATTTGATTTCCAACTTTAGCCTTGCCATTGCTGAAACGAGCTCCTCCTGGTTGGTTAACAACATCAACTTTTCATGACCTTTCCTACTCAAGGCATCTACAACCATATTGGCTTTTCCCGGATGATAAAAGATCCCACAATCATAATCTTTTATCAATTCCAACCATCTTCTTTGACGCATGTTCTGATCCTTTTGCGTGAAGATATACTTCTGACTCTTATGGTCTGTGTAGATCTCACATTTCTCTCTATAGAGATAGTGTCTCCATATCTTCAAAGAAAACACCACCGCCGCCAACTTTAAGTCATGAGTCAGATACCGTTTCTTGTAGTCTTTCAATTGCCTCGATGCATACGCAATGACTTTATTATTCTGCATAAGGACACAACCCAATCATTTATGTGAAGCATCACTATACACCACAAAGTTTCCTTTATTATCTGGTAATGACAACACAGGTGCCACACTGGGCCTCTTCTTCAATTCCATAAAACTCTCTTCACACTTTTCTGTCCAAACAAATTTTACAGATTTTCTCATCAAATTTATCAACGGAGTTGCAATCTTGGAAAAATCATGAATAAACTGTCTATAATAACCTTTAAATCCCAAGAAACTTCTCACTTCTGATTGAGTTCTTGGTTGTTCCCAATTTATCACAGCTTCGACTTTTGATGGATCCACTAAAATTCCTTCTTTGTCAATTATATGCCCAAGACATTATACATGTTCCAACCAAAATTCACATTTAGAGAATTTCGTGTACAATTTTCTTTTCTTAGCATCTCTAGCATCACACGCAAGTGTTCCACGTGTTCTTCTTGAGATTTGGAGTACACCAGAATATCGTCAATGAATACCACCACAAACTTATCTAAAAATGGTTTAAACACCTTGTTCATCAAATCCATCAATGCAGCGGGGGCATTGGTCAAACCAAAAGACATTACCAGAGACTCATAATGTCCATACCGAGTTTGGAATGTTGTCTTCGGTACATCCTCCTTCCTTACTTGCAATTGGTGATACCCACTTCTCAAATATATTTTTGAGAAGTACCAAGCACCCATCAATTGATCAAACAAGTCATCTATTCTCGGCAACATATATTTATTCTTAATAGCGACTTTGTTTAATTCCTTATAATTAATACAAAAATGCATTGACCCATCTTTCTTCTTCACGAATAACACCGGCGCTCCCCACGATGATACACTCGGCTGAATATATTTCTTGTCTAGCAGTTCTTACAATTGTACCAATAATTCCTTCATCTCTACCGAAGCCATTCTCTATGGGGCCTTTGATATTGGAGCAGTTCCTGGCGCTAAGTCGATTACAAACTCGATCTCCTTGTCAGGCAGAAGTCCTGACAAATCTTCTGGAAACACGTTCCCAAAATCCCTAACCACTGGTATCTCCTCCAGTTTCATACCCTTCTTCTTTGAGTATCGACTATGTAGGCTAAGTATCCTACACAGCCTTGACACAATAACTTTTTAGCCTACATAATCGTCAGACATCTCGCTTGTCTAGGCGATTTGCTATCATAGAAATCTACCTTTGACGGAGTCATAAGGTTTACACATTTCTTTTGGCAATCAATTATCGCTCCATAATTGAATAGCCAATCCATTTCCAATATAACATCAAACTCTCCAAGTTTTATCGGGATTAAATCTACTGTCATTACATTCCCTTTAATATTCACCCAACAATTCTTGTATACGAACTTAACAGGAATTACCTCCCTAATCGCAATTTCTATGTGTAAAGGGAAATTTAACTCTTCACTTGGTAATTCTAACCTCTTATCAAATTCATCAGATATAAACGAGCAAGTAGCACCCGAATCAAATAATACATATGCATTTATATCATTGATTGAGATAATACCTGACATGACATCCTTTGATTGCACCGTGTCTTGCACCATCATGTTGAATTTTCTGGTCGTGGGTTTATTTGATGATGTTGCTCCCGCAATAGTCAATGTACCTCCACTACTACCTCCTTTGCTTCTAGTTGTCTCACCTGATTTCTTCTTAGGACACTAGCGAGCAAAATGATCCTTTAACCCGCAGGTGTAGCAAGCATTTTTGTTGGGTTAATTGCAATTTGGGGTAGTGTGACCATCCTGGCCACAGTTAAAGCATACTCGTTTCCACCTTAAACACGTCCCCGTGTGAAACCTCCAGCATGTAGCATATGTTTCGATCTTCTTCTTTTGCTGGTTACCATGTTGGTTACCAGTTCCCACATTTGCATTCCACTTCGTCTTCAAGTTATTATTACCATTTCCACCACTACCGCTACCATTCTTAGCTCCGCCCTCACTCTTCTTCTTTTTTTCTCTTGATTGTACTTTGTTACAGCCTCGTCTCCACCCTCTTCGAGAATTTCCTTCTCCAATACCGCTGTAAATGTCTTCAGTTGAAATATGGAGACTTTATTATAAAACCAGGGCTTCAGTCCCTGTTCAAATCCCCTAGCCTTGCGCTCATCTGTGTTGACTTGATATAGCGCAAACATCGTCAACTCATTAAATTTAATGGCATACTCTGATACCGTCATTAATCCCTGCTACAGTTCTAAAAACTGCACTTCCATATGATTTTTTGAACTCTCTAGGAAATATGTCTCGAAAAATATCTCCTTAAACCTATCCCAAGTTATTACCCCTTGACCTCCTCAAATTTTATTGGCTTGCTGCTAATAACTAGCCTCTGCTTTTAACATAAATGTTGCAAATGCAGTTTTCTGATTCTCACATACTCTAGACACATCGAAAACTTTCTCCATCCCCATGATCCACGTCTGTGCCTCAACCGGATTTATGGACCCACAGAATTTTGGTGGCCCAACTGCTTTGAAATCCTTAAATTTCACAGCTTGATTCTACGATTGATTCTGCAAAGCTCCTGTCAGTAACCTTACTAATTGCTGAACTGGATTAGCCTCAGCATTGTTGTTATTGGTAGATCTCTCAGGGTCTTTTGTCGTGGTTGACGTCTTGAAGGCATTTTTTGTTAAAATATTCTCATTAGATTATTATTCAATCTTCTAAGTATTATATACTCAATTTTCACATCACCAAAAATATTACCACATAGCACACAATATCTTGAATAAATAGTAACTTTTATTTATTCATTATCTTTAAAAAAAACATAGCCATGATAGCATCCCTGCTATCTACATTACTTTCCTGAACTACAAATGTTTCAGGATAACATATCATCATCATATCCCATTGGTTATATAATACCCGAGATTTACATCTTATTTACTCATTAACCACACAATAATTAAATTTCTTATGAATACCTACTAAAATGCTACATAGCCTTACGACGCTCCTCTTCCATAATACGAAACATTGTTCGACGGTCTAGCATGTACCATGGTAGCATCTCGAATTGAATCGGATAATACATGATTCGTTCTTGACCTCGGTTTACAACGTCATTGAAAACACTATTCATTTCCTCTATCTTGATCTTCTTTACTTTTACCTCTCTCACTGCTACCCCGGCTCGTTGAGAAGCTTCCTCATACGCGTCTTTGGCTCTTTCCCTCTTAGTAGACTCTTCTTTTAACTTGTTCTTCAGCTCCGCGATCTCCTATGTCATTTTCTCGTTCTCTCCTTCAGTGTGAATCAGCTTCCATTCGACATTACTTAAGCGTCCATCTAAATCTCAGATCTCGTCGTCTTTCTTCACCATTGAGGTCTACGATTCCGCTACTTTCTTCCAACTCCTCGACTCTATCCTAAAGTTCCACATTGCGATCGTATACTTCTTCATACATATGGCCATCGATCAATTTTGGTGGAAACTCTTTCTCCTCTTCTTCCTCATCGTAGCTCAATAGGATCCTCCTCATTCGTCTCTACCTCATCCTCCTCATTAAGGTCCTGCTCAACCACTGTGACTAATGGAGATGACTCCCATGGAAGTAGTTGTTCCCAAATCACTTGAATATCTTGAGGCTCCTCTTCTCTAGGCATCTGGGGTCCTTCCCTAGTCTGACTGGATTCTCCTATATTAGCCATCCTGACAACAAAGTTTAAGTTTTAATTACTAATCATTACTACTTGACACTTACGAGCACATAGGTTGCAACCACATAACCACAAAAAGTGTTTTATTACTTCTTTCTTAAAACTCGATAAGAGTTTATCACCACTATCTTTTCAAATTCCTACAAGGTTATTTCCTAAGGCTTTTTCCCACCTAAGGTTCATAACCTCAAGCTTTGATACCAACCTGTGACACCCCCAAATCTGGGTACTTCATTCCTACAAGATTTGGTGTTCACTTTCTATTCATTCATATCTAACTACTCAAATATAATAAAATTAAACCATAAATCCTCCCATTAAAAGGGTTACATCATTAATTCAAAAGTCTCCCAGGTTATCTAACCTTTAACACAAATCAAATGTGAAAATAAAATAATTACATCACATCATTAAATATAAAATCTATTGTCATGAAAATAAATAAATTACAAGTTTTCATCACTTGTTCATTTTCCCTTTTCCATTGCTAGTGGTAGGTTCATTGACCTTCTCAACCTTAGCTGCAATGAGTATATATATGCAAGAGTCAGCAAAACAAATGCTCACTGGAAATAGCAATGAATAACAATAGCATAATAAATGCCAATGAATAAGCTCATCAAAGTTGGATAATACTCTGTCAATGATAATAAAAAACTGATATCAGTATACAAAATGTAACTGAGAGTCACCAGACCATGAACTAAGTCCACGGTCACAAGTAATCTTTCAACTTTAACCTAAACAGTAAAATTGTAACGACTCCCCCGTACTTAGGATGATCAGCCCTTCGTACCATGTATTGTGCATAAACATCTAAATGCATTGCGTAAAATAACTCCCCTATAATAGGGTTGTTCTTCTCAGTTTTAGAGTACAAGTTCGCACCAAATAAAGTTTGGTTTGGATAAGCTTCAAGGGTAATTTAGAGTTTCACGATCATCAACTAAGGGATTAGTTAAATCAACAAGTCTTAACAGCACTACGAGTGATCAATAATAATTTAATGTAAAATGATTAAGAAGCATAGGTGAACCAACTATACATTAAACTCATGCTTAGAAATAACTAAAAAGCATAAGCATTGAATAAAATAATAAACCTTGCTTGAACAATAGTAAGCTAAGGCTATGATCTTGTCAAATAAAGAATTGAATTACTGAACATACATTAACTGATAACAAGCTGGAAACAAAGCTTGCTCAACATGATAATAATGTGTACAATGTAAATGAAATATGGCAGCTCAATATTAGAAATTAGAGTTCAAGAAGTGGCATTCACTATAAAAGAATGAAACTAAAGAAACTTGTTTAACTATAAATAAGTTAGAATAATTCAACAATGATTAGAATTCAAAACTTGCTTGAATAAAGTTAGGATTAAAGCTTTCTCAAATAAAGTTTGAAGATAAAAGAACTTGCTCAATTAAAGCTTAGAGTAAGGAACTTGCCTCGTGCGTAAGCTATAAATTTATAACTCACGTTCACCTATACATAGTATTAGAATCACAATATCTATTAGATATACTAACATACACTTTCCATAATAGAAATCACTTTTAGTTAAACTTGTTACTTTAGTACAAGTTTTACTTTACACCATATGTATTTTAGAAATCTCATGTGTTAACTTCAAAACACTTATTCACTATTCATTGTGTACCTTAAATTATAACATATCCCTTTCATAACTTACTAATCTTTTTATAACTTTGAAATTATTAATGACATGATACCATTCTGTTTTAACTTCTTCATTACATGTTTGTCACATTAACATATCATTAGACCAGGTTACATTAGGCTTTCAAGGTCTATATAAGTAACAGGCATCACTGCCTCTGATCAACGTATGGCGCAGCTGCGCCATACATAAGCTTGGGACCGGCGCAGCTGCGTTGCAGCGCAGCTACTCCGTATCTGACCTTGACACCAGCACAACTGCGCTGGTGCACAGACATAAACTACGCAGTCTAGTGTAAACGCTTTGTTTAGCCCAACTAACACAAATTTCATCAACAAAACAGTAAATTTAACATATCCAAATGATATAGAACTCTTATACATATGGTTCCTTACATATTCACCAACTTAGAATAATTAAACAACACTTCAACCAATTTAAATTCTTTAAATTCCATGTTTTATACCAAAAATTCCATTTTTGACATCCTTCGCAAAAATTATCACTGTGATCACAATTCTACTTTAATTTAACTCATTCAAACTACGTTCTCTTCATTTCTTATCGAATTAACATATTCAATGCTAAATTTACAAATTAGTTTACAAATTAACCACCAAAATTGGTACTTTCACAAGCCATATACATAAACATGCATTGTAAACAATTTTCTTTCTTTTTACCGTGATTATCACAATAATTCTTATCTAAATGAAAATTCTAACACCACCATTACACACAATTTCAATTAACCATTTGTATAACAATAATTCCAAAAATTGAATTCACAGAAACTTGAAATATAGGACATAGAACACACACACACACACACATATATAATATTAAGGTTATGGAAGTATACCTTCTTTTACTTGAAAAATCCTTGCTAAACATAGAATTTGCTTTCAAAAATCTCAGAAATCCTCTCTCAACTCCCTCACAAACTCTCTCAATTTTTATCTTTATTCTTATTCTTTTAATCTTAAGCCTACAACTATCACTTATGCGTGAGAATAAAAAAAACTGATAGCCTAGCCATTATACGCACACTTAAAATTGCAGTTACAAAAAAAAAACTTAACGTACATCAGTTAAAAATATATTTTATTTATTAGTTTGATTTATTTTATTTATATTATTTATTATAATAAAATTTTGAAATTCAAAACCCATAAGACTTTTTTGGCTAACACACTTTTAAAATAAAGACTTAATGTATTTAAGCCTTGTTTGGTTAAATCAATTTAAAACTATTTTAATTTATTTTAATAAATCATTTACACTATAGTTTATAATCTTAAATTATTTATTTGGATCTCCATATCCAACAATAGTTAAATAAACTAATTACAACATACTAAATAAATTTTCTACTTAATCCAAATATCACAAAATTATAATCTTATTATATTTTTATTTAATAATTAACATACCATTTTAAATTATTAAATTAAAATAGCAATATAGCACTACATGTTATCTTAACAACTCTCTAACTATTAAATTAAATTTGAGTGTTATCTAATAAATTTAATTCATAAATATCTACTAACAACAATCACATAAATAAAATATTTATTTAATTTAATAAATATTTTAAATTAAAAATAAAATCTTGGATTGTTACACCATTCATCTGCGGTGTCCGTGATGGAGTCCATTGTGAGATTATACCATTTTCTTTGAGACAATTGAGAAACTCACCACTTAAGTATTCACCACCTCGATCTGATCGAAAAATCTTAATACTTTTGCTAGTTTGTTTCTCTTCTTCACTTTTAAACTCTTTGAACGTACTTTTCAAATGATTAAGATTTTTATTTCATTAAATACACATATCCAAATCATGAGTGATCGTCTGTTAATCTAATAAAATAAGAATACCCTCATCGTTCGATCGTTGTCATAGGTCCACAAACATCTATGTGTACCAACGTTAACAACTCTTTAACTCTTTCTCCTTTTCCACTAAAAGAAGATTTAGTCATTTTTCTTATGAGACAAGATTCACAAGTTGGATACGATTCATAATTCGATAGCTCTAGGATCCCATCTTTATGTAACTTGGATAATCTTGTTTCATTAATATGACCAAGTCTACAGTGCCACATATAGGTATAATTAACATCATCTCTTTTCCTTTTATTATTTTGTTCAATTTGAAGTATATTTTCATGCAAATCAAGTATATAAAGTCCATTTCGCAAATTACCAACACCGTATAAGACATTATTATTATAAATATAACAACTGTTGTTCTTTATTATAATGTCAAAACCATCCATATCCAATACAAAAATTGAAATAATTTCTCTAATGATATTCGGAATAAAATAACAATTATTTAAATTAATGAATTTGCTTGTAGTTAGTGCTAAATAATAAGTCCCTACAGCTAATCCAGTAACCTTTGCTCCATTTTCCACTCATAGAACGACCTCATCCTTGCACAACTTTTTACTTCTGAACAGTCTCTGCATATTATTACATATGTAAGAACCACAACCAGTATCCAATACCCAAGTAGAAGATTGATTTTTAGAAAAATTAATTTTAATCATAAACAAACCTTGATTAGGATTCTAAGCTTCTCCAAGCTTCTTCTGTTTTTGTTCTACAAGATAATCCTTGCAGTTCCTCTTCCAATGACCCGGCTTGTTGGAATGGAAACAAATTCCTTCGCTAGCTGGATGGGGTTTCTTTTTATCCTTCACTTTTGCCTTACCCTTAACCTTTTTGGATTTCTTCTTTTGAGAAGATACCTTGGGCATCTTCCTTTTCTTGGAAGAACCATCCACTAATAAGTTATGGTCCTTCTTGGATGGGAAGTGACCTTCAGTAGTTTTCAACATGTTAAGTAATTTAGGCAATCTGACTTTTAACTTATTCATGTGAAAATTCACAACAAATTATTAGAAAGTGTCATGGAGAGACTGCAATATCAAATCTTGACTCAACTCCCCATCCATGAAGAACCCAAGTTATCCAAGACAATCAATCAAATTAATCATCTTTAGGACATGAGTCTCAATCGTAGTTCCCTCAGTCATCTGAGATCGAAAGAGCTCCTTAGATATTTTATATCTAGCAGTCCTACTTTGCTCACCATACATCTCTTGCAGGTGCAACAGCATAGTAGGAGCATCCATGGATTCATGTTAACGCTGAAGCTCGTTAGTCATGGATGCGAGCATGATGCATTGAGCCACAGATACATCATCTTGGCACTATTTAAAAGTAGCAATCTCTTCCTCAGAGGTTGTCTCTGGAACTTTTGCAGGTACGGACGAATTTAGGACATAAAAAATCTTTTCAGCAGTGAGAACAATTATCAGATTCCTTAACTAGTCCGTGTAATTTAGTCTGGTCATTTTGTTAGCATCAAGTATGCTACACAGTGAAATTAGTGAGTGTGACATTTTAAAATTTCTGTATGTGAAAAAAATAACATTTTAGCAAACATTCATTTAATTAATTTATTTTACCAAAATAAATTAGATCTTATTTTATATTGGTATCTCCCACTATTTTCTTTAAACTATATTACCCTCATCTATATAGTTCGAAAAAATCTAATTAACTTTTTTCCTAGTGAGAAGAAGGATCCCATTTCAAATATATATAGTCTTGTGGTGACACAACAAACTATATATAAATAAATAGGTATATAACTCCTTGTCAATTACATTATCATGTAACTCCTTATCTTTTACCTCTTGGATTATTTTGATCAAGTGGTGGCACATTCGAATCAAAATTATCTAAGTTAAGTCCAACCTAGAACTTCCATATATTCAAAAAAGAAAAATATTGTCCTTTGGTGAACAACAAAACAATATTGTTCAATTTTCTTTATAAGCATCAAATATGATAAATTAACATCTTAAATACTTAATACTTTCCTTGTGGTGACACAACAAACTCATATTAAATATTTAATACTCTATTAATTTTATCATGCTAGAAGGCGATGTTCGATATTCCAAATAACTTTGAACGCTTAGGACTTGATATAATTTCTTTGAGAGGTTTGTTATTAATTGTCTCATCTTATTTAGCGTGCATGCACACACACACACACACACACACACACACACATATATATATATATATATATATATATATATATATATATATATATATATATATAATACTAGCATGCATACATAGAATACTATATTCTATATGGATTGATTATGGGCTTTTATTCTAGTTTGGTTCACTAGAGCCACCAAGTGAACCAAAAGGTCAAACCCTATGGGTTCAAGAATTAACATTTAAATATAACTATTACATTTAAACTCGGACTCCATTACAAACGCATCTTCAAGCACTCCTTTCTCATTGATCTCTAGTTCTTCGAAAAAATTCTAACTAATCCTATTATGTTAAACTATTTAATTTAAATAGAAACATTGATCAGCAGTCAAGGAGAAGTACATAAGAGAGAGATAGAATTTACATCAAGAAGAAAACTAGAAAAGACGAGGTACACAAACTCCATTTAATAAAACTCATTCATTCAAGCATCCAAACAAAATAAATCCAATCACATTGGTCAATAGTCCATAATCAACCACATTTATTGTCATACATATCATCATATGTATTAATAAATAAAACATTCATATCATGAATAAAATCATTCAATATATATATATATATATATATATATATATATATATATATATATATATATATATATTAAACGTATGCGTGATGCTTGTTGGCGACCAGATCATAGATTCCCTTAGTTAATAATATATATTATATATGATTCTATGAATCTCCTGATCCTGGGCCACGTTTTTGAAAAAACCAAATCAATTCGCTTGTTAACTATTATATATATATATATATATATATGCCCGATCAGGTCCGGACTCCCAGATCTGTCCAAAATTCGGACCTTTTTTTTGGCTTTTTTTTAAAACAACAAAATAAAATATGAAACTTGAATTTTTACATAATAAATCACACCCAAAACACTGTATTATGTAAAAATTCAAGTTCCATAATTTTTTTTAGTTGTTTTTAAAAAAAACAAAAAAAAATGGTTCGGATTTTGATCATGTCCGGGCTCCCGGACAGGATCAGTGTTTTGTGTGTGTGTGTGTATAAACTGAAGTTCACCTGTTAACTATTATATAATCAAATCAGTGATCTATAAATTTTAAAACAGGCTTCACGAATCAAATTTTTTTTCATAAAATAATAATTTTATACAATAAATTATTCTAAATACATATTCATACTTATATGGAATCAAAATAATTAATAATTCGCATAAAATTTGGCTTTGATACCACTATAAGGTTTTATGAAGATCAAAGTAATAATCAAATTACAAAATTAGCGGAAGTAAAGTAAAATCAGATTTTAAAATTTTTCACAAATAAATTACTCGGATCATCCTTTATGCATATAATTAATTAAAATGAAGAACAAAAAGTTATAGAATCATACCCTTGTAGATACGAGCTTCCACATATACGAGTTCAACTCCTACTTCTCTGCGATCTTCTTGAATCTCCGGATAAATTCCTTCCTTTGATCAATGTTAGCCACCCAAGTGTATGGCCTCTACAGGTGATCCACCAATGAATAAGAATTTTCAAGAAGAATGGTGCGTTGGCTAAAACCCTAACTAGTTTTCATTTTCTATAGAAAAGAAGCGTACTCTCCAACTTTTGGAATCACATATCTATTTGATATATGATATAAGACTCCTTATATAAAGGTATCAAGTAACCCTATTTAATTAAAATAAGGTATTATTTATTTAATTAAACTCCTTTAATTAAATAAGCTCCCTAATCTTATTAGGGATAATTAATTAAACTTATTTAATTAATTTTGTCTCCTAATCCTACTAGGAATAAATAAGAGTACTTATATTAAATTAATTCCCAAACTCCTTTAGAAATTAAAATAATAATTATTATAATAATATTAATAAGACTACTCTTATTAATTTATATTTAATATTTCTAAAATATTAAATAATAAATATTAAGATATTTAATTTACTCTATCACCATAGATTAAATTAAATACACATAACATATTATTACGATTATATCATTAACTTCTTAAATAATTATTCTTCCTTTTATGGTGTGACCCTTTAAGTTCTCCATATTAAACCGGCTATGAATAAATCAATTAGAACAATTCTAATTTTATTTAAATAAATAAAACTATTAATTTATTTAAATAAATAATATTTATTCTACATTAAGGATAAGCCTCCCTAGCGATCAATGACTTTCTAGATAATATAGATTTCAACATAAATCATAAAAGAACATTTGAGTAAATTTTTATCGTATAATTTAATCCTTCCACCATACAATGTCCTAATTAAATATAAGACATGGAATTACTGTCAAGTCTTATTTTATTTAATTATATGTATTTGAATTCCCAAATGCATAACTCGAATAAATACAAATTAGAAACTACTTTCTAATTCACTACAAGAAAAAGACTTAATTCTGACGGAATATTCGCTCGAATATAAGACTATTTCGTCAGACATAACATATTTCTGAGGGAATATTCCGTCGGAAACTTGGTCCTATATATACATGTCAGAGATAAACTTCGTCATAAATTTCGTCAAAATTACTTTATCTTCGACTGATTTATTTCTGACGGATTTCCGTTAGATATATATACTATCTTCAATTGATTTCTTAAGAGGAATCAATTCTGTTGAGTTTAATACCAAAGAAATTTTGACAGCCTATTCCCTCGAAAATATGTTATTTTCGACGAAAAATTAAATAATAATGACTTATTTGGAAATTAAGCTAGCTTATCAATCCGACGAAATATCCATCGGAAATATCTTATTCCGTCGAAGATAAGGATTTTTTTAATAAACTTTCTGAAAATGTAATTTCCATGTATTTAAACCCATTTAAGTACATGTAACTTGTTTTATCCCAATGCAGATAGACAATAATATATTTCACATAACCAAAGATGCTAAAAACATGTACCATGTCACAACAACAACTTAATCGACTAACTGATAACAAATAACATCAACAATGATAACAAATGAATGAATACAATGATATTTACAAATGTTCTACGAATGAATTAATACAACAAAATCAAATTATATGTGAGACCTCGTGTGACGCCCCCAAAATTAGGTATACATCACCATTCTTGGGTCGTCAGATACATGGTACATAATTCAAATACAACTTACTAATACAACTGTCGTGTACAATACGATAAAACATAACTGTGAGTTTGAATACAATTATTATCTACTAGAGATTATACAAACTCAAAAAGAGTCCTCATTATAATTATTAATACACTATTTCACAGAATAGTGAGGACTACTAATGGTATCCTCTGGACCGTCACTCCGTTCCTCGACTACTCCCTGCTATGTTCTCATTTCCTGAAGAGAACAATGAAAGAAAGGGTGAGCTCAACTAGCCCAGTAAGAAATATTATGACTAAGATAATGTAGAATAAATTATCGTTAGCCTTCAATAGTATTAAACTGATAAAATACAACAACATCAAGTTTAACAGCAGCGGATCAAGCAATCCATTAAAAGAGTCAAGTGGAGAATATAATCTACTATCTTTTATGATTTAAAAAGTTTTTCATCACTTTTATCGCTGACACTCAGCTTAATAAATAAACCACATCATCCCTGCACTACGGCCAAGGATATTTATTAGGGTCACGACCACAAATTTCATGCACTATGGGCCAAAGACATTTGTGTATTCATCAATGGTCATGATCATGCCAACAACTGTCCATCAATGCACAACGGCCAATGAGGACTTTTACCACATCACTTGTTACATTACGATCATGATTACACCGAATAATCTGTGGTCATAATCATACCAAGTCCATCCATGCTCTACAGGCCACAGATGACTTTCAAGAATATAAACATGAGGATGATGACAATGATATAAGAATTCAATAAAACAAGTTCAAGAATTAATTTGTCCAAGAACTACTAATGTCCAAATTGTCCACATGATACTGCTTTGTAGAGTAAAATTCAAGAATAATCAGAAGAATATTTCCATGAAAAGATACTGGATGAAGCGCAAATATCAAGGATATTCTACGAATTTCATGGAGTATAGAAGTCAAAACTTTAACCAACTGATTATAATAAAGAATGGAATAACAACAGAAATAACCATGCATGAGGTACTTCGCATAGACAGGTTATTCCAACAGAATAATAATAACGGAACCAGGTCAGGCAAAATTTGCACCGACAGGATGTTCCAACAGAATAATAAAGACGGAACCAGGTCCGGTTTAAAACACGCAGACAGGATGTTCCAACGGAATAATAATAAAGACGGAACCAGCTCCGGTGTAAAATACACAGACAAGATGTTCCAACGGAATAATAATAAAGACGGAACCAAGTCCGGTGTAAAACACACAGAAAGGATGTTCCAACAGAATAATAGAAGAATGTAACCAAGTATAGGGTAGATCGCGTATACAGGTTATTTCAACAGAATAATAAGAAATGGAATAACAACAGTTCTCTTCATGAATAAGAAAGAATAACATCCCTTACCGTAAAAGAAACTGAATATAAAAGTAGCAAAATACTTTTCTTCTATCTCTCTATAGTCTCTCTCTATAGTTTCTCTCTCTAGAGTTCAGTAAATTCGTAAAAAATAATGAAGGAATGAGCTTCTATTTATAGGAAAATGGAATGCATAGTAACTAATCTATGAACGGTCCAGATTGATTTACTTTAATCTGACGGTCCATATTTAAAGAAAAATCTTTTAAATAAAATATAATATATTCTATTTATATAAAAAGATTTTTACTATGCAAACACTATGCAACACTATGCAAAACACTATGCAATACTATGCAACACTATGCATAATCACTACTACAAAATAGTAAATAGACAACGCGGAAAAAATGTTGTGGTTTCTGTTAGAAAAACGTAGTGGTTAAGGGTGTTGTCTATTTGACACCCTTACACAACGTTTTTAAAACGTTGTAGTTAAGCACAATACACAACATTTTTTTAGGAAAAAACGTTGTAGATTTGTTTTCAAAAAATTAGCAGATGCTTAAAAACGTTGTAAAAAGTGTGATTCCACAACGTTTTTTGGTTAAAAATGTTGTTGTTTAGTATATTAGACAACATTTTTTAAATGTTGCAGAATAAAAAAAATGTTGTTGTTTAGTATATCAGACAACGTTTTTTAAATGTTGTAGATAAAAAAGAAAAAAGAAAAAAAAAGATGTGGTTCACCTATATTACCAATGCACCTGCAATATGCTAATGTCATGATATATAGCCAAAATGTATCAACCATTCAAAATACATCCCAATAATACCATTCGTTTACAATTTCAAATTACTACATCCACAAAATATATACCAAAATGTATCCATATATGCATCTCAAATTCACTTTTTAATATAAATTATTACTATATTGAATTGTGAATTTGATTACACGCATCTACAAAATAAACCAAACTATCCATAAAATTAAGCTACTACCTAAGAAAGAAATGTGATGTCATTACATTTGTTTTCACTGAGCAGCACAGTATCACATCAGAGTGATTCCATAGTTGTTTCAAGACGGCATCACCCACTTGAGAGTCTGCCTGAAGGAGATCTATCATCTGAAAGCCAACAAATAACTGAGGCCAGCGTCAACTGAGGACAGTGCAACGATGAGCAGTGCCATAAGAACAAGTGTTAGAGTAGCAGTCTTCAGCTGCAGAGAAATAAAGAGTTCATAACCATCTTATCTAAACTAATCAATATGAACTTCAGTTATTATAAACAAAAATATCTTCTAACTGGTATAAAACTTTGAAAATGAAATTGATTATAAGGGAAGGTATCAAAGGAAGCTATATAAAGCTATATAAAAGTTTGATTTCTAAATTCAGTAAGTACAGTAAAGTTTGGTTTAGCTGCTGGAACCCTTCAACCTTGAAATCTTCCATCTTAATTAATTCAACTGAGATGCTATTATTCAGATGATAGATGTTTTACACAAAAAGTAAAATCGTCCTGTGTTAACAAAGTAACAGTAAAAGTAAGTAATATTAAAAATACAAAGATATGCTTCTTTAATACAATGAATTGCTTCTTTAATACAAAAGATATGCAACCAATTACCTGAATCAAATTTAATTTCTGTACGAGAAGCTGAAGCTGCCCAACCACCAGCTTATTTGGGTGCAGCTTATTCGATGTTGTTGGCGACGCAAAGCTTTACTTTAACGACCAATTGCAGGGCTTGTTATCAGAATTTCAGGATGATATTAAAAAAGTACCTTCAAAAGGCTCATGACCAAAATAGCTTTCGGACCAGAGATTTTCTTAATTAAAATGATATATAAATGTATTCACCAATTATGCGGCTATATTTTCCTTCCATACCTGTCATAATTTTCCTTCCATATCTGTCATTAAGATACAGAAAATATATAGCCGTTTAACTCTCCTCTCTTTTTCTTCTTTAATTATCTATCTTTAGACATAATATTTTAGCAGTCACAAAAACCTGGCCCAGATTTCTTGATGACCACATAAGTGAATATGCATCCTCTCCAATTTTAAACTTCCTAAAAATGAAGATAACAACAATACCCATTAAACATTCCATGCCTATATCAAGATAAGGTCTATAACAGGAATTAAAAATTTAAGAAGGGTCAAAGTAGAATCATACTCCAAGGTCTCAATACTCTTTGAAAAAAGAAGTTCCTTCTCCTTGTCATCCTACAATTAAGAAATCAAGTCAACCATGAAGACTAGGCCCCTAATAAATCAAGTCAACCAAGAAGTTTGAAGATAAGCTTCCCCTAGGTTTACCCTCTAAGCCTCTTCTTCCCCAAGTTCCCCCCTAGGCCCCTGTTGTATCCCTAAAATTAAATTGTAGTAATATAGGTTCTCAAAAAAATAAAAATACTCCTTAATTCAAAGCAAGACTAGATAATATAAAGTTTTGTAATCATCCCTTCTAAAGAACTTTTTAAGATGAAATGTGGGATCTGTGGACTTTGTTTCTAGAAGTAGCACAGACGGACATAGATAGAAAGTGAAGTACCTTTCTGTATCTGTAATCCTTAGGCATGAATGTAGCTTCAATCTGATGAAAGAGAAAAAACATTCTCAAGAGTGAGCAAAAGCACAATGATTAATTGTATAATTTCATATAAAGAACAGTAATATTAAGAAATAATAATTCAAGCATGAAGAGTCTTCTCATGGTGGCTTGATCTGGAGCTCTAATAACACTTCAGTGTAAAGCAGACAGTACCAAATACTGATGTATGTTGCAGCAGGGTAAGGAGAAAAGAAGAAGCATTTCCGATTTCCGTATCTTAAACAACATAATTTAGCAATAAAAAAGAAGAAAGAAACTACAGAGTTTAAAATCTCCCAAGTCTCTTACACCTTGGTTCACTTGCAGGTTATAATGATAAATAATAAAAAATCAAAACCACTCAATCCTCTTAACACCATAATACCATGAATGTGCCTAAACATTCTTTCAAGTTATTCATATAAGCTTCGTATATGAGTAACATTTGATTGTTTCCCGGCGTTGGCATCAATCCTTCAACTAATCCACATCTAAGAGTTGGCTCCATTTGGGTAGATCGTCCCAGAGAAATGCCATGCCCATTATCCTGGAACAAAAGAAAAACCTTTTAATCTCCATTCACTAATAAAATTAACTTGAGGAATTCAAGAGCTCCTTGTTTGTTACCTGACAGAAGATGAGACTTCAGAAGTATTAGGTCTGTCACAACTCTTGATTCTCTAGCAGTATGATAACGATGTAGCTTCAGCTGAGAGCTGATATTATCTGCAAAGGTGGTGAAAATTGAAATTATAAATATTATATAGCAAATCAATAATGTGACATAGTTTGCCAAACTTTACATAAAACAGATGCAGGAATAGCACAACATGCACCACATACAAGTGCCAAAGTTAAGCACAAAACTTGGAAATACCTGTCACAGCCTCTATATCAGTAGCAGTCCCTGCTCCACAATATTAAATGTTTGGTGCCATGTAATGAATTTTCTCACAATAATGGGTCTTTCAGTTGCTCAATGTCAGAGAACCTTATTAATATAAAACCCAAAGACTTTAACAAGCAAGGAATTTACAATAGAGAAATACAAATCAATTAAAACATACCTAGGAGCGGACTCGCAACAATCAGTTTTTAGGGCAGTATTGACGAACAAGCAGATTACATAAAAGGTTGTTAACTGCTTTCAGCTTCTTCAAAGAAAAAAAATAATTTACCAACCAAATTTAGATAAGGTAATAAACTAGGCTAAGATTCAATTCTTCTACATTTTCACACCCAAAAATAATAATAATATGATCAACTTAAAATTTGAAGAGAAAGCAACCTTCAAATTCAATATAGCAGTAGACAAGGACACATAAGAAGAATTGAAATAGAAGTTAATTCAGAAGAATGAAAGTAAAAACAGATCCAATATAAAACAAACGGAACATACTTTCTCAACTGAAGTTGTTCTTCCTTAATTATCTGAAACAAAACAGCAAAACCTAATCAATGAAAATTCAGGGGGGAACACAGACACAAACACTAGGGAGAGAGTTTGGGGGGACCTTTTTGGTGTAGGAGATGACAGAAGATTCCTTGGGAAGACCGTCCGGTCCGATCTCAGGAAGTAGAGAAGGCCTCCCATTGATATTGGCATTGCTGGTGGCCATTTTAAACAGATCTCCTCTCTTTTCTAATCGATCGACCCTAGAATTTTGTAATATACAATCTAAATAAGTAAGTATATAAGTAAGTATCTCTGTCACATGCATCGAAATTAACTCAAACCCAAATGACAACCATCACTTTATTACTCCAATTTGAGTAAAAATTAATTGTACAATCTTTTTTTTGAACTTGCAAATTAATTTAAAACAACAACAAACCAGCGACGCCAGCGACACTGTCGGCGGCAGTAGAGACCTTCAAGATAGCGGCAGTGCTCTTGTGAGGTGCCTCAACAGCGAGTGCGTCAGGAGTGGGTCCCTCGACAGTTGGTGGGGAGGCCATTAGTGAGCTAGCTAGCCTCGCTGGTGGGAGCCGGTGGAGCTGTTGGCTCCTCCTCGGCGGGGGAGGAGGCCGGAGTATCGGTGCTGGTGGAAGGAGATGAGGGAGAATCGCAGAGAGAGCGTCAGCCATAGCAAAAACCCTAGAATTTTGTGTCTGACCGAACCCGACTAGACCATACCAGTAGTCAAAGGCGTTTTCTGATCTTCTCTAACTCGAATTGAACTCTGACAGAAACATTGTATGCGCCTCCTTAGCTGATGGCCATAGTGGTAGCTGAAGTTTGGATCGTAAGAGAGTAGGAGAGAAAGTACAGAGATAGAAGAAACTAGATTTGCTTTAATTTTAAATATTCAATTCCGTGTCTTTTTTTTTCAGCTCCGTGTTTTTCTTCATAGATAACGTTTTTAAAAAAAACGTTATCTAATTAAAACAAAAAAATGCCCTTTTAAATAGATAACGTTTTTGCTTATATATCTACAACGTTTTTTAAAAAAACGTTGTAGAAAAAAATACCACAACGTTTTTATGAAAAACGTTGTCTATTAAGTGTTATCTATTAGGTACTTTGTACTGGTGAATAAAATATAATATATTCTATTTATAGAATAACTTTAATAAAGTATTCTATTTTATATAAAAAGATTTTTCTGTTTTATTACGTTAATAATACGAATAAAACAAAACGTCATCATCGCTATAATAATTCATATTATTAATCGACAATAATTGAATCAAACTGAGCGACTTCTCACATAAATATCAATAATCAATACCATGTGCTACTATGCAACAACACATATTACTGTACTTTTACTACCCTAGTAGTTCAACAGTATCAACGGTAAAACTTTCGCCGTTATTTTTAATAAAATATTTTTGTCGTTTTCTCAATCCGACAATAATTCTGTTGTGGGGTCTACCAATAATTGTACCGTCGTACGAATATTTTCTGACATAAAGAATATTCCCTGACCAACTTGCATACTTTGCAAAATTTATAAATACTACCCACAACTATAATATTATCTCAAATTCACACCATAATATTAAAAAATTATTTCGAGAAAATTAATTTTTCATTCATAAAATCTGGGGTTTCACAATCTCCCCTCCTTATGGAATTTCTCCCTCGAAATTTACGTACGTACCTGGTATGCCGAACAGGTGAGGATACCTTAACTTCACTTCAAATTCTAACTCTTGAGATATAACCTTTGAGTGTTGAATACGATTCTTCTTATCCAAGATTGTAACACGTATCTCTTCAAACGTTAAATCATCCGCTATCTCGTCCAGTTCTAAATTAATAATGTGGTTCGGGTCGTCCACATATTTACGTAACATCTTAACGAGAAAAAAAACGTTATGAACACGCAATATATTTAGCGGTAAAATGAGTCTATAAGCCACAGTTCCTACTCAATCGAGGATTTCAAATGGGCCAATTAAATCGAGGATTGAGATTTCCTCTCTTCAGCAACTCTTGCTTCTAAAATAACACCCTCTTGAACCTTCTTCTTCACATTCATCAGATTCGGGTATGTAGCTTGAGCGTCTTTAACTTTATCGATTAAAGTCAATTTTACTCGTATATTCGTTATCTTCACGTGGGTCCCTAGAGTCTGTAACTCTATCTTCATCATTTTCAAGTTATACGAAATGAGTTTTTGTGTTAACAACATCGCACTTGTAAACGCATACGATCTTCTACTCAACACGTCAGCTACCACGTTCGCTCTTCTACGATGATATTGAATAGTACGATCGTGATCTTCAACAGCTCGAGTCAACGTCTTTGGTGCATGTTACTTTCATTTTAGTTGAAAAAAATATTTTGAGGGTTTAAGAAATGGGTTTTGTACTGGTGTCAATACAAAATTCTATTTCACGCTCTGGGTTAGGCTAAGAAGTCTTCAGGAATACGTCAAGAGATTTATTAATGATAAAAATATCATTCATAACTGTTACTCACATCCAAGACTTGGATAGTACGTCACATTGATACCAACTGTGACTTCTATCCCTTAACCTAGATAGCACCTCACAATGATACCTATCAACTTGTTATTGTCATTCACGACGTCGCCTACAAAAAGTCTGGCTTCGGTGCATTCCACATAAGGAAGTCATCAACAAAAGGATCGGGGCTCTATACTTATGGCTTGATATGACAATGATTGAATTTAGTGGTTTGGTTGCCTGAATTCGCATAATAAGTTGGTTAGGAATATGAAAGCTAACAACCTTAAGAAAAACATGATGAGTAGTTAACCAATCGTTTCCTAAAATCGCATCAAAGGCAAGTATTTTCAAAGAGACAAGATCAACACGTAACGTGAAAATGTCGATTTGAATCAAATAAGATTTATAAACAGTGGAGGTAACGAAGGTTTCTCCCAATGGAGTTTCAATAGATAAATCAAAGTTTAACTTCTCCGGAGTTAAGTACAAACATTGAACACAACTAGGTGAAATAAAAGAGTGAGTAGAACCGGTATCTAACACGGTATAGACTTCGTAAGAGCTTATGATTAACTTACCCGTGATAATTTTATTCAGGTTCCTCGTCACGAGAAAAAAACGCTCTCTCTTAAACTACCGACTTTGGCTTGTCTGGGACATCCTTTGGCATCATTATCCCAGCTGGAATTGACTTCATCATACGACAAAATTGAGCTAGGTGACCTTCTCTTCCGTAATTAAAACATGCTTTGGACTGTTGCGTACAGTTTGGACGGATGTGTCCCTCCTGTTCGCATTTGAAACATATGACCGGTGGTCATTCTTCTTCCTTTAAAATGGGTGCTGGTACCGACGTCTTTACGTCATTGTTGAACCTTCTCTTCTTTAAATGTCCATTCTTATTATTTTGGCCATGATTATTACCGAAGTGGTTACCATTTCTGACATGTTGATTCTCTCCATGCTTATTATCACCGCTTTGATGAATGTTATTACCAGTATTATCATTTTGTCGGCTGCTCTCTTTTAGTTTGGTTGACTCGTTATCGCGCTCCACCAACTGAGCCCTATTTATGACATCTGAATACAAACACAGTTTATGAGAAATAAGATGTTGACGTATCTCCGGCTTCAAACCTCTTAAAAATAATCGTGCCATTCTCTCTTCATTATCCACCAAGTGGGACGCAAACCGGGATAACTCAGCAAATTTTGCCTCGTATTGCGACACAGTCATATTGTTTTGCTCCAATTTGATAAACTCCACCTCCTTCATGTGACGAATACTTTCAGGAAAGTATTTGTCATTGAACAGCTCTTGGAACTTCTCCCAAGACATCTTCAGTAAGGCAGGTTGAGTACGTTTTATCGATTCCCACCAGTAATCTGCCTCTTCATGCAACATAAAGGTGGCAAAGGGAACCTTTTGCTCCTCGGAGCATCCCAAGACATCAAATATCTTGGTGATCTGCTTTAACCACGTCTCCGCCTTAAGTGGTTTTGGCTTTCCCAAAAACTCTGGTGGTCCCAGCTCCTTGAATTGCTTAGCGGTTACCAACCATGGGTTGCCATTGTTTCCTCCTACATTATGTGTAGTAACCCCGAATCCGGGCCCCAAATCGTCGCAGATCCGGTATACTAATCCTTTCACTATTCGCGGAAGATATAAACATAAATTATTTATACAATACATTACACACTATTACCCAAGGTCGAGTAACCTTAACTTATACACAATTCATAAATTTTCTAACATATAACACATTTATTAAACTATTCTATTACATACTAGCCGCACTTTATGTCCCAAGCTGAACTTGGCATTATCGTTCCTATCAATAATTCATCATTTAAGAATCATATCTATTCTTATTTTAATTTAAATCTTCTTTATCTATTCAACATTTCAAACTGTACATGGCTGTCAATTACATTTGACAAAACTATCAATCATAAATTATACCATTTCTAATTCAAGAAAAATGTATTCATTTGCGCAACGATCAATCTTCATCATCCGTATAGCAAATAATATTGTCTAACATCATTAACCTGCAAAAAGTTTGTTTTTGCAAGATTGAGCTCGACAGCCCAGCAAATTTAACAGTCTATCATGTTTCACATAACACACAATCTCACATACATTACATTTTCTTTAATATGCATATCTACATGCAACATGCATTCTTTACTATGTATATCCTACATGCAACTATAATTCTGTGCAATGCATATATTCTTGCATTATACATTTCCAATTATCGCGTTATATCATACAACATGTGTTATCACATATCACATATAAATTGAGTTCCATACTCAATTAACTTAGTCATATTTTGACTTTAACAATTCATAGAGCATGATATGTAATTTAGCACATAACCACATTCAATCCACAAACATAATAGAACTGAAAAACTTGCCTGAACCGTTGATTACCGCAACGCTATTTATAACGCTTTACCCGAAGACCTAATATTAGCAATATAGATCTCCAATATTAGAATAATATCATCACAGTACAATACTGTTATATTTATATTCACAAAATAACCCTATCAGTCTATACAACACATAAGACTTATTACCAGGTCAAACTATTTCAGTCTGACTTGAAACCGACACAATTCTAACATCCGGACAGTCTAGTCGATCAATAATCGAGTTTAAGTTCAATTAAACTCTTCCTGAACACTTAACCATTATCACCGATAATTTCTTTATCAGTCAAAACATTTTTCCTAAGCTCGTAATAATTTTCGGATAATTATTACCATTTATCAACATTTTTCAATCCTTAAAACCGTATTTAAATGAATTAAATACCACATAATTTCTTAATCATTAATATTCATTTAATATAAAATATTAATGAAAATTATTACATAATATTATAATATAATTATAATATATCAAAGTATTTTTAATACCTTAAAATCATATTTATATGATTTTCCAAAACTTTAATCCATTATCCGATAAATGCTATTAATATTAAAATATTAATATTTTCATGCCAAAATATCAAAAGTTATAGTTTATAACTTAAAATATTTTTATAACACTTAAATCATTTTTATATGATTTTTAAAACATTAATTCCATTTTTCCATAATTTATTTAATATATCTATTAAATAAAATTAATTATCATTATTACTGATTAATTAATGAAATTCATCCCAAAATATTAAAAGTCATCAAAAATAACTTAAAATATTTTCTTTTACCATAAATCTTATTTTTCATGATTTTTCATGAATTAAAAACTATTTTTAAATAATTTATTTAATATTATAATTAAATAAATAAATACCATTTATATTCCAAAAATATTAAATATTTTCAAAATATACTCAAAATAGTTAAAAACTATTTTTCAGACTTTAAAATAATTTTTCATAATTTATTTTGTATTTTTAATAATTAAAAACCATTTTTTTCTAATTTTTAATTAATTTCCGGAATATTATAAATAAACTGTCGCTAAAGGTAGCTTTGGTGACACATCCTTCGCTAAATGTGTTCTTCAGGTGTTCTTGAACATTCATGTCAGTGTTCGAGGGTCCTTGTTTGACCGGTTTTAATTCTATGTTCCTAATAATTTCTGGACTGGAATTTTTGTTACAATTATAGTACTAATGTAATACTATAATCACCAACTTGTTTCATGGCCAAACAATATCATATCCGAGAGATCTAAGTCTCCAAAGTTACTGACAACGTTGTTCTTCATTTTCTAGGTTTTCCAGAAAATGAAGAACAAATAAGGGTGCTAGGTTTAGGTCATTATAGGTTTCGTTCTGAGCTTTTTATGTGTGATATTAAGGTTCACATCTGTAGCATAGATGTCATTGTACAAGTAAATAACCTCAGATCATCTTAAAAACAACAAATCTAAGCTATTAAGTCAGGTCAAACTACCTGACAAAACCTGTTCTTGATGAATTCTAGGTTTTCCAGAAATTCATCCGGACAGTTGGTCAAAGCTTGTTTGACCACTGATTACATTCGTTCTAAGCACGATCCAGGTTATCTAATGGTTTGAGTATGTAGAATACATGCCCGACTACAACATCCAACCAACAACATGACATAAACAATAACAGATCGTGAGATCTAGCGCCTGAAAAAACCTTGTCAGACAACATATAGATTTATGGGAATTTTCTGGGCTGCCCAGAAAGCAGTCTTCGTGATCGGTCAACTAGGTTTGACCGTTCATATCTTTTGATCTAGATATAATATGATCATGATTCCAGTTCCAGATTGAAGCCTACATGTCATACTACAGATTTATAACTTACAACACAACAAAACATTAACAAGTAAAGATCTAGAGGCCCTGACATATGGCTGTCAGGCCTTAAATTTCCAGATTTCCAAATTTCTATAAACCTTAGATCCGAGCATCTAGGTGTTATGGATCCATGATCCAACAACCCAGATCTCTAATTGACACCTTATAACACATATTTAACCTACAAACAACAACATTAAACATCAAAATCTTAGATTTCAAAATTTAGGGTTTTATACCTTTTATGCTTTAATTCATGAATCTGATTCTTTGATCCGTTTCTGGTACACGTGGGGCTTGAATTGAGACTGAAATCACACTATGATTTCGTTGTTTTGAGAGAGAATAGGAGTTGGTAAGAGCAAAATAATATTAGCTAAGTTTTTGTGCACTTTCTCTCTCTAATTCCATTTATATTGTTGCTTGATTCATTGCATGATCTAATTTGCTGAGGTTGCTGGACATTTTGTCAAATGCTAGGGCTAGGTTATAGCTAGGGTTGCACAACAACCCAAGATCTTGCCAAGATTTGCAAGCTTCTTCAATTAATACACAAAAAGGGGCATTTTTGTCTTTTCCATTTTTTTCTAGGATTTTGCATTTGATGAATCCCTTAATCTTTAGGGTTTGGATCATTTTAGGGTTTAGGTTTTAACCCTTAACTTTGTAATTTAATTTAATTTCTAACATTTCTGAATTTTAGTTATAAAAATTAGAAAATTAACATTTCTAACTTATAATTAGTATTTACTAATTATATTAAAATTTCTTAATCATACATTAAATCTTATTAATTAGGATTAATAATTCCTAATTAAAATTGCTAATTACGCGATTATGGTCAAAATCACGGATTAGGGTTTATAACCCAATAATTAGGGTTTCTAATAGAAAATAATTTTCTAATTTTAGAAATTTAATCTCGTAATTAGATTAGGGTTTCTAATTACTCATAAATTAATATAATTAGGATTAGGGTTTCCTAATTAGCATTGCTAATTTTAGCAATTAATTCCATAATTGAGCATTAGGGTTTCTGACGGAACAATTAGGTTTCCAAAAATTGAAAATTAGGGTTTGTTAATTAATTAATCTTTACCCTAATTAGTACTTAATTAATAGCACTTAATCATTAAAATTATCCTTTCCATTCCCAGATTAGGGTTTCATTTTATCAGAATCTGAAATTAGGGTTTTCAGATCTGGTATTAGGGTTTTCTAATAATCAATTAGAATTTCCAGTAATTAATTAGGGTTTTTCCTAATTAATGACGTTTAACCTTGTACATAACATTGCTTTCCCAATCTAGGGTTTTCAATATCCGAATTAGGGTTTCGAACTCCCGAAACTGAAATTAGGGTTTACAGCACCGATTGCTAGGGTTTCTTATCAGATGTTAGAGTTTTCTAACTGAACGTTGACGTTCTTAATATATACATAGGGTTTGTCACAGATGTAATTTATCTGGTCAACCCATAACCCTTAACCACATTCTGAACACATCATTATCCATATGCACAGAGCATATTCACGTAAATACTTAATCCTGAATAATTCACTTAAAAGCCTTCACGAAATTTTGAAATCCTCAAAATTCCACCCTAATAACATCATACGCATACACTTATTTTCTATCTAGGTCTAATATTTGACCTTAAATCAATCATTTGAGATTTTCATAAATTGTCTAATTTCTCGGGTTGTCACATTCACCCCTCCTTATAAGAATTTCGTCCCCGAAATTCATCTTACACCTTACACCGTGCACCCTACACCATTCACACATATCACATGCTACCCAATATACCACTCACAAAGGTAAAAGGTTTAAAATTATGCTGAGGGATCGTATAGACCATGAACACATAGATTTGACAGTATTTATACTGCAAAACAAAACATTATTTGGTCTGTTTACAATCACAAAGAAAGTAAACTACCATTACTAGTACTGTAGGTGATTAGCCCATCGTACGATTACGTCATGCATAACGTATTTATTTTTAGCGAATATTTACGCTACTAGATTGGATTTATTTATCCAAACAACACAGTTCACCTCAGTCTTATCATAGGATTCAGCACCAAAACAATTTGGTTCAGGAAATTTCTTTCAATAAACACTTGGAGTTTTTTTGAAAACATTTTTGAGAATGACGTCATGATGCCGCACTGTATTTACAGTCCGTTGAGGATTTCGTCATTTTGTGACTTTTTTACACTACATCGTACTGTAGTGGGCTGACGATCCTTAGATCACATCCAACACCAAGTAATTCTGCATTGATAACTCCATCATTTTTTTTATCATCTCTGCACCAGGTCACATGGTACATAAGTGATAAATAAAAATAATTTTTTTTTAAAAGGCACATAGTGCGTATTTAGCTTGATATCAAAAATTTGAGGTTTAGTATAGATAGGGGTTTAGGAAAACCTAAATCTCCACTAATGATCATTTGCTTAAACATTCTACCTGTTCCTATTATCCTCAATACTCCATTCACACATAACTATACCCAGTTCATAAAACCACACTTATGAGTTCATAACCTGGCCACAATCATATAAGCTTAAGAAAGGAATCACCCTCTCATTTCATATAACTATGAATCAAGAATGTCACATAAGTATGAGTTTTAAGAACTCGTACTTAACCTTATATCTTCTAACTATGACCTATCTATCTGTCATACACATGAGAAAGGAATCACCCTCTTAACACGCATATAACAAATAGCGTGACACAAACATTTCAATGATTACCAGTGCCAGAAACTAAGTGGTTGTCAAACCAAACTCGGCCACTAATCAATATAGGAAGCTAAGCGGACAATTCCCCGCCCATACAAAGAATTGATCAACCTAACCACTATATTGACCATGAAGCTAAGTGATTCTAAAACCAAGTACAAATTCCCCGCCCATACAAGGAATCATACAACTCAGCTGCCGACAAGAGTCCTCAATTGAATCCCCACCTAATACTTAACACCCTTCTCAATACAAATTTTATTTAATCCGTATTCATAATCCATAACCCTTTTATGAGTTTTCATAGTACCATTTCATAGTACAACATAGACACAGCATCTTGCTGTAAACTTTTCAATCATCAGATTGATTCTTTTCCAATATCATAACCTTATCAGATCACGGGGTGATCTTATCGTATATATTACGATTTAATTCCATGCACTATGATCGTTTTGTTTTACGATCTTCTATCCCTGAACTTTCAGTCTTTTAAACTCAATTTATTCATCGCTACTGTTCAACTTTATTATCAGAGTTAGGGAACTCCGTAACTTGATAACTCGCCGAGATTCATCTTTGAATCTTACCGACACACTAACTCGATTTGAGTTAGTACTTAATCCTAATCACTGCGGTTATTGGTCTCAGGTAATCCTACCTAAGCTTCATAACCAACAGCTCTGATACCAACTGTAGTAACCCCGAATCCGGTCCCCGAATCGCCGCGGATCCGGTATACTAATTCTTTCACTATTCGCGGAAGATATAAACATAAATTATTTATACAATACATTACACACTATTACCCAAGGTCGAGTAACCTTAACTTATACACAATTCATAAATTTTCTAACATATAACACATTTATTAAACTATTTTATTACATACTAGCCGCACTTTATGTCCCAAGCTGAACTTGGCATTATCGTTCCTATCAATAATTCATCATTTAAGAATCATATCTATTCTTATTTTAATTTAAATCTTCTTTATCTATTCAACATATCAAACTGTACATGGCTATCAATTACATTTGACAAAACTATTAATCATAAATTATACCATTTCTAATTCAAGAAAAATGTATTCATTTGCGCAACGATCAATCTTCATCATCCGTATAGCAAATAATATTGTCTAACATCATTAACCTGCAAAAAGTTTGTTTTTGCAAGATTGAGCTCGACAACCCAGCAAATTTAACAGTCTATCATGTTTCACATAGCACACAATCTCACATACATTACATTTTCTTTAATATGCATATCTACATGCAACATGCATTCTTTACTATGCATATCCTACATGCAACTATAATTCTGTGCAATGCATATATTCTTGCATTATACATTTCCAATTATCGCGTTATATCATACAACATGTGTTATCACATATCACATATAAATTGAGTTCCATACCCAATTAACTTAGTCATATTTTGACTTTAACAATTCATAGAGCATGATATGTAATTTAGCACATAACCACATTCAATCCACAAACATAATAGAACTGAAAAACTTGTCTGAACCGTTGATTACCGCAACGTTATTTATAACGCTTTACCCGAAGACCTAATATTAGCAATATAGATCTCCAATATTAGAATAATATCATCACAGTACAATACTGTTATATTTATATTCACAAAATAACCCTATCAGTCTATACAACACATAAGACTTATTACCAGGTCAAACTATTTCAGTTTGACTTGAAACCGACACAATTCTAACATCCGGACAGTCTAGTCGGTCAATAATCGAGTTTAAGTTCAATTAAACTCTTCCTGAACACTTAACCATTATCACCGATAATTTTTTTATCAGTCAAAACATTTTTCCTAAGCTCGTAATAATTTTCGGATAATTATTACCATTTATCAACATTTTTCAATCCTTAAAACCGTATTTAAATGAATTAAATACCACATAATTTCTTAATCATTAATATTCATTTAATATAAAATATTAATGAAAATTATTACATAATATTATAATATAATTATAATATATCAAAGTATTTTTAATACCTTAAAATCATATTTATATGATTTTCCAAAACTTTAATCCATTATCCGATAAATGCTATTAATATTAAAATATTAATATTTTCATGCCATAATATCAAAAGTTATAGTTTATAACTTAAAATATTTTTATAACACTTAAATCATTTTTATATGATTTTTAAAACATTAATTCCATTTTTCCATAATTTATTTTATATATCTATTAAATAAAATTAATTATCATTATTACTGATTAATTAATGAAATTCATCCCAAAATATTAAAAGTCATCAAAAATAACTTAAAATATTTTCTTTTACCATAAATCTTATTTTTCATGATTTTTCATGAATTAAAAACTATTTTTAAATAATTTATTTAATATTATAATTAAATAAATAAATACCATTTATATTCCAAAAATATTAAATATTTTCAAAATATACTCAAAATAGTTAAAAACTATTTTTCAGACTTTAAAATAATTTTTCATAATTTATTTTGTATTTTTAATAATTAAAAACCATTTTTTTCTAATTTTTAATTAATTTCCGGAATATTATAAATAAACTGTCGCTAAAGGTAGCTTTGGTGACACATCCGTCGCTAAATGTGTTCTTCAGGTGTTCTTGAACATTCATGTCAGTGTTCGAGGGTCCTTGTTTGACCGGTTTTAATTCTATGTTCCTAATAATTTCTGGACTGGAATTTGTGTTACAATTATAGTACTAACGTAATACTATAATCACCAACTTGTTTCATGGCCAAACAATATCATATCCGAGAGATCTAAGTCTCCAAAGTTAATGACAACGTTGTTCTTCATTTTCTAGGTTTTCCAGAAAATGAAGAACAAATAAGGGTGCTAGGTTTAGGTCATTATAGGTTTCGTTCTGAGCTTTTTATGTGTGATATTAAGGTTCACATCTGTAGCATAGATGTCATTGTACAAGTAAATAACCTCAGATCATCTTAAAAACAACAAATCTAAGCTATTAAGTCAGGTCAAACTACCTGACAAAACCTGTTCTTGATGAATTCTGGGTTTTCCAGAAATTCATCCGGACAGTTGGTCAAAGCTTGTTTGACCACTGATTACATTCGTTCTAAGCACGATCCAGGTTATCTAATGGTTTGAGTATGTAGAATACATGCCCGACTACAACATCCAACCAACAACATGACATAAACAATAACAGATCGTGAGATCTAGCGCCTGAAAAACCTTGTCAGACAACATATAGATTTATGGGAATTTTCTGGGCTGCCCAGAAAGCAGTATTCGTGATCGGTCAACTAGGTTTGACCGTTCATATCTTTTGATCTAGATATAATATGATCATGATTCCAGTTCCAGATTGAAGCCTACATGTCATACTACAGATTTATAACTTACAACACAACAAAACATTAACAAGTAAAGATCTAGAGGCCCTGACATATGGCTGTCAGGCCTTAAATTTCCAGATTTCCAAATTTTTATAAACCTTATATCCGAGCATCTAGGTGTTATGGATCCATGATCCAACAACCCAGATCTCTAATTGACACCTTATAACACATATTTAACCAACAAACAACAACATTAAACATCAAAATCTAAGATTTCAAAATTTAGGGTTTTATACCTTTTATGCTTTAATTCATGAATCTGATTCTTTGATCCGTTTCTGGTACACGTGGGGCTTGAATTGAGACTGAAATCACACTATGATTTCGTGGTTTTGAGAGAGAATAGGAGTTAGTAAGAGCAAAATAATATTAGCTAAGTTTTTGTGCACTTTCTCTCTCTAATTCAATTTATATTGTTGCTTGATTCATTGCATGATCTGATTTGCTGAGGTTGCTGGACATTTTGTCAAATGCTAGGGCTAGGTTATAGCTAGGGTTGCTCAACAATCCAAGATCTTGCCAAGATTTGCAAGCTTCTTGAATTAATACACAAAAAGGGGCATTTTTTGTCTTTTCCATTTTTTTCTAGGATTTTGCATTTGATGAATCCCTTAATCTTTAGGGTTTGGATCATTTTAGGGTTTAGGTTTTAACCCCTAACTTTGTAATTTAATTTAATTTCTAACATTTTCGAATTTTCGGTTATAAAAATTAGAAAATTAACATTTCTAACTTATAATTAGTATTTACTAATTATATTAAAATTCCTTAATCATACATTAAATCTTATTAATTAGGATTAATAATTCCTAATTAAAATTGCTAATTACGCGATTATGGTCAAAATCACGGATTAGGGTTTATAACCCAATAATTAGGGTTTCTAATAGAAAATAATTTTCTAATTTTAGAAATTTAATCTCGTAATTAGATTAGGGTTTCTAATTACTCATAAATTGATATAATTAGGATTAGGGTTTCCTAATTAGCATTGCTAATTTTAGCAATTAATTCCATAATTGAGCATTAGGGTTTCTGACGGAACAATTAGGTTTCCAAAAATTGAAAATTAGGGTTTGTTATTTAATTAACCTTTACCCTAATTAGTACTTAATTAATAGCACTTAAGCATTAAAATTATCATTTCAATTCCCAGATTAGGGTTTCATTTTATCAGAATCTGAAATTAGGGTTTTCAGATCTGGTATTAGGGTTTTCTAATAATCAATTAGAATTTCCAGTAATTAATTAGGGTTTTTCCTAATTAATGACGTTTAACCTTGTACATAACATTATTTTCCCAATGTAGGGTTTTCAATATCCGAATTAGGGTTTCGGACTCCTGGAACTGAAACTAGGGTTTACAGCACCGATTGGTAGGGTTTCTTATCAGATGTTAGAGTTTTCTAACTGAACGTTGACGTTCTTAATATATACATCGGGTTTGTCACAGATGTAATTTATCTGGTTAACCCATAACCCTTAACCACATTCTGAACACATCATTATCTATATGCACAGAGCATATTCACGTAAACACTTAATCCTGAATAATTCACTTAAAAGCCTTCACGAAATTTTGAAATCCTCAAAATTCCACCCTAATAACATCATACGCATACACTTATTTTCTATCTAGGTCTAATATTTGACCTTAAATCAATCATTTGAGATTTTCATAAATTGTCTAATTTCTCGGGTTGTCACATTATGAACAGGAGCCGCATTCTCCCGTTGTTGCATGAATTGCTCCTAAAACTGCTTAGCGGTGACCGTCCGAGAGTTATCAGTATTTCTACCTGCATTTTGGACAGGAGCTGCCTTAGCCTGTTGTTGCATGAATTACATAAAGCCTCTGACCATCCCATCATTCACAATTTCATCGGTGTTATTATTTTCATGAGGAGTATTGTCCTCTAGTTGCACATTATCTTGATTATTGATCTGTGAAGACTCAACGGTCTCCTGTGCTCCATTGATAATCTCAACATTCTCGAATGCCATTTTCAAACACTGCCACAAAACAAGGGTTAATTAACATATCACATATTATCCCTATACTTTGACCGACCAATTAAATACAAAATAAATTTAAGTAGGTCATATTAGCGAAGGAATTCCCCGTCTCTCCCCTCCTAATTCCAGTCTCACATCTTAGCTAGGGATCATATTCTTAAGCTTTGATACCAACTGTGACGCCCCCAAAATTAGGTATACATCACCCATCTTGGGTCGTCAGATACATGGTACATAATTCAAATACAACTGTCGTGTACAATACGACAAAACATAACTGTGAGTTTGAATACAATTATTGTCTACTAGAGATTATACAAACTCAAAAAGAGTCCTCATTACAATTATTAATACACTATTTCACGGAATAGTGAGGACTACTAATGCTATCTTCTGGACCGTCACTCCGTTCCCCGACTAGTCCCTGCTATGTTCTCATTTCCTGAAGAGAACAGTGAAAGAAAGGTTGAGATCAACTAGCCCAGTAAGAAATATTATGACTAAGATAATGCAGAATAAATTATCGTTAGCCTTCAACAGTATTAAACTGATAAAATATAACAACATCAAGTTTAACAGCAGCGGATCAAGCAATCCATTAAAAGAGTCGAGTAGAGAATAGAATCTACTATCTTTTATGATTTAAAAAGTTTTTCATCACTTTTATCGCTGAGACCCAGCTTAATAAATAAACCACATCATCCCTGCACTACGGCCAAGGATATTTATTAGGGTCACGACCACAAATTCCATGCACTACGGGCCAAGGACATTTGTGTATTCATCAATGGTCATGATCATGCCAACAACTGTCCATCAATGCACAACGGCCAATGAGGACTTTTACCACATCACTTGTTACATTACGGTCATGATTACACCGAATAATCTCTGGTCATAATCATACCAAGTCCATCCATGCTCTACAGGCCACAGATGACTTTCAAGAATATAAACATGAGGATGATGACAATGATATAAGAATTCAATAAAACAAGTTCAAGAATTAATTTGTCCAAGAACTACTAATGTCGAAATTGTCCACATGATACTGCTTTGTAGAGTAAAATAAAAGAATAATCAGAAGAATATTTTCCTGAAAAGATACTGGATGAAGCCCAAATATCAAGGATATTCTACTAATTCCATGGAGTATAGAAGTCAAAACTTTAACCAACTGAGTATAATAAAGAATGGAATAACAACATAAATCACCATGCTTGCGGTACTTCGCATAGACAGGTTATTCCAACAGAATAATAATAACGGAACCAGGTCAGGCAAAATTTGCACCGACAGGATGTTCCAACAGAATAATAAAGGCGGAACCAGGTCCGGTGTAAAACACACAGACAGGATGTTCCAACGGAATAATAATAAAGACGGAACCAGGTCCGGTGTAAAACACACAGACAGGATGTTCCAACAGAATAATAATAAAGACGGAACCAAGTCCGGTGTAAAACACGCAGACAGGATGTTCCAACAGAATAATAGAAGAATATCACCAAGTATAGGGTAGACCGCATATACAGGTTATTCCAACAGAATAATAAGAAATGGAATAACAACAGTTCTCTTCCTGAATAAGAAAGAATAACACCCCTTACCGTAAAAGAAACTGAATATAAAAGTAGCAAAATACTTTTCTTCTATCTCTCTATAGTCTCTCTCTATAGTTTTTCTCTCTAGAGTTCAGTAAATCCGTAAGAAAATAATGAAGGAATGAGCTTCTATTTATAGGAAAATGGAATGCATAGTAACTAATCCATGAACGGTCCAGTTGATTTACTTTAATCTGACGGTCCATATTTAAAGAAAAATCTTTTAAATAAAATATAATATATTCTATTTATATAAAAAGATTTTTACTATGCAACACTATACAAAACACTATGCAACAATATGCATAATAAAATATAATATATTCTATTTATAGAATAACTTTAATAAAGTATTTTGTTTTATATAAAAAGATGTTTCTGTTTTATTACGTTAATAATACGAATAAAACAAAACGTCATCATCGCTATAATAATTCATATTATTAATCGACAATAATTGAATCAAACTGAGCGACTTCTCACGTAAATATCAATAATCAATATTGTGTGCTACTATGCAACAACGCGTATTACTGTACTTTTACTACCTAGTAGTTCAACAGTATCAACGGTAAAACTTCCGCCGTTATTTTCAATAAAATATTTTTGTCATTTTCTCAATCCGACAATAATTCCGTTGTGGGGTCCACCAATAATTGTACCGTCGTACGAATATTTTCTGACACAAAGAATATTCCCTGACCAACTTGCATACTTTGCAAAATTTATAAATACTACCCACAACTATAATATTATCTCAAATTCACACCATAATATTAAAAAATTATTTCGAGAAAATTAATTCTTTATTCATAAAATCTGGGGTTTCACACCTCGAATTTTATGAAATGAAAGTATTCAATTTTCTTATAATTATTATTTTATTTAGTAAATGGTTAAATTGATAAAAGGTAAAAGTTAAGGGTGATATTTAAAAATTTTGCAAGTAAGCAAGTTGATATAAAATATTCGTTGTGTAGGAGAATATTTGTTTAGTCGAGGAATATTCTTTCGTCGAGGAATATCCGTACGATGACACCATCATTGGTGTACCCCACAACAGAATAACTGTCGGAGTTCAAAAATGTCATAAATATCTTTTATAAAAATAACGACGAAAGTTTTACCGTTAAACTGTTGATATACTTGGTGGTAAAAATACAATAATACACGTGATTGCATAGTAGCACACGATATTGATTATTGATGCTTACTTAAGAAGCCACGTAGTTTACTCAATTATTACTACAGTAATCGCTGCATAATATCTCACGTTATTTGATTCAATTATTGTCACAGTATCATCCACATAATATTTTTTATTATTAAATCAATAATTAAGATAATACATTTATTCATATTATTATCTATATTATTGACAATGTCTAAAAAGTTCTGTCGAGAAAAGAGGTTTGGTCACCTAATTGCGTACCAATAAGGATAAATCTTTATCGGAAAGCCCCCTCTTACCTGGGAATGATCTGGTTGACAATATTGTAAGTTATAATATTAATGATGAATAATTGTTGAAGTATTCAAAATATGTTTATTGTAGATAAGTGAATTACAAAAGTTAGAGGGGAATAATGCAAACTTGGAAAACTTTAGGGGTACTAAAGTGTAATAAGTTAAATCAATCTGGACCATTGGTGGTGGTTTTAATAGTAAACCAATCTGGACCATGGATGGTGGTTTTAATAGTAAATCAATCTGGACCGTCGGTGGTGGTTTTAAAAGTAATCAATCTAGACCGTCGGTTGTGGTTTTAATAGTAATCAATCTGGACCGTCTGTTTTAATAGTAAATCAATATGAACCGTTCATGAATTAGATACTATTTAGTCCATTCTCCTATAAATAGAAGCTTAATTCTTCTTTCATTCTCACCAATTCACTGAGATTCACAAGAGAAGCTATAGAGAGAAAAACTATAGAGAGAAAGAAGAAGAGTATTCCGCTACTTCACTATTGTAGTATCCAGTCTTCTACTAAGGTAAGGGGCGTTATTTCTTATTCGTAAGGGATATTATTTGTTGTATTCGTAAGGGATGTTATTTTTGTTTGGTAAGGGATATTATGTGTTGTATTTGTAAGGGGTATTATTTCTTTCGTATTCACAAGGAATAATGTTTTTTGTATTCATCCTATAATATATTAGAATAACCTGTCTATGTGGATTACGTACCGTATGATAGGTGAAAATCTATTTATAGTTTCGTATGTTATTTCTTTTCATATTTTTAAATCTAAACTTACTATGGTAAGTATTGCTTCTATAATCCTTGATATTAGTGGAATATCCTTAAGTTTTGTGCTTCATCCAGTATCGTTTTATTGGAACATTGATCTGAACTTTCTTACTAAATATTAATATTTTTACCCGGGATACTATTCACGAGTTACTATTCACCCGATTATTATTCACTATATTATTATTCACTCGGGTATTTGGGGCACTTTTCATGTTGGGGTACTATTCACGAGTTACTATTCACTGGATACTATTCACTCAATTACTATTTACTTAAATATTATTCACTCGGGTATTTTGGGCACTTTTCGTGCCGGGGTACTATTTATGAGTTACTATTCACCTAGTTACTATTCACTCTAGTATTATTTACTCGGGTATTCGGGGCACTTTTCATGCCGAGGTTACAATTCACGGGATACTATTCCTAAAGTACTATTCACAGAGTACTATTCACTCAAAAATTTATTTCTTTTCTGTCCAAATTATTTTGATACATGGATATTATTCTTGAATTTTACTCCAAAAAGCAGTATCATGTTGACAATATGGATATTTTTTTAAACTCTGGATAAATTTAAAGTCTTTAATAATTATTCTTTATGTCGTTTGATTAATGCTTGTATCATTGTCATCATCCTCGTGCTTATATTGGTGATGAAAATCATCTTTGGCTTACGTGCATAAATGGACTGTTGATTGGTATGATTATGACCAGAGATTATTCGGTATAATAATAACCCGTAATGTTACAAATGATATGGTAAAAGTCCTCATTGGCCCGTATTGAATTGATGGACAGTTGTTGGTATATATGATTATGATTAGGGATTATTCGGTATAATCATGACCATTGGTGAAAACAAGAATCTCCTAGGCCCGTAGTACATGCATAATTTGTGGTCGTGATACTAATGAATATCCTTAGCCGTAGTACAAGGATGATTCAATTAAGTGGATTATTTATTAAGCTGGATCTAAGCAATAAAATATTGATAATAAACTTTTAATTCATAGAAGATAGTTGATAGCATGCTCTACTTGACTCTTCTAAAAATACAGTTGCATGTCTTTGTCCTGTAGTGCAAAGATGAACTTTTAATGAATATCTTTGGCCCGTAGTGCAAAGATGAATTTATTAGTATGATTATGAACAGGAAATGTGATTTTGTATAACCAAGATCTTTGATGTTTCAGGTAAAGACATGTGATGAAAATTATCTTCGTCCTGGGTGCGAAGAGGAATTTAGAATCACAATTATGATTATGAATAATTGTGGACAGGAACTATTGATTGATGTTACAGGGATAAAACATGGTTTGTGGACTTTTAACATGGAGAAGATAATAGACTTTATGGTATATTTAACTCTTCTAATAGATTGCTCGTTCCGCTGCAATTATGATTGAAAAGTTTTATCATCTACCATATGTTCTAAATCTCTGATTTATTACTGACGAATGCTATTGATAATTTAATTATCTTTTGTCATGATATTCTTTACTGGGCTAGTTGTGTTAACCCTTTTGCTTCACAATTCCTTTCAGGTAATAAGAGTGTAGTTGGGTCGAGCAGGGGTTATAGGGGAATAGAACGATGGTCTATAGCTGTTGAGGTTTCCCCTAAAACAGTATGGAAATAATTTTATTGAGAATTATAGATAAATGTGTCGTATTTTATTCGTCATTTTAACCGTTGATTTTGGTGAACCAAATAGGTGAGGTGAACCCAACTTTGGAAGGGCATTTTGCCACTATCATACAAGATATCTAATGACAGAAGACCTCGTGTTATCATAAGACATGATTGTGCATATGCACTTGCTAATTATATCTATGAGCACTACCTATATAATCTTGGAGTTTAGTTGAAATATAATTCTCATTTGGAGACAATGGAGATAATTATATGTCAAGAGAAGACTCACCATTGGAAAGAACATGATAGTAATTTTCTTGTTTTTCTTTGGGGTCTATTGGGTCAACCAAGGATAATTCTCGAGTCATATGATATTTATCATAACTTAGATGCATGGCCTCCCATATACGAAGGTTTCCTTGAGCATTTTCCAAAGATTTTAATTTCTAAAACAGTTATTGACTATACTTTTATGTAAAGTACCATTGTAATGTGTTGTGGTCGACGCACCATGAGAGTTACACATATTTGTATTAAAACTCACATCTTATGTGTTGTCGTACTCTGCATGACAGTTCAACAGTTGTATAAATGAAATTTGTATTTGATTTCTGTAATGTGATATCTGGCGACTCAGAATGGGTCATGTGGACCTATTTTGGGAGCGTCACATTATACAGACAGAACTATATAAAATACGATATGTTCAAATGTTCTACAAATGAATAACATAAATACGTACTAAAATGAACTATAATGAATAACATAAGTACTAATGAACTATAATCTAGTAATAGTATCATAAATCGGTCGGAGGTGGACGACGCCTATCAGTTGTCTAAATATCTCGGTCGTCGTCCTGGTCGTCATCGTCAATCCGCTCGTCATCGCAAGTCCGCTCGTCATCGCCTCCCTGTTGAAAGAATTATATATAAAAATCATTAGTCTGTATATATGTGAGAATTAACAAGCTAGCCTTAATTGAAAAAAAAATATAAACAATAAGAATACATGAGTAGGTGGGGACAGACGAAAAGCCTCCTCCAAGAGGGTAATCACCATCTAGAGCATCTTGCTGCTGAAAGCGTCAAACTGATCCCGCGATAATCCCGTACTCTATGCGGAGGCCCCTACTATAATATCCTAAGCAACCCGGTGAAGACGAGAACTGCTAGGCAACTTCTATCCCCAAAAGACTGGATCGATACTAAACCTATTTGACCCGACCCCTATCAACCTCTGGAAGATCTCGTTATCTAAGCCAGAGCCTGTATGAGATATTCCGACATGTGCTTTTGGACGCTGGCGCTGGCTGGAGCCTACAAAAAGTTACAAATTCGATTACTAATAATAATTTATATAATGTGATAAATTTTGATAATTTTATGAAACATTAAAAATATTAGCTCCAGGAAGTGTATATGTGGGTATCATCGATAGACCCAACACTCGATATCTACCAGTACTGCTGGTAAGGGGATCCTGAGATGCGACGCATAGTCTCAGCTCCTCATCCAGATCAAATACAATATTGGGAAGGGGGTAGCAAAATCTAATGGCTTAGAACCTTTCCCAATAGCCTCCATTTCAGCTATACACTGGTCCCGAAGCCTCTAAAATTGGTCCTGTAATTTATTTTCTATACGTATTTTAATTATATGATTTTATTTACGATTAAATATTACTAAAAGCTAAATAGTAAGATGAGTTTTACCCGTATAGCTAAAGCTGTCTAAGACAAATCACGCTCGTCCTTAGGCACGTAGGCTCGATCCCAAAACTCTAAAATGGTTGGATCTCGGCCCAAGGTCCTCCTCAAGGCCTACTAAAAAATTCATAAAACATGTATTAAGTATTTGCGTGAGAACTTGATTACTAAACAACTAAATACAGCGCACTTACCTTCTTCGCCTCCTCGGACGACTAAGAACCAGTGGTGTATACTATTCAGAGCTGACCACGGTTCTTCTTTGCATGTTCAAACTTTTTCTTGAAGTCATTAGAATCCAAGTGCGCACACATAGCCTCCCAGGCTAAATCAGAGACTATATAGGGCTGGTGATCTTTGATAGTGGTCCCAGGCTGGTCTTCAACTGCATGGGTTGCCCTCTATCGTATCTCATACAGCCAGCTGCAGTAATTTTTAGCGACATATGAAATAATCACATCGTCGCTAGCTGACTGAAAGTTGTTCGGGTCAAATCTATAATAAACCTATAACAAAAGTTTAAAATTAGGAATAATTGATTTTGTCATCCTAATATTCTTATGTAGTAATTAATATAATATACTTAACTTACATGAAACTCCTACATGACGGTCTGCATAAAGGTGGCATTATACCACGCATACTGGCTGAACTGCATGCACCCTCTCGGGAGATGCGTGAAATAAATCGCGTGTAGGGTGTGCTTAGCCACCGGGTCTAGTATACTACAGAAAAAATATAACAATATGTGTTATGTGAATTGTGTTTTTTAATAACTGACAGAATATTAACAATATATTAACACTTACTATCCAGAAGCAACATCCACCGATACTGTAAGTGGAACTGCCGGCGGACGACCAAAGATATCGAGGTTCATCTCTCGGTGTCGTCGACAAGGTGCATCTATAATAATTATATTTAACTGAGTCAATAAATATAAACTAATGCAACTTGAGATATATTTATATCCTAGTTAAGACAACTTACTAGCTCCTGAAGAAGATCCACCATCGTGGCTACTGTCTCCCATACCAGATCACCCACCACCTCAGCTACCTCCACCGCTATGTCTAGCCATGAATATCCTACTGCAATAACCAAATTAGTATATTATGAATTTGTAAAGGTTTAACAATATGTGTTATTTACTAATATAAATGCTCATTTTCAATTACGTACGTCATCAAACCCATTAGAATCAACGTGTATATCATTCTCAGATTCGGTATCTTCCTCGTCCTCAGTTTTGAGATCAGTTTCGTCATCGTTATCATCCTTAACAACCACATAATCATTCACGACGACGTGTTCCTTAACATCCTCATCGCCGGGTACATCAATGACACTAGTACTCATCACATCTTCAACATTTAACTCTACGGCCAAAGGGTTGCTAACCTCTTCTTGTAATGCCTCATCTATACCAAACATGTTCTCAGCATCAAATGAACGTGTTTTAGTTATGACTACAGTATATTAGGGGCTTCAAGTATTTACTACATTAGGAGCGTAATACACTTGATTCACTTGACTTTCTAACACGAGCACAGAATCAAACTTTAACACCGACTTGATATCTATGGCTGTGATTCTATTACGATCAACTTTAACCCCTTTTTCAGTATCAAACCAGCTACACTTAAATGTAACTACCTTTTTTCCCCCATGATAATTGAGCACAACCACATCCTATAAACGACCATAGTAATTGGACTCCGAATCTTGGTAGCAGCTTCCTAACACTACAACCCCAGAATTGACTGATGTGAGTTTATTCATGTCATCGACCCTAAATCTGTACCCATTTACGATGCAACCTGGAAAAGAACTAACAACTTTGTAAGGTCCTTGGATGACATCTATAAAATGCTCAAAAATGTTCTCCGCCTCAACCCTTTTCTTAAACCACTGTTGGAAATTAGCATTAGTGAATGTTTCCAACTCTGGTGCAGTAAAAGCTGGGTTAGAAGCATACGCTTCCTCTTCGAATGAACTGCGAAAATATTAAAATGTCTTTAACATATATAGATGACTAAAATTATAAGTTGCACTAAATATCGTAAATAATTATTCATACCTGATGTATGATGAAACTTCGGGCATATTTAGAAGCACGTATATAGATATAATCTTCAACTCTTTGTCGCTTAACTAAGTTAACGTCTCATGACCAAATTGCTTAGCCGGATATGTGAATATAGCTAACTCATCATCAGCATGAGATATTGGACCAACGACGTCATTCCTTCCTAAACGATTGTGCTTCGTTGAGATAACAACGTCAAAATACAATGAGCAAAAGTTGATAAGCTCTTCTTCCGTATAGCGTTCAGCAATAGAACCCTCTACACGAGCTTTATTCTTGACCTTTTGTTTTAATTGACGCATATTCCTAAGATAAATATTCTAATATATATATATATATATATATATATATATATATATATATATATATATATATATATATATATATATATATGAGTAGTATTAATATAAGTAAAATAAAGAAATTAGTAGTTTATATTACCTCTCAAAATGATACATCCACTGATATTTCACCGGTCCTCCAAGTTTGAGTTCATAAAGTAGATGAATAGGCAGATGTTCCATCGAGTCAAAAAATCCTAGATGGAAGATCATTTCGAGCTTGCAAATGGTAAGCACAATATTGTTCTCCATCTGCTCCGCAACACTATACTTAATTATAGTCTAGCAAAGATCTCGAAATAAATTTGAAAGTTTGGTCAATGAATCCATAACATTTCTGGTTAACATCTAATGAAATGCATTTGGGATAAACTTCTGCATGAATAAATGACAATCGTGACTCTTAAATCCAGAAATTTTCAATTGCTCGACCTTACAACAATGTGTTATGTTCGACGCATATCCATCAGAGAGCTTCAATCCACTTACACACGTCTTCAACTTGTTGCTTAGTAAGACAAAATAGAGATTTAGGTTCCTTATTGTTAGGGTGAAGCCACAATTCTAGCCTATTGTTCAATGCCTCTAAATCATTTCGAGCGTCGTCATTGTCTTTGGTTTTACTGCTCGCATCTAACACGGTGTAAAACAAGTTCTAAAAAAACATTCTTTTCGGTATGCATGACATCTATACAATGACAAACTGAAAGTGTGCCCCAATATGGAAACTTAAACCATATGGGCGAGTGAGTCCAATTATGAGTCTTCTCATACCCGAATGGTCTCAATTTACTTTGCTCCTTCCATGGAAAAGGAAAATCAAGTTGGTTCAACCAACCCAAGACCTCACTTCCCGATAGTCGACTAACAACCCCCTTTTTCTCTATCTTTCTGTTGAACTGTGCAGACATCTTTTTGTAATTGTGATCAAGAGGCAAGAATCTATGAGTAGTTCCAAAGAAACTACATTTTCGCCCATGTTGCAACCGATTGCCTTGCACATCCCCCATACACACTAGATAGGACAACTTCCCATGATTTGACCAACCACTAACCATCCCAAGAGCTGAAAAGTTAGTGATAGTCCATAAAAGGGCTGCCTTCATCACAAAATTCTCACACATCAATTTTTCATACGTGTGGACCCCTGTCTCCCACAACATCCTTAGTTCATCCACTAACAGTCGAAGGTACATGTTAATATCATTTATAGGACTTTTATCCCCCTGAATGAGTAAAGTCAAGAACAAATACGGATCCCTCATGCACATAGACGGTGGAAGATTATAAGCATCCATAATGACTGGCCAAACTGAATACGGCTGGCTAAGCTTATTAAAACTGCAAAAGCCATCAGTAGCCATGCCAAGCCTAAAATTCCTAACTTCTTTCGCAAACTTAGGATAATTTTCATCAAATCTCTTCCATTCATCTCCACTCGTTGGATGAGTCAGCTGACCAGGCACAAAATCCCTTGTTCGATGCTAACTCATATGTTGAGCCATATGAGACGACATGAATAGTCATTGAAGCCTCGACGCAAGTGGAAAGTAACGTAAGATTTTCTTGGGAACATGTTTCTCCTTCCCCCCACGTTTTGTCATCTTGTAGCGTGGTAAGCTGCATATATCACACTTTCTCTTATCATTGTCCTCCCCATAGTATAACATACAATCTTGCTCACAAGCATCGATTTTCTGATACCCCGTATTTAACCCCATGACCATCTTCTTCACTTCATAATAATTTGTAGGAAGAGTATGATCCTTGGGTAAGAACTTTCTAACTATAGCAAGCAAATCATTAAAACCTCTCTCACTACAGTTGTGCTCATTCTTGAAGTGTAACAGCATCGTCACTGTAGAAAGCTTGGTGTCCATATCATTTCCCGAATACAACGCGACCCCAAATTCAGATAGCAACTTGTAAAAGGCAGCAACTGTATCATTTGTCACTTACTTAGCACTGCTTGAAGAAGGCTCATTTTCAGCCCAGTCAATATTAGTTGGGCCATAAGCATTGACTAACATCTTCACCAGATCATAGTTTTTGGCGTATGAATCCCATAGAATTGGTTATTCCATAGTACTATCGATCACTTCTGATTCCCCGTGATGAGTTCATACGAAGTACCCATCCACAAATCCACGGGAAAATAAGTCAAATTTAATCTCGTCGACTTTTTTCCAAATTAGGTTTTTACACTTAACACACGGGCATCACATCTTCTCGTTCGGATCATCAACGTATTCTATTGCTTTGTTCAAGAAATTTGACACCCCATCATGATAAGCTGAGATTAATCCACTCCCATCACTGGGTATCCTATGGTACATCTAACTCCGATCAACGGACATTTTTAACTACACAGAAGACACATTCACTCTAATTTGGATATTCATGCATAAATTAGATTTACCTAGTATCTCCACTCTATAGGACAGGGTTAAGGCTTCTATCCCGCTATTGGATGCTTCTCGTCACTAATACCAACACGTTAAGTACGTTTTATGAGTTTTAAGAATTTCAGCAGCACCTCCCCATGGTCCCCAAGCACATGAAATAGACTAAGATAACTTAATCTAAGTATGCACTCGAAGAACATATAGAGATAATAGTCAAACAATCCTTAAAACAACAAAAACGTATCGTTTCTATAAGACCCCAACTTTTTATGAATAAAGATTTATTTTTTTCTAAATTTTATTTTGAATAATAAGGTGTGGATTTGATATAATGTTATTATTGTGGGTAATATTTATAATTTTTGCAAAGTACACAAGTTGTCATAAAATATTTGTTTGGTCAGGGAATATTCTTACGACGGTACAATCATTGGTGGACCCCATAACAAAATTACTATCGGATTTAGAAAGCATAAAAAATAACCATTTTATAAAAATAACGGTAAGACTTTTATCTTTAACTGTTGAAATACCTGGTGATAAAAGTACAGTAATACGCATGGTTGCACAGTAGCACACGGTATTATACAATATGTCTGATTATTGAAAGTAACTCAGTTTTATTCAATTATTGCCACAGTAGTTGCTACATAGTATCTCATATTATTGATTCAATTATTGTAACAGTATCATCTGCATAATATTTTATATTATTAAATCAATAATTAAGAAGACACAGTTATTCATATTATTATTTGAATTATTGATAATGTCTAGAAAGTTCTGTCGAGGATGTGACGCCCTCAAAATAGGTATACATCACCCATCTTGGGTCGCCATATACATGGTACTGAATACAAATACAAACTAATTATACAACAGTCGTGTAAAATACGACAAAACATATGTTGTGAGTTTTAATACAAATATTATCATCTAGACAATATCGACACTCAAAATAAGTCCTCAATACATTTATTAACACATTATTTTATAGAATAGTGATGACTACTAATGTTATCCTCTGAACCATCACTCTGTTCCCCGACTAGTCCCTGCTACGTTCTTGGAACTTCTCCCAAGACATCTTCAGTGCAGCAGGTTGAGTACGTTTTACAGATTCGCACCAGTAATCTGCCTCTTCCCACAACATGAAGGTGGTAAAGGGAACCTTTTGCTCCTCGGAGAAACCAAAGAAATTAAATATCTTGTTGATTTGCTTTATCCACATCTCCGCTTTAAGTGGTTTTGGCTCTCCAAAAAACTCTGGTGGTCCCAACTCCTTGAACTGTTTGGCGGTGACCGTCCGAGAGTTGCCAGTGTTTCCACCTGCATTTTGGACAGGAGCCGATCTCGCTTGTTGTTGCATAAATTGCATGAAGCCTCGGAACATTCCATCGTTCATCATTTGGTCAGTGTTGTTGTTTCCCTGAGGTTTGTCACCTTCTTGATGCACATTATCCTGATTATTGATCTATGGAGACTCAGCGGTCTCCTGTGCCCCATTGACGTTCTCAACATTCTCAGATGCCATTTTCAAATACTGCCACAAAACAAGGGTTAATTAACATATCACATATTATCCCTATACTCTGACTGGCCAATTAAATAACAAATAAACTTAGGTAGGTCATATTAGCGAAGGAATTCCCCGTCTCTCCCCTTCTAGTTCTTGTCTCACATCTTAGCCAGGGATCATATCCCTAAGCTTTGATACCAACTGTGACGCCCCCAAAATAGGTATACATCACTCATCTTGGGTCGCCAGATACATGGTACTGAATACAAATACAAACTAATTATACAAAAGTCGTGTAAAATACGAAAAAACATATGATGTGAGTTTTAATACAAATATTGTCATCTAGACAATATCCACACTCAAAATAAGTTCTCAATATATTTATTAACACACTATTTCATAGAATAGTGAGGACTACTAATGCTATCCTCTAGACCTTCACTCCGTTCCCCGACTAGTCCCTACTACGTTCTCATTTCCTGAAGAGAATAGTGAAAGAAAGGGTGAGCTCAACTAGCCAAATAAGAAATATAATGACTAAGATAATGTAGGATAAATTATCATTAGCCTTCAACAATGTTAAACTGATAAAATACAATAGACATCAAGTTTAACTGCAGCGAAATAAGCAATCCATTAAAAGAGTCAAGTAGAGAATAAAATCTACTATCTTTTATGATTTAAAACATTTTTTTCATCACTTTTATCGCTGAGAATCAGCTTAATAAATAATCCACATCATCCCTGCACTACGGCCAAGGATATTCATTAGGGTCACGACCACAAATTATTCATGCACTACGGGCCAAGGATATTCGTGTATTCATCAATAGTCATGATCATGCCAACAACTATCCATCAGTGCACTACGGGCCAATGAGGACTTTTACCACATCATTTGTAACATTACAGTCATGATTATACCGAATAATCCCTGGTCATAATCATACCAAGTCCATCTATGCACTACAGGCCACAGATGACTTACAATAAAATATAAACATGAGAATGATGACAATGATATAAGAATTCAATAAAACAAGTTCAAGAATTAATTTATCCAGGATCTAATAACGTCCAAATTGTCAACATGATACTTGTTTGTACAGTAAAATTCAAGAATGCTCAGAAGAATATTTTTATGAAAAGATACTGGATGAAGCACAAATATCAAGTATATTCCACTAGTTTCATGAAGTATAGAAGTCAAAACTTTAACCAACTGAGTATAATAAAGAATAGAATAACAAAAGAAATCACCAGGCATGTGATAGACCGCACAGGCAAGTTATTCCAATAGAATAATAAATAACGGAACCAGGTCCGATGTAAAATCCATAAACAGGATATTTCAACAGAATAATAAAGACGAAACCAGATCCGGTGTAAAACACACAGACATGATATTCCAACAGAATAATAAAGATGAAACCAGGTCCGGCGTAAAATGCACAAACAGGATATTCCAACAGAATAATAAAGACTAGAATAACAGAGGAATTTCACCAAGTATAGGGTAGACCGCGTATACAGGTTATTCCAACAGAATAATAAATAATGAAATAATAGAAGTTCTCTTCATGAACACAAAAGAAATAATACCCCTTACCATTAAAGAAACTGGATATCGAAGTAGTGAAGTAGCAGAAAACTCTTCTTCTTTATCTCTATAATTTCTCTCTAGAGTTTCAGTGAATTCGTAAGAAATAATGAAGGAATGAGCTTCTATTTATAGAAGAATGGATTGAATAGTAAGTAATTCATGAACGGTCCAGATTGATTTACTTTTAAACGGACAGTCCATATTGATTTACTATTAAAACTTAAAGCAACGGTCCATGCCGATTCACTATTAAAACATTAAACCAGCGATCCATATTGATTTACTATTATAAATTCAACCAACGGTCTAAAAAATTTTCACATCTCCTCATGGAATAATATTGTACCCAAAAAAAATTTGGACCGAAAAGAAATATATTGTTCGGGTGAATAGTACCCATTGAATAATAATTCATGAATAGTAACTCGTGAATAGTACTCCGACACAAAATGTGTCCCGAATACCCGTTTGAACAATATAACCTCCAGGCATCAATTATCATCGAAATAGATGTCGATTTCTACTAACACAAATAATTCCAACACAATGAAACTATCAAATTCATCTTTAATCAACACGAACTTATTCATCATTAATATTATAACTCACAATATTTAACAACCAGGTTGTTCCCAGGAAAGTGGGGGCTTTCCAATAAGGATTTCTCCCTATTGGCACGCAATTAGGTGACCAAACCTCTCCTTGACAGAACTTCTAGACATTGTAAATATTGTAATTTAATAATATGAATAACTTTGTCGTCTCAATTATTGATTTAATAATATAACATATAATGTAGATGATACGGTGACAATAATCGAATCAATAATATGAGAGATATGATGCAGCAATAATTGAGTATAACTGAGTGACTTCTCACGTAAGCATCAATAATCAATATCGTGTGCTACTATGCAACCACACATATTATTGTACTTTTACTACCAGGTAGTTCAATAGTTTTAACAGTAACACCTCCGCCGTTATTTTTATAAAATATTTTTGTTATTTACTCAATCCGACAATAATTCCGTTACGGGGTCCACCAATGATTGTGTCGTTGTACGAATATTCCCTGCTAAAACGAATATTCCCCGACGAATCGAATATTATATAACAACTTGCATACTTTGCAAAATTTATAAATATTACCCACAATTATAACATTATATCAAATTCATTCCATAATATTCAAAAATAATATTCATAGAAAAAAAATCATCTTTATTCATGAAATTTGGGGTCTTACCAGGGAAAGGGGTTAGATCATCTAATTGCACGCCAATAAGGAAAAGTCCTTATCACAAAACCCCCTCTTTCCTGGGAATGATCTGGTTGTCAATATTGTGGGTTATAATATTAATGATGAATAATTGTTGAAAGATTAAAAAATCTGTTTATTGAAGTCAAGTGATTTGTGATAAATAGAGGGATTTTAATGAAGTATTTATTGTAAGTTTGGCTTATTACATGGACCCCCCACTTACTCATTTTTTAAAATCACCGGTAGAAAGTTATCTTAGTTTTAATTTTAGTATTATTATAATAGTAATAAAACAGAAAACTTTTTATATAAAATAGAATACTTTTTATATTATATATAAAGTTATTCGTTTTATTAGATTATAAATAGAATATATTATATTTTATATAAAGTTTTCATTTTATTAGAATATTTTATTGCATAGTGTTGCGTAGTAAAATAAAAAAATTCGCCAATTCTCTGCCCGTGAATTCTTCATTGTGTGTCCATGATTATTTTTCTAAATAGTATCATGTCATTCTCCTATAAATAGGATGCTTAGTTTATAAATGAAAATCACACTAGAATCAGAGAATTCTTCTTCTATAATATTAAACGTATTTCTTTTGAGTTTAAGGTAACTTTGAGTGTAGCAAATAGTGCAAGTTTTCTTCAAGAATATTCCAGCTATACCAGTCAAAATTACTCTCCTTTTAAGTTAAGAGATATTATTTGTATTCAATATTCGTAAGAAATATTATTTTCTTCCATACTCTGTAGTATGTAAGTAATATTATTTCGTTTCATATTCCTAAATCTACACTTATTTTGAAAAGTATTGCTTTTATACTCCTTAAAATTAGTAGAATATCCTTGAATTTTGCGCTTCTTCTAGTATCGTTTCATGGAAATATTTTTCTGAAATTTCTTATTATATTTAAATTTTTTCATGCTGGAGTACTATTCATGGGCACTATTGATACATATGACATTATTCCTATATATGGTACTATTCATACATATGATACTATTCATACGATACTATTCATGAAGTACTATTCATGACAAAAAATTAATTTTTTTTATGTCCAAATTATTATTGATACATGAATATCATTCTCGAATTTTACTCCACAAATTAGTTATCATGTTGACAATTTGGACATTCTTAAACTCTGGATAAATTGAATTATAAATTTTTAATATTTATCATTAATCTCACTTGATTGAATTCTTATATCATTGTTATCATCCTCATACTTATATTGTGATAAAAGTCATCTTTGGCCCATAGTGCATAGATGCACTGTTGATTGGTATGATTATGACCAATAATTATGTATTGGTATAATCATGACCTGTAATGTTACACATGATGTGGTGAAAGTTGTGACCCCCCCCCCCCCCAAAATAGGTATACATCACCTATCTTGAGTCACCAAATACATACTACAAAATACAAATAAAAACTTAATTATACAACTGTCGTGTAAAATACGACAAAACATATGCTATGAGTTTTAATACAAATATCGTCATCTAGAAAATATCCACACTAAATGGAGTCCTCATTACATTTATTATCACACTATTTAACATAATAGTGAGGACTACTAATGCTATCATCTGGACCGTCACTCCGTTCCCCGACTCGTCCCATCTATATTCTCATTTCCTGGAGAGAACAGTGAAAGAAAGGGTGAGCTCAACTAGCTCAGTAAGAAATGTTATGACTAAGATAATGCAAAATAAATTATCATTAGCTTTTAACAGTGTTAAACTGATACAATATAACAAACATCAAGTTTAACTGCAGCGGAAAAAGCAATCCATTAAAAGAGTCAAGTAGAGAATAAAATCTACTATCTTCTATGATTTAAATGGTTTTTCATCACTTTTATCGCTGGGACCCAGCTTAATATATAATCCAGATCATCCCTGCACTACGGCCAATGATATTCATTAGTATCACAACCACAAATTATCCATGCACTACGGGCCAAGGATATTCGTGTATTCATCAATGGTCATGATCATTCCAACAACTGTCCATCAATGCACTACGGGCCAATGAAGACTTTTACCACATCATTTGTAACATTACGGTCATGATTATACCGAATAATCCCTGCATAATCATATCAAGTCCATCTATGCACTACATGCCACAGATGACTTTCAACATAATATAAACATGAGGATGATGATAATGATATAAGAATTCAATAAAACAAGTTCAAGAATTAATTTATCCAAGAACCAATAACGTCCAAATTGTTAACATGATACTGCTTTGTGGGGGTAAAACTCAAGAATGCTCAGAAGAATATTTCCATGAAAAGATACTGGATGAAGCGTAAATATCAAAGATATTCCACTAATTTCATGGAGTATAACGGCAAAACTTTAACCAACTGAGTATAATAAAGAATGGAATAATAAAAGAAATCACCATGCTTGTGATAGGCCGCACAGATAGGTTATTCCAACAGAATAATAAATAACAGAACCAGGTCATTCATAAACCCACAGACAGGATATTCCAACAGAATAATAAATAACGAAACCAGTTCAGGCAAAATTCGCACCGACAGGATTTTCCAACAGAATAATAAATAACAGAACCAGGTCATGCGTAAATGCACAGACAGAATAGTCCAACAGAATAATAAATAACGGAACCAGGTCAGGCAAAATTCGTACCGACGGGATGTTCCAACAGAATAATAAAGAATGGAATAACAGGAGAATTTCACCATGTATGCGGTACTTCGCATAGACAGGTTATTCCACAATAATAATAAAGAATGGAATAACAGAAGAATTTCACCAAGTATAGGGTAGTCTGTGTATACAGGTTATTCCAACAGAAGTGGTTCTAGTAGTCCTCACTATTCTATAAAATAGTGTATCAATAATTGTAATGAGGACTTATTTGAGTGTTGATATTGTCTAGATGACAATATTTGTATTTAAACTCACAGTTTTTATGTTGTATTAATAAAGTTGTAGTTGTTTCTGTACCATGTATTTTGATGACTCAGAATGGGTGTTGTATACCTATTTTGGGGGCGTCGCAGTTGGTATCAGAGCTTAGGGATATGGTCTCTGGCGGAGATCGGGGAATAGTACTAGGAGGGGATAGACGAGTAATCCTTCGCTAGTATGTCATACCTAAGCTTATTTTTTGGTCAGTCGAAATATATGGTTAATATATTATATGTTAATTTGTTTAATTAACCCTTGTTTTATGGTAGTATTTAAGAATGGCAGCTGAGAATATTAACGATGGAGTTAATAAGACCGTGGAAACACCTTTAATCACCACCCAAGGGAACGTGCAACAAGAAGGCAATATTCCTCCTATAAATAACACCACTGAGCAGACGATGAACGACGGGATGTTTAGGAGCTTTTTGCAGTTCATGCAAAACCAGACGGGGGAGACTCGTGTACAGAATACGGGTGGAAATGATAGTAACGCGCGGCTTGTCCTGGCCCAGCAGATCAAAGAGTTGGGACCACCAGAATTTAAGGGAAAGTCGGATTCGATCATGGCGGAAACATGGGTCAAGCAAATTATAAAGATATTCGATGTCTTTGGATGCACGGAGGAACAGAAGGTTCCATTCGCCACCTTTATGTTTCGTGGCGAGGCAGATTACTGGTGGGAGTCTGTGAAACGTACCCAGCCTGCCGCACTCTGCATGTCTTGGGAAACGTTTCAGAAACTTTTCAATGAAAAATACTTTCCTGAAAGTATTCGACATATGAAAGAGGTAGAGTTTATTAGACTAGAAAAAAACAACATGACGGTGTCCCAATACGAGACGAAGTTTGCAGAGTTATCCAGGTTTGCACCTCATTTGGTAGAGAATGAGGAACGAATGACGAGGATGTTTCTGAGAGGTTTAAAACCCGAGATTTGGAAATATCTTATCTCTCATAAATTTTCTTTATATTCAGATATTGTCAACAGGGCTCAATTATTAGAGCGAGATAACAAGTACGTTCAACCAAGAGACTGAAACCAGGATCATACCGGTGACAGCAGTCATCAGAACAACGATAACCAGCGGAGAAAGAAAAATAAGGACAAGAGCAACAACCACTCTGGTGGTAATCGTGGCCATGAAAATAGAAGAAGCGAGTCGGGGGGAGATTTTAAAAAGAGGAGATTCAACAATGACCATCGGTCGTATGCTATAAATGTGGAAAAGAGGGACACATCAGCCCAAACTGTCCACAACAGTTAAAGGTATGCTATAATTATGGAAAAGAAGGACATATCGCTCGAGATTGTACGGTAGCGAAACCAAGCCCAGTGGGGATGGTGATTCAAAAGGTTGTCCCAGAAAAGTCAAAGTCAACGGTTCCTGGAAGAGCGTTTGTCATGACTGGTCAGAAAGAGAGTAACCCGAATGAAGTTAGCACGAGTTAGTTAATTATAAATTCTTACGAAGTTTATACCTTATTAGATACCATTTCTACCCATTCATTTATCTCTCCTGCTTATACTCAATGTTTAAACTTGACTCCGGAGAAATTAGACTTTGACCTATCTGTGGAAACTCCGTTAGGAGAAACTTTCATCACATCCACTGTTTATAAATCTTGATTGATTCAGGTTGGCACTATCACATTACCTGTTGACCTTATCTCTTTAAAGATACTTGCTTTTGATGTGATTTTAAGGTTAACTACTCATCATGCCAAAATTGATTGCTTTCGTAAGGTTGTTAGTTTTCATATTCCTAAGTAACCTGATATTTGAATTCAAGCATCCAAACCATTGAAGTCAAACACTTTCATATCAAGCCGTAAAGTCATTCGTTTATTGAAAAACAGATGTCAAGATTTCTTAGCCATGTTATGGACTTAAACAAAAATACGTCAGATTTGAATGATATTTCTATTGTTAGTAAATTTCCTGACGTATTTCCTGAAGAATTTCTTGGCTTACTCCCAAAGTGTGATATTGAATTTTGTATCGACTTTGAACCCGGTACAAAACCCATTTCTAAAATCTCATGGCTCCTATTGAACTTCAGGAGTTAAAAATTCAACCAGAGAATTTGGTACCCGAGCCTTTATCTGGTGACTTCCTTTGTGGAATGCACCGAAGCCAGACTCTCAATAGGGGACACCATATTTGTGTGGTAGTAAACCAATAGGTGTCATTGTGACGTGCTATCCAAGATTGGGATATGAGTCACAGTTGAAAGCAACCTAAGTCAGTAATCGAAATACGTAGCTTTCTATGCTTAGCTGGTTATTATCAAAGATTTTGTGGAAAGATTTTCTCGAATCGCTACTCCATTAACGCAGCTGACTCGTAGAGATACAAAATTTGAATGGAGCAAGGTGGGAAGAGCTTCGAAGAACTCAATAGGAGACTCATTTAGGCACATGTTCTGACCATACCATCCTAGAAAAGTGAACGTGGTAGCTGACGTGTTGAGTGAAAGATCGTATACGAGTACGAATGCGATATTGTCAAAGACCTATTTCTTATAACATAAAAATTATAGATATAGAATTAAAGACTCTAGGGACTCACGTGATGATATACAAGTAGAACCGACTTTAATCGATAAAGCTAAAAACGTTCAAGCTACACCCCGGAGCTGATGAATATGAAGAAGGAGGTACAAGAAGTTGTTATTCCAAAAGCGAGAATTGGCGAGGTGAGGAAAGCTCAAACCTTCGATTTATTAGTCCATTTGAAATCCTAGATCGAATAGGAACTGTGGCCTATAGACTCGTTTTACCGCCAAATATGACGCGTGTTCATAACGTTTATCGTGTATCGATGTTACGTAAATATGTAGGATGACCTGAACCACATTATTGAGTTAGAACCAGATGAAATAGCAGAAGATTTAACGTACAAGGAGGTACCAGTCAAGATCTTGGATAGGAAGGCGCATGTCCTACGCATGTCAATTTCAAGGACGAAATTTCATAAGGAGTGGAGGTTGTAAGACCCCAAATTATTAATAAATGAAATTTAATTTCCTCTATTTATTATTTTGAAATAGTAAGGGTTGATTTGATTAATGTGGTTAGTTATGGGTAAAATGCGCAAATATTTTAAATAAGCAAGTGGTTATAAAATATTCATTGTTGTCGGGGAATATTCGTTTGGTCGTGGAATATTCTTACTGTCGGGGAATATTCGTACGACGGCGCAGCCTTGTGTGGGCCCATAACGGAAAGCGATTGGATGAAGAAAACGACAAGTATAAGTTGTTTATAAATAACGGCATAGTTGTTACCGTTAATACTATTGGAATACCCGGTGGTTAAAACACAGTAATACGCGTTGTTCAACAGTAGCACACGGTATTGCACCAATTATTCATTCTTACGTAAAAAGGCATCACTGAATAATTGTTACAGTAATTACTGTTCAGTATTTTATTTTATTGATTCAATAATTGCTGCGTTGATATTTTATATTACTGTTGTTTTAATAATTGTCACTACACAGTATTTTCCATTATCGGAGCAATAATTCATATTATCTGAATAATATTATTAGATAACATTATTGGCAATGTCTAGAAAGTTCTGTCTAAGGAGAGGTTTGGTCACCTAATTGCGCGCCAGTAAGGAGAAATCTTTATTGGAAAGCCCTCTCTTTCTTAGGAACGGCCTGGTTCTCAGTACTGTGATTCTGGAATATTATTTGTGAATAATTAATTATTGATTTATATGATGAGAAAAATATTGATTTTATGTGGATATAGATGGAGAAAATTTTTAAAGTGACAATTGTTAAAAATTGATATTTTATCTTTTCTGATAAAATAATTTTTATTATATTATTATAATATAATAATGAAGATATTTTTACAATGAATATTTGATATATGAGTATATGAGGATGAAGAGTATTTTTGTTGTATTAAATGATTAACACACGTTTTGTGTGTCGGTGGACCTCATTTCTTGACTGAAATTTGATTATAGCCTGTAAAATCGTCCGTTTATGGATTTCGGTCAATTTCTGTTTGGAATTTGGTAAAACTTTCTTCTGCATAGTTGTAGAGAATTGAATATCCTATAAAAATTTCGAGATTTGAATTTTCTGATAAAAGGGCTATTTATTGTAAATTATTGAAGTTTCGGTATATCGGGTGTGAATTGATTTTTGGAGTTTAAATTATTTTTGTTAGAAAAACGTTTTTAGTATTTTTTTGGACATCATTAACATGTGTGGCTAGTGTTTTTGACCAAAAGGTGGGCTAAGAAAAATTTGTATAATTATATTAATATTATATTAAATTTTCTGCTTTGGTGTTCTAAGTATTTTTCTATAAATAGGGTGCTTAGGTTAGAATTGAAAATCGCATCAGAAACTAAAGATTTCTCTCTCCTTCTCTCTCTATAATATCGAGCGTATTTTGTGAGTATTTTGGTTTTTTGAGTATTGCTATACGGTGCAAGTTCTTTCAGCACTATATCTAGTATTCCAATCAGAAGTACTATTCTTTCTGAGGTAAGGGATGTTATTTTATTCGAAAATGATATTATTTCTTCAATATCATTATGCCAAAATATTGGTTGGAAATTTTTATCAAATTTGGAACTTTTTTATGTCGGGGTTACTATTCATGAGTTACTATTCACGAGTACTATTTACGAAGCGTGATGATATTTTTTTGTGAAATTTCTATCTTTTGAGATCGGAGTTACTATTCACGTATACGACACTATTCACGTATACGGCACTATTCACGAATACGGCACTATTCACGAATACAACACTATTCAAAGAAAAATTAAATTTTTTTTCCGGTGTCCAAGATCGTTTGTTATGATTCCTATCTTAGATTGGATCTATGTTTTGGTCTTCATTTTTGAATTTTACTCCAATCTGGTTATTTATGAAGTATTTTTGAACTTGGATTATTTAAAGTACGAATCCTTAATACTTGTTCTTTTGTTTCACTAGATTCGTTTTTTTTAAAATATTTCTCATCATCCCCAGTCCTAAATGATGATATTACTGAATATCTTTGGCCTGTAGTGCAAAGATGAATGATTTTTTGATGAATATCTTTGGCTCGTAGTGCAAAGATGAACAGGTGTTGAGATGAACATGACCGACTGATTAATATCTTTGTCTCGTAGTGCAAAGATGAACAGGTGTTTAGATGAACATGACCAACTGATGAATATCATTGGCCTGTAGTGCAAAGATGAATATTTGATTCCAGATATATATTGATTGATGTTACATGGATAAAATATTAACGATGAACTTTTAAATTCGTATATAGAAGATAGTAGTTTGCATTCTCTACTTAAGTCTTCTAATGAATTATTATTTCCGCTGCGAAGATTGATTTAAAAATGGTTGTCTATTATATTCTATTAGATTTTTTCCTGTTGAGGATTAACGATAATTTGTTCTATATTATCTTAGTCATAATGTTCTTTACTGGGCTAGTTGAGCTCACCCTTTTCCTTGTTGTTCCATTTTTCTTCTCAGGAGGCGAGAATGTAGCGAGTACTAGTCAGGGTGTGGAATGATGGTTCTAGAAGTGGTTCTAGTAGTCCTCACTATTCTATAGTGTATCAATTATTGTAATGAGAACTTATTTGAGTGTTGATATTGTCTAGATGACAATATTTGTATTTAAACTCACACTTTTTATGTTGTATTAATAAAGTTGTGGTTGTTTCTGTACCATGTATTTTGACAAATCAGAATGGGTGTTGTATACCTATTTTGGGGGCGTCACATCTACTATCTTCTATGATTTAAAAGGTTTTTCATCAGTTTTATCGCTAGGACTCAGCTTAATATATAATCCACATCATCCCTGCACTACGACCAAGAATATTCATTAGTATCACAACCACAAATTATCCATGCACTACGGGACAAGGATATTCGTGTATTCATCAATGGTCATGATCATGCCAACAACTGTCCATCAATGCACTACGGGCCAATGAGGACTTTTATTTGTAACATTACGGTCATGATTATACCGAATAATCCCTGATCATAATCATACCAAGTCCATCTATGCACTACAGGCCACAGATGACTTTCAACATAATATAAACATAAAGATGATGAAAATGATATAAGAATTCAATAAAACAAGTTCAAGAAATAATTTATCCAGGAACCAATAATGTCCAAATTGTCAACATGATACTGCTTTGTGGGGTAAACCTCAAGAATGCTCAGAAAAATATTTCCATGAAAAGATACTGGATGAAGCGTAAATATCAAGGATATTCCACTAATTTCTTGGAGTATAAAGGAAAAACTTTAACCAACTGAGTATAATAAAGAATGAAATAATAAAAGAAATCACCAGGCATGTGATAGACCGCACAGATAGGTTATTCCAATAGAATAATAAATAACGGAAACAGGTCATGCATAAACGCATAGACAGGATATTCCAACAGAATAATAAATAACGGAACCAGGTTAGGTGAAATTCGCACTGACAGGATGTTCCAACAGAATAATAAATAACAGAACCAGGACATACGTAAACGCACAAACAGGATAGTCCAACAAAATAATAAATAACAGAACCAGGTCAGGCAAAATTCGCACCGACAGGATGTTCCAACAGAATAATAAAGAATGGAATAACAGAAGAATTTCACCATGTATGCGGTACTTCGCATAGACAGGTTATTCCAACATAATAATAAAGAATAGAATAACAGAAGAATTTCACCAAGTATAGGGTAGTCCACATATACAGGTTATTCCAACATAATAATAAAGAATGGAATAACAAAATTTCTCTTCATTAATACGAAAGAAATAATACCCCTTACGAGCACAACAAATAATATCCCTTACCTTAGAAGAAACTGGATATAGGAGTAGTGAAGTAGCAGAATACTTTTCTTCTTTCTCTCTATAGTTTCTCTCTCTCTCTAGAGTTTCAGTGAATTCGTAAGAAATAATGAAGGAATGAGCTTCTATTTATAGGAGAATGGACTGAATAGTAACTAATTCATGAACGGTCTAGATTGATTTACTTTTAAACGGACGGTCCATATTGATTTACTATGCAGTATTAATAAAATATTCTAATAAGACATAATCTCTTAAATAAAATATAATATATTCTATTTATCATCTAATAAAACGAATAACTTTATAAAAGTATTCTGTTTTATATAAAAAGATTTTATTATGCAAACACTGTGCATAATAAAATATTATATATTCTAATTATAGTCTAATGAAACAAATAACTTTATAAAAGTATTCTGTTTTATATAAAAAAAAATTTAATATGCAAAATACTATGCATAATAGAATATAATATATTTTATTTATAGTCTAATAAAATAAATAACTTTATAAAAGTATTTTATTTTATATAAAAAGCTTTTCTATTTTATTACATTAATAATACTTATAAAATAAAATTTATAATATATATATATATATATATATATATATAAACTTTCGTGACATCATAAAAAAATACCTCAATAAATTTAACAACATTTATCATCATTATTATAATTCACAATATTAATCGACCATGTCGTTCCTAGGAAAGAGGGGGCTTTCCAATAAGGATTTCTCCCTATTGGCACGCAATTAGGTAACCAAACCTCTCATTGGCAGAACTTCTAGACATCGTTAATATTGCACATAATAATATTAATAACTCTGTCATCTCAATTATTGATTTAATAATATATAAAATATCGACAATAATTGAATCAAATAACGTGAGATACTATGCAACAATTAATGAAGCAATAATTGAACAAAACTAAGTGACTTCTCACGTAAGCATCAATAGTCAATACTGTGTGTTATTGAGTAACCACGCGTATTCCTGTACTTTTAACACCGGGTGTTTCAACAGTTAACGGTAAAACTTCCGCCGTTATTTCTATAAAATATTTTTGTCGTTTTCTCAATCCGACAATAATTCCATTATGGGGTCCACCAATGATTGTGTCGTCGTACGAATATTCCCTGACCAATCGAATATTATATAACAACTTGCGTACTTTGGAAAATTTATAAATATTACCCACAACTATAACATTATATCAAATTCACTTCATAATATTCAAAAAATCTTTCGAGAAATTTAAATCTTTATTCATAAAATTTGGGGTGTCACAATCTCCCCTCCATATGAAATTATGCCCTCGAAATTTACGTACGTACCTGGTATGCCGAAGAGATGAGGATACCTTGACTTCATTTCAGATTCTAACTCTTGAGGTATAACCTTTGAGTGTTGAATACGATCCTTCTTATCCAAGATTTTAACATGTATCTTCTCATATGTTAAATCTTCTGTTATCTCATCTAGTTCTAATTTAATAACGTTGTTCGGGTCATCCACATAATTACGTAACATCGATGCGTGAAAAATGTTATGAACACGCAACATATTTGGCGGTAAAACGAGTCTATAGGCCACAGTTCCTACTCGATCTAGGATTTCAAATGGGCCAATTAAATCGAGGGTTGAGATTTCCTCTCTTCAACAACTCTTGCTTTTAAAATAAAGCCCTATTGAATCTTCTTCTTCGTATTGATCAGCTCCGGGTCTGTAGTTTTAGCAGCTTTAACATTATCGACTAAAGTTGGTTCTAATCATATATTCGTTATATTCACGTAGGTTCGTATATTGGCACCCGAAAACACATATGATCTTCTACTCAATGCATCAGCTACCACGTTCGCTTTTCTACGATGGTATTGAATGGTACGATCGTAATCTTCAACAGCTCAAGCCAATGTCTTTGGCACATTATACTTTCGTTTTGGTTGAAGAAATATTTAAGGGTTTTAGAAATGGGTTTTGTACTGGGGTCAATATAAAATTAGATTTCACGCTCTAGGGGTAAGCTAAGAAGTCTTCAAGAATACGTCAGGAAATTTATTAACGATAAAAATATCATTTAAAAATTGTGACTCTCATCCAAGACTTGGATAGCACATCACATTGATACCTATCAAATTGTCATCGTCATTCACGACGTCGCCTACAGAAAGTCTGGCTTCAGTGCATTCCATACAAGGAACTCAATAACGAAAGGATCAGGGCTCTTTACTTATGGCTTAATATGACAGTGATTGACTCTAGGGTTTGGTTGCTTTAATTCTCATAACAAGTTGGTTAGGAATATTAAAGATAACAACCTTACGAAAATCATGATGAGTAGTTAACCAATCGATTCCTAAAATTACATCAATGGCAAGTATTTTCAAAGAGATAAGATCGACAGGTAACGTGAAAGTGTCGATTTAAATCAACAAGATTTATAAACAGTGGAGGTAACGAAGGTTTCTCCTAACGAAGTTTCAACCAATAAGTCAAAGTCTAACTTTTCAGGAGTCAAATTTAAACGTTGAACACAACTAGGTGAAATACAAGAGTGGGTAGAACTGGTATCGAATAAGATATAGACTTCGCAAGAGTTTATAAGTAAATTACCCGTAATAACTTCGTTCGGGTTTCTCGACAAATGCTCTCACTTAAAGTTAGAACCATGTCATTCGTAAATGCACAGACAGGATATTCCAACAGAATAATAAATAATAGAACCAGGTCAGGCGAAATTCGCACCGACAGGATGTTCCAACATAATAATAAATAACAGAACCATGTCATGCGTAAATGCACAGACATGATATTCCAACAGAATAATAAATAACGGAACCAGGTCAGGCAAAATTTGCACCGAAAAGATGTTCCAACAGAATAATAAATAACAGAACCAAGTCATGCATAAACGCGCAGACAGGATATTCCAACAGAATAATAAATAACGGAACCAGGTCAGACGAAATTCGCACCGACAGGATGTTCCAACAGAATAATAAAGAATGGAATAACAGAAGAATTTCACCATATATGCGGTACTTCGCATAGACAGGTTATTCCAACATAATAATAAAGAATGAAATAACAAAAGAATTTCACCAAGTATAGGGTAGTCCGCGTATACAGGTTATTCCAACAGAATAATAAAGAATGGAATAACAGAAGTTCTCTTCATGAATACGAAAGAAATAATACCCCTTACAAGTACAATAAATAATATCCCTTACCTTAGAAGAAACTGGATATAGGAGTAGTGAAGTAGCATAATACTTTTCTTCTTTCTCTCTATGCAGTATTAATAAAATATTCTAATAAAACAAAATCTTTTAAATAAAATATAATATATTCTATTTATAATCTAATAAAACGAATAACTTTATAAAAGTATTCTATTTATATAAAAAGATTTTACTATACAAACACTATGCATAATAGAATATTATATATTCTATTTATAGTCTAATAAAACAAATAACTTTATAAAAGTATTCTATTTTATATAAAAAGATTTTACTATGCAAAACACTATGCATAATAAAATATAATATATTCTATTTATAGTCTAATAAAACAAATAACTTTATAAAAATATTATGTTTTATATAAAAAGCTTTTCTATTTTATTACATTAATAATATTAATAAAACAAAATTTATATAATATATATATATATATATATATATATATATATATATATATATATAAACTTCCGTGACTTCATAAAAAGACACCTCAATATATTTAGCAACATTTATCATCATTATTATAAATTTCAATATTAATCGACCAGGTCATTCCCAGGAAAGAGGGGGCTTTCCAATAAGGATTTCTCCCTATTGGCGCACAATTAGGTGACCAAACTTCTCCTTAGCAGAACTTCTAGACATCATTAATATTGAACATAATAATATTAATAACTCTGTCATCTCAATTATTAATTTAATAATATATAAAATATCGACAATAATTGAATCAAATAACGTGAGATACTATGCAACAATTACTGAAACAATAATTGAACAAAATTGAGTGACTTCTCACGTAAGCATCAATAATCAATACCGTGTGCTACTATGCAAGCACGCATATTCCTGTACTTTTAACACTGGGTGTTTCAACAGTTAATAGTAAAACTTCCGCCGTTATTTTTATAAAATATTTTTGTCGTTTTCTCAATCCAAAAATAACTCTGTTGTGGGGTCCACCAATGATTGTGTCATCGTACGAATATTTCCTGACCAATCGAATATTATATAACAACTTGCGTACTTTACAAAATTTATAAATATTACCCACAACTATAACATTATATCAAATTCACTTCATAATATTCAAAAAAAAATATTTCAAGAAATTTAAATCTTTATTCATAAAATTTGGGGTCTCACAAAAGTTCTAGTGCATTTATGGACAGTTGTTTGGCATGATCATGACCACTGGTGATAATAACGAATATCTTTGTCCCGTACTGCATGGATAATTCATGTATGTGATACTAACGATTATCCTTAGCCCGTAGTGCATGGATAATTCGATGATGTGGATTATTTATTGAGATGTGTTACAGAGTTAAAATATTAATGATAAAATTTTAAATCATAGAGGATATTAGACATTATGCTCTACTTGGCTCTTCTAATGGATTGTTTGTCCTGCTGTAATTAAACTTGTTGTCTATTGTATTCTATCAGTTTTTACACTGTTGAAGGCTAAGGATAATTTATTATACATTATCTTAGTCATAATATTCTTTACTGTGCTAGTTGAGCTCAACCTTTCCTTTCATTGTTCTCTTCAGGAAATGATAATATAGTTGGGATTAGTTGGAAAATGGAATGACGGTCCAAGATGGTTGTTATAGTAGTCCCCACTATTCTATAAAATAGTGTAAAAATAATTTTAATGAGGACTTTATTTGAGTTTGTATATTGTCTACGAGATAATATTTATATTGAAACTCAGCTATTGTGTTGTCGTATTTTGCACGACAGTTGTATAAATTAAGTTTATATTTAAGTTATGTACCATGCATTTGGCGACTCAGAATGAGTTGTGTATACCTATTTTGGGGGCGTCATAGTTTTGTATTAGCACCGGCATAAGTGAGAGACATAACATCCAATAACAGTCCCAAACTGGGGACTGTTCGACATTTACTCCTACTGAGTGAATGTCAAACGAGTTTCTAAGTTCCAAAATATATTACATTATTGAGCGTATTGAAGAGTAAAGGGAGAGTATTATTGAGTTTATTGAAAATTATGGCAAACTAAGCAAATGCTACTTAGTTTATTTTGCCAATGAAAAACTAAGTAAGTGATACTTAGTTTATGAGGATTGTTATTTGGAATATATGGAGACTATTGTTCGACATTCACTTATACTTGTCAAACGGGTTTCTAAGTTTTATATTATAGTACATATATGTATATATATATATATATATATATATATAAATATAGTACTTATTGAGTTTATTGAATATTGCGGCAAACTAAGTAAATGCTACTTAGTTTATTTTGCCAATGAAAAACTAAGCAAGTGCTACTTAGTTTATGAGAACTGTTATTTGGAATATATATGGAGACTACTATTAAATTATTTTATTATATTTTATTTTATTTTATTTTATAAAATTTAATTGTATTTATTATTTTATTTTATTGTTTTTATTGTATTTTGTACTATAATATATAATATAATTTATGATTATTTTATTAAATTAAAGTAAATATATATTTTTATTTTATTAAATTAAATAAAATTTATTATTATGTTTTAATATATTTTATTTTAATTTATATAATATTTATTTTAATTTTGATTTATTTTAATAAAATTAAATGTATTTTATTTTATTTTATTTTATTTTATTTTATTTTATTTATATACAATATTTTTTTATTGTTTTATTATTATTATTATTATTATTATTATTTTCATTCTTTAATTTAATTTAATTAAATTTTTTTATTTAATTTAATTTGTTTTATTTTATTTTATTCAATTTAATTTATTATTTAATTCATTTAGTTTTATTTTATTTATTTTATTAAATTGGATTATATTTATTATTATGTTTTAATTTAATTTAATTTATTTTGTATTATATTATATAATTTTTAAATTTTTTATTAAATTAAATTAAATTATTTAAATTAAATTTACTTTAAATCTAATTTAATTTAATTAAAATAAATTAATTTAATTTATTTATTAAAATAAATCAAATTTGTTTTTTTTATTTTATTCAGTTTAATTTAATTTATTATTTTATTTTATTTTATTTTGTATTATATTATATTATCAAATTTTTAAAATTTATTTTATTTAATAAACTAAATTAAATTGAATTTATTTCATTTTATTTTATTTTAGTAGTAAGAAACTAAGTAAATGCTACTTAGTTTATATTTTAATATTAGGAAACTAATTACTTAATAAATAAATATAATTGTAGGGCCCAAAAATTTTACAATTGCAGAATTACGACAACAATTTTGTCAGAAATATCAGATATACCAACAATTAACATAAGGTAGGCATTCCTATAATCAATGACAAAATCAATTATACCAACAATCACAACAATTGAGTAAATTAACCTAAAATTGATATGGCAGTCCAATAATCAATGACAAAATAGACCAAATTCAGCCAACAAAATTCACGGCAGCAACAACAACTAATCATTCTCAAAACTTAATCCCAATTAACCAATAATCTGGAAAAAAAATTCATGGCAACAAAATAAACCAAATTCAGCCAACAAAATTCATGGCAGCAACAACAACTAATCATACTCAAAACTTAATCCCAATTAACCAACAATCTGCAACATTAACTCCTAAAAACTTAATTCCAATTGCTGCTAAAAAATTAAAAAGTAAATAATCCCAATTTCATACTTTTAGCAACAATATATTCACAAAGTAATCCCATATCAAATTATAAAAATTATATGCTAGCAAAAAAATAGAGAAGCAAATGGGTCGGAGAAACTATTAACCGCTACCGGAGGGGAGGAGAAACCGCTGCCGGTGGGGGGGGGGGGAATGCTGCAGGAAAAGGAGAAGCAAATGCATCGTCGTTGGAGGGAGGAGAGGTGGTTGCAGGAGGGAGGAAGGAGTCATCGCCGGAGAGAAGAAAAAGCAGAGACAGATGAGAGACTGAGAGAGAGATGAGAGCACGTGCTGAGAGAGAGAGAAAGAGAGAGATAGTGAGATAATAGGAGGAGGTTGGGAAAGCTAAAATATTTTTTAGGTTTTAAAAACTATTTTCGACGGACCATTCCCTCAGACTTAATTCACTCTAAGTTACGTTATCTTTGACGGATAATCTGTCGAGATTAATTACCATTCCCTCGAAAATAGAGTTGGCGCTGGCGAGAACATTGGCGCCATTTTACTAGGTGTATATTCGACAGAATTCGATCGAAAATAAATTATATTCGAGGGAACTATTTTTGAAGGATAATACAGTCGAAATTATGCTATTTACGACTGAATATTTTCCCTTGGAAATAATTCCGTCGTAATTAGTCCTTTTTCTTATAGTGATTTCATTTCACCTTGGCCATGGATTCCTGGGTTGTCATTTATCGAATCACATAGGACATTTCTCTTCTTTTACTAAAAGTGGTAGATTCTATATTGATCATTCATTATCTCTATATATAGTTTGTTACACCCAAGCATACCCTTTATTATACCGTAAGGGTCTTCATGAATAAGTCAAAGTGTAATTCATTATATATAAGATACTATGATGATCCCAAGTCTAAGGATCATTTGTAGTACTATCACTATAGGAATTCCTATTGAAAGGCAAGTAAAACTCCATTAGGTATTGCTAAGCGAGTCACGTTCATTGAACTTATTCTCCAATAAGCACCTACATACCTACTTCAGTGTCTTCACATAAATGATTATGAGATCAATCATTCTCATCCAATGAGCAAGCAACGTATATATCAATCTATCCGGATTCATTAATCCCTTTTTTAGTAATCCATTGATTGAGAACATTTTAGTTTTAAGCTATCTAAAAATTTAGATCTCATTAGATGATCTCATCATGATTCTAAAAGCATTGCTTAAAATTATAGGTTTATCACATATTATTAAAACAACACCATGTAGATAATAAATGCCTTTAATAAATAATTTTTTTATTAATAAATAAATAAGATTGATTACAAAGTATATGCTTTATCATCATGCATGATTGGTTTGTATGCATACTACTTTCAAGAAATCCATGAAAAATACGGAATTCATTGATGAATTGAAGAGGAGAAAAGAACCGGTGAACAATTACTCCAATGACACATAGTAGAACTCTTAGGATCTGAGAGCCTTCTTAGGGTATCAAAGATCCAGATAGCCTTCTAGGTTTGAGAAAGAATCTGTCAGTCTTCCATCTTCCAAAAGTCCCCTCTTCATAAAATGGAAAGAGTATCTATAGATTTTTCTGAAAATTGGTCAAATGCCAAGCATATGATCTCAGGAAAATTCCAAAAATACCCTTAGTCATCAGAGTAATGCCTAGATCATCCTATCCTTTTAGCCACCAATCGAATTCGTCAATCAATTTTCAGTATGAGTTGCTTCCAGCCTTCTGCCTAGAGACTCATGGAGGCTCCTCCTCGATCACATGTTTTAAAGCTTTTGTTGCTCAAACTATGTTTTCCTTTTCTTCGTTCTTTATTTGAAAATCTGGTCATTGAAAAACCTCGGAATAACTCAGCATGCACGGGACACGAGAGGTCGCGCCCTAGGGGGTCGAACCTTAGGGAGTTCCACTCTAGGGGGCCAAATCCTAGGGGTCTGAACCTTAGTGGCTGAACCCTATGTTCCTTTTCTCATGTTTATTGGTTATATGAGAAGCTCTTCCATGGAGGTTCTAAGGTATAGCCATTTCACGGAGTTCCACAAGATATTAGTTTCTTTCTATAATCCGTGCTCATTATTTTGTCATCGCATTGATCAAAATTGGCCTTCTAACACGTAAATTGAGAAAATGAGGTAGCGCGCCTTTGGGAGAGCAAACCCTATGGAGTATTGATGTGTTAAAATTATGTACTACAAGTGCACAACGACTACTGTAGATTTGGCAAGTGCAGGTCGAAACACATAGACTAGATCAATTCTTTAATATAGCCTTAATTAATCTTTTAGGAAAATTAGAAACAAAGATGGTGGAGAAGATTTATTAACCAAATTATGCAAACTATTATTTAATAATGAAAACTATTAATGAGAAAAGATACCTAAGAATAAGAATCAACCAAAAATATTAACATAATAAATAATTTCTTATTTTCTAAATTAATTCCCAAATTATTTTTCCTTCCCTTTAAAAATAATGATTCATATAATTAATATGGACAAACATAAGTTATGAAAAATTCCCAGATTAACTATAACTTATAAAAACCTCACACTCAATATAAGAATCATATGTAATTTATGCGAAGGAAAATTTGAAGGAAAAAATAATTCAGCATTAATTTTAGAACGAAAAGAAAATATTATTATGAAATACCTAATTCCATCATCATTCTAGGTATTAGAAATTTAGCTAGTCATGAAATTAAAAACAAAAACAAATAATATTAGTACTACTATCTGTATGAAATAAGAACAATAATTAAAAAGAGAATTTCTATTATATCAATAAAAGAAAGTTACAAATACTCATTGATAGTAGTACCACACATGATTGAAAGAAAAGATAAAAGCTCTAAATATCTCACACCCTTTTCTTGCACAAGAGAAAAACTAAGGAAAAGAAAATAAGAAGTGGTTCCCTTTCTCTCTAAAACAAGAGGCATATTTATAGGAAAAATAAATTTGTGCCTTAATTTAGGTTCCTTGAACTTTGACACTTTTGTTCTTTTTTTTCTTCTTCTTTTCTTCTTGACTGCAATCTCTATATGGTAATCCTCCAATAGTCCTTTTCCATCTTTAAAAGTTGGATATAAATTCTTTATTTGCTCCCAAAGAAAAAATAAATTTTATTTCCTAAAAAATAAAATAAAATGTATTAGTTAAATAAAATAAGCATATAAAATAAAAAAATATGGTAATATTAAAATATATTAATTATGTGTCTATCAAATACCCCCATACCTAGCTTTTGCCTGTCCTCTATTAAAATAAAAATAAAAATAAAAATAAAATAAAATAAAAACGATATTACCCCATTTTCGTAGGAAACACGATTGCACTTAGCATGTGCAACAAGCCTTTAAATCCCAAGGTTACCCCAAGTGGACGAGTTGTGTCTCGTGAGAGTTTGCAATGATTATACCCACAAAATTCAAAAATATTTTTTTGGTTCAACAAGTTATGAAATTGAAAGATAACTTCTAAATATCCATAGGCATTATACATAAGCAAGATTAAATTCAAAAATCACATTTTCACCTTATCAAAAATACTTATTCTTCATTTTAGACACCATCATTCATAAAATTAATTTCATGTGATGTATGCATGTTTATATAATGTAACTCATAGTAGTGATTTTTACAATGAAAATCAAGCAAACTCATTTTATTTCTTTTTTTCATTCTTGCTCCTTCTTTTTTTTTCTTTTTTTCTTTTTTCTTAACTTGTGCAATGTCTCATTTTCTTAGGTTTTCAGGATTATTCATGTAGCGAGCATTGGACCAATGACTACTAAAATAGTTGGCTTTAGGGCACTAGGTGTAAAGATACCCCTAAGGGCTTACTAACTCGAGTAACAAAGAGCACAAAATTAGACTAGTCAAGCTGCTTATATCCATCACACTTTTTAGCGTGAATATCAATGCTTCCTGAGGCTTGGATACCCAGTTATTTCATTCAATGGACATTGAAGCAGTTATTTATTTCTTTCAACTTTTTTTAATTGGTTCCCTCTATTTTTTCAATTTCATCTTTTTTTTCTTAAAATTGCGCGAATCATAGTTTATACCCCATAACTAATAGTTAGTACAAACGTGAAGTACAGAAATGCATAGGAACTTTATTTTACTCAAGATGGCGTTTAAAATTAATATTTTGTATCTTATCAAAGGTTTAAGAGTACTTCTAAATTTTTCAATCTTGCTCATAAGTTTTAACTTCACGAACACTTGTTAGAATAAATTCAATCCATAAAATTCAAACAATATTTTTCATTTTTTTAATTTTTTTTAAAAATTAATTTCCTTAAAAAAATAAAAAAAATCTAATAATAAAAATGCAAAACTCCCCCCCCCCCTATACCTAAATCATGCATTGTCCTCAATGTTTGAAAATGAAGAAAATGAAGAAAAGAGAACAAAGACGTAAAAGAATTGTACCTTGTATGGTGGGACGTTTTTTCTATAAGAAAATATGGTGAGAAGGAAAACAAATGTATATATCAACAAATTTTATACAACCTGAAATATATGCAACTGTAAATGAGTGGTGCAAACAGATAACTTAAAGTGGATTTTGTAGGATTTTTAGGAGGTCTGGATAATTGGAAATAGTCAAAATTTTCATCAGAAGAACAATTGTGAGCATAAAATTTATCAACACGTGACATCCATATTTGTTACCAAGGAGCACTAAAACATGTTCATCATGTTAAATAATTGTTATATCAAGATTTTTAGGCACCACTATATTGACACATACATTATCTAAAACAGGAGATGTGATCTAATTATCTAAACATGGAAGATTCTCATTGTCCACAACCTTTGATTTATTTGTTAAATCATATTTAGTGATTCTGGAAAGTGCTTCAGATGGACCTAAGGTAGACTTAGAATGATCACAAAAGGGTTTAAATTTAAGGTTAATGTGATTCTCATGAAAATGCTCAAAATATGTCAAACTTGATTTGATAGGTTCCAATCTATAGTAATATTTTTGGACTGTGGAGTCCAACATCTCATTGACCTCATTCAGGTATTCAGTTTCATCCCAATTTTGACCAAAATAATTTAGACAAAAGTTAAGAATTTCATCTTCTCCCGTACGTTCATTTCCCAAAATTTCCTGAATCATTTTCAGTTCAACGGACAGGTCCAAAAAATCACTAGGTTGCTCTCCCACATTTAACTCAATTTTCATGTTTCCAAATGTTTATTTCGTTAGTCCATTTCTACAATTGATTAAAGTATTAGAGATTTATAGAAATGTTTTACCTAAAATGATAGGAATTTGATCTTTGGGATTGGTAATAGGCTAGGTTTTGAAGGACAACAAAGTAAACAATAAACACAAAATCGCCAACCTTAATGAGTACATCCTCAACTATTCCCTTTGGCACTTTAATAGAATAGTCAGCTAGTTGGAGTGTGACACTTGTCTTTTTCAACTCCCCTAAACCCAAGGTTTGATACACAGAAAATGGTAACAGGTTTACACTAGCTCCTAAATCAGATAAAGCCTTTTCAATTAATGTGTCACATATGATGCATAAAATAGTAGGACATTCGGGGTCTTTATACTTCACAGGAACTTGACATGACATGATAGAACTAACATAAGCTGATAGAAAAGCTTTCTTAGGAACATGAGCGGTTCTTTTGTGTGTGCACAAATCTTTTAGACATTCAGCATATGAGGGAATTTTTTGAATGGCATCTAGAAGAGGATTGTTAATTTTCACTTATTTGAACACTTCTAGTATTTTGTCTAACTTGGTTGACTGGTTATTTGAAATAATTCTTTGAGGGAATGGGTAATTTGGTTTAAATACTTTTTCATTTGACACAAAAGATGTGGTTTGATCATGCTTAGTGGATGGGCCTACTGACTCAGAGTTTGTGGGCTTTTTAGGTTAGGCTGACTTTGAAGATGGATTGTTAGAGTCAACATTAAAAAAATTCTCTTCTTCATTATCAATGTTAACATGATTGTTAAAATAATTTGCAAACCTTAAAGAGATAATAGAATTCAAATGATTCACTTGGCTATTTTCAAGTGAATTAGCATGATAAGGTTTTTGATTAGGGACTAGAAATTTTGGATTCGTCTCGGGTTGACTAGGTAGCTTACCCTTCTCTCTTTCACTAACTGTAGTGGCCAATTGACTCTTTTGGATCTCTAGACAAGATAAGGCTTGGTTAGTGTTTTGCATTAAATTATTATAAAATGTAATTAAAGTTTCCATGCTCTTCTTTAAAGTGTTAAGTCTCTTCTCACTTTCTTTAGAAAAACCTGGTGGATATTGTGTTGCTAAATTTGTATTTTGGTATGGACTAGGATTTGACTTTTGGTAAGGTTGAAAAGATTGATTTAGAGACTGATTGATCTGATTTGAAGAATTATTTGGGTAGGGTCCTTGGTTCCACGCAAAATTAGGATGATTCTCCAACCTGGATTATAATGGGTACAAATGGGTCATTCCCACTTCTTTAAAACATTGCATTGACTTGTTCATATTCTTTAGATAGAGCCATGACTTTAGGACATTCCTCTATCACGTGACTTGATGAATTACACCTTAGACACAAATGTGTTGGTTCGGAAACTTAGTTCACATGTGATGGTCCCCTAGTTTCTAAAGCTTCAAGTCTTTTAAGTACACGAGCCAACTTAGTTGTGGTAGCAATTGAATCGTCAATTGGATGAACACCCCTAGATGAGCTAGGTTTATCGGTCTCTCGGGTGGTTTCCCATTGCATGGTTTTTTTTAAGTCTTCTAAAAACTACCAAGCATTTCCCTCATCATTATTCAAAAAATTCCCTTGACACATTGACTTCAACATTATTTTAGTTGGATAGTCTAAGCCTTCGTATGCAATTTGCCATAATCACCATTTCTAAATTCCAAGGTGTGATCACTAGGATAACAAATTTTTAAATCTATCAAAATATTTCCAAAAAGACTCCTTTTCAAGTTGGAAAAATTGATGAATTGCAGTCCTAATTTTAGCAATTTTATTATTTGGAAAATAGTTTTTAAGAAATGTAACAACGAATCCCTCCTAGGTTGCTACCTAGAATTATTTGGTAGGTTATATAACCACTTTTTGGAATTATCTTTTAAAGAAAATGTTATAAATCTTCGCCTAATTGAGTCATCAGACAATTGTTGAATTTTCATTAAAGCACAAACTTCTTTAAATTCCTAAATGAATAAGCATGGATCTTTTATACCAGTGAATGTTGGTAACATATTTATATAATGAGGTTTAAGTTCAAAACTATTACCAGTTACCAGTGGTAGACTTATGCATGAAGATTGGGCATAGCGGGAAGGATAGCATCGATCCCTTAAAGAAACAGTTTTAGCGCCTTCCATTTTTCTTAAATTGAGATCTTTTAAAGTGAAATTAGAAAAATTAAGCTTTCTCACTAATAAGAAAGTTTTTGTTCCTAATCCATACTTTTTGTATACACTACTTAGCAAATAATCAGGTAAGCACACTACAGACAAATAAGAGAAAATAGTAATAAAATAAAATAAAAAAATATTACTTCTAAGGTCAACCTAAATAAAATCTATTCAGCTCGTAACAGTTCCAAGTTACATCGTAAGGTCCACCAAATTCGAAATTGTGACAACCCAAAAAATTGGATTGTCCTAAAAATTAAGTTTAAAGAATTATTAATTAATAAAGTGAATTTTTATTAATTATATTTTTTGTTGTGTTTATTAGTCGTTCTATAACCTAAGATGACTATAAAATGAGAGGATTCTGGCTAGGAGCTAGTATAAATGCGCAAGATTTTGAAGATGGAAATAAAAAATTTCTGAGGAATTGAATAAAATTTTTTTGAGAAAAAGACAAAACAAGCACTATTTTTTCTATGAATAACCTAGGTCGTTTTGAGAGTTCACCGTGTCAGAATGGCATTCCATTTCAAAATTTGATGGTAATATGTCGAGTAAAGTCATATTAGCCGATAAAAGTTTTTCTCAAAAATTGTGCATAAATCAGACGAAATAAAAATGTCAAAAAGTATTATTATGTACTTTTAAATCGTTTAACTACTTTTCGGTTAAATGTGACAAAAAACACTAATCATCAAAAAGTATTTTTCAATTTTACAAATTTTCAAAGAACGTATAAAAGTTAATCTGTAGAGGAAAGACGGAATATCTAAAAATATTTTGATTCAAGATAATATAATTTTTCAAACTGTCGGACGAATTCCGAAACACGGAACAATGAAGCTTCATAAATAGTAAGGAGGTAGGAATAGAAAGGAGGTGGGGGCAAATGGTAAAAAGTAGCTAAATGACAAAAATGCCCCTTTCCTTGAAAATGAATATATACTAAGCTTATTTTCTTATATTTAAAGTTTGAGAGAAACTCATAGATAGAGAGCAATAAGGAAGAGAAAGAGCTTGAAGGCTCTGATAGAAAAAGAAGAAGAAGAAGAAATAGAAAAGCTAGCAAATCACCAGCTTTGTTGTAAGACCCCAATTTTTAAGAATAAAGATGAATTTTTCTATAAATATCATTTTTGAATATTAAGGTGTGAATTTGTTATAATGTTATAGTTGTTGATAATATTTATAAATTTTACAAAGTAAGCAAGTTGTTATATAATATTCGATTGGTCAGTGAATATTCATTTTAACAGGAAATATTCGTACGACGGCACAATCATTGGTGGACCTCATAATGGAATTATTGTTAGAGTTAGAAATTGACAAAAATATCTTTTTATAAAAACAACGGCGAAAATTTTACCATTAACTTTTAAAATACCCAGTGATAAAATATAGTAATACGCGTGATTGCATAGTAGCACACGATATTGATTATTGATGCTTACGTGAGAAGTCACTCAGTTATACTCAATTATTGCTACAGTAATTTCTGTATAGTATCTCACGTTATTTGATTCAATTATTGTCACAATATTTTATATTATTAACTCAATAATTAAGATGACAAGTTATTCATATTATTATATGCATAATTAACAATGTCTAGAAAGTTCTGTCGAGGAAAGGGGTTTGGTAACCTAATTACGCGCCAATAGGGAGAAATCCTTATCGGAAAGCCCCCTCTTTCTTGGAAACGATCGGGTTGTTAATATTGTGAGTTATAATAATGATGAATAAATGTTGTTAAAAATATTCAGGAGATTTTTATGAGGTATTTGTTGTAAATTTGATTATTATTTGGACCCCCATGTACCCATTTTTCAAAATAATCGGTAGAAAGTTATTCAGTATATATTTATATATTATAAGAGGGGGGCCACGAGTGGGGCCCACATATAAAAAATGTCAGGTAGGGGGGAATGAAAACATTTTGGTCACGAGAGGGGACAAGGTTTATATATATATATATATATATATATAAATATATATTATAATAAGTTTTGTTTTTTATGAAAAAATAAAATATATTTTATTTTATTTGCATAGTATTTTACTATGCAATGCACAGTAAAGTCTTGTGAAAAATCGAATTCGACATCCGTGAAATTACTCTTGTTCACCCGTGATTTGTATTCAAATAATATCCTTCCATTCTCTTATAAATAGGATGCTTAGTTAGAATTGAAAACCACACCAGAATCAAAAAATTCTTCTTCTATAATCTTGAGCGTATTACTTCAGAATTTAAGGAAACTTTTAGCGTAGAACACAACATAAGTTTTCTTCAAGAATATCCACGCCCTACCAGTTGAAATACTCTTCTGTTTAAGGTAAGAGATATTATTTTGTTCAGTATTCGTAAAAAATAATATTTTTTCCATACTCTATAGTATGTAAGTAATATTATTTTGTTTCAGATTTCAAATTCTATACTCATTTTGTTAAGTTTTGGCTTCTATACTCCATGAAATTAGTAGAATATCCTTGAAATTTAAGCTTCATCCAATATCTTTTAATGAAAATATTATTCTGAGCATTCTTCATAAGTTTTAATTTTTTCATGCCGGAGTACTATTCATAAGGTACTATTCCCAATGTACTATTCACTATGTTACTATTCACCTGGGATACTATTCATGACAAAAATTGATTTCTTTTCGGTCAAAATCATCTTTGATACAATATTATTCTTAAATTTTACTCCACAAAGCAGTATCATGTTGACAATTTGGGCATTATTAAATTCTGGATAAATTAAATTATAAATCTTTAAAAAAATTCATTTTCTTTCTTTTAATTGAAATCTTATATCATTATCATCATCCTCATGCTTATATTGTGATAAAAGTCATCTTTGGCTTACGTGCACAGATGGACTGTTGATTGATATGATTATAACCAGGGATTATTTGGTATAATCATGATCGTAATGTTACAAATGATGTGGTAAAAGTCCACATTGGCCCGTAGTGCATTGATTGACAGTTGTTTGCATGATCATGACCATTGGTGAAAACATGAATATCCTTGCCGCGTAGTGCATGGATAATTTGTGGTCGTGATACTAATTAATATCATTAGTCGTAGTGCAGGGATGATTCGATGATGTGGATTATTTATTAAGCTGAGTCTCAATGATAAAATTAATGATAATATTTTTAAATAATAGAAGATGGTAGATATCATGGTCTATTTGACACTTCTAATATATTACTTGTTTCGATGCAGTTAAACTTAATGTTAATTGTATTTTATCAGTTTAACACTGTTGAAAGCGAACGATAATTTATTATGCATTATCTTAGTCATAATATTTCTTACTGGGCTAGTTGAGTTCACCCTTTTCTTTCATTGTTCTTTTCAGGAAATGAGAACGTAATCGGGGAACGGAGTGATGGTCTGAGATGGTGTTATAGTAGTCCTCATTATTCTATGAAATGGTGCGATAATAATTGTAATGAGGACTCCATTTGAGTTTGGATATTGTCTAGAAGATAATATTCGTATTAAAACTCTTACCTATGTTTTGTCGTATTTTACACGACGGTTGTATAATTAAGTTTGTATTTGAATTTTGTATAATCTATTTGGAAAATCAAGATGGGCGATGTATACCTATTTTGGGAGCGTCTCAGTTGGGATCAAAGCTTAGGGATATGATCCCTGTCTGAGATGTGAGACTAGAACTAGGAGGTCAGGGTCGGGTAATTCCTTTACTAGTATGACTTATCTAAGTTTATTTGTTATTTAATTGGTCGGTCAGAATATAGGGATAACATGTGGCATGTCAATTAACTCTTTTTTGTGGCAGTATTTGAAAATGACATCTAAAAATCAAGAGATGAACTCATATAGAGTTTTAAGTGATGAATCGAGGAGATTCATTTAAAGAATAAATATTGGAGTATAATATTTTGTTATAAAAAAGATTTTATTTGGGAGTAATAATTAAGTTATTAAACTTGATTATAGGTTGTCAGGTGAAGAAGAAATTAGAGATATCCATATGGTGAGTAAAGAATTAATAGTTGCACCCGAGCTAGTCGCAGAGGTAGCTGCTGAGAGTGAAGAAAAAGAGGAACCTGAGGAGAATTTATTATGAGAACTTTATGATCAAAATGTAGAACTGCAAAATCGTATTCATGAGTTAGAATAGCAGGCTGAAGAACGGCAAGCAGTCGTGGAGCAGAGGGATGCAACAATTCAAAATTGTGTTACCCGATATATGTTGCTTGAACAGAAGCACTCTTTGGAAGAGTATAAGATAATAAAGTTGAAATCTGAGAATTCAAATGTCAAGGATATGCTGAAAGAATAATTAACTGAATGAGTGAGAATGAAGGATGCATGTGTAAAAGCCGCACGATGCGTTGGTATTGTGGAAAGAGAAGTCCGATCCAAGAAGGCTAAAATATATGATATGTATTTCTCTTTTTGGACAGCAATTGGGAGAACCCAACATCGAGTTTTGAATTACCCTGTACATTGTGGTCAACCCCAATTCGATATGGATCGAAGATTAATGATCAGATCATGGATTAAGAGTACGACGAAGAAGTTGAAGGTGGAATATGCCCTATAACAAAAGTCAATTCTAGCGGTAATGATGTCACCAAGGGCTGTCCCGGAAAAGTCAAAGTCGGTGGTTCAAGTGAGAGCGCTTTTCATAACTTCCCAAAAAGCGAGGAACCCGAACGAGGTCATCACGAGTAAGATAATCATAAACTTTATCTAAGTCTTTACCTTATTTGATACCGGTACTACCCATTCTTTTATTTCTCCTACTTGCGCTCAGCGATTAAATTTAACTCCGGGGAAATTAGACTTTGACTTATCTATTAAAACTCTGTTAGGAGAAACCTTCATCACATCCACTGTTTATAAGTTTTGTTTGGTTCAAATTGGTACCTTCACATTACATGTCGATCTTATTTCCTTAAAAATACTTGTATTTGATGTGATTTTAGGGATTGATTGGTTAACTAATCATCATGCAAGAATTGATTGTTTTCATAAGGTTGTTAGCTTTCATATTCCTAACCAACCTATTATGCGAATTCAAGAAACCAAACCATTAAAGTCAATTACTGTCATATCAAGCCATAAAGCTATTCGTTTATTGAAAAATGGATGTCAAGCTTTCTTAGCCCATGTCACAGATTTAAACAAAAATACGTCAGATTTGAATGATATTTCTATTTTTAATAAATTTCCTGACGTATTCCTCAAAGAACTTCCTGACCTACCACCAGAACGTAAAATTAAATTTTGTATCGACCTTAAACCCGGTACAAAACCCATTTCAAAAGCCCTATATCAAATGGCTCCTATTAAACTTCAGGATTTAAAAACCCAACTACAGGAATTGTTAGACATCAGTTTAATTCATCGTAGTACGTCTCCTTGGGGTGCTCCTGTTCTATTCGTAAGGAAGAAAGATGGGAGTATGCGACTTTGTATTGATTATCGGGAGTTGAATCATGTCACCATCAAAAATAGGTACCAGTTACCTCGTATTGATGACTTGTTTAACCAGTTGCAAGGAGCCAAATTCTTTTTAAAGATAGATCTTCAGTTAAAGATTAAAACTGATGACATTCTAAAGACTTCTTTCAAAACTCGGTACGGGCATTATGAATTTCTAGTCATGTCTTTTGGATTGACTAATGCTCCTACATCCTTCATGGATATGATGAATCGAGTATTCAAGGAATATTTGGATCATTTTGTGGTTATCTTTATTGATGACATCCTCATTTACTCCAAAAGTTGTGAAGATCATGAGCAACACTTGAGGCTGTTATTCCAAAAGCTTCGTGAGAACAAGTTATATGCCAAGTTGAAGAAATGAGAGTTCTGACTTGAGGAAGTAGCATTCCTTGGGCACGTGATATCAAATCATGGAATATCTGTTCACCCGAAAAAGATTGAAGCAATTCAAAGCTAGGAGCAACCTAAGTCAGTGACCGAAGTACGTAGCTTTCTCGGTTTAGCTAGTTATTATCGGAGATTCGTGGAAGGATTTTCTCGAATCGCTACTCCATTAACTCAGTTGGCTTGGAAAGATACAAAATTCAGTTGGAGCGAGGAATGTGAGAATAGTTTTCAAAAACTCAAGAGGAGACTCATTTTAACACCTATTTTGACAATACCATCTGTTCAGAGGGATTTGTCATCTAGAGTGATACTTCAGGCAAAGGGTTAGGATGTGTTCTTATGCAACATGGGAAAGTCATAGCCTAAGCCTCATGATAACTCAAAGAATATAAGAGAAATTATCCTACTCATGATCTAGAGTTGGCAGCAGTGATTTTTGCACTTAAAATGTGGAGGCATTACCTGTATGGGGAGAAAGTGAAGATCTATACGGATCATAAAAGCCTCAAATATTTCTTCACCCAAAAAGAACTCAACATGCGACAATGACGTTGTCTTGAACTGTTGAAAGATTATGATCATACCATTCAATACCAACCTGGAAAATAGAACGTGGTAGCTGACGCGCTGAGTAGAAGATCATAAGCGGGTACGAGTGCGATATTGTCAACGCAAAGGCCCATTTTGTATGACTTACAAAGGATGGAGGTAGAGATAAAGACTCTAGGGAACCACGTGATGATGAAAAATATACGAGTAGAACCGACTTTAATCGATAAAGTTAAAGCTCCTCAAGCTACAGACCTGGAGTTGATGCGTATGAAGAAGAAAGTATAAGAAGGTGCTATTCCAGAAGCAAGAATCGATGAAGAAGGAATACTTCAAGTCAACTCTAGAATTTTTGTTCCTAACGACCCTAATTTAAAGTATAAGGTTATGATGGAGGTGCACAATACGCCATTTGCAATCAATCCCGGGAGTACCAAAATGTAGTATCGTGATCTTCGACATACATTTTGGTGAAGCAATATGAAGAGAGAGATCGCGAAGTTTATCTCAAGGTGTTTAACTTGTCAACCTGTCAAGGAATAGCATCAAGTGCCAAAAGGTCCATTCCAACCACTTGAATCAGGACTCCATTTGAGTTAGGATATTGTCTAGAAGACAATATTCGTATTAAAACTCTCAGCTATGTTTTGTCGTATTTTACACGACGGTTGGATAATTATGTTTGTATTTGAATTCTATATCATGTATTTGGCGACTCAAGATGGGTGATGTATACCTATTTTGGGGGCGTCTCATTTGTCAAGAAGAAGAAGAATAATTGAGAAATGTAATCCAAAACCTAACTTTAACCCAGTTTTTATTTAAGTTTTTTATGTCTAAATACATAACTTAATGAAAATGGAAGTAAACGATGTTAAGAAACAATTTTTTTATGGTTTAATCATAAGAAAATGAAGTAGTCAGAATTTGAAATTTAGTTTATAAATTTCTCTTAAAAGCATTCATATGAAGTATGAATTGCTTAATGTTAATGAACGATACGAATGAATCATAAGAATGATCTGAGGTAATAAGAAAGGATTGCTATTTTATAAAACTAAAATCATTAAAAAAGGTAAAATCTTAATCAAAATATCGATTAAAATGAAGAATGAACGAAGAACGTGAAGAACAAGAACAACGTTATTGATGGACAAATTGAAAATCATCCTAATTAGAGCTTTTTGTTGATGTACAAGTTTAAAACCATTATATATATATATATTTGCTGACATATGTTTGGTTAGGAAAAGTAGAATTGAAAGAAGCATTCATGAGGAGCGGATTAAAATTAGCCTATAACGAAGTTATGTCAAAATTTTGTAAAAGACGAACGAAATGTAGAAAGTAAGTTAATGAGGGTTCATAAGAATGTTGAAAACATTGAAAACATGAGTCGTGTACTTAAGAACGAATGAATTTTGAGTTCAGATGACCGAATTATGGACGAACGAATGAAGAACGTTAATAACGTAAAACAAACAAACGATAAAATTTGATTTAATGAAAACCCTCATTAACGAATTCAGAAAATTATTTTATCTGGGGGAAATCCAAATAAGTAATTGAAGGAAGAAAATGGATTTGGAACGAATCTGTTCAGAGTTATAACGAATAAGTTACGAGATTGCAAAATAACATTTCGATCTTATGAAAAATTCTGCAGAAAAACTGCAAAATTTTTCAAAGGATCAGAGGCAGCACTGCAGTACCACATAAGGCTTAAAAGCAGGCATGACAGCGCCTGCTCCAGGCAATAGTTATTGGAAAGTGGCGCTGCAGTGCCAGTTTAACAAAGGGAGGAGGCGTCGTAGCGCCAGTACAGTGCCAAACCGAGAAATGAGCTTTTAACTACTCAATTCATGGGGGACGAGCACGAAATGATTATAAATTTAATAATCATGTTATGTAACACTTAAAGAAGTGATTTAAAACTTAAATAAAGGCTGAACGGGAAGATTGAACAAAAGTTTAAAGAATGAATAAAGTAAACGCAAAATACATAACTGATATCCGATAAACGATATTCGGGAACCGTATTCTCGTTAAGAGAATGTTTAGGATTACAATGATTGTAATTCCTTAAATATTGAATGAAGTAGTAAATTATGAAATTAAAATGTTATAATGTCATAATGAAAGTAATATAGTAAACACTGTAAACACAAAGAGTTTGCAATGGACGATCGGTCTTATCATACAATGAACCATATGACTTAGACATTAAGAAGTGGGGATGGACGTAATGTTCATGTAATGAATCACTAGAATGAGTGATTAAAATCTTAAGTAAAGGTTGAATAGAAGTTTAAAGACGAACAATGCAAACGTAGAGTACGCAATTGCTATATGGGACACTTTATTCGAATATATAGGAAACTGTATTCGCATCGACCGAACGTTCTAAGCATATGTTGATTTATATAACTTAGACATTAATGAATGTTAGTAAAGTATGATATGTAATTATCAATAAATCATAATGAATGGTAATGGGATTAGCGAATAGTCCGAATAGGAATCAGATAAATAATGTTAATGTAAATGTAAAACACTTGAATTGATGAAGGTGTTGAGTGTACCAGTATATTAAACATGCTTAACCTAGACAACATGTATGATTTCAATGTACAGAAATGTAGAGTAATGAATAACGTCCAAATGTTGATAAGTCGAGTTAATGATAATAACTTGAAGAATGCTCCGAGTAAACTGAACTGAACATTATAAAATATGAAATGAGGTAATGTAAAATGCTTGAACGCTATGAACATATAGCATTGGCATTGAATGATCGCTCTTAGCATACCAAAGACTGTATGACTTAGTTGATAAAGAATAATCCTGGTGTATGACATTTATTTATCAGAAAGTCATAAGGAATGATAATTGACTTAATGAACAGTACAATTTTAATGCTTTGGATAAGTTAAGCTATGAAGAAAGGGATGATGATAAGACTTAAGGCATCTCCGTATGTCGTAACGCCGAAAGACGATCAAGAAATTTGATTTCATGGACTTATATATTAAAATACGAACCATAAGAATTAAACTTAAGTTTAAATCAAAGCGTAAGTCAAATATATGACTAATTGGTATATGTTATTCCTTATGTGATATATAGGGATTTCGAAGAGCCGTGCAGCGTAAACTGTAGTTGTATGCAGCGCTTAAGGCAAGTTTATTAATTTCATTCATATTTAAATGGATGCTAGTTTCTTAAACTTACTCATATGTTGAACTTTTACCTATGTATAAATGTGTGATGTTTGTGCAAGGTGTTAGTATATATGAGGTCATGTGTCAAATTTTTAACATTTATGTGTTTCTAAGAGATGAACTGTTCTATGATTGAACTGTTCAATGTGAAAAAAGTTATGTATATTCATGAACTGTTAATGTTAATTCTATGCTAATGAATATAGCTAGATAGTATTTAAAGAAAAAAGCATAAGAATTGATGTTATATCAAATTGAATGTGACTAATGTTTTAAAATGATATGATAGAAATCAGAATTTATTCCTATTATTCGAGTTGCTTCATAACCTTTGTTCAGTTATTGAAGTTTTAAAAGAGTATGTGATTCTTGAGATTGTTGTTATTCAATTGCTAGAACTTGCTGAGCAATTGAATGCTTACATTTGCTTAAAATAAAAACATTTTTAGCGAATAATGTTAGAATGAACTAAAGGATCCTTTGAAGATCAAGTTGACTGGTATCCTGATGAAGTGTCGTTCATTATACGAATGAGCATGAAGATCAAGCGAAGACTTGTAATGTAGAATAGTTTAATTAAACTATAGATTAGTTTAATAAAATGTATGTATCTATTGTGCTGGATGAAAGTCACATGTTTAAAGAAGTAAAGAATAATATAATTATCATTATCTGTAATGAACGAAGATTTTAAGGTAATAGAATCTCAAAATTGAAGAAATATGTTTTTATATTTAATGATATAATGACGTATTGAATGAATGGTAAGCATTCGTGATACACCAAAATCGGGTTTGCAGATAAATCGAATTTGGGGGCGTGTCAAGTTGGTATCAAAGCTGATAGGTTATAAACCTAAGGTGGAAGTATCTTAGGCTATAATCTAAAAGAAGTAAGGTGATCATAGGAATAAAGTGATCAAAGAGTAAGAAAATCATATCGTAAAACGATTGTGAAGTAAGATCACCACGTGATCGTAGTAAATCGTGAAATAACAAATATTCTATTAAACAATGGAAGTTTATAGCTCAATGCTATAAAGAATGGTACTATGAAGTAGTATGAGAATAAAACTCAGAAGAGTTATAGAGGATGAAATACAAATTAAAGAAAACTCGTATCAAGTAAGAATGTGTAAGATTTCAATTGAGGACTCATGTGATAGCTGAGTTGTACGAACCTTTGTGTGGGCAGAGGTTTGTGCTTGGTTTTTTGACTGCTTAGTCTATTACAGTGATAATCATTGAAATAGTAATGTCGCACTGTCAATATACATATGATGAGAATGTGAATCTTTTCCCATGTGTATATTAGATGGTTAGAAAGTGTTAACATAGGTGCGGGTTCTTGAAACTCATACTTATGAAAAGTTTGTGACTCATAGTTATATGTTATGTTTTTGAACCCTAAGCATATGGAAAGTTCTTGATTTGTTCTTGGATTACATATTGCTGAGATAAGTTCTTAAACACATATTATTGTGGAAAGTTCCTAAACACATAAAGTGTGGTAAGTTTGATGAACTATACTAAGGTATAGGAATGTGTAAACTGAAATGTTATTTTCAGTTTACTTGGCATTGAAGGTGCTAGAGTAAGCTAGAATTGTCGCAAGTAAGATAATGAAGGAAAATGAAGAAAGATGAAGAAAAAGGATATTCCAAATCGTCTAGCTATGCTAGATTTTGAAATTTATTAACATCGAGCTGATGTGGATGCTTTTGGAAAGAAATTATTGGATCAGATTTGAACCAATGGATTTTAAAAGAACTATTCTTTATATGTCTATGCTAATCGTTTCGACTAGACATAAATTGATTTGGAAATATCAAAATGTATTTTATATCATCAATGCATTTGATGCAGAGATGATAAACAGATGGAGTTATCAATGCAGTTAAACCTAGTGTTCGATATGATCATAGTATCATCAACCCACTATGGTAGGATGTAGTATGACGAAGTCATAAACTGATAAAGTTTTCAACATACTATGAAGCAGTACGGTATCATGACATCATTAAACGTTTTGAAGAAATATGAAAGAATTAAAGAGTAGCTGATACCAATTGATTTGGTTAGACGAATGTTTCAATTGATGTCCAGTTTATTGGTATGGTCTAAGCTATTTGATTTGGCTAGATGAATGTTATGTCATGTTTAAAGAAAATCAAGCTTTCTTTGAGAAATTATGCCAAACTAAATTGTTTTGATGCGGAATCTGATGGATAAGTCTGAGGAGAACAAACCCCAAGATATGGGGATAGGTTGATCACCTAAATGTATCCTGAATGGTAGTTACCTTCTTTGTGATTATAAACGTACAAGGTACGAAAGAATGGTTTACGATGAAATATCGATAAATCAATTCTAGAGTTCTTGGTTTATATGGCCCCTCAGCAAAATATGAAATGTTTTAAAGGAATCTTTATATTTTTAATTGTTCATTATACTTCATAATTCTTTGATAAATTACGAAGATTCTGGAATGACTAGAAGAAGAGAACTTTTGCGAAGAGGAGTTGAGGTAAGATATGATTCTCATAAGAGAAGTAATAAGAACCTCAATTATATTAGAAAGTTTGTATGATAAAATTTCGAAGATGAAATTTCTAGAAGAATGGGTGAGTGTGATAACCTGAATGATTGGAAGAATAGTTAAGCATGACGTTTAACTAATGACAATTATGTCAGAAGATAATCCTTAGAGAAAAGAATGAAATGAGTTAAGGAAAATAATAATTAGGCAATACATAATTGAAAATAGTATTTTGAGTTTATTCAATAAGAAAGAGAAGTATGAAGAAATACAAGTAAGGTTAATGCATCTATGTATGGATGTAATTATGTAATGGTTATTCCGATGACAGTATTCTTATAAGGGGGAAGAATGTGACAACTCGAAAAATCGAATTGTCTTGAAAATTAAGTTTAAAGAATTATTAATTAATAAAATGATTTTTTATTAATTATATTATGCGTTATGTGTTTATTAGTCGTTCTATAACCTAGGATGACTATAAAATGGGAAGATTCTAGCTATGAGCTAGATTAAATGCGTAAGAATTTTGAAGATGGAAATAAAAAAATTCTGAGGAAAGAATTTTTTTTTAAGAAAAATACAAAATAGGTCGATGAATAATCTAGGTCATTTTGAGAGTTCGGTATGTCAAAATGAAATTCCGCTTTAAGATTTAACGGTAATATGTCGTGTAAAGACATACTAACTGATACATAATTTTCTCGAAAAATGTGAAAAAAAAATAGACGAAATAAAAATGACGAAAAGTATTATTTTGTACTTTTTGATCGTTTAACTAAATTTTGGGAAAACATGACAAAAAACACTATTTATCAAAAAGTATTTTTCAATTTTTCAAATTTTTGAAGAATGCATAAAAGTTAATCTGTAAAGAAAAGATAGAATATCTAAAAATATTTAGATTCAGGATAATGCAAATTTTCAAACCATCGGACGAATTTCGAAAGATGGAACAACGAAGCTTCGTGAATAATAAAGAGGTAGGAATAGTAAGGAGGTGTGGGAAAATAGTAAAAAATCGCCAAATGACCAAAATCCCCCTTTCCTTGAAAATTTATATATACTAAGCTCATTCTCTTAGATTTGAAGTTCAAGAGAAAACTTATAGACATAGAGCAATAAGGAAGAGAAAGAACTTGAAGGCTCGAATGGAAGAAGAAGAAGAAGAAGAAATAGAAAAGCTAGCAAATCACCAGCTTTGTCAAGAGGAAGAAGAATAATGAAGAAATGTAATCCAAAACCTAACTTTAACCCATTTTTTCTTTAAGTTTTCTATGTCTAAATACATAACTTAATGAAAATGTAAGTAAAAGATGTTAAGAAATGATTTTCTTATTGTTTAATGATAAGTAGGTTTTATTCCTACTTATTGGTTACCAACTCACTAGAATTTTGCTTAACTCAAGTATTTTTGGTATGTTTTATTTGCTTTTTGTGTTTATTTTGCAGAGTGTATAGCTGTAATTCCTAAAGCATTCTAAGGCATGGCATGTAAATGAAAATTGCACAGCAAGGTATGGGATAACATTGAAGGCATGGCATGGTGGACTTGAGTTCGAATGAAGATGGCAACTGAGATCAAGTAGGTAAGCAGGAAAGCTAGAAAGAGCTTGGATGTGGCTAAAAGAAGAAGAAAGAAGTGAAGAAGAAGAAGTAAGCAAGTGGAAGCAATGAAGGAAGAAAACACCAGCAGACAACAAGCAGTAGCAGCGCGGCCGCGCTGCCATCAAAGCTAGACACGGCACGCCCGAGCCGGAGGAAGTAAAGAAGAAGACTAGGCTATCGCACGGCTGCGCCTCATTAACAAAGGGACATGGCGCGCTCACGCCATGCACTCGGAAGCAACACCTACAGCGCGTCCGTGCCCGAATAACAGTGCAATGCCGTGCAGCCGCGCCGATCATAATTATTTTAAAATGTTGACTTTTGTATTTTAAAAAGGAGAGCGTGTTTTTTATCTTTAGACGATTTGGTTGGTTACTAGAAATGACTTAAGTAGCTTTTATTACTATTATTAGGGTTTGTGACTCTAGAGAGAGTTTATAGCATTTTCTCTCTTATTTTGAGCTTCTCTCTCTATATTATTGCTTGTAAGTATTTGGTTTGAATTTGTTGATGAATGTGGACCTGAACAAGCTTTGGAATAGACTTTATAGCAGGGTTTAGCAAATTTGATTCTCATTTCCCTTATAGCTCTTGCTTTCATTGTTTATTTCTATGTTTTGCTTCAATCCCATAATGGTTGCTGATTTAGAAATGAACTAACTTACATTATGGGATTCTAATGGATTTTAATGTGTAGTTCATATTTTAATGCCAGTATGTGATGTCTGTATATTTAATATTGGATTGCCCATTATGGTTGTGCTACATGATTAATTCATGATCACCATTCACACTAATTTCTTGTATAGAATTGGAAAATGAAATATAAGTATAGATTAGACCATGTTGGCATGTGTTCATGAGACTTATTTGTATTAGGTTTTGTGATTCGTGACCCAGATAGTCATATACCGGTTCACCATGTGTAGTCATTAAGAGAGCTTGTGCTTAAATCATCATTGTTGTAAATTCACATAGACATATAGTGGGTTTGGTAATTGTGATGCTTACATGATTTCTATCAATTGTGGATTTTATGTAAATTTGACATAGTTCATTGAAAGATGGTTATGTTCCACTTTTGTTCTCTCAACTAGCTTTCAATATTAAATAATTAGGCATAACATGAGGCATGCATTTTGGATAAAACATTAAATGATATTAGGATCCCATTTCTCTCTAATTTGATTACCTTACCTTTAGTAATTATTATCTTTGTGTTGATAATTAATTTAGATATCAATTTATTTGTTGAGTGGTCGTTTGAGCATACTAAAATAGTGATTAGGTTGTTGGATGGTAGTTTAGAATTATTCATCTTTCTCCGTGGGATCGACACTTTCTTACTCTGTAATACTTGTTGACCCATGTATACTTTCATGAGTTAGAGTCTGTTTTGTTAAACCGAAATGAAGGCAACAAATTTTTGGCACCGTTGCCGGGGAAAGGCGTTAATTTGTATTACTGTCGTCATCAACTAATTAAAGCTAGATTTGTATGACTTAGACAATTCTATTCTTATCTCATTTTTATTTTATTTTTTTTGTATTTTAGGTACTTGTGTACATTTTAAGCACATGCAATCGTCAAATTCTGAGTTGGTACCTGCACAAGATAATATGAACGGTAGGGATTGGAAAGCTAGATCAAGACAGAGTACAAAGGTAGATACTGAGACTTCATCATCAAACATGGCAGAAGAGCAAAGAGAAGAGCACAAGGCCTTAAGAGATTATTCAATGCCAAATATTAATGAGTTACAGTCAAGCATCGTGAGGCCAGCTATAGCAGCCAATACCTTTGAAATAAAGCCAGGCAGTATACAAATGGTGCAGAATTCAGTATAATTTGGGGGTGCTGCTACAGATAACCCGAATGAACACTTGTTGAGCTTTATAGAAATATATGACACCTTCAAGTACAATGGGGTGTCTGAAGATGCAATTAGGCTCTGGTTGTTCCCATTTTCCTTAAGGGATAAGGATAGAAGTTGGCTCCATTCTTTGCCATAAGGGTCTATCACTACATGGGAGGACTTAGCGCAAAAGTTCTTAGCCAAATTTTTCCCAATGGCTAAGACTGCAAAAATTAGGACTGCGATTTCCCAATTTGAACAACAGCAGGGTGAAACACTGTATGAAGCTTGGGAACGCTACAAAGAGATGATAAGGAAATTACCCCATCATGGATTGGGATGATAATAAACACTTTTTATAATGGATTGGGATGGCAGTCAAGGACGATAGTAGATGCTGCTGCGGGAGGAGCTTTATGGGCCAAAAGTTATGAAGAGGTTTATGATCTCATAGAGACAATGGCAACATATGAATTTTAAAATCCTACGGCCAGGATGCCATAACCTAAAGTTGCGGTGATGTTAGAGGTAGATGTCTTCACACAGTTGTCAGTTCAGATGGCAGCTATGGCAAATAAGATTTATTCTTTAGCGGAAAATAAGGTCAAGCCAGTTGCTTATATATGCGAGATATGTGGGGGTCACATCAAACCGACCAGTGTGCTATTAGTTTAGAATCTGTGCAGTTTGTGAATAACTACCAGGAGAACCAAAATCAATTTCAGAATGCTTATAACACCAACAACCGTACCCATCCCAATTTTAGCTGGACAAACAATCAACACCAACAACCTCAATAGTTTTAATCTCAACATTAGTACCAATCATAACCATCTCACCAACAATATGCACCAAAACCACCCTACCCTCCAGGATTCCAACAACAACCACAACATCATCCACCACCTACACCTTAGCCTGAGAAAAAGTCAAAAATAGAGGAGATGGTGCTTAATTACATGGCGAATATAAAGGTTATGATCAAGAGCCAAGTTGTGGCTATAAAGAATTTGGAGACTCAAATGGGCCAAATGGCCAGTATATTAAATAATAGACCACAAGGGACCTTGCCAAGTACGACAGAAGAAAATCCAAGAAGAGAGGGAAAGGAACAGTGTCAGACCATTATTCTAAGGTTAGGGAAGCAAATGGTAGATATTCATGATGGCGTGCTCGTGCCACTTGTACAAAGGGATACCGCACAACCACGCGGTGAAGAGAATTTTTCTGATGATGGTTTGTCAAAGGTAGGTTCTAAACAGAGGAAAGTGGAGAAGAATAGTGAAGAATTATCTGAGAAACCAGTAACTAGACCACCACCAGTACACCCCTCTATTCCATATCCATAAAGATTGCAGAAACAAAGGGAAGATAAGCAATTTACTAAGTTTTTGGAGGTGTTCAAGAAGCTACAAATAAATATTCCCTTCGCCAAGGCATTGGAACAGATGCCAAGCTATGCAAAGTTCATGAAAGGAATTTTGTCAAGGAAGAAATGACTAGAGGAATTCAAAATTGTAGCCTTGACTGAAGAGTGTAGTGCAGTGCTTCAGCGTAAGTTACCTCCAAAGCTAAAGGACCCAGGCAGCTTCACAATACCATGTTCAATTGGAAAGATGTGTTTTAATAAATGCTTGTGTTATTTAGGGGAGAGCATCAACTTGATGCCTCTGTCAGTTTTTAATCAGTTAGGATTGCCGGCTCTAAGGCCGATGAATATAACTTTACAGCTTGCTGACAGATTCGTTACTTATCCACGGGGTATTGTGGAAGATGTGTTGGTAAAAGAGGACAAATGTATCTTCCCAGCATAATTCATCATCTTGGACTACGAAGAAGACATAAGTATACCTATCATCCTTGGGAGACCTTTCTTAGCCACGAGACGAACCTTAATAGATGTTCAGAAAGGTGAGTTAATAATAAGGGTTCATGATAAAGAAGTCGCCTTCAATTTGTTCATGGCTATGAAGTTTCCTACAGACGAAGAAGAATTTTTATGGATTGATATAGTAGACAAGATGTTAAATGAGGAAGTTGGAAATTTGGTGGAAAAAGAGCCTTTGAAAAGTGCTATTTTGGGGGATTCAAAAATGGAAGATGATGAGATTGCAGAATTTTTTCAAATTCTTGACACAGCTCCAAAGTTTAGAAGATTCAAGACTCCGATCGAGCCACTAAAGCTTTCTAGGGAGACATCAACATGACTCAAGACATCTCTTAAGATGCCTCTAGAACTTTAACTAAAACCTCTTCCAGACCACTTAAAGTATGCATTTTTTAATGATTGTTTAAAGTTACCTGTTATTATTTCTTTCTGCACTAACATCTTGCCAAAAAGAAAAACTGCTATGAGTTCTAAGAGAGTTCAAATCAGCCATAGGATGGACCATAGCAGACATCAAAGGGATCAGTTCATCATTCTGTATGCACAAGATCCTGCTAGAAGATGATAGTAAAACTTTAGTGAAGCAACAGAAGAGACTAAATCCAATTATGAAGGAAGTGGTAAAGAAGGAAGTTCTGAAATGGTTAGATGCGGGAATAATATATCCAATCTTAGACAGCTCTTGGTTAAGCCCGATACAGTGTGTGCCGAAGAAAGGGGGAATGCCTATAGTATCCAACGAGAACAACAAACTGATACCGACCAGGACAATGTCGGGGTGGAGAGTCTGCATGGACTACCACAGACTTAATAAAGCTACAAGGAAATACCACTTTCCACTTCCGTTTATTGATCTAATGTTGGACAGGATAGCATGTCACGAATACTATTACCTTCTGGATGGGTATTCAGGTTATAATAAGATTGTGATAGCTCCAGAAGACCAAGAAAAGACTACTTTTACTTGTTCATTCAGAACATTTGCGTTCAGAAGGATGTCTTTTGGGTTGTGCAATGCCCCAGCCATATTTCAGAGGTGTATGATGGCAATTTTTTTGGATATGGTTGAGCATAATGTTGAAGTCTTCATGGATGACTTTTCAGTGTTTGGAGATTCATTTGACCTGTGTTTGGAAAATTTAGTGATGGTGTTGAAGAGATGTGTTGAAACAAATTTGGTTCTGAATTGGGAGAAGTGCCATTTTATGCTACAAGAAGGGATAATATTTGGACACAAGGTTTTAAAGAAAGGATTAGAGGTGGACCGGGCTAAGTTACAGACCATTGATAATTTTCCTCCACCCACTTTTGTTAAAGGTGTTCATAGTTTTTTAGGGCATACAAGCTTCTATTGTAGGTTTATAAAAGACTTCTCCAAGATCACGAAGTCACTTTGCAGTTTATTAGAGAAGGATGTGTAGTTTAAATTTGATGAAGAATGCCTGACTGCATTTGAACATTTGAAGAAAAATTTAACTACAACACCAGTGATCACAACACCAGATTGGGACCTTCCGTTTGAATTGATGTGTGATGCAAGTTACTTTGTTGTGGGGGGCTGTTTTGGGCCAACGTAGGGATAAGATCTTCCATGTGATTTACAATGCAAGCAAGACCCTCACTAATGTTCAGTTAAACTACACCACCATAGAAAAGGAACTTTAGCAGTTGTGTACGCATTCGATAAGTTTCATGCATATTTGATTGGGACTAGGGTGATAGTGTACACAGACCATGCAAAAATTCGGTACTTGGTGGCAAAGAAAGATTCCAAACTTCGTCTAATCAGGTGGATACTTCTTTTGCAAGAATTTGATCTAGGAATCAAAGACAGGAAAGGGACTGAGAATCAAGTGGCGGACCACTTATCTAGATTGGAAAATCAGGGAAAGGATGTAAATGACAAGGTTATGATCAATGAGTCTTTCCCAGATGAGCAGTTATTTGTGGTGAAAGGTGAAGTTCCATGGTTCGTAAACTATGCATACTACTTAGTGAGCAACATAATCCTTTCTGACTTGACTGGGCATCAAAAGAAGAAATTTCTGCATGATATAAAATGGTTTATGTGGGATAAGCCATACTTGTTCAAGCAGTGTTTTGACCAAATGATAAGGAGGTGTATTCTATTTAGCGAGACAGAGGGTATATTGCAGGATTGCCACACGTCATTGTATGGAGGTCACTATGGAGGTGAAAGGACAATGGCTAGAGTTTTGCAAGAAGGATTCTACTGGGCGACTATTTGTAAAGATGCTTATAGTTTTGTCCAGAAATGTGATAGATGTCAGCGAGTAGGGAAGATATCCAAGAGAAATGCTCTTGAATACAATCATTGAGGTAGAAATTTTTGATGTTTGGGGGATAGACTTCATGGGGCCCTTTATTTCATCATGTGGGAACTTGTATATTTTATTGGCAGTAGACTACATATCCAAGTGGGTGGAAGTGGTAGCTCTTCCAACTAATGATGCTAAGGTGGTTCTAAGGTTTTTATAAAGGAGCATTTTTATAAGGTTTCGAACTCCAAGGGCAATCATTAGTGATGAAAGCAACCATTTTTGTAATCATCAATTCACAACTCTGTTGGCTAAATATGGGGTGAGTCATCGAATTGCTACAACTTACCATCCCAGACTAATGGCCAAGCAGAGGTATCGAATCGTGAGGTGAAGAGAATTCTAGAAAAGATCGTGAATTCCACAAGGACGGACTGGTAATTGAAGCTAGATGATGTTGTATGGGCTTACGGGACTTCTTATAAGACACCTTTGGGAATGTCACCATTTCAGCTTGTATATGGAAAGGCTTATCACCTTCCCATGGAGCTCGAACACAAGGCATATTGGGCAATAAGGAAGCTAAATTTTAACTTGAAGGCTGCAGAAGAAAAGCGTCTACTCCAACTCAATGAGTTGGGTGAATTTAGATTACAAGCCTATGAGAACTCTAAATTATACAAGGAAAAGGTGAAGAGATAGAACGACTGCAAGATTATGGAAAGGGTGTTTGAACCCGGGTAAAGAGTATTATTGTTTAATTCTAGACTCAAACTCTTCCCAGGGAAGCTTAAGTCGAGGTGGTCAGGGTTGTTTAATGTGAAGAAGGTATATCCATATAGTGCGATCGAGATTTTTGATAAGTTCCCGGATAAGCCCTTCAAGGTCAATGGACAGCAGCTTAAGCATTATTTTGGTGGTGAGGTTGATAGGTAGAAGGTCACATCAATTCTTTCTACTACATGATCGGAGCAGAGATAGTCAAGCTAACTAACTATAAACTAGCACTCAATGGGAGGCACCCCATTAATTCTCTTCTCTATTTATGTTTAATTCTTTGTGCATCATATCTACTTCTCCCTAACGTTTAATTCTATTTGAGCATGCCTATTTCTCCCCTTTTGTTTAATTCTCATGATGCACTCATCTTTATCTGCTCTACTGTTTAATTCTTTGAGCTTGTCTATAGGTTCAATTCTTGAGAGCATAAAATTTTTGACACAAGTTTTGTTAGAGTTGAATGCACATATCATTCTTGATAGGAATATCATATAGAGAATTTTTGGATATACATTCATTCATACATGTTAGTATATATTTTGATTTGGGGAATTGGTATATCTCATATTTGTAAATGCTAGATATGCAGGGTAGTTGAAGAGTGTCAGTTGTTACTTATTACTTCTTCAAGTGCAAATCAGTTCACTTCTGGGGATAGGGAAGTGCAGCTACGCGGTTGAGTAGTACATATATGGCACGCCCGCACCGGGTTTCTTTGCATTCTGGTCCAAAGTGCACCCACGCCCTTAACATGCTTACCATCAGCATGCTCGCGCCACTCATATGCTTAATATCAGGGCGACCGCGCCCGAGTTCGGTTTTAAAGAAATTTTAATCTTTTAAAACGTGCCCCACCCCACTTCTTATATCATTTATCATTCTTCAACGTGCGTCTCTCCATCTTATTTTCAAAACCGATGCCTCTATCTCTTCACATCTTTCAAATAGTTTCTTTTCAAAATATTAACTCCTCACTCCACCACGAATTCTACGCATTCAGTTCTCTTTCCCAAATTCAACTTCGTCTACTTATCATCCATTCAGTTATAGAGAAATAACTAGTGTTTATTAGAGTTCGTCAAATCAACAAGTATGGGGGTGGTAGTATACAGAGCGTATATTCTTCAGTCAAGTTCTCTCTTCAATTAGGGTTCTCTTCATCATTTTCTATGGCACCAAAGAGAGCACATTCCCACACTCCAGATTCATCATCTTCAAGCAGCCAAAGTGAGGACATAGTCGACCTCACCCAATTCGTCAGCCTAGATGCTCAAATGGAGTATTATAGAATAGTTGCAAAAAAATTAGTGAAGGAATGAAGGTTTAAATATGAGAAACAAGATGGACAGCTCTAGGAAATAATACGAGAGAGAGGATGGGTTGGAGTGGTGTCTACCCCAATGCCTACACCCATGGGGATTATTCATGAGTTTTATGCCAACGCCAAAGAAACTATGAGTGGGATGTCTTTTGTCAGATGGGTTCAAGTGGATTATCGCCCGCAAGCGATAAGAGAAGTTTTCAAGTTACCTAACCCACCAACTAGACGTGCTAATTGGGTGGAGGCTGTAAGGTTTGAGACCAGTCTAAACAGGATAGTAGCTGACCTGTGCGTGTTGGTTACATAGTGGAATTACAAATCGGGCACAAACCAGCCTATAAATTTTCCAAGCTCAGCCCTTAACCGCTACGCCAAGGCCTGGAATTTATTTATCTATGCAAATTTGATGCCTTCATCACATCAGCATGATATTACATCCGAGTGGGCTATTAATTTTTGGGGAATCGTCACAAAAAAATATATAGATGTGGGCCACCTCCTAAACCAAAATATGTTACGCTACATGCGGGGAAGCACCACAGGAAGTATCCCACGTGCATCTATTGTAGCTCACTTAAGTGCATGAGCGGGGGTCACTTGGGCCAATGAACAAATACAATATCCAAGCCAAGACATCACTCATGCCACGATTGCAAAGTTTGATGAATGGGCAGGAGGCACACCACATCCGAGGGGCAAAGGCTTCAATCTTCTAGCCACATCGTTGGTTTCATCTCCATAGCCGATGCAGCCAACTGAAGCAGGAACTTCAGCCCATGCCATTGCAGAAAATGATGATCGCCGCCTTAGAAGATTGGAGAGGAAAGTGGATGCCATGTATGATAATTTCTCAGCATTTGCTAATGGGTTATCGCAGTCATTAGCTGAGGCTTTTGCGTAGCAAGGAACAATGCTAGAGTGGCCTCAGTTCTAGACAGTCGTGCCTTTTGCACCGCCAGACTCACCACCCGAGGAGGGTGGTAATGCTGATAATTAGGGGAATTCTCGTAACCCTTTAACTTCATTCATTGGGGACAATGAATATTATAAGTTTTGGGGTATTGGGTGATTACTAGAGTCGTTTAGAGCATGTAGCTTAATTTGCATCATTTATGCATGTTTAGTATAATTTTTGCATGTGGATATGTTTAGTTTAATTGTGCAGAATTTTTTTTGCAATTTATTGCTTATTATCTGTTTTAGTTAACTGTTTAGTTGCACATCCAAAGTATCTAGTTAGTGGATTTCTAGTTTAGCCAATGATGAATTTAGAAATTTAATGGATTCTTCAGTTTGGTTTATAGTTGAGCTTAGTTATAATGTTATACATGATTTGATCCATGCTTGTTGTTTAGATGCTATCGGTTAGCACATAAGTGTTCATATATGCTTATTGGTAAAAGAATAACTTGTTTGCTTACTGAGTAGAAAATGTTGTTTTTAAAGAAAATATTGTGTAGGAAGTGAACATAGACTATGAAAACATGGATACTCAAACTTTGGGAACACATGGGTATGCTTTCTATATAAAAAAAAAGAAAGAAAAGAAAAGAAAAGAAAAGAAAAGAAATAAATAAACATCGCGGGAAAGTGCGAAAATCGCCCTCATGAGTAAAAATAAAGCAGAATAAACTCATTGTTGAACCTTAGTTTGTATTGATATGTTGGAGTAGTTGTTGTTTCATTATTATATATAGTTCTTGATTAAATTTCAATTTTCTTTCTTAAGCAGTATAGCATTTGTAGTCTTTGCCTTTGTCAAGTTTATTTATGAACACATCACACACACACAACATCTTTATAGCGAGTTGGATTATTTGATTATACGGTGTTATGTATGTACCTTGGTTTGATACTTTATTCTTGAATCTGGATATTTCTATAAGGCACACTTGATTGGAATTCCAATATGGTTGGAAATCTTGGGACTCACTTGCATGATAATGTAGTTTGCATAGTATGTAGTTTCATTGTTTATTTTATTTTTATGTTGATTTCTTAAGGGCAATCAATAGTTCAAGTTTGGGGGTATTTGATAAGTAGGTTTTATACCTACTTATTGGTTACCAACTCACTAGAATTTTGCTCAACTTAAGTATTTTTGGTATGTTTTATTTCTTTTTGTGTTTATTTTGCAGAGTGCATAGCTGGAATTCTTAAAGCATTCTAAGGCATGGCATGGAAATGAAAATATCACAGCAAGGCATGGGATAGTATTGAAGGTATGTCATGGTGGACTTGAGCTAGAATGGAGATGGCAACTTAGATCAAGTAGGTGAGGAGGAAAGCTAAAAAGAGCTTGGATGTGGCTAAAAGAAGAAGAAAGAAGTGAAGAAGAAGAAGTAAGCAAGTAGCAGCAATGAAGGAAACAAACACCAGCAGACAGCAAGCAGCAGCAGCGCGGTCGCACTACCATCAAAGATAGACACGGTGCACCCGTGCCAAAAGAAGTACAGAGGCAGACCAGGCTACCACGCGGCGGCGCCTCATTAATCGGCAGCAACACCTACAGCGCAACTGCGCCCGAATAACAGTGCAATACCGCGCAGCCGTGCCAGTCACAATTATTTTAAAATGCTGACTTTTGTATTTTGAAAAGGAGAGCGTGTTTGCTATCTTTAGATAATTTGGTTGGTTACCAGAGACGAATTAAGTTTTTTTTATTACTATTATTAGGGTTTGTGACTCTAGAGAGAGTTTATAGCATTTCCTCTCTTATTTTGAGCTTCTCTCTTTAGATTATTGCTTGTAAGTATTTGGTTTGAATTTGTTGATGAATGTGGACTTGAAAAAGCTTGGGAATAGACTTTAAAGTAGGGTTTAACATGTTTGATTCTCATTTCACTTATATCTCTTGCTTTCATTATTCATTTCTATGTTTTACTTCAATCCCATAGTGGTGGTTGATTCGAGAATGAACTAACTTCTATTTTGGGATTCTAATAGATTTTAATGTGTAGTCCATATTTGTATGCCAGTATGTGATGTCTTTATGTTTAATCTTGGATTGCCATCATGGTTGTGCTAAATGATTGAATGGTTGATCACCATTCACACTAATTGCTTGTATGGAATTGGAAAATGAAATATAAGTATAGATTAGACCATGTTGGCATGTGTTCATGAGACTTATTTGTATTAGTTTTTGTGATTCGTGACCCGGATAGGCATATATCAGTTCACCATGTTAAGTCATTAAGAGAGCTTATGCTTAAATCATCATTGATGTAAATTCACATAGATATATAGTGGGTTTTGTAATTGTGATGCTTACAAGATTTTTATCAATTGTGGATTTTGTGTAAATTGGATATAGTTCATTGAAAGATGGTTATGTTCCACTTTTGTGCTCTCGACTAGCTTTCCATATTAAATAATTAGGCATAACATGAGGCATGCATTTTGGATAAAACATTAAATGATATTAAGATCCCATTTCTCTCCAATTTGATACCTTACCTTTAGTAATTATTGTCTTTGTGTTGATAATTAATTTAGATATCAATTTATTTGTTGAATGATCGTTTGAGTATACAGAAATAGTGATTAGTTGTTGCATGATAGTTTAAATTTATTCACCTTTCTCCATAGGATCGACACTTTTTTTACTATGTACTACTTATTGACCCGTGTATACTTGCATGAGTTAGAGTCTGTTTTGTTAAACCGAAACAGAGGCAACATTTAATCATAAGAAAATGAAGTACTAAAAATTTGAATTTGGTTTATAAATTTCTTATAAAGAATTCATATGAAGTATGAATTTCTTGATGTTAATGGACAATCCAGATGAATCATAAGAACGGTCCGGGGTAATAAGGAAGGATTGATGTTTTATAACACTAAAATCCTTAGAAAAGTGAAATCTTAATCAAAATATCGATTGAAAATAAAGAACAAACGAAGACCACAAAGAACTAACGAAGAACACGAAGAACGTTGTTGATAAACAAATTAAAAACCATCCTAATTAGAACTTTTTGTTGATAGACAAGTTTAAAACCATCACATATATATTTGCTGACATATGTTTGGTTAGGAAAAGTAGAATTGAAAGAAACGTTCATGAAGAGCGGATTGAAATTAGCTTATAACAAAGTTATGCCAAAATTTTGTAAAAGACGAATGAATTGTAGAAAGTAAGTTAATGAGATTTCATAAGAATGTTGAAAAATATTGAAAACGTGAGTCATGGACTCAAGAACGAAGGAATTCTGAGTCTCAATTATTGATAATTATTATCACACACAATGACCATATGCACAACCATATATATTAGAAAATTTAGGGTTCCAAATCCAAAATTAATTGATAAAAACTAACTTTAAATTTCGTAACAATAAAAGTTTGTCTATATGAACGAGGAGGAGAAATTGAAGCTAACATCGATCACTTAAGATTCTGGTGGACGGAGGTGCGATGGCAAGGGGTTCCGGCAGCGGAGGTGCTATGGAAGGGGCTTCTACCGGATGAGAAAGAGAGAGCCTAAAGAGAGACAACGTAGGGAGAGATAAAAAATTTAGAGAGCTAGAAAAAATGTAAAAATTTGGCAGACTGTTGCGCTACTGATAGCGATTTATGTTTTAATACATCCTTATTTTTGACGAAATTCCATCGCAATAAGTTCCCTCGAGTATACCTTAAGTCCAACTGAATTCCGTTGGTATTAACAATATCCTTCGAAATTATTATTGGCACTGGCGGGAGAGTCTGGCGCCAATGATGGGCCTTGTTTTCGACGAAATTCTGTCAGGAATAATATATTTATAACTGAATTATCTTTGACTGAATGTTTAGTTAGAAATAGCCTTATCTCGACAGAATATGTTCAGTCGAACATAATTCAATCGGAATTAAGCCCTTTTCTTATAGAGAAAGTGTCCTAAAACTATGTGACTTACGAAAGAAGGAGAAATTTTGACGTAACTCAATCCTCCAGCAATCATCACAGTTTATATTTGACAAAAAAATAAAAAATAAAAAAACCTAAACAAGATGTGCTCTACGTGAGTGAATGCATGAATGCGACAATTAGTTTTCTAACTAACAATAAACCTAAAAAAGTAAGCTACTATTTTGTTTAAATATGGAGATACGAAGTACCAAAGAAAGCGCATCAATAAAATCTTTTTCTTTTCACTCCTTCGATCCACTTCAATAATCCTAAAAAAATACTAGTTAAGAACTAATTCAAATAAATAAAAATTAAGGAATAAAAGATTAATTTAGTCCCCCTCAACGACGCCAAAAATGTGATGTGTTAAAATTATGTACTGTAAGTTCATAGCGTCTATTATAGATTTGGCAAGTGCGCGGGTCGAACCACGGAGACTAGATCAATTCTTTAATATATTCTTAATTAATATTTTAGGCAAATTAGAAACAAAAATGGTGGAGAAGATTTATTAATTAATTATGAAAACTATTAATTAATAACGGAAACTATTAATGAGCTAGCTAGAAAAGATACCTAAGAATCAAAATCCAACAAATATTAACATAATAAATAATTTCTTATTTTCTAAATTAATTCCCAAATTATTTTCCCTTTCCATTAAAAATAATGATTCATATAATTAATATGGGCAACCATAAGTTATAAAAATTCACAGAATAACTATAACTTATCAAAACCTCACAATCAATATAAGAATCATATGCAATTTATGCAAAGGAAAATTTGAAGGCAAAAATAATTCGACATTAATTTTAGAACGAAAAGAAAATATTATTATGAAATACCTAATTTCATCATCATTCTAGGTATTAGAAATTTAGCTAGGCATGGAATTAAAAACAAAAAGAAATAATCTTAGTACTATTATGTACATGAAATAAGAACAATAATTAAAAAGAGAATTTCTATTATATCAATAAAAGAAAGTTACAAATACTCTCTGACATTAGCACCACACATGATTGGAAGAAGAAAAGACAAAAGCTCTAAATATTTCACTCCTTTCTACACAAGAGAAAAATTAAGGAAAATAAAATAAGAAGTGGTGCCCTTTCTTTCTAAAAAAGAAGCCTACTTATAGGGAAAATAAATTTGTGCCCTAATTTAGGTTCTTTGAACTTGAACACTTTTGTTCCTTTTTTTCCCTCTTCTTTCCTTCTTGAATTCCATCTCTATATGGTAATCCTCCAAAAGTCATTTTCTATCTTTAAAAGTTAGATATAAATCCTTTATTTGCTCTCCAAGGAAAATAAATGTTATTTCCTACAAAATAAAATATAATGTATTAGTTAAATAAAATAAGCATATAAAATAATAATATGGGTAGACCTGGCAATATAGTTAGTTAACTGTTGGTTAACTGGAACTAAGTGAGTAGGTTAACCATTTTTATTTATTCAAGTTGGTTAAAGTTTGGACCCATATTTTTTAAAACAAATATAGTTAGTTAAACAGTTAACTATTTTTCAACCCATATTTCATTCTTATCCAAATCGAAAAGTTCTTTTTTCATCTAATATAGTATAGTATATTTATTAGCGCATGCATTATATTTGTACTACCACAGTAGGAGTAGGAGTACTACTCTAAATTTTTTTCTTTAATTAATTTCTTCCGGTTCGGTTCGGTTCGGTTTGTCTGAAACTTAAGAGTTAAGTTGCTGCCTTTCTAATTTACTTCTCGCGTGATGGGCTGATGGTAGTACCTTAGTAGTAGTATAGCTCTACAACTTTTCTCTCTCAAACCAAACCAAATTACATTACATACCACATAAATTTTAAGTTTATGATTTTTTTTTAAATTTACTGTATATTCATTATAAATTTATTGTTATAATTTTTTTTATTTTAAAAATTAATACTAATCTTATTATAATTAATTTGAAAGGGGGAGGAGAAATATATACATTATTACTAGTTTATATATATATAGTTAAAGTAGCGTGAGGAGGGAGGTAGTACGGAGCATGCAGTTACAAAAAATTATAAATATGTTTCAATATTTAAACGACATTCATAGAATTATACTATGGTGTATTTTGGATTTCAATCTTTTTATTAGCAGGTTAATAATAATTTTAAAAAATTATTTAAATATGGAAGGGTATTAATAATTTCAATTTAAAATTTTATTAGTATAGTTTTTTAGCATTTTATTATTTATATTAATAATTTTTATATCATATTATTACTTAATTAATTTAATTGTGACGGTCACAATTTTATTTTTCAAAAGTTATGTTTAAAAGTCAAAACATCTTAAAATGGTTAATATGTTTTTTAACCATAACCATATAGTTCTAATCCACACAAGTCATATTAAAAAAGGTTAATATGGTTTTAGTTCTTAAATGGAACCATAACCATATTTTAAAAACCAAAATCAACCCATAACTATATTTTGTCAGGCCTAAATATGGAAATATTAAAATATATTAATTATGTGTCTATCAGGTAATTTGGCTTCTTTTGTTCATTTTTTATCCGTTTTTCTTGTCTTGTTCCGATAGTTCCAACCAAATCCAGTCAAAAAAGAGATTGATTCAACTTTTCTTTAAAGAGGAGTCATCTTAGAGTGGTTGATCCAGAACCTTAGTGGTCCGAACCCTGGAGTTTTTCATTTTTTACTCATTTAATGCTCTGTTCATGAATTGCGAAATTCCATCTTTTCATTTACTTCATTTAGGTGTTATGTGAATCCTACTTGGGCTCACACACATGTTTGAGTTACCCCTACTCACACACATGTTTGAGTTACCCCTAGTCTACTATGAAATGTATTGTAATGAATTTTTTTAATATGAAATTTTGGAGACTAAAAGTTGGTATAAAAAATTGTAAAACATAATATACTGAATTTTCTGTATCCGAACTTTAGTATTCAAAAGAAAAATATCAACAAAACATGTAGTTCTCTTTCTACTGGATGTCAGAAAATTTTAATAACAAAATTAGTAATGACAAGATTATAATAAAGAAGTGTAAAGGAGTTGAAAAAGTAAGAACAATTATTTTATTGCAAATGGTAAACATTATATTTTGTAAGAAAATTATATTTTTAAAATTTTCATGATACAAAGTCCTGTTAAAACTACTACATTGTATTTGGAGAATGGGGTTAATTTGCTGCCCCTCTATTACACTTTTTCTTTAATTATATTTAATGCATCAACTTTTATCTTAGAATCATTGTTAATAATGATAAAAGTATGTTAATAGTTACTTGTATTAAAGATAAGTTCTATAAATATAAATATATTAAAAAAATAGACTCATTCAAAATATTTGTGCGTGATGTTAAAAATTTATAAGAATTTTTAACCATTAGAATTTAAATGAAAATTTATGTTCAATATTAAAATTACGTGCAAAAATATAGAATTACTTCGTTTTTGGAGCAATGCAACTTAATATCGACTTAAATCAAGTCATAGGTTTTAATTTTATTGATGTTATTCAAAACTATATATATATATATAGTCCGGATTTAGTCCGGGATCCCGGACTCTATTAAAATTCGGATTTTTTTTTTGTTTTTTTTTAAACAACTAAAAAAAATTATGGAATTGAAATTTTTACATAATACAGTGTTTTGGGCGTGATTTGGATGCCTATACCAAAATATTTATGTACAGTCTGGGCAGACTGTACATACATTGGTTGGTTTAGGTATTAAAAACACACCCAAAATACTGTATTATAGAAAAATTTCAGTTCATATATATATATATATATATATATATATATATATATATATATATATATATATATATATTCGGACCCCAAATTTTTTTTTTGTAGAACAACTAAAAAAAAAATTTGGAACTGAAATTTTTCTATAATACAGTATTTTGGGTGTGTTTTTAATACCTAAACCAACCAATGTATGTACAGTCTGCCCAGACTGTACATAAATATTTTGGTATAGGCATCCAAATCACGCCCAAAACACTGTATTATGTAAAAATTCTAATTCCATAATTTTTTTTAGTTGTTTCAAAAAAAAAAGATCCGGATTTTAATAGAGTCCGGGATCCCGGACTATATATATATATATATTAAAATCAAGACCTTTTTTTTTATTTTTTTTGAAACAACTAAAAAATATAGAATTAGAATTTTTACATAATACAGTATTTTTGGCGTGATTTGGATGCCTATACCAAAATATTTTTGTACAGTCTGGGCAGACTGTACATACATTGGTTGGTGTATGTATTAAAAACACACTCAAACACTGTATTATGAAAAAAATTTAGTTCCATAATTTTTTTTAGTTCTACAAAAAAAAATAGGGTCCAGATTTTGATCAGGTCCGGGAGTCCGGACCTGATCAGTTTCATATATATATATATATATATATATATATATATATATATATATATATATATATATATATATATATATATTACACGAAGAAGAGAATATATAGTGGAGGGTTGTCAAATTCAAAAAATGTGATTATGCATGAAAATAATTAGTGATGATAATAAATTATAATTTATCATGACACCCAAAATGGCAAAAGTCACGTATGCGAAAATAATAAGGATTATTTTGTTCCATTTCTTTACCTTTTATTTTCTCAACATTCAAACGCCCACCCACGTGTTTCAATAACTTTGATTGTCATATTTCTTTTTCTCATACTTGTCTATAATGTCATCAACTTTTGATCATAAGTTACACGACAGGTAAGATGATCGTGACTAATATGAGATATATTGTATTTTGAAGTGTTGAACAAGTAAATGTAATAATATTACTATGGTGTTGCTGCTCTTCTATCTGATTTGGGGATTATGTGATCTAATAATACAGTAGGTATACACGGGCAGCAGATGCGCGTGATAACAAATTATATACTTCATACAATCTCCGCCCAACTTATAAGATGGCTATTTATTTTTTAAAGTTATTTTTAAATATTTTAAATTTTAAAATCGAGATGATTTATTAAAAATTATAAAATAATAAATCTTATAATTATCGGTTTTATTAAATAGTTTATAATATTTATCATTATATTGATTAAAATAAAAAAATTATGTCAAGTTTAAATTTTAAAATATTTAAAGTTGACTTTTAAAAATCTGTAATGATCAATAATACTATTATAAATATTTAAAAAATAAAAAATATTAGTATATAAATGTGAGGAGAATAAAAAAACAAAAAGAGGAAGTGAGATTGTAGATGTGTGAGCTATGAGAGACAGGAATGAGAGTGATAATTATATTATAAATTTTAACTTAAACACCGGTAAATCTTTCTAAAATCATAACAAACCACTTTTAAAATTTCCAGAGAAAACCATGATGCACGTTAAGTGGTTTATGTACACGTACAAAAAATTAGTTATATAACATCTTACTAAACTATAATTACCAAATTCTGAACTTCGCAATTGTTTCCATAAGTAAAGCTAATTGAAGGATAACGAGAAGCTGGCTAAAACACAATACGCTCGCTCGGTTTGGAATTGTAAAGTCTTTAATTTTTTTTTTAAATAAAAAAATATTATATTACGAATATTTATGTTAATTTTTTTATTATTAGTTATGTGGATAAGTGTTAGTGATAATTTTTTTATGTATTAATAAATTTCGCAATTATAATTCAGCGTAAATATATCGCAATACACATGGGCGGAACCAGGGGGTCATATATGACCCCCCACCCTGGAATCTCCGGGGTTATTTGTTTTCTTTTTCCTTCCCTTTTCTTTTATGTATTTTTTTTCTCTATTTTTTTCTTGCTTTTTCTTTATCATCAAAATGAGGCAAAAAAATGATAGCAATTCTCTCCGTAAACTAATTAAAAATAAAATAATAAAATAATAAAATAAATATTTTTGTATCCCACTATAGTGACTATAAGTTAACCATAGTTCTACCTTATCAAGATTATTAAATCTCTCTTCTATTTTTTAAGTTTTGTTTTTGTTGCTGGAATTCCTTCTTTCAAGCTAATTAATTCCATGAACCACAATATAAGGTTTTGAATATATAATATTATAATTTGTAATTTATCTATAAAAGTAGTTAATCAGTTAATTAAAACTTCAAAGTCTGATTAATAGTCACATAGTTTGGGAGAAATTAAAATATATATATATATATATATATATATATATATATGTAAATTTAAAGCCACCAGACTCACAACTCAAAGTTTGACAAGGGTTGTAATAAGATATTGTGAAATACTATAATTAGGCAAAATGAATTTGAAAGAAGCACTCCAAGCGTCAATAAATAATTATTTGGTTCCGCCACTGACAATACATAGCATGACTCTTATTTTTTAGTTATTTCTTTTCTTTTCTGATTATGAAGATTTATATAGGACGTGTAAATGTAATTTTGTTAGATTTTTGTAGTAATATTCAAAATAAAAAACTCGTTATTTAAGTATATTAAAATTTTAAATTTAAATATAAGCTCTTTAGTGATATAAATAATTTTTGTTTTCTGACCTTTAATAAGTAGGCTTAAATATGAATTAGTACCCTAAACTATAGGTCATATTCCACTTTGGTGATCCACCTTTTAATTTTGTCAATTAAATGATTGAACTATTAATTTTTTTTCAATTGCAACAAATTGAGTTTGCCACGTCAGAAATTGCTGACGTAGCTACTTGTCTGGGGCTATAGGAAGCTGGTGTGACAAAAAAATAGTTTTTTAATTATGTATTAAACAAATCTGATATAATGGAGGGTAAAATGGTCCAACAACATTTAAGACAAAACAAACATTAACTTAAAATCTTTCTTCACTTCAGAACATATACAGTCGATCTAAACCAAGCCCCAACTCAGTCGAAAAAAAACCTAGCTCAAGAACTACAAATCAACGATTCTGGCAAAGAAATTCTGAGAATCAACCATTCTGGCACGATTTCAGCACGATTCCAGCAAAATAAGACCGCGATCGTGCATTATTTGCGGAGTAGGCGTTCATATTGTGCATTTGTCCCCACTTTCGAAGTTTCGACGAAGTAAGTGTATCTACCACATATCTATGTTTATGGTTTGAATATGTGTGATATTTGGCATTTGATACTATAACGCCCCCATATCTATACTCCCACGGTATCCGATATAGTGCTTACTATAAGTCAATGTATATAACGCACTAAAATCTATACGCCCATGGTATCTAATTTTATGCTTATATCTAATTGAGTGACTATACAATTTATAGCCAGATATAATTTCAATAGATCCAAGATTTATAGTATCCCATAACAGATAACAATTCTCAAGAGAATTATTGCTGTGTTTGGATACCCTCACTTGGATATATGAACTGTATCTATGAATAGTATCTATCTATCTATCCAAAATTCAGAGTATCAGTAAGAACATGAACAATCCATATTACCAATACCCTCACTCAGATGTATAGTCTATATCATGCGAATTACACTATCGTATCAATTGTACCTATCTATTCGAAATCCAGAGTATTAACAACAACATGAACAGTCCATGTTGTCAATACCCTCACTCAGATAAATAGTTCTCAAGGATCTCAAGCTATATTGAAAATTATAATTTACATTTATATATGTAAGAAAACACGGTTGTGAAAATAAAAGATGTTATATATACATATCATTAAGGTTCGATTAAATGATTCTTCATAAAAAAATTCTTATTACAAAGTATTACATTCAACTAGACAATAATATAAACTAATCTAAGCAGGGACGCTTCCCTTTATTAACTCCAGAAGTGCCAAGGTTACTAGCTAATACTGCAAAGGGAATAACTTGCAAAGGTGAACTATGACATGCTCATCAGGTTCTATATTTATAACAATATATGATTTGAAGAAGTATAACAATTCAAAATTTAACTGATAGTTGCAACCATTTCTGGAATTTCTTTTTCAACCATTTTTGGACTTTTTATTTCTGTCAGTCACACAGACTTAGAAACTTTGTTTAGATATGAGGTTGGGAATCAGTCTATTCAATATCCTAGGAGTATGCATCTCATCCTAATAGTGCTCAAATGCACTAATCATCAATATATTATTGAACAAACATCGATCCCTTTACGAGATACACAACTTTAGTATAGGATGTCTTACCAAAATAATTTGGTTTGATATAACAGTTTATACTCAATAAACAACATCATATGAATAAACAATTCATTTCTTAGTTATGTTGAAGAAATAACAATAACTTTTCAACAATTGGCAATTCAAGTTTAAGTTTGGTATAACATATCAATAGCAATTCAAGATAGAATCTTGTTTAACGAATAAATAGGGTTTGAGAAATTTGCGTAAGTAATTAATAATTTGGGTATAGTAAACTTGCGAAAGTAAATATGGTTAGGAAACTTGCCTGAGTGAAGATCAGTCAAACAATGCTACTTGATTCGTTAATAAACACCTAAGATGTTCATTCATATAAATCTAACACATTAGTATTGATAACAATACTCAAATACAAAATCTACAAATGTCCGGGATAGGTTTAATATAGTTTCGGTGTCCAAATACTTTATCGAGTATTAAATAAGTTGATAAATTGACTAAATTTTATTTATAAGCTTTATTATATTTTTAGATAATTTAAATATCCATTATAATAATTTTTAGAAGCTTATAATAATTTTTAAGTATTTATTTATCCCATAAATGATTTTTAAATCATTTATTTATATTTCTAAATAATTAATATTTACTTAAAATATTATAAAAACTTGTTTATTATTTTTAAATAACTTATAACATTTATTATGATTTTTATATCATTAATATCATTTTTCAATAATTATTTATTATTTATAAGTAATTACTCTAATTAATTTACTATTAACTTAATTATTAATACTATTCAAATAAATTAAAATATTTATTGAATTTTTGTAAAAATATTAAAATTTAAATATTATAACTTAAAATAATTTTTAAAACTGTTGATGAAATTATTTATATTTATTTATTAATTATTTTTAATTTTTATTAATTTATTAGAAAACTTTTTCTGTCTATCGCTAAAGCTCTATAGTGACAGGAAGTATCGCTATAGGTGTTATTGAGTTTCTGGGTTTCAGTCGGTCATGGTCTAGGAACTACTTTGACCTTGATCTACTTTGCTACTGTTAATGATTCTAGGTTTGGTCATGTATGGATGTTATAGTACTCATAAAATAGTACAACATTAGGCCAAATTCATGCTTTAATCTATATATAACAAGAAGTTATAGAGGCTCAAAGTTACTATCAGAGCTATTCTTGAGTTTCTGGGTAACCTAGAACAGTGGTTATGGTCGGTCAACGGTTTTGTAGCTTCTATATCTTTCAATCCGTGTAATAGATTTGTGTTTTGTTTGTTGTAATAGGTATTCTATATGTCAAGGTACATATATGTAACACTGATTTGAACCAAGTACGATTCTAAGGTCTCGATCTATATTGGTCAAAGTATAGCCAAAGGTTGTTCTTCATATTCATCAGTTTTATAGGCAACCCAGAAAACTTGGTCATGCTCGGTTAACGACTTTTGACCATTAATTCTGGTAATCATATGAATTGTTTAATCAATTGAGTGTCATAGATATGTCAAGGTAATAATTCATTGCAAAAAGTCATTATAACAACAACCAGAAAACGATTAAAAGGTTGGTCAAAGTAGCCGGTTCAATCTGTTCTTTAGTTTTCTGGGTAACCCAGAAAATAGAACTTCGTGATCGGTCAACAACTTTTGACCACCTATATCTTGCAATTTATGGTTCTAATGAACCTGTTTTCTTTTCCAGATTAAAGACCTTATGTCATACTACAAATAACATACAATTAACAGACCTAACTATTAACACAGATGGATCTACATGCTCTGACATTCGACTGCCAGACCTATTTTTCTAAATTTTCCAGATTACTTAAAACAATAATTTGAGGCATCTAGATGTTATAAAAACGTGTTCTATCAACTTAGCATACTTTCTAACATGTTATTACATAAATCTAAACATCTAGACAACAATTTGAACATAACATCAAATATCTAGCTATAAATTAGGGTTTGCACCTTGCTTACTTGATTTTGATTTCTGACTACTGAATCTGACGTTTCTATCATCCAGGCTTGATTTGGTATGTTTATAAGAGTATCTAGGCTTAGAGAATTCATAGGTTTGGCCAAAGGATGTGTTGTTATTTATAAGCTTAAGTAACTTAGGGTTTTTGGTCATTTTTACCTACTAGCCTCTCTAAATATCTGATGCTAAGTTACGTGTGCTGCTTGGGGAAGGTTACCAGACCATGTGCACCCTTGGGACTTGGTTTGGTAACTCCTAACCTACTTGTGAGCTAGTTAGGTTAGATTAGTAGTATAATTTTGCCCTAATCCTCATTAATCTTGATTAGAGTTTTGGTTTTTGTGATTAGGGTTACTTAATGATGTTTATTAGTACCTAATTGAAGTTTAGTAATCATGATTAGGTGTTAGGATAACCTCATTATGGTTTAGTTTAGCTAATTAGGGTTATGGTTTATAAGTTAGGGTTAGGGTTTGTAATTTAGGGTTAGGGTTTATAATCTAGGGTTCCTAACTTAGATTTTGCACAAATCCTAACAAACACGACAAAGCATTTTGTCAGTGTAAGCATGACAAAGCAACTTGTTAAAACAGATATACTGAAAAGTACATTTTCAGAAGAAAATTTTTAAGCATGAGGTGTCAAGCACGTCAGTTTTCAGACGAAAATTTATTTGGCCTAATTTGTTAAACAGAGTATATATTAACACAAAACACTTTCAGAACGGAGAGATTTTATTAATATAACTGAATTTAGTCTTATTAGGGTTTTGGGTTTTACAGATACTGGGCAGTATGTTTGTATTGCTAAAAAATGTAGTCTCCCAACTATAAAGTATTATTCCCCCACAGTTCCCCATAGTTTTATCTCCCTAAATCATGTGAGGTCCCCATTTGTTTACTTTAGATTTAGTACTTGTTATATATATATATATATATATATATATATATATATATATATATATATATATATATATATATATATATATATATATTCTTTGTAATGCAAAAATGGTTATCATTACTTTAAGATTTCATCATGGTGGTAAACTAATAAATAATGGTGATATAGTTGATTATGTTGGAGGCACTGTTAGTAAATTGTTTAAATATGATCCTGATTATATAACTGGGCCTGGGATTATTGATTATGTTTCAACAGTACTTGGAAGAAAGAATGTGAAAATGGTATATTATCTTATCCTTGGACAAAGTTTAGCAGAAGGGATTAGGTCAGTAGGTTATGATAAAGGAGTTATTGACATGTGTGAGTATGCTAAGAAGAACCCTGTTGTTGAGATCTACTTAGACCATGACCATGAACAAATAGTAAGTATTGATGAGAACATAGATGATGATAGTGAGGGATTTGTTGAAGTTTTAAAAGATGTTAACATTGAAGAACATTCAAATAATGAGGGAGTAGAAGAGATTGAGGTTGATGTGTTTTCAGACTGATAATGAGAATGATACAAGTAGTAATTGTGACTGGTTAGTTGAGAGTGATGAATAGTTACTTGCTGCTAGGAAAAATTTGAGAGTGGCAAAAGAGAGGGAAAAAGTGAGAAAAAGAGGAACATAAGAAGAAAAAGAGATGAAGAAAATGAAGAAAGAAATGAAGAAAGAAATGATGATGTTGAAGGTGGGCAGGGACCTATTGATGAAGGTGGGCAAAAAGCACCAACTGAAGCTTGGGATGAAATTGACTTGGATTCTGATGAGCTGCACACACCTGAAACAAGTGAGAATGAAGATGATGAGGTGAAACCAACCAATATAAGTAAGAGAAAATATCTTGAGTTTAATCCAAAGACTGACATTAAAAATGTTGAATTTTTTATTGGAATGAAATTTACTAACTATAAAGAATTTAAAGAGGCAATGAAACAATATGCAATTAGAAAAAAAATACAATGTATGATTTCCAAAAAATGCAAGGGATAAGGTACAAGTGAAGTGTGCATAGGGTTGTCCTTAGAATTTATGGGCAAATGTGTTGAAACATTAGAACATTTTTACTGTTAAAAGGTATAACAATGTTCACAAGTGCACAAATAGACAGAAAAATAGACAAGTGAATGCAAGGTTTTTTGCCAAGCACTATTATGATAAAATAAAATCATGTCCATTTTGGAAACTTTCAGAATTCCAATGGGATGTGAAGAAGCATTTAAAAGTTAGAGTGTCACTGATTTAGTGCTACAGAGCCAGAGAAATAGCACTCAAGCGTGCTTATGCAACAATTGATGATATATATGGACAGTTATGGGACTATGAAAAGGAATTGAATAGGGTTAACAAAGGTTCAACATTTGAAATTAAAGTAGATAGGCGAGCCAGAGGAACCAGTGAGATTTCAAAGATTTTATATAAGATTTGATGCTTTGAAAAGAGGATGGTTGACAGGTTGTAGGCCAATAATTGGCCTTGATGGATGTTTCCTTAAAGGAATATGCAAGGGTGAGTTGTTATATGCAGTTGAGGGGGGATGGAAATAATCAAATGTATCCAATTGCTTGATCAGTAGTAGAGGTTGAGAACACAGACAGCTGGACTTGGTTTTTGCATATTTTAGTGGATGATCTTGGTTATCTTGGTGGACGATATGGTCTCACAGTGATAACAGACAAACAAAAGGTACAACATTTTTTTTGCATTTACAATATTATAAATGTTTGTTATATATAGCTAATGCAATCATGTTTCTATGTAGGGTTTGGATAATTAAATCAAGACAATTATACCTCAAGCTGAATATAGATGTTGTACTAGACACATCTACGCAAACTGGAGGAAAAAGAACAAAGGATTTGAGTTGAAAACTGCATTCTGGAAAATAGCTAAGAGTACTACTAGGAAGCATTACATGAATGAAATGGAAGAACTAAAAAAATTAAGTCCATAGGCACATGAGCAGTTGTCAAAACAAGATGCAAAACAGTGGTGCAAAGTTTTTTTCAGTGACATGTGCAAGTGTGAATCACCACCACAACAACTTGTCAGAAACATTCAATGGTTGGATAGTTGCTGCAAGACAAAACCCTATAATTGAGATGATTGAGGATATGAGAGAGCATATTATAGTGATATTGGTAAGAAACAAGACAATGATGTTGTGAAGTGATGATGTACTGCCTCCTAGAATTAGAAAAAAATTAGAGGATGCAAATAATGATAGTTTATTATGTGAAGTTAAGTGGGATGGTTTTGAGGGGTATGAAGTAAAAAAGGGATGTTGGACTTGAAGGTAGGACAGTAAGTTTGGTGAACAAGACTTGTGCTTGCAGAGCTTGGGATCTTGATGGTATCCCTTGAAGGCATGCAGTTGCGGAAATTTATGAGCAAAGGGAGGAACCAGAGAAATATGTCTCTCCAATTCTTAAGAGAGATGCTTACTTGGCATCTTACCAGTTTCTATTAAAAGGAATAAATGGACCAGATCTGTGGAACCTTCAGGCAAGGAGAAGTTATTATCCCCAAAACTTAAAGTGCTTCCTGGAAGGCCAAAAAAATAAAGGATTAAAGATCTACATGAGGAACATAAGTTAGGTGCAACTGGAAGATTGTCATAAAAAGGAATATTGATGACATGTTGGAGGTGCAATCTGATTGGTCATAATATGAGAACTTGCAAGAACACACCAGTTCAAAGGCTTCAAAAAGAAAAAGACAAGTTCAACTAACAGTCAAGATGCAATTTTTTTTATTTGATTTACAAAGAAAACTAACATTTGGCAATTTAATTCTTTCAACTGCAAAAGATGGATCAGGTAGAGGAGCATCAAGTAGTGCAGAGAGAGGTGGAGATGTTACAGCTGAAGTAGGTGGAAGAGGAAGTAGAAGAGGAAGAGGAAGGTTAGGCCCCCAAGCACTGGAGGTCAAGGAAGAGGAAGAGGTAGGTCACCAAGGAGAGGGAGAGGGAGAATTGGAGGTAGAAATGGGTTTGATATCTATGTATCTGCAAGTGGGGAGTCTTACATATCAAGTGGGGCACAACATACTAGGGTAAATACTTCCTCTTAAGTCTAACATGTTTACTTTATTAAAGTATACATTATAATTGTTTTTGTTTAATACTTTTTAGATTTCAACTAGTTTTAATGTAAGTTAAGAAAATCCTCACAATCTAACAACTACTCCAGCCACAATGAATCCTCAAAGCCAAGGAAATACTTAAGGTTCAACAACATCTATGTCAGCCATAAGGCCATTTACATTCTAATCTAGGGGAAGAAATTAGATTTCTGCAAATCAACTAATTAATGGAAGGAATGCAAGGCAGGATGCAAAGGTAAAAGAGAAAGTTGTGATATCTAGTTCAAGTTGTGCATTATGGAAATTATTAGTATTATTTAGACTATGTAGGAGTTCAACCAATTAATTATTATGTAGTATTTGAACATGGCTAAATATTCTAAATGCTTACTGTTGGAAAACTAAGTAATGTTTTTGGTTTATGTTTTGGCAAACTGTGACCGCTTGGTTTACTTTATGTAAGTGGTGCACATTATGTATGAAAGCTATGTGGCATTGTCTGTACATGTTGAACAAAGTGCTTTAATGCAAAAGTCATTATTTTTGGAAGTATTATTATATTATTGGTTCTTCTAATATTATGCATCTGTTGGTGTTTGGTGTTAATGGAAATAATAGTTATTTTAGGAGTTTTGCACTTTCCAAAAAATCAGTCACTGTAAAGTGTAGCAATACATATGTGCTATACAATAGTTATTTTTAGGTGTTAATGGCATCAGTGCTTTGAGTGTTAATGACATCAATGCATCTGTGTTATCACTTCAAATTGCAGCAATGCATCTGTTTGTTGTCGCAGTGCTTTGTGCACCACTAACTTTGTAGCTTGAGTTGCACCATTCATTGCAAAATAACTTTTGTCATCAATAAAAATTCTAAATTTTTTTACCATTCCAAATAATTGCAAAATTACAAACACTTGTTATTTTCATAGGTTAAAACCAACTTTCACCATTCAATGCAAACTTGTTCTTTTATACATAATTAAAACTATAAATTACAATCATTCACCACAATCATTCACATACATTTTTCCTAACATGAATACAAATATCATGCTTTAATTGAAGTAGTACACATTATATCCTTCGTTCTCAACAATTCAATCATCTCTCTCAGTCTTCCAACCTCTTCACTTTGCTTTGCATATTCAATTTGAAGCTTTTCATTGCTTTTTTCAAATGCATTTAATTTTTCAGTGCCTCTCTCAATTTCATACTTCTTCCTTTCTCTGTCTAAATCCAGAGAACTTAGCATAAGTTTTAACTCAAGTAAGACTTCTTTATACCTTTTACAAATCTCTTGGTCATATCAATAAAAGAAGTTGTAGTGTTTGCTTGTCAATTTTTCCTGCATTGTTGATAAAAACCAATTCAAAACATAAAAAATTAATACAATTCCAACACAAGTGTATTTTTAATGTTTTTAGAGAATAAGAGAAAACCCAGCCAACCAAAACTATATTACTACAATACTAGTACCTTGCTCCATTATCGACAACTAAAGAATCTTCTTCCTGAATTACTCTTAGTCCAAGATATCTTTATTCGAGCTCTATACCCACAATGTCACCTTGGAGGCTCACCCATCGAATCAACAGGCTCGCCCAACTCTAGTTTATCTTCCATACCGGTAAATTCCATTTTTAGTTAGGGGTTTTTGGGGGGTAGATAACTGAAACCCTAGCTCTCTTATTTTCGTTAAATCTTTTCAGTCGATCGATGATGCTAGGACTTTTTTGGGGGATCTGAGTGGGCTTTTTACTTTTGGGGTAGCAACAGAGCAACAAAGAAGAGCTAAATAAAATACTTACTTCATCGTTCAACTGAAATCGTGTCGGAATGGTTGATTCTCAGAATTTCTTCACCGGAATCGTTGATTTGAAGTTCTTGAGCTAAGGTTTTTTTCAACCGAGTTGGGGCTTGGTTTAGATCGACTATGTTGGATCGATTGTATATGTTCTGAAGTGAAGATAGATTTTAAGTTAATGTTTGTTTTGTCTTAATTGTTGCTAGACCATTTTACCCATCATTATATCAGATTTGTTTAATCCATAATTAAAAATCTATTTTTTGTCACACCAACTTCCTATGGCCCCACACAAGTAGCCACGTCAGCAATTTCTGACGTGGCAGGCTCAATTTGTTACAATTGGAAAAAATTAATAGTTCAATCATCTAATTGAAAAAATTGAAATATGGATCACCGAAGTGGAATATGACCTATAGTTTAGGGTACTAATTCATATTTAAGCCTAATAAGTATTAGTCCAATTTTACAGTTTCTATGCTGGATATGAACAATTATAGTTTTCTATAGAATTAATTACATACTAAATCCCGAAGTTTACACTCTTTTACCATTCGTACTTCGATATTTAAACTCTACCATTCCGCTATCCAAAGTACTGTTAAGTAAGAACGATGGACCCTTTTGTAGTTTCCATCAATTTCTTTTGCCATAAAAGTGCTATTTTAGGTGGATATTAAAATTGGACATGAATGTATTTGAATTTCACTTATTTATATTTTTACCCCCATTGGGAGGGTCAAAATATAAATAGGTAAAATTCAAATACACGCACGACCAATTTTAATGTCCACTTAGAGTTTTTGGCCGTAAAATGACTACTTGTCATCATTTAATATTTAAATATAGTTGACCGTATAAATATGTAATTCACTTATTAAACTAGTAAAAATACATAGAAAAAAATAATAATAATATATTAAAGGTGTATAAAAATTCATACATAAGTACTTCTTAACCAACAAAGTAAAGTAATTAACTCAAATATTTAACACAAAATAAAATAATTAACATACTAATTAATCTAAATAAATAATTAACAAAATAAATTATGTTAAATAAATTACTTAATTAAAATAATTAAATCAAATAAAGTTACTAGCAAACTAATTACCCAAAAATAAAATAAAGATTCAAATTTATCAACTCAAATACAATCTGGGAAAAAAGGATTTGAAACCTAAATCTCAATAAGGGTTCTTTGTTTCTCCCTCGAAATTGTTGGATTTCTCAAGGAAAAGTGCGATTTTCTCGCCTTGCAATTAAAAACGGAAAAGATGCAGAACTGGTTTTGGAATTGAAGTCACGAAATGGGTATTTTTTATTTCCTTCGAATTCTGGGTGCTCATCAATGGAGCCTCAGTCTCCTCCTCGAAGAATTGGTTGTTTTTGATGCTCTCCAAAAATAAAAAATTTCTGCCTGCAAATCTACGAACCAAACCAGCCTTTTCCATTGAAATATCAAAGAAAAACTAAAAAAAATAACTTATAATGTTAAATGATTATTGTTAATTACATCAATAAGCCTTTAAATAATAGTAACTTTGAAACACTAGAATCCCAAATATGGAATTACAAGTGTTCCATAACACATGACCACTGGCTCCATAGTGGATAACCTTCCCGACCCAAGCTAGCCTAATCCACGTCCAATACCAACTAGTATTGGAGACTCACTTTATTTCCTTAAATCAACTTTTTTACAAAACAGATTCTATTAAATCTTGAATTACAAAAATTCACTTGACCACTTCTGCTCTTTGTGCACCTATGATCCATTGAACCTGTTTGTAAACAAATCTTAATCCACCTAGAATTAAATACCTTTAGACAACACTTAGTCTAAATAATAAAATTTCAAATATAGAGGTCTAATAATCAAAGCAAACAAACAATATTTAACAATGCAAGGTTCAACTAATTAATGCAATGATCAAATAGTAAAGAAATATTACCAATTTAAAGCTCATGAAGGATTTACTAAAAATAGTATGAATATAATAATACAGCAGCTTGTATAATTACACCAAGAATATAATAGAATGATTTTTCAAGTATGATTGTGCAAGATTAATCCATGTGTTGTATTCAACTGAGATAACACATTTGATTTTTATAGCCATAAAAATATTACCGTAGTCAACAAATGAGTTCCATTATAATAACCAAAATTATTTCCGTTAAGAATGAAAACAGACAAATAAAATATAATCAGCTCAAAAATAGTCCAAGTATATCTCCAGATAAATCAGTTATATTATATATTTTGACTTCTTCAAAAAATTCATTAAAGTAGTCACGATTACTCTTAAAACTGTCTCCACATATCACATTGCCTTTCCATATAACAATTCTGTAATAAATGTTAAGAGAACATATCACACTGTTTTTGGAATGAGCAACTTAAAAATTTTAAAGGAGTGTTAGTTTCGTAATTAATGGCAAGTGCTAACCAAAATAACTTTTCAGAAAAATCATGATATATGAGTTCTGAGAAATATGCAAGTGATCCACTAATTGATACTACATCCATTCCATAATAGTAGTAATAGTCTTTTTAGCTTCATGCACATGAATTAAGAAATTCATTTAATACTATCATTTAAGAATTAAAATTTATATGAAATTTCATTACTACCCTTTATGTGAAGTTGAAAACTATTGATACAAGGAGAAAATTTCTTTGGACAATGAGAGAAGTTAGTGATGATATAGGAAAATAAATAATTTATTCTTCTAGAAAGTTGTAAACGACAAATAAATTAGAACAAATTTTTTTCTTTTAAAAAGACAGTTATTATGGAATGGAGGTAATAACAATCATGAACCTTCCGTCACAAGCTAAACAACTTTCAAGATTTCATCATATAAGAGACTAGCTGGGTCCCGTGCCTCCGGCACTGTATGAATAATATGATTTATCTCAAACTTTGAACGACCAAAATAATTTATTGAGTGAGCGGAAAATTTAAAGTCATTTGTATTTTATTAAATTATTATTAGATTATTAGATAGATAGATGTATTTTATTAGATAGATGTATGAACGGTGGGATTTATCCCAAACTTTGGACGGCCCAGATGATTTATTAAGTGAGCGGAAAATTCAAAATCATTTGTATTTTATTAGATAGATGTGCATAATTTCAACAAATCTAATGCTCCTTACACGTGGATCATGCTATCTTATAAAATTAGAACTATCTTAGAGAACAGATAAATAAACAACATATGAATTCTTCCAAGCTAATATCATACACGACAGTATATATACTAATCCACTTAAATAACATTTAATTTTGTAAATTTCGGATAATAAAATCAATTTTGAATCCCTCTCAATTTTAAGCAAGCATAAAATACTTATCAAATTAAATGCACATAAAATGTCCTAAAGCCTTGAATTGAAAATCAAATATTTGCAATGACCTGAAATTAAATCTTAGGACACATAAATCTTCAAAGTCTTTGATCAAATCATCAATGATCCTTTTATCAATTTCCTGAAATTTCACAATAAACAATTTAGTACAAAAACTCAAGTCAATCAAAACAATAAGGTTAGAATATTAACAAGTCAACATTATCCCCCTTTTTGACGATGACAATACTAAAAAATTATAGCTCCCCCTAAATCCATGCATATATATAAAAAACAAATTTCAGGACATTAATAAATCTTAATTACCATCATGCCTCTTGTTTAGGCATTATTCATATAGCCTGCAAGTATTAGTCTCAACAAATACTAGACAATCAAAACTATTCAATAGCAAATTATCTCAAAGTTTCATCAAAAAGTTTGGTGCGGTGCAGGTGTAGGAATCAATGTCTTAAAAAAATATAACAGAAATTTAAAACATAGTCTTAAAACATCACATAATCAGAAAAGCAAAATCAGAACAATAAATCAACCAACCAACCAGCAGTCCATCCAATGTGTCTCCCCCTTTGTCATCATCCAAAAAGTGTTTCAATCTATATCATCAACATGTCCCCTGGTAGGAGGACGACGAGCAAACTAAGTGAAAGTAGTATGCACACAAGTTTATCATGTTTAATGATAAGGCATATACTTTGTAACAATCTTATTCATTTATTAATAAAAAATATTTATTTATTAAAGGCTTTTAATTATCTACATAATGAGGCTTTATAATATGTGATGAACTCATAGTTTTAAGCAATTCTTTTAGAATAATGATGATGATTATTCTAATGAGATCTAAATTCTTAGAAAGCTTAAAACTAAAATAGTTCCAATCGTTGGATTAATAAATTGGAGATTAGTGAATCCGAATAGATTAGTACATACGTTGCTTGCTCATTAGATGAGGATGGTTGATCTCATGATCATTTATGTGGATACACTAAAGCATGTATGTATGTGCTTATTAGAGAATAAGTTCACAGAACGTGACTCGCTAAGGAATACCTAATGGAGTTTTACTTGCCTGTCAATAGGAATTCCTATAGTGATAGCAGTACAACTGATTCTTGGACTTGAGATCATCATAGTATCTTGTGTATGATGAGTTGTACTTTGACTTATTCCTTAAGACCCTTAGGGTATATCAAAGTGTATGCTTGGGTATAATAAGTCGTACATGGAGATAATGTATGATCAATAAAGAATCTACTACTTCTAGTAAAAGAGGAGAAATGTCCTATGTGATTCGATAAATGACAACCCAGTAGTCCTTAGCCAAGGCAGAATGAAATTAGAAAGGAGTTTCTAATTTATATTATTTGAAGTTGTGCATTTAAGAGTCGAAATACATATAATTAAATAAAATAAGACTTGACAGTAATTTCATATCTTATATTTAATTGGGACGGGACATTGTATGGTGGAAGGATTGAATTATACGATAACTATTTACTCAAAAGTTCTTTTATAATTAATGTTAAAATCTATATTATCTGAAAAGTCGTTAATCGCTAGGGAGGCTAATCCCTATTGTAGAATAAATATTATTTATTAAAATAAATTAATAGTTTAATTTATTTATTTAAATAAGATTAGAATTGTTCTAATTAATTTATTCACAACCGGTTTAATATGGAGAACCTAATGGGTCACACCATAAAAGGAAGAATAATTATTTCAGAAGTTAATGGCATAATCATAATAATATGTTAAGTGTATTTAATTTAATCTATGGTGATAGAATAAATTAAATAGCTTACTATTTATTATTTAATATTTTGGAAATATTAAATATATTAATTAATAAGATGAGTTTTATTAATATTATTATAATTATTATTATTTTAATTTCTAAAGAGTTTGAATTTAATTTAATATAAGTATTCTCACTTATTCCTAATAAGATTAGGAGACTAATAAATTAAAATATTTTAATTAATTATTCTTAATATGATTGGGAGCATAATTAATTAAAAAAGTTTAATTAATTAAAATAAAACCCAATTCCTTAATTGTTAAGGAGGGTTGCCCACATATATAAATAAGAGGAGTCTTATTATGGGTGAGGGTGGTTGACACTTTCAAAAATACGTGAATATGTAATTCTAATAGTTGGGAGAGTACACCCTTTTCTATAAGAGATAGAAAAACTAGGATTTTGCCAAATACTCATCTTCTTGAATCTTTCTTTTTTCTTGGTGGATCACCTCTAGAGGTCAAACATTTGGGTGGCTAACATTGATCAAAGGTAGGAACCAAACACAGTGGATTCAAGTTGAACGCGAAAAAGATTTGGAGATAAACGTGTACCTGAGTAAGCTCGAATCAACAAGGTTATGATTATTATTCTTTATCTTTTCGTTTAATTAATAATTGTGTATAAAAGATGATCCGGGTATATAGTTTGTAAATTTTTAAAACTCTAATTTTCCATGCTTCCTCTTACTTTGTGCAATTTGATTGCGTTCATAAATATTACAAACCTAACAGTGGCATCAGAGCCCAACCTTTATGCGAATTATTATTTATTTTAATTTGATATGTGTTTAGAACAATTTAATTGGGCATAATTTTGTTGTATAATTTTTTTTAAGAAAAAATAAATAAATCGCGAAACTGTTTTTTTTAATTCTGGGATTCACGTATATACTATAAGATTATGTATGTGTGTGTGTGTGTGTGTGTGTGTATATATATATATATATATATATATATATATATATATATATATATATATTATTTTAATCTTAAAATAAAAAGTTTATTTTAATCTTAAAATTGAATTTCATGCTAACTAATTAGAGTTGAAAAAGGATTCCATGTTTCCTTAAATAAAGGAGTTTATTTAGATATGAAATAAGATTTCATAATTCAAAATAAAAGAGTTTATTTGTGAGTAGGAAAGAGAATCCGTATTTCCTTAAATAAAGGAGTTTATTTAGATATGGAATAAGATTTCATATTATTCAAAATAAATTTTTTTATTTGTGAATAGGAAAGAGAATCTTTGTTTCCTTTAATGAAGGAGTTTTAATTTACTTGGAATTGGATTTCATAATTAATTAAAATAAAATAGTTTATTTTATTCAAAATTAGATAAATTAAAATAAAAGAAGTTTATTTTGATTTAAATTTGGATTAAAATAAAGGAGTTTATTTTTATTCAAAATTAGATTTTAAACTAACAAAATTTTCCCATTAAATGATATATATATATATATATATATATATATATATATATATATATATATATATATATATATATATATATATATGGGGAGCGATCCATAGCATCTATATGCTATGGGACTATTATTGGCATATAGGCTCTAAACCACACGATTTAGTGATTAACGGCTGCGATCTGGAATTATAAAACACCGTTCGCTAGTATTACTAGCGGACGTACTTATTATTATTTCCGGACAATTAAGCCCTCGTACATGACAAGAAGCTGTCGTCCGCTAGTAATACTAGCGGATAGAAGTCAGTAGCTAATAAACCTGTCGTCCGCTAGTAATACTAGCGGATTTAAGTCAGATTGAAAGGTTCACTTAATACGGACAACATTCTACACGCACAGTCTAAAGGAGTCTCCATTCTCTCGGCGATTTGGGGGAAATACTAACCCTAGAACGCCTATTCAAATCATCAATGGTGAGGAGATTTGGCCTATGAAAAGACTAACGCTATAACGCCTATGTAAATCATCAATAGATACAGCTTCTCTATCTCGGCATAGGCGAGTTTGGGGTCACATAATACAGCTTCTCTCTCTCTCTCTCGGCTGAGGCGATTTTGGTGCCGCACGACCACAGACACTCTTGGCAAATCATAGAACCCGTGTTCTAGTTGTAGTCATCTGTAAATCAACTATTGGGGTCGAATTTGCAGGTAAAGTTGTAGATTAATCTCCAAAATCTGAGATTTATGTTGATGTTCTCCATTAATTTGTTGAACCCTAGTTTCATCCTGTTTTTATAAAGAAGTAGCTAGCTATTTCTTGTTAGTATTAGCTAGAGATGAATGAAATGTATACATTTTTGAATTTGTTCATTTTTCCTTTTTCTAAGAATTCTTCTGTACTGGTTGTTTTACATGAAATTTACAATTCATCAATCAGTGAGATCTTCCATTAGAACTGAATTTGTACCATAAAAGACTTTGATTTGCCATTTATAAATTAGATGGCTCAATCCCAGTTTTAATTAATCCTGTAAGTTGTGCACATCATTTGATATTTAAATAAGTTAATGATGCCTCAGCTTGACATTTGAAAGTTACATTTCATTTTATATCCACTTGTTAGTATTAATTTTGTAGATTATTTTTGTTGAGTGTGATTCTACTATTTCTTGTTAATATTAGTTTATATCCACTTGTTCTTGGATGTATGTTACTAATATGCTTTGATAAATTCATATGTTTGAACAATTGTTTATAAATTCTATATATGGATCCCCTACAATTTAAATGTTTGTATTTTATATTTGTTCCTTCTCCCTTTACCTCTTTAATGTCATTTTTATAAATTGTTTAATACTTAACATGTTGTTGAATTTTTAGGGCCGATATGGATATCAATCCAGGACCTTTTGATCCTGTTATCTTATGGGACCAAGAAAATCATGTATCTTCTGACTTATGGCAAAATATTATAAGTACATGTTCCATATCTCATATTTCTATTAAAATTTTGTGAAAAAATTTCATATATTGACAATTTATGCATGTATCCTCTGTTTAACTTGTAGGATAGGGGTGTGTTAGAAATCTGTCAGATGTCTGCAAAATTAATTGAATGGAACTTGACTAAACAGCAAGAATATCTACTTGAACAATTAGGTTTCGGTATATTTTGTCATCAAGATGTAGTGTCAAGGATTGATGCATCTCTTGTATCGGCTTTTGTTGAGCGTTGGAGGAGTGAAACAAATACGTTTCACTTAAAATGTGGAGAGGTCGGAATTACTTTAGAGGATGTTGGATTTATATTAGGATTGCCCATATTAGGAAAACCTTTGACTTGCGGAGAACTAGAACATCCCAAAAGATTATTTGTAAGGGTTTTTGGGCAACAAGTATCAGTAGAGGATTGGGAACAGTGCTATAAAAGGGGGGGCATAAGTTTGCCTTGGTTAAGACATAGATATGAACAATTACCTAAAGATGCTACTTCAGATGATGTGGTAAGACACACTAAGACATACCTTTTGTATTTGTGTGGCGCTATTTTGTTTCCTACGAAGAGTAAAAATATTGTGCATCCTAGGTATTTATTGTTATTGGAAATATTGGAAGACATTATTACATATGCTTGGGGGGCAGTGATAAGTAGGTTTTATACCTACTTATTCGGTATCTTTTACTTGAATTAATTGTTTTTATTCATGTGTCTTAGTTGTTTTTCATGCATTTTGTGTTCGTTTTGTAGGTTATACATTTGGAAGCGATGTGAGCGATTATTGGTAAGGAAAAGCACGGAAAATACAAACAAAAGCAAGCCGGACATCATTTATGCTTTTATGTTCAATTCATGTTCTTGGCTTGGAGCTTGGACTATATTGTAGAGCGTTTTCTTAGCTTTCCGGAACATCTTGAATCATTCAAATCGGAGTTCGGATGAAAGAGTTATGACATTTCTACCAACGGACGTTGAACTTCACCGTTTTGGGTGGTCATTTTGCGTAGCAGTCACTTCCAGCCCAATTTCGACCATCATGCGTTCGTTATTTCTCAAAGCTCAAAGAATGAAAGTTATAGATCTCGTCGATAGCTTTGATTTGATAGGTAGCGGGACTCATAACTCCTCTCGGTTAAGAAGTTATGGCAGTTTTAACAGAGGAGGTTCCAGCAGAAAATATTTTTGGCAGATTGGTACCCAGCCGGGGCTGGGCGTTTTTGTGCTTAGTACCCAGCCGGGGCTGGGTGTCTGGGACCATTAGCAGCTTACTACCCAGCCGGGGCTGGGCTTTTTCAAAGGAAATACCCAGCCGGGGCTGGGTATACGCGAAAATGAGCGGATTTTGTCCGAATTTGAGTCCGAAAAGGATTGTTTCGAGTTGTTTGATTCAAGGACTTCCAAGAGGACTTAAAGACATGTACAAAGGCTTATAAAAGGAGGGGAATTACACAGATTAGAGGAGATTATTAGGAGATTAGAGAGCATTCTATTAAATTAGATTAGAGTAAATTAGAGAAAAACACTAGTTCTAATTAGATTTGGAGATTGAAGCAACTTGGAGACCATTGAAGATTCAAAGTAGGAGCAAGGAGGGAGCGTCAAATCTACAGACAATAGATTATTTCTTCTCATCTTCTTCTATTTTTATCTTTTTAATGATTATTCAATTGTGGATTCTTAGTTTAAATTCAATAATCATGAACTAATTCTTTGTTTGAGATTACAATGGATTTTATTGCGTAGTTTATTTTAATATGCTTCGTTATCAATTATTATGTTCTATTTAGAGGATTGTCTATTGTGATTTGGACTTAATTGTTTAATTGCTTGGCCATCAATTACCGTGATAATCTATATGAACTCGAGAGATGAAGTATAGATTTAGATCTAATCATGGTAGCATGTGTTCAGGATTTTGTTAATAGCTTAAACTTGATGAGTGTTAAGGTAGAGGTATGCTTGACGCCATATGTAATCTTATAGAGAACTTGCTCTTAAACCTTCTTCAATTGTAATTCACATAGAGATATAGTGGGTTAGTTGATTAAGGTGTTTAACGAATTTCTATCTTAATTGTGGATTGACGTTAATACGGTATTAGTGCATCGAGAGGTGGTTAATACTACTCTAGTGTTCTTGATTAACAATTCAGGATAGAGAATAATTGATGAGAAGTGTGTTAACTTAAATGAAGTAATAAGTGAAGTTGTGATCTTAAATCTCCATAGTCTTAATTTAATTAGTGGAATAGTAGTTAATTTATATAGTTTGTAATTCATTCGTTTAAATAAGATTGAGTTGGTTACGGGTTAGTACTTGATGATTTTTATTAGATAATTCTCTGTGGGAACGATACTCAACTTATCACTTTATTACTTGTTGACCACGTATACTTGCGTGTTGTGCATAACTAGATTTTACCCAACAAGTTTTTGGCGCCGTTGCCGGGGAATTAGTTTAATATTTTTTACCAATATTAATTTCAATCAAATTAGTCTTAATTTAAACATTTTTATTTTTATTTTTAATTCTCTTCCTATATTTCTCTCTTTTCAGGTACCATGGATGACTTTGCGTATCAATGGCCATACACGAACATGACTCAACCAAAAGTAAAGGAGATTGACAGACTCGCGACACTTTCCGCAATGTCAGCACAAATTAAAGAACTTTCGAGGAAGTTGGACGTTATCGCAGCCTAACAGAGTCAAAGGATGGCAATCATGTGTGACTATTGTGCTGGCAACCATCCGAGTCATCAATGCACCGTTAGTTTTGGGCGACGAAAACAAGGTGGTGTATACCTCAACCAGTATGCATATGATAATTACCATCAAGTTTTGGGGTATCACCCGGATTCTTCACGGAGCTACAACTATCAGGACCAATACTCTGCTCCAAATCCAACATATCCATCAAATTTCTCAAATCCACCTCCAATGCAACAAGAAGACAATTCAGATTTCAAGGAATTCATGTTAAGGATTATAGCAGAAAAAGAAGAGATGATAATGAGTCAGGAGTTATCAACCCAAAATTTTAATAATCGAATGGAACAACTCCTCACTGCCTCAACCAATGATCCTCAATACATGGCTTCCGAGACTGAAAAAGAAAATTCAAGGTTGGAGGAATTAGTGTCCAAGTTCCTAGCATCAAATGAGGAGAGAATGAGTAATCAAGCGAGGTCAATTCAAAATCTTGCGGATCAGATAGAGCAAATGACCAAAGCCGTAAGCAACCTTCATCCAAACACTTGGTTTTATGACATGGATGACGAAATTAACGAAGAACCTGAACCAAATCTACAACTAGATGAGCCTCGAGATGTTGAAAAAGAGGAGACAAGTAGGAATAATGACAACAAGGTCGGTGAAGAACTAATTGTGAGAACCAACGATGATGAGCCGATGTTATTTATGCCTCAAGTGACTTCTCCTCCACAGTTCAAGAATCTGGTTAGATTTGCAAAACCTTGTCCAATTGGTAGTCATGTCATTGGCAATACTCCATGTGACGTAAAAGCGAGTACGACTTCGAAGCCATGGTGCGATGAGTTGGAGAAGATAGAAGAAGAGATTGTTGTGTCTGACAAGCCTCAATGCCAGAATATATTCGCAGACACAATGAAGAAAACACCTAGCTGTGGGACGTTCTTGATTGAGATCTTACCAAATCAGAGCATGCTAGGTGACTTTGATGCATTGGCCATCGTAAATGGGAACCTACCAAAAGCTATATTATTTCCGATGGATGGAGGGTTTCTCAACTTTCGAAGAGGAATTGGATAGCATTGACCAGAAAAAGTCAGGCTGAAAGACTATAAATCAAGCGCTGACTGGGAGGCAACCCAGGAATTTTTATATTTATATGCTTTACTAGTTTATTTAGTAGATAGGAATTAATTTACTTATTAAGCTCTCTTATAATCTAATCCATGTTGTCTCTCTTCATTGCAGGTATTGGAGGTTCAATGGATAAGAAAAAGATCGTCGCCGCCATCGCCACCATCAACTCACGCTTAGCTGATTACAGGGAAGTTCTCTTCTACTTATTGCTATATTCTTACAATGAGGACATTGTAATTGCTAAGTTTGGGGGAGTTTTGTTTAGGTTCATTATTGCATGTTTAGTTTCATGTTTATGTTATGTTATTTTGCATATATTGTTAATTTAGTTTAGGTTCATTATTAAAAAAAAAAATTCAAAAATTCAAAAATAATAGTTAGTTACTATATTCATCTTGCATGAGTCTAGTTGTTAGATAGTTCAGTTTATTTTGGCCAATGATGAGAATGGAATTGAGTAGACAAGTATAATACTAAGTATTAGAGCTTTTGATGTGATTTCTTGTTATGAATTGAGTCTTTTTCTGTTGGAAACTGGTATAATAAGGATAGCACAGTAAAAACAATTTGTTGGCTGATTAAGTTTAAATTGATACATAATGGACTTCTTAAGGATAATACTGGTTTGGATGAATGAAAGACATGAATAGGCGGAGATGACTGAATTTAGACAAAAACTTAAGTTTGGGAAAAAAAATTGGGATATATAAGCTTCAAAAAAAAAATGAAAAAAATACCGTGGCTAGTTTTGTTTCGGGGCCTTTGTTACTTGAGCAAGTACGCCCGAAGGGGTATCTTAAAACCTAGCGCCCTAAGGTTTTATATGGTCTGGGAGTCGTTGGTCGAAAGCTCGCTAAGGGGTAGCACTGTTAGCCTAATGGAATGAGACATTGCACAGTCATGGTTAAAAAGTAAAAAAAAAAAAGAAAAAAAAATAATAAAACGGGAAAAGAGCAAAAAGCCCCCGTAATGAAAAGTAAAACATAAGTATCCCGGATTGGACTCTTGAACTTGGTGGATGTTTGACTTTAGTTGGATCTAGCTTGTTCGTGAATTTTTTGAGTTTACACTATATGATGCCTTCGAAGAGACTTGTTATGTGTTAAATTTGATTTTATATCAGTTAACATTTTTGTGGAGCACACACGCACTATACCAGTAATAACAGTTTAAGATTTGATGATTGACTAGGAAATTGTTGATTGGTTTTGATATGAAGTATTATCATGTTTACTTGATTGCTCTAAGGTCGGTTGAATAGATTTGTGTTTATCAATACTGCTGGATTCGTAGGCATATAGATTAGTTGCATTTCATTGCATTGCATTGCATTTTTGTTTTGTTTTTGCTTGAGGACAAGCAAAGGTTTAAGTTTGGGGGTATTTGATAAGTAGGTTTTATACCTACTTATTCGGTATCTTTTACTTGAATTAGTTGCTTTTATTCATGTGTCTTAGTTGAATTTCATGCATTTTGTGTTCGTTTTGTAGGTTATACATTTGGAAGCGATGTGAGCGATTATTGGTAAGGAAAAGCACGGAAAATACAAACAAAAGCAAGCCGAACATCATTTATGTTTTTATGTTCAATTCATGTTCTTGGCTTGGAGCTTGGACTATATTGTAGAGCGTTTTCTTAGCTTTCCGGAACATCTTGAATCATTCAAATCGGAGTTCGGATGAAAGAGTTATGACATTTCTACCAACGGACGTTGAACTTCACCGTTTTGGGTGGTCATTTTGCGTAGCAGTCACTTCCAGTCCAATTTCGACCATCATGTGTTCGTTATTTCTCAAAGCTCAAAGAATGAAAGTTATAGATCTCGTCGATAGCTTCGATTTGATAGGTCGCGGGACTCATAAATCCTCTCGGTTAAGAAGTTATGGCAGTTTTAACAGAGGAGGTTCCAGCAGAAAATATTTTTGGCAGATTGGTACCCAGCCGGGGATGGGCGTTTTTGTGCTTAGTACCCAGCCGGGGCTGGGTGTCTGGGACCATTAGCAGCTTACTACCCAGCCGGGGCTGGGCTTTTTCAAAGGAAATACCCAGCCAGGGCTGGGTATACGCGAAAATGAGCGGATTTTGTCCGAATTTGAGTCCGAAAAGGATTGTTTCGAGTTGTTTGATTCAAGGACTTCCAAGAGGACTTAAAAACATGTACAAAGGCTTATAAAAGGAGGGGAATAACACAGATTAGAGGAGATTATTAGGAGATTAGAGAGCATTCTATTAAATTAGATTAGAGTAAATTAGAGAAAAACACTAGTTCTAATTAGATTTGGAGATTGAAGCAACTTGGAGACCATTGAAGATTCAAAGTAGGAGCAAGGAGGGAGCGTCAAATCTACAGACAATAGATTATTTCTTCTCATCTTCTTCTATTTTTATCTTTTTAATGATTATTCAATTGTGGATTCTTAGTTTAAATTCAATAATCATGAACTAATTCTTTGTTTGAGATTACAATGGATTTTATTGCGTAGTTTATTTTAATATGCTTCGTTATCAATTATTATGTTCTATTTAGAGGATTGTCTATTGTGATTTGGACTTAATTGTTTAATTGCTTGGCCATCAATTACCGTGATAATCTATATGAACTCGAGAGATGAAGTATAGATTTAGATCTAATCATGGTAGCATGTGTTCAGGATTTTGTTAATAGCTTAAACTTGATGAGTGTTAAGGTAGAGGTATGCTTGACGCCATATGTAATCTTATAGAGAACTTGCTCTTAAACCTTCTTCAATTGTAATTCACATAGAGATATAGTGGGTTAGTTGATTAAGGTGTTTAACGAATTTCTATCTTAATTGTGGATTGACGTTAATACGGTATTAGTGCATCGAGAGGTGGTTAATACTACTCTAGTGTTCTTGATTAACAATTCAGGATAGAGAATAATTGATGAGAAGTGTGTTAACTTAAATGAAGTAATAAGTGAAGTTGTGATCTTAAATCTCCATAGTCTTAATTTAATTAGTGGAATAGTAGTTAATTTATATAGTTTGTAATTCATTCGCTTAAATAAGATTGAGTTGGTTACGGGTTAGTACTTGATGATTTTTATTAGATAATTCTCTGTGGGAACGATACTCAACTTATCACTTTATTACTTGTTGACCACGTATACTTGCGTGTTGTGCGTAACTAGATTTTACCCAACAAGTTTTTGGCGCCGTTGCCGGGGAATTAGTTTAATATTTTTTACCAATATTAATTTCAATCAAATTAGTCTTAATTTAAACATTTTTATTTTTAGTTTTAGGGCATTTGTATAGGGGTTTGCATGAGGCTTCTCGAAAAACAACGAAAAAATTTGCACGATGTGCAACCTTGCTTATGATGTGGGCTCACGAAAGGGTCAACATTGGTCGTCCTACCCCTAGGCCTAATTCCCAGAAGTTGATACCTAGGGCACTATCATGGGCATATTCTTCTTTTGATCCAAATTCCAAACAATATCAGCACCGCAAAAATCCACATCACCATCTTGTGTTTTACCGAGGAGAGATTGATGACATGTTGGAAACAGATTGGGTGTGGCGTCCATATCAGATATTTGACACACGTTTGGGTTGGGACTTTTTTGAGGCAAGGTTAGGTGGAGCCGCTCGTTTACCTTTGATTCATTACGACATTGTTGAGTTTCAAATGCCTGACAGATTTATGAGGCAGTTTGGATATTTGCAGTCATATCCATCTAATGCTGAAAACATGGTGGAGTTGAGGACGGAACATAAATTGTTTGAGAGAATAAATTATGAAAATCATAGGGCCAGTTATATTAAGTTGTGGGAGGCCTACATGGAGAGTTTAGAAGGACAAGTGTTGGAGGGTTTGCAGTATATATCTACCGAGGATTACATGACATGGTACAGAGAAATTACTCGGAGACGGATACACCATCCTCGACCCTTTAGGCGTGAAGGGGAAGATTACGAGCCACAGGTTTTCATTAACCAATACATGGCTGTAAACACTGTAAGTTTGTAAAGTTATAATTATTATACATGTTTCTGTGTTATAATTTGATGTCCTTATTTTACTAATATAATTTTTGTTTTTGTTTTAATTTAGATTGAGACTGCAAAAGCTATTTTTGTGAAGTTTATGTCAATTGATTTGCCAGCTGAGTTAAGAACCATGTACGAGTCATGGTTCAATACACTGTACCAGCCGTTAATGAATGATTACAAAGGGGTTCCAGTTGAACAAAATCCAACACAACCCCAAGTTAGACAAATGGATATTGACATGACGGGACCCCAGCCTACGACTCAAGAAACTCAGGGTAGCCTTGCTCCTCCTACTCAACACAGTAGGAAATTACCGGTTAGAAGGAGAGAGGGAACAGAGCACACACATCTGGTCAAGTATTTAAAGATTGAAAAAATCACTTGGTTAAATCTCTATTGGTTTAGTCCCACTACCGACCCATCATACTTTCCTCATACCCATCCAGGTGGTCTATACAAGTTAGAGTTTAAGGATGTGAACTGTCTAAGACCCAATGGTTGGTTATGGGCGCATGTATTGGATGCATATTTGTCGTTGTTGAGCGATAGAGAAGCTAGGATGAGGAGTGAAGGAATTCAACGATGGGCTACCTTTTATTTCATGCCAACGTACTTTGCGGGTTTGGGCATCCAACACTTACCAAGTGCTGGAGTAAGCAAATCAACAACAGTCAAATTTTTAACAAGTTACATCAATCCTGCAGTTGGTGCCCCAATTCATGAGTGTGATTACATATTTGTTCCCTTCATCAACGAAAGCAACAGTCATTTCTGCCTATTTATTTGGAGTGTCAACAAGTGGAAAATAAGGCTATTTGATCCTTTTTATGATGACAAACCCTTAATGCCATTGTCACAATTATACCAAAGATACTTTGGTGTTGTCGTGAGTTGTTTAATATATTACTTATTTTTCATTCTATAACACAAACATATGAGGTTTAGGGAATTAAATGATTGTTTTATGGTTTATAGGTGGAGTTAATTCCTTTGTTGCTTCGTATGGGGAATCCTAAAGCAAAGTGGCCAAGATCGAAACTGAAAGTTGAATGCTGTGTGAGTAGGCCGAGACAATGGAATTCAGACGATTGTGGCATTTATGTTGCAAAGTACGTGGATTTCTTTTTGCACCGGATAAACATCATGAAGGAACCGAGGTGGACTCCAAACGAGGCTTACAACTTTAGATTTAGAATAGGACATGAGCTTAGGATGTGCAAGGCGAGGGATATTCCTTCAAAATATCTTTGTATTGACCAAACTTTAAATGAGGATGTGGGTGAAGAGTAATCGTTGTATATTGACCAACTGTCGTAATACGTTATTTTATAAAGATGGGTGATTAGTTTCAAAATGATACCATTATTATACGTTATTTTATTGTTTAGAATCTATTATTGTACTGTAATTATATGTTGCTGCTTACATGATACTACTGAAAACTGTAATCTTTAATGCTGCATAATGAGCCTACTGCTGCATACATGAGCTTTCCAGAAACCATATGCCTTATAAAATCTGCATTTCAACTAAATAAGTCTTTCAAATACTCAGTTAAGAAATTTAAGAAAACCAAAATTTAAAATTCATACAAGCAAATATAAATATCACTTCAACCCGACTTGTCTTGTCCCAAAACTTTGTAGTGGTTCCGCTTATCATGATTGGTCATCATATTACATATTGCACATTTTCTCAATTGTTTACGACTTCTAGCCTCCTCAATCCCACTCTTTATTCTTGAAGCTTTCTTGCGCCCCTTTGTTTGGGAACAAATAGGATCCAATAACGGCTCATCTTGAACGGCCTCATCATCATCTATTGAAATTTCTGGCACGCCATTTACATTAACTTCATCGGGGTCAAACTTCTCAACGATGGGTTGATTGTCAATGCACAACTGTACAACATGCTTAAAACCATTAATGGAGCATGATCCCGTAGAAGCTAATCGTAGGAGTAGTGTCACCAAATAATTGTACCGCATCATCTGAGACTACTCGTAGTTGGTCATCTCAATCAAAATCTTTGGTAGTTCAGCGTTCACTTTGTTACCATCTCTACACTAGCGGCTTAAAATGTATTTATTCGGTATCTGCGTACTACTTTTTGCAATCATATGTCTTATAATGTGTCTACAAAGCATACCAGAATGTTCAAATTTTTTACAATTACATTGTATATCTCCAGTTTGAACATTACTAACAACAGTAAAGTACCTGTTGGATTCTTCGCTGGCGTTTGTCTTGTACACTGCGTACAACTTCGTATCCGATGTTACATGTTGAAGTTTCTTCATTATGTACTTTTGGGATTTTACAATCTCAATCTGAAAGCGTCTAAACATCTCCTTTGTATAAACAGCAGCTCCATGCGTTTCCAACGGTGATTCAAGAATCATAGTTCTAGTCCGATGACAGGTTGCGTAATCAGCTTGTCTCTCTCTCATTAACTGCTTCTCAATGGCTTTTTCTGAGTTTACGATGAATTCCTTTATACTCGTTGTCGCATTGACATACTCATCGAATAAACTATTCATCCCTTCACTCCTGGATGTAGTCGTCATTCCCGCTGCAAAAAAATTCTTTGTGTATGCCATGATCCATTTGTGCTTAACCTCATACAGTGATTGTAGCCAATCATGGTCATGCAGTCCGTAATCTGTCATAAGTTTTTCCCATCGCTCCTCAAATTCCGCAGCAGTCAATGATTTATAAACACACCAGTTAAAATCATGTTTAAATGTAGGATATGCGTCATACAATGTATGCAATTTCTCTGGAAATTTGTTACTAATATGCCATGTGCAAACTGCATGGTGTGTTTCAGGAAGAACCCTAGCAATCGCATTGTTCATGGCTTTGTCCTGATCAGTTATAATCGTAACCGGTGCCTTATTGTTCATTGCATTAAGCCAAGTCTCAAAGACCCAGACAAAAGTATCCTCCGTTTCATCCTATATCAGTGCAAAACCAAACAAGACGGAATGGTAATGGTGATTTACCCCAGTGAATGGAACAAAAAGCATGGAATACTTGTTCGTCCGATAAGTTGTATCAAATGTCACTACATCCCCAAAATTTTTGTAACCTATCATTGATCGGTAATCTATCCACAAAATGCATGCGATTCGATGATCTTCATCTCGTTTGATATCGTAAAAAAATAGCGGATTTTCAACTGAAAGTTTTTTGAGATACTGCAGGGCTGCTTGGGCATCGTTAGAATCTATCGAGTCACGTCTTAAATCTCGCACAACATTCCGAATATCCATATCACTGAAACCAACATTTTCCCTCCCTCCTCATATTTCACTAAAAACATTCATCATTGTACTTGGCCCTACTCCAGCGCTGTTTAAAGTTTCAATTAAAGTTCGAGCAACAGGAGTTATATTTTTCCGTGTTTGAATGAAAATTTTCTTGCTCGGAGTAACCAAATCATGATTGTGAGTCAACTCAATTTTTGAAACTTTCCATGTATCTTCCTTTTGTAGATGAACAACAGACATTCTAGCTTTGCACATCGTGCGACCTATTGAATCCCTTTTTCTTTTGACCTTACTACCTTCAACATCATCAACATCCTGTTTCTTTCTTTCGATCGGTTTTCTTGCTTTGGTACACGTAAAAAGTCTGTTGGACAAATTGTTGGAGCAGGCATGTTTATGACTTGCCCCAATTTTTATTTCAAAGCCACTACTTCGTGCATAGTTTCTATAAAATTCTTCCGCCTCTTGGATAGTAGAAAAAAATCTGACCCTCGTATGGACTTATTGAATGGTTAATATGCGATTGGTTCATGTTATGATCATCAATATTATCCATGTCAATATTATCACGAGAAGAATTTGAGGAACTAGAATTAAACATATCTTCCGCCATAATTATAAACTTACCACGACGATTTGATGTGTGAATACTAATCTCCTTAATTGTGTGATTTTCTTCCTTGACGATTTGATGTGCGAATACTAATATCCTTAATTGTGTGGTTTTCTTCGTTGACGATTTGAGGTGCGAATACTAATCTCCTTAATTGTGTGGTTTTCTTCGTTGACGATTTGAGATGCGAATACTAATCTCCTTAATTATGTGGTTTTCTTTATTTGAATTTATGTTGCTGAGATCCCAATCTTTATTGCTATTGTTTTATCTTAATTGATGCAGGTATTTAATGGGATTTTCAGTACAGGAAGGAAATCTTCCAGTTGTTTTAGCAGTGTTGTAATTGAGTTGAAATAGAATGTTGGATTTTCTGATGTATACAATCTTGTTTAGTGTTGTAATTGAATTGAAATAACTACAGGGATTGTCTGTATTGGCTACAATCTTGTGTAATTTATTTTTATAACAGGAAAGAAATCGTGTGGAGTGATATCTTGCTGAAATTGTTTGTACAGGGATCTTTGTGTAATTTATTTGTATAACAGGCATGTTGTTTATGCGTACAGGAATACTTGGAATGCTACTGACTTATATCCGCTAGTAATACTAGCGGACTACAGGCATGTAATACTAACTTCTATCCGCTAGTATTACTAGCGGACGACAGCTTCTTGTCATGAACGAGGGCTTAATTGTCCGGAAATAATAATAAGCACGTCCGCTAGTATTACTAGCGGACGGTGTTTTATAATTCCAGATCGCAGCCGTTAATCACTAAATCGTGTGGTTTAGAGCCTATATGCCAATAATAGTCCCATAGCATATAGATGCTATGGATCGCTCCCCTATATATATATACGTGTGTGTGTATATATTGACTATTTATTATTCATGAGATGAATGTTATTTATTGATGCATATGTAGATGTGTATGATAATAAATAGGATTGATTATGGACTATTGACCAATGTGATTGGATTTTATTTTAGTTGGATGCATGAATGTATGTGTTTTATTAAATGGGGTATGCGTACCTCGTCTTCTCTAATTTTTCTTAATGTAAATTCTATCATCCTCTTATGTACTTCTCCTTGACTACTGATCAAGGTTTCTATTTTTTTTAAATAGTTTTGTAATAGGAATAGTTAGAATTAATTTTGAAAAATTAGAGATCAAGGAACAAGGAGCGCTTGAAGACCCGTTTGTAATGGAGCCTGAGATTTAAATGTAATAGTTATATTTAAATTTAATTCTTGCACCCTAGGTTTGATTTTTTGGTTCAATACTTAGTGGCTCTACTGAAACAAACTAGAATAAAGTTCATAATCAATCCGGGTAGAATATAGTATTCTATATGTGCATGCTTATACTATATATTGCTTATACAAAATAAAACTGAGAATTTAAACAAGAATATTGCTTTCTAGACAATATTCACTCTCAAATAGAGTCATCATTACATTTATTGTCACACTATTTTATAGAATAGTGAGGACTACTATAACACCATCTCGGACCATCACTCCGTTCCTCGACTAGTCCCGTCTACGTTCTTATTTCCTGAAGAGAACAATGAAAGCAAAAGGGTGAGCTCAACTAGCCCAGTAAGAAATATTATGACTAAGATAATGCAGAATAAATTATCATTAGTCTTCAACAGTGTTAAACTGTTAAAATATAATAAACATCAAGTTTAACTGCAGCGGAACAAACAATCCATTAGAAGAGTCAAGTAGAGCATGATATCTACTATCTTCTATGATTTAAAAAGTTTTTCATCAATTTTATTGCTAAGACTCAACTTAATAAATAAACCATATCATCGAATCATCCCTGCACTATGGGCCAAGGATATTCATGTTATCATCAATGGTCATAATTATACCGAATAATCCCTGATCATAATCATACCAACAACTGACCATCAATGCACTACGGGCCAATGAGGACTTTTACCACATCATTTATAACATTATGGGTCACTATTATACCGAATGATCCATGGTCATAATCATACCAATCGACAATCCATCTATGCACGTAAGCCAAAGATGACTTTCATCATAATATAAGCATGCGGATGATGACAATGATATAAGAATTAATCAAACGAAATCAAGGATAAATATTAAAGACTTTCAATTTATCCAGAGTTTAAAAATATCCAAATTGTCAACATGATACTGCTTTGTGGAGTAAAATTCAAGAATACTTTTCATATATCAAAAATAATTTAGAAAACAATGAAATATATTTTTTGGGTGAATAGTACCCCATGAATAGTACTTCGGGAATAGTACCTCGTGAATAGTACCCCGACATAAAAAGTGTCACAAATACCTGAGTGAATAATATTCGGGTGAATAGTAATTGGGTGAATAGTAACTCGTGAATAGTACTCCGGCATTAAAAATGCCCCGAATTCCCGAGTGAACAATATTTGAGTGAATAGTAATTAGGTAAATAGTAACACGTAAATAGTAACTCATGAATAGTATTCAGGTATGAATTTATCAATAATTATCAAGAAAGCTCAGAATAATATTTCCATAAAAAGATACTAGATAAAGCGCAAATATCAAGGATATTCTACTAATTTCACGGAGTATAGAAGCAATACTTTAACAGAATGAGGGTATAATCAGGAATATGAAACAAAATAATATTACTCACATACTACAGGGTTTGGAAGAAAATATTATTTCTATGAATACTGAAAAAATATAATATCCCTTACCTCAGAAAAAGACTGGATACTGGAATAGTGAGGTAGCAGACTTCTCTTATTCGTTATCTCTATAGATTTTCTATCTATAGCTTCTCTCTCTATAATTACTCTGGTGAGTCTTAGTGAATTGGTGAGAATGAAGGAAGAATGAGCTTCTATTTATAGGAAAATATAGTTTCGATAATTGCACGTTTTGGGGCTCGAAATATTATAATAAAATACCTTCATCTTTTCCTTTATTTTTAATTTAGTCCTGCAAGTATTATCAAACTTGCACCACCTCCCCTAATAGTACATCATGTGAATCAATAGTACAATCATGTGAATCAATAGTTCTATATATGTGAAAATACGAATTACAGTATAATACCTTCATCTATATCTCAATTTTTAATTTTGTCATGAAAGTATTATCAATCTTGCACCACCTCCCCTAATAGTACATGCATGTGAATCAATAGTACACACACGTGAACAAGTAGTTATAAGCATATGAATTAATAGCAATTAATTGCTCATTTATACGATTAATTACCCGATTGGTCAATATAACTTTCATACATCAATTATTATCGAAATAAATGTCGATTTCCACTAACACTAATAATCCTAACACAATGGAACTATCAATTTCATCTTTAATCAACACGAACTTATTCATCATTAATATTATAACTCATAATATTTAACAACCAGGCCGTTCCCAGGAAATAGGGGGCTTTCCGATAAGGATTTCTCTCTATTGGCGCGCAATTAGGTGACCAAACCTCTCCTTGACAGAACTTCAAGACATTATCAATATTGTAAATAATAATATGAATCACTTTACCGGCTCAATTATTAATTTAACAATATATATTATGCAGATGATACTGTGACAATAATTGAATCAATAATATGAGAGATATTATACATCAATTACTGTAGCAATAATTGAGTATAACTGAGTGACTTCTCACGTAAGCATCAATAATCAATATTGTGTGCTACTATGCAACCACACGTATTACTGTACTTTTACTACCGGGTCGTTCAACAGTTTAACGGTAAAACTTTCGCCGTTATTTTTATAAAATGATAATTCTGTCGTTTTATAACTACGACAATACTTTCGTTGTGGGGTCCACCAATGATTGTGCCGTCGTACGAATATTCCCTGTTAAAATGAATATTCCCCGACCAATCGAATATTATATAACCACTTGCTTACTTTGCAAATTTGTAAATATTACCCACAACTATAACATTATATCAAATCCACACCATAATATTCAAAAATATATTTCGAGAAAAATAATCTTTATTCATAAAAGTTGGGGTCCTACAACCTCCCCTTCTTATGAAATTTCATCCTCGAAATTAGGGTACATACCTGGTATGTCGAAGAGGTGAGGATACCTTGACTTTATTTCAGATTCTAACTCCCAGGTCATCTCCTCAATATCGTGGTTTCTCCACAAAACTTTGACTTGAGGTATAACCTTGGACCATAGAATACGATCCTCCTTATCCAAGATTTTAATAGGTACCTCTTCATACGTTAAATCTTCTGCTATCTCGTCCGATTCTAATTTAATAATGTGGTTCGGGTATTTTACATATTTACGTAACATAGGTATGTGAAAAATGTTATGAACATGAGACATACTTAGCGGTAAGGCGAGTCTATAAGCCATAATTCCTGCTCGATCGAGGATTAAATATGGGCCAATGAATCGAGGATTAAGCTTTCATCTCTTTCCAAATCTCATAACTCCTTTCGATGGAGCAACACGTAACAACACATGATCTCCAATATTGAATTCCACGTCCTTTCGATGAAGATCAACATAACTCTTTTGTTGATCTTGTGAGGTTTTTAAACGTTATCGGATCGTTTGAATCTTTTTCGTAGTCATACGTACCAACTCTGGTCCCAACAACGTTGCTTCACCCACCTCATCCCAGCATACTGGAGAAAGACACTTTCTTCTATACAACGCCTCAAATGGAGCCATGCCAATACTTACTTGATAACTGTTGTTGTAGGAAAACTCCACTAATGGTAAGAACTTTTCCCAACTTCCTTTAAATTCAAAGACACAGAGTCTTAATAAATCTTCAAGAGTTTGAATAGTCCTCTCCGAATGCCCTTCCTTTTGAGGATGATATGCCGTACTAAATCATAAATCCGTGCCCATAGCTTTTTGCAAACTAACCCAAAATCTTGAAGTAAATCTTGGGTCTCGATCAGAAACTATGGATACTGGCATACCATGCAATCTTAAAATCTCATTTATGTACATATGAGCAAGACGTTCAAGTGTATAAGTTTCTCGTATAGGTAAGAAATGAGCAGACTTGGTAAATCTATCAACAATGACCCAAATCACATCTATGCTTTGAGAAACTTTGGGAAGATCAGTAACGAAATCCATGGTAATGTCCTCTCGCTTCCATTCTGGAATTTTAATTGGTTGCAATAGACCTTTTGGCACTTGATGCTCCGCCTTGACTCATTTACAAGTTAGACACCTTGAGATAAACACCGCTATCTCTATCTTCATATTGCTCCACCAAAATGAATGTCGAAGATCATGATACATTTTGGTACTCCCATGATGGATTGCAAACGGTGTGTTGTGCGCTTCCATCATGATTTTATACTTCAATCTAGAATTGTTAGGAACACAAAGTCTGGAGTTGACTCGAAGTATTCCTTCTTCATCGATTCTTGCTTCCAGAATAGCACCTTCTTGCACTTTCTTCCTCATACGCTTCAGCTCCAGGTCTGTTGCTTGAGCAACTTTAACTTTATCGATTAAATTCGGTTCTACTCGTATATTTGCCATCATCTCATGGGTCCCTGGAGTCTTTAACTATATCTCCATCCATTGTAAGTCATATAAAATTAGCCTTTGCATTGACAATATCGCACTCGTACCCGCATATTATCTTCTACTCAATGCGTCATCTACTATGTTCACTTTTCTAGGATGGTATTCAATGGTATGATCGTAATCTTTCAACAACTCAAGCCATAGTCGTTGTCATATGTTGAGTTCCTTTTGAGTGAAGAAATATTTGAGGCTTTTATGATCCGTATAGATCTCCACCTTCTCTCCATACAGGTAATGCCTCTAAATCTTAAGCGCAAAAATGACAGCTTCCAACTCTAGATTATGAGTAAGATAATTCTTCTCATATTCTTTGAGTTATCATGAGGCATAGGCTATGACTTTCCCATGTTCCATGAGAACACATCCTAAACCTTTGTCTGAAGCATCGCTGTGTATGACAAATCCCTCCGAACCAGATGATATTGTCAGAACAGGTACTGAAATGAGTCTCCTCTTGAGTTCTTGAAAACTCTTTTCACATTCCTCGCTCCAACCAAATTTTGTATCTTTTCGAGTCAGCTGAGTTAATGGAGTAGCGATTCGAGAAAACCCTTCTATGAATCTCCGATAATAACCAGCTAACTCGAGAAAGCTATGTACTTCGGTCACCGACTTAGGTTGCTCCAGCTTTAATTGCTTCAATCTTTGCCTGGTCAACCGATATTCCATGATTTGATATCACGTGCCCAAGGAATGCTAATTCCTCAAGCCAGGACTCACATTTCTTCAACTTGGCATATAGCTTATTTTCACAAAGATTTTAAAGTATTAGCCTCAAGTATTGCTCATGATCTTCACGGCTTTTGGAATAAATGAGGATGTCATCAATAAAGATGACCACAAAGTGATCCAAATATTCCTTGAATACTCGGTTCATCATATCCATGAAGGCAGCAGGAGCATTAGTCAATCCAAAAGACATGACTAGAAATTCGTAATGCTCATACCGAGTTCTGAAAGCAGTCTTTGGAATGTCATCAGTTTTAATCTTTAATTGATGATATACGGAATGAAGATCAATCTTTGAAAAGAATTTGGCGCCTTGCAACTGGTCAAATAGATCATCAATTTGAGGTAATAGGTACCTATTTTTGATGGTGACATGATTCAACTCCCGATAATCAATATAAAGTGACATACTTCCATCTTTAATCTTCATGAATAGAACAGGAGCACTCCAAGGAGACGTATTAGGACGAATGAAACCGATGTCTAACAATTCCTGTAGTTGGGTTTTAACTCCTGAAGTTCAATAGGAGCCATTCGATATGGGGCTTTGGAAATGGGTTTTGTACCGGATTCAAGGTTGATACAAAATTTAATTTCACGCTCTGGGGGTAGGCCATGAAGTTATTCAGGGAATACGTCCGAAAATTTATTAACAATAGAAATATCATTCAAATCTGAAGTATTTATATTTAAATCTGTGACATGGGCTAAGAAATCTTGACATCCATTTTTCAATAAACGAATAGCTTTATGGCTTGATATGACAGTGACTGACTTTAGTGGTTTGGTTGCTTGAATTCACGCAATAGGTTGGTTAGGAATATGAAAACTAACCACCTTATGAAAATAATCGATTTTAGCATGATGAGTAGTTAACCAATCAATCCCTAAAATCATATCAAATTAAAGTATTTTCAAAGAGATAAGATCAACAGGTAACGTGCGGTTACCGATTTTAATCAAACAAGATATATTAACAGTGGATGTAATGAAGGTTTCTCCCAACGGAGTTTCAACATATAAATCAAAGTCTAATTTCTCTGGAGTTAAATTTAAACGTTGAGCATAAGTAGGAGAAATAAAAGAATGGGTAAAACCAGTATCAAATAAGGTATAAACTTCACTAGAGTTTATGATTAGCTTACCCGTGATCACCGCGTTCGGATTTCTTACTTTTTGGGAGGTTACGACAAACGCTTTCCCTTGAACTATTGATTTTATCTTGTCTGGGATGACCTTTGATGCCTCCATCCCAGCTAGACTTGACTTTAGCGCACGATAAAATCGGACTAGGTGACCTTCTTTTCCATAATTATAACACGCTTTGGACTGCATCGCGCAGTTTGGACTGATGTGTCCCTCCCCTCCGCATTTGTAACATACGACCGACGGTCGTTCTCCTTCCTTAACAACAGGTGCTGGTGCTGACGTCTTTCCATCATTATTTAATCTCCTCTTCTTGAAATTTACACTTTTATTATCTTGTCTATGTTTACCACCGAAGTGGTTACCATTTCGGGCATGTTGATTCTCTCCACATTTGTTGTCACCACTTCGATGACTGCTACCACTGGTATTATCAAATTTTTGGCTGCTCTCTCTTGGTTGGGTTGACTCATTATTGCGCTCCAATAACTGAGCCCTATTTATAACATCTAAATACAAACACAGTTTATGAGAGATAAGATATTAACGTATCTCGGGTTTCAAACCTCTTAGAAACATCCGCGTCATTCTCTCCTCATTATCGACCAAGTGTGATGCAAACCGGGACAACTCGAAAAACTTAGATTCGTACTGCGACACGGTCATATTGTTTTGATCTAGTTTGATGAACTCTACCTCCCTTATGTGACGAATACTTTCAGGAAAGTACTTGTCGTTGAACAGTTCTTGGAACTTCTCCCTAAACATCTTTAGTACGGCAGGCTGAGTACGCTTTACAGATTCCCACCAGTAATCTGCCTCTCCTCGCAACATGAATGTGGCAAAGGGAAACTTTTGCTCCTCGGAGCATCCCAAGACATCAAATATCTTGGTGATCTACTTTATCCACGTCTCCGCCTTAAATGGCTTTGGCTCTCCCCAAAACTCCGGTGGTCCCAGCTCTTTGAAATGTTTAGCGGTGACCATCCGAGAGTTGCCATTGTTTCCACCCGCATTTTGAACAGGAATCGCTCTCGCCTGATGTTGCATGAATTTCATAGCCTTTGAACATCCCATCATTCATCATTTGATCGGTGTTGTTGTTTACCTGAGGATTATTATCTTCATGTTGTACATTATCCTGGGTATTGATCATTGGTGACTCAATGATCTCAAGTGCTTCATTGCTGATCTCAACATTTTTAGATGTCATTTTCAAACACTGCCACAAAACAAGGGTTAATTGACATGTCACATATTATCCCTATACTCTGATCGACCAATTAAATACAAAATAAACTTAGGTAGGTCATACTAGCAAAGGAATTCCCCATCTCTCCCATTCTAGTTCTTGTCTCATATCTCAGCCAGGGATCATATCCCTAAGCTTTGATACCAAATGTGACGTGCCCAAAATAGGTATACAACACCCATCTTGAGTCGCCAATACATGGTACATAAATCAAATACAAAATTAATTATTCAACTTTCGTGCAAAATACGACAAAATAAAGCTGAGAGTTTAAACAAGAATATTCCTTTCTAGATAATATCCACTCTCAAATAGAGTCCACATTACATTTATTGGCACACTATTTTATAAAATCTACTATAACACCATCTCGGACCATCACTTTGTTCCCCGACTAGTCCCGACAACGTTCTCATTTCCTGAAGAGAACAATAAAAGCAAAAGGGTGAGCTCAACTAGCCCAGTAAGAAATATTATGACTAAGATAATACAGAATAAATTATCATTAGTCTTCAACAATGTTAAACTGATAAAATATAATAAACATCAAGTTTAACAGCAGCGGAACAAGAAATCCATTAGAAGAGTCAAGTAGAGCATGATATCTACTATCTTCTATGATTTAAAAAGTTTTTCATCAATTTTATCGCAGAGACTCAGCTTAATAAATAAACCACATCATCGAATCATCCCTGCACTACGGGCCAAGTGTAAGACCCCAACTTTTATGAATAAATATTAATTTCTCTCGAAATATATTTTTGAATATTATGGTGTGGATATAATATAATGTTATAGTTGTGGATAATATTTACAAATTTTGCAAGGAAAGCAAGTGGTTATATAATATTCGATTGGTCGGGGAATATTCATTTTAACAGGAAATATTCGTATGATGGCACAATCATTGCTGGACCCCATAACCGAAGTATTGTCGTAGTTAAAAAACGACATAATTATCTTTTTATAAAAATGACGGCGAAAGTTTTACCGTTAAAGTGTTGAACTACCCAGTAGTAAAAGTACAGTAATACGCGTGGTTGCATAGTAGTACACGGTATTGATTATTGATGCTTACATGAGAAGTCACTCAGTTATACTCAATTATTGTTACAGTAATTGCTGCATCATATCTCTCATATTATTGATTTAATTATTGTCACAGTATCATCTGCATAATATATATTATTAAATCAATAATTGAGAAGGCAAAGTGATTCATATTATTATTTACAATATTGATAATGTCTAGAAGTTCTGTCAAGGAGAGGTTTGGTCACCTAATTGCACGCCAATAAGGAGAAATCCTTATCGGAAAGCCCCTTCTTTCCTGGAAACGACCTAGTTGTTAAATATTGTGAATTATAATATTAATGATGAATAAGTTCGTGTTGATTAAAGATAAAATTAATAGTTCCATTGTGTGGGAATTATTAGTGTTAGTGAAAATCGACATTTATTTCGATAATAATTGATGTTTGAAAGTTATCGGGTAATTAATCGGATAAATGAGCAATTAATTACTATTAATTCACATGCATATAAATATTTGTTCACATGTGTGTACTATTGATTCACATTCATGTACTATTAGGGGAGTTGGTGCAAGATTGATAATACTTGCATGTCTAAATTAAAGATGGAGGTATAGTTGAAGGTATTATATTGTAATTAGTTTTTTTCACATGATTATACTATTGAGTCACATGAATGAAATATTAATTAACATGATTTACTATTAGGGGAGGTGGTGCAAGTTGGATAATACTTGCAGGACTAAATTAAAAATGAAAGAAAAGTTGAAGGTATTGTATTGTAATGTTTCGAGCCCCAAAATGTACAATTATCGAAACTATATTTTCCTATAAATAGAAGCTCATTCTTCCTTCATTTCTTACCAATTCACTAAATCTTTAGAGCAATTATTTTAGAGAGAAATTATAGAGAGAGAGAGAAGAAGAGAAGTCTGCAACCTCACTATTCCAATATCCAGTTTCTTCTAAGGTAAAGGGTATTATTCTTTCGTATTAATGAAGAGAGTTTTTCTTTCAATACTCGTAAGGGTTGTTATTCCATTCTTTACTATTATGTTAGAATAACCTGTCTATGCGAAGTACCGCATACATGGTGAAATTCTTCTGTTATTTCATTCTTTATTATTCTGTTGGAATAACCTGCCTGTGCGGTCTATCACATGCCTGGTGAATTATGTTGTTATACCATTCTTTATTATTCTGTAAGACTATCCTGTCTGTGTGGATTACGCATGACCTGGTTCCATTCTTTATTATTCTGTTAGAATATCCTGTTTGTGAGGATTATGCATGACCTGGTTCCATTCTTTATTATTCTGTTGGGAATAACCTGTCTGTGCGGTCTATCACATGAATGGTGAATTCTTTTGTTATTCCATTCTTTATTATTCTATTGGAATAACTTGTCTATGTGGATTACCGCATGCATGGTGAATGATCCTTCGTATTCATTCCTTATTAAATTGTGGAAATGATCTGTCTACGTGGATTACCGCATGGCGGGCAAAAATCCATTTGCAGTTTCATATATTCTATTATACTCAGTTGCTTAAAGTTTTGACTTCTATACTTCATGAAATTAGTAAAATATCCTAGATATTTGCGCTTCATCCAGTATCTTTTCATGGAAATATTCTTCTGAGAATTCTTGAATTTTACTCCACAAAGCAGTATCATGTTGACAATTTGGACGTTATTGATTTCAGGATAAATTAACTTATAAATCTTTAAAAATTATTCTTGAACTTTTCTTTATTGAATTATTATGTCATTGTCATCATCCTCATGCTTATATTGTGATCTTTGGCTTACGTGCATAGATGGACTCGGTATGATTATGACCAGGGATCATTCGGTATAATCATGACCTCTAATGTTTTAAATGATGTGGTAAAAGTCCTCAGTGGCCTGTAGTGCATTGATAGACAGTTTTTGGTATGATTATGACCAGGGATTATTCAGTATAGTCATGACCATTGATGATTTAATGAATATCCTTGGCCCGTAGTGTAGGGATGATTCGATGATGTGGTTTATTTATTAAGCTGAGTCTCAGCGATAAAAATTGATGAAAACATTTTAGAACATAGAAGATAGTAGATATTATGCTCTACTTGACTCTTCTAATGGATTGCTTATTTCGCTGCAGTTAAACATGTTGTCTATTGTATTTTATCAGTTTAACATTGTTGAAGACTAATGATAATTTATTCTGCATTATCTTAGTCATAATATTTCTTATTGGGCTGGTTGAGCTCACCCTTTTTGCTTTCATTGTTCTCTTCAGGAAATGAGAACGTTGTCGGGACTAGTCGGGGAACGGAGTGGTGGCCCGAGATGGTGTTATAGTAGATTTTATAAAATAGTGTGCCAATAAATGTAATGAGGACTCTATTTGAGAGTGGATATTGTCTAGAAGGCAATATTCCTGTTTAAACTCTCAGCTTTGTTTTGTCGTATATTACACGATGGTTGTATAATTAAGTTTGTATTTGTATTCTGTACCATGTATTTGGCGACTCAAGATGTGTGATGTATACCTATTTTGGGGGCGTCACACCAAGGATATTTATGTAATCATCAATGGTCATGATTATACCGAATAATTCCTGGTCATAATCATACTAACAACTGTCCATCAATGCACTACAGGCCAATGAGGATTTTTACCACATCATTTATAACATTACGGGTCACGTTTATACCGAATGATTCATGGTTATAATCATACCAATCGATAGTCCATCAATGCACGTAAGCCAAAGATGACTTTCATCACAATATAAGCCTAAGGATGATGACAATGATATAAGAATCAGTCAAACAAAATCAAGGATAAATATTAAAGACTTTAAATTTATCCAGAGTTTAAAAATATCCAAATTGTCAACATGATACTTCTTTGTGGAGTAAAATTCAAGAATAATTTTTATGTATCAAAACTAATTTGGACAGAAAAAAATATATTTTTCGGGTGAATAGTACCCCGTGAATAGTATCCCATGAATAGTACTTCAGGAATAGTACCTTGTAAATAGTACCCCGGCATGAAAAGTGCCCTAAATACCCGAGTGAATAATATTCAAGTGAATAGTAACTGGGTGAATAATAACCCATGAATATTAACTCGTGAATAGTACTCCGGCATTAAAAATGCCCCGAATACCCGAGTGAACAATATTCGAGATAATAGTAATTGGGTGAATAGTAACCCATAAATAGTAACTCATGAATAGTATTCCGACATGAATTTATCAATAATTATCAAGAAAGCTCATAATAATATTTCCATGAAAAGATACTAGATGAAGCGCAAATATCAAGGATATTCTATTAATTTCACAGAGTATAGAAGCAATATTTTAACAGAATGAGGGTATAATCAGGAATATGAAATAAAATAATATTACTCATATAATACAAAGTATGGAAGGATATATTATTTCTATGAATACTGAAAAATATAATATCCCTTACCTCAGAAAAAGACTAGATACTGGAATAATGAGGTAGCAAACTTCTCTTCTTTTTTCTCTCTATAGATTCTCTCTCTATAGCTTCTCTCTCTATAATTGCGCTTGTGAGTCTTAGTGAATTGGTGAGAATGAAGGAAGAATGAGCTTCTATTTATAGGAAAATATAGTTTCAATAATTGCATGTTTTGGGGCTCGAAATATTATAGTATAATACCTTCATCTTTTCCTTCATTTTTAATTTAGTCCTGCAAGTATTATCAAACTAGCACCACCTCCCCTGATATTACATCATGTGAATCAATAGTACAATTATGTGAATTAATAGTTCTATACAAGTGAAAATATGAATTACAGTATAATACCTTCATCTATACCTCCAATTTTAATTTAGTCATTCAAGTATTATCAATCTTGCACCACCTCCCCTAATAGTACATGCATGTGAATCAATAGTACACACATGAGAACAAATAGTTATAAGCATGTGAATTAATAGCAATTAATTGATCATTTATCCGATTAATTACCCGATTGGTCAATATAACTTCCAGACATCAATTATTATAGAAATAAATGTTGATTTCCACTAACACTAATAATCCTAAAATAATGGAACTATCAATTTCATCTTTAATCAACATGAACTTATTCATCATTAATATTATAACTCACAATATTTAACAACCAGGTCGTTCCCAGGAAAGAGGAGGCTTTCTGATAATGATTTCTCCCTATTGGTGCGCAATTAGGTGACCAAACCTCTCCTTAACAGAACTTCTAGACATTGTCAATATTGTAAATAATAATATGAATAACTTTGTCGTCTCAATTATTGAGTTAATAATAATAAATATTATGCAGATGATACTGTGATAATAATTGAATCAATAATATGAGAGATATTATGCTACAATTACTGTAGCAATAATTGAGTATAACTGAGTGACTTCTAACGTAAGCATCAATAATCAATACCGTGTACTACTATGCAACCGTGCATATTACTGTACTTTTACTACCGGGTAGTTCAACAGTTTAACAGTAAAACTTTCGCCGTTATTTTTATAAAAAGATAATTCTATCGTTTTCTAACTACGACAATACTTCCGTTGTAGGGTCCACCAATAATTGTGCCGTCGTACGAATTTTCCCTGTTAAAAAGAATATTCCCCGCCCAATCAAATATTATATAACCACTTGCTTACTTTGCAAATTTATAAATATTACCCACAACTATAACATTATATCAAATTCACACCATAATATTCAAAAATATATTTCGAGAAAAATAATCTTTGTTCATAAAAGTTGGGGTCTTACAAAAGGAGTTTGCTTCCACTACAATAAGCCTGGACACTGAAAAGGAAACTGTGAGAAGCATCTTCCAGAGCTAACCAAAGAAGCTTAGTGAAGCTTTGGTTATAAATACAGTTTTCTTCATGATTGAAATTAATTTTATAAGTTAAGGTTCTATTTGGGTATTGGATACCGTCTTTAGTTCTCATAAATATAGATTTATGAAGGAACCAAGCAGAAGTAGAAAGCTAAACAATTATAAGTAATCTTATGTATGGGAAATAAAGCAAAGGTTGTTGCATTAGTCATATGAACTTATTGTTTATCATTGCCTACGGGCAAGTCAATTAAGTCAATAAGTTGTTATTGTATTCCAGTTCTCGTTAGAAACATTATTTTCATTTTGTTTTTGGATAATGCAATCTTTGGTATTATATTTAAGAACAATTTTTGTTCAATTTATAATAATAATGTTTTTATAAAACTGTAATATTACTTGATGGATTTTGTATACCTGACTTACGTGAAAAATTATTTTACAAATTGAAAAAACTAGTATAAGAAAAGGAGATGATCATTCAAAGAGTTAAATATTTGTATTTGATGAAATACATATATGAATTATTTGAAAGGTTCAAATAAATCAGAAGTGAAACTAATTTGAAAAGTATTAAGATTCTTTGATTAGATCGAGGAAAGAATCTTGTGCAATAAGTTTCTAGATCATTTTAAATGGTTTTCTCACAATGGATGCCTCCTGATACGCAATAATTGTAAGAACCCAAAATTTCAAAAAATATTAAAATAAGAAATTAGTGAATAAAATTCTTAAAGTATGAGATGGGTTCAAACAAGAATATAAATGTGTTAGGAAATATGTGGTATTGTGTTACATAGGATATTATGAGCTATGTAATAAGTGATGTTGTGTTTAATGAATATGTATGATTATTATATATTTGTTATAAATTGGAGAAATGAACTAGTAAGAAGATGGATAAAAATTTATCTATTGATATTAAATAATTTATGTGAAATTATTTTTTAATAGTAAGTTGGTGACATTATATATCTTTGATTATCACCAATTTCTCGAGTATTTGTACGAGTACATATCAAGTCTAAGGTAGTGCAACCGTACTCTTTAATGGTGGATGTATAGGAGCTGGGCTAAACGATTCCTTCAGAGAGCAGAGGTATATACGAATTAGTAACCGATCTAACTCACTGTGAAAATAGTGTAGACAAAACGAAAACTAATTTGTTGGTTGTTTGTGGGAAACCACTCAGTGTACTATATTGAATACTATTAAAGATTCGATTTGTGTTAGGTTTAAACTTGTATATATACACGTTGTTGACGAGGGAAGAAAATCGAAATAGTTTTAAAGTGGTTAGAGAATTATTGAGTAAATTGATAAACCGCGAGAAGTGAAGATTAAAGGATTGTATGTATGTGTTATATTCTAGTGTCGTGATATTGGTAGGAAGAAATTATAAAGGAGATTTATACTTGGATAAACTAATAAGGAAAAATTGAGTTTTACAACTCGAAGTGTGATCCTTAAATTGTTAAGAAAAATAATAATTGATGATGTGAAACCAAGGAGAAGATTGATGTTAGACGAGTTAACACTCAAGGAGGATGTGTAAAATATTTAGAAGAGTAAGGTTTCAGTTCTGCTAATACAGAACCTGTTTGCCTGAGAATTTGGTATGGCGTAGCTGCGCCATTTCCAAGCCTATGACTAGCGCAGCTGCGCCGTTCTGTAAGATCAGTTTCTGAAATTAAAATTCGAGAAATGAATTGTAAGGACTCATCGGGATACATGTATACATCTATATACATATATGGATGTATAAGGGAAGTATTTGAATACATTTGTATAAAGACTAGTATGTTAGCATTATGTACAAGTGAAATAATAAAATGTAACATGGTGCAATAGACCACTCCCATGACTCTTAGAAATATATAAAATTGGGGTTAAATAGCTTGCTAGATAGTTTCTATGATAGCAATGATGGTTAGCCCAATGGCTAGGATACAATGAATAGTAGTAGTTGGTGGGAGTTAGCCACCAACTCTTCTTTGCCCCTTGTGTAATGACCATAGGAGGGTAATAGATTAGTTATGAATAAAGACCATTAAATTAGTGATAATATATAAGCTATGAGAACCTATAATGTAATGATATTACATTATGACCATATTATAAGATGTAATGTTAAGAATAATTGTGACACCCCCAAAATAGGTATACAACACACATCTTGAGTTGCCAAAACATAGTACAAAATTCAAATACAAATTAATAATACAGCTATCGTGTAAAATAAGAAAAAACGTAAACTGAGAGTTCTAATAAGAATATTATCATCTAGACAATATCCACACTCAAAAGAGTCCTCATTAGATTTATTTTCACACTATTTAACAGAATAGTGAGGACTACTAATACTATCATCTGGACCGTCACTCCGTTCCCCGACTAGTCCCGGCTACTTTCTCATTTCCTGAAGAGAACAATGAAAGAAAGGGTGAGCTCAACTAGCCCAGTAAGAAATATTATGACTAAGATAATGCAGAATAAATTATCATTACCCTTCAACAAATTAAACTGATAAAATATAACAACATCAAGTTTAACTGTAGCAGAACAAGTAATCCATTAAAAGAGTCAAGTAGAGAATAAAATCTACTATCTTTTATGATTTAAAAGATTTTTCATCACTTTTATCGCTGGGACTCAGCTTAATAAATAATCCACATCATCTCTGTACTACGGCCAAGGATATTCATTAGTATCACAACCACAAATTATCAATGCACTACGGGCCAAGGATATTCGTGTATTCATCAATGGTCATGATCATGCCAACAATTATCCATCAATGCACTACGGGCCAATGAGGACTTTTACAACATCATTTGTAACTTTACGGTCATGATTATACCGAATAATCCCTGGTCATAATCATACCAAGTCCATCTATGCACTACGGGCCATAGATGACTTTCAACATAATATAAACATGAGGATAATGACAATGATACAAGAATTCAATAAAAATAAGTTCAAGAATTAATTTATCCAGGAACCAATAACGTCCAAATTGTCAACATTATATTGCATGTGGGGTAAAACTCAAGAAATCTCAGAAGAATATTTCCATGAAAAGATACTGGATGAAGCGCAAATATCAAGGATATTCCACTAATTTCTTGGAGTATAAAAGCCAAAACTTTAACCAACTTAGTATAATAAAGAATGGAATAACATAAGAAATCACCAGGCATACGATAGACCGCACAGACAGGTTATTCCAACAGAATAATAAATAACGAAACCAGGTCATGCGTAAATGCACCGACGGGATGTTTTAACAAAATAATAAATAACGGAACCAAGTCATGCGAAATTCGCACCGACAGGATGTTCCAACAGAATAATAAATAACAGAACCAGGTCATGCGTAAATGCACAGATAAGATGTTACAACAGAATAATAAAGAATGGAATAACAGAAGAATTTCACCAAGTATAGGGTAGACCGCATATATATACAGGTTATTCCAACAGAATAATAAAGAATGGAACAACAGAAGTTCTCTTCTTGAATATGAAAGAAATAATACCCCTTACCTTAGAGAGAAGAGTACTGGATATAGGAGTACTGAAGTAGCAGAATACTTTTCTTCTTTCTCTCTAGAGTTTCAGTGAATTCGTAAGAAATAATGAAGGAATGAGCTTCTATTTATAGAAGAATGGACTTAATAGTAACTAATTCCTGAACGGTCCAGATTGATTTACTTTTAAACGGACGGTCCAGATTCGTTTACTATAAAATATTCTAATAAAACAAAATCTTTTAAATAAAATATATATATTATAAATTATATATATATATATAAGCAAACCCGTGATTACACCTTCATGAACCAACCTGATCATTCACGTGAATCATATAACTTATATATATATATATATATATATATATATATATATATATATATATATATATATATATATATATAACACAAAATTGAGATAACTTCTCCCGACTATTTTGAAAATTTGGTAAATAGGGGGGTCCATAAAATACAACAAATACTTCATAAAAATCACCTTAATAATTTTAACAACATTTATCATCATTATTATAATTCACAATATTAATGGACAAGGTCATTCCCAGGAAAGAGGGGGCTTTCCAATAAGAATTTCTCCATATTGGCGCGCAATTAGGTGACCAAACCTCTCCTTGACAGAACTTCTAGACATCGTTAATATTAAAAATAATAATATCAATAACTTTGTTATCTCAATTATTGATTTAATAATATATAAAATATCGACAATAAATTAATCAAATAACGTGAGATACTATGCAACAATTACTATAGCAATAATGGAACAAAACTGAGTGACTTCTCACGTAAGCATTACTAATCAATACCGTGTGCTACTATGCAACCACGCGTATTACTGTACTTTTAACACCGGATGTTTCAACAGTTAACGGTAAAACTTCCGTCGTTATTTTCATAAAAAAATATTTTTATCATTTTCTCAATCCGACAATAATTCCGTTTTGGGGTCCACCAATTATTGTGCCGTCGTACGAATATTCCATGTTAAAATGAATATTCCCCGACCAATCGAATATAATATAACAACTTGCGTACTTTGCAAAATTTATAAAATATTACCCACAACTATAACATTATATCACATTCATTCCATAATATTTAAAAATGATATTTATAGAAAAATCATCTTTATTAAAAAGTTGGGGTCTTACAATAATATTATTATATGAGATTGTATTAATTACTAAGTCCACATATGTAGGTCTTGCGTGGCATAATTGGGGAAGTTAAATCAAAGGGAGATTTAATGGGAAGTATTAAAAGAAAATAGATGAAGAATTGATGAATAATAGATATTAATTATCATTATAATATTTGAGTGTATTTGAGATGATAACTTTTATGGAAAATGATGGATTGAGATTATCCAACTATTTTATAATTAGCCCAATTAAAATATTAATTGGAATAAACTAATGTGCATGGATTAAATTCCTAATATGGTAAAAATTGTACCTTAATATTACATTATGGGAAATAAAAGAACCAAACCAAGCCTTAGAATAACAAGTAGCTGAGTTAGTTGCTCTTGTCCCAAATTGAGTGTCACAAAGTACAGGAACAGTGACCTAGAAACTCTCTTTACATATTCCCCAAGTGGCTATGGAATAGGTGATTATGGCTAGCAAGGTGGCTGGTATTGAGTTGTTGAACGACTCCTTAATAACCTTTGTTTCCTCCCTTTACACCATGGACTCCAATCTTGTGTAATGCCATTGTCTAGTCCAAGCTTCTTCAATAAATACAAGCCTAAATTCAGTTTTTGGTGTTGATAGAAGTTGCTTGATAGTCCAATTATCTGATTTTGAGTGCTGAGCTACTATAGAAGTATACTGAGGGTGTAGGAGGTCCAATTCAAGATCAAGAAGGTATAATTTCTAATTATGTTCTTAAAATGGGTCTAGTTTGATGCTTGGAATTTGTTGAATTCATTTGTTATTTGATATGAATGAACATGTTATAAGGGGTTTAGGAAGCTTACTTACATGTATAAACACTTTAATAATTGTTTGGAACATGCGTGTATCGTTAGAAATCAAGTTAGTAGTTACTCTGCAAAACAGAGTATACATACTGCTTCTGAACTTGACCTGGCGCAGCTGCGCCCTGTTGTACTAGGGTGCAGTGCAGTTGCGCCGTACCCCAGAATCAGTTGATGAGTTCTATTATGCTAGGTGTTTTAAAATTAGTGTTATGTCTTAAATACACACCTAAAAAGATGTAAGACCCCAAATAATTAATAAATGAAATTTAATTTTCTTTAATTATTATTTTGAATAGTAAGGGTTGATTTGATTAATGAGGATAGTTATGGGTAAAAGACGCAAATATTTCAAAATAAGCAAGTGGTTATAAAATATTCATTGTTGTCGGGGAATATTCGTTTGGTCGTGGAATATTCGTACTGTCGGGAAATATTCGTACGACGGCGCAGCCATGTGTGGGCCCCATAACGGAAAGCGATTGGAGGAAGAAAACGACAAATATAAGCTGTTTAAAAATAACGACGTAGTTGTTACCGTTTACACTGTTGGAATACCCGGTGGTTAAAATACAGTAATACGCGTTGTTGCACAGTAGCACACGGTATTGCACAGTATTTTGAATTATTGATCCTTACGTAAGAAGGCACTACTCAATAATTGCTACAGGAGTTACTGTTCATTACTTTATTGATTCAATAATTGCTGCGTTGATATTTATATTATTATTGTTTTAATAATTGTCATTGCACAGTATTTTCCATTATCAGATCAATAATTCATATTATTTTAATAATATTATCAGATAACATTATTGGCAATGTCTAGAAAGTTCTGTCAAGAAGAGTTTTGGTCATCTAATTGCGCGCCAGTAAGGAGAAATCCTTATTGGAAAGCCCCCTCTATCCTGGGAACGGCCTGGTTGTCAGTACTGTGATTCTGTAATATTATTTTTAATAATTAATTATTGATTATTATGATAAAGAAAATATTTATTTTATGTGGATATAGATGGAGAAAATTTTTAATGTGACAATTGTTGAAAATTAATATTTTATCTTTTTCTGATAAAATAATTCATTTAAATATATTATTTTAATAATATATTAACGATGATATTTTTACAATGAATGTGGGATATATGAATATATGAGGAGGTAGAGTATTTTTTGTGGCATTAAATGTTTAACACATGTTTTGTGTGTCGGTGGACATAATTTTTGACCGAAAATTGAGTATAGACTGTAAAATCACCCGTTTGTGGATTTCGATCAATTTCTATTTGGAATTTGGAAAATCTTCCTTCTGTAAAGTTGTAGAGAATTGAATTTCCTATAAAACGACGCGAGATTCGAATTTTCTGACAAAAGGGCTATTTATCACGAATTATTGAAGTTTCGGAGTTCCGAAATAATTGATTTTTGGAAGTTTTAATTATTTTATATAAGAAAAACGTTTTTGTGGTTGTTGGCACATGGGTGGCTGATGTTTTTGACCAAAGAAGGCATGCTAGAGTTTTCAAAACATGTGGGTAAGAATTTTGAATAAATAATAATATATTTTATTAATTTAGTCTCCTTTGGCGTTCTAACATTTTCCTATAAATAGAGGGCTAAGTTAGAATTGAAAATCACACCAGAAACAAAGTTTTCTCTCTTTCTCTCTCTATATTATCGAGCGTATCCTTATGAGTATACTTTGAGTGTTGCTATACGGTGCGAGTTTCTGTCAGCACTATACCGAAATTCAGTCAGAAGTACGGCTATTTTGAGGTAAGGGATGTTATTTTCTTCTCAAATGATATTTTTCCTTTAATATCATTATGCCGGAATATTGGTGAACTTTTTTTTATCAAATTTGGAACTTTTTGTGCCGGAGTTACTATTCACGTATACGGTACTATTCACGTATACAGCACTATTCACGAATACGGCACTATTCACAGAATTTTTTTTTCTTTTCGTCCAAAATATCTATTGTGGATACGAGCTTTGATTGTATCCATGTTTTGATCATTCTTGAATTTTACACCACTTTGATTATTTTTGAGGTATTTTTGGACATGGATAAAACAAAGTACGAATCCTTAATCCTTAATCCTTGTCATTTTGTTTCACTGGATTCGTTTCTTTAAAAATATTTTTTTTTACATCTTCAGTCTTAAATGATGTTACTATTGAATATCTTTGGCCTGTAGTGCAAAGATGAATGATTTCTGATGAATATCTTTGGCCCGTAGTGCAAAGATGAACAGGTGTTTAGATGAACATGACGAACAGATGAATATCCTTGGCCTGTAGTGCAAGGATGAATATATGATTCAAGATGTGCATTGATTGATGTTACAGGGATAAAAATACTGTTGATGGACTGTTAAATTCATAGATATTAGTAGATTTCATCCTCTACGTAACTCTTCTATGAATTAATATTTTCCGCTGCGAATATTGATTTAAAACTTGTTGTCTATTGTATTCTATTAGATTTTTTTCCCTGTTGAAGGCTAACGATAATTTGTTGTATATTATCTTAGTCATAATATTCTTTACTGAGCTAGTTGAGCTCACCCTTTTCCTTTTTGTTCCATTTTTCTTCTCAGGAGACGAGAATATAGCGAGTACAAGTCGGGGTATGAATTGATGGTCCTTGAGAGAGTTGTTTAATAGTCCTCACCATTTTTGTAAAATAATATATCAATAATTGTATTGAGGACATAGTTGGGTATGTATATTGTCTAGATGACAATGTTTGTATTCAAACTCATAGTTTATGGGTTGTAAAAGTTGTAGTTATTTCTGTACCATGTATTTTGCAACTCAAAATGGTTTGGATGGAATGGACCTATTTTGGGGGTGTCACAGTTGGTATCAGAGCTTAGGGATATGATCTCTGGCGGAGATCGGGGAATAGAACTAGGAGGGGAGAGACGAGTAAATCCTTCGCTAGTGTGTCCTACCTAAGCTTATTTGTTAGTTGGTCAGTATATAGGGATATTATGTGATATATTGATTCCCTTAATTAAATCTTATTTTATGACAGTATTTGAGAATGTCGACTGAGAATATTAACAGTGGAAATGAGACCGTGGAGACGCCTGTACTCACCAACGAGGAGAACGTGCAACAGGCTGGCAATGTTCCTCCTGTAAACAACTCCACTGATCAGACGATGAACGACGCAATGTTTAGAAGCTTTTTGCAGTTCATGCAAAATCAGACGAGGGAGACTCGTGTTCAAAATACAGGAAGAAATGATAACAATTCACGGGTTGTCACAGCCAAGCAGTTCAAAGAGTTGGGACCACCAGAATTTAAGGGAAAGCCAGATCCGATCATGGCGGAGACATGGGTCAAGCAAATTACCAAGATATTCGATGTCTTGGGATGCACGGAGGAACAGAAGGTTACATTCGCCACCTTTATGTTCCGTGGCGAGGCAGACTACTGGTGGGAGTCTGTGAAGCGTACCCATCCAGCCGCACTCAGCATGTCTTGGGAGACGTTTCAGAAACTATTTAATAACAAATACTTTCCTGAAAGTGTTCGTCATATGAAGGAAGTGGAGTTCATCAGATTAGAACAAAATAATATGACGGTGTCTCAGTACGAGGCAAAGTTTGCAGAGTTATCCAGGTTTGCACCTCATTTGGTGGAGAATGAGGAACGTATGACGCGGATGTTTCTGAGAGGTTTGAAACCCGGCATACGACAATATCTCATCTCTCATAAATTTTCTCTCTATTCAGATGTTGTTACCAGGGCTCAATTGTTGGAGCGAGATAACGAGTACGGTCAACCGAGGTACCACAATCAGGATCATACCGGAGATAGCAGTCAACAAAATAACGATAACCAGTGGAGAAAGAAAAAGACGAACAAAAATGGTAACAATTTTGGTGGTAATCATGGCCATGAAAATAGAAGAAGCGAGTCAGGGGGAGATTTTAAAAAGAGGAGATTTAACAACGACCATGTGAAGACGACAGTGCCGGCAGCAACTGGTTCTAAGGGAGGAGAAAGATCACCAGTTATATGCTATAAGTGCTGGAAAGAGGGACATATCAGTCCAAACTGCCCACAACAGTTCAAGGTATGCTATAATTGTGGAAAGGAAGGACATATCGCTCGAGATTGTACGGTAGCAAAACCTAGTTCAGCGGGGACGGTGACTCAAAAGACTGTCCCAGAAAAGCCAAAGTCAACGGTTCCTGGAAGAACGTTTGTTATGACTGGTCAAAATACGAGGAACCCAAACGAGGTGATCACGGGTAAGCTATTTATAAATTCTTGCGAAGTTTATACCTTACTTGATACCGGTGCTACCCATTCATTTATCTCTCCTGCTTGCGCTCAACGTTTAAACATGACTCCAGAGAAATTAGACTTTGACCTATCTGTGGAAACTCCGTTAGGAGAAACTTTCATCACATCCACTGTTTATAAATCTTGTTTCATTCAAGTTGGCACCATCACCTTACCTGTTGACCTGATCTCTTTAAAGATACTTGCTTTTGATGTGATTTTAGGGATTGATTGGTTAACTACTCATCATGCCAAAATTGATTGTTTTCATAAGGTTGTTAGTTTTCATATTCCTAATCAACCTGTTGTTCGAATTCAGGCAACTAAACCATTAAAATCAATCACTGTCATATCTAATCATAAAGCTATTCGTTTATTGAAAAACGGATGTCAAGCTTTCTTAGCCCATGTTATGGATTTGAATAAAGACACGTCAAAATTAAATAATATTCCTGTTGTTATTGACTTTCCTGACGTATTTCCTGAAGAACTTCCCGGTCTACCCCCAGAACGTGAAGTTGAATTCTTTATTGATCTTGAACCTGGTACAAAGCCCATTTCTAAAACCCTATATCGAATGGCTCCTATTGAACTTCAGGAGTTAAAAGTCCAACTACAGGAGTTATTGGACATCGGTTTCATTCGTTCTAGTACATCTCCTTGGGGTGCTCCTGTTTTATTCGTAAAGAAGAAAGACGGGAGTATGCGACTTTGTATTGACTATCGGGAATTGAACCATGTCACCATCAAGAATAGGTATCCTCTACCTCGTATTGATGACTTGTTTGACCAGTTGCAAGGAGCACAATTCTTTTCAAAAATCGATCTTCGTTCTGGATATCATCAGCTGAAAATTAGAACTGAGGATATTCCAAAGACTGCCTTCAGAACTCGGTATGGGCATTATGAATTCTTAGTCATGTCTTTTGGATTGACTAATGCTCCTGCTGCTTTCATGGATATGATGAACCGAGTATTCAAGGATTATTTGGATCAATTCGTTGTTGTCTTTATTGATGACATCCTCATATATTCCAAAAGCCGTGAAGATCATGAGCACCATTTGAAGCTGGTACTCCAAAGGCTTCGTGAAAACAAGTTATATGCTAAGTTGAAGAAATGCGAGTTCTGGCTTGAGGAAGTAGCATTCCTTGGGCACGTGGTGTCAAAAAATGGAGTATCTGTTGACCCGACGAAGATTGAAGCAATACAAAGTTGGGAGCAACCGAAGTCGGTCACTGAAGTACGTAGCTTTTTGGGCTTAGCTGGTTATTATCGGAGATTCGTGGAAGGGTTTTCTCGAATTGCTACTCCATTAACTCAGCTAACTCGGAAAGATACAAAATTCGTATGGAGCGAGGAATGCGAAAAGAGTTTCCAATAGCTTAAGAGGAGACTTATTTCGACACCTGTTCTAACAATACCATCTGGTTCGGATGGATTTGTTATCTACAGCGATGCTTCAGGCAAAGGGTTAGGATGTGTTCTCATGCAACGTGGGAAAGTCATAGCCTATGCCTCGCGACAACTTAAAGAGTATGAGAGTAATTATCCTACTCATGATCTAGAGTTGGCAGCAGTCGTTTTCGCGCTAAAGATCTGGAGGCACTATCTATACGGGGAGAAAGTGGAGATTTATTCAGATCATAAAAGCCTCAAATATTTCTTCATTCAAAAAGAACTCAACATGCGGCAACGACGTTGGCTCGAGTTGTTACGACCACACTATTCAATACCATCCTGGAAAAGCGAACGTGGTAGCTGATGCATTGAGTAGAAGATCATATGCAGGAATGAGTGCAATAATGTCAAGTATACGCATAGAGCCAACTTTAATAGAAAAAGTTAAGGTTTCTCAAGCCACCGATCCGGAGCTGATGCATATGAAGACGAAAGTACAAGAAGGTGCCTTTCTAGAAGCGAGAATTGATGAAGAAGGAATACTTCAAGTCCACTCCAGACTTTGTGTTCCTAACGATTCTGATTTGAAGTACAAGATCATGATGGAGGCACACAATACACCGTTTGCAATTCATCCTGGAAGTACCAAAATGTATCGTGATCTTCGACATACATTTTGGTGGAACAATATGAAGAGAGAGATTGCAAAGTTTATTTTAACGTGTTTAACTTGTCAACGTGTAAAGGCGGAGCATCAAGTGCCAAAGGGTCCATTGCAACCACTTGAGATTTCGAAATGGAAGTGGGAACACATTACTATGGATTTCGTTACGGGTCTTCCTACGGTTTCTCAAGGCATCAATGCTATTTGGGTTATTGTTGATAGATTAACCAAGTCTGCTCATTTCTTGCCGATACGGGAGACTTATTCCCTTGAACGTCTTGCTCAAATGTACGTAAATGAGATTGTAAGATTGCATGACATGTCGGTATCCATAGTTTTGGATCGTGACCCAAGATTTACTTCAAGATTTTGGGTTAGCTTGCAAAAAGATATGGGTACGGAGTTACGATTCAGTTCGGCATACCATCCTCAAACGGACGGACAATCAGAGAGGACTATTCAAACTCTTGAAGATTTGTTAAGACTCTGTGTCCTAGACTTCAAGGGCAGTTGGGATAAATATTTACCATTGGTGGAATTCTCCTACAACAACAGTTATCAGGCAAGCATTGGTGTGGCCCCATTTGAAGCATTGTATGGACGAAAGTGTCGCTCTCCAGTATGTTGGGACGAGGTGGGTGAAGCAACATTGTTGGGACCCGAGTTAGTACGTATGACTACGGAGAAGATCCAAACGATTCGACAACGTATACAAATGGCACAAGATCGACAAAAGAGTTATGCGGATCTTCATCGAAAGGACGTAGAATTTAGTGTTAGGGATCATGTATTGTTGCGTGTTGCCCCATGGAAGGGAGTTACAAGATTCGGGAAGAGAGGAAAGCTTAATCCATGATTTATTGGTCCGTTTCAAATTCTTGATCGAGTAGATAATGTAGCCTATAGACTCGCGTTACCTCCAAGTATGTCTCGTGTTCATAATGTTTTTCATATATCTGTGCTTCGTAAATATGTGAAAGATCCGAACCACATCACTGAGTTAGAACCGGACGAGATAGCCGAAGATTTAACGTATGAGGAGGTACCTGTCAAGATCTTGGATAGGAAGGAGCATGTCCTACGCACGAAGGTAATACCACAAGTTAAAGTTTTGTGGAGGAATCATGCTATAGAGGAAATGACCTGGGAGTTGGAAACGGAAATGAAAGCGAGGTATCCTCACCTTTTCGAAACACCAGGTACGTATGTCAATTTCGAGGACGAAATTTTATAAGGAGGGGAGGTTGTAAGACCCCAAATAATTAATAAATGAAATTTAATTTCCTTTAATTATTATTTTGAATAGTAAGGGTTGATTTGATTAATGAGGATAGTTATGGGTAAAAGACGCAAATATTTCAAAATAAGCAAGTGGTTATAAAATATTCATTGTTGTCGGGGAATATTCGTTTGGTCGTGGAATATTCGTACTGTCGGGGAATATTCGTACGACGGCGCAGCCATGTGTGGGCCCCATAACGGAAAGCGATTGGAGGAAGAAAACGACAAATATAAGCTATTTAAAAATAACGGCGTAGTTGTTACCGTTTACACTGTTGGAATACCCGGTGGTTAAAATACAGTAATACGCGTTGTTGCACAGTAGCACACGGTATTGCACAGTATTTTGAATTATTGATCCTTACGTAAGAAGGCACTACTCAATAATTGCTACAGGAGTTACTGTTCATTACTTTATTGATTCAATAATTGCTGCGTTGATATTTATATTATTATTGTTTTAATAATTATCATTGCACAATATTTTCCATTATCAGATCAATAATTTATATTATTTGAATAATATTATCAGATAACATTATTGGCAATGTCTAGAAAGTTCTGTCAAGGAGAGGTTTGGTCATCTAATTGCGCGCCAGTAAGGAGAAATCCTTATTGGAAAGCCCCCTCTATCCTGGGAACGGCCTGGTTGTCAGTACTGTGATTCTGTAATATTATTTTTAATAATTAATTATTGATTATTATGATAAAGAAAATATTTATTTTATGTGGATATAGATGGAGAAAATTTTTAATGTGACAATTGTTGAAAATTAATATTTTATCTTTTTCTGATAAAATAATTCATTTAAATATATTATTTTAATAATATATTAACGATGATATTTTTACAATGAATGTGGGATATATGAATATATGAGGAGGTAGAGTATTTTTTGTGGCATTAAATGTTTAACACATGTTTTGTGTGTCGGTGGACATAATTTTTGACCGAAAATTGAGTATAGACTGTAAAATCACCCGTTTGTGGATTTCGGTCAATTTCTATTTGGAATTTGGAAAAACTTCCTTCTGCAAAGTTGTAGAGAATTGAATTTCCTATAAAAAGTCGCGAGATTCAAATTTTCTGACAAAAGGGCTATTTATCATGAATTATTGAAGTTTCGGAGTTCCGAAATAATTGATTTTTGGAAGTTTTAATTATTTTATATAAGAAAAACGTTTTTGTGGTTGTTGGCACATGGGTGGCTGATGTTTTTGACCAAAGAGGGCATGCTAGAGTTTTCAAAACATGTGGGTAAGAATTTTGAATAAATAATAATATATTTTATTAATTTAGTCTCCTTTGGCGTTCTAACATTTTCCTATAAATAGAGGGCTAAGTTAGAAGTGAAAATCACACCAGAAACAAAGTTTTCTCTCTTTCTCTCTCTATATTATCGAGCGTATCCTTGTGAGTATACTTTGAGTGTTGCTATACGGTGCGAGTTTCTGTCAGCACTATACCGAAATTCAGTCAGAAGTACGGCTATTTTGAGGTAAGGGATGTTATTTTCTTCTCAAATGATATTTTTCCTTCAATATCATTATGCCGGAATATTGGTGAACTTTTTTTTATCAAATTTGGAACTTTTCGTGCCGGAGTTACTATTCATGTATACGGTACTATTCACGTATACGGCACTATTCACAGAAAAAGTATTATTTTTTCTTTTCGTCCAAAATATCTATTGTGGATACTAGCTTTGATTGTATCCATGTTTTGATCATTCTTGAATTTTACACCACTTTGATTATTTTTGAGGTATTTTTGGACATGGATAAAACAAAGTACGAATCCTTAATCCTTAATCCTTGTCATTTTGTTTCACTGGATTCGCTTCTTTAAAAATATTTTTTTTAACATCTTCAGTCTTAAATGATGTTACTATTGAATATCTTTGGCCTGTAGTGCAAAGATGAATGATTTCTGATGAATATCTTTGGCCCGTAGTACAAAGATGAACAGGTGTTTAGATGAACATGACCAACAGATGAATATCCTTGGCCTGTAGTGCAAGGATGAATATATGATTCAAGATTTGCATTGATTGATGTTACAGGGATAAAAATACTGTTGATGGACTGTTAAATTCATAGACATTAGTAGATTTCATCCTCTACGTAACTCTTCTATGAATTAATATTTTCCGCTGCGAATATTGATTTAAAACTTGTTGTCTATTGTATTCTATTAGATTTTTTTCCCTGTTGAAGGCTAACGATAATTTGTTGTATATTATCTTAGTCATAATAATCTTTACTGAGCTAGTTGAGCTCACCCTTTTCCTTTTTGTTATATTTTTCTTCTCAGGAGACGAGAATATAGCGAGTACAAGTCGGGGTATGAATTGATGGTCCTTGAGAGAGTTGTTTAGTAGTCCTCACCATTTTTGTAAAATAATATATCAATAATTGTATTGAGGACATAGTTGGGTATGTATATTGTCTAGATGACAATGTTTGTATTCAAACTCATAGTTTATGGGTTGTAAAAGTTGTAGTTGTTTCTGTACCATGTATTTGGCGACTTAAAATGGGTTGGATGGAATGGACCTATTTTGGGGGCGTCACAAAAGAGGTGTAGCATGAGATACAAAGCTTCATTATAAGTTAGGAAGTGTCTAACATAAATTAGTAAAAGATCTTTAACAAGAACTTCAAGTTTTGGAAAACAAACTTTGTTGAATTCATATTTTGCAAAATTTGAGCTTAGTGGCTATACACATAACTGATTTTACACTAAATGAGCATGATATAGTGTACATGGTTCCATTGACCATAATCAAACTCGTTAGACCTTATATGAAAGAAGTTTTTAATAAAACTTGGTATAAAAGAACTAAGGTGCCTAAATGCTATTTGCTATACATTCTGATCTTGTAAGCATGTTAACACGACTTGACTACATATGTTTAGAGCTTTGAAGTTGTCTTGTATGTGCTAGATTGCATAGTTCAAGTATAAAATGGTTTCAAAGGTAAACTTGAACATATTTTCAAAATCTAGTTGCATCACATGGATATCTAGATTCTAAAGGATTAATATGACATGTATGTCTATAAAATCCCTAGATATGATTTATATGTGCTATATTGTATCATTTATGATAAAATGATTTAAAAGGAACCTCGAGCATATTTTTGAACTTAAGTGGTATTACATATGAGTATTTAGATTTTAAAGGCTTGAGATGCCATGTTATGTTTCATTATGTCTCTAAACATAAGTTTCAAATGTTAAACATAATGGAAGTAAACCAAGCATGAGGTTAAAACATGTTTTAAAGTATTAAACAATGCTAGCTACGAGTAAAAGATATGAATATGAATGAGCATGTGTAGTACAAATTATGTGACCTCTTTATGTGATCATAAGGCTAATTAGTACACCTAGTGATTTCATGACCCTATTTGGTTTTGATTTCGTGAAAATCCTAAACTAAAGTCCCTAACATATAAGGTTAAACTTGAAGTGGTCATACAAGTATGTAAAGACCTCTAGTGTGTACGCATGAGAAGTATAAGAGTCTAAGTGTGTTAAAGTTTGGACTGAAACAGGAAGTGCAAAGCTTAACCTTGGTTTGGCCAGGGGATAACGTAGTTGTGATGTCCCTAAGCCTAGACATGGCGCAGCTGCACCATTCTGAAGTCTAGAATAGGTTCTGGTTTTGATCTGATGTTTAAAGTATGTTTGTATAATTACTATATATGATCATTATTGTATGTAATGTGTTAAGAAACATGCTATGTGATAAGGATGAATGTGAATTAAGACTTTAAAAATGTTAAAGTCCAAAGGAATGTTTTCAAGATAGAAAACAATGATGCGTTGTTTGAATTTGTGAGGTCTTACAATCTGATTTACGCTATATAGGTAATGTTGTATAAAGTTACAATTAAGTTAGACGTTTGTACGGTTGAACTTAACTATATGAGTTTTAAATGTGTCGAACACATAGCGAGTCAAGTGTGTGATAGATGCATATAACTGTTGATGTCATGTACAAGTGACTAAGGTATACTATACATACCTACCTATTCTAAGCGTATGATGAGCAAGTTAAGGGTAGGTTTTAAGAACCTAGTTAAAGAACAATGTAACATTATTATTATATAGAGACTGTGTGAATGTATGACTTGTGACGAATGATTTGTTTAAGTTGTGATTCTGTGGACAGAATCCTTATAAGGAGGGAAGGATTTAACAATCCAGAATTTTAATTGTAATTTTAAATATTTATTGAATTATATAAACATTTAATGGATGTGGTTAGTGTTGAATAAATATTTAATTTGATTTGAATTAATTGATCAATTAGTTGTTAAATAAATAATTAAGGAGATAGGAAAATTAATTTTTATGAGATAATATACTAATTTAATTTAATAATTAAATTAGAGAGTTTGTAATGATTAAATGAATTATTATATTTTAATTTGAATTTGTAATTAAAAGGATGTGTTATTGATTAAATAATGTTATAATTATAAAGAAAATTATAATTATGTCGTATTGATTTATGTGGTGAATTAATTTAATAAATATTTATTAGAATTAATTAAATTGAATATTAAAATTTAATTAATTAAAGTGTGACCATAAACTATATTATAAATGAGTTATTAAAATAAGTTAAGAGAGGTTAATTCAGTTTTGCCAAACAAGGCTTAATGAATGTTAAGTCTTTAATTTAAATTTGTTCTACCAAACAATGTGTAATATTTAATGTGTTATTTTTTAGTTAGTTAGCCAAACAACACTTATGACTTTTGAGTTTAAAAAAATTGATGTCAGTTAATAGATATATTTATATTATACAATTATTATATATTATATCATATATGTTATAACTTTAGTACGTAAGATTAGAATAGAGAGGAAGATCACAGAAGAAGAAAAAGAATAGAAGAAAAGTTTCAAAGAAAAGTAAGAGAGAATTGGGAGAAGTCTAGAGAATTTGAGAAAAGAATTGGGAAAAAGAAAGATTGATAATCAAGGGATAACCATCATCTTTTAAAACCAAGGTATCATTTTATTCTTTTATTTTGTAGTTTTATTCTTTTCTAAAATTCTCTGTAAAAACTTTGTGGAGGTTGAATTGTTTGTTGTATATAGCTTTAGATGATAAATTGTTTGTTATAAAATTGTTTTCATAAGTTTATATATGAGTATAGTCAATGAATTCATGTGATATATGTAATTTGTGAAGAAAACCATGTTATAGTGAGTTTATATGAATATATATGAATATGGCTTAGTTTAAAATAAAATTAAGGTTTAATTAGTTATTTAATTTATAAATTGACTATTGAATTTGAAAGAGGATGAAAAAACATAAACAAGGTACTTTGAAATAACTGTTTTGGCTGAAAATCAAAATCATAGTGTTGATTTTCATTGAAAACATCAAAAAGTGAAGTTTTATTAAAAACAGTGAAATTGGATGTTTTAAATTCGATGTTTATGTTGTTTTATGGGTAGAATCATGTTAAGAGTCTTTGAATTATGTTTATATAAAGTCTCTATATGAATTACATGCTAATTAGGTTGTTAGAAAGTAGCTTATAGGCCAAAATTAGCTTTGTTCATGTGATTTCAGAAGCTGGTCGCCGAGGACTGCAATTCGGCGCCGCAGCGCGGCCTCGTAGTACAGTTCTCTCGCCGCAGCACCACGTCGCAATGCCACTTAGTGGCCTGTGTCTCGCGCCGCAGCGCCAGTACTGCGTCGCAACGTCGACCCACAGTGTAAACTGTGGCGTCGCAGCGCGAGTTAGCAGAATGGTCAGACAGTGTAATTTATTTACACAAAGTCTGAAAAAAATTGTTGTGTTAATAGTAGGACTATTAAATTATGATTTCAGTATTTTTATACCAAGAATGAGCATGTTATTAACAATTAACTAGTTTTGTTACTAATGTAATTTGATTATGTGATTAAAAATCAAATCTTACATTATAAATGTACTTAGTTATGTATGTAATGTGGTAGTGACTAACTATGTCATGATGACATATATATATATATATATATATATATATATATATATATATATATATATATATATATATATATATATATATAGGGTATTGTGATTCGAATTATTTCGGTTTAGCCTACAAGCAAGGCAAGTTCCCTTAATCTATTGTTTCGTTGAGAAAATTATTGTTTCTAATTCGATTACATTTTGCAAGTTTTCTATCTCCACACTTTCGTTGAGCTAGTTCTATTACTATTACATTGTGTAATTTTATTCTTACGATTAAGCAAGTTCTTGTATCTAGTTTGGTTATGATGATGCAAGTTGTCTAAACCTTATTTCTATATTGAGCAAGTTTTTCTTATCTTTAACTTGTTATTTAGCATGCAAGTTTATATATTGTAATATACCAAGGTTAAAAAAGTTTTATTGTTCAATTTACTATTTGTTATGCATGCTTAGTACTCAATTCTAAATAACATTGTCTTAATATTGTTCAAGTAAGGTACGTTATGATTATTCGATGTTTATGCTATTAGTTTATTCCTAAAGCATGATCTTAATTTATAATGTCGATTCAGTTATGATTATTCCATAGCATAATGTTATCAATATTATATTCAACTAATCCTTAGTTGATGACTGCTGAATTCTAAATTACCCTTAAAATATATCCAAACCAAACTTACTTTGGTGCAGACTTGTACTCTAAATACTGAGATGAACAACCCTAATATCAGGGGATAATTTACGCTTTACGTTGAAATGTTTGTGCACAATACATTGAATGAAGCACTGATCCCCCTAAGTACGAGGAGTCCCTACAGTCTTATGACTGTTAAAGTTTAAGTTGAAAGTTTACTTATAACTAGTGACATAGTTCGTGGTCTTAGGACCCTCGGTTATATATTTTAGAATGTTTATAGACCATATTGTTCATTTTTATTGAGCCTCTTATTTGGCAGTTGTTGTAAAGATTTTCATTCATTGTTGTTTCAAGTGAGCTTTGTTTACTCACTCTTGCTTATATAACTATTACAGTTAAAGATGAGAAGGTTGATGTACCTAGCACCAGTAAGGGAAAAGGAAAGATGAACAAGTATTGAGGACTTGTAACATGTTGATATTTTATTATCAGATTTTATTTTAATGATTGTAATGAACTTATTTAAATTCCATATTTGAATGATTGTATTTAAAGGTTAGACAACCTGAGAGATTTTATTAATGTAATCCTTTAATGGGAAGGTTTTATTATTCAATTTTACTATGATTGGGTAGTTAGATGTGAATGTTTTTATCAAGTGAATACCAAATCCATTGGAAATGAAGTACCTGGATTTTGGGGTGTCACAAGTTGGTATCAAAGCTTTAGGTTATGAACCTTAGGTGGGGGGGAAAAGCCTTAGGAAGTAACCTTGGAAAATATAGTAGTATAAACTCTTATCGAGTTGTAAAGAAGAAGTAATAAAACACTTATGTGCTTACGTGATTACAACTTATGTGCTCGTGAGGGTGGACTAATGATGATTAATAATTAAAACTTAAAATTTTGTTGTCAAGATGACTAATGTCGGAGAATCCAATCAGGCTAGGGAGGAAGGACCTCAGATGCCTAGAGAGGATGAATCTCGTGACATTCAAGTGGTTTGGGAACAACTACTTCCACGCGAGTCAGCCCCGTTGCTCACAGTGGTTGAAGATGAGGATGATAATGTAGAAACAGATGAGGAAGACCCCATTGAGCGGCCGCAGGCGAATAAGGATTACGAGGACAAGGAGGAAGATATTCCACTGACCTCGATAGCTGCTCGTATGTACGATGAAGTCTACGACCACAACGTGGAACTTCAAGATAATGTTGAGGAGTTGCAAGAGATAGTAGCTGAGCAACAAACCTCGATGGCACAGAAGGACGAAGAAATCCAGGATCGAGAGGAACGTCAGAACAATGTTGTAGAAGAGCTGGTCCACACTGAAAGAGAGAACGAGCGAATGATAGCAGAGATTGCAGAGTTGAAGAACAAGTTGAAAGAGTAATCTACTAAGAGGGCAAAAGTCGAAGACACGTACGAGGAAGCTTATCAATGAGCCGAAATAGCAGAGGGAGACACACAAGCAAAGAGAATGAAGATGGAGGAAATGGATAATGTGTTCGACACCGTGATTAATCGAGCTCAGGATCGGGATCATAGGTTATCCGATTCAGTTTGAGACGCTGCCATCGTACATATTAGATCGTCAAACATTGTTCTAAATTATGGAGGAAGAACGTCGTAAGGCTACGCAGTATCTTAGTAGGACATCGTAGGAAATGTACTTGATATATGATTTATGATATGATAAATAATATGTAAATCCCAAGTTTTATGTAACCTATGGGATATAATGATGATTTCCTAACACTTTAGTAGTTCAGGAAAGTAATGTAAATAGCAGTGATGCTATTGTTTTGATGTTTTCAAAGAAATTATGAATGAATAAAAGTTATTATCTTATTTTATCCAAAGTGTTATGTGTTATGTGATTATTACTTTTATGGGGGCAAGTTAAGTAGAAATTACTTAAAAGAGTTGAGTAATAATCTAATGAGTGTATTTTTAACAGAAAATGTCTCCAAGACGTCAACCACCCCGACAGAGAGCCACTGAAGGAACCAATAACAATAATGCTGAAGCTAACCTCGTTCAGCAGCTGGTGATGTTACTAACGGGTGCACTGCAGAATCAACCGTAAAATCAAGCTATAACATTTAAGCATTTCAAGGCGGTTGGACCACCAGAATTTCATGGGTCCATGAACTCGATTGAGGCATAGACCTGTATAATGGAGATAGAGAAAGTATTTGATGTTGCGTGAGTACGGGAGGATCAGAAGACTGCTTTTGAAAAATTCATGTTGAAAGTAGAGGCTAGTTATTGGTGGCAGGCCAATAAAACTGAGGAGGATAAGGGGTTATAACCTGGGATAGGTTTAAGGAGATATTCTTTGAGACCTATTTCCCAGAGAGTTCGAAGAGTCATTTAGAAGTGCAGTTTTTAGAATTGAAGCAAGGAACGATGATGGTGTCGGAGTATGCTGCGAAATTAAATGAGTTGGCTAGGTTTGCGCCATATCAAGTCAGCACAGATGAACCCAAGGCGAAGAGGTTTGAACAGGGATTGAAGCCCTTGTTGTATAGTAGGGTTTCCCTGATCCAGTTGAAGACATTTGCAACAGTAATGGAGAAGGCAATTCTCACTGAAGGTGTAGGCGAGGCTGTAACTAAGTTCAATCAAGAACAAAAAAGAAGAAGAATGAAGTGGAGATTAAAAATGGAGGCGGTGATAGTGGAAATGGTAACAATAATCTGAAAAGAAAATGGAATGGAAATATGGGTGCTGGAAATTAGCTGGGTAACCAGCAGAATAAGAAGTTTGAAGCATGTGTTACATGCAGGAAGTTTCACAAGGGTGTATGCTTAATGGGGAAACGACTATGCTTTAAATGTGGCCAGGAGGGTCAAATTTCCCCAAATTGCAATCAACGCAAGAAAAACGTTTGCTTCACATGCGGGTCCAAGGATCACTTTGCTCGTGAGTGCCCTAAGTAGAAAGTTGGAGAGACAACGGGAAGCAAGGGAGGTAGCAGTGGAGGTACATGGGCCATTACTGGACCAACGACATCAAACAAACCCACAGCCAAAACCTTCAACATGACTGTGCAAGATGCTGTGCAATCAAAGGATATGGTGTCAGGTATTATCCATGTGACGCCCCCAAAATAGGTATACATCACCCATCTTGAGTCGCCAAATACATGGTATAAAAATTCAAATACAACTTAACTATACAACAGTCGTGTAAAATACGACAAAATATATGTTGTAAGTTTTAATACAAATATTATCATCCAGACAATATCCACGCACAATTGAGTCCTCATTACATTTATTATCACACTATTTAACAGAATAGTGAGGACGACTAATGCTATTATTTGGACCGTCACTCCGTTCCCCGACTAGTCCCTGCTACGTTCTCATTTCCTGAAGAGAACAATGAAAGAAAAAGGTTGAGCTCAACTAGCCCAGTAAGAAATATTATGACTAAGATAATACAAAATAAATTATCGTTAGCCATCAACAATGTTAAACTAATAAAATATAACAAACATCAAGTTTAACTGCAGCGGAACAAACAATCTATTAAAAAAGTCAAGTAGAGAATAAAATCTACTATCTTTTATGATTTAAAAGGTTTTTCATCACTTTTATTGCTGGGACTCAGCTTAATAAATAATCCACATCATTCTTGCACTATGGCCAAGGATATTCATTAATATCACAACCACAAATTATCCATGCACTACGGGCCAAGGATATTCGTGTATTCATCAATGGTCATGATCATGCCAACAACTATCCATCAATGCACTGCGGGCTAATGAGGACTTTTACCACATCATTTGTAACTTTACGGTCATGATTATACTGATTAATCCCTGGTCATAATCATACCAAGTCCATCTATGCACTACAGGCCATAAATGACTTTCAACATAATATAAACATGAGGATGATGACAATGATATAAGAATCCAATAAAATAAGTTCAAGAATTAATTTATCCAAAATTTAATAACGTCCAAATTGTCAACATGATACTGTTTTGTAGAGTAAAATTCAAGAATGCTCAGAAGAATATTTCCATGAAAAGATACTGGATGAAGAGCAAATATCAAGTATATTCCACTAATTTCATGGAGTATAGAAGTCAAAACTTTAACCAACTGAGTATTATAAAGAATGGAATAACAAAAGAAATCACCATGCATGCGATAGACTGCACAAACAGGTTATTCCAACAGAATAATAAATAACGGAACCAGGTCATGCGTAAACGAACAGACATGATATTCCAACAGAATAATAAATAAAAGAACCAGTTCAGGCAAAATTGGCACTGACAGGATGTTCCCACAGAATAATAAATAACGGAACCAGGTCATGCGTAAATGCACAGATAGTATGTTCCAACAGAATAATAAAGAATGGAATAACAGAAGAATTTCACCATGTATGCGGTACTTCTCATAGACAGGTTATTCCAACATAATGATAAAGAATGGAATAACAGAAGAATTTCACCATGTATGTGGCACTTTGCATAGACATGTTATTCCAACATAATAATAAAGAATGGAATAACAGAAGAATTTTACCAAGTATAGGGTAATCCGCGTATACAGGTTATTCCAACAGAATAATAAAGAATGAAATAACAGAAGAATTTCCCCAAGTATAGGGTAGTCCGCATATACTGGTTATTCTAACAGAATAATAAAGAATGGAATAACATAAGTTCTCATCATGAATACAGAGTAAATAATACCCCTTACCTTAGAACAAACTGGATATAGAAGTAATGAAGTAGCAGAATACTTTTCTTCTTTCTCTCTATAGTTTCTCTCTCTAGAGTTTTAGTGAATTTGTAAGAAATAATGAAGGAATGAGCTTCTATTTATAGGAGAATGGACTGAATAGTAACTAATTTCTGAATGGTCCAGATTGACTTACTTTTAAACGGACGGTCCAGATTGGTTTACTATAAAATATTCTAATAAAACAAAATCTTTTAAATAAAATATAATATATTCTATTTATAATCTAATAAAATGAATAACTTTATAAAAGTATTCTGTTTTATATAAAAAGCTTTTCTGTTTTATTACATTAATAATACTAATAAAAAAAACTTCATCATCATTATTATTATGATTCACACTATTAATCGACCAGGTCATTCCCAAGAAAGATGGGGCTTTCCAATAAGGATTTGTCCCTATTGGCGCGCAATTAGGTGACCAAACTTCTCCTTGGCAGAACTTCTAGACATCGTTAATATTACAAATAATAATATTAATAACTTCGTCGTCTCAATTATTGATTTAATAATATATAAAATATCGACAATAATTGAATCAATTAACGTGAGATACTATGCAACAATTACTGAAGCAATAATTGAACAAAACTGAGTGACTTCGCACGTAGGCATCAATAATTAATATCGTGTGCTACTATGCAATCATGCGTATTCCTGTACTTTTAACATCGGGTGTTTCAACAGTTAACGATAAAACTTTCGCCGTTATTTTCATAAAATATTTTTGTTGTTTACTCAATCCGACAATAATTCCGTTGTGGGGTCCACCAATGATTGTACCGTCGTACGAATATTCCCTATTAAAACGAATATTCCCCGACTAATCGAATATTATATAACAACTTGCATACTTTGCAAAATTTATAACTATTACCCACAACTATAACATTATATCAAATTCATTCCATAATATTCAAAAATGATAATTATAGAAAATTCATCTTTATTCATAAAAGTTGGGGTCTTACAATCCGAATCAATGATATTGATGCTTTTATATTATTTGATTCGGGTGCTACTTGCTCATTTATATGTGATGAATTTTCTATGAGATTAGGATTGCCTAGTAAAGAATTGAATTTCCCTTTAAACATAGAAATTGCGAATAAGGAAGTAATTTCTGTTAGGTTCGTATACAAGAACTGTAGGGTTAATATTATGATGATAGATTTAATTTCGATTAAACTCGGTGAGTTTGATGTGATATTGGGAATGGATTAGTTATTCAATTATGGAGCGATAATTGATTGCCAAAAGAAGTGTGTAAACCTTATGACTCCGTCAAAGGTAGTTTTATGGTAGCAGATCGCCTAGACAAATGAGATTTCTGAAGATTATGCATTCGAAGAAGTTGTTGAGTCAAGGCTCTGTATGGTATTTAGCTTACATAGTCGATACTCAAAAGGAGAAGGGTGTGAAACTGGAAGAGATACTAGTGGTTAGGGAATTCATAGATGTGTTTCCAGAGGATTTGCCAGGACTTCCGCCTAAGCGAGAGATTGAGTTTGTGATTGATTTAGCGCCAGGAACAACACCGATATCGAAGGCCCCGTACAAAATGGCTCTGATAGAGATAAAGGAACTGATGGTACAACTGCAGGAGCTGTTCGACAAGAAATACATTCAGCCGAGTGTGTCACCATGGGGAGCACCGATGTTATTCGTAAAGAAGAAGGATGGGTCAATGCGTCTTTGCATTGATTATAGGTAATTAAACAAAGTCACTAGTTAAGAATAAATATACATTGCCAAGAATAGATGACTTGCTTGATCAATTGAAGGGTGCTAGATATTTCTCAAAAATAGATTTGAGAAGTGTGTATCATCAACTGAAAGTAAGGAAGGAGGATGTACCAAAGACGACATTCTAAACTCGGTATGGACATTACAAATTTTTGGTGATGTCTTTTGGTTTGACCAATGCCCCTACTGCATTAATGGATTTGATGAACAAGGTGTTTAAACCATTCTTAGACAAATTTATTGTGGTATTTATCAACTATATTCTGGTGTATTCCAAAACTCAAAGAGAACACATGAAACATTTATGTTTGACGTTGGAGACACTAAGAAAGGAAAAGATGTACGCGAAATTCTCTAAGTGTGAGTTTTGGTTGGAGCGTGTACAATTTCTTGGGCATGTGATTGACAAAGATGGGATTTCAGTGGATCCATCAAAGGTTAAAGTTGTAATCAACTGGGAACAACCAAGAACCTTTGGAGGTGAGGAGTTTCTTGGGACTGGCTAGTTATTATAGACGGTTTATTCAGGACTTTTCCAATATTGCCACTCCGTTAAAAAATTTGACAAGGAAAGCTGTAAAATTTGTTTGGACAGAGAAGTGTGAGGAAAGTTTTCAAGAATTAAAAAAGAAATTAAGTGTGGCACCTGTGTTTTCATTACCAGATAATACAGGAAATTTTGTGGTGCATAGTGATGCCTCACATAAAAGGTTGGGTTGTGTTCTTATGCAGAACGGCAAAGTTATTGCTTATGCATCAAGACAATTGAAGGATTATGAGAAAGGATATCTGACTCATGATTTAGAATTGGTGGCAGTAGTATTTGCTCTGAAGATATAGAGGCACTATCTCTATGGAAAGAAATGTGAGATCTACACAGGCCATAAGAGTCTGAAGTATATTTTCACTTAGAAAGACCTGAACATGCGTCAAAGGAGATGGATAGAATTAATAAAAGATTACGATTGTGAGATCTTTTATCACTCGGGCAAAGCTAATGTGGTTGCAGATGCCTTGAGTAGGAAAGGCAGAGAAAAGTTGATGTTGTTAACCAACCAGGAGGAGCTTATTTCGGTAATGACAAGACTAGAGTTGGAAATCAAATTTCTAAAAGAAACCGACAAAAGATTATTCCAGATAGAAGCTAGTTTAACTTTGGTTGACAAAGTTAAGAATGATCAAATACAAGATGAGGAGTGTGGGAAAATCAAGGAGAAAGTGGTTGAGGGTAGTGATGTGAAATACAAGATCGATACCGAAGGACTTCTACAGTTCGAGGAAAGAATTTGGGTTCCAGCAGTACTAGATATTAAAGAAGAAATCTTTACTGAACCTCATAAATTAAGATATTTGATACATCCGGGAAGTACGAAGATGTATCAAGATTTACGATGACATTTTTGGTGGCCAAACATGAAAAGAGACGTTGCAGAATGCATTGCAAAGTGCTTGACATGTCAGAGAGTGAAGGCCGAGCATCAACGACCAAGCGGATTACTTCAACCATTGGAAATACCGGAATGGAAATGGGAACATATCACAATGGATTTTGTGGTAGGTCTTCCAACAACTCAGAAAGTATAAAACCCCCAAATCTAGGTACTTGAAACCCGAACTCAGTGCTTTACGATACCATTTCAATGAGCGGAATAATACTAATACTAATAATAATAATAATATAGATACCAACTTAATTTACATATTTATCAAAGTCTAAATCCCAAGTACGCAACCTTTAATACATTTCCCACAATACGCGATAGGTAATATATCTCATACTTGTCTTAATAAAGATAACTATTACATAAAATGGCATTGAATTCATTTTGCAACCTTTCCTTTCCCTTTACTCTTAGTCGAGCCTTCTACTTGTTCACACTAGCTGAAAACATTTAAATTAAGCAAGGATGAGCATTTAAGTGCCCAACAAGTAATATCAATTATATATATATGAGCTGAAAAAATTTAAATGTTTTCTTTATACTATCCTTCTACAACAAATCAATAGTTGTGAAGTAATTTGAACCGATAATAATAACATAACAACCCACTTTCAAATTTCTGAAACTACGCACTGACTATATATAGGGTTAAGGGGACATATTATGAACATTAATTTCATTTTTGAATAGGTTTAGCAGAACTTCATCCACAAACCGTCATAACTTACGAGCACGGAGGGTGATCAGCCCGTTGTACCCTAATTCATCAATACTACATTACAAGAACGATATTATCATTCACTCTGGCTGCCTTGGGCACATAAACATTGTCCCATGAATGAGATGTTCATACTTGTCAAGGTTCCAAACCAAAGCAATTCGGTTGGATAATAGGTAGGTTTTATCTTATTCAACAATAATCTATAATTCAATATATATACTGGTAATTAAGAAAGGTGTATCAACATGTGGTTACATGCAATGATTATCCAAGTGGGGACACTTGTATAACAATTTATAGAAATTATCGAACAGAATATATATCTGAATTACCATATACTAACATGTTGATAATCAATGAGTGTATATAATATAGGGTTAATAATATATACAATAATAATATAATTCTGAAACATTCTTACTCATGTCCATTGCATAAAAGAAATGCAAAGGATACTTGCCTGATGCGCTGCTTACAATACGCAATCTAGTTTTATCTTTTATATCACGACCTATCACTAATCAGATCATTTGCTCTATTAGAACAATATACTATAACATATAGTACTACATTTCACAGTCAACATATAACCTAATCCCATTATCACACATGTTCAACATTTATTGCATCACAAACAAACATTAATACAGTCAAAATATCTAAGTCCAGGTCAATTTCTAAAATATGTCGGTGTACCGACAGCTTTATCGGGTAATTATCGAGTCTAAAACTCTATTCTATAACTCAATATCTGTAAATATCAGTCATATTATTTTAAATAACTTAATAAACATTTATTAATTTATCATGAATTTCAAACACCAGAATCATCATCAAATGATTTAAGTATTAAACAATTCTATTATCATTTAATTATTATTTAACTATTAATGAAACCATTACCAAAATATTAAAGTTATTTGTAATAACTCAAAATATTTTTAAAACATTTATATTACCCTTAAATGATTTTTAAAACATTTAAAATTATTTTTAAATAATTACCATTAATATTAAAATATTAATGTACTATTACTTAAAATATTAAACGTCATTAAGTATAACTTAAAATATATAATTCACTTAATATTATTAATCTTGTTAATATTTAATTCCCTTCTTAGTATTACTAGTTCAGTAATAACGTTTTTATTCGCTTACTAATATTATTAACATCTTAATAATATTTTAATACTTTACTAATATTATTAATCCTCTTAATAATATTTTAATCATGCATCAATATTATTACTTTAATAATATCTTACTTACGCTTTAGTATCATTAAACTATTAATAATACTTTTAGTCAATTACCAATTGTATTAATATTTTATTTATTTACTAATATTATTAATCATTTAATAATATTTTATTCCTTTACTAATGTTATTACATTAATAAAATTTTATTTAATCTCGAATATTATTATTTACTTAATAATATTTTAATCATTTCATAATACTTTAATTTAATATTATTAATCTTTTAATAATATTTTAATCTAATAATTTTATCATTTAATAATACTTTAATCATTTATTAATATTTTAAATCAAATATGATTAACCATTTAATAATATTTTAATAAAATTTTAATCTTAATATTTTTAGTTACTTAATAATATCATATTCTAATATTATTAATATCATAATAACATTTTAATAATTTATTAGACCAATAAACAATTTATTTTAATTGTCCACCCTTTATAAAACCATTTATTTAATATACATAAAAGGTCATAAATAATATTTCTTATTATAAATTTCCAAAATGCCCTAAAATAGTCATAATATTATATATTAGGAGTATTCAAGCATTAAAATCACAATTTTCTTATTTAAGACATCATTTAACTATTTATTTCTTTTTATCCATAACTTAATCATTTTTAGGAAAAATAGAAAACTGATTCCAAAAATTCTCATTTTCTAGATTTGGACAGTAAATGACCCAACCATGATACTCAAATTTTTCTGGAATTTTAGAAAATGATTTACTATTTTTAAAGTGCCCAAAACACTAGGATCTTGCTTCTTTTTTCATAAATCGAGTTTTACTCAGAAAAATATGATATTTTCAGGGTATACACTCATAACATATATGAACCTACTGTAAAATTTTGGAATTTTCCAGTTTATACACAGTGAGAAATTCGAGTGTTAATATTTAGGAGTCCTTTACAGAAAAAGCCATTACGCACAACCTATAAATCAAAATGCATCCGTTTTTTTTCCAACACGTAGATAACTTCTTAAGGTACCTCTGTGATTTTTCCCAAATTTTTAAAAGACTTTCAACTGCCCGAAATAGCCTCAAGAAAAACAAGGAAAGTAGCTTTTTAGGGTTTTGAAACTTTAACTTTCTAAGTGGACTATTTTGGGGAATACAACCCTCGTAGCTTCAATACTTTGCTAGATTTGTGTTCTACCACTTTGATTTACTAGATAACTCATGTATCTAGCACCCCCTTTGACGGATCACAAATCCATGTTGTAAAACTTGAGTTACACAAGATTTAGTGGAAGAAAAACAAGGGTTTCACCCCTTGGAGAACATATGTATAATATTAGGGTGCATTAAGCAACTAGTACACCTCTCCCTCTCTCACAAAAACGAAACTCTCTCTCTGTCTCTCTCTCTCTCTCTTGTATGTTGCTAGCTTGGGAGAAAAAGAAGAAGACGGAGAATAAGAGAAATGAAAATGATCTAGCAAATGAGTGGGTGATTAACTATTATCCCCCATACTTTTATTATCCCAAGGATAAAAGGGTTCACCTTATCTCTTCCAATTAAGCCTAATCATATGATTAAAGGTGCTTAATAGATTTGCAACCAATGGGAGATTGACACACATGTACTTGTGTGTAAGACTTACTATTTAAGGAACTTGATTAGCATAATTTGTAGCCTAAAATAGCCTAATGTGGATGGTCCACCTTGCCCCATTATCTCCTCCATTTTGCTTTTATTTTAAGGCACAAATTTGATTAATCAAAAGTCTAAAATACCCTTAATCAAGTGGGCTAAGTATTGGTTTGCATTTTATTTCGATTAGGCTTCTCCTTTAATTGTTTTGGGCCATGTAATGAACATAGTCTAACAATTTTAATATATGCTACCCAAATTGTTTATTTAGGGTTTCCATTCCCAATCTTATGAAATTTAATTGCTTATACACGTGACTTTAGCTCATAATCTAATTAGGTTTACTAGAAATAGGTTTAAAATTTTTAGTCACTTGAAATAACAAGATTATCCACATAAGTTAGTATACATATTAAATACTAATCCTTCCTTATTACCATAACCCTTAGGTTATTTAATTATCTCACCTAATGTATAATTAGGTTACGAAACTTTTATTTAGGGTTTAAAATAAAATAAAATTAGTTCCTAAAATTTGTAATTAGGGTTTCACAAAATAATACAAGGGTTTGTCACATAACACCATAATAGACCAACCTTTATCGGTCCACATATACATTACATATTTATAGCACTGAACAATCAAAATATAATTAATATTATATTATTATTCTCATGCCTTGATCAAAATTCAAAAATTAGGGTTTGGGTTCCATATCTGATTTATCTGTCATACTTAACATTATTAATTAAGTTAAAAATAATTAACTTAATAATCTGAACAAAATTCATATTATAAAATAATTATTATAATAATTCTAAAAATCATTTCATATATTATATAAATCAGGTTGTTACATTCACCCTCCTTTATAAAGATTGCGTCTCCGTAATCACCGTTTTAAAACTTAGACATACAAGTGTACATAGCATATACAATCATTGCAAGTAGATCTTGATCATAAATGATTGCACTAATCTTTAATCTATTCACATAAAGCTTGTCTATCTGATTAAACGAAAATTTGATTTCTAAAAGAACTCAAATTCCTTCTTCAAAATTTCTTTATAAAATAATTTATTATATATATAAGAAAATCATATATAAGAAAATAAATTTTGATTAGAATACTACCTGGAGTTGCATCCTTCGCTGCCACCGTATCTTGAATTTTCATACTGAAGACTCATTTGGTTGGTTCTATTATTTCGTTTGTTGAAGTTGGTCCGGTTGTTGCCTTTTCCCTTATTCACATTTCTTGCCTCCCTTATCCTTTATGGACAGTCTTTTACCTTATGCTCCATTGATTCACAAATAAAACATCCACTATACATTCTCGGATTGGGGCAGTTGGGAGAGATATGTCCCTTCTGCCCACACTTATAACATGCAAACTTACGTTTAAGACACTCTCCCGAGTGATTCTTTCTGCAATTTCTACACTGCATAACTTGTTTCTTTCCACCTCCTAGCTTAATCTCGGTATTCCCGAAATTATCTTCGTTCCTTTTTTCCAGTCCTACTACCACTACTCCTTTTCCCGGCTCTAGTTTGATTTTCCTCCCACCAAAAATTCGTCCCCCCTTTCATTGTATAAGTGGCAAAAGTTGTCTTTTGTCCCTCTGTTACCCCAGCTATCACAATTGCTTCCATAGGGTCAGTTGATCCTCTAAATCCTGGCGTTCCAACTGCCTTGAAGTCTTTGAAGTTTGCTAATCTATTTTCTAACTGATTTCCCACGGCTAGTATTCCATTCTGCATATCTTGAGTGACCATATTTACAAAATTTTGTATCGGGTCTGGTTGTCCTCCAGCTCTATCGACAGGTTCTTCTGTCCGTTGATTTTGCTTTCGCCTTGGCGGCATTATCTGATTAGTCATAATTTATCTTTCATCAACTTACCTTCTATATCTTAGGGTATTTACATAACGCGAAATTTTCTACTCGACTAATCATGTATTCAAAATATTAGATTTCAAAAACTTTGGTTTACTATATTAACCAGTGCCCAGATAATTGATTACTATCTTTATACCAACTTATTTCATTAATCCATCATAGATTCATATTCATAACACTTGAAATTCTTTAACACATACTGCTTTAAACATTTGTTATCCCTTTGTGACTTAAAAGTCAGGAATCGCTACCACAACTTATACAGAAGTTGAGAGTATTACCTTATACAGACATAGTTATCATATACAAAACCTAAAATTATACATATCAACTAATACTAATACCACTTATTTCTTACGCATTCACTAAGGATCAATTTGCTTTATTTTTTTTTTAATTTTCAAACACCTATCATAATAATTAATGTATTCATATTCATAAACCACTGTTTTAATACAGACTGACTAACATCTAGCATACTTCTATAAATGCTCAAGGCATAAACTGCCCACTACCAACTATCCTCTAATGGACAAAAAGTGAGGATTTACTACCATCTACCCCTCTATCAAAATAAAAGTTGGGGCCTAACTTCCATCCTATGCATACAACAAGGCATAAGGATTTAGAACAACTAAACAGTCTCTAATAGAAACAAAAAGTGGGACTATATCGAACATGAATACAAATCAACGCATGCTCTCACTGCTGGAGGGCAGCTCCATCCACTAAGCGTCGAACTGCATAAAGGCGATGTCTAAAGCTTGCTACAAAGTATATATCCTCACATCTTTAATTTCCATCTCAACTCTCAACTGTCCTAGCTGTAGCTCTCTCTGCTCTAACCTCCCTCGCAACTCAGCTAACTCAGCCTATGCCTAGTAAACAGTGTCCTTTTACTGCTATTCTGAAATCTAGAGGGTGTGGTTCTGCGCCTCCACTCGCTCAGCCCTAACCTTTAGCTCGTCGTTCCTGGACAAAAAATCTCCTATCATTGCATTCTCCATGGACTCCTCACTAGAGTCCCTCGACTATTGGTTCACTGAATAACTATCTTGACTCTCGTCAGCCATCCTATAACCACAATAAACAATCAAAACACCAACAGTACCAAAATAAAATATATTCATTGATAAAATGAAAGGATATTTTATTCAGTACAACTAAAACTTGATGGATCTCTTCAACCCATCACCTAGCTAACATACTCTATAAAAATTTTCTACTAAGGTTATAACCTAGGTTTCGCATTCCTAATGTTTATAACCTACAACTTTGATACCAACTTGTAAATCCCCCTAATCCAGGTACTTGATACCCGAACTTAGTGTTTTACGATACCAATTCTATGAGCGGAATAATACTAATAATAATAACAATAATATAGATACCAACTTAATTTACATATTTATCAAAGTCTAAATCCCAAGTACGCAACCTTTAATACATTCCTCACAACGCGATAGGTAATATATCTCATACTTGTCTTAATAAAGATAACTATTACATAAAATGGTATTGAATTCATTTTGTAACCTTTCCTTTCCCTTTACTCTTAGGCGAACCTTCTACTTGTTCACACTAGCTGAAAACATTTAAATTAAGCAAGGATGAGCATTTGAGGGCCCAACAAGTAATAGAAATTATATATATATATATATATATATATATATGAGCTGAAAGAATTTAAATGTTTTCTTTATACTATCCTTCTACAATAAATCAATAGTTGTGAAGTAATCTGAATCGATAATAATAACATAAAAACCCACTTTCAAATTTTTAAAACTACGCACTGACTATATATAGGGTTAAGGGGACATACTATGAACATTAATTTCATTTTCGAATAGGTTTAGCAGAACTTCATCCACAAACTGTCATAACTTACGGGCACGGAGGGTGATCAGCCCGTTGTACCCTGCATTGATCAATACTACATTAAAAGAACGATATTATCGTTCACTCTGGCTGCCTTGGGCACACAAAAATTTTCCTATTAATGGGATGTTCATACTTGTTAAGGTTTCAAACCAAAGCAATTCGGTTGGATAATAGGTAGATTTTATCTTATTCAACAATAATCTATAATTCAACATATATATACGGGTAATTAGCAAAGGTGTATCAATATATGGTTACATGCAATGATTATCCAAGTGGGGACACTTGTATAACCATTTATAGAAATTATCGAACAAAATATATATCTGAATTACCATATACTAACATGTTGATAATCAATGAACGTATATAATATAGGGTTAATAATATATACAGTAATAGTATAATTCTGAAACATTCTTACTCATGTCCATTGCATAAAGGAAATGCAAAGGTAGGATACTTTCCTGATGCGCAGCTTACAATACGCAACTTAGTTTTATCTTTTATATTACGACCTATCATTAATCAGATCATTCGCTCTATTAGAACAATATACTATAACATATAGTACTGCATTTCACAGTCAGCACATAACCTAATCACATTATCACACATGTTCAACAGTTATTGCATCACAAATAAACATTAATACAATCAAAATATCTAAGTCCAGATCAATTTCTGAAATATGTCGGTGTATCGATAGCTTTATCGGGTAATTATCGAGTCTAAAACTCTATTCTGTAACTCAATATCTATAAATATTAGTCATATTATTTTAAATAACTTAATAAACATTTATTAATTTATCATGAATTTCAAACACCAGAATCATCATCAAATGATTTAAGTATTAAATAATTCTATTATCATTTAATTATTATTTAACTATTAATGAAACCATTGCCAAAATATTAAAGTTATTTATAATAACTCAAAATATTTTTAAAAAATTTATATTACCTTTAAATGATTTTTAAAATATTTAAAATCATTTTTAAATAATTACCATTAATATTAAAATATTAATGTACTATTTCTTAAAATATTAAACGTCATTATGTATAACATAAATATTTAATTCACTTAATATTATTAATCATGTATAATATTTTATTCCCCTCTTAGTATTACATGTTCACTTATAACACTTTTATTCGCTTACTAATATTATTAATATCTTTATAATATTTTAATACTTTACTAATATTATTAATCCTCTTAATAATATTTTAATCATGCATTAATATTATTACTTTAATAATATCTTACTTATGCTTTAGTATCATTAATCAATTAATAATACTTTTAGTCATTTACCAATCGTATTGATATTTTATTTATTTAGTAATATTATTAATTATTTAATAATATTTTATTCATTTACTAATGTTATTACATTAATAACATTTTATTTAATCTCGAATATTATTCTTTACTTAATAATATTTTAATCTAATGATTATTAATACTTTAATCATTTATTAATATTTTAAATCAAATATGATTAACCATTTAATAATATTTTAATAAAGTTTTAATCTTAATATTTTTATTAACTTAACAATATCATATTCTAATATTATTAATATCATAATAACATTTTAATAATTTATTAGATAAATAAACAATTTATTTTAATTGTTCACCCTTTATAAAACTATTTATTTAATATCCATAAAAGGTCATAAATAATATTTCTTATTATAAATTACCAAAATGCCCTAAAATAGTCATAATATTATATATTAGGAGTATTCAAGTATTAAAATCATATTTTTCTTATTTAAGACATCATTTAACTATTTATTTCCTTTTATCCATAACTTAATCATTTTTAGGAAAAATAGCAAACTGATTCCAAAAATTCTCATTTTCTGGATTTGGACAGTATATGACCAAACCATGATTCCCAATTTTTTTTGGGAATTTTAGAAAATAATTTACTATTTTTAAAGTGCCCAAAACACTCGGATCTTGCTTCATTTTTCATAAATCGAGTTTTTCTCAGACAAATCTGATATTTACAGGGTATACTCTCATAGCATATATGAACCTACTGTAAAAATTTCGGAATTTTCCAGTTTATACACAGTGAGATATTCGAGTGTTAATATTTAGTAGTCTTTTACGGAAATAGTCATTACGCACAACCTATAAATCGAAACGCGTCCGTTCTTTTTCTAACACATAAATAACTTCTTAAGGTACCTCTGCGATTTTTCCCAGATTTTTAAAAGACTTGCAACTGCCCGAAACAGCCTCAAGAAAAATGGGGATAATAGCTTTTTAGGGTTTTGAAACTTTAACTTTCTAAGTGGACTGTATTGGGGAAAACAGCCCTCATGGCTTCAATACTTACTAGATTTGTGTTCTACCACTTGGATTTACTAGATAACTCATGTATCTAGCACCCCCCCCCCCTTTGACGGATCACAAATCTAAGTTGTAAAACTTGAGTTACACAAGATTTAGTGGAAGAAGAACAACGGTTTCACCCCTTGGAGAACATATGCTCATTTTCTTCCTCTAAGCCTTTGATCTAACACTCAAGATACTTAGTTCCATACGTGATGATATGTAGAACTAGGGTATCTTGAGTATTAATCCATAACTTCAATAAATTATGCTATAAAACAAAATAGAAGAAGAATAAGAAAAAGAATGGATGAGAACCTCACCTCGTTTTATTTACTATCCTTCTTGATCTTCCAAAGTAATGTATAATCTTAGGGTGCATTAAGCAACTAGCACACCTCTCCCTCTCTCACAAAACCGAAACTCTCTCTTTCTCTCTCTATCTCTCTCTCGCTTGTATGTTGCTAGCTTGGGAGAAAAAGAAGAAGAAGGAGAATAAGAGAAATGAAAATGATCTAGCAAATGAGTGGGTGATTAACTATTATCCCCCATACTTTTATTATCCCAAGGATAAAAGGCTTCCCCTTATCTCTTCCAATTAAGCCTAATCATGTGATTAAATGTGCTTAATAGAATTACAACCAATGGGAGATTGACACACATGTACTTGTGTGTAAGACTTACTATTTAAGGAACTTGATTAGCATAATTTGTTGCCTAAAATAGCCTAACGTGGCTGGTCCCTCTTGCCCCATTATCTCCTCCATTTTGATTTTATTTTAATGCACAATTTTGATTAATCAAAAGTCTAAAATACCCTTAATCAAGTGGGCTAAGTATTGGTTTATATTTTATTTCTTTTGGGCTTCTCCTTTAATTGTTTTGGGCCATGTAATGAACATAGTCTAACAATTTTAATATATGCTACCCAAATTGTTTATTTAGGGTTTCCATTCCCAATCTTATGAAATTTAATTGCTTATACACGTGACTTTAGCTCATAATCTAATTAGGTTTACTAGAAATAGGTTTAAAATTATTAGTCACTTGAAATAACAAGATTATCCACATAAGTTAGTATACATATTAAATACTAATCCTTCCTTATTACCATAACCCTTAGGTTATTTAATTGTCTCACCTAATGTATAATTAGGTTACGAAGCTTTCATTTAGGGTTTAAAATATAATAAAATTAGTTCCTAAAATTTGTAATTAGGGTTTCACACAGTAATACAAGGATTTGTCACATAACACCATAATTGACAAACTCTTATCGGTCCACATATACATTACATATTTATAGCACTGAACAATCAAAATATAATTAATATTATATTATTATTCTCATGCCTTGATCAAAATCTAAAAATTAGGGTTTGGGTTCCATATCTAATTTATCTGTCATACTTAACATTATTAATTAAGTTAAAAATAATTAACTTAATAATCTGAACAAGATTCATATAATAAAATAATTATTATAATAATTCTAAAAATAATTTCATATATTATATAAATAATATATAATTATAATTTCATGGAAAATAATTAATAAAAATATTTCTACTATAAAATTAATTATTATAATAATATAGTTTATAATAATCAATAATTCTAAAATAAAATTATTTAAAATCATTCATGTAATTAATATATCACATAAATACATACACACATTATCTTGGCACATATTCCCCATATTTAAAATAAAAAAAAATTATACGCAAAATTTCTAATTTATTTGTATAGAAAATATCGGGTTGTTACAGAAAGAATACGATGCGATATGGGTGATAGTGGACAGATTGACAAAATCTGCACACTTTTTGCCAATAAAGATTAGATTCAATCTTGATCAGCTGGCAAAGCTATATGTTAAAGAGATCGTGATGAGACATGGAGTTCTAGTGTCAATTATGTCAGATAGAAATCTGAGGTTAACATCAAACTTCTAGAAGAGACTATAAGAATGTATGGGAACACAGTTGCGAATGAGTACGACATATCAACCGCAAATAGATGGCCAAAGCGAACGAACAATCCAGACATTGGAGGATATGCTGAAAGCATGCAAAGGGAGCTGGGATGAACAATTACCCTTGGTGGAATTTGCCTATAATAACAGTTACCACACAAGCATTGGCATGCTGCCTTACGAAGCATTATACGGCAGGAGGTGCATAACTCCACTGTACTGGGATGAAGTCGGTGAACGTCAACTGTTAGGACCAGAACTGGTACAACAAACTACTGAGGTTGTCAAACTCATCAGAACAAGATTGATAGCTGCTCAAGACAGACAAAAGAAATATTATGATCAACATAGACAAGATCGTGCATTCGACGCAGGAAATTACGTATTCCTAAAAGTTTCTCCTTGGAAGGGAAAAATTTAGTTTGGTAAAAAGGGAAAACTAAGCCCGAGGTTTATTGGACCCTTCGAAGTACTACGAAGAGTTGGAGAGGTGGCTTACGAGGTAGCTCTACCTCCAGAATTGCAAAACATTCACAATATTTTTCACGTTTTGGTGTTACGACCGTATAAATCCGATTACAAGCACGTGATCGAGTAAGAACCATTGCAGTTTGATAAAGACTTGTCCTATGAAGAGGTTCCTATCCAGATAGTCGACAGGAAAGAACAGGTGCTCAGGAATAAAGTAATACCTTCTATGAAGGAGATAAGGAGGAACCACAATGTTGATGAAGCTACGTGGGAACTCGAAGATAAAATGATGAAAGATTACCCTGAGCTATTTTTTAATCGGTGTCTTCGATTATGGGGACAGAATCTTTATAAGTAGGGAAGAATGTGACAAATGATTTGTTTGAGTTGTGATTCTAGTGACAGAATGCTTATAAGGAAGGAAGGACATAACAATCCAGAATTTTAATTGTAATTTTAAATATTTATTGAATTATATAAATATTTAATAGTTGTGGTTAGTGTTGAATAAATATTTAATTTGATTTCACTTAATTGGTTAATTAGTTGTTAAGTAAATAATTAAGGAGTTAGGAAAATTAATTGTTATGAGATAATATACTAATTTAATTTAATAATTAAATTAGAGAGTTTGTAATGATTAAATGAATTATTAAATTTTAATTTGAATAATTAAAAGGATGTGTTAGTTGATTAAATAAAGTTATAATTATAAAGAAAATTATAATTATGTTGTATTGATTTATGTGGTGAATTAATTTAATAAATTATTATTAGAATTAATTGAATTGAATATTAAAATTTAATTAATTAAAGTGTGACCATAAACTATATTATAAAGGAGTTATTAAAATAAGTTAAGGGAGATTAATTCAGTTTTCCCAAACAAGGCTTAATGAATGTTAAGTCTTTAATTTAAATTTGTTCTACCAAACAAGGTGTAAGATTTAATGGGTTAATTTTTAATTAGATAGCCAAACAAGCCTTATGGTTTTTGAGTTTAAAAAAACACTGATGTCAGTTAATAGATATATTTATATTATACAATTATTATATATTATATCATATATGTTATAACTTTAGTACGTAAGATTAGAATAGAGAGGAAGAACACAGAAGAAGAAAAAGAAGAGAAGAAAAGTTGCAAAGAAAAGTAAGAGAGAATTGGGAGAAGTCTAGAGAATTTGAGAAAAGAATTGGGGAAAAGAAAGATTGATAATCAAAGGATAACCATCATCTTCTAAAACCAAGGTATCATATTATTCTTTTATTTTGTAGTTTTATTCTTTTCTAAAATTCTCTATAAAAACTTTGTGGAGGTTGAATTGTTTGTTGTATATAGCTTTAGATGATAAATTGTTTGTTATAAAATTGTTTTCATAAGTTTATATATGAGTATAGTCAATGAATTCATGTGATGTATGTAATTTGTGAAGAAAACCACGTTACAGTGATATATATATATATATATATATATATATATATATATATATATATATATATATATATGAATATGGCTTAGTTTAAAGTAAAATTAAGGTTTAATTAGTTATTTAATTTATACATTGACTATTGAATTTGAAAGAGGATGAAAAAACATAAACAAGGTACTTTGAATTAACTGTTTTGATTGAAAAACAAAATCATAGTGTTGATTTTCATTGAAAACGTCAAAAAGTGAAGTTTTATTAAAAACAGTGAAATTAGATGTTTTAAATAAATGTTTATATTGTTTTATGGGTAGAATCATGTTAAGAGTCTTTGAATTATGTTTGTATAAAGTCTATATATGAATTACATGCTAATTAAGTTGTTAGAAAGTAGTTTGTAGGCCAAAATTGGCTTTGTTCATGTGATTTCCGAAACTGGTCGCCGAGGACTGCAATTCGGCGCCGCAGCGCAGCCTCGTAGTATAGTTCTCTCGTCATAGTGCCACGCCGCAGCGCAAGTACCGCGCCGCAGCACCAACCCACAGTGTAAACTGTTGCGCCGCAACGCGAATTTGTAGAATGGTCAGACAGTGTATTTTATTTACACAAAGTCTGAAAAAAATTGTTATGTGTTAATAATAGGACTGTTAAATTATGATTTTAGTATTTCTATACCAAGAATGATCATGTTATTAACAATTAACTAGTTTTGTTACTAATGTAATTTGATTATGTGATTAAAAATCAAATCTTACATGATGAATGTACTTAGTTATATATGTAATATTGTAGTGACTAACTATGTCATGATGACATATATATATAGGGTATTATGATTCGAATTGTTACGGTTTAGCCTACAAACAAGGGAAGTTCTCTTAATCTATTGTTTCGTTAAGCAAATTATTGTTTCTAATTCGATAACATTATGCAAGTTTTCTATCTCCACACTTTCGTTGAGCTAGTTCTATTATTATTACATTGTGCAATTTTATTCTTACGATTGATCAAGTTCTTTTATCTAGTTTGGTTATGATGATGCTAGTTGTCTAAATCTTATTTCTATAATGAGCAAGTTATTCTTGTCTTTAACATGTTATTTAGCATGCAAGTTTATATATTCTAATATACCAATGTTGAACAAGTTTTATCGTTCAATTTACTATTTGTTATGCATGCTTAATACTCAATTCTAAATAACCTTGGCTTAATATTGTTCAAGCAAGGTACGTTATGATTATTCGATGTTTATGCTATTAGTTTATTCCTAAAGCATGATCTTAATTTATAATGTCGATTCAGTTATGATTATTCCATAGTATAATGTTATCAATATTATATTCAACTAATCCTTAGTTGATGAACGCTGAATTCTAAATTACCCTTAAAATGTATCAAAACCAAACTTACTTTGGCGCGGACTTGTACTCTAAATACTGAGATGAACAACCCTAATATTAGGGGATAATTTACCCTTTGCGTTGAAATGTTTGTGCACAATACATTGTACGAAGGGCTGATCCCCCTAAGTACGAGGATTCCCTATAGTCTTATGACTGTTAAAGTTTAAGTTAAAAGATTACTTATAACTATGGACATAGTTCGTGGCCTTAGGACCTTCAGTTATATATTTCAGAATGTTGATATACCATATTGTTCATTTCTATTTAGCCTCTTATTTGGCAGTTGTTGTAAAGATTTTCTTTCATTGTTGTTTCAAGTGAGCTTTGTTTGCTCACTCTTGCTTATATAACTATTATAGTTAAAGATTAGAATGTTGATGTACCTAGCACCAGTAAGGGAAAAAGGAAAGATGAACAAGTATTGAAGACTTGTAACATGTTGATATTTTATTATCAGATTTTATTTTAATGATTGTAATGAACTTATTAAAATTCTGCATTTGAATGATTGTATTTAAAGGTTAGATAACCTAGGAGATATTATTAATGTAATCCTTTAATGGGAAGGTTTTATTATTCAATTTTAATATGATTGGGTAGTTAGATGTGATTGTTTTTATCAAGTGAACACCAAATCCATTGGAAATGAAGTACCTGGATTTGGGGGTGTCACAAGTTAGTATCAAAGCTTTAGGTTATGAACCTTAGGTGGGGGGGGAGGAAGCCTTAGGAAGTAACCTTGGAAAAGATAGTAGTGATAAACTCATATCGAGTTTTAAGGAAGAAGTAATAAAACACTTATGTGATTACGTGATTATAACTTATGTGCTCGTGAGTGTCGAGTAATGATGATTAATAATTAAAACTTAAAAATTTTGTTGTCAGGATGACTAATGTCGGAGAATCCATTCAAGCTAGGGAGGAAGGAACTCAGATGCCTAGAGAGGAGGAATCTCGTGACATTCAAGTGGTTTGGGAACAACTACTTCCACGGGAGTCAGCCCCGTTGCTCACAGTGGTTGAAGATGAGGATGATGATGTAGAAACAGATGAGGAAGACCCCGTTGAGCTGCTGCAGGCGAATGAGGATGACGAGTATGAGGAGGAAGAGATTCCACTGACCTTGATAGCTTCTCGTATGTACGATGAAGTCTATGACCACAACGTGGAACTTCAAGATACTGACAAGGAGTCGTAAGAGATAGTAGCTGAGCAACACACCTCGATGGCATAGAATAACAATGAAATCTAGGATCGAGAGGAACGTCTGAACAATGTTGAAGAAGAGCTGGTCCACACTGAAGAAGAGAACGAGTGAATGATAACACAGATTACAGAGTTGAAGAACAAGTTGCGTTGTAAAGTTGTATTATGTGATACATAAAGAAATTCGAATTGAGATGTAAATATTTATACAGTAATTCGAATAGAATAAATCATAACATAATTTGATTCAAGTTAAGATATCAATAAAAGATTATTTTTCAAAGGAGATTTAAAAAGTTTAAATTATTCCGCATATTTTTATAACATCGAATGTGATGTAAAACAGGAATGGTAAATGATTAATATTTGAAGCTTATAATAGTTTGGGGTCATTATACATAGATCTTGGAAATGGAAAGAATTTATATTCTAAATTGTAATAAGTGAAGTTATATTCATTAAGTTGTGAATAAAAGATATAATAATTTAACGATAGTAGTATCGTGGCGCACCGGATTCAAGGTTTGAAGGGACCTGGATTTGGGGGCGTCACAAGTTAGTATCAAAGTTGTAGGTTATAAACTTTACGTAAGTGTACCTTAGGCTATAACCTGAGAGGGAGAGAGAAAGATAAAGATTAAAATATATATATATAAGTGAAGATTCAAAGAAGAATCTTGAAGTGTCTAAGAGAATGAGAATTCAGGAGTTTCCTAACTCTGGTAATAAAAATGTTAAGGTGGTGTCTATAAGATAATGAGAATGAACTCGAGTGGAGTTTTGTTGATAATAGGGAAAGAACCCTAAGGTAAATTGATGATCACGACGTGATCGAATTTATCTATGAAGTGATAAATAGTCTGTAATGACTAAGTGTGTATAGCTTGATGCTATAAGTGAATGTACTGCGAAATGGTATGATATAAACTCATGAGGAGTTGTATGTGATGAGATACGAAGAATTCGTATCAAGTAAAGTGTGAGATAGAGTTAGGTGGGATTTCAATTGAGGACCCATGTCAGCAGCTGAGTTGTATGATTCCTTGTGTGGGCGGGGAATTGTGTGTGGTGTAAAAACCACTTAGTTCTGACACTGATAATCATTGAAATGTCTATGTCACGCTATATGCTATATACTTGTTGAAGGTGATTCTTTTCTCATGTGTATAACAGATAGATAGGTTATAATTAGAGAATATAAGGTTAAGTTGCGAGTTTTTAAACTTCATACTTATGGTACATTCGTGACTCATAATTATATGAAATGTTTTTGAACCCCTCAACGAATGGACGCCTATAGTCTGACTAGGGTAAGTTCCTAAACTTATATGATTATGCAAGTTCATGGATTTCCAATGTGTGGTAAATGTGATGAACTATGTCGGGTATATAATATTTATGGAATTTTGGGATAGTAAGAATTGATGGTGTTAGAGATTGATAGAATGAAGCAATGGAGTAAAGATTGAAGTTGATGGAGAAACATGGATTTTCTAAATCTTCTAGCTCTGCTAGATTTTCAAAATTTATTGAATTCGTGCTGAAGTTTGCACCTCTATTTTCTCAAAAAACTTTGGATCATGTGATTGAACCAATGATGTTTAAAAACAATATCGTTATTCATAAGTCTATGCTAATTGTTCCGGCTAAGACAAAAATAATTTAAAATTTTTCAAAATGTATTTCTGACCATTTACATCATTTGGTATGGTGTAGAAATGGTAAACGATGGAGTCATCAATGCAGTCAAACCTAGTGTTGGTCGTGATCGAAAGATCGTTAGCCCACTATGGTATGATGTAATATGACAAAGTCACCTATTGGCGGAATCCTCAATGTACTACTAATCTGGCACGGTATTATGATGTCATAAAAGAATTTTGGTTTTCTTTTAAATTATGAAGAAGGTCAATTAAGTTGGCCAAATTATTTCGATTGATGTTAGAGTTGTTGATAAAAGTCTAAGCTATTTAATTCGGCTAGACGACTGTTGAAAAATATTTATGTAATTTAAGCGTTCTTGAGTATTTATGCCAAACCAGATTGCTCTGGTGCGGATTCAGATGTGGAAAAGCTGAGGTAAACAACCCTATAAGGGGACATGTTTTCGAGGATAATGGTTTCGAACGTAACGCATGTAGTCGTTACAAAACACTACGTTGCGGCCTAACGTAGTGGTACAATAGGCTAGCCACCTAATGTACTTGTGGAGGGTGTTTTCAGTCTTCATGATAGATAAACCCTCTGGTTTGCAGTGTGAAGGATTGTGTTGAAGCACTAGTTCACGGTCTTGTGTGACCCCTCAATATAAATTGGAATCTGAGTTATTCATACTACCCGATTATCGAAAAATCGTGGAAGACTCTTATTCTTCTGTGTGATGAATGTAGTGAGTAGAATATTCCTTAGAAAGGCAAATGTGGTAGAAAACAAGTGAGCAAGTTATAATGAAACTTCTGAAAAGAGAATGGATAAAATTATTCAAGAGAATATGTAATATTCGAAATAACATCGAGTAAAGGAGGTTCCGGTGATTCCGAGGACGAAATCCTTATAAGGGGGAGAGGATGTAAGAACCCGAAATTTTAGAAAATATTAAAATAAGAATTTAGTGAATAAAATTCTTAAAGCATGAGATGGGTTCGAATAAGAATATATATGTGTTATGAAGTATGTGGTATTGTGTTACATAAGGTAATATGAGCTATGTAATAAGTGATGTTGTGTTTAATGAATATATATCATTATTATATATTTGTTATAAATTGTAGAAATTAAATAGTAAGAAGATGGATAAAAAATTATCTATTGATATTAAATAATTTATGTGAAATTATTTTATAATAGTAAGTTGGTGACATTATATATCTTTGATTATCACCAATTTCTCGAGTATTTGTACGTATCAAGTCTAAGGTAGTGCAACTATACTCTTTAATGGTGGATGTATAGGAGCTGGGCTAAACGATTCCGTCAGAGAGCGGAGGTATATACGAATTAGTAACCGATCTAACTCAATGTGAAAACAGTGTAGACGAGACGAAAACTAATTTGTTGGTTGTTTGTGGGAAACCAATCAGTGTACTATATTGAATACTATTAAAGACTCGATGTGTGTTAGGTTTAGACTTGTATATATTCACGTTGTTAACGAGGGAAGAAAATCGATATACCTTTAAAGTGGTTAGAGAATTATTGAGTAAATTGATACACGGCGAGAAGTGAAGATTAAAGGAATGTATATATGTGTTATATTCGAGTGTCGTGTTATTGGTGGGAAGAAATCATAAAGGAGATGTATACTTGGTTAAAATAATAAGGGAAAATAGAGTTTTAGAACTCGAAGTGTGATCCTTGAATTGTTAAGGAAAATAGTAATTGATGATGTGAAATCAAAGAGAAGATTAATGTTAGACGAGTTAACACTCAAGGAGGATGTGTAACATTTTTAGAAGCGTAAGGTTTTAGTTCTGCTAATACAGAACTTGTCTGCCTGGGAATTTGGTATGGCGCAGCTGCGCCATTTCTAAGCATGTGACCAACGCAGTTGCGCCGGTCTGTAGGATCAGTTTGTGAAATTAAAATTCGAGAAACGAATTCTAAGGACTCATAGGGATACATGAATACATCTATATACGTATATGGATGTATAAGGGAAATATTTGAATACATTTGTATAAAGACTAGTACGTTAGCATTATGTACAAGTGAAATAATAAAATGTAACATGGTATAATAGACCACTCCCATGACTCTTAGAAATATATAAAATTGGGGTTAAATAGCTTGCTAGATAGCTCCTATGATAGAAATGATGGTTAGCTCAATGGCTAGGATATAATGAATAGTAGTAGTTGGTAGGAGTTATCCACCAACTCTTCTTTGCCCCTTGTGTAATGACCATAGGGGGTAATAGATTGGTTATGAATAAAGACCATTAAATTAGAGCTAGTATATAAGCTATGAGAACCTATAATGTAATGATATTACATTATGACCATATTATAAGATGTAATGTTAAGAATAATATTATTATGTAAGATTGTATTAATTACTAAGTCCACATATATAGGTCTTGTGTGGCATAATTGGGGAAGTTAAATAAAAGGGAGATTTAATGGGAAGTATTAAAAGAAAATAGATGGTGAATTTATAAATAATTGATATTAATTATCATTATAATAATTGTGTGTATTTGAGATGATAACTTTTATGGAAAATGATGGAATGAGAATATCCAACTATTTTATAATTAGCCCAATTAAAATATTAATCGGAATAAATTAATGTACATGAATTATATGATGTGAGTATAAAATTTATCTTTAAATTCCTAATATGGTAACAATTGTACCTTAATATTACATTATGGGAAATAAAAGAACCAAACTAAGCCTTAGAATAACAAGTAGCTGAGTTAGTTGCTCTTGTCCCAAATTGAGTGTCACAAAGTACATGAACAGTGATCTAGAAACTATCTTTGCGTATTCTCCAAGTGGCTATGGAATAGGTGATCATGGCTAGCAAGGTGGTTGGTATTGAGTTGTTGAACAACTCCTTAATAACCTTTGTTTCCTCCCTTTACACCATGGACTCCAATCTTGTGTAATGCTATTATCTATTCCAAGTTTCTTCTATAAATACAAGCTTAAATTCATTTTTTTGGTGTTGATAGATGTTGCTTGATAGTATAATTGTCTGAGTTTGAGTGATGAGCTATTATAGAAGTATACTCAGAGTGTAGGAGGTCCAATTCAAGCTCAAGAAGGTATAATTTCTAATTATGTTCTTGAAATGGGTCTAGTTTGATTCTTTGAATTTCTTGAATTCATTTGTTAATTGATATGAATGAACATGTTATAAGGTGTTTAGGAAGCTTACTTACATGTATAATCACTTTAATAATTATTTGGAACATGCTTATATCGTTAGAAATCAAGTTAGTAGTTATTCTGCAAAATAGAGTATACATACTGCTTCTGAACTCGACCTAGCACAGATGCACCCTGGTTGTACTAGGGTGCAGCGCAGCTGCGCCGTACCCCAGAATCAGTTGATGAGTTCTGTTATGCTAGGTGTTGTAAAATTAGTGTTATGACTTAAATACACACCTAAAAAGAGGTGTAACATGAGATACAAAACTTCCTTATAAGTTTGGAAGTGTCTAACATAAATTAGTAGAAGATCTTTAACAAGAACTTCAAGTTTTGGAAAACAAACTTTGTTGAATTCATGTTCTGCAAATTTTGAGCTTAGTGGCTACATAACTGATTTTAAACTAAATGAACATGCTATAGTGTACATGGTTCCGTTGACCATAATCAAACTCGTTAGACCTCGTGTGAAAGAAGTTTTTAAGAAAACTTGGTATACAAGAACTAAGGTGCATAAACGCTACTTGCTATACATTCTGATCTTGTAAGCACGTTAACACGACTTGACTACATATGTTTAGAGCTTTGAAGTTGTCTTGTATGTGTTAGATTGCGTAGTTCAAGTATAAAATGGTTTCAAAAGTAAACTTGAACATATTTTCAAAATCTAGTTGCATCACATGGATATCTAGATTCTAAAGGATTAATATGATATGTTATGTCTATACAATCCCTAGATATGATTTATGTGCTATATTGCATCATTTATGATAAAATGATTTCAAAGGCAACCTCAAGCATGTTTTCTAACTTAAGTGGTATTACATATGAGTATTTAGATTTTAAAGGCTTGAAATGCCATGTTATGTTTCATTATGTCTCTAAACATAAGTTTCAAATGTTAAACATAATGGAAGTAAACCAAACTTGAGGTTAAAGCATGTTTTAAAGTATTAAACAATGCTAGCTATGAGTAAAAGATATAAATATGAATGAGCATGTGTAGTATAGATTATGTGACCTCTTTATGTGATCATAAGGCTAATTAGTAGACCTAGTGATTTTATGACCCTATTTGATTTTGATTTCGTGAAAATCCTAAACTAAAGTCCCTAACATATAAGGTTGAACTTGAAGTGGTCATACAAGTATGTAAAGACCTCTAGTGTGTATGCATGAGAAGTATAAGAGTCTAAGTGTGTTAAAGTTTGGACTGAAACAGGAAGTGAAAAGCTCAAACTTGGTCTGGCCAGGGGATAACGCAACTATGTCGTCCCTAAACCTAGACATGGTGCAGCTGCGCCATTCTGCAGTCTAGAATAGGTTCTGATTTTGATTTGATGTTTGAAGCATGCTTGTATAATTACTGTATATGATCAGTATGGTATGTAATGTGTTAAGAAACATACTATGTGATAAGGATGAATGTTAATTAAGACTTTTAAAATGTTAAAGTCCAAGGGAATGTTTTTAAGATAGAAAACAATGATACGTTGTTTGAATTTGTGAGGTCTTACAATCTGATTTGTTCTATATAGGTAATGTTGTATAAAGTTACAACTAAGTTAGATGTTTGTATGGTTGAACTTAACTATATGAGTTTTAAATGTGTTTAACACATAGCGAGTCAAGTGTGCGATAGATGCATATAACTGTTGATGTCATGTACGGGTGACTAAGGTATACTATACATACCTAGCTATTCTAAGCGTATGATGAGAAAGTGAAGTGTAGGTTTTACGAACCTAGTTAAAGAACAATGTAACATCATTATCACATAGAGACTGTGTGAATGTATGACTAATGGATGTGAATCCATGACTATATAACTGTGTAGGAATACACGAAGTGCGGATAACTATATGCAGTTAAGTCGTATTTGATAAAATACGAATCAGGCAAGTCTTTAAGTTCCTATTTGTTATATGAATTTGAAAACCGTTAGTTGAGCTATATTATGCTATGAAAATGTTGATATATATGAAATGCATATGAGATATGTATGAAATGTGAAAGTTGATCTTTGATGATATGCTTGTGAAATAAATCTCTATGCCTGTTATATGAGAAGTAACATGCATAGTAAATATTAACTGATTATGAATGCATGAACTGAATATGCTGTTAAATGCTATGTGCTGCATGAAAACTGTTAGAATTGATGGGTTGTCGAGCTCACCCTTGCAAATAATCACTTTTGCAGGTTAAAGATTCACGGTAAAGGTTACGTGCTACTTGATTGATAAAGTTCAATAGTAATTAAAGGAGATTGATTTATGTGTTTAAATATAAACTCTTGAACCACGTTTATGTTCTAGAAGTCGTACAAGATAGTAGTTTACGAGGTGTAATACAAGTTGCTTTGTAAAGTTGTATTATGTGATACATAGAGAAATTCGAATTGAGATGTAAATATTTATACAGTAATTAGAATAGAATGAATCATAACATAATTTGATACAGGGATTTGTAATTGATTCAAGTTAAGATATCAATAAAAGATTATTTTTTAAAGGAGAATGAAAAAGTTTAAATTATTTCGCTTATTTTTATAACATCGAATCTGATGTAAAACAGGAATGGTAAATGAACAATATTTAAAGCTTATAATAGTTTGGGGTCATTATACATAGATCATGGAAATGGAAAGAATTTATATTCTAAATTGTAATAAGTGAAGTTATATTCATTAAGTTGTGAATAAAAGATATAATAGTTTGACGATAGTAGTATCGTGGCGGACTGGATTCAAGGTTAGAAGGGACCTGGATTTGGGGGCGTTATAATAATTGATTGATGTATTTGAAAAGAAAAATCGTACCTTGTTGGACATGGTGCAGTCCATAATGATTTTACCGACATTCTAGTATCCTTCTGGGATAATGTCCTAGAAATGGCTGCAAATCTTCGAAAAGGTAACCTCAAAATCAGGCCATAAGACTCCATAAAAGTTATGGATAGGAAGGATTCCTAATTTTAAGTAAGTTAAGAGAAGGGGTTGTCTATCTTATGTGAAAAAGGTTTCAAAGGATAAGCTTATTTGACAAGTACAAATTTGTGGGACATCCTAAAGTAAGTTTAGGGTATATGTTCTATAATCCTACTTAGCAAAAGGTGTTTGTTGCGAATAACGCTACCTTCTAAGATAAAGGTGTTTATCATTAAAGGGGCTAATACGAGGATAATATATCTTGAAGACTTCAAGAACCACAAATCACTATAAGTCAAATAAGAGGAACCTGTAGATAGAACTATTGTACTATAACCAAATAGTAAATCTGGAATACTACCGAAGATACCTGGGAAGTATGGATTAATCATGGATGATGATGATGAGGTATGTATCATAGAAGATGATGATCTAGTTACATACGATGAGGTAAGAGTTATAGACACTCAGAGAAATGGATTGAAGCAAGCTTCTCAAAAAAGGAACATTCGTTTTGATGAAATAATCAAAATAGTTTGATTTTATCAAAAAATAAGAATGAACCTAATGTGTACAAAAAGGGTCAGTGGGAGCGTCGTGATATTCCTAGTATTATATGTTGATATACTACGGATAAGGAATAACATAACAATGCTATAATCAGTAAAGAAAAAATTGTCTAAACATTCCTCTATGAATTATTTAGGAAGAGTATTTTAATTGGGGATACAAATCTATATAGATAGATTTAAGAGGATGCTCAACTTAAACCAAAGAACGTATATTCGTTTGATGCTAAAGTCGTTTAGCATGGAAAACTCCATGGGATGTCTCATGTTGATGAGCCTTGGAGTGAATCTCTCTTAATAGTCCCCATAGACTCATAAAAGAGAGATCACATGAGTAACTATCATGTATGCAATGAAATATACGAGACCTGATGTTGATCGGTCATATTCTGGAGAAGATCACTGTAAGATAGTGAAAAACATCATAAAGTACTTAACCGACACTAAGGATGTGATTAAAATTTATGGTGAGTCTAAATTAAAACTAGAGGGCTTAACAGACTCAAGTTTTTCAAATAAACCAAGACGACAGAAAATCCACTTTAAGGTAAAGGGTTACCTTGAATAGTGGTGCAGTGAATTGGAAAGGTTTCAAACATCAAAGAGTTGTTGGTTTATTGATAAAGACAAAGTATATAGCTTTAAATGAATTTGTAAGTTGATTGTTTGGATGAAAAGTTCATTACAGAACTAGGAATAGTTCCTAAGTCTCATCTTGGATCTAAACATGTGTTGTGGCACTTTCATTTGATTATAGGAATCGTTGAAAGATGGGAAATCACCATAGAGATAGTACACTCTCAAGAACAACATTACATATCTATTAACTAAAGCTTATCCAACAGCAGGATAATCGTCACTTAGAGAAAAAGGGTATGAGATACGTTGGTGATTGACTTTAGTGCAAGTGGGAGATTGAAAATAGTATGCACATAAGCCAATCATGTTTGATTATCAAGCATATACTTTGTAACAATCTTATTCATTTATTAATAAAAAAAGTATTTATAGGCTTTTAATTATCTACATAATGCTGCTTTATAATATGTGATAAACCCATAGTTTTAAGCAATGCTTTTAGAATAATGATAATGATCATTCTAATGAGATCTAAATTCTTAGAAAGCTACAAACTAAAATAGTTCCCAATTATTGGATTAATAAATTGGGGAATAGTGAATCCAGATAGATTGGTACATACGTTGCTTGCTCATTGGATGATGATGGTTGATCTCATGATCATTTGTGTGGAGACACTAAAGCAAGTATATAGCTTCTTATTAGAGAATAAGTTCACTGAACGTGGCTCGTTAAAGAATACCTAATGGAGTCTTACTTGCCTGTCCATCAGAATTCCTATAGTGATAGTAGTACAAGTGATTCTTGGCTTTGAGATCATTATAGTATCTTCTGTATGATGAGTTATACTTTGACATATTCCTTAAGACCCTAAGTGTATATTAAAGGGTATGCTTGGGTATAATAAGTCATACATGGAGATAATGTATGATCACTAAAGAATCTACCGCTTTTAGTAAAAGTAAAGAAATGACCTATGTGATTCGATAAATGAGAACCTAGTAGTCCTTGGCCAAGGCAGAATAAAATTAGAAAGGAGTTTTTAATTTGTATTATTTTGAGTTTTGCTTTTAAGAGTCGAAATACATATAATTAAATAAAATAAGACTTGATAGTAATTCCATGTCTTATATTTAATTGGGACATTGTATGGTGGAAGGATTGAATTTTAAGGTAACTATTTACTCAAAGGTTCTTTTATGATTAATGTTGAAATCTATATTATCTAAAAGTCGTTAATCGCTAGGGAGGCTTATCCTTATTGTAGAATAAATATTATTTATAGAAATAAATTAATAGTTTAATTTATTTATTTAAATAAGATTAAAATTGTTCTAATTAATTTATTCACAACCGATTTAATATGGAGAACCTAAAGGGTCACACCATAAAAGGAAGAATAATTAAAGAAGTTAATGCCATAATCGTAATAATATGTTAATTGTATTTAATTTAATCTATGGTGATAGAATATATTAAATAGCTTAATATTTATTTTTTAATATTTTGGAAATATTAAATATATAAATTAATAAGATGAGTCTTATTACTATTATTACAATTATTATTATTTTAATTTCTAAAGAGTTGGAAATTAATTTAATATAAGTACTCTCATTTATTCCTAATAAGATTAGGAGGCTACTTAATTAAAAGATTATAATTAATTAAAAGATTTTAATTAATTATTCCTAATAAGATTAGGAACATAATTAATTAAAGGAGTTTAATTAATTAAAATAAAACTCAATTCCTTAATTATTAAGAAGAGTTGACCACATCTATAAATAAGAGGAGTCTTATTATGAGTGATGGTGGTTGACACTTTCAAAAACACGTTATTACGTAATTTCAATAGTTGGGAGAGTACACCATTTTCTATGAGAGATAGAAAAACTACGGTTTTGCCAAATACTCATCTTCTTGAATCTTTCTTTTTCCTTGGTGGATCACCTCTAGAGGCCAAACACTTGGGTGGCTAACATTGATCAAAGGATGGAACCAAATACAGTGGATTCAAGTTGAACGCGAAAAATATTTGGAAGTGAACTTGTACCTGAGGAAGCTCAAATCTTCAAGGGTATGATTCTTGTTTTTTATCTTTTCGTTTAATTAATAATTATGCATAAAGGATGATCCGGGTATATGGTTTTTAAATTTTTAAAACTCTAATTTTCCATGTTTCTTCTTACTTTGTGCTATTTGATCGTTCATGAATATTACAAACCTAACAATATGGACGATGAAGAATGCGATTAATTCTTTCTTCCAAAGATAAAGTATCAGCAAAACGAGGGGGACGAGGAATAAAAGTAGCATTGGGAAGAGGACAGTCCATAAAATCACCAACATATTCGGCCATCCAACTGCATCGAGGCCATTTCAGGAATTGTTGAATACATCCTTTGAAGATGCAATTTCTAACCAACATCATTCAGTCGTACAACCATAAAATCAGTAAACTCCACAATTTGATAGCTGAAAAACTTAAGTTCATGACTTAGTTGCACGAATTCCTATTAATCTATTGTTGTAGATCTTCAACCATCGCCACGGGTTGTAATTCAAAACCAGCCTGTAAATCAATAAATTCATCTTCCATTCACATAAACCACTGCAGTAAATCATTTGCCCATATAAGCAGCTTTCCTTTTTCTAAATTACTAAGTCTGTGTTTGATATCAACAATATTAGTTTAAATAGTTTCTTAATTACGAAGAATTTGATTCAGTAAATTTAACACTTTAGGAGATGAGACAAAAGAATTTGGCAAAGTATAGGATGATGGATTATCAGAAGGCAAGTTGGAAGAAAAAGAATTATGTGGAATAGGAAGAGGATCAGGAACTATCCGAACAAACACACCATCGACAAAGGAAATATGTTATTGTTTCAAGTTTACAAAATCAACAAATTCGTTATGTGACACAACAATTTCATTATCAAGAGGAATTTTAAAATGTTGGAACATTTTGGTTAGAAAACAACCATAAGGAAGACACTTCTTGGATTGATGAATATAACTAAGCATGTAAGACAGCATCATGAGTGAAAAATTAAAAGAGACACCCTCAAGAATCATTGCCACAACCACTAAATTTTTATACGTGAAATCTGCACCACCACCAATTCGGGGAAACAAATTGTAGCGTATCAATTTGTGCAAAACACAAGCGGTGGGACAAACATCAACTATTTTTGGGGTAAATAGAGAAGACAAAGTATGATTATCCATAACATTTCGAAGTTGTTCAAGAGGTGGAATAGGAATATTCGCAGCACCCTTCAAGGTAAAAGGACAAGGACTAGTAGAAGGATTATTAAAAATACTTCCAAAATCAACAACAGTGAAAAATAGAGATTTTTCTTTAACAAAAGATGTATAACAATCACCGTTACACTCAAGATTTGTGTAAAATTGTTGGACCAGGTGAGGATAAGCTTTTGTTGGGGGGGGGAAGCATAACAAACATACCACAAGAAGTAAAAAGTTTTTCTAGAAAGGAATTTTTGAAATAAAACAAATCCATGATTTTTTTCATAAACGAACTGTTTTGTAGCATTCGAAGTTTTAAAACGTGCTTCAAAAATTTGACCTCTAAAGAAATTTTCTGACAGATCAGAAAAAGGAGAAACAGAGTTTACCAGAGCTGAAGGAGACTCAGGTTGAGAAGAAGGATGTTCGATGTCTAGAGACTATTTAGACTTTCCTTTTTGAGATGATTCCAAAAATTTAGGAACGAGAAACTTGAATCTGACCCATCTGAAATAGTGGTGTCATCAGAGGACACATGTACAGACGCCTTCTTTAGCCGTCGTTTGGACTTCTTCTGCGTTCGAACTTTATATGGTGATCGAGTCTGTTGGCTGTCGTTAAGAGGGATACCAGAAGAATGCTTACTAGCTTGAGTCTTCATTCTTGACAGAGATTCAAGAGCTTTGAGACGATGAGAAGAGAAAAGGGATTTCTGATTAATATTTAGTAAAGTGAGAGATAAGAGAGAGATTTAATATAGAAGAGTTAGAAACCGAATAGACATCTTGAGAAGACAAGACTCTTTGGCTATTAAATATTTTCAAATCTCAAAGAAAATCATGATTATATCAAAACAAAACTGTATTGAGAATTGAGCCCAAAAAAATTGATACGTTTCCTAGAGCAAATAGTCGTCGGTATCATTAGATTCATGAACAGATAATGAATATCAAACAAATGTATTTTAATAACATGCAGATATATTATAGGTATAAAATATTTTATGCATGAAATATTTCAGTACGTGAACACTATTTATACCATGCACATTCCATGTTTTCTTCTTAAAATACAAAATCTTTCTTCACTTAAGGGTTTAGTAAAAATATCAGCTAATTGTTATTCTGTAGGAATAAAAATTAATTTAATTAAACCTTTTGAAACATTATCCCTTAAAAAATAATGTCTAACCTCTATATGTTTTGTACGTGAATGCAAAACAGGATTTTTTGATATCTCAATAGTACTAGAATTATCACAATAAATAGGCACACTATCACATGTAATATCAAAATCACATAGAGTTTATCGCATCCATAATATTTAAGAGCAACAACTCCCTGTAGCTAGATATTCACCCTCAGTGGTTGATAAAACAACTGAAGTTTTCTTTTTACTATGCCACGTCACAAGACTTTATCCCAAAAATGTGCAAGCACCACTGGTACTTTTTCCATCAATTTTACATCCTGCATAGTCAGTATCTGAGTAGCCCATTAGCTAAAAATGATTGCAAATTGGATAAAACAATCACAAATTAACAGTACCACTTAAATATTTAAAAATTCTTTTAACAGCTTGAAAGTGGGATTCCTTAGGTTTTGCTTGAAACCGTGCATAAAGACTTACATTATACATTATATCAGGTCTAGATGTAGTTAAATACAATAAAAAGCCAATCATATCTCGGTATTTGGTCAATTCTATATCTATTCCTTTTTCATCAGACGTAAGCTTTATTGATGTACTCATGGGTGTTACCTTTGAATTAGATCCTTCAAATCCAAATCTTTTGAGTAGCTCTTTTGTGCATTTGGTTTGATGAATATAGATACCCTCCTTTGTTTCCTTGATTTGGAGTACTAAAAAGTAATTTAATTCTCCCATTAAACTCATGTCGAACTCCTTATGCATACACTTTGAAAACCACTCACAAAGAAAATTATTAGTAGTACCAAATATTATACCATCTACATATATTTGAACAATAATAATATCCTTATTAGAATGCTTAATAAATAATGTAGAATTAATTTTACCTCTAATAAAACCATTTAAAAGTAGATACTTACTCAACCTCTCGTACCAAGCCCTTGGAGCTTGTTTGAGACCATATAGAGCTTTCTTAAGCTTATAAACATGATTAGGATACTTCTCATGTTCAAATCCAGGAGACTATTTTACATATACCTCTTTATTGATGTATCTAGTGAGGAATGCACTTTTCACTTCCGTTTGATAAAGCTTGAATTTCTTTTAACAAGCAAATGCTAACAAGATTCAGATAAACTCTAGCATCGTTCAAATCGTTGAAGTTCCTCTTGCATTGCCATTAACCAACTTTCATCAATAATAGCTTCCTTAGCATTCTTTGACTCGACTTGTGATAAAAATGCAGAGAATGCACATTGATTTTACAAGCCTCTTCGTGTAGTGATTCCTTTGTTTATATCTCCAACGATATTTTTCGGTGGATGATTCTTGAGATATCTTGCAGTCTTTGGCATTTGGGCATTATGAATTACCTCTTCTTGTTGGGTGGAATCTTCTTCAAGTTCTTGTGTTTTTTCTTGTTCCACTTCTTTCGAGTTATCCAATTAAGCTTGTTGAATTCGTTCATTCGGCTTGCTAAAATAGACTTTTCTGGTTTGTTGGATTTACTAAAATCACTAAATTTCCTACATCCTCATCTCTTTCTTTTGAAAGGTCATTGTTAGTCTCATTAAATGTAATATGGACGGATTCTTTAACACATAGCTTGTTAATATTAAATACATGATATGCCTTGCTATTTTGTGAATAACTAATGAAAATTCCTTCATAAGATTTAGCATCAAATTTTCCCAAGTTATCACTAGTATTTAGAATAAAACATTTAGATCCAAAAACTTTGAAATAACTAATGTTAGGAATATTATTATTTAAGAGTTCATAAGTAGTGTCAAAATAATTGAACGAATAAGTACGTTATTCAAAACATAACAAGATGTCTTTCAGCTTCGACCCAAATTTTTATAGGAAGTTTACTTTCTTCTACTAAAGTTCTAGTTGTTTCTTGTAACATTCTATTCTTTCTTTCTACTACTCCATTTTGTTGGGGAGTTCTTGGGGCTGAAAATTCATGGCTAATTCCTTTTTGATCATAAAATATTATAAAATCTTTTTGAAATTCAGTATTATGATCACTTCTTATCTTTACAAGTTTGAGACTATATTTCGTTTCCAAATTTCTTATCAGCTTCTCAAATTCTTTAAATGCTTCATCTTTAGTTCTTAAAAACAATACCCATGTATATCTAGAGAAATCATCAACTATTACAAATGCATAAAATTTACCATTAATATTAGCATGTCTTTCTGGTCCAAATAAGTCAAGATGAAGTAATTGCAAGGGAGAGGAAGTTGATACCATGTTCTTTGCCAAAAACGATGTTCTTACTTGTTTTCCAAGTTGAAAAGGAACACATATTCCTTTCTTTTCATACTTTATTTTCGACAATCCTTTGACAAGATTCTTTCAGGATAATTTCTCAATCAAATCCATGTGAACATGTCCCATCCTCTTATGCCATACGTTAGCCTCATCTTGCATAGATGCAAAACATAGTTCTTCATCTTGTTGCTCAAAATCAAGAGTATATATATTTCCTTCCATGTGTGCAACTAGAGTAGTATTGTTAGAACCATGAGAAATTGTACATTTTTCTTTTTCAAAACTTACTTGATGACCATAGTCCATTAATTGACTAACACTGATAAGATAAAATTCAAGTCTACTAACAAGATATACATTATCAATATTGTCCTTACCATTACCAATTTTACATTTTCCGATTATTCGCAAGTGCGATTATCTCCGAATGTAATCGTTCCATTTTTCTTCTTGATTTATAACTCCACGAACTTTGATTTGTCACCAATCATGTGACGAGAGCATCCACTATCAAGAATCCATTTTTGAGATGGAACCCTTGCCTTGAGACATACTTGTCAAGAAAAGATAATTCATCCTTTTGGTACCCACATCTTTTTGGGTCCTTTAATGTTAGTTGCAAATAAATCACTATTTTTAATCCATACCTTTTTAACTTTGTTTTTCTTAAAACAGTTTATATCCAAGTGACCTTTAATACCACAATTTCTACATGTTATGAAAGGAGAATAATAATACAATCTAAAACGTGACTTAGATTTAAACATTTTCACATCTCCCTTTTTATGCATAGGATTATATCCAATTCATTGTCTTTCAAAACTAGGTCTTTGTTTACCCAATATGACATTTAAGTTTTCTTCTCCTTGAACGAATTTAGCAAGAGATAATTTTAATGATTTTTTCCCCTTTAATTTGAAGTTCATTAGTAGGAATAGTTTTACAAAGAGATTCGTCACTAAATGCATCAATACATTTATCTCTCATTTATAGTTCATTAGTCAATTTTTGAACTTCATTATTCAAATAATTTAACTTATTGAAAATCATTTTGTTATAATTATCAAGATAATCATTCTTACCATGTCGCTAAGTAACGTGTTCATAGCCCTTGAATCATTGGAAACCATGAAAGTCTCAGTTGAGTCCATTTCTAGCAAAGTCTTTGGAGTATCGTCATCTTTCCTTGGAATAACCGGTTCATTCTCCATGACCCACCATTCCCAAAGATCTCTTTTAAGGTAGATCCTTTTTCAGAATTTTCAGAAGTTGTAATTGTATGTTCCATGTAGCAGAGGAGGTCTATTGGTTAATTGACGTTCTTGATTGTTGTTCCCGGATTGTGTCATGTTAGAATCTTTCTCTACAAGTCACCTTTAAGACCAAGATAAGTAAAGACAAGCTTTGATATCAAATGAAATTTAGATAAGACACACTTAAAAGGGGGGTTAAATAAGCGTGGGAACAAACTATGACCAATTTTTAAACTTAAACCAAACTACTGAATTCAGCCTACTATATAAATGAATGCAGCTTGCTGAATAAATATGGCCTACTAGATTGAATCTTTGATTTTATTGTTTAATGATAACAACTTACTGAATTTATAACTTTTGTGAAAATACTTGGTGTTAATAAATTTTCTTAATATAAAGAAAATATTCAAATTTTAATTATCAATATAATTAAGTAATTTTTGTGGGCAAATAAAGTAGAGAAATTAATAAAATCAATACCAAGATTTTTTACGTGGTTCAGCTATTACCCTCTATAATAATAGCCTAGTCCACATCCAATACCAACTAGTATTGGAGAATCACTTTATTTCTTTAAACTGACTCTTTTTACAAAACAGATTCTATCAAATCTTGAATTACAAAAATTCACTTGAACACTTTTACTCCTTGTGCACCAATGCAACCCTTAAGCACCTATGCTTCCTTGAACCTGTTTGTAAACAAACCTTAATACGCCTGGATTAAATACCTTTAGACAACACTTAGTCTAAATAATAAAATTACAAATAAAGAAGTCTAATGATCAAAGCAAATAAATAATTTAATAATGCAAGGCTTAACTAATTAATTCAATGATCAAAGATTAAAGAAATATCATCAATTTAAAGCTCATGAATGATTTCCTGAAAATAGTATGAATATAATTTCACAACAGCTTGTATAATTGCATCAAGAATAATAGAATGATTTTTCAAGTATGATTGACCAAGATTAATTCATGTGTTGTATTCAATTGAGATAACCCATTTGATTTTTATAGCCATAAAAATATTATCGTAGTCAACAAATGAGTTCCGTCATACTAATCAAAAAATATTTCCATTAAGAATGAAAATTCTAGATGGATAAAATATAATAAGCTAAAAAATAGTCCAAGTATATCTCCGGATAAATCAGTTATATTATATACTAGCTGGGTCCCGTGCCTCCGGCACTGTATGGGCAGTGAGATTTATCTTAGCCCAGATGATTTATTAAGTGAGCGAAAAATTCAAAATCATTATTAGATAGATTAGATATATAGATGTATTTTATTAGATAGATGTATGGACGGTGGAATTTATCTCAAACTTTGGACGGCCCAGATAATTTATTGAGTGAGCAGGAAATTCAAAATCATTTTTATTTTATTAGATAGATTTTAACTTCTTCAAAAATAATTCATTAAAGTATTCACGATGACTCTTAAAACTGCCGCCGTATATCACACTGCCTTTCCATATATCAATTCTGTAATTAATGTTAAAAGAACATATTACACTGTTTTTGGAATGAGCAACTTAGGAATTTTAAAGGAGTGTTAGTTCCGTAAATAATGGCAAGTACTAACGAAAACAACTTTCCAGGAAAATCATGATATATGAGTTCCGAGAAATATGCAAGTGATCCACTTATTAATAACAATCATGAACCTTCCGTCAGAAGCTAAACAACTTTCAAGATTTTGTCATATAAGAGATGCATAATTTTAACAAATCTGTTACACAGTACTCCCTCCGTTCCTTAATATAAGTCGTTTTAAAGTTATGCACAACTATTAAGGTAATGATTGTATAGCATTAACTATAATATCAATTGTCTATATTACCCTTGTATTGAAATAAGATATTGTTATTTATTGGGCAGAAAATATTGGGATAACCAAAGTTACATTTAATATTAGGGGTAATATTGGAAACTAAGCAATTAATGCTTACTTGAAATTCTAAAACGACTTATATTAAGGAACAAAAATATTTCTCTAAAACGACCTATATTAAGGAACGGAGGGAGTACATGATATCATAACTTGACACATGTCATTCTCATAATTCAACACGTGTCCTGTCTAATTAATGTTCTTTAAGACTCTTAACAAAATTATCCAACTAACCAAACAAACGAGGATGAAAACAAATCATAATTCATTCTCCTAAATTTTAGATTTATAATCCCCTAAATCACTACAAATCTAAACTGTTTTGATAATATCAACTGTTTTGATATTATCCTTTGTAATTTAATTATTATTTAATAAAATCACTACTTTATGCTGTTAATTAATTTTTTGGATTTATAATCTTCTAAATCACTACAAATCTAAACAGTTAATAGCATAATGCCATTCTCTTAATTTTTTAGATTTATAATCCCCTAAATCACTAAAAATCTAAATTATTTTGATAATATCAACTGTTTTGATATTATCATTTGTAATTTAATTATTATTTAATAAAATCACTACTTTATCTCAACACTACCCTCTACAATGTATATTCATCTATTATTTTTCTGGGTAAAATTTGATCATCGCACAACAATCTAACATGTTCTTATTATATTTTAATTTATTAATTGTACATACACATTTATTATTAAAATTTTGAATAATCCTACCGCAACGCGGGGGTTTGTATCTAGTTAGAACTATCTTGGAGAACATAGAAATAAACAACATATGAATTTTTCCAAGATAATATCACCGATAAGTAGGTTTTATACATATTTATCCTGCATCTATTACTTGGATTATTCGCTTAATCTTGTGTTTCTTAGTTACTTTTCATGCATTTTATTTTTATTTTGTAGATTATATGTTTGGAAGTGGAGTGAGCAACTATTGGTATAAAATTTGCAAGGAAAAGCAATTCCGGATATCGTTCGGGCCTTCATGTTCATTTTATGTGCATTTCATGTTCGTGGCGTGGAACTTGGATTATATTGAGGAACTCTTTCTTGGCGTTCTGGAACGTCTTGCATCATTCTAATCGGAAGTTCGTATGCGAGAGTATGGCCTTCTAGCAACAAAGACAAAGTTAAGAGTTGTTTCGGTTGTCATTACACAGCAACAGCTGCCTCCAATGCAATTTCTACCTTCATCCGTTTGTTATTTCTGAAAACTCAAAGAATGAAAGTTGTAGAGCTCGTCGATAGCTTCGATTTGATAGGTTGCGGGCCCCGTAACTTCTCTCGGTTTAAAAGTTATGGCAGTTTTAGCAGAGGAGGTTCCAGTAGACAAATAATGGGCAGTTTCATAGCAAGTCGGGGCTTGCCCTTTTGTGCCTTGGAAGCAAGTCGGGGCTTGGCGTCTGGACAGATTAGCAGCAAGGGAGCAAGTCGGGGCTTGCTCTTACAAAGGGAAATAGCAAGCTGGGGCTTGGGTACTCGAAATTTAAGTCTTCTAGTTGGTTTCTAATGCTACGAACTTGGAGTTTTAGTGATGGTGATGACTTGGGACATGTAACATTCTAGAATTTTAATTTTTATATTAAATATTTATTGAATTATTTAAATATTTAATGGATGTATTTATTATTGAATAAATAATTGTTCAAATTTGAATTGATGTGCTTAATTATTTTTTAAATAAATAATTAAGGAAAATTAATTATTTTGCTAATTTAATTTAATTTAATTATTAAGTTAGAGAATTTTGATTAATTCAATTACTATTCTTTTTATTGGAAATTGTAATTAAAAAGGATGTGTTGGTTGATTAAATAAAGTTTTAATTATATAGAAATTATAATTTTGGTGGTATTGATTTATGTGATGTAGTAATTTAATAAATTGTTATTATGATTAATTTAATTAAAATAATGTGTGACAAATAACCTTGTTATAAAGGAGTTACTAAAATAACTTAAAGGAGTTTTAATTCAGTTTTGCCAAACAATGCCTATGGCCTATTAAGTCTTTAATTTATTTGAGTTTTACCAAACAAGGTGTTAGGATTAATGGTTTATTTTGTTAGTGGTTAACCAAACAAGCCTTATGGCTTTTGATTTTAAAATTCACATAATTGATATCAGTTATGTTTATAATTATATTATATAATTAATATATATAATATCTATATACGTTATTTGGTTAAGACGTGTGTTAGAGGAGAGAGGTTAGAGAGAAGAAAGAAAACTCAGAGAAGAAGAAGAGAAGAGAGGAAGAAAGGCTAGAGAGTGGGAAGAAGGAACTTGAGAATAGAAAGGATAGTCATCATCTTCTTCAAGGTATTACCTTATTCTTTTTAAGTTTTAAAAGTTTTAGTTTCTCTTCTCCTATTTCTCTGTAAAATTCTTGTGATAGGATAATTATTGATTTTATGTGTGTTCATATGATAAACTAGTGTTGTAAAGTTATTTTCATAGGTTATATATGATTATAATCAATGTATTGTTGTTATGTATGAAGTTTGTGAAGAAAACCTTTTTACAGAGAGTTTTTGGTGATTATATATTGTTTAGTTAAAATAGAAATTGAGGGTTAATTAGTTGTTTAGTTGATAAATTGACCATTTAATTTGATAGAAATGTATAATTGTTGACAAAAATACTTTGAATTAGTGGTTTTGGTTGAAAAACAAAAGTTACAGTGTTGATTTCCATTGAAATATAAAAAAATGAGTTTTAGCCAAAAATAGTGAATTTGGGTGTGTTAATTTTGTTGTTTATGTTGTTGTATGGGTAAAATCATGTTTAGAGTTTTTGAAATATGTTTACATGAAGTCTCTATATGATTTATGTGCTAATTAGTTTGTTAGAAACGAGCTTGTAGGCCAAAATTGGCTTTTTCTGTGCTGTTGCCGAGGCTGTCTGCCGAGGTCTGCAATTCGGCGCCGCGGCGCGGACTTGCAGTACCTTTATGGCGCCGCAGTGCCATGCTCACGCCACAGCGGCCTTGTAGCCTTGATCTCCACGCCGCAGCGCCATGCCCACGCCGCAGCGCGACGCACAGTATAAATTGTGGCGCCGCAGCGCGAGTTAGCAGAATGGTCTGACAGTGTACTTTTTGTACACAAAATTTTAAGAAAAGTTATGTGATAATAGTAGGACTGTAAAATGTTGATTTTAGTATTTCTATACTATGAATAATTATGTTATTAAGGATTAACTTGTGTTATAACTTGATTATTTGATTAAAAATCCAATTTTTACATGATGAACGTACTTAGTTATGTTCGTAAGATGGTAATGACTAATTATGTCATGATGACATATGTTTATAGGATATTGTGGTTTGATTTGTTCGGTTTAGCCCACGAACAAGGCAAGTTTTCTAAACTTTCTCTTTACATTGAGCAAGTTCTCTAACTCTGCTTTTGTAATTGGAATCAATTATTGTTCTCAATATAGTAATGCAAGTTTTCTAAACTTTCTTTTTACATTGAGCAAGTTCTCTAGCTCTACTTTTGTAATTGGAATCAATTATTGTTCTCAATATAGTAATGCAAGTTTTCTAAACTTTCTTTTTACATTGAGCAAGTTCTTTAACTCTACTTTTAGAATTGTGCAATCGCTTAAATTTTCTATGAGCAAGTTTTTCTAATCCTTTATCTTGTTGAACTAATTATGGTTTTCAATTCGATTATGATATAATGATGTAAGTTATTCTTGTATTTAACTTATTGTTTAGCATGCAAATTTATATATTCTAATGTTGAACATTTTTATCGATAAAATTGTTATGCATTCTTAGTATTCAATTCTAATTAACCATGGCTTAGTATTGTTCAAGCAAGGTGTTATAGTTATTCAAATTGGATGCTCTTAGATTATTCCGAAAGTATGACTTTAGTTTACTATGATTGATTCAATCACGATTATTCTATAGTGAAATGTTCTTGGTTTCATTCAACTAATCCTTAGTTGATGTTCGTTGAAATCCAAATTACCCTGAAAGCTTATCCAAACCAAACTTCCTTTTATTCGGACTTGTACTCTAAATACTGAGATGAACAACCCTAATGTTATGATTAGGGGTTAACTTACGCGTAGCGTTAAATGTTTGTGCACAATACATGGTACGAAGGGCTGATCGCCCTAAGTACGAGGAGTCCTTATAGTCTTATGACTGTTAAAGTTGGAGTTGAAAGATTACTCACAACGGTGGACATAGTTCATGGTCTTATGACCCTCAGTTATATTTATTCCACATTTTGGATTTCAGTTTCTGATTATTGATGATAGAGTACTATTCATTGTTGATGAGCCTTTTATTGGCAGTTATTATTACTATACTCCTGTTGATTTCATATTGTATCCAGTGATCAATTGTTTTGCTCACTCTTGCATATTTTAAAACTCATTGCAGCTAAAGAAGAGAAGGTAGATAAACCTTAGTCTAGCAAAGGAAAGGGAAAAATGTGCAAGTGATGAAGACTTGTAATTTTACTTTGATTGAGATGTTAGATTTTTATTATGATGACCTTAGACTTGGTTTTAATGAAGTTTATTTAATTTCCGCATTTGAATGATTGTAATTAAAGGTTAGATAACCTGGGGGATTTTATTATGTAACCCTTTAATGGGAAAGGTTTTATTTATCCAGTTTTATTGTGATTGGGTAGTTAGATATGAATGTTTGATTAAGTGAACACCAGATCCTGTGGGAATGAAGTACCTGGATTTGGGGGTGTCACAGGACATGTTTTGGAATGGAATTGTAATCAAAATACATGTTGAAGTATATAATTAACAACAAACACTAAGATTAGGGTGGGACACAAGGCAAATTACGAAGGTTAATCTCAGTTTTTCTAAGCAAACGTTGGAGGAGTATTTCAAGAAGATTTTCGAGACGATTGCGATTCTAGGCTACGTGAAGGGTGTTTTTCAATATTCTTCGTCTTAGACTATTATTTGTAATTGAAAGAATGATTTACATGATTTATTCAGTGTTTATTTCGTTTATTATGAACTAATTCATTTTTTAGGCTTGTGATGGATCCTTAAGTGAATCTATGATTTTGTAAACTTTGATTTCTAATTTAATAAGCTATTTCCAGTTTATCTATATTGATTTGAGCTTGAATCTATGAATTGCCTGATCAACAATTCTTTGTGGAGTTGGATGGAATCGAGAGAGGATATTCAAATCTAGACCTAGTTGATATAGCATGTATTCAGGATTTTGTTAATAGCTTAAACTTGATGAGTGTTAAGGTAGAGATATGCTTGACACCACATGTAATCGGATAGAGAACTTATTCTTCAACCTTCTTCAATTGTAATTCACATAGAGATATAGTGGGTTAGTTGATTAAGGTGTTTAACGGATTTCTATCTTAATTGTGGATTGTCGTTAATACGGTATTAGTGCATCGAGAGGTGGTTAATACTACGTTCGTGTTCTTGATTAATAAACTGGGATAGTGCATTGAATTGGAATAAAGGTGTTAAAATCAAAGTGAAGCTTAGGTTGAAGTCATAAGTCTAATTTTCCATTAATTGTTTGAAATTCTGGATTTTGATATTTGTGATTGGTTTGTGATAGTTTAATTACTTTTTAATTTAGAATAATTATTTTTAATCATTGAATTGGATAGTTTAATAAAATTAGGATTAATAGGAAATTGATAATTATGAAGTTAAGTTTCTTATTAAATTTTCTATGTGGGAACGATACTCTACTTATCACTTTATTACTTGTTGACCACGTATACTTGCGTGTTGTGCGAATATAGATTTTACCCAACAAATTTTTGGCGCGTTGCCGGGGACTAATTAGTATAATTCTTAATAGTTTTACAATATCATTTTAATTAATCCAGTTTTACTTAGACATTTTTATTTTTGTATTGTTTCTTCTATTTCAAGTGTGGAAGCAGTTTATGCAAACTCGGTCCAAAAATCCAGATTTGCTGCCGTTTGAGGACGACATTGAGAAAAGGTTTCAGAGGTTGAGTAAGTGGATCAAGGAAACGAGGCAAGAATTTGAAACATCTGAAAAGAAAGAGGTAATAGTAATGGCAGCCGAAGATCGAAAAGCATTAAGGGAGTTTGCAACACCCAAGGTTACTGAACTGAAGTCAAGCTTCACTAGGCCAGCAATAACAGCAAATACGTTCGAAATTAAGCCTGGATGATACAAATGATTCAGAATTCAGTTCAGTTTTTAGGATTTACAAATGATGATTCGAACGAGCATCTGGTCAGCTTTCTGGAAATGTGCAACACTTTTAGGTTCAATGGGGTTTCAGATTAGGCGGTGAGACTTCGATTGTTCCCATTCTCTTTACGGGACAAGGCGAAGAGTTGGTTTTATTCTCTACCGTCCGATTCGATAACAACATGGGAGGATTTAGCTCAGAAATTCCTCGCAAAATTCTTTCCCTAGTGAAAACTGCGAAGATGAGGAGTCATTATATGAGGCTTGGGAGAGAACTTATTCTTCAACCTTCTTCAATTGTAATTCACATAGAGATATAGTGGGTTAGTTGATTAAGGTGTTTAACGGATTTCTATCTTAATTGTGGATTGTCGTTAATACAATATTAGTGCATCGAGAGGTGGTTAATACTACGTTCGTGTTCTTGATTAATAAACTGGGATAGTGCATCGAATTGGAATAAAGGTGTTAAAATCAAAGTGAAGCTTAGGTTGAAGTAATAAGTCTAATTTTCCATTAATTGTTTGAAATTCTGGATTTTGATATTTGTGATTGGTTTGTGATAGTTTAATTACTTTTTAATTTAGAATAATTATTTTTAATCATTGAATTGGATAGTTTAATAAAATTAGGATTAATAGGAAATTGATAATTGTGAAGTTAAGTTTCTTATTAAATTTTCTATGTGGGAATGATACTCTACTTATCACTTTATTACTTGTTGACCACGTATACCTGCGTGTTGTGCGAAAATAGATTTTACCCAACAAGTTTTTGGCGCCGTTGCCGGGGACTATTTAGTATAATTCTTAATAGTTTTACAATATCATTTTAATTAATCTAGTTTTACTTAGACATTTTTATTTTTGTATTGTTTCTTCTATTTCAAGTGTGGAAGCAGTTTATGCAAACTCGGTCCAAAAATCCAGATTTGCTGCCGTTTGAGGACGACATTGAGAAAAGGTTTCAGAGGTTGAGTAAGTGGATCAAGAAAACGAGGCAAGAATTTGAAACATCTGAAAAGAAAGAGGTAATAGTAATGGCAGCCGAAGATCGAAAAACATTAAGGGATTTTGCAACACCCAAGGTTACTGAACTGAAGTCAAGCTTCACTAGGCCAGCAATAACAACAAATACGTTCGAAATTAAGCCTGGGATGATACAAATGATTCAGAATTCAGTTCAGTTTTGAGGATTTACAAATGACGATTCGAACGAGCATCTGGTCAGCTTTCTGGAAATGTGCGACACTTTTAGGTTCAATGGGGTTTCAGATTAGGCGGTGAGACTTCGATTGTTCCCATTCTCTTTACGGGACAAGGCGAAGAGTTGGTTTTATTCTCTACCGTCCGATTCGATAACAACATGGGAGGATTTAGCTCAGAAATTCCTCGCAAAATTCTTTCCCCAGTGAAAACTGCGAAGATGAGGAGTCATTATATGAGGCTTGGGAGAGATACAAAGAACTGCTCAGAAAATGCCCACATCATGGATTGCCCCAGTGGCTACAAATGAACACCTTTTACAATGGACTACATGGGAATCTCAGGACGAGTATTGATGCAGCGTCGGGCGGAGCATTCATGGCTAATAGTTATGAGGAAGCATATGAATTGATTGAAACCATGGCGGCTAATAACTACTAGTGGCCCACAGCAAGAATGACACATGCGAAGGCAGCTAGGTTGTTAGAAGTGGATAGTATGACAACGATGTAAGACATTCTAGTGAAAGTGGATAAGTTTATATTCCCCGCGGACAATTACAGATATAAAGGGAACACAATTCAGCGATCGGGTGGACAATTGCAGATATAAAGGGAATCAACCCTTCATTTTGTATGCACGAGATCTTAATGAAAGATGAGGCAAAACCGACAGTGGAGCAACAACGGCGACTTAACCCGATTATGAAGGAAGTTGTGAAGAAAGAAATCTTGAAGTGGTTAGATACCGACATCATCTACCCGATTTCCAACAGCAAATGGGTGAGTCTAGTGCAATGCTTGCCGAAAAAAGGAGGAATGATAGTGGTGCAAAACGATAACAATGAGCTGATTCCAACAAGGACAGTGACTAGCTGGAGGGTTTGTATGGACTACAGAAAATTGAATAAAGTAACTCGCAAAGATCACTTTTCTCTACCTTTTATCGATCAAATGTTGGAGAGATTGGCGGGACATGCGTATTATTTCTTACTGGATGGATACTCGGGCTTCAATCAAATCGTCATCACTCCTGAGGATCAACAGAAGACTACATTTACATTCCCATATAGTACGTTCACATTCAGGAGGATGTCATTCGGATTGTGTAATGCACCTGCTACTTTCCAGCGGTGCATGATGGCCATCTTCTCAGATATGGTGGAAAAGAATGTGGAAGTCTTCATGGAAGATTTCTATGTCTATGGAGATAATTTTGATGCGTGTTTGGAAAATTTGGTAATGGTCTTACAAAGATGCACCGACATAAATTTGGTCCTTAATTGGGAAAAATGCCACTTTATGGTGGAAGAAGGTATAATCTTGGGACACAAAGTCTCAGCGCAAGGATTGGAGGTCGATAAAGCAAAGCTAGAAATAATTGAGAAGTTGCCTCCGCAAAGTTCAATCAAAAGAATTAGAAGCTTTCCAGGACATGCTAGGTTCTATAGGAGATTCACAAAGGATTTTTCTAAAATGGCAAAACCCTTGTGCAGTCTTCTAGAGAAGGATTCAGTATTCAACTTTGATGAGGAGTATAAGTTGGACTTCGAGTTGTTGAAGAAAAAGCTGACTACAGCTCCCGTGATCGTCTCTCCGGATTGGAATATGACGTTTGAACTAATGTGTGATGCAAGTGATTATGTAGTTGGGGATGTTTTGGTTCAACGCCGAGACAAGATATTTCATGTTATCTATTATGCAAGTAAAACACTCACAGAGACTCTATTGAACTACACAACTACAGAAAAAAGAATTACTTGTAGTAGTGTACGCATTTGATAAATTTTGGGCCTATTTGATCAGAAAAAAGGTGATAGTCTACACGGATTATGCGGCTATTCGGTATTTAATAGCAAAAAAGGATGTTATGCCATGCCTTATCCGGTGGATTCTCCTACTATAAGAGTTTGATCTACAAATAAAAGATAGAAAGGGGACGGAGAATCAGGTAGCCGATCACTTTTCTAGGCTGGAAAACCAAGGGAAATTGAAAGAGGACAAATGTGAAATCAATGAATCATTCCCGGATAAACAACTGTTTGGAATAAATACAGAACTTCTTTGGTATGCGGATTATGCGAATTATCATATGAGCAACGTACTTCCACCTGATCTCACAAGACAACAGAAAAAGAAGTTTCTTCATGACGTGAAATGGTCCATGTGGGATGAGCCTTACTTGTTTAAACAGTGCGCCGACAAGATAATTAGAAGGTGTGTGCCCTACAGTGAAGGAAAGAACATTCTGCATGAGTGTCACTCATCCGCGTAAGGTGGACATTATGGGAGTGAGAGGACAGTAGCGAAGGTGTTGTAATCTGGGTTTTATTGGCCTACACTATTCAAGGATGCCCACCATTTTGTTAAAACATGTGATAAATGTCAAAGGTTGGGCATCATTTAAAAACAGAATGAGATGCCTCTACAAACGATTCTTGAAGTTGAAATTTTTGATGTATAGGGCATTGATTTCATGGGACCATTCCCTTCATCTCTGAACAATCAGTATATTTTACTCGCAGTGGACTACGTATCAAAATGGGTTGAAGCTGCAGCATTACCAATAAACGATGCCAAGGTGGTCCTCAAATTCCTACAAAAGAACATTTTCACAATGTTTGGCATGCCAAGGGCAATTATCAGTGACGAAGGTAGTCACTTTTGCAACAAGTCATTCACAGCTCTATTGGCAAAGTATGGGGTCAACCATAAGGTCGCTACAACATATCATCCCCAAACCAGTGGACAAGCTGAGGTCTCGAATACGGAAGTCAAGAGAATCTTGGAAAAAGTGGTGAATCCAAATCAAAAGGATTGGTCGCTCAGGTTAGATGACGCATTATGGGCCTACCGGACTGCGTATAAAACACCGATCGAGATGTCACCATATCAACTACTGTATGATAAGGCTTGTCACTTACCGGTAGAATTACAGCATAAGGCTTATTGGGCGATTCAGAAACTCAATTTCGATCAAACAGATGTAGGGGAAAAGTGATTACTGTAATTAAATGAGATTGACGAATTTTGTCTTCAAGCCTACGAGAACTCCAAGCTATACAAGGAAAAGGTGAAAAGATGGCACGACCAGAAAATTATGCAAAGAACTTTCAAGCCAGGGCAATCAGTCCTTTTGTTCAACTCACTGTTGAGATTGTTCCCAGACAAGCTTAAGTCGAGATGGTCAAGACCATTTATAATAAAAAGGGTGTTCTCTCATGGCGCCGTTGAAATCTACAGTCGGAATCCTTTAGAAACTTTCAAGGTCAACGGTCATAGATTAAAGCACTATTGGGGGTGGCGAGTCCAACACGGACGTCATAGCTATCACACTTGCAGACGCACCATAAATAGGGAGTAGTCAGGCTGAACGACTTAAAATCAAGCACTCACTGGGAAGCAACCCATTTTTTTTATTTATTCTTATTCTTTTTCTTCATTTTTCTCTCTTCTTAAATAATTTTATCCATGCTAGTGAAATGGTAGTTTAGAATAAAATTTGGTCTACAATATAGTCATGTAGGATTTAAAGTATACTTGATAGCTAAATAATCTTACCCTCCATGCTTGAATTTGCCCAATATTTACTTATGAGTGTGTTTTTTATGTTGCTAAGGTACTCAAAGAAGAGATGGAATGCACTAAGGAATCAAGGAAGAGGAAACCACAGTGCATCAGCAGATCAAAGAGCAATAGCAGAAGACCACCAAGCTTAGGCTTGCCTTTAAAAGCACATTGAGCAAGCTGGGGCTTGGGTCATCACTGCCTTAACAGATTCACGGCAAGCCGAGGCTTGTCCCTTGCAGCACAAAATACCAAGCCATGGCTTGCCCCCTTTCTTCCTTAGTAGACACATAGCAAGCTGGGGCTTGCTTTTCCTAGTACAAGACACAAGTCGGGGCTTGCCCCCTCACTGCATTAGCAGATCATAGGCAAGCTAGGGCTTGCCCCTCCAAGGCATACCAAGTAAACCGGGGCTTGCTTTCCAGATTGTGAACATCAGCTACGACAGTTAGTGCACGACAATTGGGGCAAAGAAGATATCCAATTCCCTTTTAAGTTCAAATTCCTACCACCCCACTTCACAACCTACCAACATGAATAATCAAATAACCAAATATTTACCCACTCCAACAACCTAGTCACCCACTATTCCCTACATAAACTCCACTCTATAAATTCACCCTTCACCACACAATCTAACAACCTTAATTCACACCAATTAGAAGTTCAAGGACAGGATTTGTGCAAATCTCTACAACCAACTTAGAATTATATTGAAAGTAAGAAGTTGGTTTTCTAATTCCTCATCTTCTATCACCATAGTTCAAGCCAAATAACCAAGTTTGTGTGAATTTCAAGTCTCGCACACCAAGTGCTTGACAAATTATTAAAGTAAAGTTTGGGGGATAAACTCTTCAATTCCAAATCAATGGCACCAAAACCGGCATCAAAAAGGCAACGAGGAAAGAGTTCGGGGCCACACCACCAACACGAACCTTTGATAAACAAAAATTCATAAGTGTAATCGCCGCCGATCGTTACGACTATATGGTGACAAATTCACTCACACCTGAGCGAGGGTTGGCACCTGAGCCTATTGATGGTGAATTGATGCAACAAATATATCAAAAAGGTTGGAATAAATTCACAGTAGAGCCCGAGGCCGCAGTGGTAAGTGTGGTCAAAGAATTCTATGCTAACGCTGAGGATATGGCCCCCTACATTGCTTTTGTACGGGGTAGGTTAGTGCCTTTCAGTACCGACGCCATCAACACATACTATCAGTTACGAGCACCGAGACATTGCCAGTACCAACACTTATGTGATAATGATCCAGATTATGAGGCTATTATGCAGGAGATGACAAAGTCGGGTACCTCATAGAAAAAATCAAATCATGGAGGCACTGTCTTTCGCAGTAAGGATCTTAATCGGTATAGGAAGATATGGTACGCCTTTCTATGCGCTAAGTTACTTCCATCTACATATACGTCAGATTTGCCCAAGGATAAAGCAGTGCTCTTATATGCCATGGTACAAGATTTCATCATCGACATAGGGGTTATAATTAAATTTTCAATCTAAAGATGCCTTCGAGGACCATACTCTGGCGGATTGCCGCACCCGTCACCCATCTATGGGTTGTGTATATAGGCAGGAGTTCGATGGTCAGATGATGAGATAACCCAGATACCGCTACAGACACTCGACTCGAGAATGATTGCAAGATATGTTGTATGGCCCGGAGGCGAGTCGCACCCGAGAGGAGTAGGATTTGTATTTCCCTCCGCCTCGGAGGATGAGGCTGACGCTGAGGACACCTCGAATGACGATGAGTTTCAGGGGAATGCGGTAATGGGAGAGACATCACAACAGCCCGGAGTAATATTTAGCCCTCAATTCCTCAACCTTCAATGACAAGTGGATGACCACAATAAGGAAGCACGAAGAGAATTGCGGAGACTAGCGGCAAGGCATGGCCACGTGTTTGAGGCCATGAATATATCTTTCGCCTCATTGAACACTACGCTCCAGAGTTTCAATCCTACTGCCCAATTCCCATACCAGCAACCAGCACCAATGCCAAGGTTCCCACCCAGCGATTCTGATGAAGAACAACAACCACCACTAACCAAGACTTAGGTGATTACAGGGAAGTCCTTTCTTATTTATTGCTTTATCTATACAATGAGGACATTGTAATTTTCAAGTTTGGGGGATTTAGTTGCATGTTACATGTTGCATATTTAAATTCATTAGCTAGGTTGCATATGTTAGTTCATGGTTATGTTTAGGATTATTAAATGTTGTATTTAGGTAATCATTTAGTTGCATAGTAGTTTAGGAATGTAAATAGTTTTTATTTATCTTTGCAATCATGTTATGTTTACCACATATAGTTTTAAAAAAAATCAAAAATAATACTTAGTTACTATGTTCATTTTGCATGAGTCCTGATATTTGATAGTTACAGTCTATTTTGGCCAATGATGAGATTGGGATTGAGTAGACAAGTATAGTACTGATTATTAGAGCTTTAATGTGATTTCTTGTTATGAATTGAATCTTTTCCTGTTTGAAACTGGTATAATTAAGTTAGCACAATAAAAACAACTTGTTGATTGATTGAGTTTAAATTGATACATAATGGGACTCTAAAGGATAATGCTACTTTGAATGAAAAAATGATAAGAATAAGTAGTGATGGCTAAAGTTAGACAAGAACCTAAGTTTGGGGGAATATTTGGGGTATATAAGCTATATATAAAAAATAAAAAAAGAAAAAGAAAAAGAAAGTATGAATAAACACCATGGCATGCTTGTCTAGTTTTGTGGCCTTTGTTACTTGAGTAAGTAAGCCCGAGGTGATAGTCTTTACACCTAGCGCCCTAAGGTCTTAATGGTTTGGGAGTCGTTGGTCGAAAATTCGTTAAGGTAGCATTGAAAAGCCTAAGGGAATAAGACATTGCATAGCTATGTGTATATATATAAAAAAAGAATAAAACGGGAAATAAGAGCAAAAAGCTCCTCGTAGATGAAAAATAAAGCATAAGTATCCCATGTTGACCCTTGAAATTGGTAATTGTTTGATTTTAGTTGGATCTAGCTTGTTTTTGGATTTCTTGAGTTTACACTGTATGATGCCTTGAAGAGACTTGTTATGTATTAAATTCGATTTTATATCAATTAGCATGGTTGTTGAGCACACACGCACTATACCAGTAATAATAGTTTAAGACTTGATGATTGATTAGGAAATTGTTGTTTGGTTTTGATATAATGTATTATCATGTTTAATTGATTTCTCCGAGGTCGATTGAATAGACTTGTGTTTATCAATACTGTTGGATTCGTAGGCATGTAGACTAGGGGCATTGCATTGTGTTGCATTTTTGTTTTGTTTTTGCTTGAGGACAAGCAAAGATTTAAGTTTGGGGGTATTTGATAAGTAGGTTTTATACTTACTTATCTGGCATCTACTACTTGAATTATTTGTTTAATTTTGTGTTTCTTGGTTACTTTTCATGCATTTTGTTTTCATTTTGTAGATTATATGTTTGGAAGCGGAGTGAGCAATTATTGGTATAAAATTTGCAAGGAAAAGCAATTCCGGATATCGTTCGGGCCTTCATTTCATTTTATGTGCATTTCATGTTCGTGGCGTGGAACTTGGATTATGTTGAGGAACTCTTTCTTGGCATTCTGGAACGTCTTCCATCATTCTAATCAGAAGTTTGGATGCGAGAGTATGGCCTTCTAGCAACAAAGACAAAGTTAACAGTTGTTTCGGTTGTCATTACACAGCAGCAGCTGCTTCCAATGCAATTTCGACCTTCATCTGTTTGTTATTTCTGAAACTCAAAGAATGAAAGTTGTAGAGCTCGTCGATAGCTTCGATTTGATAGGTCGCGGGCCCCGTAACTCCTCTTGGTTTAAAAGTTATGGCAGTTTTAGCAGAGGAGGTTCCAACAGACAAGTAATGGGTAGTTTCATAGCAAGCCTGGGCTTGCCCTTTTGTGCCTTGGGAGCAAGTCGGGGCTTGGGGTCTGGGCAGATTAGCAGCAAGGGAGCAAGTCGAGGCTTGCTTTTACAAAGGGAAATAGCAAGCTGGGGCTTGGGTACTCGAAATTTAAGTCTTCTAATTGGTTTCTAATGCTACAAACTTGGAGTTTTAGTGATGGTGATGACTTGGGACTTGTTTTGGAATGGAATTTTAATAAAAATACATGTTGAAGTATATAATTAACAACAAACACTGAGATTAGGGTGGGACACAAGGCAAATTACGAAGATTAATCTCAGTTTTTCTAAGCAAGCGTTGGAGTAGTATTTGAAGAAGATTTTCGAGACGATTGCGATTCTAGGCTACGTGAAGGGTGTTTTTCAATATTCTTCGTCTTAGACTATTATTTGTAATTGAAAGAATGATTTCCATAATTTATTCAGTTTTTATTTCGTTTATTATGAACTAATTCATTTCTTAGGCTTGTGATGGATCCTTAATTGAATCTATGATTTTGTAAACTTTCATTTCCAATTTAATAAGCTATTTCCAGTTTATTTATATTGATTTGAGTTTGAATCTATGAATTGCCTGATCAACAATTCTTTGTGGAGTTGGATGGAATCGAGAGAAGATATTCAAATCTAGACCTAATTGATATAGCATGTGTTCAGGATTTTGTTAATAGCTTAAACTTGATGAGTGTTAAGGTTGAGATATGCTTGACACCACATGTAATCGGATAGAGAACTTATTCTTCACCCTTCTTTAATTTTAATTCAAATAGAGATATAATGGGTTAGTTGATTAAGATGTTTAACGGATTTCTATCTTAATTGTGGATTGACGTTAATACGGTATTAGTGCATCGAGAGGTGGTTAATACTACGTTCGTGTTCTTGATTAATAAACTGGGATAGTGCATTGAATTGGAATAAAGGTGTTATAATCAGAGTGAAGCTTAGGGTGAAGTCATAAGTCTAATTTTCCATTAATTGTTTGAAATTCTGGATTTTGATATTTGTGATTGGTTTGTGATAGTTTAATTACTTTTTAATTTAGAATAATTATTTTTAATCATTGAATTGGATAGTTTAATAAAATTAGGATTAATAGGAAATTGATAATTGTGAAGTTAAGTTTCTTATTAAATTATTTCTGTGGGAACGATACTCTACTTATCACTTTATTACTTGTTGACCACGCATACTTGCGTGTTGTGCGAATATAGATTTTACCCAACAATCACACACGACAGTATATATACTAATCCACTTAAACATCATTTAATTTTGTAAATTTCGGATAATAAAATCAATTTTGAATTCCCTCTCAATTTTAAGCAAGCATAAAATACTTATCATATTAAATTCACATAAAATGTCCTATAGCCTTGAATTGAAAAATTAAATATTTACAATGACCTTACATTAAATCTTAGGACACAAAAGTCTTCAAAGTCTTTGATCCAATCATCAATGATCCTTTTATCAATTTTCTAAAATTTCACAATAAACAATTTAGTACAAAAATTTAAGTCATCATCAAAACAATAAGGTTAGAATACTAACAAGCCAACAGAGAACTTGTTTTAGGTTTAGATTTTCCCCCCTAATTTTTGTTTTAGATTTGGGTTTCATGAATGATTTAAATTTTGAGATTTTTGATATAACATAATTTTCAGATTTGAGTTTTATGTTTTAGTGAGAGAACATACTTCAGATTTGGATTTCTTCCCCAATTTGTGTTTTAAATTTGGGTTTCATGAATGATTTGGGTTTTAGGAATTTTGATATATAGAACATAGGTTTTCAGATTTGGGTTTCATATTTTAGAGAGAGAACATGATTTAGATTTAGATTTCTTTCCAAATTTGTGTTTCAAATTTGGGTTTAATGAATGATTTGGGTTTTTGGAGTTTTGATAGAACATAATTTTTAGATTTGGGTTTCATGTTTTAGAGAGAGAACATGCTTCAGATTTAGATTTCTTCCCTAATTTGTGTTGTAGATTTGGGTTTCATGAATGATTTGGGTATTTTGAATTTTGAAAGTTTTGACTTTAAGGGTGGATATGGAAATGATGAAGAAGAGAAAAAAAAATTACGTTATTTTTGGGTATTTGAAGATGATTGGTACATATTTTTGAATAAAATTAATATAAACTTATTTTTAAGTTGATTTTATAGATCAAATGTAAAAATATACTGTCAAACCATACTTATACTCCCTCTACCAGAATACTTTGCAGTTCCGACAACTTTTTTGGTTGAAAATTACAAAATAGATAGTTATGCCTACTTAACGGTACTTTGGATAGCGGGATAGAAACGTTTAAACATCGGGGTATGAATGATAAACGGGTGTATACTTCAGGGTTTAATATGCAATTAACCCTTTTTTATAAGATGTGCAATTGGGTATATACGTTCAATGTATAAAGCATACTATTTAATGAAAAAAATAACAAAAAATTGTAGGACTCTCATTTTTAGAATGACATAATATAAAAAGAAAAATATGAAAAAAAGATAAATAAATTGAAACCTACGTCGTAAGGTCAATCATTTTACAATATTGGTCACTACAGTTAGTTTATATTTATTTGTAAGGATTATAATTAAGGTATTACGTTCTTATGAATTATAATATTAAGATTATTAATCTTATGATTCAATAGTAATATTCACATTTTTGTTTAGAATGAAATTATAAATGGAATAACTTCAAATAATCTCATGTTATATATATTTTGTCCAAGATCATTTAAATGATTGGATAAAAACTTATCATTTGTTTTAACAATATAATTGTATTCTCAGTAGTGTGAGTATATGATAGACTAAGATTATCGGTCATTTCATAAAAAAGTAAAGATTAATTTTGTGTACAAATGTTTAATCTCAAATATTAGGAGTATAATCTTATTTGGACATGATATTAAATAATCTCTCATTTCAAGTCATTTTGTTATCCCCAATAATAGTTCCACATCCAATTTCTAAAACTAACAAGGTACTTATAAATGAATTTAGAGTAATAGTCCACTCCAAGGGTTATTCTTGCAAGCAAACATGGATGTACTGTTTAAGAATACAAAATATTTATAATAATGTTACTAGATTAATACTCGTGCAATTTATGACTAAAATGATAATAATATTTAATATAGATTAAGTTAGTTATAAAGTAACAAAATGATTTGTGTATCTACCTCAATAATAATACTGTTCTGTACCATTATAAAGAAGTGCATACCCGGTAGAAGTAGCAAAGGTCGGAATGGGAGCTGCTCTTGTTCAAATCTCCCCTGACAACAGGTTGTCGTTGAAGGAAGAAGCTTGAAGGTTGTTCTACCCATTGAGGTTGAAAATGAGTACCTCTTCATCTAGTAATATTGTGTTGCTATTTATAATATGTTATGTGCTAAGATTCATATTTCCCAAGTTTTCATCACTCTAACTTTGATTGTAAAATGTGTTTTTTCTTTATTACGTCCATAAGGAAAAATTAAAAGTCAAATGAAAAATTGAAAGTCACTGAGTGGTCGTATGGAGCATGAATTCTTTCCATAATGTTCAATAGTCACAAAGACTGCGAACTCTTATCATAACATTCAACAGTCACAAAGACTATGAACTCTTTTCCCAGAGTAACATCAGGTGAATAACCTAATAATACCCCATATTACGCGTAACATCTTTCTCCCGTTGTAGTTTTACAGTCTATGTCGGTCAGGGGCGGATCCAGGCTCTTTGGTTAGTGAGGTCAAATTTAAAATAAACAAATTTTTACAAAAAATAAAAATATAGTAAAATAAATTACAAAACCAAATAATCCCCAAAGATTATTTATAGCAACATTTTTTGAAATTTTATTACTTAAAATTGTTGTATGATAGTCTCATTTTTATTAGTAATAAAAATCCACAAGTAATTACAAAAAAACCACAAGTAATTACAAAAAATTTCAAAGTAATTTCTAAATTTATGAAATTATAAATAAAAAATACAACATATCAAATTTTCTCTAAAGTCGAACTAGTGAGAAGAATTAGGTCAAACGCTAGACGAGAAACAGAGAGACCAAAAATATTGTAGTGACCAAGGTAGTATAGGATATGAACTTTGAAAATTTTAATACTACCTCCAATCTAAAATTAGATATGCATTTTGACTTTTTAAAGTCAATTCACGAAATCCTAAAACTCAAATTGAAATGATATAAGTTCGTTCAAGATTTGAAAACAATAAATTAAAATAATAATTAATAGTGTTTTATATTTAGTTTATAATTGTTATATATGTTGTATCGACCCCACTGCCCCTACCTAGGTCTACCACAGATGTCAGTTATCCGACCATAGCAATATATATCCCATATTTCTAGGGTTGTTCTCAGTCATAACATAAGAATCTGCACCAATGCAATTTAGATTGGATAAAATATCTCCAAAGAATCATAAATAATTCAATCATTGATAGAAACATAATAATTAAGTTTAGATGAACAAATGGTATAAACTTCTTTTATATACAGTCCAAGAAACATTGCGAATTTTTTTTTTAGTTTAATGAACGAATCTCAAATGCACAGAAGTGTGAGAACTTGCTTGTTTTGGGCTCACTTTCCTCATTTAGGTTATTTCCCATCTCCAATACATTCTTATGCACAGAAGTGACTTACACCATCCATAAAAATTTATTTAATTAATTAATAATTATGGTCGGTAACTATTTGTATTTTTATTTTAATATTTTCTGATACTGTAAATTTATCATCGAATACATTCTTACATCATTAAAAATCTTATTTTCATTGTTTATTTATCACTCACGTAGCCTTATACTTTCCTTTTTGACAGATTTTAGCTGGTCAAATACAATACTTATTTCCCGGATTATCATTAATTAATTTTTTCATAAATTTTTTTAAAAAATTTATCCATTAAACCACGTTAACTATTTTATTTTTTCCCTCTTTCTAGCCCCTCCTAGGTAATTATATTTTAGATAGTTTCTAATTTTTTCAGATTTTTATCAGCATTATTATTATTTATTTTAAACCCATTTCTCTCCAAATTAACAAAATTCATAAAAATTCAAAATTAAGTTCAAAAATTATAAATTTCTGATAGTATCTTTATCGCATCAAAATACATGTTTACCCAAAATTTCAACTTAAACTGAGTTGTACAACTCAAGTTATAACTGTTTTAATTTTAAAAACTTTGTTTTTACTTTGGTCATAACTCCTTCATTATTATGTTCATTCTTGGGCCAAAATATACCTTATACTTTCAGGTTTCATACCCCAAAGGCCCTAATTTTATTTTCGCTTTTTAACTGTCTAGAACTTCCTTTTTAAACGTTTGGTCAAGAAGTTACCCAGTATGTCTTGTTTTACTAAAAAAATCACCAAAAATAAGTTACACAAAATTTTTACTCAAAGCTGTGCACGATTTTAGTTAAGTTATAGATCTATCCACCCCAATAAACGTTACTCAAAAATTCAAAATACACTAAAAGTTCAAATTGTTATAAAATCAGGCTCTTTTTTAGGGTTTTTACCTTTGTTGAAAATTTTAACAACTTTGTCTTTATTTTCTTATTTATTGTAAGATCTTTGATTTCTTTTGTCATAGTTCATGTTATCAAACCTTAACATGATCTACTCCTATCATGTAAAAATTCATACACGCATATTTACTCCATAAAATATTTTGCTAGACTAGTTTATGGTTTTCGTTAACTAGTTCATGTCTTTTCTTTGTTTTTTTTGTATTTTCATCTTTTCCTTTATGATCTATGGTATTACAACATATATATCCTCAAAAAAACTTAAGTATACATAGAGCCTAATTATTTCCATGAAAGAAAGATTTTTAAGTTTTTAAATGAATTAGGGTTTATACCTAATTATTGTGCAGTTGTTTCTCTTGACTTTGATGTCCTTGTATACATGTATACATTAGAGTACAAGTATACATGTTTAGAAGTTTAGGATGCATAGAATACTTGTACACTTACTTGTTGAAGGATCTTAATTAAAGGGATTTTGTCTTATTTTTATTTTATGTTGAATCTTCTTCTTTAATTTTAATTTTAATTTTAATTCTTATTATTTAATTTTATGCAATTAATAATAGTTATTGTATTTATTTTAATGTTTAGCTAGATTTTTAGATCTAGTATGGTGATGATTCTAAGTAATATCTCATGATTAATATTCTCTATTTTTTATATTATTTATATTTTAATAGATTTATTAGTTTTGTTTACACGTTTTCACTAGTGGAATACATTCACGCTTAATTTTTATGTGTTTTTTAAATGGGCTAATACATTTTCGTTGCATCAAGTACCATCATATTCATAATTTGGCCCCAAAGAATTTGGGCTTACAATTTACTGCATAAAGTGCCTTATTTTTATTTTTTTTTGGTAAATATGAAGTGCCTAATTTCATACAATGTAGCCCCAAATTTTAGAATCCGGCTAAAATTAATCGGATTACCTAAATTTCCAGTTAAACAAGTATTGTATATTGCTTGACCATATAAAATAAAGTTTAACTGTATAAATTATATTTCGTCTTAAATTAATAATAATCTCTATTGGAACCAGCCAAAACTCCGAAATTCATAATATAATTCTTCTAGTGGAATCACCAGCTAGATCACTTGGAGGTACAATATCTTCAAAATTTTTAGTACAACCATTGAACCCCTTGATTGAATTTGTCGACGTCGGGATTTTTATTTGTCCTTTTTTTGTTCTTGTTCTTTGGTGTTCTCATATTATGTGAGTTTTGTTTGAAAAAACAAGTGAAAAAGGTCTGACATGTATATGTCGACGATTTGACTGTAAAAGTCGCCAGTTGGTGTTTTTAATTGGTTGCATCAACGCAACCGAGAAAAGGTTTGCACATTAACCCATCGATGTTACATTGCTAAACAGGTCTGTGAAACCGAGATTCATTTGGGTTCGGGGGCTTGATTATGAGGAGGGAAGGTGTTAGGCACCCCTTGACATCCGTGTTACCATGCTGACCGCCACTTTTCAAGAAACGGTTATAAGAATGTGTGTGTGTATGGGTCAATGTGCTATTATTTGGAAGTAGTGTGAGGCCTCGTTCGCACATATATACAAAGGGTTTGAATTTATATAAAAAATTCAGTTTTAAACATGATATAGCAGTGAAGTTTTGTAAAAGAGGTTTTTCAAACCCTATGCTCAATAGTAATTGAGACCTTTTAATACTTCCATTTTATTATTAAATGTTCGACTTGATTGCTTTTATTTTTGAGATGCGAAGCATCTTCGAGAAAATAATATATAGCAGTGCCGAACTCCTCATGGGCATGAAAGTCATCTAAGAAAATTTAAACACCGTGAATAATTTACAAGCTGCTTATAGCTGAAAATGTCAATCACGCACTACTACAAAACAGTAAATAGACAACGCGGAAAAAATGTTGTGGTTTCAGTCAGAAAAACGTCGTGGTTAAGGGTGTTGTCTATTTGACACCCTTACACAACGCTTTTAAAACGTTGTGGTTAAGCAAAATACACAACGTTTTTTTAAGAAAAAACGTTGTAGATTTGTTTTCCAAAAATTAACAGATGCTTAAAAACGTTGTAGAAGGTATGATTCCACAACGTTTTCTGGATAAAAACGTTGTAGTTTAATATATCAAACAACATTTTTAACCAATTTATACAACATTTTTAAAATGTTGTAGATAAAGAAAAAAAAAGAAAAAAATTGTGGTTCACCTATATTACCAATGCACCAACAATATGCTAATAACATGATATATAGCTAAAAGGTCTAAATTCTCATTTAAATTTAAAGCCAAAATGTATCAACCATTCAAAATATATCCCAATAATATCATTCGTTTACATTTTCAAATTACTACATTCATAAAATATACCAAACTATCCATAAAATTAAGTTATGGAGCACTACCTAAACTGTGGTGCACTACCTAAGCTGTCGATCTTGGTCAAGAGCTCAGCAAACTTGACAGAAATATGAGAGGTGTGGCAATCAAGAACTGGGGCATATCCATTTCCAATCTGTCCAGGGTGGTTCATGATGATGACCTGAGATGTGCAGTACTTGGCAGCACCCTTGGTAGCTCCCTTTAACCACCTGCCATACAAGCTTCAAAGAGTTAAAAGAGTAGGGTGCCTGACCTAGCTAATCCCGGTTAGACTAAGATAATATAATCAATTTTATAGTCGTGAATTACATTGCCAAAAAAATTCATAACAAAATATTTCAGACTAGTCATTTTAAAGCCTATCAACTGATTCACACTGCTAAATAAGGTGCCTTTAGCAGTCGCACACACAGACACGCCGACACAGGTGTCCACTACATATATCACACTGATTATCACAAAAAGTGATCTACAACCAAAGCTCTAATAGGAAACATTCAAAACACTATAGAAACACATACCTTGCTTCACCCATCATATTATGTGAAGCAGTAACTTTGAAACTTACAAAGTGAAACAAGTCACTGACCATTTAAAATTTTCCTAATTGTCACATTTGGACTCTTCCACATCTGCTTCAGGCCAAACTCCTCAACACAAAATAAAACATAGGATAGAGTAAGTGTTTACCTGAGAGTTGTGAGTGTGGAGCATGGGGGTGGCCACGTGAAAAACAAAATGGCAGCCTCAATTGCAGCTTCAAATTCAGTAGGGTTGTATATATCTGCTTTGAATAATACAAATTCGTTGTCCGCATAAGGCATCGACGTAAGAAGGCCTACTTTAATTGTGTCATCTGAAATAACAATCAAACAACATCATAAAGTTGCATAAACAATATGTATATGTATACAACATCTATTAATATTTGCATAGGTCAGACCTTTAATCAATTGCATATTTGCATAGGAAGAGGATGGAAGGAAAGAGAAAGAAACCATCCACTGTTTAATTTATTGGTTTGAGAGTACCAGAGGTCCAGGAGACTCAAGAAACTTCTTTATGCATATAGTGCTCAAGTAGTGTACAAAGTAAAAAAGCATCTATAAGAAGAAAGGACTATTGAGCAGTAATTCCTTGAAAAACATCAATAGGTACCTGAACAAAACAAATGGTGAATTGATTATGCAAATGCATGACATTATAGCAGGAAAAACAATAGTTTCAAATACCAGTATTTACTGAAACAAAGCGTGTGCAACACAAATTGAAAAGAAGAATGCCAAATGAAGATCATGTACTCACAATCTCTTGCCGATTTGCCAATGCAAATCTGATTTCGGTGATAATACCATCCGCAATAGCTTTCCTTTCTAGATGTTAGTGAGCAACTTTCCTTTCCAGATGTTAGTGAACCTTTGGCTGGAGTTGCTTCATATCTACCTGAATTAAATGCTTTAACAGAGGAGGGGAATCTGCAGCTTACAACAAAGTTCAGTCTACAATAGCAGCCGTGTAAGTCAGTTCAGTCTCACAACTAAGACTCGACACCGGTATCAATTAAATAGTTGTTAGATCTATAGCACAAGGAATGAAGCGTATATATTGTCCCACAAATCATGTGCCAAATAAAGCATAGGACAGGTCCAAAAATGAAGTGAATCATTATTTTGTATGAACAGAACATGGTCACATCTGCATATCACCCAGTTATACTAATAACTGTTACCCATAAGAATGGAAAATTTTGGGAGGCCCTGAGGTATATGACTCTAGAACTCTGTATTATTTGTGACTTAACTGACACACCTCATCGTTAGATGCACTGAAATGAGCTACGAGGACATACATTGATTTTTTAGAGATGCCACATCTTTTGAAGGATTCTGAGATCTTGTTGGAATAAATGCCTGTACAAATTTCCAGATCAATAAATTTTAAATGAACCAAAGACAGAAAAGAAAATATAAGCTTGAAAATGAAGGCTTTAGCCAAGATAAATTATATATTCAGACATCTTATACCATCAAAATTCCCAATAACTTGTAGAAGATTAACTCCATACTTGGCAATTGCAGTCAGATTTGTTGGGAGTTTAGGTTTACTTTCCTGCCACAGATGCAACAGAAGGATACTCCAAGTGAAATTTACAATAAGTCAAACCATCATAGGTAAAACATGTGAGCTCAAAGATCCTTTCAACAAAGACTTTAATGCAAACTAAACAAACCATGCAGTGTTAATCCTTCCCGAAACACCTTTTCCATTTGTCAGAAAGCTGCAGAAAACAAAATAACATAAAATAACAGTTTAGTTTCGTTGATCAGTGCAGACAGATTTTAGAGCTCCTGGAGCAGGATACTTGAGCTAGTGTAAGAAAGACCAAAAGGAAAAATTAACGAAAGAAAAAGAAACAAAAGTATGTTAGGAAAGTATTGTACAACAAAGAAATTGAACCAAAGCTCCTGATTGAAAAGAAGGGGAGTCAACTCTAGTAGAGGATGGTGTGCATAGCTCGATAGCATTGTCCACTAGGCTTTCAGGATTGCATGAAATGTAACTGCAGAATTACCAAATGAATAAGATGCAAATTACATTAGAATTTGTGTCCACTTTGATATCAGTATCAACCACACAAGAGAAAACAGAGGCAAATGCTAGTTAGAAAACCAAAAACTAATGATTATACTAGCACATAAATCTATAATTCTGCATTCCAAAAGAAAACCTCCATTGAAGAACCACATTTACAGACAACCTAGGGCATTTTTGAATAGAACCCGATATTAAACTTCAGAGCTAAAAATACAGTCAATAACACTTAGAAGCTCCAAAAATCTTTTAAATTTCTAATTAAAACCTATATTTTAAGGAAAATTAACAAGTGATGAAAATCCGTAAGCAAATCTCATTTAACAAATCTCAACAAAATTTAGTCAATATACTGCAAATCAGTTAATAAGTCAAACTCACAAATTGAACAATTTTTACAATTAACAAGTGATGAGAATCAACACTAAGCAGACTGTAAATGGGTTGAAAATACTAAGCAGACTGTTAATTGGTATGAAAATAAACACATGTAAGAACAAATCCAAAGAGATGAAGAACTTACGATGAAACCCTAGCTCCAAAACTGCTTATCTTCAAACACCCAATTAAAGATCTTCAGATTTCAGCCTCAGAGAGAAGGTACACCCAATCAGATCGAACACAACCAACACTGCATAACCAGAGAAGAAAACTGAAAGAGAACGAGGAGAGGAAACTGAATAGAGAAGGAAAGAAGAGAATGAACGAATTAGAGAGAAGGAACGAAGAGAACCGAAGCTCGATCTGCAATTCGAAGGAAACCGATCGAAGCTATATGCGTACTGACGAGCCCTTGGAGAGAGAAAAAGCGTATGTTTTAATTTTAAGTTCAAGTCATGCTCCGTATGTTTTAATTTTAAGTTCAAGTCTCCGTGTTTTTCTCCATAGATAACGTTTTTTAAAAAAAACGTTATCTAATTAAAACAAAAAAATGCTCTTTTAAATAGATAACGTTTTTACATATATATACACAACGTTTTTTTTTTAAAACGTTGTAAAAAAAACCACAACGTTTTTATAAAAAACGTTGTCTATTAAGTGTTGTCTATTAGGTACTTTGTACTGGTGACGGGAAACGAATCTAGATTCAGTAGACTTAATATGTGATCACATGATTCCTAGGCTCAAATGATGCCGCAATTTATATAAAAAGCGGTAAGCAGTTATATATATAAAAGTTGTATATATATATATAGACATGATAAACCACCACGAAGCACCTCCATGGGGGATCGTAAATATAAATATATAAAAGCGGTAGATATATATATAGAGACATGATCAACCACCACGAAGCACCTCCATGGGGATCAAAAAAGTAAATAAAGCAGTAAATGTGATCGAACAAAGACCGACAACAGTATATATATATATATATATATATATATATATATATATATATATATATATATATAAGTTTATATATATATATATATAGACAGAAATGAAAATCACGGACCGAAGTTCAGGCAAACACACAACACGACTCTCAATGTGAAGAAAAGTGTGTGCAAAGATGAAGAGAAAGGCTTTATAATGTGTAAGAAGGCTTATAATGGGCTGCCAAAGAAGACTTCTATGACTTTAAATGGATGAACACTCGGCTCCTGCCGGTAAAAATATATCTATATGTGAGCTAACAAGTGTTTAAAATGAGAAAGCACTCGATATGGGGTGTGCACATAGCAAATTTGATAGGGCTTTCTCGCCTTTCTTCTCTTGAATATGGCCACTCCAAGCTCTATATTTATAGAGCTGGGAGATACAGGTGTACATGCGGCAGCCACAGATGAACCTGCAGCTACCCGGGGTGCCCCTGGCTCTGCGGGTCCCGCCGTCTCTAAGTACGCGCATGCGTGCAACGTGATGTTCGCTCAAACTTACGGAACTTTAATTCGAGCATCCGATTGAGGTGTATAATACTTATTTAGGACTGCGGTTGTCTAGAGCTACGCAATGACATGGGATTAGAGGTTGTACAAAGTCAGGAAGATGGAACCATGCCCTATCTCTTTAAGCTTCAAATTCTATCTGGTGTGCTACCTTGCGTAGTAGTCACTCGGGATTGCAACTCCTTTATTTTTGTGGGACATTGTTGTGTAGAATTTATGTTGATTGTTGAAATGACACCATGTGGGGTTGAGGTGGCAATTTGATGACTTTGCCCTTCACCGTGGTTATCTTCGATTTTTACAGATAAAGCAGACGTTGCTCAGGGTTATCTCTGAGATTGGACTACTGTAAGTGTTGAATGCCCTTAGGGTTATCTGTAAGGTGTGCCTGTCTTCCCAGGTTATCGCTGGATTAGAAAATTGAGTGCCTCGGTGAGTCCCGAGGTTGAAGCTTACTGTATGCATTTGAAACAAGCATTTCTGGGGTTATCTCTAAAACTTCAACTACACTCCTTGGGGTTATCTCTAAGGTTGACATTATCTTTCCCGTTGTTTTTTTCAAGACTGAGACTTAACATCTCGGGGTTATCTGCAAGATGAAATGGCCTTCTCCGGTGGAATTTTTGGTATTTGCACTGTTATCCTCGGGGTTAACTTCGAGATGCGAAAAGGATACTCCCGGTGTGTTTTTCTGGGTTGAAACAGAACTTTCGGTGGCATTTTTGGGATTAAACTAAGCTGTCTTCCAGGGTTTTCTCTGAAAGAAGATTCCTCGCTTCCTACAATATCAATAACAGGTAGGCAGAAAATTTTTGAGTGTCTACAGATGCCCCTCTTTATCATATTCAAGCAATGCAATGGCATGGATATGATAAAGAATACTAGACACTTGAAATGCAACAAGATGATTATGATGTAATGCATAACAACATGATGCAAATGCATGTGGTTTTTTGGATTGTCATCCAACATGATGGGATAATTATCGGCTCCCTGTTGCTTCAACAGGGGATGGCAATAAATAACCAGCCTGATGAACTGTCTTGGACGCGTGATCCATAGCTACCAAGAATCTCTAGGATTGTTGGCGTTGGGGCTCTCACCAAAGTCTTGAATCCATGATAAAGACTTTATCCTGAAGATGTATCTCTCATGTACAAGAGACTTTGTGGGGATGGGTTTTGTCTGTTGAGGATGTGTATAACATATTCCATCATCGGTCTTCCCCGATGAGAATGTTTTTCCCTGGTTTGTATCGCCAGGTCCTTTAGCTATTCTGTTGGAGTTACTACCAACATTTGGTGTTGTCAGGGTTGCCTGACCTTCATTGACATGTGTATCAACGGATGAAATCCCTGCTGAGGATATTGTCAAGGCTGCTTGAACTTCATTGACGTGTGCATCAACGGTTGAAAATTCGTGACACCCCCGCTGAGGACTATATCAAGGCTGCTTGACCCTGAACTGACGGCATCAGACCTTTGCGAAGTATTGCTAAATGTAATTTGTAATAGATGAGATCATCGGTATAGTGTACCCTGTGTTTGGGTGAAGACCAATGAGTGTTATGTATATCCATAGTTTAGCCCGTGAAAACTAGGGTTTTAGGCTATTCCGCTCAATTGCGTAGCATTTTTATTCCTGATTTGGCCTTTTTAACTTGTAAGAACTCCTTTGCAACTCGAACTGGACCAAGACGGAGGTGTGGTACCCACATAGGGGTGCCAAAGGTACACCTGTAGTAGCCGCATGTGGACCTGCGGCCAACCGTGACTTTGCTTAAATGGGATGGTTGATGTCCCAAGTCATTTCAAGCTACGTTGAGAAGGAAATCTGAGAGCTTTTCTTCAGATTTTCTGAGTTCGGATGACTTTCTGCAAATTCTGTCACCGTACAAGTGTTTTACACTGTCCTGGTAACGTATGCATGTATTCTTTTCCACTTTTCATCCGTAGGAAAATGAAATATCACATGAAATGCATTTAAGCACATAGTAGTGATTATGTATGCTGAAATGACTTGATAAAAAATATTCAACATAGTCAATGTTAGTATTAAACCATGCTGAACATAATGATGTGAAAAAATTTGACTTTTGAAACAGTTAAATTGACACTTTTTTTTATATTTCTTATCCTATTTGAGGACAATTGAGCAAATATGAAAAAAGAAAAATAATCCTGGTAATTAAGCTACCCTTACGGATTTGTTACTTTGAAGTATTAATGCATGTAGGATGTATATGACTGTGGGTAGGTGTGCTACTGAATAACCACCTAGTCATGCCTATGTGCATATGGATTGTCCTATTTACAAAGGGGACTATGGCAAAAATTTTCCAAAATGTAGGCATTGGGTAGTCATGCATATTTAACTCTACTATAGATGTATATTAAAATAATGTATGCTTGCATGTAATCATAAAACTACATTTTGAAAAGCTCTAGATAAAAATTTACCACACCCTTTTTGAGGTGATTTGGAGAGTTGTTGTCCAAATATATGGATCCGGATCAGCCGAGTAGTTCCCGCAGGACCACTTCAGGTGTGCGGAGGAGGGCTTCTGAAGTGCCTTGACCCCATTCTGTTAGACAGCCTAGCCATTCCATTCTGTGCGGAGGAGGAGGTGATACGTCCTATCCGGGTTGATGTACTAGACGTGGAGGACGAGGAGGAGGATGTACTAGTTGAGGCTCCCACTCCTGCTGCACATGTTCCCCATAGGGACCTCCCGAGTATTCAGGTGGTGAAAACAGAGTTGTTGGTGATTTGAGTAGACATCCCTCAGTTTACTTGCATGCAAATGAGGTACAAAGCTAGATTTTAATCTTCCTTCTTTCCTATTGATGAGGATTAAAGGGTTCTGATGTTGATCTACTTTGTGATGTAGGTTTTTGACTTTACATAACCTAGAAGGAATTGGTTCAACATTTACGCCATATACTAGGCTCTGCATCGTGACTATAGAGCGATTATGCATGATTGGAGATTTGGGGCATTCTTTTCCATCCTTCCCTTCCACTGTCCCTGGGGTTACCTCAGGTCATTGTAAGAGCGCTGGTTTCACCAGACTCAGTCACTCCATTTGTTTGACTATGAGGTGATGATTACGTCAATGGATTGGCGATTTATCACATGTATGGAGTTTGGAGGGGTACTAGTGCCTTGTACGATGGATATTAACTCGACTACCGTCAGATCCTTGCTTAGTAGTTTTGGCGGAGACGCTCAAGGGCAGGACTGTTCGTACATGTCCTTTGAGCGTAGATGCTATGAGCGGGCTGTTGAGTGAGCCCATACCCGATGATGTGAGAGTCAGGGATCGCATTCTTCGGCAATTGTTCTTGATGATCATTATGGGCTGCTTCATAGCAGATAACTCTTCTATAGTGTCCTTCACTTTGCTCAGCGCCACTCGACACGTGGACCATATATGATATTATGATTGGGATTCCTACACCTTCGCCTACTTCCGTAGGGGAATGCACATGCGTTCTCAGGGCTTGACCGAGGCATGGCTAGGATTTTACCCATTTCTGCTGGTGAGTATTTCTCTTATAATTTCCCATGTACAGGTTAAGAATGTGTACTGACAGCAGATGTTTACCTTTGTGTTGGCAGTTTTGGGCCTAAGAGAGGCTCCCATGCTTACGTCTGGTGAGTGTGTTAGGATTAGATACCTACCCATGAGGATGGCGATGGCATCATTCCATACTAGCGGAGGTCCCTATAGCTGAGGGTTTCACTCATTGCCACCTACAGCTAGAGTTGTTAATATCTGATGTCATCACATGGATTCCCTATTCAGGGATCACTTGAGCATTGTATTTGAGGATGGGTACCTGACTGGTGTCGAAAACATTATTTCCACACGTAGGATTCCTCTCTTTACAAATGGAGGATGGGATCTCTATTTAGGAGAGCGTGATATTAGGAGCACCATAGGAGAGATTCATACCGATCTTGCCTCCTGCCAAACTTTGTTGGCCTGTTTCGCAGTCACCCGTCATTGATATCCTATTGTTGGGCGTTGACAGTTTTACATTATCAAAGGGTCCTTGCACTCAGGACATATTCCAGCATTGGTGGTTCCCTCGTACCATTGGAGCCCAAACCCGTGCCACTCAGTTCTTTGGGGATATGGTTCCTAGATCCGTGATGATGATGGATTGGCTAGCCTGTGTCCGAGATCCGACTCATTTAACACAGATTGATAGTTTGACCCGGCAGTTGGACCGGGCACATTTCTTTATCCGACACTTGGGCAGAGATTCTTCAGAGGAAGATACTTTTGATCTTTCCAGCTCTGGCACTGGCCTCTCAGGTGACCTATATGGCTTTGCCGGTGCAGATCCTCCCTTGTATAGGCCAAACATCCCTGTGGATAGAGATCCAGTGACTTAGGAGGAGTTACATCAAGTAGACAGGATTGATGATGTAGACATTGACACCATTATCTTCTTCTGATGTATATTCTCGTTATATCTTTTAATGGACCTCTGTTAGACATTGGGCGGCTTTGTCCCATTCTCGCTATATCTTTTGATAGGCCTCTGTAAGATATAAGGCATTTATTGATAAGTAGGTTTTATACCTACTTATTGGATATTAATTCACAAAAACTATGCCCATCTCAAGTATATTTTAGTATGTTTTTAGTTGCATTTTATTTTATTTTGCATTACTTGTAATTAGAACTCCTCTGGTGTGGAAATGTAGGAAATGGCATAGCTCGGTGTTGGTAGGTGGAATGAGACTAGTGAAGGCGTGGCACGAGGAACAAGTGGAGATAAGAAACTGAGTAGTGATGAAGGAAGAAGTATTAGCAGCTGGACATAGAAGCAGCAACAAAACTCAAGGATGCAGAGCACAGAAGCCACGCGACCGCATGGCTGCACAATTTGAAACTCGCGCGCCCGCGCCATCTACCTACAAAACCTGGAAACGTATACATGCGCGCCTGTTTTGTATAGGGATCGCGCGCGGCAGCGCGAGTCATCGAATGTTGTTGTTTTGACTTACGTTTGAATTTGAAATTGAAGTGTTTTAGTTGATCTAAACTACTCTGGTTGGTACCAGACGCGATTTATTATTGTTTTTATCAGTTTATAGACTAGAGAACTAGGGTTCTACGCTTTGAACGAATTTTCAAAGAGGATTTAAGCATAGACTTGAGATTTTCTACATCTTCTTTAGAATTCAATCATTGATTAAGAACTACTTTTATTTTGTTGGAAATCATCAGAGATTTGAACAACGTTTTGGAACATAAACTGTAATTGGGTTTGATCAATTCTATCTTTTCTTTCAATTGCTTTAATTATTTTCCATGTTTTTCTATAATCCCATAATGGCTTTCTTTTCAGAAATGAACTAAATTCCATTATGGGATTCTAACGGATTTTGATATGTAGTCCAAAATTGATGGCCTGATTACTTGATTGTTTGATTGTGTTTCCTCGGAAATTCTATTATGATTGATTAGATTACATGAATGTTTGATCACCATTCATTTTATGTACTTGTGTGGAATTGAAAAATGACATGCGAGTATGGTTGTAATCATGATAGCATGCGTGTATGAGGCTGAAATGTTTAGCTTTATATTTCGTGAATCAGATAGAAATATAATGTTTCACCATGTGTAGTAACATAAGAGCTTGTGCTTCAATTCAATATTGTTGCAATTTCATATAGACATATAGTGATTTTGGTTATATTGATGATTACATGATTTCTATTATATGTGGAGGTTATGTAAGCAGGTCATAATGCATTAGAAAATGGTTATGTCTAATTTTGTGCTCTTGGCTAGTTTTCCGTGATACATGAATAATCTTGCATAATGGTGGTATTTAGATGAACTTTTAAATGAAGTTAGAATCCCATTATTTCCAGATTTAATTTAGTATTCTATTATTCTTCTTTTATTCATTACTTGAGTTCAGATTAATTCAAAATTATAGCATTCGTTTAAGCTTATAAAAAATAGTGATACAGTTGATGCATAATAGTTTAATTTGGAAACCTTTCTCCATGGATCGATACTTTTTTTACTCTGTACTACTTGTTGACCCATGTATGCTTGCATGAGTTAGTCCTTTTATTAGAACTAAAAAGGAGGCAACAAGTTCTTGGCGCCGTTGCCGGGGAAAGGCGTTTAAAATTTTCATTATTATCATCAGTTTTAAGCTATATTGTATGACTTAAACAAATTTAATCTTGTCTCATTTCTATCTTTGTTTTTGTTTGTGTTTCAGGTACTTGTATATATTTTATGCACACGCGATCAACCAAATTCCGAGTTGATACATGCACAGGACAACATCAATGGTAGAGGTTAGAAATCGAGAACGCATAGAAATATATAAGCAGAGTTAGAGGGGACAACATCTAATATTGCAGCCGAAGAGCAAAGAAAAGAACACAGAGAGGAACACAGAGCTTTGAGAGATTATTCAATGCCTAATATTAATGGACTACAGTCAAGTATAGTCAGGCCAGTGATAGCAGCCAACACCTTTGAGATAAAGCCGATCACTATTCAAATGGTGCAGAATTTAGTACAATTTGGGGGTGCAACTACAGATGATCCTAATGAGCACTTGTTGAGTTTTATTGAAATATGTGATACTTTCAGATATAACGGGGTAACGGAGGATGCTATCAGACTTAAACTGTTTCCATTTTCATTGAGAGAAAAAGCGAGACGTTGGCTTCACTCTTTACCTTCGGGATCTATAACTACATGGGAGGACCTAGTACAGAAATTATTAGCCAAGTTTTTCTCAATGGCTAAGACTGCAGAGATGAGGACAATAATTTCCCAGTTCGAGCAACAATAGGGTGAATCTTTATATGAAGCATGGGAGAGATACAAAGAGATGCTAAGGAAGTGCCCACACCATGGCATGCCAGATTGGATGGTTATCAACACATTCTATAATGGATTGAGATGGAAATCAAGGCCGATTATAGATGCAGCTGCAGGTGGAGCTTTATGGGCAAAAAGTTATGAGGAGACCTATAACCTTATTGAGACAATAACATCGAATTATTTTCAAAACCCTACAGCCAGGATGCCACAGCCCAAAGTTGCAGGTTTGTTGGAACTGGATGCTATTACTCAATTGTCAGCACAGATGGCATCCATGGTGAAGAAAATTGATTCATTGACAAATACCAAGGCGAAGAAAGTTGCCTTTGTGTGTGAAATTTATGCAGGGTCACACTCAACGGATCAATGTGCTATCAACTCGGAGTCTGTACAGTATATGAGCAGCTATAGGAAAGATCAAGGGCAATTTCAGAACACATACTACTCCAACAACCGCAACCATCCAAACTTTAGTTGGTCAAATAATCAAGGAAATCAACAGAGTCAGTTTCAACCGAATAACGAATTTCAGTCAAAGCCAGCTTAGCAACAGTTTACACCAAGACCACCTTATCCACCTAGATTTTCTCAACAACAACATCATACTGCATCTGCACCTTAGCAAGAAAAGAAATCAGAAATGGAGGAGATGATGATCAAGTACATGGAAAACATAGAGATGATAATTAAAAGCCAAGCAGTGGCTATTAAAAATCTGGAAACTCAAATAGATCAGATGGCAAACATGCTTAACAATAGGCCCCAGGGTTCATTGCCAAGTACTACAGAGGCAAATCCAAGAAGAGAATGGAATGAACAAAGTTAGGAGATCACAGTCAGGTTTGGGAAATAGGTTGCAGGAAATCAGTCAGGCGTGCCCGCGCGAGGCAGAAAAGTTGTCTAAAAAGAAAGAAAATAATGAATGTTCTGGACAACAATAGGAAGAGGATAATAAAGCAGGTTCAGTTGAGAAGCCCGACAATAAAATACCACTAGTTCACCCTCCAGTACCTTATCAACAGAGATTGAATAATTAGAGGGAAGACATGCAGTTTAGTAAGTTTTTGGAGGTCTTTAAAAAGATGCAGATTAACATACCCTTCGTAGATGCATTAGAACAGATGCCGAGTTATGCAAAGTTCATGAAGGGTATATTGTCAAGGAATAAGAGATTAGAAGATTTTGAGACAATGGCCTTGACAAAGGAATGCAGTGCAGTGCTTCAGCGCAAATTACCTCCAAAGCTGAAGGATTCGGGCAATTTCATAATTCCATGCACAATCAGAAAGATGAACTTCAGTAAATGTCTGTGTTATCTTGGGGCAAGTACTAATTTGAAGCCCTTATCAGTATTCAATCAGTTAGGATTGCCGGCTCCAAGGCCAACAAATATTTCTCTATAGCTAGCTGACAGATCCATCACTTATCCACGGGGAATTGTTGAAGATGTATTGTTAAAAGTGGATAAATTCATCTTTCCAGCTGATTTCATCATTTTAGATTATGAAGATAAGAGTATAACAATCATACTGGGAAGACCATTCCTAGCCACAGGAAGAACCTTGATAGACGTTGAGAAAGGGGAACTCACTATGAGTGTTCATGATCAGGAGGTTACCTTTAACTTATTCAAGGCAATGAAGTTTCTGATAGATGAAGAGGAATGCTTCAGGGTTGATTCGGTGGACCAAGTCCTAAATGATGAAGTAGAGAGTCTGGTGGATCATTAACCATTGAGAATTATTATTGCTGGAAATTCAGAATTAGCGGATGAGGAATTTGAAGAACTTGTGCACTTTCTTGATACTACTCCAAAATTCAGAAAATTCAAAACTCCTATTGATCCATTAAAGAAAGTTGGAGAGACGTCAGTGAAATTGAAGCCATATCTTGAGACACCTCCAGAACTTGAATTGAAACCATTTCCAGACCATTTGAGGTATGCATTTTTAAATAAAGATTCAAAGTTACATGTGATTATTTCTTCTGCGCTAACATCTTTTTAGGAAGAAAAACTACTATGAGTTCTTAGAGAGTTCAGGCCCGATGCACATGATGGATAATTAGTGTAGATGATTAGAGAACGGTGTTGGCATGATGTGTACTCTATGCCATTGGATTCACCTATGGCTGTTGTACGGGAATTCTATGCTAATGCAAGGGAAATGATGAATGGGTTCTCTTTTGTTCGTGGAATTCAAGTGGACTATAGACCGAGAGCTATTCATCAAGTGTTCAATTTACCCGACCCTCCGGCTAGAAGAACAAATTGGGTGGAAGCTGACCGTTTGGAGACAAATTTGGACGTTATTATCACTGATTTGTGTATTACAGGGACTCAGTGGACATGCACTCTGGGCACTAATCACCCTAAGACCTTTTCGGCGTCCACTCTCAATCATTATGTAAAGTCTTGGAATCTGTTTGTGTGTGACAAACTCATGACATCCTTTCATCAACATAAGATTACAGTTGAGCGAGCCATTATACTATGGGGGATTATTGTGGGAAAGGATATCGACATATGTTACTTGGTGAATCAGAACATGCTGAGATACATGCGGGGAATTAACATAGGAAGTATTCCACATGGCTCAATAGTGACTCATTTGTGTGCTAAGGCAGGAATTAGGTGGATGGATGAGCAGTTGCATTTCCCAAGCTAGGATATTACGCATGCTACAATAGAAAGATTTGAAGATTGGCAAGGGGGTACTCCGCATCCAAGAGGAAAGGGTTTTATTTTTTATGCATTGGATACCGGAGAGATAGGTTTTCCAGTTTGGAATCCATGAGTTGACTCCTACTTTGGAGGAGTATGCACGATTGACGGTGCTACCATTGGACAGATCTTGTGCTCATATGGCCATCGGCGACATGAGTTGACAGTTTATGACTCTTATCGGGCTGAGGCGGAGAGTTATGCAGGATGAGATCAAATCCGTTCATGTTGTATCCTAGCATTTTCTGTTGAACAGATTTGGTTCTGAGGATAGTTATACACGGTACTTCGGGGAATTCCCTATGCCAGAGGATCATTGGCACTCGACAAGAGTAGATGTACTGCTACTATGCATATTGTCATATGTGTATATGCCACGGTACATGGATGAGCTAGATATTGGCGTTATCATAGCAGTGAGAACTCTTAGGGAGGGTCACACCATTGTACCGATGATCATCATAGAGACGCTGAGGTCAGCCACATATTGCAGTACTTACCTTGTCAAGGGTATTCGTAGGTAATTCGGTCATGTTGTACGTGTGGTTTATGTCATACTTGAGACCGAATGGCACTTTCAGACGTCATGGGTATTGTTTTACCCATGATATAGCCATGTCATACTCCTTTCAGCCTGCGGAGTGTACATATCCTACATCTTGGTCTGTTTTCCTGGCAAGGATCAGAGATTCGTTTGATATATTTCCGTGTACAGGGCTCAACTCACCCTACAGCTTCATCACTCATGCTATGGGCATGGATTATCTCCCTCTAGCTGGTTTGAGAGGCATGACTACTTACCACCCACTGGCCGTGATGTGTCAGTTTGACCAGTTCCAGGACTTCCATCCTTTTAAGGGGGCATTGAGTCAACACTTAGCTTCTCTACACTTATCAGCAGAGGATAGATCTTAGTTGTATGCCTGTTGGGATCAGCGTGAGCTAGCTAAGTTTTTCGTCAACTAACTGAGTTATTCTGCAGAGTATTCCACATGGATGGAGAAAGAGAAGGCATTGACTATGGCAGTATCCATAGTGCAGGGGATTGATTCCGATGATGGGGAGCCTATGGAGGAAACTTATATTCCCATCAAGGAGGATTTGTCTATTAGGTTACCAGCAGTTGTGATGGATTCTCCCATTACGAGTGCTACTGTGATTCAGCATTCAGCACAGTAGACCTTTGAGAGAGATCAGGCTAGGGCCTTGATGTTGACAGCTCTTGATGGGAGAGACACAACTCTATTAGAGAGAGACGAGGCCAGATTAGCCAGGGATACATTGATTGTAGAGCGGGATACTGCCTTATCTGCCCAGGATGTGGCCGTCAAAGACAATACTTGTAACAATCCAGAATTTTAATGAAATTTTTTAAATATTTATTGGGTTATATAAATATTTAATGGATGTGGTTATTGTTGAATAAATATTTAATTTGATTTGACTTGATTGGTTAATTATTTGTTAAGTAAATAATTAAGGAGCTAAGAAAATTAATTGTTATGAGATAATATTCTAATTTAATTTAATAATTAAGTTAGAGAGTTTATAATGATTAAATGGATTATTATAATGTTGTACTTTAATTTAGTAAATTAAGTGTTACCATAAGCTATATTATAAATGGTTTATTAAAATAAATTGAAGGAGTTTAATTTTATTTTACCAAACAAGGCTTAAATATATTAAGTCTTTAATTTTTAAAGAGTTTTGCCAAACAGACCCTTATAGCTTTTGGATTTTTGAATTTTGAATTATAATAATATAAATTAAATAAACAAAATATAAATATAATATATATATTAATTTGGTAACCGGTAATTTATTAAGGGCAATTAGTAGACGTCGATTTTTAGACGTTTGTAAATCATGCGTTGGTTTTGATTTTTACATAAAGAGTATTTGGGTTATTTGGCATAAGTCTAAGAAGGAAAAGAGAAGTTGTCAGAGAGAGTTATCAGAGAGAATTGAGAGAGACCAGAGAGAGTTGAGAGGAGAAAGGTTTGGTGAAGTGCAAGCAAGCACGTTGTCCTCTAACAAGGATTTCTTAATCAACAAAAGGTATGTTACATAACCTTAACATATATGATTTACGCTGTAATTTCTAAGTATGCATGTTCTTGAATTTTACTGTGTATAAAGTTTTTACAAATTTTTATGTAAACAATGTTTTTATAATTGACTAGGAAATTATGTGTATTTCTAATTGTAATTGTTATACTAGCATATATATATATATATATATATATGTGTGTGTGTGTGTGTGTGTGTGTGTGTGTGTGCGCGCTTAACATATATATAGAATTGTATGCTAAATTAAGTCTGCAAGAAAAGAATTTGGTTTTACAGTGATTACATATACATGAACATGTTTTGTAGGATAACAAAATTAGTATGTGATTGTATGTTAATTGTGAAATTGAACCTTATGTATGTTAATCGGGTAAAAACTTAATGAGAACGTAGTTCAAAGGAATGAATTCGTTGGATAATTGTGGTTTACAGTGTTAAACCTTGTAAAACAACGTCAACTATGGAGTTTGGTTTTAAAATAGTGTTTCAAGGATTTAACTTCTCCAAAATTATTATTTAAGTTGTGCTAATTTAGTATATGTATGCTTGTTAATGATTTACATAAATTATATATGTTAAATTAGCTGCTAGAAGCTAATAAACAATGAAGAATTGCTGTGTTTTGTTCTTCGTGTGTGATTTCTGTAAGTTTCGGCGCCTCAACACCAAAAAGCAGAGTCGCATCCCAGAACCCCACGTCGCAACGCTGTAATCAGCGCCACATCGGCAATTTCGTACTGTAGCGCCACTGCCTGACTTAGTTCTCACGCCCCAGTGCCAGAATAATAGTCTTGGTCAGACAGTTTTGTCCTCCTGTAGTAAAACGGCCATAACATTTTCATACGAACTCCAATTGAGCTAATTCAAGATGATTCAGAATGAGGACAAACAGGCCTATAACTTTTATTCTTTAAGGTTTTCAATTTGAAATCGTTATGAAGGGTCAAAATGGCCATCATTAGGATTGTTGTGTATTTGGAGCCAATCGGAGGGTGTCGGGATACGCAAATGCAATTGCAATCCTTTGTGTATTAGTATAACCTAATGATAATATGTTGGATATGCAATAGAATATTGTATCAAGTTGTTAATGTGTATGTGGTGCAATGACATGATCACTTAAGTAGTTTTAATAAAGCTAAAAAGGTAATGTTCATGAAAAGATGTGATGTTGTTTAAACTTAAACTTAGTTAGTAGCTATACTAAAAGTAAGAAAGCAACTCATGAAGGTAATGTTAGTGTAATTAATGTGTATTGTCAATACATATGGTATGTGTAGGACTTGTGGTGAACATGAGTAGTGATTGTTTAACCTACGCACGACGCAAGTTCTCTAACTCTACTTTTATAATTGTGCAAGTATCTAAACTATCTTTGAGCAAGTTTTCCTAACTCCAAGCTTTCTTTGTGTAATTTTCTTAACCCTAATTATATCGTACAAGATCCTAAACCTTATCTCTTGATTTTGAGCCAATCTTTAACTTGTTAATTAGCATGAAAATTTCTACATTCTAACACACTAATGTTGAATAAGTTTTATTATTTAACTTATAATTTGTTATGCATGCTTAAGATTCAACTCTAAATAAGGTTTTAACCTTATCTTAACATTGTTCAAGCAAGGTATGTTACATTATTCTATACTTATGCTCTTAGATTATTCCTAAAGCATGACCTTAGTACACAATGTTGATTCACTTATGAATTACTCCATAGCATAATGTTATTACAGTTTTATTCAATTAATCCTTAGTTGATGTTTGTAAACTCTAAATTACCTTGAAACTTATCCAAATCAAACTTACTTTGGTGCGGACTCGTATTCTAAATGCTGAGATGAATAACCCTATTATAGGGGATAACTTACGCGTAGTGTTAAAATATTTGTGCACAATACATTGTGCGAAGGGTTGATCCCCCTAAGTATTAGGAGTCCTTATAGTCTTATGACTGCTAAATTTGAAGTTGAAAGATTACTTACAACTATGGACATAGTTCGTGGTCTCATAACCCTCAGATATATATTCCATATTTTGATTCCAGTCTTTGGTTATCATTGATAGAGTATTATTCAGTTTTGATGAGCCTATTCATTGGCAGTTGTTATTATCATGTTGATTAATTGCTATATCTAGTGAGCAATTATTTTGCTCACTCTTGCATATATATACACTCATTGCAGGTAAAGTTGAGAAGGTCGACGAACCTACAACTAGCAAAGGAAAGTGGAAAATGTACAACTGATGAAGACTTGTAATTTTATTTTATTGTTGTAATGATAGACTTTGATTTAATGATGTGTTGTAATAATTTATTTCCGCACTTGTATGATGTTTAAGGTTAGACAACCTGGGATGTTTTTGGATTTATTTATGTAATCCTTTATGGGAAGGTTTATTATTAAATTTAATTTGATTGGGTAGTTAGATATGAATGTTTTTGATTAAGTGAACACCAAATCTTGTGGGAACGAAGTACCTAGATTTGGTGGTGTCACAGGTTGGTATCAAAGCTTTAGGTTATGAACCTTAGGTGGGGGAAAAGCCTTAAGAAGTAACCTTTGAAAAAATAGTAGTGATAAACTATTATCGAGTTTTAATGAAGAAGTAATAAAACACTTATGTGCTTATGTGATTATAACATATGTGGTCGTGAGTGTTGAGTAGTAATGATTAGTAATTAAAACTTAAAATTTGATTGACAGGATGGTTATATAGGAGGATCCTGTCAGGCTAGGGAGGAAGGATCCCAGAAGCCTAGAAAGGAGGAGACTCAAGATATTCAGGTGATTTAGGAACAACTACTGCCATGGGAAACAATTCTGTTGGTAACAGTAGTTGAGCAGGAGAGGCTACCTGATGAGGATGATGAGATAGAGACGGATGAGGAGGACCCCGTGGAGCTACCACAGTCGGATGAGAAGAACGAGGAGGAAGAGATTCCACTTGACTCGATTGCTGCCCTTATGTACGACGAGGTATATGACCGCAATGTGGAACTTCAGGATACCTTCGAGGAGTTGCAAGAGATAGTAGCTGAACTGTGAGACCCAAAATTTTATGAATAAAGATTAAAATTTCTCGAAATAGTTTTTCAAAATTATGGTGTGGATTTGATATAATGTTATAGTTGTGGGTAATATTTATAAATTTTGAAAAGTATGCAAGTTGTTGTATAATACTTGATTGGTCGGGGAATATTCTTTTTGTTAGGGAATATTCGTACGACGGCACAATCCTTGGTGGACCACACAAATGAATTATTGTCGGACTAAGAAAATGACAAAAATATTTTTATGAAAATAACGGCGGAAGTTTTACCGTTAAAACCGTTGAAGCAACCGGTGTTAAAAGTACAGTAATACGCATGGTTGCATAGTAGCACACGGTTTTGATTATTGGTGCTTACGTGAGAAGTCACTCAGTTTTATTCAATTATTGCTACAGTAATTGCTGCATAGTATCTCACGTTATTTGATTCAATTATTTTCAATATTTTATATATTATTAAATCAATAATAGAGACGACGAAGTTATTAATATTATTATTTGCAATATTAACGATGTCTAGAAGTTCTGCCAATGAGAGATTTGGTCACCTAATTACGCGCCGATTGGGAGAAATCCTTATTGGAAAGCCCCCTCTTTCCTGGGAACGATCTGGTCGATTAATATTGTAAATTATAATAATGATGATAAATATTGTTAAATATACTGAGGTATCTTTTTATGAAGTCACAGAAGTTTATATATATATATATATATAAATTTTTTTTATTAGTATTATTAATGTAATAAAACAGAAAAACTTTTTATATAAAACATAATACTTTTATTACGTTATTTGTTTTATTAGACAATAATTAGAATATATTATATTTTATTATGCATAGTATTTTGCATAGTAAAATCTTTTTATATAAAACAGTATAAAGTTATTTATTTTATTAGATAATAATTAGAATATATTATATTTTATTATGCATAGTGCCTGCATAGTATTTTGCATAGTAAATTTTTTTATATAAAATAGAATACTTTTATAAAGTTATTTGTTTTATTAGACAAAAATTAGAATATAATATATTTTATTATGCATAGTGTTTACATAGTACCTGCATAGTATTTGTATAGTAAAATCTTTTTATATAAAATAGAATACTTTTATAAAGTTATTTGTTTTATTAAATTATAAATAGAATATATTATATTTTATTTAAAAGATTTTGTTTTATTAAAATATTTTATTAATATTGCATAGTAAATTATTATGGACCGTCCGTTTAAAAGTAAATCAATCTAGACTGTTCATGAATTAGTTACCATTCAGTCCGTTCTCCTATAAATAGAAGATCATTACTTCATTATTTCTTACGAATTTACTGAAGCTCTAGAGAGAGAAACTATAGAGAGAAAGAAGGAAAGTATTCTGCTACTTTACTACTCATATATCCAGTTTCTTCTAAGGTAAGGGATATTATTTCTTTCGTATCCATGAAGAGAACTTTTGTTATTCCATTCTTTATTATTATGTTGGAATAACCTATCTATGCGAAGTACCGCATACATGGTAAAATTCTTCTGTTATTCCATTCTTTATTATTATGTTGGAATAACCTGTATATGCGAAGTACCACATACATGGTGAAATTCTTCTGTTATTCCATTCTTTATTATTTTGTTGGAATATCTTGTATGTACGTATTACGCATGACCTGGTTCCATTATTTATTATTCTGTTGGAATAACCTGTCTGTGCGGTCTATCGCATGCCTGGTGAAGTCTTTTGTTATTTCATTCTTTATTATTTTGTTGGAATATCATATCTGTGCGTTTACGCATGACCTGGTTCCATTATTTATTATTCTGTTGGAATAACCTGTCTGTGCGGTCTATTGCATGCATGGTGAATTCTTTTGTTATTCCATTCTTTATTATTCTGTTGGAATAACATGTCTATGTGGATTACCACATGCATGATGAATGACCCTTCGTATTCATTTCTTATTAAATTATGAAAATGATCTGTCTACGTGGATTACTGCATGGCGGGAGAAAATCCATTTGCAGTTTCATATATTCTATTATACTCAGTTGGTTAAAGCTTTGACTTCTATACTCCATGAAATTAGTGGAATATCCTTGATATTGCACTTCATCCAGTATCTTTTCATGGAAATATTCTTTTGAGCATTCTTGAATTTTACTCTACAAAGCAGTATCATGTTGACAATTTGAACGTTATTGAATTCTATATAAATTAATTCTTGAACTTGTTTCATTGAATTCTTATATCAGTATCATCATCCTTATGTTTATATTATGTTAAAAGTCATCTGTGGCCTATAGTGCATAGATGGATTTGGTATGATTATGACTAGAGATTAATCGGTATAATCATGACCGTAATGTTACAAATGATGTGGTAAAAGTCCTCATTGGCCCTTAGTGCATTGATGGACAGTTGTTGGCATGATCATGACCATTGATGAATACACGAATATCCTTGGCCCATAATGCATGTATAATTTGTGGTTGTGATACTAATGAATATCCTTGGCCATAGTGTAGGGATGATGTGGATTATTTATTAAGCTGAGTCTAAGCGATAAAAATGATGAAAAACATTTTTAAATCATAAAAGATAGTAGATTTTATTCTGTACTTGACTCTTCTAATGGATTGCTTGTTCCGCTGCAGTTAAACTTGATGTCTATTGTATTTTATCAGTTTAACATTGTTAAAGACTAATGATAATTTATTCTGCATTATCTTAGTCATAATATTTATTACTGGGCTAGTTGAGCTCACCCTTTCTTTCACTATTCTCTTCAGAAAATGAGAATATAGCTGGGACGAGTCGGGGAACGGAGTGATGGTCCAGATGATAGCATTAGTAGTCCTCATTATTCTATTAAATAGTGTGATAATAAATGTAATGAGGACTCTATTGAGTGTGGATATGGTCTAGATGACAATATTCTTATTAAAACTCTCAGTTTATATTTTGTTGTATTTTACACGACAGTGTTATTATTAAGTTGTATTTATATTTTTGTACCATGTATCTGACGACCCAAGATGGGTGATGTATACCTGTTTTGGGGGCATCACATGAACAACAGACCTCGATGGCGCAAAAGGACGATGAGATCCATGATCGAGAGGAACGTCTGAATAACGTTGAAGAGAAGCTGGTCCACACTGAAGGAGAGAACGAACGAATGATGGCAGAGATTTTAGAGTTGAAAAACAAGTTGAAAGAGGAATCTACTAAGAGGGCAAGAGCTGAAGATGCGTACAATGAAGCTTACCAATGAGCCAGAATAGCAGAGAGGGACGCACAAGCAAAGAGGATGAAGATGGAAGAGATGAATAATGTATTCAACACCGTGATCGATCGAGCTCAGGATCGGGTCATGGGTTATCCAATTCAGTTCGAGACGCTACCATCATACATATTAGATCGCCAAACAATGTTCTGAATTATGGAGGAAGAACGTTGTAAGGCTACACAGCATCTTAGTAGGACATCGTAGGTTGATATGTAACTATTTTGTGATTGACGAGTAAATGAGATGTAAATCACGAGTATGATTCATCCAATGGGATGTGATAATGATGAAGTAATCCTGCATCTTTTGTAGTTCAGAAAAGTAATGTAAATAGCAGTGATGTTATTATTTTGATGTTTTTTTAAAAGATTTTGAATGAATAAAAGTTATTATTTTATTCAAAGTGTTATGTGTTACGTGATAATTTTTGGTGTGTAAATTAAGTAGAAATACTTAAAGAAATGGAGTAATAGTCTAATTAGTGTATTTTTAACAGAAAATGCCTTCAAGATGTCAAAAACCCCGACAAAGAACCACTGAAGGAACCAATAACAATAATGCTAAAGTTAACACCGTTCAACAACTAGCGACGTTACTAACATGAGCATTGCAGAATCAACCTCAGAATCAAGGTACAACGTTTAAGGATTTCAAGGCGGTTGGACCACCAGAATCCTGTGGGTCCATGAATCCAGTTTAGGCACAGACCTGGGTCATAGAGATAAAGAAAGTGTTCGATGTTGCCAGAGTAGGGGAGGATCAGAAGACTGTTTTTGCAATATTCATGTTGAAAGCAGAGGCTAGTTATTGGTGGCGGGCCAATAAAACCCGAGGAGGTCAAGGGATTATGACTTGGGAAAGGTTTAAGGAGATATTCTTTGAGACCTATTTCCCAAAAAGATTGAAGAGTCAGTTAGAGGTGAAGTTTTTGGAACTGAAGTAGGGAACAATGTCGGTATCTGAGTATGCTGCAAAATTCAATGAGTTGGCGAGGTTTGTGCCATATCAAGTCAACACAGACGAACGCAAGGCAAAAAGGTTCGAGCAGGGACTGAAGCCCTGGTTGTACACTAGAGTCTCCCTGTTCCAGCTAAAAACTTTTACAGCGATAATGGAGAAAACAATTCTCGCTGAGAGTGGAGGCGAGACTGTAACAAAACACAACCAAGAGCAGAGGAAGAAGAAGAGTGATGGTGAAGCTAAGAATGGTGGTGGTGGTAACGGTGGAAATGGCATCAACAATTTGAAGAGGACATGGAATGCAAATGTGGGAGCTGGAAGTCAGCAAGGAAACAAACAAAGGAAGAATTTTGAAGCATGTGCTACATGCGGGAAGTTTCACAAGGGTGTGTGCTTGATGGGGAAATGAGTATGCTTCAACTGTGACCAGGAGGGTCACATCGCCCCAAATTGCAATCAACCTAAGAAGAACGTTTGCTTCACGTGCGCGTCCAAGGATCACTTTGGTCATGAATGCCCTAAGAAGAGAGCTGGTGAGGCAAATAGAAGCAAGGGAAATGCTAGTGGAGGTACATTGTCTATTGATGGACCAACATCAACAAATAAGCCCACAGCAAGAACCTTCAACATGACGGTGCAGGATGCGGTGCAATCAAAAGATGTCATGTCAGGTATTATCCCAATCAATGATATAAATGCATATGTATTATTTGATTTGGGTGCTACTTGCTCGTTTATATCTGATGATTTTGCTAAGAAGTTAGAAATGCCTAGTGAAGAGTTGAATTTCCCTTTAAACATAGAAATTGTGAATAGGGAAGTGATTCTTGTTAGGTTCGAATACAAGAACTGTAGGGTGAATATTAAGGGGAATGTTATGAAAATAGATTTAATCCCGATAAAACTCGGAGAGTTTGTTGTGATATTGGGAATGTATTGGTTATTTAATTATGGAGCGATAATTGATTGCCAAAAGAAATATGTAAACCTTATTACTCCGTCAAAGGTAGTTTTTCATGGTAGCAAATCTCCTAGACAAATGAGATGTCTAACGATGATGTAGGCCAAGAAGTTGTTCAGTCAGGGCTGTGTAGGATATTTAGCTTACATAGTCGATTCTCAAAAGGAAAAGGGGGTGAAATTGGAAAAAATACCAGATGTTAGGGGATTCGGGGATGTGTTTCCAGAAGATTTGCCAGGACTTCTACCTGACTGAGAGATCGAATTCGTGATCAACTTAGCGCCAGGAACCGCTCCAATATCGAAGGCCCCATACAGAATGGCTCCGGTAGAGATGAAAGAACTAATGGTACAACTGCAAGAACTGTTAGATAAGAAGTATATTCAACCGAGCGTATCACCGTGGGGAGCACCGGTGTTATTCATGAAGAAGAAGGATGGGTCAATGCGTCTTTGCATTAATTATAGGGAATTAAATAAAGTCACTATTAAAAATATTATCTATTACCAAGAATAGATGACTTGTTTGATCAATTGAAAGGTACAAGATATTTCTCAAAAATAGATTTGTGGAGTAGGTATCACTAACTAAAAGTGACGAAGGAGGATGTGCCGAAGACGACATTCCGAACTCTGTATGGACTTTACTAATTTTTAGTGATGTCTTTTGGTTTGACAAATGCCCCTGCAGCGTTCATGAATTTAATGAACAGGGTGTTTAAACCATTTTTAGACAAGTTTGTGGTGGTTTTTTTTGATGATATTTTGGTGTACTCTAAAACTCGAGAAGAACACGTGGAACACTTACGTGTAGCACTGGAGACGCTAAGAAAAGAAAAGTTATACGCAAAATTCTCTAAATGTGAATTTTGGCTAAAACGTGTATAATTTATTGGCCACGTAATTGACAATCATAGAATTTCAGTGGGTCCATCAAAGGTCGAAGCTGTGATAAATTGGGAACAACCAAAAACTCCATCAGAAGTGAGAAGTTTCTTGGGATTTGTAGGGTATTACAGACGGTTTATCTAAGATTTCTCCAAGATTACCACTCCGTTGACAAATTTGACGAGAAAATCTGTAAAATTTGTTTGAACGGAGAAATGTGAGGAAAGTTTTGCGGAATTGAAGAAGAGGCTTAGTGTGGCACCTGTGTTATCATTACCAGATAATACAGAAAATTTTGTGGTGTATAGTGATGCTTCACACAAGGGTTTAGGATATTTCCTAATGCAGAACAACAAAGTCATTGTGTATGCATTAAGAAAATTGAAAGACTATGAGAAATGGTATCTAACTCGTGATTTAGAGTTAGCGGCAGTAGTATTTGATCTGAAGATATGGAGGCACTATCTCTATGGAGAGAAGTGTGAGATCTACTAGACCATAAGAGTATGAAGTATATTTTCAGTCAAAAGGACCTGAATATGCGGCAAAGGAGATGGATGGAATTGATAAAAGATTACTATTGCGAGATCTTTTATCACCTAGGCAAAGCTAATGTGGTTGTAGATGCCTTGAGTAGAAAAGGAAGAGAAAAATTGAAGTTGTTAACCAATAAGGATGAGCTCATTTCAGCAATGGAAAGACTAGAGTTGGAAATTAAATTTCCAAAAGAATCTGATGAAAAATTGTACCAAATGGAAGCTAGTCAAACTTTGGTAGACAAAGTGAAGAACGCTCAACTACAAGATGAAGAATGGAAAAAAAAATAAAGGAAAGTGTGGTCGAAGGAAAAAAAAGTGAAGTTCAAGGTTGATACTGAGGGAATGCTGAGATTCGAGGGATGAATTTGGGTTCCAGCAGTACAGGATATTAAAGAAGACATCTTGGCAGAAGCTCATAGCTCAAGATATTTGATTCATCTGGGAAGTAAAAAGATGTATCAAGATTTGCGGTGACATTTTTGGTGGCCAAATATGAAAAGAGTTGTTGTAGAATGCGTTGCAAAGTGCTTGACATATCAGAGAGTCAAGGCCGAACATCAAAGGCCAAGTGTATTACTTTAACCATTACAGATACCGAAATGGAAATGGGAGCATATCATAATGAATTTTGTGGTAGGTCTTCCAACGACTCAGAAAGGATACGATGTGATATGGGTCATAGTGGACAGACAGACAAAATATGCACACTTTTGGCCAATAAAGATTAGATTTAATCTTGATCAGCTGGCGAAATTATATGTTAACGAGATCGTGTCGAGACATGGAGTTCCAATATCTATAGTGTCAAATCGAGACCCAAGGTTCACATCAAATTTCTGGAAGAGATTACAAGAATGCATGGGAACGTAATTAAAGATGAGTACAACATATCATCCGCAAACCGATGGAAAAAGTGAATGAACGATTCAAACACTAGAAGATATGCTTAAAGCGTTCATCATGGATTTCAAAGGAAACTGGGATGATCATTTACCATTGGTGGAATTTGAGTAAAACAATTGTAGCAACCCCGAATCCGGGCCCCGAATCGCCGCAGACTCGGTACGCTATTTCTATCATTATTTGCGGAAGATATAAACATAAGTTGTTTATACATTACATTACACACTATTTTCCCCAAAATCGAGTAACCTTAACTTATTACACAATTCTTAAAATATCTATTACACAATATTATTGATCATATACACAATTATAAACTAACTGCACTTTATATCCCAAGTTGTACTTAGCTTTAATCATTTTCTGTATATGTCGCATTTGCTTTACCTGCAATGTTTTATCATGATATAGCAAGGGTGAGCATAAAAGTTGCCCAACAAGTTTATGTACAACATTTTAACGATATATCATGATTGAAGAGTATGAATAATTGGCTAGCTATAATTCAACAATATAATTGTGAACTAGCAGGAGTAAAATTTTGACTGAACAAGTATTTTACATGAACAAACATTTCTAAACCAACTGGTAATGAAGGTGATCAGCCTTTCATACCTAACTTATACATGCAAGATGTACAGAGTACAATTTTCTAGGCAATCAGCAATGATTAACCATAAGCTTGAAGAAACTACTCTTATTAGAGTTAAGTATAAGAAAAAACTTGCCTGCACCGTAGATTACCGCAACGCAATTAAATAACGCTTTATCCGAAGACCTAATATTAATAATATAGATCTCTAATAATTAGAATAATATCATCACAATATAATACTGCTATATTTAAAATCACAGAATATCCTAAACACATTACAACATAAGCCTATCAGTCTATACAAGCACATAAGACTTGGTATCAAGTCAAACTATTGCAGTCTGAGTTGAACCCGACAAAATTCTAACATCCCGACGGTCTAGTCGGACCTTTATCGAGTTTTAGTTCAATTAAACTCTGACTTAACACTTAACCATACCACCGATAATTTCTAATCAGACCAAACATTTTTCCTAAGCTCGTAATAATTTTCGGATAATTATCACCATTTATCAACATTTTTTAATCCTTAAAACCGTATTTAAATGAATTAAATACAACTTAATACCTTAATCATTAATATTTATTTAATATAAAATATTAATGAAAATCAATACATAATATTATAATATAATTATAATATCACAAAGTATATTTGATACTTTAAAATCATTTTTATATAATTTTTTCAACACTTAAATCCATTATCCGATAATTGCTATTAATATTAAAATATTAATATTTTCATGCCAAAATATAAAAAGTTACATTTTATAACTTAAAATATTTTTATATCACTTAAATCATTTTTTATATGATTTTTAAATCATTAATTCTATTTTTTCTTAATTTATTTAATATATTCATTAAATAAACTAATTACCATTAATAATAAATTATTAATGAAATTCACCACAAAATATCAAAAGTCATCAAAAATAACTTAAAATATTTTCTTTTATCATAATATTACTTTTCATGATTTTTCATGAATTAAAAACTATTTTTTAAATAATTTATTTAATATTGTAATTAAATAAATAAATACCATTTATATTCCAAAAATATTAAATATTTTCAAAATATACTCAAAATAGTTAAAAACTATTTTTCAGACTTTAAAATAATTTTTCATAATTTATTTTGTATTTTTAATAATTAAAAACTCTTTTTTTCTAATTTTAAATTATTTTCCGGAGTATTAATAAATAAACCGTCGCTAAAGGCCTATAGCGACACTTTCTGTCGCTATAGGTGTTCTTGAGGGTTTTTCCAGATTTTCGGCAGAGGCGAGGTTGCTAGTTTGACCGAGCGTAACTCTTTGATTATTGAGTTTCTGGACATGATGAAACTTTCATATTATAGTACTTTTGCAGTACTACAACATGAAACAAATTTCATACCCAAACAACAACTGAACAACAAGATATAGACTTCCAAAAATGTTGTCAGGCCTTGTTCTTCAAATTCTGGGTTTTCCAGATTTGAAGAACAGCCTAGGTTCCTACTTTGACACTTAATAACTTTCTGATCATGCAACTTTTATGCTACCTATCAATTACAAGTTGTAGATAACATGTAGTAATACAACTATGGCCGGTCAAACTAGGACACGGACCACTGTTCTACATTTTCTGGGTTTGCTGTTTTAGCAGTTCGGTCAACGATGTTTGACCGTGAATAACTTGCGATCTATAATAGTTATAGGTCTGATTCTTTTTGCAACTTAAAGACCTCATATCAGGCTACATGTTACATGTTTTAAACATCAAAAACATGAAACACACACGGATTTATAAGCCCCGACATTTGACTGTAAATCACAGATTTCCAGATTTTTAAATTTGCTAAAACTTTAAATTCGTGCACTTTGATGTTATGGGTCATGGATTTAACAACCAAGAACATCAATTGACACCTATTGTCATTACTTTCAACAATCAATTGCAACTTTTAACAACCAATTGAAGGATTTCCGAAAATTAGAGATTTATACCTTTTTGCTTTGATTTCTCAATTCTGTGCTTCTGATATGTTATGATCAACGTGGGGCTGGATCTTTGAACTGATTTGGCTTAATATTTCGTTGGTTGAGAGAGAAGTAAGAGTTAGTAGGAGCAAAAATTGAATTGGCCAAGTTTTGTACATTTTCTCTCTCTAATTCAATTTATATTGTTGCTTGATTCATTGTATGTTGCAAGTTGGCTGATTGCTGGAGCTTGCTGGAGATTTAAGTCACATGCCCAGGGTTTAGGGTTGTTGAACTAGACCAATTATTGTAAGCTAAGTCACCAATAATGCATTAAGGGCATTTTTTCCATTTCCATTTTGTTCTAGATTTTTGCACTAGATGAAACCATTTGGGTTTAGGGTTAAGCATACTTAGATTTATAATTTGGACAAATTTGGATTTAGGTTTTAAATCCTCAAATTTTTAGCAACTTGGAAAATTCCAAAATTTCCTAATTTTAGAATAGAAAATTTTGATTTCTAAATTATAATTAGGGCTCCCTAATCATTTATATTTTCCTATTCATGAATCATTATTTGCTAATTAGGACCATTTTATCCTAATTAAAATTGCTAATTTAGCACTTAGGGTCAATTTTGCACATTAAGTTTCAAAACCACAAATTAGGGTTTTTAATAGAAAATTAATTTTCTAAAATAGAAATTAACTATTCGTAATTAGATTAGGGTTTCTAATTACTCATAAATTGAAATAATTAGGATTAGGGTTTCCTAATTAACATTGCTAATTTTAGCAATTAAATCCACCACTGAACAATTAGGGTTCAAAAATAGTCATTAGGGTTTTCAACCCACCAATTAGGGTTTCTAAAAGAAAATAAATTTTCTAAAATAGAAATTAAATATTTGTAATTAGATTTGAGTTTACTAATTACTTAACTTTAAAATTAGGATTAATATATCCTAATTAACATTACAATTATTTAATTAACACTTTCTTTTTCCATAATTATAAAATTAGGGTTTCTGGCGGAATAATTAGGGTTCCAAAATTTGAAAATTAGGGTTTGTTAATTAATTAACCTTTACCCTAATTAATACTTAATAAATACCACATAAACATTAACATTCTCCGTTATATCCCAGATTAGGGCTTAACTTTAACAGAATCTGAAACTAGGGTTTTCAGATCTGGCATTAGGGTTTTGTAATCAATTGTCAAGATTAACCCTAATTAATCTTTTAATTATTTACACTTATGCCATTAAGTTCCCGATTTAGGGTTTCATGCACCGAATTAGGGTTTCAGATTCCCGAAACTGAAACTAGAATTTTCAGAACCGATTTCTAGGGTTTCTTGTTAGACGTTAGGATTTTCTAACCGAACATTGTCGTTCTTAATATAAACTTAGGGTTTGTCACAGATATAATTTATCTGGTCAACCCTTGACCCCTAACCACATTTTGTACACAAAACATAACCATATTCACAGAACTTAATCACATAAACAATTAATCCTGAATAATTCAACTATTTCCTTTACAGAATTTTGAAACCCTCAAAATTCATTCCCAATAACATCAAACGCATACACTTATTTTCTGTCTAGGTCTAATATTTGACCTAAAATCAATCATTTAAGATTTTACTAATTTGCCCAAAATCTCGGGTTGTCACATTCACCCCTCCTTATAAGAATTTCGTCCCCGAAATTCACCTTACACTTTACACCATGCACCTTACACCATTCACACATATACTATTCACATGCTACCCAATATACCACTCACAAGGGTAAAATGTTTAAAATTTTGCTGAGGGGTCATATAGACCATGAACACATAGATTTGACGGTATTTATACCGCAAAACAAAACATTACTTGACCTGTTTACAATCACAAAGAAGGTAAACTACCATTACTAGAACTTTAGGTGATCAGCCTATCGTACGATAACGTTATAAATAACGTATTTATTTTTAGCGAATATTTACGCTATTAGATTGGATTTATTTATCCAAACGACATAGTTCACCTCAGTCTTATCATAAGATTCAGTACCAAAATAATTTGGTTCAGGAAATTTCTTTCAATAAACACTTGGAGTTTTTTTTTTTTTGAAAACATTTTTGAGAATGACGTCATGATGCCGCACTGTATTTAACAGTCCGTTAAGGATTTCGTCATTTTGTGACTTTGTTATACTACGTCATACTGTAGTAGGCTGACGATCCTTGGATCACATCCAACACCAAGTAATTCTGCATTGATAACTCCATCATTTTTTTTATCATCTCTGCACCAGGTCACATGGTACATAAGTGATAAATAAAAACACATTTTTTTTTAAAAGGCACATAGTGCGTATTTAATTTGAAGTCAAAAATTTTGAAATCTGGCATAGATAGGGGTTTAGGAAAACCTAAATCTCCACTAATGATCATTTGCTTAAACATTCTATCTGTTCCTATTATCCTTAACACTCCATCCACACATAACTATACCCAGTTCATAAAACCACACTTATGAGTTCATAACTTGGCCACAATTATATGAGTTTACGAACTTACCCTAGTCTGACCTTTGGCGTCCGTTCACTAAGGGCTCATAAACATTTCATATAACTATGCGTCAAGAATGTCACATAAGTATGAGTTCTAAGAACTTGTACTTAATCCTATATTCTCTACCTATGACCTATTTATCTATATATAATAACTAACGTGACACAACATTTCAACTATTACCAATGCCACCAACTAAGTAGTTTTTACACCAAGTACAATTCCCCTCCCATACGAGGAATCATACAACTCTGTTGCTGGCACGAGTCCTCATTGAAATCCCCACCTAACCTTAACCCCCTTTTTCAATACGAATTCAATTCGTATTCATAATCCATAACTCATTTATGAGTTTTCATTTTCATAGTACCATTTTATAGTACAACCTTCACACAGCATCTTGCTGTAAACTTTTCAATCAGTAAATTGATTCATTTCCCATAACATAACCTTTATCAGATCACGGGGTGATCTTATCGTATATATTACGATTCAATTCCATTCACTATGATCGTTTTGTTTTACGATCTCCTATTCATGCACTTTCAGTCTTTTAGACTCGATCTATTCACCATTACTGTTCAACTTTATTATCAGAGTTAGGGAACTCTGTGCTTTACACCCGCCGAGATTCATCTTTGAATCTTACTGACCCACTAACTCTATTTGAGTTAGTCTTATCCTAATCACTGCGGTTATTGGTCTCAGGTATTCCTACCTAAGATTCATAACCAACAGCTCTGATACCAACTGTAGCAACCCCGAATCCGGGCCCCGAATCGCCGCGGACTCTGTACGCTATTTCTATCACTATTTGCGGAAGATATAAACATAAGTTGTTTATACATTACATTACACACTATTTTCCCCAAAATCGAGTAACCTTAACTTATTACACAATTCTTAAAATATCTATTACACAATATTATTGATCATATACACAATTATAAACTAACTGCACTTTATATCCCAAGTTGTACTTAGCTTTAATCGTTTCCTGTATATGACGCATTTGCTTTACCTGCAATGTTTTATCATGATATAGCAAGGGTGAGCATAAAAGTTGCCCAGCAAGTTTATGTACAACAATTTAACGATATATCATGATTGAAGAGTATGAATAATTGGTTAGCTATAATTCAACAATATAATTGTGAACTAGCAGGAACAAAATTTTGACTGAACAAGTATTTTACATGAACAAACATTTCTAAACCAACTGGTAATGAAGGTGATCAGCCTTTCATACCTGACTTATACATGCAAGATGTACATAGTACAATTTTCTAGGCAATCAACAATGATTAACCATAAGCTTGAAGAAACTACTCTTATTAGAGTTAAGTATAAGAAAAAACTTGCCTGCACCGTAGATTACCGCAACGCAATTAAATAACGCTTTATCCGAAGACCTAATATTAATAATATAGATCTCTAATAATTAGAATAATATCATCACAGTATAATACTGCTATATTTAAAACCACAGAATATCCTAAACACATTACCACATAAGCCTATCAGTCTATACAGCACATAAGACTTGGTATCAAGTCAAACTATTGCAGTCTGAGTTGAACCCGACAAAATTCTAACATCCCGACGGTCTAGTCGGACCTTTATCGAGTTTTAGTTCAATTAAACTCTGACTTAACACTTAACCATACCACCGATAATTTCTAATCAGACCAAACATTTTTCCTAAGCTCGTAATAATTTTCGGATAATTATTACCATTTATCAACATTTTTCAATCCTTAAAACCGTATTTAAATTAATTAAATACCACTTAATACCTTAATTATTAATATTTATTTAATATAAAATATTAATGAAAATCAATACATAATATTATAATATAATTATAATATCACAAAGTATTTTTAATACTTTAAAATCATTTTTATATAATTTTTTCAACACTTAAATCCATTATCCGATAATTGCTATTAATATTAAAATATTAATATTTTCATGCCAAAATATCAAAAGTTACATTTTATAACTTAAAATATTTTATATCACTTAAATTATTTTTTATATGATTTTTAAATCATTAATTCCATTTTTTCTTAATTTATTTAATATATTCATTAAATAAACTAATTACCATTAATAATAAATTATTAATGAAATTCACCACAAAATATCAAAAGTCATCAAAAATAACTTAAAATATTTTCTTTTATCATAATATTACTTTTCATGATTTTTCATGAATTAAAAACTATTTTTTAAATAATTTATTTAATATTGTAATTAAATAAATAAATACCATTTATATTCCAAAAATATTAAATATTTTTAAAATATAATCAAAATAGTTAAAAACTATTTTTCAGACTTTAAAATAATTTTTCATAATTTATTTTGTATTTTTAATAATTAAAAACTCTTTTTTTCTAATTTTAAATTATTTTCCGGAATATTAATAAATAAACCGTCGCTAAAATCCTATAGCGACACTTTCTGTCGCTATATGTGTTCTTGAGGGTTTTTCCAGATTTCCGGCAGAGGCGAGGTTGCTAGTTTGACCGAGCGTAACTCTTTGATTATTGAGTTTCTGGTCATGATGAAACTTTCAGATTATAGTACTTTTGCAGTACTACAACATGAAACAAATTTCATACCGAAACAACAACTGAACAGCAAGATATAGACTTCCAAAAATGTTGTCAGGCCTTGTTCTTCAAATTCTGGGTTTTCCAGATTTGAAGAACAGCCTAGGTTCCTACTTTGACACTTAATAACTTTCTGATCATGCAACTTTTATGCGATATATCAATTAAAAGTTGTAGATAACATGTAGTACTACAACTCTAAAGCAAAATAACACAAAAACATCAAAACATGAACAAGATATGGCCGGTCAAACTAGGACACGGACCACTGTTCTACATTTTCTGGGTTTGCTGTTTTAGCAGTTCGGTCAACGATGTTTGACTGTGAATAACTTGCAATCTATAATAGTTATAGGTCTGATTCTTTTTGCAACTTAAAGAACTCATATCGGGGTACATGTTACATGTTTTAAACATCAAAAACATGTAACACACACGGATTTATAAGCCCCGACATTTGACTGTAAATCACAGATTTCTAGATTTTTAAATTTGCTAAAACTTTAAATTCGTGCACTTTGATGTTATGGGTCATGGATTTAACAACCCAGAACATCAATTGACACCTATTGTCATTACTTTCAACAATCAATTGCAACTTTTAACAACCAATTGAAGGATTTCCGAAAATTAGAGATATATACCTTTTTGCTTTGATTTCTCAATTCTGTGCTTCTGATATGTTATGATCAACGTGGGGCTGGATCTTTGAACTGATTTGGCTTAATATTTCGTTGGTTGAGAGAGAAGTAAGAGTTGGTAGGAGCAAAAATTGAATTGGCCAAGTTTTGTACATTTTCTCTCTCTAATTCAATTTATATTGTTGCTTGATTCATTGTATGTTGCAAGTTGGCTGATTGCTGGAGCTTGCTGGAGATTTAAGTCACATGCCTAGGGTTTAGGGTTGTTGAACAACTCACTAGACCAATTCTTGTAAGCTAAGTCACCAATAATGCATTAAGGGCATTTTTGCCATTTCTATTTTGTTCTAGATTTTTGCATTAGATGAAACCATTTGGGTTTAGGGTTAAGCATACTTAGGTTTATAATTTGGACAAATTTGGATTTAGGTTTTAAATCCTCAAATTTTTAGCAACTTGGAAAATTCCAAAATTTCCTAATTTTAGAATAGAAAATTTTGATTTCTAAATTATAATTAGGGCTCCCTAATCATTTATAATTTCCTATTCATGAATCATTATTTGCTAATTAGGTCCATTTTATCCTAACTAAAATTGCTAATTTAGCACTTAGGGTCAATTTTGTACATTAAGTTTCAAAACCACAAATTAGGGTTTTTAATAGAAAATTAATTTTCTAAAATAGAAATTAACTATTCGTAATTAGATTAGGGTTTCTAATTACTCATAAATTGAAATAATTAGGATTAGGGTTTCCTAATTAACATTGCTAATTTTAGCAATTAAATCTACCACTGAACAATTAGGGTTCAAAAATAGTCATTAGGGTTTTCAACCCACCAATTAGGGTTTCTAAAAGAAAATAAATTTTCTAAAATAGAAATTAAATATTTGTAATTAGATTTGAGTTTCTTAATTACTTAACTTTAAAATTAGGATTAATATATCCTAATTAACATTACAAGTATTTAATTAACACTTTCTTTTTTCATAATTATAAAATTAGGGTTTCTAGCGGAACAATTAGGGTTCCAAAATTTGGAAATTAGGTTTTGTTAATTAATTAACCTTTACCCTAATTAATACTTAATAAATACCACATAAACATTAACATTCTCCGTTATATCCCAGATTAGGGCTTAACTTTAACAGAATATGAAACTAGGGTTTTAAGATCTGGCATTAGGGTTTCAAATTTGGAATTAGGGTTATGTAATCAATTGTCAAGATTAACCCTAATTAATCTTTTAATTATTTACACTTATGCCATTAAGTTCCCGATTTAGGGTTTCATGCACCGAATTAGGGTTTCGGATTCCCGGAACTGAAACTAGGATTTCCAGAACCGATTTCTAGGGTTTCTTGTTAGACGTTAGGATTTTCTAACCGAACATTGTCGTTCTTAATATAAACTTAGGGTTTGTCACATATATAATTTATCTGGTCAACCCTTGACCCTTAACCACATTCTGTACACAAAACATAACCATATTCACAGAACTTAATCACATAAACAATTAATCCTGAATAATTCACCTATTTCCTTTACAGAATTTTGAAACCCTCAAAATTCATTCCCAATAACATCAAACGAATACACTTATTTTCTGTCTAGGTCTAATATTTGACCTAAAATCAATCATTTAAGATTTTACTAATTTGCCCAAAATCTCGGGTTGTCACATTATAGTCACCATGCAAGCATTGACATGTCGCCATACGAGGCGTTATACGGCAGGAAATGCAGAACTCCACTATGGTGGGAAGAAGTTGGAGAACGTCAACTGCTTGTACCAGAACAGGTACAACAGACCAATAAATTGTCAAACTCATCAAAATAAGATTCGTAGCTGCTCAAGATCGACAGAAAAAGTATGATGATCAACACAGACAGAGTCGTGAATTTAAAGCAGGAAAGTTCGTGTTCCTGAAAGTTTCTACTTGGAAGGGGAAAATTCATTTCGGCAAGAAAGGAAATTTAAGCCCGAGGTTTATTGGACCTTTCGAGATTCTACGCAGAGTGGGAGAAGTAGCTTATGAGGTAGCTTTACCTTCAGAATTAGAACATGTGCACAACATTTTTCATGTATCGGTGTTGCGACCGTATAAACCCGATTACAAGCATATGATCGTGTATGAACCGTTGCTGTTCAGTAAAGATTTGTCTTATGAAGAGATTCATATCCAGATAGTCGACAGGAAAGAACAAGTGCTTAGGAATAAAGTGATACCTTCTGTGAAGGTGATATGGAGGAACCACAATGTCGAAGAGGCTACGTGGGAACTCGAAGCTGATATGATGAAGAATTACCCTGAGTTATTTGTTTAATCCGTGTCTTCGATTTTGGGGACATAATCTTTGTAAGTAGGGAAGAATGTGACGAATGATTTGTTTGAGTTGGGATTCTGGGGACAAAATCCTTTTAAAGAGGGAATGATGTAAAAATCCAGAATTTTAATGATAATTTTTAAATATTTATTGGGTTATATAAATATTTAATGGATGTGGTTGTTGTTGAATAAATATTTAATTTGATTTGACTTGATTGGTTAATTATTTGTTAAGTAAATAATTAAGGAGCTAAGAAAATTAATTGTTATGAGATAATATTCTAATTTAATTTAATAATTAAGTTAGAGAGTTTATAATGATTAAATGGATTATTATAATGTTGTAATTTAATTTAGTAAATTAAGTATGACCATAAACTATAATATAAATGGTTTATTAAAATAAATTAAAGGAGTTTAATTTTATTTTGCCAAACAAGGCTTAAATATATTAAGTCTTTAATTTTTAAAGAGTTTTGCCAAACGGAGCCTTATGGTTTTTGGATTTTTGAATTTTGAATTATAATAATATAAATTAAATAAAAAAATATAAATATAATATATATTAATTTGGTAACCGATAATTTATTAAGGGCAATTAGTAGACGTCATTTTTTAGACGTTTGTAAATCATGCGTTGGTTTGGATTTTTACGTAAAGAGTATTTGGATTATTTGGCATAAGCCTCAGAAGGAAATGAGAAGTTGTCAGAGAGAGTTATCAGAGAGAATTGAGAGAGACCAGAGAGAGTTGAGAGGAGAAAGGTTTGGTGAAGTGCAAGCAAGCACGTTGTCTTTTAACAAGGATTTCTTAAGCAACAAAAGGTATGTTACATAACCTTAACATATATGATTTACGCTGTAATTTCTAGGTCTGTATGTTCTTGAATTTTACTGTGTATAAAGCTTTTACAAATTTTTTTTGTAAACCATGTTTTTATAATTGACTAGAAAATTATGTGTATTTATAATTGTAATTGTTATACTAGCTTATATATATATATATTTGATTATATGCTTAACATATATATAGAATTGTATGCTAAATTAATTCTACAAGAAAAAAAATTGGTTTTACAGTGATTACATGTACATGAACATGTTTTGTAGGATAACAAAATTAGTATGTGATTGTATGTTAATTATGAAATTGAACCTTATGTATGTTAATTGGGTAAGAACTTAATGAGAACGTAGTTTAAAGGAATGAATTCGTTGGATAATTGTGGTTTACAATGTTAAACCTTGTAAAACAACGTCAACAAGGGAGTTTGGTTTTCAAATAGTGTTTCAAGGATTTAACTTCTCTAAAATTATTGTTTAAGTTGTGCTAAATTAGTATATATATATGCTTGTTAATGATTTGCATAAATTATATATGTTAAATTAGATGCTAGAAGCCATTAAACCGTTAAGAATTGTTGTGTTCCGTTCTTCGTGTACAGTTTCTATAAGTTTTGGCGCCTCAGCGCCAAAAATCAGGTCTGCAGCCCAAAACTCCGCGCTGTAGCGATGAAATCAGTGCCTAATTTGCACTGCAACGCCACTGCCTGACTTAGTTCTCGCGCCCCAGCACCGGAATAGTATTCTGGGTCGGATAATTTTGACCTCCTATAGTAAAACGGCCATAATTGTTTCATACGAACTCTGATTGAGGTGATTCAAGATGATTCGGAACGAGGACGAATAGGCCTATAACTTTTATTCTTTAAGGTTTTCAATTTGAAAATTTATGAAGGGTCAAAATGGCCATCTTTAGGACTGTTGTGTATTTAGAGCCAATCGGAGGGCGTCGGATTGCGCGAATGCAAGTGCAATCCTTTGTGTATTAGTATAACCTAATGATAACATGTTGGATATGTAATAGGATGTTGTATCAAGTTGTTAATGTGTATGTGGTGCAATGACATGATCACTTAAGTAGTTGTAATAAAGCTAAAAAGGTAATGCTCATGAAAAGATGTGATGTTGTTTAAACTTAAACTTAGTTAGTAGCTATACTAAAAGTAAGAAAACAACTCATGAAGGTAATGTTAGTGTAACTAATGTGTATTGTCATTACATATGGTATGTGTAGGACTTGTGTTGAATGTGAGTAGTAATTTTTTAACCTACGCACGAGCAAGGCAAGTTCTCTAACTCTACTTTCATAATTGTGCAAGTATCTAAACTATCTTTGAGCAAGTTTTCCTAACTCTAAGCCTTCTTTGTGCAAGTTTCTTAACCATAAATATATCGTGCAAGCTCTTAAACCTTTTCTCTTGATTTTGATACAATTTTTAACTTGTTAATTAGCATGCAAAATTCTACATTCTAACACACTAATGCTGAACAAGATTTATTATTCAACTTATTATTTGTTATGCATGCTTCATATTCAACTCTAAATAAGGTTTTAACCTTAGCTTAACATTGTTCAAGCAAGGTATGTTACATTATTCAATACTTATGCTCTTAGATTATTCCTAAAGCATGACCTTAGTACACAATAATGATTCACTTATGAATTATTCCATAGCATAATGTTATTACAGTTTTATTCAACTAATCCTTAGTTGATGTTCGTAAACTCTAAATTACCTTAAATCTTATCCAAATCAAACTTACTTTGGTGCGGACTCGTATTTTAAATGCTGAGATGAACGACTTTATTATAGGGGATAACTTACGCGTAACGTTAAAATGTTTGTACACAATACATTGTACGAAGGGCTGATCCCCCTAAGTACGAGGAGTCCTTATAGTCTTATGACTATTAAAGTTGAAGTTGAAAGATTACGTACAACTGTGGACATAGTTCATGGTCTCATGACCCTTAGATATATATTCCATATTTTGATTCCAGTCTTTGGTTATCATTGATAGAGTATTATTCAGTTTTGATGATCCTATTCATTGGCAGTTATTATTATCATGTTGATTCATTGCTATATCTAGTGAGCAATTGTTTTTCTCACTCTTGCATATATATATATACTCATTACAACTAAAGTTGAGAAGGTCGACGAACCTACAACTAGCAAAGGAAAGGGGAAAATGTAAAAGTGATGAAGACTTGTAATTTTATTTTATTGTTATAATGATAAACTTTTATTTAATGATGTGATGTAATAATTTATTTCCGCACTTGTATGATGTTTAAGGGTAGACAACCTGGGATGTTTTTGGATTTAATTATGTAATCCTTTATGGGAAGGTTTATTATTCAATTTTATTTTGATTGGGTAGTTAGATATGAATATTTTTGATTCAGTGAACACCAAATCTTGTGGGAAAGAAGTACCTAGGTTTGGGGGTGTCACAGTACTTCAGTGAGATCCCTTACGACTGACATCCTTCCCGATATGAGTGCATACATTGATGAGAATCATGCCACCATGTAGTTAGCCTCAGATCTGATAGCTCGTGTAGATACCATTGGGCAAGAGCTTGCAGCGTTACCTCTTTCTTTGAAGAGGGATGCTATATTAGATTTGATAGTCCGTATACATACATATCCGTACATAAACTTTTATTTTCCTGAACAGACTAACTTAGCCATTTTGTCATATATAACACATATTGTATATATCAAACAATATTATATATGGCAGGGAAATATATTTTGATTCACTTCCCTTTCAGTTGTACCTTGATACTTGCTTGATATTTGCTTGTTTCTTCAGGGCTTGTGATCTTGATGTATTCTGAACTCATCCTTGATGTGAGAACATTGAGACGTCGCGTGATCTTTTAGAACAGATCATTGATCTGTTTGTATCCCTACCATCTTAGGTGTCTTGGGACTGGTTTCTGTATGGAAATGTGGAGAGGAGTGTAGCCTTTCCTCTTTGAGAGGAGCCTAGTTAATTCCATCTCTTATGGATTGGTGTTGCTCTTTGAGGCACAACCACAGCTTAGATGGTCGTTGGATCTCCTATTTATGAGGAGGGGTCAGGTAGTTCCATCCCTTTTGTTTGAAGCCGATGAAATGTGGTGGATTGAAATTTGATCCCAGTACCGTGTGACAAGTATTTGTGTTCTGGTAAGGGATTAGACCGAACCATTAATGGCTACCTACGTACTCCTATAGAAGAGGAGATCAGGTCTGTTTAGTTCGAACCTGGTGTAAGAGGTTCAACGCTGAATGTAAAAGGGTGTAAGAATGTTTTTGTTTGTTTTTGTTTATATAGAGAAAGAGTGGAAGTGTTTTTGTATTTTTTTTATATGCAACCGGGCCATATAGAATATGGTTGCCTACGTACTCCCGGGTATCAGGGAGATCAGATCGATGTAGTTCGCCCCTCAGGACGATTTACAGCCGAAGAGAAGTTTGAATCCCATGTGCCGACTATACTGTGGGGGAAAGAAAGTTTGATCCCATATTTGGGACAAACTGCAGGTGTGAAAGGTTCAATCCCTGGTGAGATAACTTAAATTATATGAAAGGTTTGAAATGAGGTGAAACCAGGCTGCTGGCTTGAAGAGTATGTTTCCTTGAGGGGCAGAAGAGTATGTAAAAAGGGTTAGAAAACCAGAATAACTGGTGATCTGATGATCCAAAACCAGGATGTTTTCTTGATGGTAACGTCAGACATAGTACCGTTTCACGGTGTCCAAGTTGATGATTGTGGAATTTCATTTTCGTCCATTTCCTATAGTCTAAGAGCACTTCCTGTCAATACCTCCTTGACAACAAACGGGCCTTCCTAGTTTGGAGCAAATTTTCTCTTAAATTGATCTTGGTTGTCAATGATCTTCTTCAAAACCAAGTCATGTTGTTTAAACTTCCGTAGCTGAACTTTTCTTTTGTAGGATTTGGCAATACTTTGTTGATATAACTGACCATGAAAGATAGTTGTGATTCGCCTTTTGTCTATTAGAGACAATTGGTGATATATGTCTTGTATCCATTGGTCTTCATCTAGTTGAGCGTCCATCAATACTCTGAGGGATTCCATTTCCACCTCTATAGGGAGTACTTCTTCCATTCCATCCCATAGGCTAATGAGTAGGGGGTTGTCCCAGTGGAAGTACGCATTGAAGTTCTGTAGGCTAATAAAGTTAGAGGCAAGAGGTCAGGCCATCCTTTCTGATTGGTGAACATCTTTGGCATGATCTTCTTGATGTTTTTATTAGTCTCTTCAACAACACCATTCATCTTTGGATGGTAGATGACGAAGTTAAGGTGTTTGATGTGGATTTTACTGCATAAGTCCTCCATCATTTTGTTGTTGAGCTTCTTAACATTGTCTGACACAATTACCTCTGGTTGTCCATATCGACAAATGACATTATTTCTGATGAAAATAATGATGACTTCTTTAGTAACCCTGGGGAAGGAGGTTTCTTCTACCCACTTGGTGAAGTAGTCGATCATGGTTAAGATAAATCGATGCCCATTATTGGCATTGGGTTTGATGGACCCGATCACGTCCATTCCCCACATTAAGAAGAGCCATGGAAAACTCATATTTTGGATTTCCCTTGGAGGGGCGTGTATAGCATTCCAATGAATTTGGCATTGATTGAACCTCTTGACGTGATCATCACAGTCAGCTTTAAGCGTAAGCCAGTAATGCCATGTTCTGAGGATTTTCTTAACAAGTAGGGGTCCGCTCATTTGTGGGCCACATACTCCACCATGGATTTCATCCATGAGCCTCTAAGCATGGTCTTTGTCCAGACATCTAAGGAGTCCTAATCCTACATCTCTTTTGTAGAGTGCATCTTCGCTTTGGTAAAATTTCATAGTCATTCGATGGATCCGCCTTTTTTCAGTCGGGCTCGCCTCAGCGGGTGTAGATTCATCTCACAGATACTCCTTGATATGTTGATACCAAGGTGTTGGATGGGAGGTATCTCATCCAATACTTCTCCAACATAATTTCCATAGGCTGGAGCCTTTTGTAAGGCAAATGGGATGTTTGGTGTGTTTTCCTTATCATGTATGTTAATCAAGGAGGCCACGGTTGCTAGTGCATCCGCAAAATTATTCCTATTCCGAGGAATGTGGAGGAAGTGTACTTCTTCGAACTCCAATGCCATCTGTAAAACTTGCCGATGGTAAGGCAACAAATATAGCTCTTTGGTTTGATAAATTCTCGTGGTTTGTTTGATTACAAACTCTGAATCCCCAAAAATAGTTAACAGTCTGATACCTATTGATTGGGCAAGTTTGAGTCCCATGATACAACATTTATACTTGGTTGTGTTGTTGGTGTTGACAAACTACAATTTGACGGCGACGGGAAACTGCTCCCCCGTACTGGATACTAGAACTGCTCCAGCTCTAGAACCTTCTATATTAACAGCTCCATCAAAATACATTTTCCATGTATGGCATGCATTGTACTGATGGTGTTGCTGAATTTCCATGACCCCTTCATCGGGTAATTATGTTTTTAAGGGTTTGTAATCCCCTGCGGGTGTAGCGTCCAGTTGATCTGCAATTCCTTGTCCTTTAATGGACTTTTGCGTCACGTAGACGATGTCAAATTGTTTTAAAATCAACTTCCATCGGGATAACCGACAATTCAGTATGGGCTTACTGAACATATATTTGAGAGGATCCACGCGGGATATGAGATGGGTTGTGTAACCATGGAGGTAATGTTGTAACCTCATGGAAGCCCATAGTAAAGCACAACAAGTCTTCTCAATCAGAGTATACTTGTATGAACTACTGCTAAATCTTTTACTGAGGTAATAGATAGCTCGCTTTTGGCCTCTATCGTCTTTCTGTCCCAGTATACAGCCCATAACATTGTCCTTAATGGACAGGTACATCAATAGGGGACCATTATCCCTGGGAGGTACCAATACAGGAGCACTAACCAACTGCTCTTTGATTGTAAGGAAGGCTTTCTGACACTCATCATTCCATACGGAGATGTCTTACTTAATACATTCATCATCTTTGATGATTTACATTCTTATCTTCTTCTTATACTCTCCTAGGACTCAGCACACATCGTGTCTCTGCTAGTAGTCCATATGGTACTCTAAGTGGTTTCCCAATAACAACCAACAAACAAGTTCCCATCTCATCTACATTGCCCATAACAGTGAGTTAAATCAGTTGCTAGTTTTGTATATACATTCGCTCTCTGGAGGAATTATTTAGCCCAACTCCCATATGTCAACCATCAAAGGTTACAATTGTATTATAACCTAAATTCATCTTAACTTATGTGCACTATTAAACTAAAACATTCGTTAAGTCAATTTCTTATTACTTATGGCTTTCTGACAAATAAATGTCATACCTCAGGATTTATTCTTTATCGTCAAATTCATAAAGTCTTTTGTATGCTCAGAACAATCATTTAGTATTCATTCTACGCATTTATAGCGTTAAGCATTTTATGTTACCTGATTCTTATCTTACAACGTTTGGTTCATTCGACTCGGAACGTCGTCCAAGTTACAAACATTAATTCGGCTTCTTTTATGTTATACGTACTTGTCTTTAATTCAACTTCTTCACCTTTCACATGTTTAATCATTGGTCTTCATTATCCTATGGTCAAACCATACACGGAGTGTAGGTCTTACCCGTTTAATATTTGCGTAAACTTAACCTTTACGCCAGTTCAAAGGTTCAACACTTACATTTCATTCTAACATTCTCCTCCGACTCACATTCGACTTTCATTAATCTTCTTACCGTTCGCTATGGCATTCTTGATAATTCATATCTTACTTACTACTTTCGTCAATGTCTAAGTTATACAACCAATGTACATCTAGAACGTTCGCTTAATGTGAATACGATTCACGAGAATTGTTTACGTATTCAATGTTTACGTTACTTGCCTCTTAATTCTATTCAACCTTCATCCAAGGTTTTAATCGCTTTCATTCATTACTATCATCTAACCCCATGTTCAATATTCTTTGTTAATGTTAAAGCTATACAATTTGTTGTATGCTAAGACCGATCGTTCATCGCAACAACGTTGCGTTCACATCGTCTAAATGCTTCAAATTAATCTCTCATTACCACATCATAACATCAAAATGTTATACATTACGATCGTCAATCAACGTCGATGGAATCACCATCATAGCAATCCCTCACGTTTGTTTATCACGACTACGGTCCCAGGATATCGGTTACGTAATCTACCGCTTAACTTCTCTGTCTTTTAATCCCATTCAATCTTTCCGTTCAACCTTTACTAAAGATTTAAATCACTTTATTAAGTGATACATTAATTGAACTACATGTTCATATTTCTTTCTTGCACATCCGCTAGTAATTGAGCAGTTAAAATTTCATTTCTGGGCATTGCCCTGTACCGCCGCTGTGGTGCCGTGTCCTTCCCTTTCTTTCACGCTGCGGTGCCACTCAGCAGTAGCTGATAGCCCGAGCTCGTGCTATGGTGCTAGCCCCTAAGGCACGACTCGCGCTGCGGTGCCAAGCATGAAACCTAGAAAATTTTTCTATGTCTTTTACAAGCTTAAGACGCTGACTTCAAAATTTCATATCTTATTCGTTATGACTCAGAACGAGATCGTTCCAAAGCCATTTTCTTTCTTATTTTATATACTTCGATTACCCATGGACAGAAATTCATTCTGAATCTGTTAACATACAATTCAATTGGCTTAATCTTCACTCTTTGTCTGTTTTACATTATTAACGTTCTTCGTTTGTTCGTCCGTAATTCGGTCATCCGAACTCATAACTCATTCGTTCTTGAGTCCACGACTCATGTTTTCTATGTTCTCTTACATTATTATGAAACCCTACATGTTCAGGTTCATTTACTAACTTTCTAATTCTCATTCTTCTTTTACGAAATTTTCTCCATAACTTCGGTATAGCAAAATTTTAATACGTTCTTCATGAACTAACCAAGCAATAAGCAACTAACTTATACACGATGGTTAGAAACTTGTTCATCAACAACAATTATCTTACAATGGTTTTAAATTTGTCCATCAACAACGTTCTTTGCGTTCTTCGCGTGTTATTCGCGTTCTTCGCGTGTTCTTCGCTTTTAATCGATATTTTGATTACGATTTTACTTTTCCTTGGAATTTGATGTTATAAAACACCATTCCTTACTTATTTGACCTACTCATTCATAAGATTCATTCGGATCACTCAAAATCCTTACGAAACTTACACTTCCTTAAAAAATTTATAAACTAAATTTCAAAAAAAAAATTCTTCATTTTCTTACGATTTCAGCCATATGAAATCATTTCTAACATCTTTTACTTCCTATTCTCATTAAGCTATGTTTTTAACATATAAAGCTTAAAGAAAATTTATAGAAGACTAGATTTTGGATTACCTTCATTCTTTAATCTCGTTCCATCGGATCAAGCGTGAATTCGGGCAAGCTTTTCGTTATTCTCTCCCTCTTCATCCATACTCTCTCTCTCTCTCAAGTGTTTTTTGAAATTTTTTAAACTAAACAAATGAGCTTAAGGCTTGTTTATATAGAAAACCAAGGCTAAGGGTATTTTGGTCATTTCACCCCACCTCCTTACTATTCATGGCTTAGCCACCAAGTAATCACTTTACTTGGTGGCCAAGTGGCCACCCCACATGTCCATGGGTCTCCCCCATGGCCATTGGGTTTTACCCATCTGGTGACCCACCGGTTAGATCCGCGGTTTATTTTCTTGGATCAGACTTAATTAAATCTAATATTGGGCCTTACATTAATTCTTATTGGGCCTACCTTGGGCTTTATTACACATTCCATTGGGCTTGATATAATCTAAATCCAATTGGATTCTTCAAAGTCCATGAACTTAAAGTCCATTAAGACTAATCGCATTCTACGCATCCCATTCTCGTATTCTCTTCGTATATAGTTTGTACGATATTCGTATTCTACATCATAAAAATCTTCGTACTATACTCATATAATAACTAATATCATACTCATATTTCTCACGCATAATAACCCTAGTTATTATACGAAATCATTAAATTCTCGGAACTTACGATTCCTAACCCTTAGGTTTTAAGTCAGTAGGCGAAAATTTCATTTTTTCCATAATTGAAATATTATTGAATATTACATTACATCTTAGGATTATATCATTACGCATTTCTCAGAAATTCAAACTAAATCTCCTTACAAAAATGGATGAATAGTGACTATTTCGTCTTTTTCCCTGGAAATATTTTTATTCCCGAAAAATTTTTATTTTTGTCTTGAAAATTCCTACTCATTCAGTCTAGCTCATAGCCAGAATCCTCCCAATTAATAATCATTCTAGGTTATAGAACGAATAATAAACACAGCACATAATAGTATTAATAAAAATTCATTTTATTAATAACTAATTCTTTAATTTAAATTCTGGACTATCCAAATTTCCGGGTCTTCACACTCTGCCCTCCTTATAAAAATTTCATCCTCAGATTCATCCTCAGAATTTTTTAAAATCACACCCTTACCTAGGTCATCACATTCACCCCTTCTTCACAGAATTTTGTCCTCGAAATTTTATCTTACTTATCTTCTCAACTTCTCTTCGAAGAAGTTCTTATCTTTCATACATTCCCTACCCTTCATAACTTATCAAGAAACATGAAGTGAAAGGAATAAATAGGAATATAAGGATTCCTTTAAAACATTTCATTCATTTGCTGAGGGGTCAAATTGACCATGAACTCTTACTAGGTTTAACAACATTTCACCGTAAACCCTTCTTACACGGTATGTTTACAATCACAAAGAAGGTAAACTACATCTTCTATACGTAGGTGATCAACCTATCGTATAACCACATTTCAGGGTATGTTCACCTCGGACTTAATCATTAGATTCCACACCAAAACAATTTGGTTCGACATAAGTTTTCAAAGAAAGCTCGATTTTCTTATAATCATGACATACCATTAGTCTTAGCCAAATCAAGTAGCTTAGACCATACCAATAAATTGGACATCAACTTGAAACATTCATTTAGTCAACTCACTTGACATCGACAACTTCTTTAAATTCTTTTACAATACATCAAAACGTTTTATGACATCTTGGTATTCCGTACCAAAACAATTTGGTTTGGCACAACTTCTTCAAAGAAAGCTCAATGACATACCATTTGTCTAGCTGAATCAAGTAGCTTAGACCATACCAATAAAGTGGATATCAACGTGAAACATTCGTCTAGTCAACTCAATTGACATCGACTATCTCTTTAAATTCTTTTCGCAATACATCAAAATGTTTTATGACGTCATGATACCGTAATTTTCACAGTATGTTGAGGACTTCGTTAGTTTGTAACTTCGTCATTATACATCATACCATAGCGGGTTGTTGATCCTAAGATCACTTCCAACACTAGGTTAAGTTGCATTAATAACTCTATCCTTTTACCATCCTTGCATCAAATGAATTGATGATATAAAATTCATTTTGATATTTCAAATCAATTTCTGTCTAGCCAATTTAATTAGCATAGAGATACCAAGAATAGTTCTTTTAAAATCCCTTGGTTCCAAAATTTGAACCAATTTTTTCATTTTCAAAACACACACATTAGCACGATTTCAAGAAACTTCAAAATCTATCATAGCTAGATGACTTGGAATATCATATTCTTCATCTTCCTTCATTGTCTTACTTGTGACAATACTTAATATTCTCTAGCACCTTCAATGCTAAGTCTACTGAAAATAACACATTTTCAGTCCACACATTCCTATACCTTAGTACAGTCCATCAACTTACCACACATTATGAGTTCAAGAACTTTCCACAATAATATGAGTTTAAGAACTATCCTAGACGGACCATAAGCGTCCATTCGCTAAGAAGTTCAAAAACATACCATATAATTATGAGTCATGAACTTACCATAAGTATGAGTTTCAAGAACTCGCACCTACTTTATCGTTCTCTACATATCAAGTATATACATGAGAAAAGATTCACCATCTCGTCATATACATCTTGATAGCGCGACCAATTTCAATGATTATCACTGTAATAAACTGAGTGGTTGTTACACCCGGCACAGACCTCTACACATACAAAGGTTTTACAACTCAGCTATCACATAAGTCCTTAATTGAAATTTTACATGAATTTTCTTTAATTCGTATGCTATCTTTTACAACTCAATTTGAGTTCTTCTTCCCGTACTACTTCATAGTACCATTCATTCATAGCATTAGCTATAAATCATTCATCGTTTAACAGCTCATCTGTTACTACGATTTACTATGATCATGTGGTGATCTTCTTATCCTTCTCGCTACGATTATAGTCTTAGGTACTCATACCTAATATTTATAACCTATCAAATCTGATACCAATGTGTAACTCCCCGAAATCCGGTCTATTTTCCCATTCAGATTATGTACGTCATGATCCCATCTTCTTCTAAACATACATCATTATATAGCTAAATATAACAACATACACCCTCAAATCCCAGGTTCTAAAACCTTATAACCTCTTCCATTACAAATAATAATAATTACATTATTCTTTACATCTTGTACAAGTGACTTTTATCCGCCACCAAGGATACATAGTCATTCATTAAACTATTCTATAGTTTAATTCTATCATTCTATATTACAAGTCTTCGCTTGATCTTCACACTCATTCATACAATGAATGGAACTTCTTCTACATACCGATCAACTTAATCTTTACGGGATCCTTAAGTTCTTCTAACATTGTTCGCTAAAAAGGTTTTTATTTAAAGCAAGTGTGACCATTCAATTGCCCAGCAAGTCATAACAGTTGAACAAACAACTTTAAGAATTCAAATATTCTTGTAAGACATCAATAACAGAACAAAGGTTATGAAACAGCTTCAATAATAGGAATAATCTCAATTCCTATTATTTTAAAATATTAATCACATTAACTTTGAAATACTTTCATTCTCTACTCTCTTTCATACACATTTTGTCTGGCTAGAATCAATAGCACAACCTTAACAATAATGGTTCATGTATAAATAGAACATTCTATTATTGAAGAGTTAAATCACATAACAGTTCATCTCATAGAAACAACAAAGTATTCAAATTGTTGCACAAGGCCTCATACATTCTAACACCTTGTACAAATATCACACATTCGCACATAGATAGAACTTCTCAAGTTCAACATCTGAGAAGTTTTAGAAACTAGCGTTCATTTAAAATATGAATGAAGTTAGGAAACTTGCCTTACGCACAACTATAGCTTATAGTTTACGCTGAACTGCTCATTCCAATTCTTATATAACGCATAAGGAAATAACACATACACCAATTATTCATATACTTGACTTACGCATTGGTTTACTTAACTTTACTTCTTAGGATTCACGGTCTTACAAACTAAGTTTACACGACTAACTTCCTTTACTGGTTAACAGCTTCATGACATATGGAGATGTTTTACTTAATACGTTCATCATCTTTGATGATTTACATTCTTATCTTCTTCTTATAGTCTCCTAGGACTCAACAGACATCGTGTCCTTGCTAGTAGTCCATATGGTACTCTAAGTGGTTTCCCACAAAAAACCAACAAACAAGTTCCTGTCTCATCTACACTTCCCATAATAGTGAGTTAGATCAGTTACCAGTTTTGTATATACCTTCGCTCTCTGAAGAAATTGTTTAGCCTAGCTCCCATATGTCAACAATCAAAGGTTATAATTGTAATACAACCTAAATTCATCTTAACTTCTCTGAACTATTAAACTATAACGTTTGTTAAATCAATTTCTTATTCCTTATGGCTTTCTGACAAATAAATGTCATACCTCAGGATTTATTCTTTATCTTCCAAGTCATACAGTCTTTTGTATGCTCAGAATGATCATTCAATATTCATTCTACGTATATATAGAGTTAATCATTTTACGTTACCTTATTCTTATCTTACAATATCCGGTTCATTTGACTCGGAACGTCATCCAAGTTACAAACATTAATTCGGCTTCACCTTCACCTTTAATTTATCTTCTTCACCTTTTATAGGTTTAATCATTGGTCTTCATTATCCTACGGTCAAACCATACACGGAGTGTAGGTTTTACCCGTTTAATATTCGTGTATACTTAACCTTTACATCGGTTCAAAGGTTTAACACTTATATTTTATTCTAAGATTCTCCTCCGACTCACATTCGGCTTTCATTAATCTTCTTACCGTTTGCTATGGCATTCTTGATAATTTATATCTTATTTACTACTTTCGTCAACGTTTAAGTTATACAACCAATGTACACCTAGAATGTTTGTTTAACATGAATACGATTCACGAGAATTGTTTACGTATTCAACATTTACGTTACTTGCCTCTTAATTCTATTCAACCTTCATCCAAGGTTTTAATCTCTTTCATTCATTACTATCATTTGAACCCCATGTTCAATATTCTTTCTTAATGTCAAAGCCAAGTGGTTTGTTGTATCCTAAGACCGATCGTTCATCGCAACAACATTGCATTCACAGCATCTAAATGCTTCACATTCAACTCTCATTACCACATCATAACATCAAAATGTTATACATTACGCTTGTCAATCAAAGTCTAAGGAATCACTATCATAGCAATCCCCCACGTTAATTTATCGCGACTACGGTCCCCGGATATCGGTTACGTAATCTATCGCTTAACTTCTCTGTCTTTTAATCCAATTCAATCTTTTTGTTCAACCATTACTAAAGGTTTAAATCACTTTATTAATTGATATATTAATTGAACTACATGTTCATATTTTTTTCTTGTACATCCATTAGTAATTGAGCAGTTAAAATCTCATTTCTGGTCATTGCCCTGCACCGCCGCTGCGGCGCCATGTCCTTCCCTTTCTTTCGCGCTGCAGTGCCACTCAACAGTAGCTAATGGCCTGAGCTCGTGCTTCGGTGCCACCCCCCAAGGCACGATTCGCGCTGCGGCGCCAAGCATGAAACCTAGAAAAATTTTCTAAGTCTTTTACAAGCTTGAGACGCTGACTTCGAAATCTCATATTTTATTCGTTATGACTCGAAACAAGATCGTTCCAATGCTATTTTCTTTCTTATCTTACATACTTCGATTACCCATGGACATAAATTTCTTCTGAATCCGTTAACATGCCATTCAATTGGCTTAATCATCGCTCTTCGTCTGTTTTATGTTATTAACGTTCTTTGTTCGTTCGCCCGTATTTTGGTCATCTGAACTCAGAACTCGTTCATTCTTGAGTCCACGACTCATGTTTTCTACGTTCTCTTACATTATTATGAAACCCTACATGTTCGGGTTCATTTACTAACTTTCTAATTCTCGTTCTTCTTTTACAAAATTTTTGTCATAACTTCGTTATAGCTCAATTTTAATCCATTCTTCATGAACGTTTCTAACATTCTTAACCAAGAAATAAGAAAATAACTTATACGTGATGGTTTTAAACTTGTCCATCAATAAAAATTATCCTACGATGATTTTAAATTTGTCCATCAACAACGTTTTTCGCGTTCTTTGCGTGTTCTTCGCGTTCTTCGTGTGTTCTTCACTTTTAATCGATATTTTGATTACGATTTTACTTTTCCTTGGAATTTGATGTTATAAAACACTATTCCTTACTTATTTGACCTACTCATTCATAAGATTCATTCGGCTCACTCAAAATCCTTATGAAACTTACACTTCCTTAAGAAATTTATAAACTAAATTTCTAATTTTTATTTCTTCATTTTCTTACGATTTCAACCATATGAAATCATTTCTAACATCTTTTACTTTCTAATCTTGTTAAGCTATTTTTTTAACATATAAAGCTTAAAGAAAATTTATGGAAGACTAGGTTTCAGATTACATTCCTTCTTTAATCTTGTTCCGTCGGATCAAGCGTGCACTCAGGCAAGCTTTTCATCATTCTCTCACACTTCATCCAAACTCATTCTCTCTCTCAAGTTTTGTTTGAAATTTTTTAAACCAAACAAATGAGCGTAAGGCTTGTTTATATAGAAAACTAAGGATAAGGGTATTTTGGTCATTTTACCCCACCTCCTTACTATTCATGGCTTAGCCACCAAGTAATCACTTTACTTGGTGGCCAAGTAGCCGCCCCACATGCCCATGGGTCTCCACCATGGGTTTTACCCATACGGTGACCCACTGTTTCGATATGCAATTTATTTTTTTGGATCGAGCTTAATTAAATCTAACATTGGGCCTTACATTAATTCTTACTGGGCCTATCCTGGGCTTGATTTACATTCCATTGGGCTTGATATAATCAAAGTCCAATTGGATTCTTCAAAGTCCATGAACTTAAAGTCTATTAAGACTAGTCGCATTCTACGCATCCCATTCTCGTATTCTCTTCGTATATAGTTTATACGATATTCGTATTCTACGTGGTAAAATCTTCGTACTATACTCGTATAATAACTAATATCATACTCGTATTTCTCACGCATAATAACCCTAGTTATTATACGAAATCATTAAATTCTCGGAACTCACGATTCCTAACCCTTAGGTTTTAAGTCTGCAGGCGAAAACTTCATTTTTGCCATAACTGAAATATTATTGAATATTCCATTATGTCTTAGGATTATATCCTTACGCGTTTCTCAGAAATTCAATCTAAATCTTCGAACATAAACGGATGAATAGTGCCTATTTCGTCTTTTTCCCTAGAAATATTTTTGTTCCCAAAATTTTTTTTTTTGTCTTAAAAATTCCTACTCGTTCAGTCTAGCTCATAGCTAGAATCCTTCCGATTAATAATTACTCTAGGTTATAGAATGAATAATAAACACATAGCACATAATAGTATTAATAAATTTTATTTTATTAATAACTAATTCTTTAAACTTAAATTCTAGACGATCCGAATTTTCGGGTCGTCACATTACTAGCGCAACCATGTCATTCCGTTGGTTTGGAGTGAGGTCTGAACCAATCTGGATTAGCTTAGGGTTTTCTCAGGTTCCAAGATTAAAAGAGGTGGTTTGATCAAGATTAAGTTTAGGTTTTTCTTCGACCCATTCCTTGATCTCCTGAGATATCTCAATGTTGTCTTGTACTTCCATCAAGTATGAGTCCAACTTTTCATCAAAATTACAGTCCTTGTGGAGAAAAAGCACCTCATCAACAAGTACATGCACATCTAAATTCAGAGTCCTGAAAAAAAATATGCTTTCACTTAATATATGAAACTGTTTAATCATACAAAGTGTTAGCATGTACTGATAAAACAACTGCTAATACTATACAGAAAAGTAAGCAGTTAAAGTTATCTATAGGGAAGATGGAATTTTTGCCCGTTTTACCCTCGTCAACCAATGCATGGAGTGCTACTCCAATTGTTGAGGGTAAAGTCCTGATGGACTATAGTGATGGACGGGCTATCATCGTCCTCCTTCTCCCTAATGATGACCATGATATCTGGGAAATCATCGTCTGGGGTGTATCTGTTTGTATGCTCATCATGGACAATGATGCGTATACCTGACATCATCAAGGTGGTGTCTTGTTTATGTTTTCGTTCCCTCTGTTCCACTTCAGGATCAGGAATTAGGACCTCTTTTACTTTAACCGGTATCGGTTTGGGAAATAACATAGCCATAACATGGGCTGACACCTTTACCGGAGATTGTATAAACTCAGGATTTGCAGGTGGAGAAAATCGCCATGTGGCGGAAGTTAAAGGAATTTGTTTATGTTTATTAGGATTACTGTGACTGGAGCTAGCAGAATAGTCTAATCAAGTTGTTCCCATTTGACTGGGCACTTGAATTGGGTGCTTAATACCCTGATGCTCTTTGCCCAACCCTTGTCTAGGTTGATGATCCAATGACATCATTTCTTGAGTGGCCGACATAACCTTGGTAGAAATCTTGGGTGTAAGAGTTGGTGCCCTAATGGGATGGTAATGAGTGTTGCTCACCTCCAGGGCGTGGAAATTGATCGGCTCAATTTCTGAATTGAATTTGATTAGTGGCATATCACTTTTTTCTGAAATTTCGGCTCACCATTAACAATGACTAAGCTATTGTTGATAATGTACTTGAATTACTGATGAAGGGTGGAAAGGACAGCTCCAACTATATGAATCCATGGTCTTCCCAACAGCAAGTTGTATCCCATGGCTATTTTGAGCACGTGAAAGGATACACTGAATGTATATGGAAGAATCTCCACTGGTAATTCAATTACTCCAACGGCGTTTCATCGGGACCCATCAAAATCTTTGATAATCGTATGGCTACTTTTGATCCTCTTGGGGTTAATATTCATCTTCTCCAAGGTAGCATAAGGACAGATGTTAAGAGACGAACCTCCATCTATCAAGACTCCTCCAACCATGTATCCAGAGGATAAAATTGCTATGTTCAACGGCTTGTAATGATCGATCCCTTCAGTGGGTATGTCGTCATCAGTGAAGGATATCACATTGTTGTTGAAAATGTGATCAACCACATGTTGAAATTTTTCCACATCCACTTATTTTGGTAAATGGTCTTCTTCCAAGACCCTTAACAATATCTTCCTGTGATCTTCAGAAGTGAAAACCAAATCCAATATGGAAATTTGTTATGGATCTTCTTTCAAGCTTAAAACCACTTTGGCTTTGTTATGGCCCATGGTACGGAGAAATTCTTCAATCTTCTCCATGGGAACTTTCCTATTTAATTTGATGGTGGGCTTCATCACCCGATGGGGGAAGATACAGTGGATTCTCCTTTGACAGTGCAGCAGTAGTATATGAAGTAGATCCTTCAGCCTGCCCATTATTCTGTGGGACTTTTTGTAGGCTGACAACAGGATATTGTGGTCTGCATGGCAAGTTAATTGACTTTGGTGTAGCCACTTTCAAAGGATTGTTAGCTCCTTTGAGTGGAATTGCTTGTATTATGAGTGGGCTGGCAGCCAAATCATCCTCAATGGATATAATTGCTATATCGTCCTTCCATTTTTTAGGACATGTGTTCCCACTCTCGAGTATCAAAGTGTCATCTTCTACCATTTGCAGGACATCGCTGTCAATTAAATGTTGAATGAGGTGGTGGAGTGCCCAACATTCTTCTGTGCTGTGACCGCGAGAATGGGAGTGATATTGGCATACTCCCTTAGAATTAAACCATCTGGAATGGGGATTGATTGGAGGTAAAAGGGATCTAATTCTTCCTTCATTGATCAACATTTGAAATATCTCTTCCATAGGTTGGCCAAGGTATATAAATTCTCGTTTGTTGGCAAACTCCCGACGGGCTTTGGTTCTTGCTCTTTTCACAACATTATCCTCCAGTGTTTCACTTTCTTAAGGTGAGGATGGAATATTCATGACAAAAGGAAGGATACTAGCATACTTCTGACTGATTAATTGGTGTGTGATTTGGTGCTGATGAATCAAAAGTTCTGCCAATTGATCTACTTGTTTACAAAGAGCCTTGATCTTTTACTCCATCATAAACTGGAACTACGTATAATCCCATCTGTCAGCACCATCTTTGTTGGTCTGGGAAGATTCAACAACATAATTTGAACTCTGTCCACTGCTCCAATTAATCATATTGACCTCTTCCTCTTTGTGTTGAGGAAAAGGATTGTCTTGAACATGAGGTTGGTCAGGTTTAGTTACGAAAATCTCCCCATTGTCAATTAAGTCATGGATCTTGTGTTTCAAGGCCCAGCAATCCTGAGTGTCATGTCTTGGTGCCCCGGCACGATAAGAACACTTCCGAGTAGCATTGAAACCCTTCCCATTTGGGTTGGCTGGTGGAAGAAGATGTGTAATTTTCTTCTGAGTAGTCAGAAGAGCAAGGATATTCTAGAGTGAGTCCCCTAAGGGTGTGAAAACTCGGGGGAATTTGACTTCTCCACCTTTAGGAAATGGAGGATTTGAAGACTGTGCTTCAAAAAGGGAGTAGTTTCTCCTCTGAATAGGCATATTTTGACTGCCTTTTTGACCTTGTAATATGAAGGAAACATCTTCCTCTTTCTTTTTATGGACCCTCTGGGATTTGTTTCCATAAGTTCCAAACTAGATGTGCTCAGCAATTGCTTTAAGAGCGGCTAAGTCTTGAATCTTTCCTGACTTCAATCCCATCTCAGCCATCTCTTCGTGTTTGATCATTTCAAAAAATGGTTTGCCAAAGCCAGCTAAGACTCTTTCATAGAAAGGAGCTTCTTGTTTGTCTATAAAGGTCATGACCATTTCTGATTTCGTCATGGAAGGAATAACTTGAGCAGCAAGGCGCCTCCACCTTTGATTATATTCTCTGAAAGACTCAGTAGATTATTTCTTGACCTTGGTAATCTGGTATATGTCAGGAGCCATCTGAGATTGGAAACTGTACTGAGTGAGGAAGGCATGAGTTAGTTCCTCCCAGCTATGGATCTTTGAATTGTCTAATCTAGTATGCCACGATCAGGCTTCTCCAGTCAGACTTTTTTGGAACAGCTGCATTATGAGCTTCTCGTCCTCTGCATAAGATCCGAGTTCTCCTATAAATATCTTCAAATGTGTGTAAGGATCCCCTAACCCATCATACTTTTCAAAGTCAGGATTTTTGAACTTCTCTGGATAATGCACACCAGGGAATATACAAAGGTTAGCATATGAAACACTCCCATTGTGTTCCAATCCCTTTGATAGAACAGATGGTTTCCTCCATTTTAAGGACTTTCTTCCTAAGATCACCGGTGTCTAGATCTTCTTTAAGATAGGTGTTTTCAGGAATTTTGTTGGTCGTATCCAACTGAAGTTCAGGATTTATTTTATCTGAACTTTGTGTTCCTCCTTGTGCAGAGGATTCTATATGTACGAGTATTTGTGAACCTGAGACGAGTAAATCCTTCGATAGTGTATCCTACCTAAGCTTAATTGTTGGTCGGTCATAATATAGGGATATTATATGATATGTTAATTTGTTTAATTAAACCTTATTTTATGGCAGTATTTAAGAATGGAAGCTGAGAACGTTAATAATGGAGCGTATGAGACCGTGAAAACACCTTTAATCACCAGCCAGAAGAACATGCAACAAGAAGGTAGTATTCCTCTTGTAAACAACACTACCGAGCAAATAATGAATGATGGGATGTTTAGAAGCTTTTTGTAGTTCATGCAAAATCAGACGAGGGAGATTCGTGTACAAAATACAGGTGGAAATGATTGCAACGCGCGGTTTGTCATAGCCAAGCAGTTCAAGGAGTTGGGGCCACCAGAGTTCTTGGGAAAGCCGGATCCGATTAAGGAGGAAACGTGGGTCAAGCAAATAACCAAGATATTTGATGTCTTGGGATGCACGGAAGAACAGAAGGTTCCATTCGCTACCTTTATGTTTCGTGGTGAGGAAGATTATTGGTGGGAATCTGTGAAGTGTACCGAGCCAGCCTCACTCAACATGTCTTGGGAAATATTTCAGAAACTGTTCAATGACAAGTACTTTCCTGAAAGTATTCGTCATATAAAGGAGGTAGAGTTTATTAGACTGGACCAAAATAACATGACGGTGTCCCAATACGAGGCGAAGTTCACAGAGTTATCCAAGTTTGCACCTCATTTGGTAGAGAATGAGGAACGTATGACACGGATGTTTTTGAGAGGTCTAAAACCCGAGATTCGTCAATACCTTATCTATCACAAATTTCTCTATATTCAGATGTTGTCAACGGGGCTCAATTATTAAAGTGAGATAATGAGTATGTTCAGCCAATGGACCACAACCAGGGTCATACTGGTGACAGCGGCCATTGGAGCGATGATAACTAGCGAGGAGGGAAAAATACGGACAAAGGCGGTAACCACTTTGGTGGAAATCGTGGCCATGACAATAAGAGAAGTTAGTCAAGTGGAAATTTCAAAAAGAGGAGATTCAACAATGATGGGAAGATATCAGCAGCAGCACCAGCAACACATTCTAGGGGAGTATAATGATTGCCAGTTAGATGCTACAGATACGGAGAGGAGGGACACATAAGTCCAAACTGTTCAAAGTCTTCCAAGGTGTGTTTCTGTTGTGGATAAGATGGTCATATAGCCCGATTTTATCCGGTAGCAAAGTCAAGTCCAACTGGGACGGTGGCACCAAAGGCGACTACGGACAAAAAAAAGTCGGTGGTTCAAAGGAGGGTGTTTGTCGTGACTGGATAAAATGCGAGAAACCCAAACGAGGTGATCACGGGGAAGCAAATCTTGAACTATTACGAAGTTTATACCTTACTAGATATCGGTTATACCCATTCTTTTATCTCTCATACTTGTGCTCAACGTTTAAACTTGACTCTGGAGAAATTAAACTTTGAGTTATATATGGAGACTCCGTTAGGAGAAACTTTTATCACATCCACTGTTTATAAATCTTATTTGATCTAAGTTGGCACAATCACATTACCTGTTGATCTTATCTATTTAAATATACTTGCATTTGTTGTGATTTTAGGGATTAATTGGTTAACCACTCATCATGCTAAAATTGATTGTTTTTGTAAGGTTATTAGTTTTCATATTCCTAACCAACCTGTTATGCAAATTCAAGCAACCAAACCACTAAAGTCAATCACTGTCATATCAAGCCATAAAGCCATTCGTTTATTAAAAAAATATATGTCAAGCTTTCTTAGCCCATGTTATGGACTTGAACAAAAACACGTCAAATTTGAATAATATTTCTGTTGTTAGTGAATTTCCTGACGTATTTCGTGAAGAACTTCCTGGTCTACCCCCAGAATGTGAAGTTGAATTCTTTATTAATCTTGAACCGGGGACAAAGCCCATTTCTAAAACCCCGTATTGAATGGCTCCTATTGAACTTCAGGAGTTAAAAGTCCAACTACAGGAATTGTTAGACATCGGTTTCATTCGTCCTAGTACATCTACTTGGGGTGCTTCTGTTTTATTTGTAAAGAAGAAAGACAGATGTATTCGACTTCGTATTGACTACCAGGAATTAAACCACGTCACCATCAAGAATAGGTATCCTCTACCTCACATTGATGACTTCTTCGACCAGTTACAAGGAGCACAATTCTTTTCAAAGATCGATCTTCATTCTAGATATCATCAGCTGAAGATTAAAACTGAGGATATTCCGAAGACTGCCATCAGAACTCGATACGGGCATTATGAATTTTTAGTCATATCTTTTGAATTGACTAATGCTCCTGCTGCTTTCATGGATATGATGAACCGTGTATTAAAGGAATATTTTGATCAGTTCGTTGTTGTCTTCATTAATGAAATCCTCATCTATTCCAAAAGCCATGAAGATCATGAGCACCATTTGAAGTTGGTACTTTAAAGACTTCGTGACAACAAGCTATATGCCAAGCTGAAGAAATGCGAGTTCTAGCTTAAGGAAGTAGCATTCCTTGGGCACGTGGTGTCAAAACATGGATTATCTATTGAACTAATGAAGATTGAAGCAATACAAAGTTGGGAGCAACCAAAGTCTATGACTGAAGTACGTAGCCTTTTGGGCTTAGCTGGTTATTATCGGAGATTCGCGGAAGGATTTTCTCGAATCGCTAATTCATTAAATCAGCTGACTCAAAAAGATATAAAATTCGTTTGGAGCGAGGAATGAGAGAAAAGTTTCCAAGAGCTCGAGAGGAGACTCATTTCGGCACTTGTTTTGACATTACCATCTAGTTCGGATGGATTTGTTATCTACAGTGATGCTTCAGACAAAGGGTTAGGATGTGTTCTCATACAACATGGGAAAGTCATAGCCTATGCCTCGCGACAACTCAAAGAATATGAGAGGAATTATCCTACTCATGATCTGGAGTTGGCAGTAATCGTTTTTACGTTGAAAATCTGGAGACACTACCTGTATGGGGAGAAAGTGGAGATTTATACGGATCATAAAAGCCTCAAATATTTCTTCACCCAAAAAGAACTCAACATATGGTAACGACATTGGCTCGAGCTTTTGAAAGATTACGACCATAACATTCAATATCATCCTAGAAAAGCAAATGTTGTAGCTGACGCATTGAGTAGAAGATCGTATGCGGGTACGAGTGCGATGTTGTTAACATAAAGACCCATTTTGTACGACTTCCAAAGGATGGAGATAGAGTTAAAGGCTTCAAGTACTCACGTGATGATATCAAACATACGAGTAGAACCGACTTTAATCGATAAAATTAAAGCTGCTCAAGCTACAGACCTATAGCTGATGCGTATGAAGAAGAAAGTGCAAGAAGGTGCTATTCCAGAAGCAAGAATCGATGAAGAAGGAATACTTTGAGTCTACTCCAGACTTTGCGTTCCTAACGATTCTGACTTGAAGCATTAAATTATGATGGAGGCACACAACACACCGTTTGCAATCTATCCTGGTAGTACCAAAATGTATCATGATTTTTGACCTACATTTTGGCAAAATAATATGAAGAGAGAGATCGCAGAGTTTATCTCGAGGTGTTTAACTTGTCAACGTATAAAGGTGGAGCATCAGCTGCCAAAGGGTCCATTACAACCACTTGAAATTTTAAAATGGAAGTGGGAACACATTACTATGGATTTCGTTACGGGTCTTCCCAAATTTTCTCAAGGCATAGATGCGATTTGGGTTATTGTTGATAGATTAACCAAGTTTGCTCATTTTTTGCCTATACGTGAGACTTATTCCCTTGAACTTCTTGGTCGTATGTACGTAAATGAGATTGTGAGATTGCATGGAATGCCAGTATCCATAGTTTCGGATCGTGACCCAAGTATCACTTCACAATTTTGGGTTAGTTTGCAGAAAGCTATGGGCACGGATTTACAATTCAGTTCGGCATACCATCCTCAAACGGACGTGCAATTGAAAAGGACTATTCAAACCCTTGAAGATCTATTAAGACTCTGTGTCCTAGATTTCAAAAAAAGTTGGGATAAGTACTTGCCATTGGTGGAATTCTCTTACAACAATAGTTATCAAGCAAGTATAGGCATGGCTCCGTTCGAGGCATTGTATAGAAGAAAGTGTCATTCTCCAGTGTGCTGGGAAGACGTGGGTGAAGCAACGTTGTTGGGACCAGAATTAGTAAGCATGACTACAGAAAAGATCCAAACGATTCGACAACGTATACAAACGGCACATGATCAACAAAATAGTTATGCAGATCTTCATCGAAAAAACGTGGAATTTAATATTGGGGATCATGTACTGTTATGTATTTCTTCATGGAAGGGAGTTACAAGATTCGGGAAGCGAGGAAAGCTCAATCCACGATTTGTTGGTCCATTTGAGATTCTTGACCAAATAAGAAATGTGGCCTATAGACTTGCATTACCTCCAAGCATGTCTCGCGTTCATAATGTTTTTCATATATCTATGCTTCGTAAATATTTGAAAGACCTAAACCACATTATTGCGTTAGAACCAGACGAGATAGCCAAATATTTAACATACAAGGAGGTACCTATAAAGATCTTGGATAGGAAAGATCATGTCCTACGAACAAAGGTTATACCACAAGTCAAGGTTTTGTGGCCATGCTATAGAGGAAATGACATGGGAGTTAGAACTGGAAATAAAAGAGAGGTACCCTCACCTTTTCAAAACACCAGGTACGTACGTCAATTTCGAGAATGAAATTTCATAAGGAGGGGAGGTTGTAAGACCCCAACTTATTATAAATCAAATTAAATTTTCTCTATTCATTATCTTGAAATAATAAGGAGTTAATTTGATATAATACTTTGGTTATGGGTGAAATGTGCAAATTTTACAAAATATGCAAGTGGTTATAATATATTCATTGTTGTCGAAGAAAATTTGTTTGGTTGTGGAATATTCTTGTTGTCGGGGAAAATTCGTACGACGGCACAGCCATTTATGGGTCCCATAACAGAATAACTGTCAGATGAAGAAAACAACAAGTTTGAGTTTTTATAAACAACGGCGTAATTGTTACCATTAACACTGTTGGATTACCTGGTGGTTAAAGTACAGTAATACGCGTGGTTGCACAGTAGCACATGGTATTGCACATCATTTTTGAATTATTGATTCTTATGTAAGAAGGCACTACTCAATAATTGTTACAGTAATTATCATGCAATATTTTATTTTATTGATTCAATAATTGCTACGTTAATATTTTATATTATTGTTGTTTCAATAATTGTCATTGCATAGTATTTCCCATTACCAGATCAATAATTTATATTATTTGAATAATATTATTAGATAGCATTATTGGCAATGTCTAAGGAAGTTCTGTCTAGGAAAGGGGTTTGGTCACCTAATTGCGCGTCAGTAAGGAAATATCCTTATCAGAAAGCCCCCCTCTTTCCTAGGAACGACTTGGTTATCATAATTGTGATTTTGTAATATTATTTGTGAATAATTAATTATTAATTTTATATTTATTTTATGTGGATATAAATGAAGAAATTTTTAGCATGAAATAATTGTTGAAAGTTTGGCATATTCTCTGTGGAATTACAATTATTTCTCCGATAAAATATTCATTCATATATATTATTATAATATATTATAATTATTTAAATAATAATTTTATTATAATATATATATATATATATATATATATATATATATATAATGCAAACTAATTTTTTTCCAATGGTGTGGGACCTTAAGGAGTTGATTGGTTAGGCAAAGAAGAAAAGAAAGAGGTTAGGTGTGGAAAGAAAAAAAAAAGTTAGGCGAATAATTAGGCTTTAATGGAAAGGATTCGGTGGAGAGAAATTGGGCAAGTTAGGCAGCTTGTTGATTTTTCATTCGAGAGTTTTAGTATAAATAGGGGGGTAAACCCTCCTTCCTCAACACACCACTTCAATATCAGAAATTCTTATTCTATAATATTTGTTTGTATTTTCTTGAGTATAAGGATACTTTTAGTGTAGTTTTTTTTTGCAATATTTTCTCAGAAAAATATCTGATATTCCAGTCAAATCTAGTTTCTACTAAGGTAAAGGATATTATTTTATTGCAATACTCGTGAGAAATAATATTTTATTTCATACTCCATATTACGTAAGAAATATTATTTCATCTCGTATTCCTACATTTGAACTTAATATGGTAAGTATTGCTTCTATAATTCCTGAAATAATTAGAAATATGGCGCCGCAGCGCCGAGTAGATACCTCAACCACTAGAAAGTGGCGCCGCAACGCGGTAGTTAGTACAATAACTTGCGCCGCAGTGCCGAGTTCGGGATTTAGCCACTGAAGAGTGGCGCCGCAGCGCGGCTTAGAGAGAGGAAGCTGGAGCCGCAGTGCTATCATTAAACCAAAGATACGTATGAATGCTTATAAGTATAGAATGAAGGTAAAGTGATTAATTCAACTTAACTTACCTTAAAGAACTTGAAGTAACACCCTTAAATGATGTTAAAGACCTTAAGTATTGAAGTTGAAGGTCAACAAAAGCTTAATTGGATGTAAGAACAATTTAATGTGATAAGCCGGAACCAATAGTAACAATCTAAAAACATGATTAGATTGAGAAGAAGGTTAAAATATAGTAGTAACCATACTTGATTATATATGATATAATGTGTTACGTTATGTGATCATATATTGTAGAGACCTTAAAGACTAAAAGTGAACGTGTAATAACAGTAGCAGACGATGAACGTGTAATGCCGTCTGCTCTAGTCTTTCTTTTAAAGACCCATTTACACCCAATAGGCTTAATGCCTTCAGGTGGTGAAACCAAAGTCTGTACTTGGTTTTCATACATAGATTCCATTTCGAAATTCATGGCCTCTTTTCATTTCTCTGAGTCTTTACTACTCATATATTGTTCATAATTCAATGGATCATCATCATCTATGATGCATGCCTTATCGTCATCCTCTATGACGAATCCATACCTATCAGGTATCTTCGATACTCTTCCAGATTTACGAATATGGTGTGTTACAATAGGTTCTTCCACTTGGTTATGTACCTCTTTGCTCTGTAGTATTTTGTGGTTTTTGAACATCTTCAAGATATATCTTACTCCCACTGACCCTTCAAGGATAAACTCCTTTTCCAATAAGGCACCATGTTTCATAACAAACACATTTTGATCTGTTAGATGATAGAAATAATACCCTGATGTTCTTTTAGGGTATCCCACAAATCTACACTAATTGGATCTAGTCTGTAGCTTATCATTTTCAAACTTTTTGACATAAGTTGGACAACCCCAAGTCTTAACATGCTTAAAATTTGGTTTCCTCCTTGTCTATAACTCATATGGGGTCTTAGGGACAGATTTGGTAGGTACCTTGTTAAGTAAGTATGCAGCCATTTCTAGGGCATATCCCTAGAAGGAAACTAAAAGGTCGGTAAAGCTTATCATGGATCGAACCATGTCCAACAATGTTCTATTTCTCCTTTCAGATACACCATTGAGCTTTGGCGTCCCTAATGGAGTCCATTGTGAGATTATACCATTTTTTGAGACAATTCAGAAACTCGCCGCTTAAGTATTCACCACCTCGATCTGAACGAAGAATCTTAATACTTTTGTCAGTTTGTTTCTCTACTTCACTTCTAAAATCTTTGAACTTTTCAAATGAGTCAGATTTGTATGTCATTAAATAAACATATCCAAATCTTGAGTGATCATCAATGAATGTAATAAAATAAGAATACCCTCCTCGTGCAGATGTTGTCATAGGTCCACATACATCTGTGTGTACTAACGCTAACAACTCTATAACGCTTTCTCCTTTTCCGCTAAAAGGAGATTTAGTCATTTTTCCCAATGAGACAAGATTCAAAAGTTGGATATGATTCATAATCCGATAGTTCTAGGAGCTCATCTTTATATAACTTGGATAATCTTGTTTCACTTATATGGCCAAGTCTACAGTGCCACATATAGTTATAATTAACATCACATCTTTTCCTTTTCTTAGTTATTCAATTTGAAGTATATTTTCATGCAAGTCAAGTATATAAAGTCCATTTCATAAATTACCAACATCATATTAAAAATTATTATAAATAAAACAATTATTGTTCTTTATTATAATGTAAAAACCATATGTATCCAATACATAAATTGAAATAATATTTCTAATAATGTTTGGAACAAAATAAAAATTATTTAAATTAATGAACTTACCCGTAGGCAGTGCTAAACAATAAGTCCCTACAGCTAATGCAGTAATAATTGCTCCATTTTCCACTCGTAGGACGACCTCCTCCTTGCTCTGCTTTGTACTTCTGACCAGTCCCTGCATATTATTACATATGTGAGAACCACAGTCGGTATCCAATACCCAAGTAGAAGATTGACTTTTAGAAAAAATAATTTTAATCATAAATAAACCTTGATTAGGATTCGAAGCTTCTCCAAGCTTATTTTGCTTTTGCTCCGCAAGATAATCCTTGTAGTTCCTCTTCCAGTGACCCAGCTTGTTGCAATGGAAGAAAATTCCTTTGCCAAATGGATCAGATTTCTTTTTTTATCCTTCACTTTTGCCTTACCCTTAGCCTTCTTGGATTTCGTATTTTGAGAAGATACCTTGGGCCTCTTCCTTTTCTTGGAAGAATCATCCATTATTAAGACATGGTCCTTCTTGGATGGGAAATGACCTTCAATAGTTTTCAACATGTTAAGTAATTCATGTAAGCTGACATCTAACTTATTCATGTGAAAATTCATAACAAATTGTGAGAAGGTGTCCGGGAGTGACTACAAGACTAAATCTTGACTCAACTCCCAATCTGTGACAAACCCAACATGTCGAAGAAGTTCAATCAGGTTGATCATATTTAAGACATGAGTCTCAACAGTAATACCCTCAGTTATTCGAGATCGGGAGAGCTCCTTAGATATTTCATATCTAGCAATCCTACTTTGCTCACCATATAGCTCTTACATGTTCAGCAACATAGTAGTAGCATTCATGGTTTCATGTTGACACTGAAGCTCGTTACTTATGGATGCGAGCATAAGGCATTGAGCCACAGATGCATCATCTTGCCACTATTTAAAAGTAGCAATCTCTTCCTCAGAGGCTGTCTCTGCAACTTTTGCAGGTATTGGCGAATTTAGGACATAAGAAAGTAAATCTTTTCAGCAATGAAAACAATTCTCAGATTCCTTAATCAGTCTATGTAATTCGGTCCGTTCAGTTTGTTAGCATCAAGTATGGAACGCAGTGAAATTAGTGAATGTGACATTTTCAAAATTCTGCATGTAAAAAGATAATATTTTAGCAAACATTAATTTTATTAATTTATTTTACCAAAATAAATTAGGTCTTATTTTATATTGGTTTCTCCCACTATTTTCTATAAACTATATTACCCTCATTTATATAGTTCGAAAAAATCAATTTAAAGTTTTTGCTAGTAAGAATAAGGATCCCATTACAAATATATATAGCCTTGTGGTAACAGAACAAACTATATATAAATAAATAGGTAAAAGACTACTTGTCAATTACATCATCATGTAACTCCTTATCTTTTGTCTCTTAGATTATTTTGATCAAGTGGTGGCTCATCCGAATAAAAATTATCTAAGTTAAGTCCATCCTAGCACTTCCATATATTAAAAAATAAATTGTCCTTGTGTTGACACAACAAAAAAATATTGTTCAATCATCTTTATAAGCATCAAATGTGATAAATTAACGTCTTAAATACTTAATACTTGTCTTGTGGTGACATAACAAAATCATATTAAATATTTAATACTCTATTAATTTTATCATGCTAGAAGGCGACGTTCGATACTCCAAATATCTTTGAACGCTTAGGACTTAATATAAATTCTTTGAGGGGTTTGTTATTATTAGTCTCATCTTGTTTAGCGCACATGCATATATATATATATATATATATATATATATAATACTAGCATGCACATATAGAATACTATATTCTACCCGGATTGATTATGGACTTTTATTCTAGTTTGGTTCACTAGAGCCACCAAGTGAACCAAATGGTCAAACCCTAGGGTGCAAGAATAAACATTTAAATATAACTATTACATTTAAACCCGAGCTCCATTATAAATTTGTCTTCAAGCGCTCCTTGTTCCTTGATCTCCGTTTCTTCGTGAAATTCTGACTAATCCTATTACATAAATTATTTAATTTAAATAGAAACCTTGATCAGCAGTCAATGAGAAGTACATAGGAGAGAGGTATAATTTATAACAAGAAGAAAACTAGAAAAAGAAGAGATACGCTGACCCCATTTAATAAAACTCATACATTCAAGCATCCATCCAAAATAAAATCCAATCACATTGGTCATAGTACATAATCAATCCAATTTATTATCATACATATCAACATATGTATCAATAAATAGCTTTTATCTCATAAAAATAAATTCATTCCATATATGCATTAATATTAATTAATGGGCAAAAATTTGCTAAACTTTAGTTTTGAAACAAAATAAACTCTTTTATTTTAATCAAAGAACTAATTCCAAATTAAACTCTTTAATTTTAGCAATCTAAAATCATATTTCAAGTAAAATAAACACCTTTATTTTAAAAATTTTATCAATTAAATAAACTATTTATTTAATTAAAGAAAAATAAAAGTTTTTCATTTTTGCCCAAGGGCACTGCTGCGCCTAGAATGAACTGGGTCACGACGTGACTGCGCTTTAAAGACCAAAAGCTAATTTTCAGGTAACAGCATAGCTGCTCCCGAAATGAACTGGTTCACAGCGCAGCTGTCCTGCTCATCTAGAAAATTGGATCTTGGAGACGGCGCAGCTGCACTCCAGAGTAAACTGGAGACGGCACAGCTGCGCCACATCGCAGAAATAAAAAACTTTTTTTGTTGCCCAGAATTCGATCCAATCGTGTACTATACATATATGGAATCATAAAGACTAATAATTAGAACAAGATTGGCTCTGATACCACTGTTAGGTTTGTTAGAAACAAGAGTATGCAATCAAATTATATAAATAAGAGGAAGCGAAATAAAAATGGTTTTTAAATTTTCTTACAAACCATAAACCAAGATCGTTCTTGTGCATAAATCATCAGTCAATAATAGAGTAGGAGATTCAGAATCATACCCTTAAAGATCTGAGCTTCCTCTAGTACGAGTTCAACTCCTAATCCTCGTGCTCTCCCTGAATACGTGGGTTTGGTTCCTTCCTTTGACCGACGTCAGCCACCCAAGTGTTTGGCCTCTAGATGTGATCCACCAAGGAAGAAGAAGAATTAAGAAAAAGGGATATTGGCTCACACCCTAGTTTTCTATCTGTATAGATGATAAGTAGGTTTTATACCTACTTATTGGATATCAACTTGCTATAATTATAGCTTAAACTCAAGTATTTTTAGTTGTATTTGATGCTTTTATCTTTGTTTATAGGATTGCATTAAGGAAGCTCGAATGTCATGGAAATGGCTTAGACTTGGAAAGAATGGTGAGCATGTGGGGAACCTAAGAATGAATCATGGCATGTGCACATTGGAAGGGCATATGAGCAAGTTAAGTGAAGGATGAAAGATGGGAAAAGCAGCAGCCAAGTAGCAGCAAAGCACCAGCAGAAGAACTACAGCAGAATGCAGGCCATCAGAGCTGCGCGGCCGCGCCGACGTAACAAAAAAAAACAGCGTGCCCGCTCCAGGAGATAGGCAGAAACCAGCATGGTGTGCTCGCGCCCCAATTAGCACATAGGGTCGCGCGACTGCACCAATCAAGGTTCAGAAATATTGACTTTTAGCTTAATTTTTACTGTAGCATTTTTACTTTAAAGAGGTGTATTTGCAAGTTACAGGACATACTTTGGAGCAGTTTTATTATTCCATTTTAGGGTTTTATAGAGCTAGAGAGAGTTCTTAGCTATACACCACTATTTTGGCTCCTCTCTTTAGATATTAGTAGCTTTTGCTTATTAAAAAGTGTATGTTGTTTTGATTGTGGATCTAAACTAAGTTGGAAGCTTACTTTGGACATACTTTAAAGCGTATTTGCTCATTACTATTCTCTTTACTCTCTTTGTTTTCATTGTATCTTCTCATGCTTGAATTAAATCCAATAATGGCTATTGATTCAGAGATAAACTAATCACCATTATGGGATTCTAATGGATCTTATTGTTTAGTTTAGATCTATATGCTTCGTTGTTATGCTTGACTGATTATTGTTGGATTACCTAGCTTAGTTGTGTTTATTGCCTAGATTGTTAATCACCATCAACCTTAATAGTTTGTATGGAATTGAAAAATGAAGTACAATCTCATATTTTGGCCTTGCTAGCATATGTTCATGAAATTTGCATGTGATAGATTTTGTGATTAGTAACCCGGATAGATAGGGGTGTACATCGGTAAAAACCCAGACCGGACTGGCCCGAACCGAATATCGATAATAACAAATTTCATGAACCGATACCTGTTCAACCGGTATACCGAACCGACGGTACCGGTTCGATACTGGTTTTTACCAAAAATTAATATAATTATTATTTTTATTATTATTTTATTATTTTAATTATTATTTAATTATTATTTTATTATTATTATTATTATTTATTATAATCATTATTTTATTATTATTATTATTAAAAAATTAGAAAACCGGTATATACCGGTTCAATCAGTAAAACCGAACCATAAAATTGTTGGACTGAAATCGGTAACGAAAAACTGGTATATACCGGTTTTTTATACCGAACCAAACCAGTTCTTTTTTATACCAAATCGACCGGTCCGGAAAACTGAAAAACCGAAAAAACCGGTTGTTTTAAACACCCCTACGGATAGACATATACCGATTTACCATGTGTATTCATTAAAGAGAGTTTGCACTTAAATTAATATTACTTTTAAGTCACATAGACATATATATAGTGAGTTAGGTAATATTGATGTTCATATGAATTCTATCTATTTTTTGGATTTTATGTGATATGGACATGGTGTATTGAAAAATAGTCATATTTCACTTTTGTGTTCTCAACTAGTAATCCATAGTAAATAATTAAGTTTAACAAGAGGTGTATAATCTGGATGTTGCATTAAGCTGACTTTAGGATCTCATATCTTCCCAATTTGAATCTTTTCGCTTGTTAATTAATTATTTTGAGTTGATAATCATTTTAGTCTTTAAATCACCATTTATTCGCTCGTTTAAGCAACCAAAAATAGCTATAAAGTTGTTGCATGATAGATTAGGAATAATTACTTTTCTCAATGGGAACGATACTTGACTTACTCTAAATTACTTGTTGACCGTGTATACTTACACGTGTGAGTGTCTATTTTGTTAACACCGAAACAAGCCAATATAGAAAAAAGGGGCTTACTCTCCCAACAATTGGAATCATGTATCTCACACACACACACACACACACACACACACACTGATATCTAATATAAGAGTACTCTTATACATATATCAGTTAACCTATTTTGATATAATTAAATAGGGTATTATTTAATTAACTAAACTCCTTTAATTAATTAGGCTCCCTAATCTAATTAGGGATAATTAATTAAACTCTTTTAATTAATTTGCCTCATAATCTCATTAGGAATAATTGAGAGTACTAATATTATATTAATTCCCAAACTCCTTTAGAAATTAAAATAATAATTATTATTATAATATTAATAAGACTCCTCTCATTAATTTATATTTAATATTTCTAAAATATTAAATAATAAATATTAAGCTATTTAATTTATTCTATCACCATAGATTAAATTAAAAATACTTAACATATTATTCCAATTATACCATTAACTTCTTAAATAATTAATTTTCCTTTTATGGTGTGACCCTTTAGGTTCTCCATATTAAACCAGTTGTGAATAAATCAATTAAAATAATTCTAATTTTATTTAAATAAATAAATTAAACTATTAATTTATTTAAATAAATAATATTTATTCAACAGTAGGGATAAGTCTCCCTATCGATTAATAACTTTTCAGATAATATAGATTTCAACATTAATCATAAAAGAACCTTTGAGTAAATAGGTACCATACAATTCAATCCTTCCACCATACAATGTCCCAATTCAATATAAGACATAGAATTACTATTAAGTCTAATTTTATTTAATTATATGTATTTCGATTCCTAAATGCACAACTCCAAATGAATACAAATTAGAAACTAATTTCTAATTTCATTCCACCTTGGTCAAGGATTCCTGGGTTGTCATTTATCGAGTCACATACGGCATATCTCTTCTTTTACTATAAGTGGTAGATTCTTTATGATCATTCATCATCTCCATATATAACTTATTACACCCAAACATACCCTTTGATATACCCTAAGGGTCTTAAGGAATAAGTATCAAAGTGTAAATCATTATATACAAGATACTATGATGATATCAAGTCTAAGGATTACTTTTACTACTATTACTATAGGAATTCCTATTGACAGGTAAGTAAAACTCCATTACGTATTCCTTAGCGAGTCACGTTCAGTTAACTTATTCTTCTCCAATAATTACCTACATACTTGCTTTAGTGTCTCCACACAAATGATCATGAGACCAATCATCCACATCTAATGAGCAAGTAATGTATGTACCAATCTATCCGGATTCACTAATCTCTTTTTTTAGTAATCCCTTGATTAGGAACATTTTAGTTTTTAAGCTATCTAAAAATTTAGATCTCATAAGTATGATCTCATCATTATTCAAAAAGAATTGCTTAAAACTATGAGTTTATCACATATTATAAAAAAACAGCATCATGTTGATAAATTAAATGCCTTTAGTAAATTAATACTTTTATTAATAAATAAATAAGATTGATTACATATGCTTTATCATCATACATAATTGGGTTGTGTGCATACTACTTTCAATTATAACTATTAAAACTTACCTACAAGGTTCAGGTGTTGCCTCTCTTCGTTTAAGTGTTAGATGACTCTTTAAAGCTTACTTTTCATGGCCCATAAACATAAAAATTGAGTAGTACTCAATATGGACCTCAACTAAGTTAGGAAACAACTTTTAAACGTTAATTATGGACATATTATGGTCTCCTTACTGACTCAAAAGTTCAGGTACTTCCCTTGACCAAAATAGTCCTCTGATCTAGAGTTTAAGCACAATTTTGGCTATTACTCATAAATAGTCCCCAAGTTATGATTCAAGGGTTATCTAAGCATTCATATAAATTTAAATTATCCTCAAAACGCATCATCACATACTCTAACAAGCTTGGAACTTTTCTCATGTATCCATACCAAAACAACTCATTTCTAGGCATTATTAGTATGAGTTAGTACTAAATCACCATAACAGCCTTCAAGCTTTCAACTACAAGTTTTAACACCACAAGTACTTTCTGTATACTATATGTTCATGGTTTAATAAAGATAAATGTAAGAATTCTATCTCTCTTTTTTTTTTCAAAACAATCCTTAATGGGCTTTTAATTCTTCTTTCATTGGTCCAGGAACATCAATTTACAGTGTTCTAATTTGAGACTCAAAGTGGGGGGGGGGGGGGGGTCCGCAGATGACTTTTAAGTTGAGATCTACGATCGTGGAGTTGCATTATACGATCATGGAGTAATTAAGGTACTCTAATTTCTAAAATAAAATTATCATAGCATGTAAGTTATACTATAACATGTTATTTTAAGCATAGAAGCATGTTTGAGGCATTAATCTTAATATATGTGCCCGTAGATATGATTTGGACTCTAATTTATAGCTATCATGATTTTATACTATAACAACCACTACTTGGATATTTAATCAAACAGTTGGTGAGCATGATTTTATTTACATGTAACCACAAATTTCCTGTCCATTTCCCTAGCCTTTTGGCCTTTGATTTATTAAGGGTATCTATATAATGCCACAACAACCACACAAAGCTCTAATATTGTCATAACAGCCACCATAGTCTTATTTAATACTATAGCCACTAACAGCCCATTATATTATCAAATATGGAATAGAAAAAGAATGGAAAGAGTCTAAGTTTGCTTACCCTGCTAACTTCTAGGGATTGAAGTAGCTTTGCTGCTCAATCCTTCCTTCCTTTCCAGTTGTAGCTTTGCTAGTCTTTCAATCTAATGAACTGCTATTGACATTGCTTTTGGAACTCGAGTAAGTATAGAAGTTATTTAATTTCAGGTGCATTGTATGGCCATATATGGTTAGGCTTTCTTTCCCTCTCAAAGAACCTACTTGACCTATTGTTTCTTTCCATCATTAATTATATCTACCTGGCTGCTCTCCATAGCTCCTATCTGGCCCCTATATTGGCCTTCATCATTACCAATATATAGCCCCTACAAGGCTTAGCAGCCTCCTACTACTCTACAGCCTAATTGTCCCCTATTTCGTCCTCTAATAGCTACTTAGCTCATGCAATGAACTTGGCTCCTACATCCACTCTATACTTTATAACTATTAACTAAATTGCTAACTAACTGTTAGCTTACTAACTGACCAACAACCATGTCAGTGCTCTTTTAATTTGATCTAAAAGTTCCTTTTCTCTCCAATATGGGCTGCCGAATTGGGTCTAATGTAAGGTTGGACACAACTTTGTTTTGGGCTCAATTCACTCATATCATATTAATAAAATAAAGAAGGCTTGAAAGCCTGCATGAAAAAATTAATTTGGCCCAATTTATATAACTTGGACTCTTATTACCCCTCTTCACGTAAGGTAATGGTCCATAACACTAAATTATTTGCAAGCACACCTATCAAATTTGATATGGTCCAATATTTAATATGGAATTATATTACATATTAATATACATGAATTTTTATCCACCACGGTTCTTTAAGCTAGTAAAATAGCTAGCATATACATCATTAAAAATGATGGCTCTATGTAATTTAAATGCTTCATGGTAGTACCTACCATTTTCTTAATTTGTCACTAAATAATACTTTTGAATGAAATTAATTATATTATAATATAATTATTTCATTGATCTCATATGTTGATTTATGTCAAGAATATTTCTCAATTAAGTCATATTGGCTTCCCTTTTTATTTTGAATAATCAAGGTATACATTTAATAATACCATTTCTTACTACATCTCATAAAATTTATTCAACTCCACATACTACTTTTTTTTCATTATGAGTAAGTAACATTTATATTGTCTCGTACATTCTTAGTTAGAGCCTTTTATATTAAAAGTCTCACTTCCCAATCATTTTATACCCCATGGGCTCTTTATAAGCACATGGATAAAATAAATAAAAAATTAATCCACTCTTTTCACATTTCCTTTATTAATAATTAGGTTAAATTTCTAACCTTTATTTAATCATTTATTATTTCCCTTAAAAGAAATATTACTAATATTTAGTATATCACAATAGCAATATTATCAATAGATGATAATATTACTAAGGATTTAATATAATATCTAATTTTTATTTACGTGACTAAATTTTAGATAATTGATTATGAATAGTTGTATTATGAGTTAAGATATGATATGTTAATTGAAAGATTAATCTTATCAATGATAAGTCTTTTCAATAAAGAGATTATATTAGATTGTATAGCAGTAGTCATCGAATGAGGCAAGTTTCCTAACTCAAACTCGAGTTATTATGTTACAAGCATGCTAGTGGATTAATTGTTGACAATTATTCCACATCTATGATTATTGATATTCGCACTAAGTAAAGTTTTTTTAAATCTTCTTATATATTATCATGTACATATTATTTCTTTGTGCAAATTTCTATCTCTTATATAAACTTTATGACATGCGAGTTCATCAAATTCCTTTGATTGGCTAACCTTGTACAATTGATTATCGTGTGCAAGTTCATTTAACTTTGTTCTTATGATTATTCCACGATGTTTGAAAATTCTAAACTCTTTCGATGTTTATACGTTGATTAAATGCTAAAACTTATACGAATCTTTTATATTTGTAGAAGTGTTCAAGCTATCTTTAAAATTCAATAATACCTGAATTATTTAAGTAATAAGTCAATGCCATTTGTTTCGGCTAGACTTATATTTGATGGAGCATTCTATTATTTGTGAACTGATTTGTTATTGAATGTCGATGCCATTTGTTTCGGCTAAATTAATATTTGATGAAGCGTTCTATTATTTGTGAACTGATTTGTTATTGAAAATCTATGACATTTGTTTTGGCTAGATCAATATTGATATAATATGTTGAAATCATAACATTTCTTTGAAATCAATCCAAACCATATTGTTGTGGTACAGACTTATGATGTAAGACTGAGATGAAAAACCCTTATAATAAAAGGGGAAATTTTATTGTCGGACATCAGACCTGCACGCTATTTTTGAGTATTATATATAATTATGGGTATAATGAGGCTGATCACTTCATGTACTCGCAGAAGAGTATAAGTAGTTTTTATAGCTAACTTATACTTTTAAGGCAATTCAGATTTATTAACTGATGATTCCTCTACTAGTTCACGATCCATTTGTGATCATTCAGCATGAAATCTGGGAATATCCCTCTTTATTGAATATGGTTGCAGTATTGTTAATCCATTATAATCAACTTGATAATTGTTAAAACTTCGAAAGAATTTAACTCTTTCGTCCTTGATGTGTTATTCAGCATGAACTTTAAGAAAATCCTTGTTATTAGAAATGATTCATTATTTTAGCTACTTTACAATCTTTTGAATATTGTTTAAGTTCTAGAGAGTTGAACTCTTCTAATCATGATATATCATTCTTGTATTTAAACTTGTTGAGTGAATTAGTTGTTCATCTTTGCTATATCATGATATTATTTCAGTTAAGTATGAATGTTCGAAGAAGGACAAAGGCAAAGTGAAGGCGACCGAATAACATCATTTGTATAATAATTATTATGTTATATGTGACAACCCGAGAATTTGGGCAATTTATTAAAATCTTAAATGATTGATTTAAGGTTAAATAATAGACCTAGACAGAAAATAAGTGTATACGTTTGTTGTTATTGGGAAGGAATTTTGAGGGTTTCAAAATTCTGTGAAGGATATAGGTGAATTATTCAGGATTAAGGATTTATGTGATTATATTCTGTGTTTATGGTTATGTATATGTACAGAATATGGTTAGGGGTCAAGGGTTGACCAGATAAACGATATATGTAACAAACCCTAAGTATATATTAAGAAAGATAATGTTCAGTTAGAAAACCCTAACGTCTGATAAAAAAACCCTAGAAATCGGTTCTGGAAACCCTAGTTTCAGTTCCGGGAGTCCGAAACCCTAAATCGGATATTAAAAACCCTATATTGGGAATGCAATGTATGTACAAGGTTAAACGTCATTAATATTAAATTAATTAGGGAAAATCCTAATGAATTATTAGAAACCCGAATTGATTATTTGAAAACCCTAATACCAGATCTGAAAACCCTAATTTCAGATTCTGATAAAATGAAAGCCTAATTTGGGAATATAACGGAGAATTTTAATGCTTTAGTGCTATTAATTAAGTACTAATTAGGGTAAAGGTTAATTAATTAGAAAACCATAATTTCCAATTTTTGGAACCCTAATTATTCCGTTAGAAACCCTAATGCTCAATTGTGTATTTAATTGCTAAAATTAGCAATGCTAATTAGGAAACCCTAATCCTAATTATTTCAATTTATGAGTAATTAGAAAACTCTAATCTAATTACGAGATTTAATTTCTAAAATTAGAAAATTTATTTTCTATTAGAAACCCTAATTCGTGGGTTATGAACCCTAATCTGTGATTTTGACCCTAATTGCGTAATTAGCAATTTTAATTAGGAATTATTAATCCTAATTAACAAGATTTAATGTATGATTAAGAAATTATAATATAATTAGTAAATACTAATTATAAGTTAGAAATGTTAATTTTCTATTTTGAAAATCAAAATTTGCAAATGTTAGAAATTAAATTATAAAGTTAAGGGTTAAAACCTAAACCCTAAATGCTCTAAACCCTAAACCCTAAAAGTTCCAAACCCTAAACCCTAAGGGTTAGGCCAATTACAAGAATGCCATTAATTTAAATGGAAAAAGACAAATATGCCCTTTTGTGCATTATTGGAGGAAACTTGCAAATCTTAGCCTATAATGGAGTTGGTGAACCACTCCTAGCCCTAGCCTTGTGCTACAAACCACAGCAATCAGCCACTTGCCAGCCCATTTTATTACATATGTAGTAAATAAATAGATTAAGAGAGAGAATGGACCACTTTATTTTTTTTCATTTTCTTCCAAAACCCTCTCTCTCTAAAATTCGAAATCAAGAGTGAGAGAGAAAGAAAAGATGAAGCATGATCATCTTGTAGCAAGCTAAGGATCAGATCACAATGTCAGAAATCATGGATCAAAGCTCAAAGTGGTATAAACCTTAAATTTTAGAAATTATATGATCTGATGTTATATGTTGTAATTGATTGTGTAAAGTTGTGTAATGAGGTGTCTTTTAGTGATCTGGGTTGTTAAATCCAAGATCCATAACATCAAAGTGCTCGGATCTAGTAATTTTGCAAATCTGGAAATTTTTCAAAAAAGTAGTCTGACAGCCATATGTCAGGACCCATAAATCTTTGTGTGTTAATGATCTCTTGTGTTTGATGTTATAGATATGTTCTTTGTTGATAGGGCTTTAATATGAAACTTGAATCAACCCTATAGCATGTCTAGATCGTAAGTTATAAGCGGTCAAAGGTCGTTGACAGATCACATTTTCTGGATTTCTGGGCAAACCCAAAAACCCAGATCGTCTGACAACATTTTTCGAGCCTCAGATCTTGTTATGTGTTAATATTTTGGCTAAGTTGTTGTTGATTAGTTGTAGTCTGATATGAAGACTACCCATTAAAGTCTTTATATCACATAGATCATAACTTAACTAGCAGAAAATCGTGGTCAATTATGCATTGACCAACTGTTCTTGACGAAATCTGGAAAACCCAGAAATCGTGAAGAACAGCTCCTGACAGGTAGTTTGACCGGCTCGAATCTGTCTTATGTGATGTTGTTATGTTGATGTAAAGTAATAAAGTTGTGCTCTGTCATGTATTCTACAAGATTAACCCACTATATTACACAAACAAAGCTGGGGATGTGGATATTAAAGTGATCAAAGTAGCACCCACGTCTGTTCTTCATTTTCTGGAAAACCCAGAAAATGAAGAACAACGCAGTCAGACATTTGGCTTGCTTAGATCTTGCTGTGATGTTGTATTATGATCAAGATGTTGGTTGTGTGTTGTAGTATTACATACCTACTACATGATCACACTTCAAACTTGCCCAGAAAACCTTAAGAACACTGATTTATGCACGGTCAAACCTACTCACCCGAACACTGACATGAAGGCTCAAGAACACCTCAAGAACACCATTAGCGATGGATTCGTCGCCAGAAACCCCTATAGCGACACTTAATTTCGGAAATTAATTAAATAAATAGAAAAAATGATTTTTAATTATTAAAAATACATAATAAATTATGAAAAATTATTTTAAAGCTTGAAAATTAGTTTTTAATTATTTTGGATATATTTCAAAAATATTTAGTATTTTTGGAATATAAATGGTATTTATTTATTTAATATTAATATTAAATAAATGATTTAAAATAGTTTTAATTCATGAAAAATCATGAAAACTAATATTATGATAAAAGAAAATATTTTAAGTTATTTTCCATAACTTTTGATATTTTGTGATGAAATTCATTATTATATTATTATTAATGGTAATTATTTTATTTAATGACTATATTAAATAAATTAAGAAAAAATGGAATTAATGCTTTATAAATTATATAAAAATGATTTAAGTGATCTAAAAATATTTTAAGTTATAAAATATAACTTTTGATATTTATACATGGAAATATTAATATTTTAATATTAATAACAATTATCGAATAATGGATTTAATGGTTTAAAAATCATATAATTATGATTTTAAGGTATTAAAAATACTTTGATATATTATAATTATATTATAATATTATGTTATGATTTTTATTAATATTTTATATTAAATGAATATTAATGATTAAGGAATTATGTGGTATTTAATTTATTTAAATACGGTTTTAAGGATTGAAAAATGTTGATAAATTGTAATAATTATACAAAAATTATTACGAGCCTAGGAAAAATGTTTTATCTGATAAGAAATTATCTGTGATAATTGTTAAGTGTTTAGGCAGAGTTTAACTGAACATAAACTCGAGTGTTGACCGACTAGACCGTCGGGATGATAGAATTGTGTCGGTTTCAACTCAGACTGCAATAGTTTGACTTGATACCTAGTCTTATGTGCTGTATAGACTGATAGGCATATGTGATAATGTGTTTAGGTTATTCCGTGGATATAAATATAACAGTATTATACTGTGATGATATTATTCTAATATTGGAGATCTATATTACTAATATTAGGTCTTCGGGTAGAGCGTTATGAATTGCATTGCGGTAATCAATGGTTCAGGCAAGTTTTCTTTGTACTTAACTCTAATAAGAGTGTTTATTCAAGCTTATGGTTAATCATTGCTGATTGCCACGAAAATCGTAATCTGTACATCTTGCATGTATAAGTCAGGTATGAAAGGCTGATCACCTTCATTACCAGTTGGTTCAGAAATGTTGTTCATGTATAAAACTTGTTCATTCTAAAGTTTGTTCGTGCTAGTTCTCAATTATATTGATGAATTATAGCCAGCTTATTATTCATACTCTTTAATCATGATATATTGTTATATTGTTGTATTTAAACTTGCTGGGCAACTTTCATGCTCACCCTTGCTATATCATGATAAAACATTGCAGATAAGGCGAACGTGTTTGGATACAAGAAAAGGTTAATACCAAGTTCAACTTGGGATAAAATGTGCGGCTAGTCTGTAATAGTTTATTTTGATAAATGTTGTTGTGTAATAGATATTATATGAATTGTGTATAAGTTAAGGTTACTCGACCTTGGGGAATAGTGTGTAATGTAATGTATAAACAATTTATGTTTATATCTTCCGCAAATAGTGATAGAAATAGTATACCGGATCCGAGGTGATTTGGGACCTAGATTCGGGGCTGTTACAGTTGGTATCAAAGCTGTTGGTTATGAAGCTTAGGTAGGAATACCTGAGACCAATAACCGCAGTGATTAAGATAAGATCTAACTCACATAGAGTTAGTTGGTCGATAAGATTCAAAGATGAATCTCGGCGAACGTAAAGACACAGAGTTCCCTAACTCTGATAATAAAGTTGACCAGTAACGGAAAATAGATCGAGTCTAAAAGACTAAAAGTGCAGGGATAGGAGATAGTAAAACAAAACGATCATAGTGCATGGAATTGAATCGTAATATATACGATAAGATCACCCCGTGATCTGATAAAGGTTATGATATGGGGAAATGAATCAATCTTATGATTGAAAAGTTTACAACAAGATGCTGTGTGTAAGTTGTACTATGAAATAGTACTATGAAAACTCATAAATGAGTTATGGATTATGAATACGAATTGAATTCGTATTGAAAAGGGGGGTTAAGATTAGGTGGGGATTTAAATGAGGACTCGTGTTAGCAACTGAGTTGTATGATTCCTTGTATGGGCGGGAAATTGTACTTGGTGTAAAAACTACTTAGTTGGTGGCATTGGTAATAATTGAATTGTTGTGTCACGCTAGTTATTATATATAGATAAATAGGTCATATGTAGAGAATATAGGATTAAGTACGAGTTCTTAGAACTCTTACTTATGTGACATTCTTGACTCATAGTTATATGAAATGTTTATGAGCCCCTCAGCGAACGGACGCCAAAGGTCAGACTAGGGTAAGTTCGTAAACTCATATAATTGTGGTCAGGCTATGAACTCATAAGTGTGGTTTTATGAATTGGGTATAGTTGCGTGTGAATGGAGTGTTAAGGATTATAGGAACAAATAGATTATTAAGCAAATGATCATTAGTGGAGACTTAGGTTTTCCTAAACTCCTAGCTATGCTAAACTTCAAAATTTTTGACATCAAGCTAAATATGCACTATGTGCCTTTTAAAAAAAATGTAGACTCGTAATCATTTTTGAAACAGTTTAAAGTACAGTCTATGCTACTTATTTCAGCTAGACGCAAATGATTTGAAATATCAAAAATTGTTTTTATTTATCACTTATGTACCATGTAACCGGGTGCAGAGATGATAAAAATGATCGAGTCATCAATGCAGTATTACTTAGTGTGAATTTGACCTAAAGTCACTATTCCACTATGGTATGATGTAGTATGATAAAATTACCAAATGACGGAATCCTCAACGGACTGTAAATATAGTGCGGCATCATGACGTCATTCTCAAAAATGTTTTCAAAAAAAATAATTAATTTGCCAACGGGGTTTGGCTACACCTAAATAATTCGATTGAATTGAATTATTGATATGAGTCTATGCTATTTGATTCAGCTAGACTAATGTTATAAAAACTCCAAGTGTTTATTGAAAGAATTTCCTGAACCAAATTGCTTTGGTGCGGAATACTATGATAAGACTTAGGTGAACGATAATGTTTGGATAAATAATCCAATCTAGTAGCGTAAATATTCGCAAAAAATGATTAATACGTTATGCATGACATAAAAGTACGATGGGCTAATCACCTAAAGTACTAGCAACGGTAATTTACCTTCTTTGTGATTGTAAACAAACCAAGTAATGTTTTGTTTTGCGGTATAAATATCGTTAAAACTATGTGTTCATGGTCTATATGACCCCTCGGCACAATTTCAAAACTTTTGCTCTTGTGAGTGGTGTATTGGGTAGCATGTGATATGTGTGAATGGTGTAAGGTGCAAGGTTTTAGGTGTAAGGTGTAAGGTGAATTTCGGGGACGAAATTCTTATAAGGAGGGGTGAATGTGGCAACCCGAGAATTTGGGCAATTTATTAAAATCTTAAATGATTGATTTAAGGTCAAATAATAGACCTAGACAGAAAATAAGTGTATACGTTTGTTGTTATTGGGAAGGAATTTTGAGGGTTTCAAAATTCTGTGAAGGATATAGGTGAATTATTCAGGATTAAGGATTTATGTGATTATGTTTTGTGTTTATGGTTATGTATATGTACAGAATGTGGTTAGGGGTCAAGGGTTGACCAGATAAATGATATCTATAACAAACCCTAAGTATATATTAAGAACGACAACGTTCAGTTAGAAAACCCTAACGTCTGATAAGAAACCTTAGAAATCGGTTCTGGAAACCCTAGTTTTAGTTCCGGGAGTCCGAAACCCTAAATCGGATATTAAAAACCCTAGATTTAGAATGCAATGTATGTACAAGGTTTAACGTCATTAATATTAAATTAATTAGGGAAAATCCTAATGAATTATTGGAAACCCGAATTGATTATTTGAAAACCCTAATACCAGATCTGAAAACCCTAATTTCAAATTCTGATAAAATGAAAGGCTAATTTGGGAATATAACGGAGAATTTTAATGCTTTAGTGCTATTAATTAAGTACTAATTAGGGTAAAGGTTAATTAATTAGCAAACCCTAATTTTCAATTTTTGGAACCCTAATTGTTCCGTCAGAAACCCTAATGCTTAATTATGGATTTAATTGCTAAACTTAGCAATGCTAATTAGGAAACCCTAATCCTAATTATTTCAATTTATGAGTAATTAGAAAACTCTAATCTAATTACGAGATTTAATTTCTAAAATTAGAAAATTTATTTTCTATTAGAAACCCTAATTCGTGGGTTATGAACCCTAATATGTGATTTTGACCTTAATTGTGTAATTAGCAATTTTAATTAGGAATTATTAATCCTAATTAACAAGATTTAATGTATGATTAAGAAATTATAATATAATTAGTAAATACTAATTATAAGTTAGAAATGTTAATTTTCTATTTTGAAAACCGAAATTTGGAAATGTTAGAAATTAAATTACAAAGTTAAGGGTTAAAACCTAAACCCTAAATGCTCCAAATCCTAAACCCTAAAAGTTCTAAACCCTAAACCCTAAGGGTTTGGCCAATTATAAGAATGCCATTAATTTAAATGGAAAAAGACAAATATGCCCTTTTGTGCATTATTGGAGGAAACTTGCAAATCTTAGCCTATAATGGAGTTGGTGAACCACTCCTAGCCCTAGCCTTGTGCTACAAACCACAGCAATCAGCCACATGCCAGCCCATTTCATTACATATGTAGTAAATAAATAGATTAAGAGAGAGAATGGACCACTTTATGTTTTTTCATTTTCTTCCAAGACCCTCTCTCTCTCTCTAAAATTCGAAATCTAGAGTGAGAGAGAAAGAAAAGATGAAGCGTGATCATCTTGTAGCAAGCTAAGGATCAGATAATAATGTCAGAAATCATGGATCAAAGCTCAAAGTGGTATAAACCTTAAACTTTAAAAATTATATGATCTGATATTATATGTTGTAATTGATTGTGTAAAGTTGTGTAATGAGGTGTCTTTTAGTGATCTGGGTTGTTAAATCCCAGATCCATAACATCAAGGTGCTCGGATCTAGCAATTTTGCGAATTTGGAAATTTTTCAAAAAAGTAGTCTGACAGCCATATGTCAGGGCCCATAGATCTTTGTGGGTTAATGATCTCTTGTGTTTGATGTTATAGATATGTTCTTTGTTGATAGGGCTTTAATCTGAAACTTGAATCAACCCTATAGCATGTCTAGATCGTAAGTTATAAGCGGTCAAAGGTCGTTGACCGATCACGTTTTCTGGATTAATGGGCAAACCCAGAAACCCAGATCGTCTGACAACATTTTTCGAGCCTCAGATCTTGTTATGTGTTAATATTTTGGCTAAGTTGTTGTTGATTAGTTGTAGTCTGATATGAAGACTACCCATTAAAGTCTTTAGATCACATAGATCATAACTTAACTAGCAGAAAATCGCGGTCAATTATGCGTTGACCAACTGTTCTTGACGAAATCTGGAAAACCCAGAAATCGTGAAGAACAGCTCCTGACATGTAGTTTGATCGGCTCGAATCTGTCTTATGTGATGTTGTTATGTTGATGTAAAGTAATAAAGTTGTGCTCTGTCATGTATTCTACAAGATTAACCCACTATATTACACAAACAAAGCTGGGGATGTGGATATTAAAGTGATCAAAGTAGCACCCACATCTGTTCTTCATTTTCTGGAAAACCCAGAAAATGAAGAACAGCGCTGTCAGACATTTGGCTAGCTTAGATCTTGCTGTGATGTTGTGTTATGATCAAGATGTTGGTTGTGTGTTGTAGTATTACATACCTACTACATGATCACACTTCAAACTTGCCCAGGAAACCTTAAGAACACTGATCTATGCACTGTCAAACCTGTTCACCCGAACACTAACATGAAGTGTCAAGAACACCTCAAGAACACCATTAGCGACAGATTCGTCGCCAGAAACCCCTATAGCGACACTTAATTTCTGAAATTAATTAAATTAATTAAAAAAATAGAAAAAATGGTTTTTGATTATTAAAAATACATAATAAATTATGAAAAATTATTTTAAAGCTTGAAAATAGTTTTTAATTATTTTGGATATATTTCAAAAATATTTAGTATTTTTGGAATATAAATGGTATTTATTTATTTAATATTAATATTAAATAAATGATTTAAAATAGTTTTAATTCATGAAAAATTATGAAAAATAATATTATGATAAAAGAAAATATTTTAAGTTATTTTCCATAACTTTTGATATTTTGTGATGAAATTCATTAATATATTATTATTAATGGTAATTAGTTTATTTAATGACTATATTAAATAAATTAAGGAAAAATGGAATTAATGCTTTATAAATTATATAAAAATAATTTAAGTGATCTAAAAATATTTTAAGTTATAAAATATAACTTTTGATATTTAGTCATGGAAATATTAATATTTTAATATTAATAAAAATTATCGGATAATGGATTTAATGGTTTAAAAATCATATAATTATGATTTTAAGGTATTAAAAATACTTTGATATATTATAATTATATTATAATATTATGTTATGATTTTCATTAATATTTTATATTAAATGAATATTAATGATTAAGGAATTATGTGGTATTTAATTTATTTAAATACTGTTTTAAGGATTGAAAAATGTTGATAAATGGTAATAATTATCCGAAAATTATTACGAGCCTAGGAAAAAAATTTTATCTGATAAGAAATTATCTGCGATAATTATTAAGTGTTTAGGCAGAGTTTAACTAAACATAAACTTGAGTATTAACCGACTAGACCGTCGGGATGATAGAATTGTGTCGGTTTCAACTCAGACTGCAATAGTTTGACTTGATACCTAGTCTTATGTGTTGTATAGACTGATAGGCTTATGTGATAATGTGTTTAGGTTATTCTGTGGATATAAATATAATAGTATTATACTGTGATGATATTATTCTAATATTGGAGATCAATATTACTAATATTAGGTCTTCGGGTAAAGCGTTATGAATTGCATTGCGGTAATCAATGGTTCAGGTAAGTTTTCTTTGTACTTAACTCTAATAAGAGTGTTTATTCAACCTTATGGTTAATCATTGCTGAATGCCACGAAAATTGTAATCTGTACATCTTGCACGTATAAGTCAGGTATGAAAGGCTGATCACCTTCATTACCAGTTGGTTCAGAAATGTTGTTCATGTATAAAACTTGTTCAGTCTAAAGTTTGTTCGTGCTAGTTCTCAATTATATTGATGAATTATAGCCAGCTTATTATTCATACTCTTCAATCATGATATATCGTTATATTGTTGTATTTAAACTTGCTGGGCAACTTTCATGCTCACCCTTGCTATATCATGATAAAATATTGCAGATAAGGCGAACGTGTTCGGATACAAGAAAAGGTTAATGCCAAGTTCAGCTTGGGATAAAATGTGCGGCTAGTCTGTAATAGTTTATTTTGATAAATGTTGTTGTGTAATAGATATTATATGAATTGTGTATAAGTTAAGGTTACTCGACCTTGGGGAATAGTGTGTAATGTAATGTATAAACAATTTATGTTTATATCTTCCGCAAATAGTGATAGAAATAGTATACCGGATCCGAGGTGATTTGGGACCTGGATTCGGGGCTGTTACATTATATATGGATATAAATCTTTTGTATTATTAGATATGTAATGTAAAGGTTAATTAGACCTGGGATAATGATATATTTCATATTAATGTAATGTAATGAATGATGTAATTCAAAAAGTATGAGTAGATAGATGTAGTGAACATAATGTATCGGGAGCACCAAATTTGAGGTTCAAGGAACCTAGATTTGGGGCGTTATGGATCATATCTTTTGGGACAGACATTCTAGGGTAAAAGCATCTACCATATTGGCTGATATCTGTTTTGTTGGCCCTATGGTGAGCTGGTTAAAAATATTTTGACACAATTTACAGGTTAGTCGGTTCTCGGCTTGCTTTCCATAACAGGATTGTAACATGTCCCTTTGAGACATACTACTTATGTAATGCGGCAGCTGAATCCTCGACTCATCTCTTTTTTGAATATGACACATCTCAACTCATTTTGAAAACTGTTTTGGCTCATCATGGCTGGTTTAGAATTCCTTTTGCCAGATTGTGTGCTATATTCGGTTTACTAGGATTGATTGGTTAAATAAATCCCGCATCATTAAACTCTGTTTGGCTACAATGGTCTAAAAATATGGAATGAAAGAAATCGAAGACTTCATGGAAAACATCATACTGTCACTTCTATAACTGCCCAAGATTGTATTAAAATTATTAAATGTAAGTTGTATAATGTCAAGAATTTTAGTAAATATTTAGAAAAATACCCTTATATTAGGGTCTGGCTGTTATAGCCTTTTTGGTTATAAAACTTGCATCATTGGCCTATCTTTGAATTGTCTTCTATTGCAGCTTAGCGGGGTATGCCCCTTAGCTTATAATCTTTTCTTTTTTATAATACTCTTAATTTAGCAAAATACACACACACACACACACACACACACACACACACACACACACATATATATATATATATATATATATATATATATATATATATATATTACATCATAAAATTCATAAATATGAGAACTAACTATCCAATAAAATATTTTTAAAATTATAATAAGAAGTAGGGCTAAATATAGTTATGTTACATCAAGTACTATCAAATTCATAATTTGACCCTCAAAGTATTTGGGCTTATAATTTATTACATAAAGTAACTACTTTCATACAATGTAGCTCCTGAATTCATATTCCAGCCAAATTGACTAGGATACATAATTTTTCGACAAGTTAATGAGTTTTATACTGTTGGACCTTATTAAAATATGGTTTGACGTTGTTAAACAATTATACATGGATTAAACATATCATCTTACTTTCCATATCATCTTACTTGTAAATCACCATCACCATAACCAAATCAAAGAACAAGCATGAAATACCACAATCCATCCATCTCTGAAGCCAATTTCCACTACCAAAAAATTTAGCTCCAACACATATCCTAAGCACCCATTTTCACTACTAACAAATCTCTACCACCCATCTATAACACCATCAAATCTCCAACACCGCCCGTCTTTCCGACCAAAATTAAAAGTGTCACAACTAGATTTAAAACACTATCAACACTATCTTCAAACAACATCTATCATCTTCAACGATTTATAAAATTAATTCAAACCTAAATAATTGACTAGATTGTAAGAGTATTTGTCAAATGGTAAGAACCTGATTCGATGGGTGAAGTTAACAAGGAAGACGAAATCCACTAAAAGGCACCTCTTTACTCTCTGCACATCTTTCACCACCTCTAATTTCATCATCTTATTCTCTTTCTTTTTTTATTTCCTTATTTCTTCTTCTTATCCTTCACCAATATCCCAGATTTGGATACCCATATTCGACACAACCATCATTTACAAAAAGATAAATAAGAATTTTTAAGAATCGGTCAGAGTATAGAACTTATTATTGAAAATAATCATTGTAGCTCCAGTTGCCCCATCGTCGCTAATTCTTACTTCCATCATCAAGATTCTCACTCTTTTCGTCGTGATTCTCACTCCCATCGTCTCTTATGCTATTACACGATTTATTTTGAGATAAGAGTTCATCATATTGAGACGGCTGAGAAAGGAGAGTGCGAGAGGCTAGTGGTGGTGGAAACGAAAAAAAATGTTAAAACTTTATCTGATAAAGGATTTGAATTGTATGAATCATGGTTTAATTTTAATTAAGAGAGTGTTTGTCTTATTTATTAATTTTTTTAATGCATGTTGTATTGTGTCAACAAAAAAATATTGAGGTTTTTCTTGTCATGAAGTCTTTTTTAATTATTATTATTTTAAGTTTTCCAAATTTATTATTTTTGGCGAAACACTATTTGGTATAATTTTTAAAATCAACAATATTTGGTGTCAATTGTATTTAGAAATATTTTAATTTGGGATTAAGTGTATTTTTAATTTGGGGTTAATTCTATTTAGATTATTTTAATTTGGGGTTAATTGTACTTAAAAAAATTTAATTTTTCTTTGAAGTCAAATCATATCTAAATACGATAAAACCGTATAAAACCATTTGGCTTTGATTAACCAGGTTGGTGCTCGGGTTGTATTCCGACCAATTTTGGCCGGAATCTGAATTTGGGGCCGGGCATTTAGATATTTTATGTTGTAAATTGTAAACCTAAAGCCGAATTATAAATTTGATAGTACTTGATACAGTAGAAGTGTAATTAGCCTTAAGGAGTAAACATTATCATTGATGAAGTTTAAATAAAATTAATACAATCACCAAACATATGATTAAATTATAAAGTTCAAAAATAAAATTTAAATTTTTTCGATAAGAATAATTATAATTATAGTAATAATATTAAAAAAATTCAATAATAATAATAATAATTATAATAATAATATTAAAATCAATTAGTGAGCAACTTTTCCTTGTATACAGGTTACTTTTACTTGTATGTATATTAAACGATGGAAGAGCATAGACAAGAACCGTAAACCTTAAGACCTATAGTAGGTGAGAGCTTCGCACTCACTCTCTCTTTCCTTATATTGATTACAAGTTAAAGTTCCAACCTTATAATTACTGATTACAAGAAAGAACTAAAACTTCAAAAACTCTCTACCAACCTTATCATTCATCCTTCATACTACTCGAACATCTATATCTTTCTACATCTTTTCACTAAATCCTGATGATATTTTTTTATCCAAAAGTCCATCTCTTTCAAAAAAAAAATTTGGTTTCTTAGGGTTTCTTGTGCACATGTCAAATTAAGTCTTAAAGTAGCAAAAACCTTTAATTAGCTGTTAGAAGTGAAATAAGAAGTAAATGGAAAGGGAAGCGAAGGACGAAACATTGCCACCGGGGTTTCGATTTCATCCAACAGATGAAGAGCTTATCACATGTTACCTCATAAATAAGATCTCCGATGCTAGTTTTACAGGAAGGGCTATTACTGACGTTGACCTTAACAAATGCGAGCCATGGGATCTTCCAGGTAGTTGTAAACCTTAAAACCTTTCATTCATAAAAATTTTGGAGTCTATTACCTGCAGACTTTTCTTACCTTAGGGTTTTTGTAACATATTGAAGATAATCGTATGAACCCTGGTTAGGAATTTTTATTTTTTTATTTTTAATACCAAAATTGAAAATTAGGTTTTCCTGTTGCTCTGTGGAGTTTATCAGGTAACCAGCCATGATTTCAAGAGGGAGGGGTGGGGGTGTTTTATTTATGATTGTTTTAAACAAAAAAGAGAAAACAAATATAAAAGGAATGAAAAAGATAGATCTGAGGGTCATTAGAGAAGTCATTCAATTTAGGGCAATTTTTTTGGAAAATATATATGTTTGATTGGATAATGATGAAAAATATATAGAAGAAAGAGAAGATATTGAAGATTTGTTTTTCATTACTTCATAAGTAGATACTAATTACAATTGTAGATCTCTCGTTAAAAAAATTATTTCGTAATTTATATTACTAATTGAAACCATTTCTTGTGCTATATACCTTCTCAACAATAGAATAAACAAATTAAGCACAGTTTTATAATCATTTCTGGTACTATTTATTTTTCCTTAATAAAACTTTGGTGAATCAATTATCTATGCATCTCATATATTAACAGAATCATTGATGTCTGTTGCTAAATTTTTTCTGAATCAGGGAAAGCAAAGATGGGAGAAAAGGAATGGTATTTTTTCAGCCTAAGAGATCGGAAATACCCAACTGGAGTAAGAACAAACCGAGCCACGAACACTGGATACTGGAAGACTACAGGGAAAGACAAAGAAATCTTTAATAGTGTGACGTCAGAATTAGTTGGTATGAAGAAGACTCTGGTTTTCTACAGGGGAAGAGCTCCCAGAGGAGAGAAAACTAACTGGGTCATGCATGAGTATCGTATTCATTCAAAATCCTCGTTTAGAACAACCAAGGTAGTCTCCACTCTTCTTAAATGAGTATATATGTTTTTGAATCAAATTAAAGCTGATTGCACTCTTAAAGCTTAGTTTTCTTCTAGTCAGCTCACTTTCCATTTCATGTGTTTAATTCATATTTGTTTTACATCGGGCTTTCTTGAGGGTGTATAACTTTCTTGAGGGGCAAAATACACCTAAATAAATTCTCAACTTAGTTAATAAGAAACCTAATTTTAGTCTTTGTGCTTTTGGTTCAGAAGTGCAATTTTATCATAGATACACAAAGCCCAAAATGTATACATGCATACATATTTTATTTTATTTTATTTATTCCTCAGCCAACAGATTTGGATTTAATTACATATATATATATATATATATATATATATATATATATATATATATATATATATAGAGTCCGGATCAAGTCCGGACTCCCGCATTTTAACAAAATTCGGACTTTTGTTTTTGCTTTTTTTTAAAACAACTAAAAAAATAAAAAAAAATTATGGAACTTGAATTTTTTTCATAATACAGTGTTTTGGGTCTGATTTGGATACGTATAACAAAACATGTATGTACAGTCTGTGCATATATATATATACAACCAGGATCCTATCAGGGATCCCGGATTTTACTAAAAGACGAACCTTTTTTTTTTACTTTTTTTTGCTTTTTTTAAACAACTAAAAAAAATTTAATATTTTATGGAGCTGAAATTTTTTCATAATATAATGTTTTGGCCGTGATTTGGATACCTATACCAAAAAATATATGTACAGTCTGCACAGACTGTACTGACATGTTTTGTTATACGTATCCAAATCACACCCAAAACACTGTATTATGTAAAAATTCAAGTTCCATAATTTTTTTTTATTTTTTTTAGTTGTTTTTAAAAAAAAAGCAAAAAAAAAGTCCAGATTTTGTTAAAATGCGGGAGTCCGGACCTGATCCGGACTCTCTCTCTCTCTCTCTCTATATATATATATAATGGTTTTTTGTTTATTTATACATATATTTAATGGATAATTTAAACTTTGAATGAATTGGCAAAAAAGAGTATATATTTTACTCAAATTTATTTCAAAATTAGAGATACATTTTAAAATGAGAAATTTTAAATAAAAAGTTATTTTTACCAAACATATATACATCTACCATTTTTTAAGTAATATTGTAGTTGTTGCATGTATTCAATCTACTTGATATATAGGTAATGCTATATTAGGAATCTCTTTGTGATTTTATAGTTTAAATTAAATATTATTATATTTCTAATTTTGGAATAAATTATTTTTAATTTATTTATAAATTTGAAACGAATGGAGTAGATTTGAGTAACCGTACAAGGTAAGTTTTCTTAAAGTCCTTCAGTACGATCAATTGAACTTCAATAACCCTACCATGTATACATACTTTATTTTATTTTTGGTTATGCCAGCAAATTTGGTTTAGTCTACACATATATAATGCTTTTCTGTTTACGTGTATATATATTACGAGTAGATTTGAGTAAACCATATATGGTAAATTTTCTTAAAGTCCTTCAGTACATTCAATTGAACTTCAATAACCCTAACATGTACACATACTTTATTTTATTTTATTTTTGGTTATGCCAGCAAATTTGGTTTAGTCCACATATATATATTTTAAGTCGAATTGAAGCTTTGACAGAGCTGACAAAGAACATTACAAATTTATTTTTGTGTAGCCATATAAAGTAGGTTTTCTCTTAACATCCTTCAATATATGATAAACTGAACTTTAACAACTTTGTTATAAAGGTATTAGAATGGCCAAAAAGCAATGTAAGCTGAATATTATTCCACACAACTCGTAAATAAATGCAATTTATATAAATAACTGATTTGGAAAGACTCATGGTGATTATTAGAACTAAGAAAATTTAATTATGCAGAAGTTACTATGCATAAAAGAAAAACCTACTACGAAAAATAAAACTCCTCCGCATAAAAGATGTCCCAAGTACAGTTTCAAATAAATTAACAAAATTAAAAATAAAAGATAAATTACAAATAAGTTCCTTTTTTTAATTTTGTTATTTTGATAGCAAAATAAATAAATATTATTGAAACCATACAAAAAACATAAGTGACGAATATAACATATAACTTCTTTTTTCTCCATAAAAGTAGTAAACTCTACTCAAAAGTGTTTTTAAAGGCAATATAGACTCCATAAGATACATTGCATTTGAATCTTATAGTTCAATCATATTTTGTGGGACAATTTTATTTTTTATTTGTACTTCAACCATCTTTTATAGAATCGGATAGTAGTAGTACCTTGTATTCGAAAGTAATTAAAACAAATTCCATGTTTAAGTTATGTTCAAAGATCAGTTGAAACGTGAACTACAAGTTTACAACTATATGTCAAATTCCATGTTTAAGTTCTGTTTCCTCTAATTAATCCAATAACAGATTAAAGTACTCTCTATATGAGTTCTAAGATTTTAAGGGTTTTCTTGTATTCAGCAAGATGAGTGGGTTGTATGCCGTGTCTTTCAGAAGAGTGCTGGAGGGAAAAAGTACCCCTCAAATAACTCCAGAGCAGTGAATCCCTACAACCTCGAAATAGGCGCTCCTAGTTCCATGCCTTCACAAGTCATGCAGTCCGACCCTTTTCATCAGTTTCCAATGGGAAGAGCTTACATGACTAATGCTGAGTTGGCAGAGCTTACTAGGGCTTTCAGAGGTGGCTCAACCAGCATGAATATGCCTATGCCTATACAATCCCAATTGAACTATCCGGTAGTGGCAGGAGGCGGAGGAGGTTCCTTTACAATCTCCGGTCTCAACTTAAACTTAGGAGGAGGAACGTCAACGCAACCATTTTTCCGGCAACCTGCGCCACCGCCTCCTCCGCCCATGAATCAACAGGATGTGACTTCTTCCATGCTCACTGGTGGCAGCGAGGCAGCAGCTTATGCTGTGGATACGAACAACACAAACGTACTGAATTACCGATTCATGAACATGGAGCATTGCGCGGATCTAGATAACTACTGGCCTCCTTATTAAAGGAAAGAGATTTCGATGAGAAAAATTGACTAAAATGCAAACCTATATCATGAGTTTATCTATTTGTGGAGATATAGTATATAACTCTATAATATAACAGATTTCTATTTCATGATATAATTATTAGTGTAAATCGTACGTTTTGAGGTATAATTAACCCATAATGTATAATTTTACAATACTAATTATGCCACGAAGTAGGGATTTGCTATACTATAAAGTCAAGTAACATATCTTCAAAAAAAATGATAAGTTCAATGTTTAATTTTGGATTTTAGTCAGAAAAATCATCCATTTCATGCACAATGCAGACAAGTTGGTGTAAGTCTAGAAGTGGTTTTACTTTTATTTATGTTTGGATAGATCATGGTTTCTGGCAGGTCATTGTATTGTGAATGGATAACTGCCGCAATTTTTATTTCTCTTTTTATTTCTCTTCACCTAGTTATATGAACGACTAGAGAAACGTATTATTTAAGTGTTGGATATCGGTAAATTATCTGTTTTTGTTGGTATTATATATATATATATATATATATATATATATATATATATATATATATATATATATATATATATATATATTCCTGTTTTGGTGTACACTAATGGAAAGAAATTTGGATATTTATATAAATATATTTACTCTTTCTAGTTGTTACAAGATTTTTTACACGGCAAGGTGACTAGAACGAATTTAAATTATGTTATTGAAGGTACAGGTTAGCGAAACTTATAGTTTTGTGTATTCAGGAGGTAGACAGGAAGGTCGTGCTTGAAGCTACACAAAAATAAGAACCTGATTTTTCTGTACATTTAATTTTGTAAACTATGTCAAACCAAAAAATCCGGTTAGGGTGAAGTTGTAACGATTGAGAATATCGAATCACATTGTATATAATTAAGGTTTACGAATATTATTTAGTAAAATATAACTTTTTGGATAATATTCTATTTTATGTGATTTAATGTCATATTATGACCTTGATTATGTTGTGTACCATCACTAAATCCGGGTCTCAAATCACCACGGATCTAGTATACTATTACTATAACTATTGCGGAAGATATAAATATAAATTGTTTATGCAGTAAACTTTTTCACATAATCCACAAGGTCTGTAACATTAACTTAATATATGCATTCAGTACTCTACACGATTTACAATGTCATTCGCATTCGAAAATTTAATAATTCTAACTACATAATAATCCAATTTTGGAATTTGCCTTTGCCTCTGTCTTTATTCAAGCCTCCGTCTTAATCTGAAAATTTTATCATGATATAGCAAGGGTGAGCAACAAATTTGTCCAGCAAGTTTTAAATACAATGGAGATATATCATGATTGAAAAGAATGAATAAGCTTTCAAGTTTTCAACAATATAATAATTATGAAATAACATGAATCAAGTTTCAATAATTGCATGACTGAATCAATAATGTTTGAAGGTCAACAATGACCATGAACAATTTAACTCCTTATGATAATGAAGATGATCAGCCTTTCATACCTGATGAACATATGCAACATGCACTAAGTGCGAATCAATAATCAGTATAGATGTGAATAATCAACAACAATTATTCACTAACATGCTTTGTAATATAACTCGAGTTTAAGTTAAGGAAACTTGCCTGCATAGTCGATTACCGCAACACAATTTAATTTATTCTCTTTATTGAAAAGACTTATTAGGTATAAGATTGATCTTTCAATTAGCATATCATACCTTATTCCATAATACTATCTAACACTTAATCACATAGTCACATATTAGATAATCGTACCACCATATTCATTTACTTACTTATAATCTCATCATCTTATATTAACTTGTCTAACCTTCACTCACAAAGTTATGTATTAGACATTACACCTTGGTCTTAGTATTATCATTATACTTTGATAATCTTTTCATCACTTATAACTTATACTTATAATTTTTCCCTTTATATGTTATCTTAGTAAGCTAGATAACCTTTCAGTAAACTGAAATATCATTTCAGTAAACAAGATTACATTTCAGCATCCTAAAATTACTATTTCAGCAGACAACAAAATATTTCAGTAGACTGAAACCATTTTAGCAATCCAAAATCCAATTCAGCACTCTGAATTCTCATTTTAATCTATTAGAAGCATAACATAGTTCATTGAATACCAAATTCAACAATTAAATTAAAAAATAACATAAATCTCTTATTTTAATCTCCCGTCAAATTTTATTAATTATGTAATAATAATTTACGCTAAGGTTATTACCTTTTAATAACATTCCAGTCAAATACTACTAATAATATCTTAATCCAATATTATTAGTCATATAAAAAAATAATTTAAGTCATTAATCACATTAATAAACAATTTAGTTCAATTGTTTTTCTTTCCTTAATTAACTCATTAAACATTCTAAAATGCCATAAACATCACAACACTTTACACCTGACCCAAAACTTCATCAAAAATCTGCATAAGCCATGCTCAAGGGTCTCAAGTCATAAATCATATTTTTCATATTTTTGGACATCATATATTTAATTAAATTCATTTATCCATTTATCATTATTTAGATGAAAAATACCAAATCAGTTCCAAAAATATTTCTTTTCTGAGATTTGACAAAATATAGTTCCATATCGAACATATATTTTTCCCGGAATTTTTAAAATCCATTTACTATATTTAAATAGTCCATAAAAGCCAAATATTCTTAGATTTTTCACAAATCGAGATTAACTCCAAAACTTCTGAAATTTTTATAGTATGTTCCTGTTATACATATATACTTCCAGTAAATATTTTGTAATTTTTGGACTTATACACAGAGAGAAATTCGGGTGGCTTCATAAAAGTAGCCCTTCACCGTAAAATCTAAATCTCTCAAACCGTATAGCCAAAAATTCTCAAATTTTTACACAACCTTCATACTTCTGATATTACCACTCCAAATTTTTCAAAAAGTTTTTAAAGCACAACAAGTGGACGAAATTACCCTCGTTTCAAACTGCTCCAACACAGTACAAAAAGAAACGAGACAGTTTTTACCAAACTCCACACCACGACTTTTAGAAATGTGATTTTTGAGTTCTACCACTTGGATTTACTAGTCAATAAATATATCTAACACCTCTCTTTGACGGATCGTAAAAAGGAGTTATAGATTTAAAACAGTAGATTTTTAAAGTATATAAAAGTTAGGGTTTCAAAACTAAAAAATTTATTTTTCTTTTCCTTTTTGGATTCCAACCAAAGCAACACCCAATATGGGTAAATCCATACTTGAATCCATGAAAAACACATAGATTAAAGGGGTTTGAACTTCCATATCAAAAATCCCCTTTCATCAAATTACAAAAGAAATAACGGAAGAAAGCTTAAGAAAATAATTTTATACATTGCCTTTTATTTTCTTCCTTTTTCTTTCTTCTTCCTTCATCCATGGCTGCCCTCTTTCTTCTTTCTTCTATGTCGCGAGCCTTTATCTCTTTCTCTCCCTCTCGGTTTTCCCTCGTTCCTCTCTTTCTTCTGTTTTTCTTTTTCCTCTTTCTCTTTCTTCTCTTTTTCTTCTTATCTTCTTTCCTCTCTAATTTTTTTTCTTATTGCTGATCAATTGGCCCTCATATGGCCACATATTATTGTTATTATTGTTATTTCTAATATAACAATTGTCTAATATGCCATTCTTTAATTTGGGTTTAAAAATTGGGCCTAACAATTTGTTTAGTCTTTTGGACTATCAAATTAAATCTTTGGGCCATGTAATATTTACATAGTCTACTCCTTTCCATCTTATCCCACTCTAAATATTTACTTAGGGTATCGATTCCATACATTTAGAATTTAAGTCATTACTCTAGTACACTTAATTTTATAACCAAATTAAACTTATTTTAATTAAGTTATAAAATTATTAAACTTGAGATAATAAAGTTATATCTCTTGACTTAAAATAATTTTTAATATTATTATTCTCATACATTATCCTTAATAGTTGGGCTCACTTGGGCTTAACACTTTTATTATTTTGCTTACTAATAAAATAAATTTGGGCTTTCACCCTGTGGGCCCAAGTGCATATTAGGATTCACATGACCTGATTGAAATAAATGTACAAATAGGGATTTACATGACCCTATTAAATGTACAAATTAGGGTTCATATGACCTAATTAATTATACAAATTAGGGTCCATGATGCAATTAAATGAAGACTGGAAAAGCCAGAAATAAATGTGCTAGACCCGGGAAAGCCTCCACATGTTCTAAGGAAGAAGACTTGTGGATGTAACCCATTTTGAGAATTGATTGAGGGATTGGATTGGTGGCTAGAAGGACAGGGAAATTTGGGCATTACTGTGATGACTAAAGGGTATTTTTGGAATTTCCCCTTAAAGACATGACTAAGGGTATTTCGGGAATTTCTCTTAAAACATGTGCCTGACATGTGACTGCTTCCCAGGAAAGCTCTATAAATAGCCTTCTATCCTAAGAAGGAGGGACTTTTTGCCAAACAATACACTTGGACTCTTAGAATCTCTGAGCACTTGGAATTCTCTCCCAACTCGAAGACTCAAGAAGGCTCTTGGAATCCCTGCTACCCTAACCCAGTTTCTGGATTCTGAGAGTTCTGCCACGTGTCATTGGAGTAATCGCCCACCTGTCGTTCTCCCCTCTTTAATCAATCAGTCAATTCCTTATTCTTCATGGATTTCTCGCCTCTCCAGCCAACACGAAACCCTAACCCTAGCAAGGCTTGATTTCCTTGCCCACACACGAGAAGGGCAAGGGATGATGATGGCCATGATGCTGGAGATGCAGAGGAAGCAAGAGGAGATGGGGAACTTCTGTCAGCAGTTAATGCAGAACCCTACCTTCAAGGCCATGTTCCCAGGAAGTTCGCAGGGAGAACAAGCAGGAGTAGAGGAAAATAATAATGGTATCAACAACAAAGAGAACCAGATTGTACCTCCATTGACAGAAAGTCATTCGATTCAGATAATCAACCTGGAGCCCCAGAACAGTGGAGACGTGCCACAACCTAGGTTGGAAGCAAGCCAACCTCAGACACACATCATCCCAACCACTCTTCCAGCACTCTCACAAGTGTAAATGCCAATCATTTCAAGCCATGTTCCGTGAGTGAGCTAGCAATTGCCATAAGTACCAGCTTTGCATGATGCAAGTGTGCATCAACCATACACACCGCCGGTACAACAGTATATTATAACACCCTAGAGAGTTCATTCCATGAGCCAGTATGTGACGAAGGATGATATTATCGATGTGATCAATCAACTTCGCAGGCAGACATCCCGACCCTCGGAGTTAGAGCCTTTACTCCACCTTACCCGGCACACATTCGGAGGGAATTTTTGAAATACAATGGGGAAAAAGGAAATGCTAGGGAACATATTGCCAGGTTCGTAGAGTCGATGTCTTCGTGGCTAGGATATGATGAAATGAACAACCATAACTTGTTGATGCGGGAATTCAACAAGACTTTGACGGATAGTGCCTTTAGTTGGTACTATAATCTGTCGAAGGGGTCGGTCCATGATTGAGATGACCTAAAATTAAATTTTTTTTATGAAATTTTTCTATGTGCAGAAGCAGGTAACCATTGTAGAGCTTATGCGGTTCAAGCAGAAGCCGAATGAGGAGTTCTCAGAATACGTTGACAGGTTCAGGGCCCAGGCACAGAAGTGTGCAGAGCTGATTAAAGAAAAAAACTTAGTCAACATTTGTAATAATGGTGCCTTAGATACCTTCAAGCCCCACCTCATCACCAAGGCTTATGATTCCTTCGTGACACTCTCGTCTTTTACACAAGACTTGGGAGGAATCATGACATTGCCCACTAGCCATGCGACAGTTACATGGAAGGGCAAGAGGACAACAACTGTGGCTTTGGCTGACTCTCAGTCAAAACCACAAGGGGGCAAGAGGGAGAAGCATGAGAAGAATTTTAATTGAACTAGAGGAAGGCCTGGAGACAAATATGCAGGAAAGCCAGTCCCAGAAGCTATCACATGTAGTGAGAAAACATTCAGATGTCTATATGAGCAATGGGTTGAACATGGGGTGGTGAAACCCCCAAGGCCTAGATTTGTAGTGACGGAAGAAGTGAAGAGAAGACCAGACTTCTGTGTATTCCACCAATACGCGTGACACTCAACTATGGACTGTTATAGCCCGCGGAGGATATTCCACGAGAAGCTGGCAAATGGGGAGATTGAACTTGGAAAGGAAAGTAGCGTTCACGACAAGCCACTGCCAAATCACAAGGGGAAAGAAACGTGCAACACTGTTATTCACAGCATAATCCCAGAAGTGGAGATGATGATGGAAAAGAAGGTGGAGTGTGACCCAGGATTGCAGGTTACGGCGTTGATGAATGGGGCCAAGTTCATTTTTTTTTTGATCAGATAGGATTGGCTAAGGAAGCAAGGATTGAGGCAACCAAGGCAATTATCAAGGCTGCCGAGACGCAGGAGACTTGCATGGCCATAAACAAAGGATTTGTGAAGACGATGGAGGAAGAAGAAAATAAGATATCTTTCTCTAAGGTTGATAGAGAAATAAGATACCCGCACACAGGCCGCTGTATGTGACAGCAATAATCAATGGCATCGAGGTGCGGAGGGCATTCATTGAGAATGGAGCATTTGTAAATATTATGCCCTACACCATGTTTAAATGGTTAGGCCTGCCAGAGAAGAAGATTGTAAAGGAACAAACAAACATTACAGGATTCACCAACCAGATTACGAGAACCTTGGGGAACATCAAGGTGGACATGCAAGTTGGGAAGATTCGAGGGCCTGTAATGTTCCATGTTGCCGAGGTGGATGCAACATATCATGTCTTGCTAGGAAGGGCTTGGCAAAATGACTATGGGGTGGTTCCCTCGGTCTTTCATCAGTGCCTGAAGGCTATCTGAAAAGGGAGAGAAGTAAAGGTACCAGCAACTTGAAATCCCTTTGGACCAGAGGAGGCATATATCACCGAAGAAACTTTTTTCGATGATGTCGCTGAAGAGGGAGAGAACCAGATTGTAAGGCCTGATTCCCTAAGACTAGCAAACTGGAAGGAAGTGTAGGAAGATAGGTTCTTGCCTGTAGAAAAAGAGAAGAAAAAACCTCGAAACATTGAGAATGCTCCAAGAATAAGAAGCCAGTGGTAGTAGACCTAGAGAAAGGAGGAAGAGAATAAAAGAAAAGGCCAGCAGACCCTGAAGATTCCTGAAATATAATAAATTCCAAGAGGATGGCACAATCTGAGGACGGCCAGAAGAAAAAATGGGAGAGGGTTATTAAACCTGACAGAAAGGTGGTGTTTCGATTGTGACGGTGCAAGGGGGAAGAGCCAAAGGAAGCATGCGAACCCAATGGCTCAGGAGAGGTCCCCCACTCCAGCAATAATGAAGAAGGAGAAGTTGTACAACAAAAGGTAGAACCAGCTCCAGAATGCTTCGAGGATAGGCTAAAACCTCAACAAAATGAATTAGAGGAAGTTGATTTGGCAACGAATGGAGGAACGCCAAGACCGACTTATGTCAACAAGGAGCTGGAGGCTAACCAGAAGGAGGAGATGGTACAATTATTACGAGAGTATAGGGATGTCTTTGCTTGGAATTATGACGAGATACCCGGAATTGACAAGGATCTTGTGGAGCACAATCTAAACATAAGCCCGGGAATGAAGCCAATGAAGCAAGCACCTCGCAACTATGCACCCGAAGTCGAAACTCAAATAAAGGAAGAGATCAAGAAGTTATTGGAAGTAAGGTTCATCAAGCCAATTCAACATCCAATATGGCTATCTAGCATTGTACCGGTAAAGAAATCAAATGGACAACTGCAAATATGTGTGGATTTCAGAGACTTGAACAAGGCATGCCCAAAGGACATGTATCCATTACCCAACATAGACACTTTGGTAGATGCAACGGCTAATCATGAGATGATGTCATTCATGGACCGGTTTATGGGTTATAATCAGATAAAGATGTCTGTAGAAGATGCAGAGTTGACAGCCTTTCTTACCTCGTTTGGGAACTTCTACTATGTAGTAATGCCATTCGGGTTGAAGAATGCTGGGGCAACTTATCAAAGGGAAATGCACGCCATATTTCATGACATGATTCATGATATAGTGGAGGACTACGTGGACGACGTAGTAGTGAAATCCAAGAAGGCGATAACTCATGTGGAGGACCTGAGGAAAGTGTTTGAGCGATGTTGAAGGTCTAAGTTGAGGATGAATCCGAAGAATTGCGCCTTTGGGATGACGGCTGGAAAATTCTTGGGCTTCTTGGTGCACAACAGAGGTTTAGAAGTGGACCCAAGCAAGGCAAAAGCAATCACTGAGATGCTCCCACCAGAAACGCAGAAATAGTTGAAGAGCTTTATAGGGAAAGTTTCATACATGAGAAAATTCATACCAGCATTAGCCGAAGTCACAGAACCTTTCGGCAAATTAGTAAAAGGAAAGGCACAATGGGACTGGGGACAAGACCAACAACAGGCCTTTGAAAAGGTGAAAAGAATTTTGGCTTCAGTGTAAATGATGGTAGTACCACAAAGAGGAACGTCGTTGCAGTTATACATCACATCTACCAAGAAGTCCGTAGGTGGATTAATCACGCAGGAGGTGGATAGAGAAGAAAAACTTGTGTATTACATTATCCAGATAATCAAAAGACCGGGAACCAGGTATTCATATATGGAGAGGCATTGCCTAGCATTGGTGTTCATTGCACAAAAAATGCGGCATTATTCTTTAGCACACGAAAAAAAGCTTGCAACAAAAACTAATCCAATCAGATACCTATTAACTAAGCCAGCATTAGCAGGAAGACCTGCCAGATGGATGATGATTCTTTCAGAGTACGACATCAAGTGTGTAACACCGAAGGTGATCCGATGTCAAGCCTTGGCATACCTGCTGGCTAAATTTCCAAATGGAGAATATGAACCCCCTTCTGAGGATCTTTCGGGTGGAGAAGTAGAATCAATCGAGTTGATGGATGAGGACCCAGAATGGTGGAGTTTAGCTTTTGATGGATTATCTGCAGAAGGTAAAGGTGGAGCAGGAGGGTGTTGACCACCAAAGAAGGAAATGAAGTGGCCTTGTCATACAAATTGGATTTCCCTTACACAAACAACAAAGCAGAATATGAGGCGTTCATACTAGGATTATTGGCGGCTCAAGAATTGGGAGCCAAACATCTTAAAGTAAAGGGAGATTCAAACCTCATAGTGTAACAGATAAGAGGCCAATTCTGAGTGAAGGAACCTATCTTGGCGCCATATCGAACTGTAGCACAAAAGGTAATGGAGGCTTTTAAGAAGGTGGTGATTGAATATGTGCCAAGAGGACAGAATAAACAACCTGATGCACTAGCAACAATAGCGTTTCGAGTCTATATCCAAGGTGAGGATTTGGATGTAAAGGTAATGAAGAGAACCCTCCCAACCACGGTGCTAAATTTGTTCCCCAAAGACATAATAGATGATTGGCAATGTAACATCTCCCATCAATTGCAAACAAAGGAGGGAACAATACCTATTATGAAGTTACAAAAGTATAACATCATCAAAGGTGTCTTGTATCACAAAGAAGCAGACAGTGTATTGACACGATGCTTATGGAGGCAGGAAGCAAATAGAGTCTTGCAACAGGTGCATGACGAGAACTGCGGATTGGCATACATAGGCTTGTATCGTAGGCTGCAGCGTCAAGGGTATTATTGGCCTGAAATGAAGAAGGAAGCAGATGACCTACAACGCCAATGTGCTTTATGCCAAGAAAACCCTGGGGAGGATGAATGCACCTTCATTGAAGACATAGTGGATTGGCGAATCCCTTATGTGGAGTTCTTACAAAGCGGGACTCTTCTGACCGAAAAGAAGGACGCAATTATAATCAAGAGGAAGTCACAACGTTTCTTCTTACATAATGGAGAATTGTTTAGGAGGGGATTCAATGGCAAGTCCCTACGGTGTCTGGAACTCCAAAGATTTTGTTTACCAAATGCACAAGGATGAACACCAAGGGGGAGCCAAGTTGTACAAACAACTTATCGATCATGGTTACTACTAGCCAAAGATGGAGGGAGATTGTCTAGAATTTGTTAAAAAGTGCCACATTTGTCAAATACACGTAAACTTGATCCATGCTCTCGCCGTGGATTTGCGAACCTTGGCAACACCATGGTCCTTTCGTACATGGAAAATGGATCTTATAGGTCCCGTTCATCCTAATTCCAAGGGTAACATATGGATTTTAATTGCCACTGAGATGTACACAATGTGGATGGATGCAATACCCTTGAAGAAGGCCACGGGACCAGCAATGGTCAATTTTATCAAGGAGCACATCATTTACCGTTTCGGGATCCCGAAGATCATTTTGTCGGATAATAGAACTCCCTTCATCAATAGGGATGTCGAAAATCTGATGGAAAGATACAGGGTGAAACATTACAAATCATCACCCTACTATCCGAAAGGCAACGGATAAGCAGAGGCTACAAACAAAACCTTGATAAAATTTTTATCAAAAACCCTAGACGATCATCCGAAGACATGGGCAGAACAATTACCAATAGTGTTATGGGCATATCGAACTTCAAAAAGGAAGCCTACAGGCGAGACCACATATGCTTTGGTTTATGGTGAAGAAGCTATCTTGCCCGCTGAAATAGAAATACTTTCGGATCGAATGAGACTGCGAAGCTTGGTCGAGGAAGAAAACCGACCAGCCGCCTTGGAAGCCTTAGTTGACTGCGATGATAATACAATACCACGGTGGTACCACGACGAATTCTGGTGGGAGACATGGTGCTCAAAACGACAACTCAAGTCATGAGGGGGACCCCAACCACTAAATTTTACCCCAAATGAGAAGGCCCATATAGGGTACGAGAGATCTCTGAAAGGGAGTATTGTAAAATATCTCGTGTGGGATCAGATGCTGTCTCAGGACCATTAAACTTGAAGTGGGTAAAGAAATATTACACATGAGAAGAGCATCACAAAAAGTTATACTTTCAACTTTAAAAGTGATCGAGGCAACTGACTAAGTACATCCCTCAGAAGTTACACTTTCAAACTTCAAAAGTGATCGAGGCACCTGACTAAGTACAACCCTCGGAAGTTACACTTTCAAACTTCAAAAGTGATTGAGGCACCTGATTAACAGCCCTCGAGAGTTACACTTTCAACTTCAAAAGTGACTGAGGCACCTGAGTATAATCCCTCAACACCGAAAGTTACACTTTACCTCTAAAAGTGGAAAACGTTATGATTTCTTCGACAATGGCAAGATTTACTGATGAAACATTATGTTTTTCGTTAAAAGCAATTTGATTATCAATAAATTGACAAACTTTAACTTATACTTAAAATATTATCATGTGTTGGTTTGTGAAATATATATATATATATATATATATATATATATATATATATATATATACATGTCTTTGATAAAATTCATGTTTACTTGCTTATAATACCTATTGTTGTCTTGGAATATTAATTTGAATAACTTGAGATTCGATGATAAATATTGAGTTTTAAGGAATTATTCAAATTAAAAGAAATCAACAAGGTTAAAGAAACTACATTTTGATAAAATGAAATATGTGTAAATGAGTTTCTGAAATAGGAAATCAAAAAAAAACTACTACAACAAGTTATGATCTAAAGGCCAAGACATATCAAAATGAAGTGGAGGCACATCTAAAGCTTCTAAGTCAGCAACGACAGCATCTCGAATCTTAAGATTTGCAGCTTTCAGTTCCTTAACCTATCGGGTAGTTGACTCTAAGTCTCGTCGCTGGCACTCTACCTCCCGAAGCTGGCCCTCTAAATCTTGAGATTTGATCTTCAATTTGCTGGCAGCTTCGTCAAGCTCAGTAAGCTGAATTGAAAAGGATTCATCTTCACACTTACGTACAGTAACCTCCAAACGTAATGAAACAAGAGCAAAACTTGACTTGAGAAGAGCCAACCTATCACAGAATGGAGACATGTCAACACCTATGGCTGTAAGATAGTCTACATTATCGCTAAACTTCTACAAGTCCTCAACTCGCAAAGAATATAAAGAAAGAGTGTGCAACCCAAGAATAAGGCCTGCAAGCTGATCTAGGAAGAAGGTTTGGGCGGAAGTTTCCTTAATAATCAACCGATCAAGTATCCGTGGGAACCAAGCTAGGAGACGCTCCAAATTTTTCAGAATAGAAGATGATATCTGGAAACCCCTCCAAGAAATAAAATCCCCCTTTGGATTGAAGGAAGCCCCGGTAGGAACTACTTTAGAGGCCATCATGGAATTTATTGAGGCAAGAGACGGAGGAGCTGAGTGACGCTGTAGAGCTGAAGATTCCTCGAAGCCTTGGTCACCTGGAGGATAACCAAGGTCACTATATGGCTAGTGGGAAACATCCGAATGGAGAGCATCAAATAGAGCGAGGTCCTCAACAGGCAAAGGCAAATCTTTCATCTTCTTGCTCTAAAAAACAAAATGTGAAAGCACAATATATTCAAGACAAATCATATGTTGATTAAAGAAGGATACTCACAATATAGTCAATGGAAAAGGAGTCGGGAGATGTCACGGAAAGGGGAATGTTTGTGATAACCCGAGATTTCGAATAATTAAAATTTTACGAATAATTTTTTTTTTATTATTATTAACATTGACTGTTAATAAGGTACTGTGTATCTGTGATACGAATTTTGAAAATTAGTCAATTTGTGTATTGACTGAGAAAATAGAGTAGAGTTGTGCTTAACAACTTTAGAAACCCTAACCCTAATTTTCGGATAGGGATTCGGTAGAAAATATAATTAAAATAATTATATTGTTAAGAATATGTTTATTTTATATGAGCTTAATGATCAATAATTGATCGAATAGGTTTTAATATTATTAAACCCTGATAAGAGAATAGAAACCTTAATCTCAGTTGTAGAAAACCCTAATATGGTGTAGAAAACCCTAATTTTAAAAATCGGGGATTTGTAAACCTTAAATTAGGAACCCTAAACCTAATTGGTAGACTTAATGGATTCATTAAACACAAATATGAGATTAGAAAACCTAATCTCAGGATTAGAAACCCTAGCGTATTATAGAAAACCCTAATTATACGACGGGAGCCCTAATTTTTAAAACCGGGAATTGTAAACCCTAATTAGGCAACCCTAATTTTTATTAGCATACCTAAAGTATTCATTAAACTTAAATATGGTTAGAAATCTCTAATTATATTTTTGTATAGTAAATTTCTATTTTAGAAACCCTAATTTTAGTTTAGAAAATTTATTTTTCTAATTAAACCCTAAATTTGCAAATTATGGAAATTAGAATTTTTAGACCTAAAGGGGTACAAAACCTAAACCTTAGATTGTCCAAACCCTAAACCCTAAGGGTTTCATCAAGTTCAGATTCTAGAAGAATGTGGAAATGACCATAATACCCTTTATGAGATTTTTATTTAATAAGTTGCAAAATTGGCCATTTTGCAAGCAACTTAAGAGGTTATATATAAGATTTAGAGATAGAAAATCAAGAAAAGTTAGCCATTTTGCATTTAGCTCTTACCAACTCTCTCTCCTTCACAAACCCACGAATTATAAAAGTAGATCAGTCCTAGAATCAGTCCATAGAGCATCCATAAACATATTGGAAGGGCAGAATCAAAAATCGGAATCAAAAAGAGGTATAAACCCTAATTTTGAAATCCTTCGATTCCTTGTTATTTGTTGCAATTGATTGTTCAAATATGTGTAATAAGGTGTCAATTGATGATCTGGGTTGATAAATCATGAACCCATAACATCAAAGTGCACGAATTTAGTGTTTTTCAAAATCTGGAAATCTGGAAATCGGTGATTTTCAGTCAAATGTACGATTTTATAACTCCGTGTGTAATACATGTTTTTGATGTTTAAAACTTGTAACATGTAGCCTGATATGTGTGCTTTAAGTTTCAAAAAGAATCAGACTTAGATCTATTATATATCACAAGATATTCACGGTCAAAACCCCGCTGATCGAATCTGTCAAGAACACGAACCCAGAAATTTTGAGCCCAACCTCCGTGTTCAAGTTTGACCGATTATATCTAGCTTTTGTTTTGATGTTTATGTGTTATTATGCTTTCTAGTTGTAGTACTACAGTTTGTCTACAACTTGGAGTTGATAGATCACATAAATCATGGCCAGAACATTGCTTAAATCGAACTTGAAAGTGGCCACTCGAGTCTGTTGATTGCCCAGAAACTGTTTGGCAGAAACTTTGGAGACTTAGATCTCTATGATATTTTGTTGTTTAGTGATGAAACTTGTTATTTAGTTGTAGTATTACATTTATACTACAACATGAAAGCAATTATGAGATCAGAAAGTAAGAATAACACAGATTAAAGTCCGATCAAAGTAGCACCCTCACGACTGCCGGAAATTCTGGGTTTTTGCCCAAGAACACCTACAGCGACGCTAAGTGTCGCTATAGGCCTTTAGCGAAGGATTAATTTAATTTATTTTCTGATTTTCGGAAATTAATTAATAAAATAGAAATAAATTCTAAAAATTACCAAAAATGGTTTTAAAAATCATTTTAAGTAAGAAAAATGTATTTAAAAATATTTTGAGTTATAAAATGTAACTTTTAATATTTTTGGAGAATTTTCATTAATAATTTAATATTAATGATATAAAATTTATTTGATTATTAAATTAAATAAATAAGATGAAAATGATTTAAAAATTATTTTAATTGAGAATAAAGTATTAAAAAATATTTTAAATTATAAAATATAATTTTCAATATTTTTGGAGAATTTTCATTAATAAATTAATATTAATGATATTTGATTTATTTAATTATTATATTAAATAAATAAATTAAAAATGATTTTATTGACTTAAAAATCATTTAAAAATGAGAAAAATGATTTAAAAATATTTTAAGTTATAAATTATGACTTTTAATATTTAGATAATAATTTCATTAATATTTATATATTAATGGTGATGATTAAAAATGATTTTAATTATTTTAAAAATCATTTAAGTAGAATATTGGTGATTTAAAAATATTTTAAGTTATTGATGATAACTTTAATATTTTGGAAAGTATGTTAATAATATTTTGATATTATTATATATTAATAATAATATGATTATTTGATAATTAAATCATTTAAAAATGGTTGAAGTGTTTGAAAAATTATTATAAATTATAATAATTGTTTGATTAATAGTAAAAGCTTCTGAAAAATATTAATATTGATAGTTGACTTATCTAAATTAATATTAAAGCTTAGAAACCAAGTTTAATTGACAATCAATGTGTTAATTGTCGGATAGGGTGACTAGAACACCGAGAATGGACCGAAGTCCAATTAGACTGATATAGTTTGACTTGATAAGTGTTTATATAGGTTATAAACACTAAGCGTGGCTATGTGGTAATGTGCCTAGGAGAAGTTTGACTGTAAAATACAGTGTTATGTGTTATAAATGATTGTGCTAATTGTTAGACCGATATTATTGGTTATAGGTCTTTCAAACGCAGATAAGTATATTGTGTAGCTGTAATCAGCGGAAGAGGCAAGTTCTCTAATTCAACCTTGAGTTATATTTATTCAATTGTTATGGTGGTTAATTATTGTTGATTAAGCCATGTCCAGGGATTTATTGTTGAAATTAAATTTTCGAATTAGAAAATATATATTCGTAGAATTATTGTTGTTGGATATTCATATCTGTAGAAGTTAGAATTGACAGTACAGATAATTTCTCTTTATTGTCAAATTATGTTGAGAAATGTCTTAGCCAATTATTCTGGTTAGACAAACATTTGTAAAAGCTTGTTGGGTTTGAGAAGAGAAGCAAATAGAATTTGAAATCACAGTATTTCGTTGTAAAATCATAAACTTGATTCTAAGACTGAGAAGAACAACCTTTTATATAAAGGGAATATTTTATTGGTCGTGAATTCGACCTTTGCGCGCGTTTTGAGTATTATGCATAATATAGGGTATAATAAGCTGATCACTTGTTGTACTTGCAGAGGGGTATGATTTAATCTTTATGGTTATCTGATACACCTGAGTATTTATCAAAGTAAATCTTTGATATCTACCCGAGAAAATAAGTTCAAAGATCTTGTGTGATCGCTCAGTATAAATCTGGAAAACATTCCACTTTGATATTTCGGAGAATTGATTATTGATTATTCATTAGAATATCGTAGAAACTTTGAAAGCGTTATACTCTTTCATTAGGGAATTATTGTGATGTATAGAATACGAGAAAGCTTGTTATTGAATAACGATTTGTTCAGCTATATCAAAGTTCCCCGAACTTTGGTTTCATTTTATCAAAATAGATAGTCTGGTAATTTGAATACTTATACATTTATTGTATGTCTTAACTTGCGGGGCAAATTAGTTGCTCACCCTTGCTAAATAAAATTTTTCAGCTAGGGACGAAGTTGCAGGAGGTGCTGCAAAGGACAAGGGAAAAGGCGTAGTTATAAATTAATTATTTATAACATATTTACTGTGTTGAATTGTAAATCCTTTTTGTATATCTAAAGGGTATGTTTGTAAAGTTAAGGTTAGTGAACCTGGGTGATGTATTATTAGTAAACTCTGATAAAATCTTATGAAAATTACTATCTATATATATTATGGGTAGTTAAATGTTATTTATATTTGGATCGTGAATACCAAATTCGGGAGTCAGGTAACCCGGATTTGGGGGTGTCACAATGTTATTCAATCCACCCAAAGTATTATCAACAATGGCCTCCCGAGCAATCACAAACTTGGTAGAATGCTTCTTGGGAGGATGAACATCACCAATAATTTCAGAATGATTCTCCCTCAGGGAAGTAAGAGCCTCATCAACATCTTCACACTCATCATGAAGAGCAGACATAGGAAGGTGTGAAAAAATAGCTGTATCACCCACAGCAGGACTCGAGCTCACATCGGATAAGGTGTCCTTAGCATCAAGACTAACACAATCATCGCGAGGAGTAGATGACTTAATATAAACAAGGACAGGCTGGGTAGCCTCGGGACTAGTGGAAACTACTGCGGTCACCTCATTGGCAGTACTACACATAAGCCCAAGAGGAATGTCATCATCATCAGCATCTTCATCGACCATGGTAACCTAAAAAAAATATAAAGGAAACAATTACTCAACGATATGTGAAAGTAGTAATACAAGGGATGAAAGAAAAATAAGAATAGTACAGCAAAAAAATTACCAAATTCCTACTGCGCTTCTTGGTCGGATCCTCAGCTACCGGCATACTAGAATCAACACTATCAAAAGGGCGTTTTGCGAATGGCTTTATGATAAGCCTAATAGGAGGAGGATGACTGACTGGAACCACATCAGAAGCATTAGGAGGCACTACTTTAGAATCAGTAGTAATATCTACTCTCGTTTTAGAATGAGTAACTCTTATTGCCTCAGCATTAGAGGATCCCTGGGGAGGAGCTGGAGGAGACACCTGAAGTGGAGCTCGTTGTAGAAGACTCCTGGAAGTAGTGGTAGCCTGTGAGGGAAGAGTAGTTAGATAATCGCGAAGAGGAATATCTACTAACTGAGGGAGAGACAATTTAGGCATCAAAATGTCACGCTCAGTCAACCAACTACTGGCTGGCCAAAGTACTGAGCGAACATTAGACTTGGGAGAGCATAGTAGTCGTCCCCATTGGAGATGTTTCAGAATATAAACTGGCAATAAACAAATCAAGGTATCATCCTCCCATCTTTTAAGATTGACCTGCAAGTAATTACGTTCACCAGTAGTATATCGCCCGCTCCGAGAATTATCTTGTATGACAAAAGGAAGGGGTCTATAAGGATCACTTGGTAGCCTCAAAAATGCCCATATAAAAGAGGGGGAAGTACAGACGAAATTGAGAAGAGCAGCCTCATAATTCCCCCGGTAGGTGTGACCGAAATGGCGTTCCTGGTCATATCCGAATTGTCTCATGACCCTGTGAGGAGAATACAATATAGTGCCAAAACTATTATTCTCAAAGAAATAGGGAAGCTCTGTAGACCGAAGGAAAATGAACCAAGACAATGCAGAACAACTCAAGCTGGTCCTGTTGAGGCATAAGTAGGTACGAAATTTGTGCTTGTAAAAATGAGGTAGATGACCGCAACCCTCTGAAGTAATGGTGTAGGGACGGGCAGTGAAGCATGAATAATCATCAAGGAAAACTGCAAATCAGTACTATCAAAGGCTAAATCGGTGATCAATGCAACGTGCTATGCGAGGAATGACATTGGGTGATGAAAAAAGAGGAGATTTCTTCTTCTGCTTAGAGGAATAGCCCGAAAAGCGTTCGAGTTTTTTTTTAAAGGAATGAGCATGGAAGGAAGTAATTGACATCGTACCTGAATGAATAAAATTCAAATAAGAAAAAGGTTAAAGGAAAAGAAGTGCGGTTATAAAGAAAAATATATATATGAAAGTGATTACCTCCCAACGGATTCTTTCATAGCAAGGGTTGTTTCGTCTAGGAAATGATATAAGGTCCCTAGGAAGAGAGAAACAAGGGGAATCTCTGAACCCCGTGATAATAACGCTGCCAAGTTGAACATATGGGCAGAAGGACCGTCTATAGGAGATTCAGGGAAGAGGAAGCGGGATAGCCACATAGCCAGATAAAATACTAGAGGAAAAGGACAAGTCTCTCCACGGAGGTCAAGAATAGATTTGTCATGAATAGAGCTGTCCCACTAGTTGGTCTTGTAATCACGGAAGAAGTAACGTACCCAGGATAACAAAGAATTTTTCTGTCGACTAGAGGTCTCGAAGTCTGGAAGGAGTGTATCGCCCTTGAAGCGGGAAGTGAAGTGGGAAGATTGCTTGAAGGCTTCCATCAAGTAGGCAACACAATCATTATCTCTAGTGGACATGCTAGAAGGGTCGCATGAGTTCGAGGCAACAATAGGAAGGCTACAAGTTGTAATTCAAAAAATAAATATATATATATATATATGTTTCAGAAAATTGAGAATGAATTAAAGGAATAAGAGAAGAGAACATACTAATAGAGGGCATAGATATCCTCTAGAGTAGGGGTGAATTCCCCCCAGGCAGTGATGAATGTGCAAGTAGAGGAACACCATCGAGAGATCAACATAGTAAGAGCGTTATGGTCATGGTGGATATATAGGTCTCTACACAGTTGAACACAACGAAGGATGCTCGCATTCTTGAGTATTTCTACGTATTCAGCATTTCCAAGGATCTCGTCGATCCAATCCTGCCATGCTTAAAGGAGATTAGATGAATCAGACAGGAAGCGAAGGGGGCTGAAAGGGTATTCTTGCTTCTCTATGCATAGACGGGGAATGCAATTGGCATGGGGGAAGTCATCCCAACCTCCGCAAGATGGGGCATACAGAAGCAATCCTTCTTTCTCTGGTGGAGGAAAAGTCGCACGATCATAGTCTTTAACTCTATCCAAAAAGACGTCAGAAGGACCAAAGAAAGGAGCTCTCCCCCAATCGGTGATGAAGGGGGACTCCTTGGCAGTTCGTGGTCCTGCAGAGTATTCAGGTGAAAGGGCCTATAAGCAAAGGGAAGTTCATTATAACAATTCTAAATAAAGCAAAGGAAGGATGTCAAGTAAAGTATTTGAGCTTGAAGTACTCACCATGGCAAAAAGGAAAATCCGAGAGTAAAGCTTTAAAACACCTAAAAGAAGAAGAAACAGTGTCAGAGAAGAATCAAAATCATAATTATGAAAGGAACAATTTTCTAAATTTTATTCAAAAACTTCAAATGGCCAAAAGGTACCCTTTGTAGTACTCGGCGATACAATCGTTTTGATATATTATGGGCCCCGAAACTCTAAACGAGTCAAAAGTTATGATCCAAATAGTAACTGCTCCTCCTAAACTTCATTTTTTCGCCTAAACAATGATCATCCCCTAGGATTTTCCCCCTAGGGTTCAGCCTCCTAGGGTTCGGTCAAAAGGGGTGGTTTTGCCACATGCAAAAAAAAATTGTTGGGTTCGGCTCCTATAGGGTTTGGCCCCCCTAGGGGGTGTTATTTCACCCTTAAAAAAAATTAGTAGGGTTCGGCCTCCCTAGGGTTCAGCTCCTATAGGGTTCGCCCCCCTAGGGTTCGGCCACCTATAGGGATCGCCCCCCTAGGGGGATTCTTTTGTATACCTTTGATATTCTGATACTCCACAAATAAACTTTTCGGAGCGAATGCTTCTTAATTTGATGCGACAAATATTGTATCTTCCCTTATTATCCGAGGGAGCCCTACCGAGATATGATCAAGGTAACGGGGCTCGGAAGACAAAAGAAAGGTTACAACGACCTGAAAAGAAAAGTAAAGGAAACAAGTAAAGAAGAAGTTCGATAGAAAGCATTCAAATAAACAGAAAATTGAAAGAAAAGACAAGAAGAAGAAATGGAGCCCCAAGGGTTCGGGTTCAACCCCTAGGGTTTGGCCCTATAGGGAGGAATTCTACTTTCTTACCTCCTGCTCGGAATAAAGAATGTTTCCTTGTTGCTTCCATGATGATTTTCCAAGCTCGCAAGAAGAGAGGGAGTCCAAGATGAAGTAAGACGAAAAGAAAAGCCTAAGTGACTTGGGAGATGTATATATATATATATATATATGCATATGCATATATTCTCCAAGTATGCTTGTAACAGAAAAGGAAGCAGCCTCTATTTTCCTATTAAGGAAAATTTCGAAATATAAAGATAAGTTTATTTGAGCTTACTTCTAAATAAAAAATATATATAGATGGAAATTTTGAAATATTTTAATGGAATTTCAAAAAAATAAAATAATAATAATATATTTTTAATATTTTATTCCTAACAATAGGGAGATTTCAAAATTAATATATATATATATATATATATATATATTGAATATTTGATTTCCTTAAGAGGAAATATATTGCTTTACAAAAATCAAATAGAGGAATATTTTATTTTACTTCCAAAATAAATGAGATTTAATTTGGAAATATTTGATTTGATTCCTAAATAAAAAGAAAGATTTGATTTACCAAAAGAAAGATTTTATTAGATTAAATTTTGTTTGGTAAGATTTGATGATCTTCCTTGTTTTAATTTCCAGAAAAAAATAAGGAAACATATTTTGGGCAAGCTATGGAAAGATTTGCAGAAGATTCCTCAATATGTCCAAAGAAGAGCCCTGCTAGGTTTTGCCTCCCTCGGTTTTAATCTTAAGGGTTTGGCTCCCTAGGAGTTCCCTCTTCTAGGACCCTTGTCTTCAAGACCTGTAGAGCTGGTGGAGTGGAGTCCTGCAAAAATAATCATTCGAAAACTTGGAATATTTTGCGCGGACGTCTCTCTAGAATCGCGACTCTCGCGCAGGGGGAACATGTGGGCCCAAGTGCATATTAGGATTCACATGACCTAATTGAAATAAATATACAAATTGGGATTTACATGACCCAATTAAATGTACAAATTAGGGTTCATATGACCTAATTAATAGTACAAATTACGATCCATGATGCAATTAAATGAAGATCGAAAAAGCCAGAAATAAATGTGTTAGTCCCGGGAAAGCCTCCACATGTTCCAAGGCAGAATACTTTTGGATGCAACCCATTTTGGGAATTAATTGAGTGATTGGATTGGCGGCTAGAAGGACGGGGCAATTTGGGCATTACTTTGATGACTAAAGGGTATTTCTGGAATTTCCCCTTAAAGACATGACTAAGGGTATTTCAAGAATTTCTCTTAAAACATGTGCCTGGAATGTGACTGCTTCCCATGAAAGCTCTATAAATAGCCTTCTATCCTAAGAAGGAGGGACTTTTTGTCAAACAATACACTTGGACTCTTGGAAGCTCTGAGCACTTGGAATTCTCTCCCAACTCAAAATCTCAAGAAGGCTCTTGGAATCCCTGCTACCCTAACCCGGTTTCTGGATTCTGAGAGTTCTGCCATGTGTCATTGGAGTAATCGCCCACCTGTCGTTCTCCCCTTTTTAATCAATCAGTCAATTCCTTATTCTTCATGGATTTCTCGCCTCTCCAGCCAACACGAAACCCTAACCCTAGCAAGGCTTGATTTCCTTGCCCACACACCCAAAATTTAATTGGGCCATTATAATACTTGTCCAACACATAATATATTGGGCTAGATTAATAATTTAATCGCTCTTAATCACTTTATCCACAAGTCACATGATTAAATAATTAATTGAACTTTTTTAAATAATATAACCTCCTTAGTCCATTAAATCTAATTCTTTTGTACTCTAAATAAATTATTAGGCTATGATATTATTATAGTCCATTACTTTTAATTCTATTTCATTCTACCCTTATCATTTAATTAGGGTTTTTTATTTCTCACACTTGAAAATAAATTCCTTACTTATGCCTTTTTTTAATTTCATAACCCAATTAGACTTGGTTAAAAAATTAATTATTTGAGATATATAAAATACTCTTAATGTTAGTATATATATTTATATACTAATATTCTCCCATATTATAACCTCTTAGGTTATTTAATTATCACACCTAATATATATATATATTAGGTTACATAACTTAATTCTTAATTCACTTTTATATACAAAATAAATGTATTCACATTATATAATGTATATTTATTTAATCATATACATAAGTCACATAATCATAACATATTTTACTTCTAACTCCAATTTTGACCTTTTTCTATAAAAGTCAACTATTGACTTTGACCAAAAAGTTAACCCTTACACATTTTGTGTTAATTGTCCTTTCTGACTAAACTTGACGTTCCGGACGCAACCGAGCAGTCCATGCTTCAAAATTCTATCTCTAACTCAAATTTTGAGTTTTAAATTACTCCCTTCTTATTGCTAATCGTATTAACTAACGACTTTATACTTATTCAAATTCTTATTTGCCAGTCAAGGCCAACGTTCAAGCTATGTTAATTACTAACATAGTTTTATCTTGATCCTTACACTATAAGAAAAAGGCTTAATTCTGATAGAATATATCGTCAAAATTAAGCCTATTCAGTCGAAAATATATTATTTCTGACGAAAATATTCGTCAGAAATTTAGTCGTATATATTCGCCTCGAAAATAAGATCCGTCAAGAATTCCGTCGAATATTTATTATCTTCGACGAAAGTATCTTCGATGGAGTTTCGTCGAACATAAACTATCTTCGACAGAATATAAAGGACGAAACTTTCCGTCGAGTATAATAGACCCTATTTTTGATAGACATATTCCCTCTAAATGATCCTATTTTTGACTGAAAACTAAAATAATCTCGCATTAATTAAAATTGACTAGTTAGTAAATTCGATGAAATTTGTGTCGGAGATACCGTAGTTACGACGGATATGTTCCATCAAAGTTAACGTATTTATGGCTGAAAATTAGAATATTTCGACATTTATTGAAAATTGGTTATTTGTTAACTCCGAGGGAAGTTCCGTCGAGAATACCTTATTTCGTCGGAATTAAACATTTTTTTAAATACAGATTTTAAAAGTTCAGTTTCTAGGTGTTTAAACCCATTAATGTACCTGTAACCTGTTACAACCCAATACACAGTAATATAAACATGTATTCAAATATGCAACGTAGCACTAAAACGTAATCTTCAACTCATTATCATTCACATTCACATTCAAATATCCACCAAAACGTATTATAAGCTAACCAATTACAAATATAAGCTAATGTTCCATAAATGTTAAACAATATAATTTACAATACTTGTACAGGCGCAATTAGACAATACAATATATACAAAAGTTCTACAATAACATGAATACAAATGAACTATAAACTAGTAAAAGTATCATCATCGGGCGGAGGTGAACGACGTTGTTCTTGTGTATGGAAATCAGCGTCGTGCTCCTGCTCATCATCGCCAGCCTGCTCGCCATCACCACCCTGTTGATAGAATCAAAAATATAAATCATTAGTTCGTATATATATATATATATATATATATATATATATATGTGTGTGTGTGTGTGTGTGTGTGTGTGTGTTTGTGTGTGAATTAACAAGCTAGCCTTAATAAAAAAAACATAAATAATAAGAATACTTGAGTAGATGGGGGTGGACGAAAAGCCTCCTCTAAGAGGGTAATCACCATCCGGAGCATCTCAGTGCTCCAATTTTTGAACTGTTCCCATGGTAATCCCGTACTCTCTGCAGAGGCCCCTGCTATAATATCCTGAGCAATCTAGTGAAGAAGAGAACTGGAAGGCAAATGCTGACGCCGAAAGACCGGATTAGTATAGAACCTATCCTACATAACCCATATCAGCCGCTGGAAGATATCGTCTTGCAAGCCAGCGCCCGTATGAGATGGTTCGACATGTGCTCTCGGACCCTGGCGCTGGATGAAGCCTATAAAGAGATACAAATTCGATTACTAATAATAATTTATATAATTTGATAAATTCGGATAATTTTGTGAAATATAAAAAAATATTACCTCAAGGAAGTGTATATGCGGTTATCCTCGGTAGACCCAACACTCGATATCTACCGGTACTGCTAGTAGGGGGATCCTGAGACGCGACTCATAGTCTCAGCTCCTCATCCCGATCTAATACATTATCGGGAAGAGGGGTGGCAGAATCTAATGGCTCAGAACCCCTCCTAATAGTCTCCAGCTCAGCTATACGCTCGTCCCAAAGCCTCTAAAATCAGTCCTGTAATGTATTCCATATACGTATGTTAATTCTATCATTTTTTTATGGTTGAATATTATTAAAAGCTAAATAGTAAGATGAGTTTTACTCATATAGCTAAAGCTTCCTGAGACAAAGCACACTCGTCTTTAGGCCTGTGGGCTCGATCCCAAAACTCTAGAAAGGTAGAATCTCGGCCCAAGGTCCTCCCCAATGCCTAATAAAAACATTCAGAAAACAGGTCTTAAGTATTTGTGTGAGAACTTGACACATAAATAACTAAATACAACGCACTTACCATCTTCGCCTCCTCGAACGAATGAGAACCAGCGGTGTTTACTATCCGGAGCTGACCACGGTTCTTCTTCACCTGTTCAGACTTTTTCTTGAAGTCATCAGCCTCCCAGTGCGCACACATTGCCTCCAAGGCTAAATCGGAGACTATGCGGGGCTGATGATCTCTGATGGTGGTCCCGGGCTAGTCCACAACTGCCCGGGCTACCTATTGTCGCATCTCATATAGCCATCAAGAGTAATTCGCAGTGACATGATGCTCAATCACATCATCGCCAGTTGACTGAGAGATGCTCAGGTCAAATCAATAATAAACCTATAACAAAAGATTATTTAAAATTAGGAACAATTGATTTTGTTACAATACAACTATGTAGTGATAATATGCTTAACTTACGTGGAACTCCCGCAAGACGGTCTACATAAAAGTGGTATCGTACCCCGCATACTGACTGAACCGCATGCACCCTCTTGGGAGATGCGTCAAATAGATCGCGTGTAGGGTGTGCTTAGCCACCGGGTCTAGTATACTACAGAAAAAGTATAACAATATGTGTAATGTGAATTATGTTTTGCAATAACTGATATAAATTTTATGAATATATTAACACATACTGCTGGGAAACGACATCCACCGGTACTGTAAGTGGCACTGCCGACGGACGACCAAAGATACCGAGGTTCGTCCCTCGGTGTCGTCGACGAGGTACATATGTAATAATTGTATTTAACATAGTACTTCAATAATCATTGTAATTAATGTAGCTTGAGATATATTTAAATCTTATTTAAGATAACTTACTCGCGCCTGAAGAAAAGCCTCCATTGTGGGTACCGTCTCCAGTACCGGATCGCCCACCACCTAGGCGACCTCCTCCGCTATGTCTAGCCATGAATATCCTACTGCAATAACAAAATTGGTAGATTACGAATATGTAAGGTTTAACAACATATGGTAAGTACTAATATGAATGCTCATTTTCAATTACGCACGTCATCAAACCCATCAGAATCAACGTGTATATCATTCTCGGATTCAGTATCTTCCTCATCCTCAGTTTCGAGATTAGTTTCGTCATCGTTATCATCCTCAACGACTACATAATCATTCATGTGTATGTTGGACTCGACATCCTCATCATTAGGTACGTCAATGACATTAATACTCTGCACATCTTCAGTATGGAACACTACGGCCAATGGGTTGCTCACATCTTCTTGCAACGCCTCATCCATACCGAACATGTTATCAGCATTAAATGAACGTGTTTTAGTAGTGACTACTGTGTACCAGGGGCTTCAAGTATTTACGGTATTAGGAGCGTAATACACTTGAGTCACTTGACTTACAAACACGTACACGTCATCTGACTTTAACACCGACTTGATATCCACGGTTGTGATTATATTACGATCAACTTTAACCCCCTGTTCAGTATCAAACCAGCTACACTTAAATTTAACTACCTTTTTGCCGCCGTGATATATGAGCACAACCACATCCTATAAACGACCATAGTAATTGGACTCATAATCGTGGTAGCAACTTCCTAACACCATAACCCCAGAATTGACCGATGTGAGTTCATGCAAGTCATCGACTCTAAATTTGTACCCATTCACGATGAAACCAGGAAAAGAACTAACAACTTTGTAAGGTCCTTGGATTACATCTATAAAACGCTCAGAAATATTCTCTGCTTCAACCCTTTTCTTAAACCACTGTTGGAAATTAGCATTAGTGAATGTTTCCAATTCTGCTGCAGTAAAAGTTGGGTTAGAAGCATATGCTTCCTCTTCGAATGAACTACGATATTAGTAAAATATCTTTAACATATATAGAGATGACTACATAATACTAATTTGTTGTCTTGGAATATTAATTTTAATAACTTGAGATTCGATGATAAATATTGAGTTTTAAGGAATTATTCAAATTAAAAGAAATCAACAAGGTTAAAGAAACTACATTTTGATAAAATGAAATATGTGTAAATGAGTTTCTGAAATAGGAAATCAAAAAAAAACTACTACAACAAGTTATGATCTAAAGGCCAAGACATATCAAAATGAAGTGGAGGCACATCTAAAGCTTCTAAGTCAGCAACGACAGCATCTCGAATCTTAAGATTTGCAGCTTTCAGTTCCTTAACCTATCGGGTAGTTGACTCTAAGTCTCGTCGCTGGCACTCTACCTCCCGAAGCTGGCCCTCTAAATCTTGAGATTTGATCTTCAATTTGCTGGCAGCTTCGTCAAGCTCAGTAAGCTGAATTGAAAAGGATTCATCTTCACACTTACGTACAGTAACCTCCAAACGTAATGAAACAAGAGCAAAACTTGACTTGAGAAGAGTCAACCTATCACAGAACGGAGACATGTCAACACCTATGGTTGTAAGATCGTCTACATTATCGCTAAACTTCTACAAGTCCTCAACTCGCAAAGAATATAAAGAAAGAGTGTGCAACCCAAGAATAAGGCCTGCAAGCTGATCTAGGAAGAAGTTTTGGGCGGAAGTTTCCTTAATAATCAACCGATCAAGTATCCGTGGGAACCAAGCTAGGAGACGCTCCAAATTTTTCAGAATAGAAGATGATATCTGGAAACCCCTCCAAGAAATAAAATCCCCCTTTGGATTGAAGGAAGCCCCGGTAGGAACTACTTTAGAGGCCATCATGGAATTTATTGAGGCAAGAGATGGAGGAGCTGAGTGACGCTATAGAGCTGAAGATTCCTCGAAGCCTTGGTCACCTGGAGGATAACCAAGGTCACTATATGGCGAGTGGGAAACATCCGAATGGAGAGCATCAAATAGAGCGAGGTCCTCAACAGGCAAAGGCAAATCTTTCATCTTCTTGCTCTAAAAAACAAAATGTGAAAGCACAATATATTCAAGACAAATCATATGTTGATTAAAGAAGGATACTCACAATATAGTCAATGGAAAAGGAGTCGGGAGATGTCACGGAAAGGGGAATGTTTGTGATAACCCGAGATTTCGAATAATTAAAATTTTACGAATAATTTTTTTATTATTATTATTAACATTGACTGTTAATAAGGTACTGTGTATCTGTGATACGAATTTTGAAAATTAGTCAATTTGTGTATTGACTGAGAAAATAGAGTAGAGTTGTGATTAACAACTTTAGAAACCCTAACCCTAATTTTCGGATAGGGATTCGGTAGAAAATATAATTAAAATAATTATATTGTTAAGAATGTGTTTGTTTTATATGAGCTTAATGATCAATAATTGATCGGATAGGTTTTAATATTATTAAACCCTGATAAGAGATTAGAAACCCTAATCTCAGTTGTAGAAAACCCTAATATGGTGTAGAAAACCCTAATTTTAAAAATCGGGGATTTGTAAACCTTAAATTAGGAACCCTAAACCTAATTGGTAGACTTAATGGATTCATTAAACACAAATATGAGATTAGAAACCCTAATATCAGGATTAGAAACCCTAGCGTATTATAGAAAACCCTAATTGTACGCCGGGAGCCCTAATTTTTAAAACCGGGAATTGTAAACCCTAATTAGGCAACCCTAATTTTTATTAGCATACCTAAAGTATTCATTAAACTTAAATATGGTTAGAAATCTCTAATTATATTTTTGTATAGTAAATTTCTATTTTAGAAACCCTAATTTTAGTTTAGAAAATTTATTTTTCTAATTAAACCCTAAATTTGCAAATTATGGAAATTAGAATTTTTAGACCTAAAGGGGTACAAAACCTAAACCTTAGATTGTCCAAACCCTAAACCCTAAGGGTTTCATCAAGTTCAAATTCTAGAAGAATGTGGAAATGACCATAATACCCTTTATGGGATTTTTATTTAATAACTTGCAAAATTGGCCATTGCCTTTATTAGGTCACCAACTCTTTACCAACTATTGACTTTACGACTTAAAAATCTCAGCCACATTCAGCTCCCAGCCGGATTTGGACAGATCCAAGCAACTTAAGAGGTTATATATAAGATTTAGAGAGAGAAAATCAAGAAAAGTTAGCCATTTTGCATTTAGCTCTTACCAACTCTCTCTCCTTCACAAACCCACGAATTATAAAAGTAGATCAGTCCAAGAATCAGTCCATAGAGCATCCATAAACATATTGGAAGGGCAGAATCAAAAATCAGAATCAAAAAGAGGTATAAACCCTAATTTTGAAATACTTCAATTCCTTGTTATTTGTTGCAATTGATTGTTCAAATATGTGTAATAAGGTGTCAATTGATGATCTGGGTTGATAAATCATGAACCCATAACATCAAAGTGCACGAATATAGTGTTTTTCAAAATCTGGAAATCTGGAAATCGGTGATTTTCAGTCAAATGTCCGATTTTATAACTCCGTGTGTAATACATGTTTTTGATATTTAAAACTTGTAACATGTAGCCTGATATGTGTGCTTTAAGTTTCAAAAAGAATCAGACTTAGATCTATTATATATCACAAGATATTCACTGTCAAAACCCCGCTGACCGAATCTGTCAAGAACACGAACCCAGAAATTTTGAGCCCAACCTCCGTGTTCAAGTTTGACCGATTATATCTAGCTTCTGTTTTGATGTTTATGTGTTATTATGCTTTCTAGTTGTAGTACTACAGTTTGTCTACAACTTGGAGTTGATAGATCACATAAATCATGGCTAGAACATTGCTTAAATCGAACTTGAAAGTGGCCACTCGAGTCTGTTGATTGCCCAGAAACTGTTTGGCAGAAACTTTGGAGACTTAGATCTCTATGATATTTTGTTGTTTAGTGATGAAACTTGTTATTTAGTTGTAGTATTACATTTATACTACAACATGAAAGCAATTATGAGATCAGAAAGTAAGAATAACACAGATTAAAGTCCGGTCAAAGTAGCACCCTCACGACTGCCGGAAATTCTGGGTTTTTGCCCAAGAACACCTACAGCGACGCTAAGTGTCGCTATAGGCCTTTAGCGACGGATTAATTTAATTTATTTTCTGATTTTCGGAAATTAATTAAAAAAATAGAAATAAATTCTAAAAATTACCAAAAATGGTTTTAAAAATCATTTTAAGTAAGAAAAATGTATTTAAAAATATTTTGAGTTATAAAACGTAACTTTTAATATTTTTGGAGAATTTTCATTAATAATTTAATATTAATGATATAATATTTATTTGATTATTAAATTAAATAAATAAGATGAAAATGATTTAAATGATTTAAAAATTATTTTAATTGAGAATAAAGTATTAAAAAATATTTTAAATTATAAAATATAATTTTCAATATTTTTTGGAGAATTTTCATTAATAAATTAATATTAATGATATTTGATTTATTTAATTAATATATTAAATAAATAAATTAAAAATGATTTTATTGACTTAAAAATCATTTAAAAATGAGAAAAATGATTTAAAAATATTTTAAGTTATAAATTATGACTTTTAATATTTAGATAATAATTTCATTAATATTTATATATTAATGGTGATGATTAAAAATGATTTTAATTATTTTAAAAATCATTTAAGTAGAATATTGGTGATTTAAAAATATTTTAAGTTATTGATGATAACTTTAATATTTTGGAAAGTATGTTAATAATATTTTGATATTATTATATATTAATAATAATTTGATTATTTGATAATTAAATCATTTAAAAATGGTTGAAGTGTTTGAAAAATTATTATAAATTATAATAATTGTTTGATTAATAGTAAAAGCTTCTAAAAAATATTATTATTGATAATTGACTTATCTAAATTAATATTAAAGCTTAGAAACCAAGTTTAATTGACAATCAATGTGTTAATTGTCGGATAGGGTGACTAGAACACCGAGAATGGACCGAAGTCCAATTAGACTGATATAGTTTGACTTGATAAGTGTTTATATAGGTTATAAACACTAAGCGTGGCTATGTGGTAATGTGCCTAGGAGAAGTTTGACTGTAAAATACAGTGTTATGTGTTATAAATGATTGTGCTAATTGTTAGACCGATATTAATGGTTATAGGTCTTTCAAACGCAGATAAGTATATTGTGTAGCTGTAATCAGCGGAAGAGGCAAGTTCTCTAACTCAACCTTGAGTTATATTTATTCAATTGTTATGGTGGTTAATTATTGTTGATTAAGCCATGTCCAGGGATTTATTGTTGAAATTAAATTTTCAAATTAGAAAATATATATTCGTAGAATTATTGTTGTTGGATATTCATATCTGTAGAAGTTAGAATTGACAGTACAGATAATTTCTCTTTATTGTCAAATTATGTTGAGAAATGTCTTAGCCAATTATTCTGGTTAGACAAACATTTATAAAAGCTTGTTGGGTTTGAGAAGAGAAGCAAATAGAATTTGAAATCACAGTATTTCATTGTAAAATCATAAACTTGATTCTAAGACTGAGAAGAACAACCTTTTATATAAAGGGAATATTTTATTGGTCGTGAATTTGACCTTTGCGCGCGTTTTGAGTATTATGCATAATATAGGGTATAATAAGCTGATCACTTGTTGTACTTGCAGAGGGGTATGATTTAATCTTTATGGTTATCTGATACACCTGAGTATTTATCAAAGTAAATCTTTGATATCTACCCGAGAAAATAAGTTCAAAGATCTTGTGTGATCGCTCAGTATAAATCTGGAAAACATTCCACTTTGATATTTCGGAGAATTGATTATTGATTATTCATTAGAATATCGTAGAAACTTTGAAAGCGTTATACTCTTTCATTAGTGAATTATTGTGATGTATAGAATACGAGAAAGCTTGTTATTGAATAACGATTTGTTCAGCTATATCAAAGTTCCCCGAACTTTGGTTTCATTTTATCAAAATAGATAGTCTGATAATTTGAATACTTATACATTTATTGTATGTCTTAACTTGCGGGGCAAATTAGTTGCTCACCCTTGCTAAATAAAATTTTTCAGCTAGGGACGAAGTTGTAGGAGGTGCTGCAAAGGACAAGGGAAAAGGCGTAGTTATAAATTAATTATTTATAACATATTTACTGTGTTGAATTGTAAATCCTTTTTGTATATCTAAAGGGTATGTTTGTAAAGTTAAGGTTAGTGAACCTGGGTGATGTATTATTAGTAAACTCTGATAAAATCTTATGAAAATTACTATCTATATATATTATGGGTAGTTAAATGTTATTTATATTTGGATCGTGAACACCAAATTCGGGAGTCAGGTAACCCGGATTTGGGGGTGTCACAATGTTATTCAATCCACCCAAAGTATTATCAACAATGCCCTCCCGAGCAATCACAAACTTGGTAGAATGCTTCTTGGGAGGATGAACATCACCAATAATTTCAGAATGATTCTCCCTCAGGGAAGTAAGAGCCTCATCAACATCTTCACACTCATCATGAAGAGCAGACATAGGAAGGTGTGAAGAAATAGCTGTATCACCCACAGCAGGACTCGAGCTCACATCGGATAAGGTGTCCTTAGCATCAAGACTAACACAATCATCGCGAGGAGTAGATGACTTAATATAAACAAGGACAGGCTGGGGAGCCTCGCGACTAGTGGAAACTACTGCGGCCACCTCATTGGCAGTACTACCCATAAGCCCAAGAGGAATGTCATCATCATCAGCATCTTCATCGACCATGGTAACCTAAAAAAAATATAAAGGAAACAATTACTCAACGATATGTAAAAGTAGTAATACAAGGGATGAAAAAAAAATAAGAATAGTACAGCAAAAAAATTACCAAATTCCTACTGCGCTTCTTGGTCGGATCCTCAGCTACCGGCATACTAGAATCAACACTATCAAAAGGGCGTTTTGCCAATGGCTTTATGATAAGACTAATAGGAGGAGGACGACTGACTGAAACCACATCAGAAGCATTAGGAGGCACTACTTTAGAATCAGTAGTAATATCTACTCTCGTTTTAGAATGAGTAACTCTTATTGCCTCAGCATTAGAGGATCCCTGGGGAGGAGCTGGAGGAGACACCTGAAGTGGAGCTCGTTGTAGAAGACTCCTGGAAGTAGTGGTAGCCTGTGAGAGAAGAGTAGTTAGATAATCTCGAAGAGGAATATCTACTAACTAAGGGAGAGACAATTTAGGCATCAAAATGTCACGCTCAGCCAACCAACTACTGGCTGGCCAAAGTACTGAGCGAACATTAGACTTGGGAGAGCATAGTAGTCGTCCCCATTGGAGATGTTTCAGAATATAAACTGGCAATAAACAAATCAAGGTATCATCCTCCCATCTTTTAAGATTGACCTGCAAGTAATTACGTTCACCAGTAGTATATCGCCCGCTCTGAGAATTATCTGGTATGACAAAAGGAAAGGGTCTATAAGGATCACTTGGTAGCCTCGAAAATGCCCATATAAAAGAGGGGGAAGTACAGACGAAATTGAGAAGAGCAGCCTCATAATTCCCCCGGTAGGTGTGACCGAAATGGCGTTCCTGGTCATATCCGAATTGTGTCATGACCCTGTGAGGAGAATACAATACAGTGCCAAAACTATTATTCTCAAAGAAATAGGGAAGCTCTGTAGACCGAAGGAAAATGAACCAAGACAATGCAGAACAACTCAAGCAGGTCCTGTTGAGGCATGAGTAGGTACGAATTTTGTGCTTGTAAAAATGAGGTAGATGACCGCAACCCTCTGAAGTAATGGTGTAGGGACGGACAGTGAAGCATGAATAATCATCAAGGAAAAACTGCAAATCAGTACTATCAAGGCTAAATCGGTGATCAATGCAACGTGCTATGCGAGGAATGACATTGGGTGATGACAAAAGAGGAGATTTCTTCTTCTGCTTAGAGGAATAGCCCGAAAAGCGTTCGAATTTTTTTTTAAAGGAATGAGCATGGAAAGAAGTAATTGACATCGTACCTGAATGAATAAAAGTCAAATAAGAAAAAGGTTAAAGGAAAAGAAGTACGGTTATAAAGAAAAATATATATATGAAAGTGATTACCTCCCAACGGATTCTTTCATAGCAAGGGCTGTTTCGTCTAGGAAATGATATAAGGTCCCTAGGAAGAAAGAAGCAAGGGGAATCTCTGAGCCCCGTGATAATAACGCTGCCAAATTGAACATATGGGCAGAAGGACCGTCTATGGGAGATCCAGGGAAGAGGAAGCGGGATAGCCACATAGCCAGATAAAATACTAGAGGAAAAGGACAAGTCTCTCCACGGAGGGCAAGAACAGATTTGTCATGAATAGAGCTGTCCCACTAGTTGGTCTTGTAATCACGAAAGAAGTAACGTACCCAGGATAACAAAGAATTTTTCTGTCGACTAGAGGTCTCGAAGTCTGGAAGGAGTGTATCGCCCTTGAAGCGGGAAGTGAAGTGGGAAGATTGCTTGAAGGCTTCCATCAAGTAGGCAACACAGTCATTATCTCTAGTGGACATGCTAGAAGGGTCGCATGAGTTCGAGGCAACAATAGGAAGGCTACAAGTTGTAATTCAAAAAATAAATATATATATATATATATGTTTCAGAAAATTGAGAATGAATTAAAGGAATAAGAGAAGAGAACATACTAATAGAGGGCATAGATATCCTCTAGAGTAGGGGTGAATTCCCCCCAGGCAGTGATGAATGTGCAAGTAGAGGAACACCATCGAGAGATCAACATAGTAAGAGCGTTATGGTCATGGTGGATATATAGGTCTCTACACAGTTGAACACAACGAAGGATGCTCGCATTCTTGAGTATTTCTACGTATTCAGCATTTCCAAGGATCTCGTCGATCCAATCCTGCCATGCTTAAAGGCGATTAGATGAATCAGACAGGAAGCGAAGGGGGCTGAAAGGGTATTCTTGCTTCTCTATGCATAGACGGGGAATGCAATTGGCATGGGGGAAGTCATCCCAACCTCCGCAAGATGGGGCATACAGAAGCAATCCTTCTTTCTCTGGTGGAGGAAAAGTTGCACGATCATAGTCTTTAACTCTATCCCAAAAGACGTCAGAAGGACCAAAGAAGGGAGCTTTCCCCCAATCGGTGATGAAGGGGGACTCCTTGGCAGTTCGTGGTCCTGCAGAGTATTCAGGTGAAAGGGCCTACAAGCAAATGGAAGTTCATTATAACAATTCTAAATAAAGCAAAGGAAGGATGTCAAGTAAAGTATTTGAGCTTGAAGTACTCACCATGGCAAAAAGGAAAATCCGAGAGTAAAGCTTTAAAACACCTGAAAAGAAGAAGAAACAGTGTCAGAGAAGAATCAAAATCATAATTATGAAAGGAACAATTTTCTAAATTTTATTTTTAAAAACATCAAATGGCCAAAAGGTACCCTTTGTAGTACTCGGCGATACGATCGTTTTGATATATTATGGGCCCCGAAACTCTAAACGAGTCAAAAGTTATGATCCAAATAGTAACTGCTCCTCCTAAACTTCATTTTTTCGCCTAAACAATGATCAACCCTTTTCTTAAACCACTGTTGGAAATTAGCATTAGTGAATGTTTCCAATTCTGCTGCAGTAAAAGTTGGGTTAGAAGCATATGCTTCCTCTTCGAATGAACTGCGATATTAGTAAAATATCTTTAACATATATAGAGATGACTACACTTGTAAATTGTACTAAATACCGTAAATAAGCTTAGACTTATGTGATGTATGATGATACTTCGGGCATATTTAGAAGCATGTATGTAGATACAATCTTCAACTCTTTGTCGCTTAAGTAAGTCAGCGTCTCATGGCCAAATGGTTTAGCCAGATATGTGAATCCAACTAACTCATCATCATCATGAGTCATTGGACCAACAACTTCATTCATTCTTAAACGGTTGTGCTTCGTTGAGACAACATCGTTAAAATACAATGAGTAAAAGATGACAAGCTCTTCCTCCGTATATCTTTCAGCAATAGAACCCTCTACACGAGCTTTGTTCTTGATCTTTTGTTTTAATCGGCGCATATACCTACGATAAATAATATGCAGACAAATTGAAGTATTATTAATATGAGTAGGATAAAGCAATTAGCAGTTTATATATTAACTCTCAAAATGATACTGTGATGCCCCCAAAATAGGTATACATCACCCATCTTGAGTCGCCAGATATATGGTACATAAATTCAAATACAACTTAATTATACAACAGTCGTGTAAAATACGACAAAACATAGCTGAGAGTTTAAACAAAAATATTGTCATCTAGACAATATACACAGTCAATGGTGTCCTCATTACAATTATTATCACATTATTCTGTAGAATAGTAAGGACTACTAAAGCCATTTATCCTGGACCATCACTCCATTCCCCGACTCGTCCCAGCTATATTCTCATTTCCTGATGAGAACAATGAAAGAAAGGGTGAGCTCAACTAGCCTAATAAGAAATATTATGACTAAGATAATGCAGAATAAATTATCCTTAGCCTTCAACAGTATAACAACTGATAGAATACAATAGACAACAAGTTTTAGATCAACAACTGTAGTGGAAATAAGCAATCCATTAGAAGAGTCAAGTAGAGGATAAAATCTACTATCTTCTATGATTTAAAAAGTTTTTCATCAACTTTATCACTAAGACTCAACTTAATAAATAAAATTGAATCATCCCTATACCACGGCCAAGGATATTCATGTAATCATCAATGGTCATGATTATACCAAAAAATCCATGGTCATAATCATACCAACAACTGTCAATCAATGAACTACAAGCGAATGAGTACTTTTACCACATCATTCGTCACATTACGGTCATGATTATACCGAATAATCCCTTATCATAATAATACCAAGTCCATCTATGTACGTAAGCCAAAGATGACTTTCATCACAATATAAGCATGAGGATGATGACAATGACATAATAATTCAATAAAACAAGTTCAAGGATAAATTTTAAAGATTTATAAATTAATTTATCCAGGAACCAATAACGTCCAAATTGTCAACATGATACTGCTTTGTAGATTAAAAATCAAGAATAATATTCATGTACCAAAAATAATTTGGACAGAAAAAAAATATATTTTTCGGGTAAATAGTACCCCGTGAATAGTACTTTGGAATAGTACCCTGTGAATAGTAACCTGACATGAAAAGTACCCCAAATACCTGAGTGAATGATACTAGAGTAAATAGTAATCAGGTGAATAGTAATCCATGAATAGTAACTCGTGAATAGTACTCCGACACGAAAAGTGCCCCAAAAACTCGAGTGAATAATACTAGTGTGAATAGTAACTGGATGAATAGTAACCCGTGAAAAGTAACTCGTAACAGAAAAATACCTAAGAAAATGATATTTCATGATGAGTACAAAAGAAATGATATCCCAAATAAGTATAATAGAATATACGAAATTGAAAATGGATTTTCACTCGCCATGCGGTAATCCACGTAGACAGATCATTTTCACAATTTAATAAAGAATGAATATGCAGGATCTTTCACCATGCATTCAGTAGTTCACACAGACAGGTTATTCCAACAGAATAATAAAGAATAGAATAACAAAAGAATTCACCTGGCATGCGATAGACCACACAGACAGGTTATTCCAACAGAATAATAAAGAATGGAACCAGGTCATGCGTAATCCACACAGACAGGATATTCCAACAGAATAATAAAGAATGGAACCAGGTCATGCGTAATCCACACAGACAGGATATTCCAACAGAATAATAAAGAACGGAACCAGGTTATGCGTAATCTGCACAGACATGATATTTCAACAGAATAATAAAAAACAAAACCATGTCATGCATAATCCGCACAGACATGATATTCCAACAAAATAATAAAGAATGAAATAACAACAGAATTCACCAGGCATGCGATAGACCGCACAGACAGGTTATTCCAACAACATAATAAAGAATGGGATAATAATACTCATGAGTATTGAAAGAAAATAACTCTCTTCATGAATACGAAAGAATAATACCCCTTACCTCAAAAGAAGACTGGATACTGGAATAGTGAGGTAGCAGACTTCTCTTCTTCTTTCTCTCTATGATTTCTCTCTATAATAATTACTCTATAGCTTTAGTAAATTGGTGAAAAATAATGAAGGAATGAGATTCTATTTATACAAAAATATAGTTTCGATAATTGCACATTTTGGGGCTCAAAATATTATAGTATAATACCTTCCTCTTTTCCTTCATTTTTAATTTAGTCTTGCAAGTATTATCAAACTTGCACCATCTCCCCTAATAGTAAATCATGTGAATCAATAGTTCTAGACATGTGAAAATACGAATTACAGTATAGTACCTCCATCTATACCTCCATTTTTAACTTAGTCATACAAGTATTATCAATTTTCATCAACTCCCCTAATAGTAAATGAATGTGAATTAATAGTACACACATGTGAACAAATAGTTATAATCATGTGAATTAATAGCAATTAATTACTCATTTATCCGGTTAATTACCCGATTGGTCAATATAACATCCAGACATCAATTATTATCGAAATAAATGTCGATTTCCTCTAACACTAATAATTCACACACAATGGAACTATCAATTTCATCTTTAATTAACACGAACTTATTCATTATTAATATCATAACTCACAATATTTAACCACCAAGTCGTTCCTAGGAAAGAGGGGGCTATCTAATAAAGATTTCTCCTTATTGGCGCACAATTAGGTGACCAAACCTCTCATTGACAGAACTTCTAGACATCGTCAATATTGAAAAGAATAATATGAATAACTTTGTCGTTTCAATTATTGATTTAAAAATATAACATATTATACAGATGATACTGTGATAATAATTGAATCAATAATATGAGAGATATGATGCAACAATTACTGTAGCAATAATTGAGTATAACTGAGTGACTTCTTACGTAAGCATCAATAATCAATACCGTGTGCTACTATGCAACCATGCGTATTATTGTACTTTTACTACCGGGTAGTTCAACAGTTTTAACGATAACACTTTTGCCGTTATTTTTATAAAATGATAATTATGTCGTTTTCTAACTACGACAATACTTCCGTTGTGGGGTCCACCAATGATTGTGTCATCGTATAAATATTCCCCAACAAATAGAATATTCCCTGGCCAATCGAATATTATATAACAACTTGCTTTCTTTGCAAAATTTATAAATATTACCAATATTGTACCCTACACGGCCAATCATTGATTAACATTCTATACAGTACAAACATGTACTCATCAGTATAATTATTTCAATTATATTTTCAGTCGAATCCCTATCCGGACTTAAGGGTTAGGGTCTCTATTCTCCGTTAAGCATAACTCTACTATAATTTCTAAGTCAATACACAAATTGACTACTTCTCGATACTCATATCACAGATACATAGTACAATATTAACAGTCAATGTTAATATATATATATATATATATATATAAATATTCGTGAAATTTGAATTTATTCAAAATCCCGGGTTATCACATTAACTCGTTCCATTTTCATGGATTGAGTCTACTTTATGAATAACATTTCTACTACTCCATTCCATAATTTAACTTCTAACTCTGTTCTCGCCATCTTCGTTATTATCTCATTTTTAGTCCTTCTCTACCGCATATTCACTCCTTCTGTGTGAAGATATATTTCAGACTCTTAGAGTCTGTGTATACCTCACATTTTTCCCTGTATAAATACTATCTTTAGATTTTTAATTCAAAAACTACAGCTGTCAATTATAGATCATAAGTAGGAATAACCTTCTCATAATCCTTTAACTGGTGTGATGCATACATAATGACCTTTTCATGCTACATGAGCACGCAATCTCGTCATTTATGCGAAACGTCGAGATACACTACAAAATTCCTCGTATCATCTGATAAAGATAATACAAGTACCTCACTTAACATCCCTTTTTAGTTCTAGAAAACTATTTTTCTCACTTCCCATTCCGACAATACTAACCTGTGACGCTAATGGTGCTTTCAAACATAGCACCTCATAAAGTTACCTATCAATTTGCCACCGACTTGCTCAGTGCCCCCTATGGAAAGTCTAACTTCAGTACATAAGTCAACCCATATGACATAACCATAACTCGTAATAACCATAACGATTTCTGAATATCGTCTTAGGTACCTCGTCCTTCCTTACTTTCAACCAGCGATACCCCGTACATAAATATATCCAAAAAAAAATTATTTGCCCCTTTCAACTGATAAAAATAGATCATCGATCCTGGGAAATGGGTATTTATTCTTAACTACTAACCAAATAGCCATATATTTTATTTAGTATTGGTTTACTTAATTTTTACTTCTTAGGGTTCACGTTCTTTCGACCTAAGTTTACGCGACCTACCTTCATTACCAGCTTACAACTTCATGACATATACAGAGATGTCTTACTTATTATGCTCATCATCTTCGATGATTTACATTCTTATCTTCTTTTTATTACTTCTTTAGTATTCAGCACACATCGCTCCTCTGCTAGTAGTCCATATGGTACTCTGAGTGGTTTCCCACAAACAACCAACAAACAAGTTCCCGTCTCATCTACACTGCTATCACAGTGAGTTTGATCGGTTGCATGTTTCGTATATACCTTCGCTCTCTTAAGGAATTATTTAGCCCAACTCCCATATGTGAACCATTAAAGGTTACGATCGTACCACAAAAAAAATTAATCATCCTTCTAGATTGCGTCATGATTAAACAACAAGAAAATATCGGTGATTCATCATCGTAAATCACTACCTTGGGTTTCTTTAGAAAACCGAAGATTCATACTTTTATCCTAACAATTTATTAAAGTTCTATGGTTAATCATCTCATTCATACCGAGCAGTACTTCAAATTCTCTCAACTTTATTGGTACTTATCTATCGATACTTGCTTACATTTCTTATTCCTGAAACTATTTCCACGAATATAATCAACGAAAGTTATTTCCACATTCTATACTTTAACATATAAAGGTATTTATAATCCCTTTCGGGAATGAACTTAATCATTTAGCACACTCTCATGCTATATAAAAAAAAATAGCACTCCAATCAAACAACACATAAGCATTCATTGTATTGACTGGAATGATACCTGCTACTAAATCCGCTGATGCAACCGCATCATGGCTAACTTACCACTACTAACACCTGTACTTTCCTCCGACCCCTTCTTTGGGCAATTTCTTGCCATGTAGTCCAACGACCCAAATACAAAACAACCATGGGTTTTCTTTGGATTAGGACAATTGGGTAACATATGACCCTCATGTCCACAGTTATAATAAATCGATTTCCCCTTCAGACAAACTCCTAAATGAGTCTTTCCACATTTCGTACATGCTTCAATCCTACGCTTAGGATCCCTTTGTCTCACTCCAGTATTCCTGGAGTTAAAATTCTTTATTTTTGGCAAAATGCCACTACCACTAGCATTCTCTGCCTTAATTCCTCCCTCTTCCTTGCTCTTATCTTTTCTCTCTTTGTGGTTTTGGGTTAACATCTCACTACCACCCTTTGCTATAATCGCTTTCTCCAGAATGGTCCCATAGGATGCACTCTGGAACACAAAAATCCTACTATAGAGGCAGGGTTTCAGGCCCTGCTTAAACCTCCATGTCCACTTAGTGTGGAACAAACCTTGTCAATTCATTGAATTTGGCCGCATACTGGGGAACCGTCATATCCCATTGTTTAAGTTCTAAGAAATTAATCTTTCTCCTCCCCTGCATACTTGTAGGGAAATAATTCTCGAAGAAGACCTTCCTAAATTTTTTTTCCCACGTTACCGCATCTGTTCTAGCCCCACTCTGGTGAGCCTCCCATAAAATTTGGCTTCCCCTTACATCATGTAAGTCACAAAAGAAGTCTTTTGTGCCTCACCTACGTTTGTAATAACAAACACCTTCTCTATTTCCTTTACCAATGTCTGGGCCTCTATTAGGTCCGTCGTTCCTTTGAACTCCGGCGGACCTATGCTTTTAAATGCTTTAAAGGTAGTCATTCGAGCTACCCTAGGCCCCGCGGGTACTCTACCCCTGGTTTAGTTAAATGCAGCTGTTAATAAATTAACGAACTCTTGCTTAGGGTCATTTTGACCACCCCCCTTGATATTCATTACATGATTCCGCTTCCTAATTATGATGTCTTCTTTTTGACGGCATTTAAGTAGGATTTCATTATTATTTATTTACTTACTTCTTTATTATTCGTCACATAACAACTCATATCATCACAAAGCATATTAAATGAAAACTTCATTATATTCATATGCTTCTTCTTAGTCAAAACTATTGACAATTTGCTTCCATAGCCAAAGGCTATTTCATTTCTATCCCGCAATTGAACTTCTCAAAAGTTGGAATTTACAAAAAGACTACCCTATTATACAAAATAGGGTTTTATGTCACTACACACATTTATTTATTCTAAACTTCTAATAATGCATAACAGCGTCCTCGTGTTTCTCATTTGCAATCCTCGCTACAGTATCCCAACTAATAGTATGCCAAGTCTGCCCCGACTCTATGGAATAACAAGCAACTTTCAGCTTGAAATCCTTATGAGCACTCTTATGGATGTAAGACATCTGTGCTATCTTCTGGTCCTTCTCCTCCAGTTTCTTACGAAGCTCTACCACCTCGTTCATACAATTCCTAGCCTTATTTATCATGAGCTCCTTCTCAACATGCTCAGACTCAAAATCTACTTCTGCAGACTCCTTCGCTACATAAAGATCACTAATCTCTTCATTCTGATTCTGCACAACTATACTCAGTTTCACATTCCTATCAAGCACTACCAGATACAATGCTCTCATTGCATCTGGAGGCAATGACTCTGAGGTAGGTACCACTGTACCCACTGACGTTATCTCCATTACTTCATCCTCATTGTTCATCATATTAAGATATGACGTTATATCCATATCTCCCTCGGAGTAGTCCTCCTCAGAAAAGTACTCCACTGTCTCCATCTCCTCTATAATAACTAATGGTACCTCCATCACAGGCATAGGTACAGGCTCTATTCTGTTCACAATTTCTTCTCTCACTATGTGTATATCTCTATACATCAAGCTATCATTTGACATCCTACAATAACACATAACATGCTGATTAGTACATAACATACAATAGTATAAGCACCAATCATATTTAATTTATTTAGGGTTACTTTCCATCTTTTAAATCTTTCGGTACTGAGTTTCCTCAATACCTTATTAACTCATTCGACTCGCATTTACTTTTTTCAGACTTTTTCTTCCTTAACGAGGTTATTAACCTAAGGTTCTTCCCCCCTTAAGTTTTATAACCTAATACTTTGATACTAACCTGTGACGCCCCCAAATCCGGGTATCTACTAACTCGACAGATGGTGTTACACGGTACTCATAACTGTACATTCATTCTATTGAAATGACATCAAAATGTGCATCTCAACGACATTCTCATTACATTAATAATATTACATCCCGTTCCCAAGTTCTAAAACCATTACATTCTTTGTTCATCATACTATAATATATACAACTTACTAGTTTATTTCAAGGTAAGCTAATCATTCATCTTCAGCTTGCCTTTATCCTTGTCAGATCCCTCGATTCGTTCGGTCCTAGCTGCATTCATATGGTTCAAGCAAGAGTGAGCATAACAAGCTTAGCAAGTACAATAATTTCTTTTAAACGATATGCTTGAAACATAGGAATCTTATATCTTCAAAAACTGAACAACAGTTATGAAGTACTATCGATAATTCAAAATAGAACTTCTTTTCATTCAAAATATTTTACAATGACAATATTCAGTAAAACATCAATTCTGGCTCAAGACCATGAGCAGTTCATAATTTCTTTGAAAAGGACAACCCAACACTAACTCCGTAAGTTCGGCATATCTTACGAGCACTTCTGGGTGATCAGCCCATAGTACTCTATATTGATCATGTTAGGTTTGTAATATTCAAGAACGCAATCAAATTGCAAAAATTAGCGGAAACGTGTAAAATCAGAGTTTTAAAAATTTACAAACCATATACCCGGATCACCCTTTATGTACAATTATTAATTAAACGAAAAGATAAAGAATAAAATCATACCCTTGAAGATCGAGCTTCCTCAGGAATAATTAATTAACCTTTTAATTAATTAAGCTCCCTAATCTTATTAGGGATAATTAATTAAACTCTTTTAATTAATTTGCCTCCTAATCCTATTAGGATATTTGAGAGTACTTTTATTAATTAATTCCCAAACTCCTTTAGGAATTAAATAATAATAATAATCGTAATAATAATAATAAGACTCCTCTTATTAATTTATATTTAATATTTCCAAAATATTAAATTTAAAATTAAAATAAACTTTTATTTTAATTATAAAATTATATTTCCAGGATGATTGATCTCATGCTCATTTGTGTGGAGACACTAAAGCAAGTATGTAGGTGCTTATTAGAGAATAAGTTCACTGAACGTGACTCGCTAAGGAATACCTAATGGAGTTTTACTTGCATGTCAATAAGAATTCCTGTAGTGATAGTAGTACAAGTGATCCTTGGACTTGAGATCATCATAGTATCTTGTGTATGATGAGTTATACTTTGACTTATTCCTTAAGACCCTTAGGGTATATCAAAGGGTATGCTTGGGTATAATAAGTTGTACATGGAGATAATGTATGATCAATAAAGAATCTACCACTTCTAGTAAAAGAAGAGAAATGTCCTATGTGATTCGATAAATGACAACTCAGTAGTCCTTGGCCAAGGCAGAATGAAATTAGAAAAGAGTTTCTAATTTGCATTATTTGGAGTTGTGCATTTAAGAGTCGAAATACATATAATTAAATAAAATAAGACTTGACAGAAATTCCATGTCTTATATTTTAATTGGGACATTGTATGGTGGAAGGATTAAATTGTACGGTAACTATTTACTCAAAGGTTCTTTTATGATTAATGTTGAAATCTATATTATCTGGAAAGTCGTTGATCGCTAGGGAGGCTTATCCCTATTATAGAATAAATATTATTTAAATAAATTATTAGTTTAATTTATTTATTTAAATAAGATTAGAATTGTTCTAATTGATTTATTCACAACCGGTTTAATATGGAGAACCTAAAGGGTCACACCATAAAAGGAAGAATAATTATTTAAGAAGTAAATGGCATAATCGTAATAATAAGTTAAGTATATTTAATTTAATCTATGGTGATAGAATAAATTAAATAGCTTAATATTTATTATTTAATATTTTGGAAATATTAAATATAAATTAATAAGAGGAGTCTTATTATTATTATTACGATTATTATTATTTAATTCCTAAAGGAGTTTGGGAATTAATTAATAAAAGTACTCTCAAATATCCTAATAGGATTAGGAGGCAAATAATTAAAAGAGTTTAATTAATTATCCCTAATAAGATTAGGGAGCTTAATTAATTAAAAGGTTAATTAATTATTCCTAATAAGATTAGGAGCCTAATTAATTAAAAGAGTTTAATTAATTAAAATAAAACCCAATTCCTTAATTGTTAAGGATAGGTTGCCCACATCTATAAATAAGAGGAGTCTTATTATGGGTGGGTAGAGGTTGACGTATTATTAGAATACGTAATTCCAATAGTTGGGAGAGTACGCCTTTTTCTATAGAGATAGAAAAACTAGGGTTTAGCCAACCACCCATCTTCTTGAATTCTTCTTCTTCCTTGGTGGATCACCTCTAGAGGCCAAACACTTGGGTGACTAACGTTGATCAAAGGAAAGAACCAAACCCGGTGGATTCAAGTTGAACGCGAAAGGATTTGGAGGTGAACTTGTACCTGAGGAAGCTCGATCTTCAAGGGTATGATTTTATTCTTTATCTTTTCGTTTAATTAATAATTGTACATAAAGGGTGATCCGGGTATATGGTTTGTAAATTTTTAAAACTCTGATTTTACACGTTTCCGCTAATTTTTGCAATTTGATTGCGTTCTTGAATATTACAAACCTAACAGTGGCATCAGAGCCAAACCTTTATGCGAATTATTAATTGTTTTAATTTGATATGTATATTGATATGTGTTTAGAATAATTTAATTGGGCATAATTTTGTTGTATAAAATTAAAAAAAAAACGTAATAAATTTCTGAAAAACTGTTTTTTGGATTTTTATTCGCTGATATCCGCGTGGTTATATATATTATGGAAGCATTCACGTGGTAAAATGTTCCTGAAACATTTATACTGTTGTGAATTCACGTGCTTCTAGGAATTCTACTTAATCTTTAAAGTTACAGGTAATATGATTACTATTATAACCATACCGCAGGATGTCATCTTTTCAAAGTTAACAGGAATCTAAAATGGCTATTTACGGTTATTATATATATATATATATATAATAGTTATGTGTTATATATATATATAACAGTATATTATATATGTTATATATATTACGGATAATATATATATATATATATATATATAATAATTTTATAATTAAAATAAAAGTTTATTTTAATTTTAAAATAAAAAGTTTATTTTAATATTAAAATAAAGGAGTTTATTTTAATATTAAAATAAAAGAGTTTATTTTAATTTTAAAATTAAATTTCCTACTAACTAATTGGAGTTGAAATTGGATTCTAGTTTTCCTTAAATAAAGGAGTTTATTTAGATATGAAATAAGATTTCATATTATTCAAAATAAAAGAGTTTATTTGTGAATAGGAAAAAGAATCCCTTTTTCCTTAAATAAAGGAGTTTATTTAGATATGAAATAAGATTTCATATTATTCAAAATAAAGGAGTTTATTTGTGAATAGGAAAAAGAATCAGTCTTTCCTTAAATAATGGAGTTTATTTAGATATGAAATAAGATTTCATATTATTCAAAATAAAGGAGTTTATTTGTGAATGGGAAAGAAAATCCGCGTTTACTTTGATAAAGGAGTTATTTTTTTATTATGGAATTGGATTCCATAATTAATTAAAATAAAGGAGTTTATTTTGATTAAGGATTTTGATTAAAATAAAATAGTTTATTTTATTCAAAATTGGATAAATTAAAATAAAATAGTTTTATTTTGATTTAAATTTGGATTAAAATAAAGGAGTTTATTTTAATTCAAAATTAGATTTTATACTAACGAAATTTGCCCATTAAATGATATCAATATATATATTAAATGTTTATTATTCATAAGATGAATGTTATTTATTGATACATATGGTGATGTGTATGATAATAAATGGGATTGATTATGGACTATTGACCAATGTGATTGGATTTTTTTTAGTTCGATGCATGAATGTATGAGTTTTATTAAATGGGGTCTGCGTACCTCGTCTTCTCTAATTTTTCTAAATATAAATTCTATCTCCCTCCTATGTACTTCCCCTTGACTGCTGATCAAGGTTTCTATTTATTTTAAATAGTTTTGTATTAGAAATAGTTAGAATTAATTTTGAAGAATTGGAGATCAAGGGACAAGGAGCGCGTGAAGACCCGTTTGTAATGGAGTCCGGGTTTAAATGTAATAGTTATATTTAAATATTAATTCTTGCACCCCTAGGGTTTGACCTTTTGGTTCACTTGGTGGCTCTAGTGAACCAAACTAGAATAAAAGTCCATAATCAATCCAAGTAAAATATAGTATTCTATATGTGCATGCTTATACTATATATATATTATATATTATGCAAACATGCTTCGCATGTTTATTAATATGACGCGTATTTTATATATATATGTGCATGCGCGCTAAACAAGATGAGACAAATTAATAGCAAATCCCTCAAATATTTTATATTAAGTTGTAACGTTCAAAGATATTTGGAATATCGAACGTCGCCTTCTAGCATGATAGAAACAATAGAGTATTGAATATTTAATATGAGTTTGTTGTGCACACACAAGGCGAGTATTAAATATTTAAGATATTGTTTTTATTACATATGATGTTTATAAGGAATTGAACATTACTGCTTTGTTGTGCACACACAAGGGCTGTAGTTTTCTCTTCACTTATATGGAAATGCTGGGTCTGACTTAACTTAAATCATTTTAGTTCGGATGTGCACACACTTGACCATTATGATTTAAGAGGCAAAATACAAGGAGTTACATAGTTGATGTAATTGACAAGAGTTGTCTACCTATTTATTTATATATAGTTTGTTGTGCACAGACAAGGCTATATATATTTGAAATGGGATCCTTATTCTCACTAGCAAATCTTTAATTAGATTTTGTCGAACTATATAGTGAGGGTAATATAGTTTGAAGAAAATAGTGGGAGATACCAATTTAAAACAAGACCTAATTATTTTGGTAATTAATAAAAGAATGTATGTTAAAATGTTGTTAATTACAAATTCATTTACAGAATTTTACAATGTCTAAATTACTATCACTGCGTAGCATATTAGATGCTAAATTAACCGGACCGAATTAAACGGATTGGTTAAGGTAATTGAGAATAGTTCTCACGGCTGAAAAGCTATCTTATGTCCTTAATACGCCTATCCCTGCAATGGTTGCAGACAATGCCTCTGAGGAAGATATTGCTACTTTTAGAAAGTGGCTAGATGATGCATAGTTGGCTCAATGCATCATGCTCGCATCCATGAGTAACGAGCTTCAGCGTCAGCATGAAACTATGGATGCTCCTATTATATTCCTGCACATCAAGTAGTTGATGGTGAGGAAAGTAGGACAGATAGATATCAGATATCTAAGGAGCTCTTCCGATCTAGAATGACCGATGACACTACGGTACAGATAAAAGTCCTTAACATAATCAATTTGATTGATCAATTAGGATAACGGGTTTTGTCATGGATGGAGAGTTGAGCCAAGATTTGATCTTTCACTCACTTCCGGACTCCTTTCACAATTTTTGAGAATTTTTCATATGAACGAGCTAGATTTCAGCCTCGCTGATTTGCTTAACATGTTGAAAAATGTTGAGAGTCACTTTCCAACCAAGAAAGACCAAGTCTTACTGGTAGGGGCCAAAGGATCTTCTGAAAAGAAGAACGATTCTAAGAAGGTAAATAGAAAGGGTAAAAACAAAGGATAATAAGAATAAAACTGATACGAATTGCAAAGGAGTTTACTTCCACTGCAATAAGCCTGGACACTGGAAAGAAACTGCAAGAAGCACCTTGCAGAGGCTAACCAGAAGAAGCTTAGTGAAGTTTCGGTTGTAAATACTATTTTGTTCATAATTTAAAATAAATTTTTCTTTAAGTCAATGTTCTACTTGGGTATTGGATACCGACTTTGGTTATCATAAATATAGATTTATAAAGGGACCAAATAGAAGTAGAAAGCTAAACAAATATAAGTAAACCTATGTGTGGAAAATGAAGCAAAGGTTGCTGCATTAGCCATAGGAACTTATTGTTTAGCACTGCCTACTAGCAAATCTATTAAGTCAATAAGTTGTTATTGTATTCTAGTTCTCGTTGGAAACATTATTTCCATTTTATTGTTGGACAATGAAATTTTTGGTATTATATTTAAGAACAATTGTTGTTCTATTTATAATAATAATGTTTTGTATAGAACTGAAATGTTACTTAATGGATTTTGTATACTTGACCTACGTGAAAATAATTTTACAAATTGAACAAACTAGTATAAGAAAAGGAGATGATCATTCAAAGACTTAAATGTATGTATTTGTTGAAAAACAAGTGTGAATTATTTGAAAGGTTCAAAGAATTCAGAAGTAAAACAAATTGGCAAAGTATTAAGATTCTTTGATTAGATCAAAGAATAAATACTTGTGCAATGAGTTTCTAGATCATCTCAAATGGTTTTCTCACAATGGACGCCTCCTGTTACACAATAATTGATTGATGTATCTGAATGAAAAAATCGTACCTTGTTGGACATGGTGCTGTCCATAATGATTTTACCGACATTCCAGTATCCTTCTAGGGTAATGTCCTAGAAATGGCTGCATATCTACGAAAAGGTAACCTCAAAATTCGACCCCAAGACTCCATAAAAGTTATGGACAGGGAGGATTCCTAATCTTAAGTATGTTAAGATAAGAGGTTGTCCAACTTATGTGAAAAAGGTTTCAAAGGATAAGCTTGGGACAAAATTTGACAAGTACATATTTGTGGGACATCCTAAAGTAAGTTTAGGGCATATGTTCTATAATCCTACTTAGCAAAAGGTGTTTGTTGCAAAACATGCTGCCTTCTAAGATAAAGGTGTTTATCATTGAAGGGGCTAGTGGGAGAATAATACATCTTGAAAAGTTTAAGAACCACAAAATACTACAAGTCAAATAAGAGGAACCTATAGATAGACCTATTATACCACAACCGAATCATAAATCTGGAATAGTACCGAAGATACCTAGGAGGTATGGATTCATCATGGATGATGATGATGAGGTATGTATCATAGAAGATGATGATCCAGTTACATACGATGAGGTAAGAGTTGTAGACACTCAGAGAAATAGATTGAAGCAATCTTCTCAAAATTGGAACATTCATTTTGATGAGACAATCAAACGAGTTTGATTTTATCAAAAATAAGAATGAACCTAGTGTGTACAAAAGGGTCAGTGGGAGCGTCGTGACATTCCTAGTATTATATGTTGATATACTACGGATGAGGAATAACATACCAATGCTACAATCAGTAAAGATAAAGTTGTCTAAACATTCCTCCATGAATGATTTGGGAAGAGTATCTTAATTACGGATGTAAATCTATATAGATAGATTTAAAAAGATGCTCGAATTAACCCAAGGAACGTATATTCATTTGATGCTAAAGTTGTTTAGCATGGAAAACTCCATGGGATGTCTCATGTTGATGAGCCATGGAGTGTATCTCTCTTAATAGTCCCCATAGACTCCTAAAAGAGAGATCGCATGAGTGACAATCATGTATACAATGAAATATACGCGACCTGATGTTGATCAGTCATATTCTGGAGAAGTTCACTGTGAGACAGTGAAAAACATCTTAAAGCACTTAACCAACACTAAGGATATGATATAATTCATGGCGGGTCTGAATTAAAACTAGAGGGCTTAACAGACTCAAGTTTTTCAGACAGACCAAGACGACAAAAAATCCACTTTAAGGTAAAGGGTTACCTTGAACGGTGGTGCAGTGAAATGGAAAGGTTCAAAACAACAAACAGTTGTTGGTGTAGTGATAAAGACAAAGTATATAGCTATAAATGAAGCTACAAGTTGATTGTTTGGATGAAAAGTTCATTACAGAACTAGGAATAGTTCCTAAGTCTCATCTTAGATCTAAACATGTGTTGTGGCACTTTCATTTGATTGTAAGAATCATTGAAAGATGGGAAATCACTATAGAGATAGTGAAATCTCAAGAACATTATTACATATCCATTAACTAAAGCTTATCCAACAGCAGGATAATCGTCACTTAGAGAAGAAGGGTATGAGATACCATGGCGATTGGCTTTAGTGCAAGTGGGAGATTGAAAGTAGTATGCACACAAGCAAATCATGTTTGATGATAAAACATATACTTTGTAAACAATCTTATTCATTTATTAATAAAAAGTATTAATTTATTAAAGGCTTTTAATTATCTACATGATGCTGTTTTATAATATGTGATAAACCCATAGTTTTAAGCAATGCTTTTAGAATAATGATGATGATCATTCTAATGAGATCTAAATTCTTAGAAAGATTAAAACTAAAATAGTTCCCAATCGTTGGATTACTAAATTGGGGGTTAGTGAATCCGGATAGATTAGTACATACGTTGCTTGCTCATTGGATGAGGATGATTGATCTCATGATCATTTGTGTCGAGACACTAAAGCAAGTATGTAGGTGCTTATTAGAGAATAAGTTCACTGAACGTGACTCGCTAAGGAATACCTAATGGAGTTTTACTTGCATGTCAATAGGAATTTCTGTAGTGATAGTAGTACAAGTGATCCTTGGACTTGAGATCATCATAGTATCTTGTGTATGATGAGTTATACTTTGACTTATTCCTTAGAACCCTTAGGGTATATCATAGGGTATGCTTGGGTATAATAAGTTGTACATGGAGATAATGTATGATCAATAAAGAATCTACCACTTCTAGTAAAAGAAGAGAAATGTCCTATGTGATTCGATAAATGACAACTCAGTAGTCCTTGGCCAAGCCAGAATGAAATTAGAAAAGAGTTTCTAATTTGCATTATTTGGAGTTGTGCATCTAAGAGTCGAAATACATATAATTAAATAAAATAAGACTTGACAGAAATTCCATGTCTTATATTTTAATTGGGACATTGTATAGTGGAAGGATTAAATTGTACGGTAACTATTTACTCAAAGGTTCTTTTATGATTAATGTTGAAATCTATATTATCTGGAAAGTCGTTGATCGCTAGGGAGGCTTATCCCTATTGTAGAATAAATATTATTTAAATAAATTATTAGTTTAATTTATTTATTTAAATAAGATTAGAATTGTTCTAATTGATTTATTCACAACCGGTTTAATATGGAGAACCTAAAGGGTCACACCATAAAAGGAAGAATAATTATTTAAGAAGTAAATGGCATAATCGTAATAATAAGTTAAGTATATTTAATTTAATCTATGGTGATAGAATAAATTAAATAGCTTAATATTTATTTATTAATATTTTGGAAATATTAAATATAAATTAATAAGAGGAGTCTTATTATTATTATTACGATTATTATTATTTAATTCCTAAAGGAGTTTGGGAATTAATTAATAAAAGTACTCTCAAATATCCTAATAGGATTAGGAGGCAAATTAATTAAAAGAGTTTAATTAATTATCCCTAATAAGATTAGGGAGCTTAATTAATTAAAAGGTTAATTAATTATTCCTAATAAGATTAGGAGCCTAATTAATTAAAAGAGTTTAATTAATTAAAATAAAACCCAATTCCTTAATTGTTAAGGATAGGTTGCCCACATCTATAAATAAGAGGAGTCTTATTATGGGTGGGTAGAGGTTGACGTATTATTAGAATACGTAATTCCAATAGTTGAGAGAGTACGCCTTTTTCTATAGAGATAGAAAAACTAGGGTTTAGCCAACCACCCATCTTCTTGAATTCTTCTTCTTCCTTGGTGGATCACCTCTAGAGGCCAAACACTTGGGTGGCTAACGTTGATCAAAGGAAAGAACCAAACCCGGTGGATTCAAGTTGATCATACATTATCTCCATGTACAACTTATTATACCCAAGCATACCCTTTGATATACCCTAAGGGTCTTAAGGAATAAGTCAAAGTATAACTCATCATACACAAGATACTATGATGATCTCAAGTCCAAGGATCACTTGTACTACTATCACTACAGGAATTCCTATTGACATGCAAGTAAAACTCCATTAGGTATTCCTTAGCGAGTCACGTTCAGTGAATTATTCTCTAATAAGCACCTACATACTTGCTTTAGTGTCTCCACACAAATGATCATGAGATCAATCATCCTCATCCAATGAGCAAGTAACGTATGTACCAATCTATCCGGATTCACTAACCCCCAATTTAGTAATCCAACGATTGGGAACTATTTTAGTTTTAAGCTTTCTAAGAATTTAGATCTCATTAGAATGATCATCATCATTATTCTAAAAGCATTGCTTAAAACTATGGGTTTATCACATATTATAAAACAGCATCATGTAGATAATTAAAAGCCTTTAATAAATTAATACTTTTTATTAATAAATGAATAAGATTGTTTATAAAGTATATGTTTTATCATCAAACATGATTGGCTTGTGTGCATACTACTTTCAGATCAACACTACATTCATTAAACGTGTATACATTTATGTTTTGGCAACCTCGTGTGCCCATTTTATAATCGATGAAAAATACATTTGTTTATTCATACTTAGGCTTACCTTGAATTCGTACTAAACAATTGGCGTAGGATAGGGTTAGAGATTCTATATTGAAAGACTTGTAAATAAATCAATCAACCTTTAAGATTAGTCTAGCCGAGTTAAAACTGGCATCGACATTTTCATAAAATAATTCATGTATCTCATAACATGAATCACAAAAAAACCTGGCTAACACGAAGGTTAGACAAGCGATAAAAAAAACTTGCCTTCAGCGTCTGCTACAGTATAATAATGTTTCCTTTGAGTCTTTACAGTCTCTACAACACATAACCACATAACATACCACATTAGGTCATGAATGAACATACATGGTTCCTAATGAATCTTACCCTTCTTCTCAATCTAATAATATATTAGATTTGTTATTATTGGTTCCGACTTGCTGTCGTTCTTTACATCGTTCTTACCAACTTCTTACTCTTAACTGAAATTATTTCATTAGTACAACTCGTTTCGAGTTAATTATCCTCCCTCGCGGCATACTACCGTTACTACGTTTACTATCCGAGACGCGATCATCATTGGTTAAGTATACTTATTGTATATCATTCATGTTCACGTATTACTCAACAACTTTTAGTTGTAACTCTCAACGTTATAGTCATTATCATCGTTGAATACATTTCACTTTCATATAATTTACGTTCTTCGTTTAATTATTCATTAAACAACATTAAATTCCTAAAGTCATTACAATAAAAGTGATTTAGGAAAGGTATTATTATGTTTATTAACCAATTATATGATCCATACTTGTCTTGCAACCCATTGGGTTCACAAACAACTTGGTCAATAAAAATCCACTGTCGACGCTGCGTCGCGGCATCCCTTTGTAGTAGTGGCGCTGCGGCACCACTTTCCAGTAACCAACATCTAGTCTCGGCACTGCGGCGCGAGACTTATGCCTATGAGTGGTGCTGCGGCGCGACTCTACAGTAGCCAACCTCTTCGCTCTGGCGCTGCGGTGCGGTTCATATAGCTTTGTCTGGCGCAGCAGCGCCAGACTTCAGTCCTAGAAAAATTTGACAGATTAATTTTTATGTGAGATTCTAGTGCTCATAACTTCCTCGTTTTAAGTCCGAATTGGCTCGTTAAAAAGCCTACGGTTCACAAATTACATACTCTACGCGTTCATGCAAAAATTTTATCTATTTGTCAAAATTCGACCTCCATTCCGAGAATTTTACGAATTTGACGATTATCATCCGAATTCGTGAATTCCTTTATAACTTCATTTCTTAAGATTTGTTCTTCGCTTTAAATGGATTTAATCCATCATATTAACATCTTGACATACATAATTCATTAACGTATAAACATGGTAAGTTATTACTTGTTCTTTGTGAGTTTATAACTTATAAAGTATAAACTACTTATAACTTCCTTTTCGTGACTTATTATAGATTAAGTCTATTAACCACCATTCGTACTTCTTATTATCACACAATCTTATTAATGTACACATATGAGTAGTTCATATAAGTTCTTCATAAATTCATAACTTAATTAAGTTTTAATTACTTATTCATGACTTATACGGCTTAAGTCCATTGATTAATCATTCTTATCATTCCTTAGCATACATGTTCTACCACTACCCACTTCTTTAACAATGGATGAGAAAGAGATTCATGGTTTAAGTTCTTACCCTTGATAATCACTTGGTTAATCCTTAATCTCCATTTTGCTTCTTGAATTCTCAAAGACTAACTTGTTCTAGCTTTTGTAGCTTTTTCTCTCTAACCAATAAGCTATAAGTTATTGGATGAAAATCTAACAACTAACAAATGAACTAGCAAGCTTCCTAGTTATAGGAAATCCTAATTGAGGGCTTAATGGTCATTAAGACATTCCACCTCCTTAATAAACCTCCATACTATTCATTACTTAAACCCTAAGTTTACTTGCTCACCAAATAAGTTACTTGGTCATCACAACACTTAGCCATTAAGTTAACTTGGTTACCAAACATAAGCTCTTTACTTGCTCATCACACATAAGCACTTTACTTGCTTATCAAGCATAATCACTTTACTTAGCGTTTAAGTTACTTAACTTATCCTTTGCTTTACACTTAAGTCTACTTGCTCAACACACTTAATTCTTGGTCACCAATTCACCCATGGGTTTCCCCATGGATCAAACTTTACCCATCGAATTAATATTTTGGGCTTAAGGTTTAATTAACCTAACTTATACATTGGGCTTGCAATTATACAAACACTTGGGCTTGTTCATTAAATTACATTGGACTTAACCATTCCTATATTTGGGCTTTAACATTAATTCGTATTGGGATTTATTATTATCCCAATTGGTCATTACAATTTCCTACATAATTCAAAAAATCCATTACGTATGGCTTAAAGCCTTATAATGTATAATTTATGTATTAATTTCGTACTCTAACTCGTATACTTATTCATGTACGTCATACCATCATTCATGCATACTCGTATGATAATTCGTATCACACTCAAATCCATTACGTCGTACAATACCTACGTATTATATGATCATTGCTTTAATTCATTATATGCATTTAAATTCCTTCTCGGAACATACTTTTCCTAACCGTTAGGTTTTAAGTCCGCAGGCGAAAAATTGTGTTTGCCATAACTGAAATATTATTGGATATTCTATCTCACCTCGATAGTATATCATTACGTATTTCGTGAAAGTTCAAAAATAATTTCCGACCATAAATGCGTGAGTAGTGTTTTTTCAGAAAATTTCTCGAAATGTTTTTATTTTCATCCTGGAAATTCAAACACTTTAATTCTATCACGTAGCCAAAATACTACAATGTTCCGATATGTCTAGGTCATATAACGACCTTCAATTAGCTTACTCTCATATATAATTAATTAAATTCATTTTAATCCACATAATCAAATAAAAATTTAATTCTCAAAAATAAAAAATTTATGGGGCGTAACAACCATTACATGCTCATATTCTTAAAACATCATCTATGTCAAGTATTATAGCTTTAGACATTCATTACTCATATGCTTTAAGGTTCAGATTAAAGTTAAAACAATCAGGCATTACTGCCCTGTGGCGCAGCTGCGCTGCAATTAGGCCTGGGATGGGCGCAGCTGCGCCGTCCCCTGGCCATACCAAAGTTGAGTATTTATTTTCTGGTTTTATCTAGGTTCTTAGCATGCATGACTATTATAACTTATCCACATATTAATAGGTCTTAGCCTAAGTTGGGTGTCTCTTGTGTTTACTTTAAGTTATTTTCACACTTTAAAGACTTACTTGAAATTTTCCAACAAGGCTAAGTAGGTTCGTGTAAAAGGAATGAACTACCTTAACCATTTCATCGCCTATAACGCGTATGCTCACATTTATTCAACTCATTAGTATAGTTCATCTTTTGAGAACTCATCACAATTCATACTTGCACGACTTATATGGTGTCTAGCTAGATGAGCACACATGTAAGTCATATTTATGCAAGCTTAGTTTCGTAAGGCATTCAAGTTAACTTTTAAAAGTCATTCTAGGCCAATCTAATGGAACTACGTGCAACTTTAAATCTCATTTCATAACTAACTAAGCCATTTATGTATGTTATTACGTTTAGAACTTTAAGTTCACAAGTTACTTTAAGTTCGTTCTCAAATTTCAAGTTTTCTTAAGAAATCATTTTCAACTAAGCTATTGTAAGTTGATAATAAGTAATGCAACTTTAAATCACTTCTCATTCTTAGGTATACTCATAACTCAACAATATGTATGTGTTAAAATATCATAACTTCAAAGACTCAAGGTTCGTCAATATTCGTTTTCCAAAAGTTTAAGTTTCTTTTCAAAACACATACTAAGTCATGCTAAAGCATTCCATTGTGAGTAAGGTAATCTTATATGTCATGTCTAATATCATGCATTTTTATGTTTTATCACTTAGAATAACATATTCCATCATCGGGAGCACTATACTTGCGTATGTGCTCGTTCGACGCCCTCTGATTATCTCCATATAAGTAACAGTCACAAAGATGACTATTTTGACCCCTGCTAACGTCCTCAAATTGAAAAACTAAAAGAACAAAGGTTGTAGATCTATTCATTCACATTCTGAATCATCTTGAATCACATCAATCGGAGTTCGTATGAAAAGGTTATGCTTAATTTACTAAGTAGGTCAAAGTAGTCTACCCGACACTGATGTCCGGTGCAGCTACCCCCCAAATGGCCTTAGGGGCAGCGCAGCTGCATCCAAGGAGGTAGAATAGCTCCTCAGGTTTTGTTCTTTGCAATTTTATAGACCTATACTTCTTCCGATTTTCATAACATGAGTTATACTCATCCAAATTAGTCCGTTTTCGATTCTATGGGTTTGTAACTCATAAAACTATAACATACCAAATACCCAACATTTAACATAAACATTAACTAACCTAAATATTAATCTAAAACTATTGTTCATACTAAATGTTAATGTTTTGACGAATTTAGCGAATTCATTCACTACGAATTCTTTTCTCAACCAAATTGGTTCGTTTAACTTCCGTTGTTTTCGCATTTGACTATATTATCAATATCTAGCAACAATTCATGGATTATAACAATCCTTAGCCATCAAATTTGTGACTCAAAAGTGAGTATTTCTTGACATTTCTAAGGAATTTCAAGCTTAGGAAATCAAGAACATATATATTAGAATCATTACCTCTTGATGACTTCAATTTTCTATCTATTCCTCTCCAAACCTCTGCTTGCTCTCAATACTACTAACCTTCCATAACCAAATTCTCAGCAACTTAACTCTCTAAGGCAACTTATCAGATAATTCTCAAACAACCGTGAAGGAGAATAAGAGAGTACTTTATATTGAAAATTTGTTGCCCAGTCATTGGTTTTGTTCTATGGTTTGAATCAATGGATAATGAAATTAAACAACAGATATGCAAGGGTTGGCCAACTGCCCCTTTTTGTAACCATCATCACTGCTAATCCTAGTTCTCAACTGACAACTAACTTTCACGCAATATAGAGTTAGGCTACTGTACTATTCTTGGTGGTTACGCAATGGAAATTTGGACACTGTTTTAGCCACTGATTTTGGGACATGGTTATTTCTCAACAACTAGCTTAGTTTAGTTCCTTTAATTCCCAAAAATGAAATTTTAATGTGTTAATACTACTACACCAAGTAAAGTTAGGGATTATGTAATAATCCATAATTTTAAATTATAATTCCAAATATTTATTGAATTATATAAATATTTTTATTGATGTGTTTATTTTTGAATAAATATTTGTTTAATGTGATTTGATTTGATTATTTTTTTGTTAATTAAATAATCTATGAGTTAAGGAAATTAATTATTATGATATAATATTCTAATTTACAGTAATAATTAAATTAGAGAGTTTGTAATGATTAAATGAATTATTATAATGTTATTCTAAATTAATTTTTTGTAATTAAAGTGATGTGTTAATTTATTAAACAAAATTATAATTGTAAGGAAAATTATAATTTTGTCGTATAAAACTATATGATAAATGAGTTATTAACATATATTAAAAGAGTTTTAAATTTGGATTTACCAAAGAAAGCCTTAGAGCTTTTGAAATTCTTGTTTTAATCTTGTTTTGTCAAACAAGGCCTTATGGAATTTGAATTTGATATATATATATATATATATATATATATATATATATATATATATATATATATATATATATATATATATATATATATATATAATAAATAAAAATAAAACATAACTGAAATATAATAAAGGAGGAGAATTATATTTTTTGTAAGTTATATATGCATATTAGTTAGTCTTTTATTTCTACGTTAAGTTAGAGAAAGAAAGAAAACAGAGAGCACTAGAGAGTTTGAGGGAGAAAAGAAGAGAAGAAAATCTCTAAGTTTTGAGACAGTGAGGAGAAGGAAGAAGAGAATTAAAAGATCATTCTTATCATCTATCAAAGTTTGAACATGCAATCAAAGGTATAATCATACTTTCTAAAAGTTCAAGTTTTTTTATACATGAAAAGTTCATAACAAAATTGGTGTGAAGGATTAATTGGTTATTATGTGATTTTATATGATAATTATTGATATAAATTATTTTCATTTGGTTTATAGATGATTTAGAGTAAATTGATTCATGTAATATATTTTATTATGGAGAAAATTATATTACAGTAAGTTTACATTGACATACGTTGAATATGGCTTAATTTAGAATTAAAATTGATACTCAGTTCATAGTATAAGTGTAAATAGTTTATTGATTGTGAAAATGTATGAAGAAACGAAAACAACATAATTGAAACTAACAGTTTTGGCTGTAAAACGAATTCACAGTGAAGAATTTCGTTATGAATGTCAAAAGAAGAAGAAATAATAGAAATAGTGAAATTAAAGGTTGCAATTTGGATGTTTATGTTGTTTATATGATTAGAAATGTGTTAGAAACATTAGTGTATATTTCTGTAAACATATTACACCTTGGGTAGGTTAGTATGGTTGTTAGAAAGGAGTTTTTAGGCCTATTTTGGCTTTTTGTAGTGTTCGTGATGCTCATTCGTGAAAATAGCAGAATGTACCCCCGCCCTGGCTGGCTATTGTAGTACAAAAACCGTAGCCCCAGCTGGGGGGTGTTGACGTCAGGATTTTTATTTGTCCCTTTTCGTTACTTGTTCTTTTGTGTTCTCATGTTAGGTGAGATTTGTTTGAAAAAATAAGTGAAAAAGGTCTGACATATGTAATGTCGACGATTTGACTTTAAGAGTCGCCAGTTGGTGTTTTTAACTGGTTGCACCAATGCAACCGAAAAAGGTTTGCGCATTGACCCAGTGATATAATACTGCTAAACGGGTCTGTGAAACCGAGATTCATTTAGGTTCGGGGGCTTGATTATGCGGAGGGAAGGTGTTAGGCACCCCCGACATCCGTGTTGCCACGGTGACCGCCACATTTCAAGAAACTGTTATATGAATGTGCGTGTGTGTGTGTGAATCAATGTGCAATTATTTAGAAGTAGTGCGAGGTCTCGTTCGCACCTATATACAAAGGGTTTGAATTTATACAAAAATTCAGTTTTAAGCAATATATAGCAATATTGTTTTATAAAAAAGGTGTTTTAAACCCTTTGTTCAATAGGAATTGAGAACTTTTCATACTTCCACTTTATTGTTAAATGTTCGGCTTGTTTGCTTCTATTTTCGAGTTGCGAGGCATCCTCGAGAAAATAATATACAGTAGTGCCGAACTCCTCATAGGCATGAAAGCCATCCAAGGAAATTCGGACACTGTAAATAATGTACAAAGTGCTTACAGCTAAAAATGTCCATCACGAGAACCTAATCTAGATTCAGTACACTGAATCTATAATCACATTATTCCTAGGCTCACATGATGTCGCAGTTTATATGAAAAGCAGTAAGTAGTTATATATATATATATAAAAGTTGTAAATATATATACAGGCATGATCAACCACCGCGAAGCACCTCCATGGGGGATCGGAAATGTAAATATATAAAAGCGATAAATAAATATATATATATATATATATATGGACATGATGTGAGACCCCAAATTTTATAAATAAATATTTAATTTTCTAGAAATGTTTTTTTTATGTTATGGTGTGGATTTGAGATAATGTTATAGTTGTGTGTAATATTTATAAATTTTGAAAAATAAGCAAGTGGTTATAAAATATTCGATTGGTCGGGAAATACTCTTTTTGTCGGGGAATATCCGTACGACGACACAATCATTGGTATACCCCACAACGGAATTATTGTCGGAATGATAAAACGACAGAAATATCTTTTAATGAAAATAACGGCGGAAGTTTTATCGTTAACTGTTGAACTACCCGGTAGTAAAAGTACAGTAATACGCGTGGTTGCATAGTAGCATAAGGTATTGATTATTGGTGCTTACGTGAGAAGTCACTCAGTTTTACTCAATAATTGTTACAGTAATTACTGTTCAATATTTTATTTTATTGATTGAATAATTGTTGCGTTGATATTTTATATTATTGTTGTTTCAATAGTTGTCACTGCACAGTATTTCCCATTATCAAATCAATAATTCATATTATTTGAATAATATTATTAGATAGCATTATTGGCAATTTCTAGAAAGTTCTATCAAGGAGAGGTTTAGTCACCTAATTGCGCGCCAATAAGAAAAAATACTTATCGAAAAGTGTGACGCCCCCAAATCAGGGTATCTTCCAACTCAACAGATGGTGCTACACAGTACTCATAACTGTACATTCTATTGATACTAACTTGTGACACCCCCAAATCCGGGTATCTACCAACCCGACAGATCGTGCTACACGGTACTCATAACTGTACATTCATTCTATTGAAACGACATCAAAATGTGCGTCTCAACGACATTCTCATTACATTAATAATATTACATCCCGTTCCCAGGTTCTAAAACCATTACATTCTTTGTTCATCATACTATAATATATAGAACTTACTAGTTTATTTTAAGGTAAGCTAATCGTTCATCTTCGTCTTGCCTTTAAACTTATCAGATCCCTCGATTCGTTCGGTCCTAGTTGCATTCATATGATTCAAGCAAGAGTGAGCATAACAAGCTCAGCAAGTACAACAATTTCTTTTAAACGATATGTTTGAAACATAGGAATCTTATATCTTCAATAACTGAACAATAGTTACAAAGTACTATCGATAATTCAAAATAGCACTTCTATTCATTCAAAACGTTTTACAATGACAATATTCAGTAAAACATCAATTCTGGCTCAAGACCATGAGTAGTTCATAATTTCTTTGAAAAGGACAACCCGACACTAAGTCCGTAAGTTTGACATATCTTACGCGCACTTCTAGGTGATTAGCCCATAGTACTCTATGTTGATCAACACTACATTCATTAAACGTGTATACATTTAAGTTTTGGCAACCTCGTGTTCCCATCGAATAATCGATGAAAAATATATTTGTTTATTCATACTTAGGCTTACCTTGAATCCGTACCAAACAATTGGCGTAGGATAGCGTTAGCAATTCTATATTGAAAGAATTGAAAATAAATCAATCAACCTTCAAGATTAGTCTAGCTGATTTAAAACTGGCATCGACATTTTCATAAAACAATTCATGCATCTTATAACATGAATCACATAAAACCTGGATAACATGAATGTTAGACAATCGATAAGAAAACTTGCCTTCAGTGTCTGCTACAGTATAATAACTTTTCTTCTGAGTCTTACAGTCTCTATAACACATAACCACATAATATACCACATTAGGTCATGAATGAACATACATGGTTCCTAATGAATCTTACCCTTCTTCTCAATCTAATCATATATTAGATTTGTTATTATTGGTTCCGGCTTGCTGTCGTTCTTTACATCGTTCTTACTAACTTCTTTCTCTTAACTGAAGATGTTTCATTAGTACAACTCGTTTCGAGTTAATCATCCCCCCTCACGGCTTACTAACGTTACTACGTTTACTATCTGAGACGCGATCATCATTGGTTAAGTATACTTATTGCATAACATTCATATTCATGTATTACTCAACAGCTTTTTGTTGTAACTCTGAACGTTATACTCATTATCATCAATGAATACATTTCACTTTCATATACTTTACGTTCTTCGTTTAATTATTCATTAAAAAACATTAAATTCCTAAAGTCATTACTATAAAAGTGTTTTAGGAAAGGTCTTATTATGTTCATTAACCAATTATATGATCCATACTTGTCTTGTAACCCATTGGGTTAACAAAAAACTTGGTCAATAAAAATTCACTACCGGCACTGCGGCGCGACATCCCTTTGTAGTAGTGGCGCTGCGGCGCCACTTTCCAGTAACCAACATCCAGTCTCGGCGCTGCGGTGTGAGACTTATGCCTACGAGTGGCACTGCGGCGTGACTGCGCAGTAGCCAACCTCTTTGCTCTAGCATTGCGGCGTGGTTCATATAGCTCTGTCTGGCGCTGCGACACCAGACTTCAGTCCCAGAAAATTTTGATAGACAAATTTTTATGTGAGATTCCCGGGCTCATAACTTCTTCGTTATTAGTCTAAATTGGCTCGTTCAAAATCCTACGGTTCACAAATTACATACTCTATGCGTTCATCCAAGAATTTTATCTATTTGACTTTGTTTGCTAAAAATTCACCTATTAGTCAATTTTAACAAAAACAATAAATGATCATGAACGTTCAACGCTCGTTTCTTCGTTCTAAGTCAAAATTCGGTAATTCTTGAGTCCGCAACTCTATAATACCAAATGAGACTTATCTCTATTGAAAACTAATGTTTCCAAGCTCAATATCAAAATTCGACCTCCATTCCGAGAATTTTACGAATTCAATGTATATCGTCCAAACTCATGAATTTCGTTATAACTTCATTTCTTAAGATTTTTTCTTCGCTTTAAATGGATTCAATCCATCATATTAACATCTTGACATACATAATTCATTAACTTATAAACATGATAAGTTATTACTTGTTCTTTGTGAGTTTACAACTTATAAAAGTATAAACTACTTATGACTTCCTTTGTCATGACTTATTATAGATTAAGTCTTTTAACCACCATTCTTACTTCTTATTATCATACAATCTTATTAAAGTAAACATATGAGTAATTCATATAAGCTCTTCATAAATTCATAACTTAATTAAGTTTGAATTACTTATTCATGACTTATACGGCTCAAGTCCATTGATTAATCATTCTTATCATTCCTTAGCATACATGTTCTACCACTACCCACTTCTCTAACAATAGATGAGAAAAAGATTCATGGTTTAAGTTCTTACCCTTGATAATCACTTGGTTAATCTTTAATCTCCTTTTTGCTTCTTGAATTCTCAAAGACTAACTTGTTCTAGCTTTTGTAGCTTTTTTTCTCTAACCAATAAGCTATAAGTTATTGGATGAATATCTAACAACTAACAAATGAACTAGCAAGCTTCCTATTTATAGGAAATCCTAATTGAGGGCTTAATGGTCATTAAGCCATTCCACCTCCTTAATAAACCTACATACTATTCATTACTTAAACCCTAAGTTTACTTGCTCACCAAATAAGTTACTTGGCCATCACAACACTTAGCCATTAAGTTAACTTGGTTACCACACATAAGCACTTTACTTGCTCATCACACATAAGCACTTTACTTGCTTATCACACATAAGCACTTTACTTAGCCTTTAAGTTACTTAACGTATCCTTTGCTTAACACTTAAGTCTACTTGCTCAACAAACTTATTTCTTGGTCACCAATTCACCCATGGGTTTCCCCATGGATCAAACTTTACCCATTGGATTAATATTTTGGGCTTAAGGTTTAATTATCCTAACTTATACATTGGGCTTGCAATTAAACAAACACTTGGGCTTGTTCATTAAATTACATTGGACTTAACCATTCCTATATTTGGGCTTTAACATTAATTCGTATTGGGCTTTATTATTATCCCAATTGGCCACTACAATTTCCTACATAATTTAACAAATCCATTACATATGGCTTAAAGCCTTATAAATTATAATTTACTTATTAATCTCGTACTTTAACTCGTATACTTATTTATGTACTTCATATCATCATTCATGCATACTCGTATGATACTTCGTATCACACTCATATCCATTACATCGTACAATACCTACATATTATATGATCATTGCTTTAATTCATTATATGCATTTAAATTCCTTCTCGAAACTCACTTTTCCTAACCGTTAGATTTTAAGTCCGCAGGTGACAAATTGCGTTTGCCATAACTGAAATATTATTGGATATTCTATCTCACCTCGATATTCTATCATTACATATTTCACGGAAGTTCAAAACTAATTTCCGAGCAGAAATGCATGTATAGTATTTTTCAGAAAATTTCTTGGAAAGTTTTTATTTTCGTCCTGAAAATTCAAACACTTTAATTCTACCAAATAAACAAAATACTACGACATTCCGATATGTCTAGGTTATAGAATGACCTTCAATTAGCTTACTCTCATATATAATTAATTATATTCATTTTAATCCACATAATCAAATAAAAATTTAATTCTCAAAAATCCAAATTTTATGGGCCGTTACAGAAAGCCCCCTCTTTCCTGGGATCGGTCTGGTTGTTATTATTGTGATTCTGTAATATTATTTGTGAATAATTAATTATTGATTTATATGATAAGGAAATATTTATTTATGTGGACATAAATGATAATTATGAAAATATTTATTTTATGTGGTTATAAATTAAGGAATTAATGTTGAGGTATTTTATCAGTATTTTGTCGGATTGGAGGTATTAAAAACTCAAATCGGTGTTCTTAAAGCTCTATTGCGTGAGTTATATAATTTTAATCCGACCGTTGGATGGTTGTGATTTTTGGATATGCTATGCATATATAAGTTGAGTATATGTCCACAAATTTTGAACCGTTAAAAATTAGCTTATGATTTGTTATAAATTTTAAGAGGTGTTAAAAATCATATATTTATGGATTTCAGATATTTTCTGTTTGAAATTTGGAAAAACTTAAAGCTACAAAGTTGTAGAGAATTCGATTTCGTGTGGAACGGACATAAAATTCGTATTTTTCTGATAAAAGAGCTATTTATTATGAATTACTGAAGTTTCGGAAAATAAAATAATTTTTATTAAAATTGAGTGGGACCCACTTTTGTTTTAAACATGTAGGCTACCAAAAAATTTCAGATTTAGCATGCTGGTCATGGGTGGGCGTAGAAGATTGAACAAAAGAAAATAATAATATTATTTTATTATTTTAGTCTCCTATAGCGTTCTAGTATTTTTCTATAAATAGGCGCTTAAGTTAGAATTGAAAATCACACCAGAAACAAGTTTTCTTTCTCTCTATATTATCGAGCATATTTTTGTGAGTATTTAGATACTTTGAGAGTTGTTATTCAGTACAAGTTTCTTTTGGCTTTACATCCGATATTCCGATCAGAACTAATGTTATTTTGAGATAAGGGGTGTTATTTTCTTCGTAAATGATATTATTTTCTTCAATATCATTATGCCAAAATATTGATATGAATTTTATTGTGAAATTCCTACCTTTTTGTGTCGGGGTTACTATTCACATATACGACACTATTCACAAATACAACACTATTCACCGAAAAATGAAATTTCCTCTTTTTCATCCCAGATGTCTATTATGGTTACTATCATTGATTGTATCCATATTTTGATCTTCATTCTATACGCATTTGGTTAAAGTTTTGGCTTCTATATTCCATGAAATTAGTAGAATATCCTTGATATTTGTGCTTTATCCAGTATCTTTTCATGGAAATATTATTTTGAGCATTCTTGATAAAGTTTAACTTATTCATGCTGGAGTACTATTCATGGGTTACTATTCATAAAATACTATTCACAGGGTACTATTCACTCGAGTACTATTCACCCGGAGTACTATTCATGATAAAAATTGATTCGTTTTCGGTCCAAATCATTTTTGGTGCAATATTATTCTTGAATTTTACTCCACAAAGTAGTATCATGATGACAATTTAAACATTATTGAATTCTGGATAAATTAAATTATAAATCTTTAAAATTTATCCTTGAACTTGTTTTATTGAAATATTATGTCATTGTCATCATCCTCATGCTTATATTGTTATGAAAGTCATCTTTGGCCGGTAGTGCATAAATAGACTTGGTATGATTATGACCATGGATTATTCGGTATAATCATGACCGTAATGTTACAAATGATGTGATAAAAGTCCTCATTGGCCCATAGTGCATTGGTGGATAGTTTTTGGTATGATTATGGTCATGGATTCTTTTTGGCCAAGGGTGCAAAGATGAATTTTTTTATGGCATGATTATGACCGTTGATGAAAACACGATTATATTTGGCCCATAGTGCAAGGATAATTCGTGGTCATGATACTAAGGAATATCCATGGCCCGTAGTGCATGGATGATTCGATAATGTGGATTATTTATTAAGCTGAGTCTTAGAGATAAAATTGATGATAAATCTTTTAAATCATAGAAGATAGTAGATTTTATGCTCTACTTGACTCTTCTAATGGATTGCTTATTCCGCTGCAGTTGTTGATCTAAAACGTTTTGTCTATTATATTCTATCAGTTGTTATGCTGTTGAAGGCTAAGGATAATTTATTCTGCATTATCTTAGTCATAATATTTCTTACTGGGCTAGTTGAGCTCACCCTTTCTTTCACTGTTCTCTTCAGGAAATGAGAATATATATGGGACTTGTCGGGGAATGGATTGATGGTCTAGATGGTTGCATTAGTAGTCCTCACTATTCTGTGAAATAGTGTGATAATAAATGTATTGAGGACTTATTTTGAGTTTGAATACTGTCTAGAAGACAATATTTGTATTAAAACTCATACCTCATGTTGTATATTTAAGTTTGTATTTGTATTCTGTACCATATATTTGGCGACTCAGAATGGGTGATGTATACCTATTTTGGTGGTGTCACACATGATCAACCACCACGAAGCACCTCTATGGGGGGATCAGAATGTAAATAAAGCAGTAAAAGGCCTCGAAGTAAACTCCAGGACTGACAGAAATGTAAATATATATATATATATATATATATAATCAATAAACGCTCTGGATGTAAAATCCAGGCTTATCGAACAGAGTTCGACAACAGTTTATATATATACGTATATATATATAAGCAGTAAACGCTCCGGATGTAAAATCCAGGCTCATCAGACAGAGTCTGACAACAATTTATATATCTATATCTATATATATATATATATATATATATATATATATATATATATATAAGCAAGTAAATACTCCAGACATAAGTCTAGGCTCAATCGAGGCATAACTCGATAATGTTAGTCCATATATAAATATATACATATATAAGTATATATATACAAACAGAAATAAAAACCACGGACAGAAGTCCGGGCATATACACACAACACGACTCTCAATGTGAAGAATAGTGTGTGCAAAGATGAAGAGAAGTGCTTTATAGAGTGTGAGAAGGCTTATAGTGGGCTGCAAAAGCAGGCTTCTATGACTCTAGATGGATAAACACTCAGCTCCCGCCGGTAAAAATATAGCTATATGCGAGCTAACAGGTGTTTAAAATGAGGGAACACTCAATATGGGGTGGGTACAGAGTAAATTGGATAGGGTTTCCTCGCCTTTTTCCTTTTCTTAAATGGACACCCCAAGCCCTCTATTTACAGAGGGGGTGGCCACAGGTGTACCTGCAGCTGCCCAGGGTGCCCCGGGTTCCGCGGGTCCTGCTGTCTCAAAGTACGTGCACTCATTCACTGTGATGTCTGCTTGAACTTGTAGAACTTCAATCTGAGCATCCGAACGAGGTGTACAAGACCATCTTCGGACTACTTTTATTGAGACTTACACAATGACATGGGATTAGATTTTTTACGAAGTCAGGAAGAGGGGACCATGCCCATGGTCTTCAAGCTTCAAATTCTATCTGGTGTGCTGTCACGCGTAATAGTCACTCGGGATTGGAAATCTTTGGCTCTTGTGGGACATTGTTGTATGTATGTATGTATGTATGAAATGTTGAGACGGCGCGCTGGGGTTGAGGTGGCAACATGACAGTTTTACTCCTCACCGGGGTTATCTCCGGTTTGAGCAGACGTTGCTCAAGGTTACATCTGAGATTGGACTGTTGCAAGTGTTTGAATTCTGCAAGGTCATCTATAAGTGTGCCTATCTTTTCGATGTTAGCTCTGGGTCTTTGGTATGAATGCCTCGGCAGGAGGTCCGAGATTGAAGCTGATCACATGTATTTAAAACAAGCATTTCTGGAGTTATCACCGGAACTGCAATAGCATTCCTTGGGGTTATCTCCAAGGATCAAACTCGGATTTATCTTTGAGGTTGGAATTGATGCTCCTAGTGTGTGTTTTGGGGTAGAGACTAGACTTCTGGTAGTATCCGAAATGGATGTGAGCTGTCTTCCAGGGTTATCTCCAAAAGACGAATCTGCCCTCCTGCAATGTTAGTAACAGGTGTGCAGAAAATTTCGAGTTTCTACAGATGCCCCTCTTTATCATATTCATGCAATGCAAGGCATGGATAGGATAAAGAATCCTAGACACTTAAAATGCAACTAGATAAACATGATGTTATGTGCAGCAACATGATGTAAATGTATGATGCATGAATGAATGATTGTCGGTTCCCTGTTAATCCTGTCGGGGATGACAATCAGTAATGTCTTGGACATGCGATCCAAGTCTTCAAGGATGTTGATGTTGGGGCTATCACCAAAGTCATTGATCCTTGATATAGACTTCTACTCCATAGAGGTGCCTCTCGTGTGCAAGAGATCTTGGGGGATAAAGCATTGTCTGTTTGAGGATGTGTATAACATATTCCACCATCGGTCCTCTCCGATGAGGATGGTTTTCTCTGGTTTGTGTCACCAGTATATACCACGATCTTTGTTGGAGTTACTGCCAACAGTATGTATTGTTAGGGTTGCCTGACCTTCGCTGATGTGTGTATCACCGGATAGATCCATGTTGGGCAAACTGTCAAGGTTTCTTGACATTCATTAATGTGTGTATCAATATTGCATTGCATTGTGACCCTTGTTGTGGAGTATGTCAAGGCTGCTTGACCTTCATTGACGCGTATATCAATGGTTGAATCACGTTGTGACCCCCGTCGGGGATACTTTCTCAATGTCTGACTTCGGCGTTATAACCCCTGTCGGGGATACGTTGTTCCGATGGGTTTACTTGCCACCGGCTGAGATAACGTCAAGGTTGCTTGACCTTCATTGATGTGTTTATCAATGGTTTCTATGGGTTTACTTGCCACCGGCTGAGATATTGTCAAGGTTGCTTGACCTTCATTGATGTGTGTATCAATGGTTGAGAATGCATTGTAACCCGTGCCGGGGATACGTGGTTGTTTGAAAGTCTAGCGTTGTGACCCCCGCCAGGAATACGTTATCAATTTATAACTTCGGCGTTGTAACCCTCGCTGGGGATGGTTTTAGGGCTATGACCCTGCACTGACGGCATCGGACCTTTTTGAGGTTTTGCCGAGCATGATTTGTAAAAGCTGAGGCTACTGGTATAGTATACCTTGTATGCAGGCGAATAACAATGAGTGATATGCGGAGCCAGAGTTTCGCTCGAGAAAACAAGGATTTCAGGCTATTCCGCTCAATCGCGTAACGTTTTTATTCCTGATTTGGCCTTTTTAGCTTGTGAGACCTCCTTTGCAACTCAAACTAGACGGAACCAGAGGTGTGGGACCCATTTAGGGGTGTCGCAAGAACACATGCTGTAGCCGTAGGTGGACCTGCAGCCAACCATGGGAATGTATTGCCTATGGGTTGCTTTCATAAGTCATTTTCAAGCTGCATTGTGAAGGAAATCTGAGAGCTCTTCTTCAAACCTGCTGAGTTTGGGTAACTTTCTGCATATTCTGCCACTATACAAGTGTTCTTCACTATCCTGGTAACATATGCATGTATTCTTTTCCAGTTTCTATCCGTTGGAAAATGACTTATCACATGAAATGCACTTAGACACATAGTTGTGAATATGCATGCTGATATTACTTTATAAAAACTATTCAACACATTAAATATTAGTATTAAACCATGCTGAACATAATGATGTTAAAAAATTTGACTTTTGAAACAGTCAAATTGGCTCCTTTTACTATCATTTCTTATCCTATTTGAGGACAAATGAGTAAAGGTAGACAAGTAAAATAATCTTGGTAATTAGACTACACTTATGAATTTTTATACTGTGATGTATTAATGCATGTAGGATGTATATGATTGTGGGTAGGTGTGCTACTGAATGGCCACCTAGTCATGCCTATGTGCATGTGGATAGTCTTATTTACAAAGGGGACTAAGGCAAAATTTTCCAAAATGTAGGCATTGGGTTGTCATGCATTTTTTAACTCTACTGTAGATGTACGTTAAAATAATGCATGCATACATGTAATCATATAATGCATCTTGAAAACCTCCAAATAAGAATTTACCACACCCTTTCTGAGGTGATTTGGAGACTTGTCGTCCAGATATTATGGATCTGGATCAGCTGAGTAGTTCCCGTAGGACCACTTCTGGTGTACGGAGGAGAGCTTCTGAAATGCCTCGACTCCGTTATGTTAGACAGCCTCGTCGTTCAGTGGAGGCAGTGATATGTCCTATCTGGGTTGAAGTGCCGGATGTTGAGGACGAGGATGAGGATTTACCGATTGAGGTTTCTGCTCCTGCTGCGCGTGTTACCCGTAAGGATTTTCCAGGTATTCAAGTGGTGAACCCAGAGCTTCTAGGTGACTTGAGTAGACATCCTTCAGTCTACATGCACGTAAACGAGGTATAAAGTTAGATCTTAATCTTCCTTGTTTCCTATTAATGAGGAGTAAAGGGTTCTGATGTTGATCTGTATTTGATGTAGGTTCCCGGCTTTACACAGCCTTAAGGGAATTGATTCAGTATCCACTCTATGTATCAGGCTTTGCACGATGAGTATAGAGCGATTGTACATGGCTGGGGATTTGGGATATTCTTTTCTATTCATCCCCGTCGTTGTCCCTGGGGTTACCTCAGGGCATTGTCTGAGCACTGTTTTCACCAGACTCAGTCACTCCATTTACTGGAGTGTGAGGTGATGATGACGCCGATGGATTGGTAGTTTATCACTGGTATGGAGTTTGGAGGTGATCTGGTGCCTTGTACGGCGAATATCACCTCTACGGTCATCAGATCCTTGTTGGGAGTTCTGGCAAAGGCGCTCAAGGGTAGGATTGTACGTACAGGTCCTTTAAGCGTAGATGCTATGAGCGGGCTGTTGAGTGATCCCATACCCGATGATGTGAGGGTCAAGGATCGCATTTTTCGACGATTATTCCTGATGATCATTAGGGGCTGCTTTATAGCAGATAACTCTTTTATGGTGTCCTTCGCTTTGATCAGCGCCACTCGACACATGGACCATATAGGAGATTATGATTGGGGTTCCTACACCTTCGCCTACTTTTTCGGGGGAATGTGTAAGCGATCGCAGGGCTTGACCGAGGCTTGGTTAGGATTCTACCCATTTTTGTTGGTGAGTGTTTTTTTTGTCCTTTCCCATGTACAGGATAAGAGTGTTGACTGATAATAGATGTTTGCCTTTGTGTTGGCAGTTTTGGGCCTATGAGAGGCTTCCATGTATACGTCATGTGAGCGTGTTAGGTTTAGACACCTATCCACGAGGACGGAGATGTCATAATTCCATACTGGCGGAGGTCCCTGTTGCTGAGGGTTTCACTCATTGCCGCCTACAGCTGGAGTTGTTGACAACAGATGTCATCACATGGGTTCCCTACTCTGGGGAGCATTTGAGTATTGGATTTTAGGATGGGTACCCGACTGGGGTCGAGCACGTGATTTCCACCCGTAGGGTTCCTCTCTTCACAAATGGAGGATGGGAGCTCTACTTAGGAGAGTGTGCTATCAAGAGCACTACAGGAAAGATTCGCATGCCGATCTTGACCCTGCTAGGCGTTATTAGCCTATTTTACAGTCACCCGTCATTGATGTCCCATTGTTGGGGATTGATGATTTCACATTATCAGAGGTTCCCTGCACTCAGGAGATGTTTCAGCATTGGTGGTTCCCTCGTACCATTGGAGCACAGACCTGCGCTACTCAGTTAATGGGGGATATGGTTCCAGGATCCGTGATGATGACGAATTAGCTAGCCTGTGCCAGAGATCCAACTCATGTGACACAAATTGATAGTTTGACCCGGTAGTTGGACTGGGTACATTTCTTTATCTGGCACTTGGGCAGAGATCCTTCAGAGGCAGAGACTTTTGATCCTTCTAGCTCTGGCGCTGGCCACTCAGGTGACCCATATGGTTTTGCTGGTGCAGATCCTCCCTTGTATAGGCCTAACATCCCTGTAGATAGAGATCCAATGACTCAAGAGGAGTTACATCAGGTGGACAGGATTGACGATGTAAACATCGATACCATTGACTTCTTCTGATGTATATTCTCATTATCTCTTTTGATAGGCCTTTGTCCAATTTTGGGTAGCTTTGCCCCATTGTTGTTATATCTTTTGATAGGCCTCTATTAGTTGTAGGGCAGTTTTGCTCCATTCCCTGTATTTTAGATGTACAGAGATATATTAGATGATGATATACTTAAGAATATATGTACAGTTTTCTATTCCCTATATCATATTTCCATCTATTGTATCATGCATGTTATTATGTTATGCATATGAATGTATGTCCAGAGATATTCAGCATTGACCCCTGGATGGTCTTATGACACGGCCCGTACAGATGTCTTCTTCGACAGTTAGCCGTATTGATCATACCCCACCATTTTTGGTGGCATCGGGTATGCGATCGTGGTATGATAGCATGTCACCATCCGACAGGGTGACTGTAGATCATTTGTTGCAGCATACTATAACCCTGTTGATGTTTCAGGTTCCCACAGGATTCGTGGAGGGCATGCTGGAGCACTGGGTATCGAAGAGGTAGGTTTTCCAATTTGGGACCCAGGAGTTGACTCCTACTCTGGAGGAGTATGCACGTTTAATGATGATGCCACTGGAGACAGACCTTGCGTGCATATAGCTATTGGAGACATGAGTAAGTAGTTCATGACCCTCATTGGCTTGAGGCATAGAGTGGTGCAGGATGAGATCACATCTGGCCACATTATATCCCATCATTTTTTGTTTGACATATTTGGCTCTGAGGATAGTTATGCACGACATTCTGGGGATTTCACCACACCAGAGGATCATTGGCGTTTGGCCAGAGTAGATGTACTGCTATTGTACGTACTGTCGTATGTCTACATGCCACGATACATGGATGAGTTGGACATTGGCGTTATTATGGTAGTGAGATCTCTCTGAGAGGGTCACACCATCATACTGATGATCATCGCAGAGACTCTGAGGTCAACTATATATTGCTACACTTATCCGGCAGGGGTGATTACAGGCAGCTCAGTCATGTTGTACGTGTGGTTTATATCAGACTTGAGACCGATTGGCACTTTTAGATGGCATTGATATTGTTTCATCTTGGTCAGCTTTCCTGCGGAGTGTACAGATGTTGCATCTTGGTCAGCTTTCCCAACAAGGATTGGAGATCCATTCGCTATATTGTCGTATACAGGGATTAACTCACCCTACAGTTTCATTACTCATGCTCCAGGCATGGATTATCTTCCTCTAGCTGGTTTGAGAGGTATGATTACTTACCACCCACTGGTCGTGATGTGTCAGTGTAACCAGTTCCAGGATTTTCATCCTTTTAAGGGGGCATCGAGTCAGCGCTTCACTTCTTGATATTTATCAGTAGAGGACATATCCAGGTTGTATGCCTATTGGGATTAGAAAGAACTATCTAAGTTTTCCATCATCCATCTGGGTTGTTCTGCAGAGTATTCTGCATGGATGGAGACAGAGACTGTATCGGTTGCGGTAGTATCCACAGTGTAGTAGACTGATTCCGATGATGAGGAGTGTGACGCCCCCAAATTCGGGTTACCTGACCCCCGAGTTTGGTGCTCACGATCCACAATATAATAACATCTAACTACCCATTCATTAATTATAATAAACTTACATATCATTAGTTATTAAATTAACAACATCATCCCAGGTCAACAAACCTTAACATTACAAACTTTACCCTTTCGATAAACAAAAAGGGTTTACAAAACAACATATTAAATATGTTTAATATAAAACTACTCCAGCACTATGCCTTTGCCTTTATTCCGCTTAGCCCCGCTGGCCTCATCGTTCCTAGCTAAAATATTTTATTTAGCAAGGGTGAGCAACAAGTTTGCCCCGCAAGTTAAAATATACAATAAATGATATATGAATCAGAAATAGAAGAGTCTAGATTGTATAGAGCTTCAATAATTATCAAACGATTTCGAGATAATGAAATAATAATTCAATCTGAATAATAACTTTCTACTATTTTATTCGATATGAAAGAGTACAATTCTTTCAAAGATTCAATAATATTCAATTGAATTAACAATACTGCAACAATATTCAATAATGTGGGATATACCCAGATTTCATGCTGAGTGATCACAGAGGATCATGAACTAATAGAGGATTCATTTAGTTATTAAAACTAAATTACCACAAGAATATAAATTAGTTATCAAAACTAAACTATACTCTTCTGCAAGTACCTGGAGTGGCCAACTCCTTTGTACCCTATATTATGCATAATACTCAATAATAGTGCACATGTCGATTTACGACAATAAAATTTGTTCATCTCAGTTTTACTTCACGAGTCCGTAGCACAACAATATGGTTTGGATTACTTTCAAAGATATACTAGGATTTCAATAATTAATAACAATGCTAATCTAGCCGAAATCAATGGCATAGATCTTCCAATAACATTTCAGTTCATAATGGATAGAACCTTTCATTCTTTAACAAATATTAGTCTCGCATAAAAAATTAGTTGAGACATAATTAATAATTAGTTCAAATAATAGAACATGATTCGATTGCACTACGTGCGAATTACAACAATCATTATAGATGTGAATAATATCAATAATTATTCACTACCCTGCTTGAAAAACAGTAACTCAAGTTGAGTTAGGAAACTTGTCTTTCGCGTTGATTACTGCTACACAATATAATTAACTGCGCTCGTAAGACCTATAATCAATAGTGTCGGTCTCACAATTAGTACAATAATTCACAACACACATCACTGTAATTTACAGTTAAACCTTCTCCTAAACACATTAGCACATAATCACAACAGTGTTTATAACCTATATAAACACTTAACAATTCTAACTATTTCGGTCTAGTTGGACTTCGGTCCGTTCTCGGTGTTCTGGTCACCCTATCTGACAATTAACACAGTTATCTGTCTATTATACTTGGTCTCTAAGCTTCAATATTAATTCAGATAAGTCAATTATCAATAATAATATTTTTCGAAAGCTTTTAATAATTATCAAGCAATTATTATAATTTATAATAATTTTCCAAATATCTGAAACATTTTTAAATGATTTAATTATCAATTAATCATGTCATTATTAATATTTAATAATATCCAAATATTAATAACATACTTGTCAAAATAGTAAAGTTATTATTAATAACTTCAAAATTTTTTAAATCAATAATATTCCACTTAAATGATTTTTAAAGTATTTAAAATCATTTTTAAATCATCATCATTAATATATAATTATTAATGAAATTATCATCTAAATATTAAAAGTCATTAAATATAACATAAAATATTTTTAAATCATTTTTCTCATTTTTAAATGATTTTTAAATCAATAAAACCATTTTTAATTTATTTATTTAATATAACAATTAAATAAATCTAGCATCATTAATATTAATTTATTAATGAGAATTCTCCAAAAATATTAAAAATTATATTTTATAATTTAAAATATTTTCTAACACTTTATTCTCAATTAAAATGATTTTTAAATCATTAAAATCATTTTTATCTTATTTATTTAATTTAATAATCAAATAAATCTAATATCATTAATATTAAATTATTAATAAAAATTCTCCAAAAATATTAAAAGTTACATTTTATAACTCAAAATATTTTTAAATATATTTTTCTTATTTAAAATGATTTTTCATAATATTAAATCATTTTTTTCTAATTTATTTAATATACTAATTAAATAAATTAAATACTTTTAATATTTAAATAATTATAAATATTAAAGAAAAATATTCCAATTGGTCAAAAATTATTTTTCATAATTTAAAATAATTTTTAAAACTATTTTTGGTAATTTTTAAAATTTATTTTCTATGTTTTAATTAATTACCAGAAAAAATTAGAAAATAAATTAATTAATCCGTCGCTAATGGCCTATAGCGACACTTAGCGTCGCTGTTGGTGTTCTTGAGCTCAAGAACACTGACAGCCGGCTTCACAGGAGCCTTACTTTGACCACTTCTAATTTTCAATCCAACGTGTTTTTGGGCATTCTTTTGCATCTACTTTGTAGTATATATGTAATACTACAAGTTAGAATCATCACCTAAGTCAATTAACCACATATCACGAAGATCTAAGCTCCCAAAAGTACTGTCAGACCAAGTTCTGGGTTTTCTGGGCAACCCAGAAACCCAGCAGCTTCGAGGGTCAACTTTTGAGCTCAATTACTTTTATGTTCCGGTCTTTGTATTGGTGTTATAAAGGTTTAAACCTGTAGTATGCATGCCATACAACATTTATATACAAATATTACAGTCCAGAAACATCAAAATCGCTATATTTCATTTGGTCAAACGTTGTCAGAAAACGTGTTCATGGAGTTTCTGGATTTTTCTAGAAATGCTAGGTCAGGCTCGGATGGTTACTTTGACCATCCATAAAATCCCACTGGTTTGATATTTAAGAGGTCTAAAGGTATATATCTCAAGTCCACATTTCATACTACATATTGATTATCATAACACTAACGTATAACTTGAAGACTAACAGATCAAAGCATTCCAAAATCTTGTCAGACACCAAAAAGTGCTTTCTGGGTTACCCAGAATGCAACCGGTCAAGCTCGGTCAACAGTGTTAGACCATTAATAACTCATGATCTAGACATCATTTAGTTGTACTACCACTTGAAGATTAAAGCCTACATACCAGGCTACAATTAACAAGTTTAAAATAACACAAATCATAAACACAGTAAGATCTACGACTACTGATATTCCTTGTCAGACACAAAATTTTGCTCAAGAACAGTTTTTGAAAAACATAATTTTTACCCTCTTTGATGCTATGGATCCAACATGGATCAACATATATCAAATAAAAACATCTTATAACATAAGATTAAACACTTTAAAAAAAAAATTCTAAGCCACAAAGATCAAAATTAAAATTTGATTTATACCTTTTCTAGCTTCCAATTCTTGATTTTAATCCTCCAATATGTTATTGATTGACCTAGGGCTGATTATATGACTGATCTACTATAATATTTCAGAGATTAGGTGAGAGAGAGAGTTGGTGAGAGCAAAGTTGCAAAATGGTTAACTTTTTTGAACTTTCTCTCTCTAATTCTCTTATATACTCAACAAGTGCAATGTATTTGATGAATTGGCTGGCAATATAGGCTGATGTGCTGTGTTTGTAGGCTATAAAAAGTCAAGTGGTTAGCTCAACAACAAAAGTTATGGCCAATTCTACAAGTTAGCTAATTTAGTATATAAAAATGGCATTTTAGTCATTATCTAATTAAATTTAATGGCATTCTAGTCATTTGCACAAACCCTTAGGGTTTAAGGTTTGGGTTAGGGTTTAAACCCTTTAGGTTTAAAAATTCTAATTCCCATAAATTTCAAATTTAGGGTTTATAAATTAGAGAAAAAAATTTCTAAAAATGCAATTAGGGTTTCTAAATAGAAAATTAATATACAAAAATATAATTAGAGCTTTCTAATCATACTTAAGTTTAATGAACTCATTAGGTTTACCAAATAGAATTTGGGTTTTCTAATTTGGGGTTTACAATTCCCGGTTTTGAAATTAGGGTTTCTCGGCTATCGATTAGGGTTTCTAACAGCACATTAGGGTTTCTAATCCTGAGATTAGGGTTTCTAATCTCTTATTAGGTTTTATAATTTTAAACCTTATCCAGTCAAACATTGGTCAATATTTCTATACAGTACATATACATCCTCACCAATATAATTATTTTAAATTATATTTTCTGCTGAATCCCTATCCGACAATTAGGGTTAGGATTTCTAAATCTTGTTAAGCACAACTCTACTCTAAATTTATTACACAAATTGACTTTCTCGAGACTCGTATCACAGGTTCACCGTGCAATATTAACAGTCAATGTCAATATTAACTAAAAATAATAATTTATTCAAAAATTTTGGATTATTCAAAATCTCGGGTTATTACAAGGAGCCTATAGAGGAGGCTAATATACCCATTGAGGACGATTTGACTGCTGGGTTTCCAGCATTTGTGATGGATTCTCCCACTACTAGTGCTACTATTATTCAGTATTCAGCACAGTATCTAGAGCAGAGTCTACATCAAATGACCTATGAGAGAGATCAGGCTAGGGCTTCGATGTTGACAACTCTTGATGGGAGAGACGCAGCTCTATGAGAGATTAGGTCGACGTAGTTCGCCCTTCATAACGGATTATAGCCAAAGAGAAGTATGAATCCCATGTGCAGGCTATACTGCGGGGGGAGAAGAAAGTTTGATCCCATCATTGGGACAAACTGTAGGTGTGGAAAAAGTTTGATCCCATCTTCAGGACAAACTGCAAGCGTAGAAAAGTTTAATCCCGTCTTCAGGATAAACTGCAGGTGTGAAAAGTTCAATCCTATTTTCAGGATAACCAAAATTGTGTGAAATGTTTGAAATGAGGTGAAACCTGGCTGCTGGTTTGAAGTGTATGTTTCCCTGAGGGGCAGAAGAGTATGTAAAAAGGGTTAGAAAATAGAAATGATTGGTGATTTGATGATCCAAAAACTAGGATGTTTGCTTGATGGTAACTTCAGACATAGTACCATTTTATGGTGTCCGAGTTGATAAGCTGTGGAAATTCATCGACATCCATTTCATGTAGTCTGAGAGCGCCTCCTGTCAATACCTTCTTGACAACAAACGAGCCTTCCTAATTAGGAGCGAATTTTCCCTTAGATTGATCTTGGTTGTCAATGATCTTCTTCAAAACCAAATCCTGTTGTTTGAATTGCCGTAACCGGACTTTTCTATTGTAGGATCTGGCGATCCTTTGCTGATATAACTGACCATGGAAGAGAGCCGCGATTCGCCTTTCGTCTATTAGAGATAATTGGTGATACCTGTCTTGCACTCATTGGTCTTCATCCAGCTAAGCATCCATCAACACTCTGAGGGATACCATTTCAACTTCTATAGGGAGCAATGCTTCCATCCCATAAGCTAATGAGTAGGGGGTTGCCCTAATAGAAGTACGCATTGAGGTTCTGTAGGCTAATAAAGTCAGAGGCAATAGGTCAGGCCATCCTTTGTGATTAGCGGACATTCTCTGCATGATCTTCTTGATATTTTTATTAGCAGCTTCAACATCACCATTCATCTTTGGATGGTAGATGACGGAGTTAAGGTGTTTGATGTGGAATTTACGACATAACTCCCCCATCATTTTGTTGTTGAGGTTTTTAGCATTGCCTAACACAATGACCTCCGGTTGTCCATATCGATAGACAATATTGTTTCTGATGAAAACAATGATGACTTCTTTGGTAATCCTGGGGAAAGAGGCTGCTTCTACCCATTTGGTGAAGTAGTCGATCATGGTGAATATGAATCGATGTCCATTACTGGCTTTGGGCTCGATGGACCCGATCACGTCCATTACCCACATTGAGAAGGGCCATGGCGAACTCATATTGTGGAGTTCCCTTGGAGGGGCATGGATAGCATTCCCATGAATTTGGCATTGATAGCACCTCCTGACGTGATCATCACAGTCAGCTTTAAGTGTAAGCCAATAATGCCATATTCTGAGGATCTTTTTAATAAGTAGGGGTCCACTCATGTGTGGGCCACATACTCCACCATGGATCTCATCCATGAGCCTCTGAGCTTGGGCTTTGTCTAGACATCTGAGGAGACCTAATCCTGCATCTGTTTTGCAGAGTGCATCTTCGCTCAAGTAGAATTTCATAGCAAGTAGATGGATCCGCCTCTTTTCAGTCAGGCTTGCCTCAGCGGGTGTAGATCCATCTCGCAGATACTCCTTGATATGTTGATACCAAGGGTTGTGGATGGGAGGTAGCTCATCTGATACTTCTCCAACATAGTTCACATAAGTTGGGGCCTATTGCAGGGTAAATGTGATGTTTGGCATGTTTTCATTATCAGGTATATGAATCAAGGAGGACAACGTTGCTAGTGCATCTGCAAAATCATTCATATTATGAGGAATGTGTAGAAAGGAGATTTCTTCGAACGCCAAAGCCATCTGTAAAATTTACCGATGGTAAGGCAGCAAATGTAGTTCCTTAGTTTGATAGATTCATGTGGATTGTTTGATTACAAATTCGGAATACCCAAAGACAGTTAACCGCCTGATGCCCATTGAACGGGACAGTTTTAGCCCCATGATATAGCCTCTATAGTCAGCTATGTTGTTGGTGCTGACAAACTGCAATTTGATGGCGACGGGATACTGCTCCCCCGTACCAGATACTAGAACTGCTCCAGCTTCAGAACCTTCAGTATTAACAGCTCCATCAAAATACATTTTCCATGTACAACATGAATCATTTTGATGGTGTTGCTGATATGCCATTACCCCTTAATCGGGAAAATATGTTTCCAAGGGTTTGTAATCCCCTGCAGGTGCGGCAGCCAGTTGATCTGCAATTCCTTGACCTTTAATAGATTTTTGCATCACGTAGACGATGTCAAATTTCTGTAGGATCAACTGTCATCTGGACAGCCGACAATTCAGTATGGGCTTACTGAACATGTACTTGAGAGGTTCCACGCGGGATATGAGATGGGTTGTGTGATCATGGACGTAATGTTGTAACCTCATGGAAGCCCATGCTAAAGCACAACAAGTCTTCTTAATCAGAGTGTACTTGTGTTCACTGCTGCTGAATCTTTTGTTGAGGTAATAGATAGCTCATTCTTGGCCTCCATCGTCTTTTTGCCCCAGCATACAGCCCATGGCATTGTCATTAATGGGCAAGTACATGAATAGGGGAGCTTCATCCCTGGATGGTACCAAAACAGGAGCGTTAACCAGCTGCTCTTTAATGGTAAGGAAGGCTTTTTGACACTCATCATTCCATTTCATGGAGAAGTTCTTCCTTAACAATTTGAAGATGGGCTCACAGGTTGCTGTGAGTTGAGAAATAAACCTGCTAATGAAGTTGACTCTTCCCAAAAATCACTGTATTTCCTTCTCTGTCTGAGGAATGGGCATTTCCTTGATGGCCTAGATTTTGGTGGGATCCAGCTCAATCCCTTTGTGGCTGACTAGAAAACCTAGCAACTTGCCTGATTTGACACCAAAGGCGCATTTGGTTGGTTTCAACTTCAAGTTGTACTTACACAACCTGTTGAAGAGCTTTTTGAGATGGTCTAAGTGGTCGTCCTCTCTTTGGGACTTGACAATGATGTCATCCACATAGGTCTCTATCTCTTTATGCATTAAATCATAGAAAAGAGCCATCATAACTTGCTGGTAGGTTGCCCCGACATTGATGAGGCCGAATGACAACCGTGTGTAATAGAATATTCCCCAAGGCGTGATGAAAATAGTTTTCTCACGGTCCTCCTCAGCGACCATAATTTGATGGTACCCCGCAAAGCAATCAGCAAAGGAGTACATGTCGTATTGAGCAGTATTGTCAATAAGAATGTGGATAAAGGGCACAGGAAAGCTATTTTTAAGGCAAGTTTTGTTCAGTTCCCGGTAATCCATGCAAACTTGCACCTTTCCTCCTGGTTTAGGCATGGGAACAATGTTGGATATCCATTCTGGATATGTAGACACCATGATAATGCCAGCTTGAAATTGTTTCACAATTTCCTCTTTAACCTTTAAACTCCACTCAGGTTTCAATCGCCTGAGCTTCTGCCTGACTGGCTTAAATCCCTCCTTAATGGGAATGCGATGAAGGACAATGTCAGTGGACAAACCCACCATGTCTTCGTGAGACCATGTAAACATATCTTGGAATTGGGTTAATAGCGTAACCATGTCATTCTATTGGTTTGGGGTTAGGTCTGAACCAATCTGAATTAGCTTAGGGCTTTCTAAGGTTCCAGGATTGAAAGAAGTGGTTTGATATAGATTGGGTTTAGGTTTGTCTGTGACCCATTCCTTAATCTCCTGAGGTGTCTCAATGTCCTCTTGTATTTCCATCAAGTCTGAGTCCAACTTTTCATCAAAGTTACAATCCTTGTGGAGAAAAGGCACCTCATCAGCAAGTACAGGCACATCTAAATTCAGGGTCCTGAAACAAAATATGTTTTCACTTAATATATGAAACTGTTTAATCATACACAAGTGTTAGCATGTACTGATAAAATAACTGCTAATACTATATAAAAAAGTAAGCAATTAAAGTTATCTACATGGCAGAGGGATTTCTTCCCATTTTACCCTCGTCGACCAATGCATGGAGTGCTGCTGCTCCAATTGTCAAGGGCAAAGTCCTGCTGGACTGCAGTGAAAGAGGGGCTGTCATTTTCCTCATTCTCCTAAATGATAACCTTAACATCAGGGCAATCATCGTCTAGGGTGTATCTATTTGTATGTTCATCATGGACAATGATGTGTATGCCTGACATCATCAGGGCGATGTCATGCTTACATTTTTGCTCCCTTTCTTCCACTTCAGGATCAAGAATCAGCACCTCTTTTTCTTTGAATGGTACTGGTTTTGGAAACAGCATAGCCATAACATGGGTTGGTGCCTTTATTGGAGACTGTATTAGCTCATGAGGTGAAATTGGAGAAAATTGCCATGTGGCAGAAGCTTGAGGAATCAGCTTGTGCTTATTAGGATTCCTGTGACTGGAACTGGCAGAATAGCCTAGTCCGGATGTTCCGGTTTGACTGGAAACTTGAATAGGGTGCTTAATACCCTGTTGATTTTTATCAAGCCCTTGTCCAGGCTGATGACCCAATGACATCATTTCTTGAGTGGTCGACATAGCCTCGGCAGAAATCTTGGGTACGGGAAGTGGCGCTCCAATAGGATGGTATTACGTGTTACTCACTTCCAAAGTATGAAAACTAGTCATCTCAACTTCTGAATTGAAATTGATGATTGGTAGGTTTCCTTGTTCAGGACATTCCGGCTCAGCATTGACAGTGACTAGGCTATTGTTGACAATGTATTTGAGTTATTGATGTAATGTAGAAGGAAAAACTCAAGCCATATGGATCTATGGTCTTCCCAATAGCAGGTTGTATCCTGAATCTATCTTGAGGACGTGGAAGGATACATTAAATATATTTGGACCAATCTTAATTGGTAGCTCAAACTCTCAAATAGAATTTCGTTGGGATCCATCAAAAGCTTTGATAACTGTATGGCTGCTTTGGATCCATTTGAGATTAACGTTCATCTTCACCAAGGTGGCATAAGGACAGATATTCATAGACGAACCTCCATCTATCAAAACTCCAGCTAACATATATCCGGAGGATAAAACTGCGATGTAAAATGGCTTGCAATGACCGGTCCCTTCTGGAGGTATATTCGTCATCAGTGAAGGATATCACATTTTTGTTGAAAATGTGATAACCAGATGTTGAAATTTTTCCACATCCACTAATTTTGGCAAGTAGGCTTCTTCCAAAACCTTTAATAAAATCTTATGTGATCTTCGGAAGAGAAAACCAAGTCCAGTATTGAGATCTAATGTGGAACTTCTCTTAAGCTTAGAACAACCTTAACTTCATTATGGCCCATAGTGCGGAGGAATTTTTCAATCTTCTCCGTGGGAATCTTCCCATTTTCTTTGATGGCGGGCTTCATCACTCTCTGAGAAATATATAGTTGATTTTCCTTCGACACTGTAGTAGTAGTAGTATAAGATGTGGATCCTTCAGCTTCCCCCATAATTCCATGGGACTTTGTGTAAGCTGAAAACAAGATATTGTGGTCTAAAGGGTAAAGAAATTGGCTCTGGTGCGGCCACTTTTAAAGGATTGTTAGCTCCTTTGAGTTGAATTTCTTGTATGGGAAATGTTTTGACAGTTCTATCATCCTCAGCGGATATAACTGCTACTGATCCCTTCCATTTGGTAGGACATGTATTCCCACTCTCGAGTAGCACAGTGTTATCGTCTGCCAGTTGCAGGACACCGCTATCAATTAGATTCTGAATAAGGTGGCGGAGTGCCCAGCATTCTTCTGTGTTGTGACCACGAGAATGTGAATGATATTGACAAACTCCATCAGAGTTGAACCGTCTGGAACGGGGATTGATTGGAGGTAGAAGGGAGGTAATTCTTCCTTTGTTGATTAGCATCTGGAATATCTCCTCCATAGATTGGCCCAAGTATGTAAATTCCCTTTGATTGGAAAAATCATAACGGGCTTTAGCATTTGCTCTCTTTGCAACCTTATCCTCCATAGCTTTGCTTTCTGAGGGTGATGGTGGCTCATTCATAACAAAAGGAAGGAGATAGGCATGCTCCTGGCTGATTAACTGGCATGTGACTTGATGCTGATGGGTCACTAGTTCTGCCAATTGTTCAATTTGCTTGCAAAGAGCTTTCATCTTTCGTTCCATAGCAAATTGAAACTTTGTGTAATCCCATTTGTCAACATCGTCTTTGATGGTCTGGGATGATTCACCATTAAAATTAGAACCCTGTCCGGCGCTCCAACTAATCATGTTGACCTCTTCTTCTTTATGTTGAGGAAGAGGGTTGTCTTGAACATGAGGTTGATCCGGTTTGGTAACCACGATCTCACCGTTGTCTATCAAATCTTGGATCTTGTGTTTTAAGGCCTAATAATATTGAGTATCATGTCCAAGTGCTCCGGCATGATAGGCACACTTCCGAGTAGCATTGAAACCCCTACAATTAGGGTTGGCTGGTGGAAGAAGACGCGTGATTTTCTTCTGAGTAGTCAGAAGAGAAAGAATATTCTCGAGCGAGTCCCCTAAGGGTGTGAACGTTCGAGGTCGCTTTTCATCTCCACCTTTAGGCAATAGAGGATTTGAAGACTGTGCTTGGAAAGGGGAGTAGTTTCTCCTCTATATAGGCATGTTCTGACTGCCTTTTTAACCTTGTAGTATCAAGGAAAAATCCTCCTCTTTCTTTTTATGGACCCTCCGGGGGTTGTTTCAATAAGATCCGGACTGGATGTGTTCAGCAACTGTTTTAAGACCGGCTAAGTCTTGAATCTTACCAGACTTCAATCTTATCTCAGCCATCTCTCCGTGCTTGATCATTTCAGAGAATGGTTTGCCAATACCAGCTAAAAATATTTGATAGAAAGGAGCTTCTTGTAAGTCTATAAAAGTCATGACCATTTCTGATTCTGTCATGGAAGGAATAACTTGAGCAGCAAGGCACCTCCACCTTTGAGTATACTATCTGAAAGACTCATTAGACTGTTTCTTGACCTTGGTAATCTAGTACCAGTTAGGAACCATCTGGGATTGAAAACTGTATTGAGTGAGGAAGGCGTGAGGTAGCTCTTCCCAGCTATGGATCTTTGAGTTGTCTAATCTAGTATACCATGAACGGGCTTCTCCAGATAGACTCTTTTGGAATAGTTGCATTCTGAGCTTCTCATTTTTCGCAAAAGATACAAGTTCTCCAATGAATACCTTCAAATGTGTGTAAGGATCCCCTAATCTATCATAATTTTCAAAGTCAGGAGTTTTAAATTTCTCTGGATAATGAACACCAGGGAATATTCAAAGGTCAACATATGAAACACTTCCATGTGTTCCAATCCCTTTGAGAGCATAGATAGTATCCTCCATTTGAAGGACCTTCTTCCTGATATCACCGGTGTCTGGATCTCCTTTGAGATGGGTGTTTTTAGGGACTTTGTTAGTCGTATCCAACTGAGGTTCTGGATTTATTTTATCCAAACCTTGTGTCCCTCCTTGTGTAGAGGGTTCTATATGTGTAGGCATCTTTGTACCTTGAGTAGACTGATGCAATTCCTTTAGAAGAACAACCAAATCTGTTATTTGTTTACTTAATCCGTCAAATTCTTCTCGAGAAACGGCATTAGACTGGTCAGAAGAAGACATGATTGGCTATAGGCTCGTGGCCTTATGTAGTTTAGTCTTAGGGATAATATAAATGCTATTATGATGTGTCCATTTTAGGAATAGCATCCTGCAAAAATGGGCGTTAATTTGCTAACATGTCATGTATGCACAAATATTCTTCATATTTTCCATTACATAAAGATGAACATGGAATGAAATTACAAGTAAATGCTTTTACAAGTAATAGAAAAATGGAAAGCATGAATAGACTTTCCTCCGCGTTTGGTTTATCAGAGGTTGACCTATCTTATGGTTACTCTTGCGGCTTTTTGGCGTGAAGGTCCTCAGATCATCTTAATCTACTTGACGGGAAGTTAATCCGTTCTTTCAAGTGGAGCGAATCTGGGTTGTGCCTTTCCTGAGCCTCGTTGGAATTAGTCTCCCTACGAGTCCAGTAATCAAACACCGACAAGATAGCCTCCTGGTGGAGGAACCACACAACATATATTCACATATAACGTGTCTCATCATTTATAAAAATGATGACATTCGCGAAGCACTAATATCACAGCTAGATATATTGCAGTGCAGTAAGTAAATGCATTCATACACATTCATCATAAATGTAAATGCAACATTCACACACAAGCATATAACATTTTTGGAAAGCTTGTAGTAGCGACTGAAACCCTCTTACTGGAGTTCCCAGCAGAGTCGCCACCTGTCGACGTCAGGATTTTTATTTGTCCCTTTTCGTTACTTGTTCTTTGGTGTTCTCATGTTAGGTGAGATTTGTTTGAAAAAACAAGTGAAAAAGGTCCGACATGTGTAATGTCGACGATTTGACTTTAAAAGTCGCCAGTTGGTGTTTTTAACTAGTTACACCAACGCAACTGAAAAAGGTTTGCACATTGACCCAGTGATATAACACTGCTAAACAGGTTTGTGAAACTGAGATTCATTTGGGTTTGGGGCTTGATTATACGGAGGAAAGGTGTTAGGCACCCCCCGACATCCGTGTTGCCACAGTGACCGCCACTTTTCAAGAAAATGTTAAATGAATGTGTGTGTATGTATGTGTGTGGATTAATGTGCAATTATTTGGAAGTAGTGCGAGGAATCGTTCATACTTATATACAAAGGGTTTAAATTTATACAAAAATTCAGTTTTAAGCAAGATATAGCAATGATGTTTTATAAAAAAAGGTTTTTCAAACCCTGTGCTCAATAGGAATTGAGACCTTTTCATACTTCCACTTTATTATTAAATGTCCAGCTTGTTTGCTTTTATTTTCAAGATGCGAGGCATCCTCGAGAAAATAATGTGCAGCAGTGCCGAACTCCTCATGGGCATAACAGCCATCCAAGGAAATTCGAACACCGTAAATAATGTAGAAGCTACTTACAGCTGAAAATGTCCATCACGGGAACCGAATCTAGATTCAGTAGACTGAATCTGTGATCACATAATTCATAGGCTCACATGATGCCGCAGTTTATATGAAAAGCAGTAAGCAGTTATTTATATATATAAAAGTTGTAAATATATATATATATATATACAGAAATGATCAACCACCACGAAGCACCTCCATGGGGGATCAAAAATATAAATATATAAAAGCGGTAAATATATATATATGGACATGATCAACCACAACGAAGCACCTCCATGGGGGATCAGAAATGTAAATAAAGCTGTAAAATATGAACAACCACCACGAAGTTAACTCCAAGCGGGACTAAATGTAAATAAAGTAGTAAAAGGCCTCGAAGTAAACTCCAGGCCTGACAGAAATGTATATATATATATATATATATATAGAGGGGGGGAGAAAGAGAGTCCGGATCTTAAGCTTACCCTTTATCCAACTCACCCGAGCTCACTCCCCTTTAACGACGGACTAGGTGATGGTTCGGTCATGCAACTGTCATCTATACTTTTAGCGACGGACAATATATAGTGTCGCTAAAAGTATAGACGACGGTTGTATGACCGAACCGTCGCTAAAGGGGGGTGAGCTCGGGTGAGTTGGATAAGGGGTGAGCTTAAGATCCGGACCGTATATATATATAACCAATAAACTCTCCAGATGTAAAATCCAGGCTCATCGAACAGAGTTCGACAACAGTTCATATATATAAGTATATATATATAAGCAGTAAACACTCCGGATGTAAAATCCAGGCTAATCAGACAGAGTCTGACAACAATTTATATATATATATAAGTATATATATATATATATATATATATATATATATATATAAAAGCAAGTAAACACTCCAAACATAAGTCTAGGCTCAATCGAGGCATAACTCAATAATGTTTGTCCATATATAAATATATACATATATAAGTATATATATACAGACAGAAATGAAAACCACGGATCGAAGTTCGGGCATACACACACAACACGACTCTCAATGTGAATAATAGTGTGTGCAAAGATGAAGAGAAAGGCTTTATAGAGTGTGAGAAGGCTTACAGTAGGCTGCCAAAGCAGGCTTCTATGACTCTAGATGGATAAACACTCAGCTCCCGCCAGTAAAAATATAGCTATATGTGAGCTAACAGGTGTTTAAAATGAGGAAACACTCAATATGGGGTGTGTACAGAGCAAATTGGACAGGGCTTCCTCGCCTTTTTCCTTTTTGTAAATGGCGACCCCAATCCCTCTATTTATAGAGGGGGGAGCCGCAGGTGTACCTACGACAGTCGCAGATGTACCTGTGGCTGCCCTGGTTGCCCCTGGCTCCGCGGGTCCCGCCGTCTCGATGTTATCGCAGGAACTGCAACAGAATTCCTTGGGGTTATCTCCAAGGATGAAACTCGGGGTTATCTCCGAGGTTAGAATTGATACTCCTGGTGTGTGTTCTGGGGGTTGAGATTGAACTTCCGATAGTATCCGAAATGGATGTATGCTGTCTTCCAAGGTTATCTCCGAAAGACGAATCTGCCCTCCTGCAATGTTAGTAATAGGTGTGCAGAAAATTTCGAGTGTCTACAGAGGGTATTCTGTCTTGGTAAATTTTTTAAAAAAAAATTTCTGACCGAACATGTTTTACTAAAATTAGCATAATATTTTCATACGAACTCTGATTGATGCAATTCAAGATGATCCGAAACGAGGATGAATAGGCCTATAACTTTTATTATTTAAGTTTTTCAATTTGATGTCGTTATTAGGAGGTCACAATGGCCATCTTTAGGACTGATATGTATTTCAGAAGCAATCGGAGGGCGTCGGGCATGCACATATGCAAGTGTAGTGCTTCTGATGATAAAAGATGTTATTCTAAGTTATAAAACATGAATATTAGTAAATATAATGATGCTTAACATTTATACATGATGTATTAGATATGTTTTATAAGCATACTAAGCGTACGCAAGCGAGACAAATCAAGTGTGTGACGAATGAACGTCGAAATGCCACGACAAGTGTCAATGAACTTAAAAAGTGTTTTAATTAAAATGAAAAAAACATTATAAGATATGGAATGTGATTAATATAAAACCAATAAGGAGTCCTAGGAAGACTTAAACACTTGAATGAACTTCGAGTTTGACTAAGAAGAAATATAGTATTGGTTAATAAGTTATAATAGATTGAAACTCATCGTTGTAAGAGTTGAGAATGTGATTTGGATGCTAAAAGTCTTATGTTATATGTTAGTAATTTTTCAGATTCGTGTTATGTGGTTGATTAATATGGTTAAACCTTAATCTAAAGGTTATAACTTAACTAAGACGAGAATTTAATCTGTGAGGATAATGTGTATGTAGCTAATTAATGTGATAATCCTAATGGTATGTGTAGGATATTGGAGTACGTGAGTTATAATTATATAGCTGACGTAAGAGGCAAGTTCCCTAACCTTTGCTACTTTATTATTCAGTAAGGTTTACTTTTCACTGTCATGTTATACTTATGCAAGTTCTCTATCTCTAATCTCTTATTGAGCAGTTAAGCTATTATTGTTACGCAAGTTTCCTAAACTTACTTTTACGTTATATAAGTTCTTGAAGTTATTATTCAATTGAGCAAGTTCTCTAACTTTAATCTTTCATTATGCAAGTTCTTGTTTCTAACTTGTTATTGTTATGCGTATTCTTTAACTCTGAATTATTATTAAGTGAATTTCTAAACTACGCTTTTCCTTGAGCTAGTTAATTAATCTTTACTCATTCGTTTTAAGCGAGATTGTTTTGATTATTCAAAGTCTGTACTATTGTTGAAAGCTTGTTCTTGTTGAAAAAGATTTGTTCAGCTAAAATTAATCGTTGTTCAATATCTGATTACCAATGTCATTGCACTATCTTACATTGTCATACCGAACTCTTAGTTGACTAGCGATTCTTTATTGATTCAACAAATCCTTAGGTGATGAATGTTCTAAACTCTAAATTACCCTTACAGGCAGTTCAAACCAAACTTCCTTTGGTTTGCTTATGATTCTGTATAGTTTTAAGAATGTGTAATCGATAACTAATATTTGTTCAGTTGATTAACCATTGATAATCTATCTCTTATTGATACTTTGACATAATTCGTTTGTAATCAAACTCTTTAATAGTTATTGATCCCTACTTGATTCAACCAGTACTTGGTTTAGGAGCGTTCTACAGATTTAGAATTTCTTTGAAGTTAATTCCAAACCAAACCTACTTTGGTATGCAACCTGATAATCTAAGTTGAGATAAACAACTCTATATCAGGGGATTATTTTAGAGCTACGCAATAGAGTTAAAATGTTTGCACAATACATAGTACAAAGGGCTGATCACCTATAGTACGAGATGATGGTCCACATAGTCGTTTAGACTGTTAAAGGTTACAGAAAAAACACCTGTTAACCTAGGACATAGATGATGATTATGGTCTTTTAGACTGTTAAAGGTTAAAGTAGAAATACTTTTAGTTAACATTTATGACCCTTATAAGAGTTATTAATATACATGTCTTGAAATCAAATTTTCATAAACTTACTCAGAACTTTCTACAGACCGGCGCAGTTGCTCTAGTCATAGGCTTGGAAATGGTGCAGCTGTGCCATACCAAGTTCAAAGACAGACAAGTTCTGCAGTAGCAAAAATAAAATCTATGCTCCTAATCACTTTACATATACCTCATAAATGGTAACTCATCTAAAATCAACCTCTTCTTTGATTCCACATCATGGATTACTATTTTCTTTAATAATTTAATTATCAAACTTCGAGTTTTAAAACTCTATTTTTCCTTAATAGTTTAACCAACTATGAAATCTCCTTTACAGTTTTCTCACCATAAAACTCTAATATAAAGCATTCACTATAATCACATCACTACACAAAAATTGCTTCTAGATAAGGACAAATCCTTCACAAGACATACTATATAATCACAAGTGATTTATTGCAAAGAAATATTTCCTTCACACGATTGCTCGCATTAGACCTCCTCGCAATTGGGTATCCTTCGCTAAGTAGTAACTAAATGTTTTTTTGTGAAGGATAGATTATGAATAACTTTTTTATTCACAAATTGTATTTGGTAATAGAATATTGTTATTTAGTAAAAGGTTGGTTTCCTTAAAATTATATTTTAAGGACTATTTAAAATTAGTGAATAACTTTATTCCCTCACAAATAATATATTGTGAAGAACAAATTTATTTAATGAGAGAATATTTTCCTTCACTAATTATAAATTTGTAAATAAATAATTAATTGTTAAATAATCAAAATTCATTAAAAATTATAATTTATTTTCAAATTAATAATTTCATATTTATTATTATTATTATTATTATTTTTATTATTATTATTAATCTTTATAAGAAATATTAAATTTATTTTTCAAGTAAATATAAATATTGTCATATTTGTTTCAAACTAATTGATAAACCAATGTATAAAGAGCTAATAAAATCAATATTTCACATATAAATAAATAATACTTGAGTCACAATAACTACAAAATTTGCTATTATATTTTGGTCTCCCAAGGACCATAGTAGCTACAAAATTTATAAACCACTATAATTTCACCACTACAAAATTTGTTATTGTATTTACTGTCGCTAACCTTAGTCCTGGAAGCCTTTGGAGGCAGATGTGATTGAGAAATTTCACCACTATTGTTTGGACTAAACCCAGAGTTGTTCTTATCCATGTAGTTCTTATTTTGCTTAGGATACATGGGGTCTCTAGTATTTCCGTCAGTAATAGTACCTGCATTTTAAATTCATTTATCTTTACAATCCTTAAAACTCCACAAGCCACATACATCATATCAGTAATGTTGAACATCGTCACAGTATAAATTACACCTAAAACATCAAATTTTAATTTACCATAAATAATGTTCTCGTGAAATCAATTTAAAGCTAGAAATTAAAGAATTAAGGAAACTAATCTCAACTGCGAAAGACATATAGAATCCATACTAAGAAAAAATGAATTCCATCAAGCGTAATCAAATTCGTATGATTTCTACTTCTATTACTCTTGCCACGTTGATGAAAGCAGCACACACAGTTAAGGCAGTAAGAAAGAAAAAGGTAGCTTCCACATACATTCTTGTCTGTATAATATCATTAATATGGTCCCAAAACAGAATAACATGAACTGAGAAAAGAAAGTTGACACAATACAGACATGAAACTCACCTGCCGAAGAATCTTTAAATAAAAGATCAAGCAATTGACTGTCAGAGAAATACTGTTTGGCCAGTGACTTGAAATCAACCCTTGGTTCAACTTGTCTGAATCGCGGAAAGCGCAATGGATAAGAAATTAAGATGGAAGATGGACCATTTAGCAAAGAATCAGGCTCACACAAGCTTCCTGGATTCCCAATCAAATCAGCAAGAAACTCCCTGTAGTGATACATATTTATTTAGTTTCAATTCTTATTGAAGACAGTAAAGTTAAATGGATGCAAATGGCACAAAATTTTTAAGAGAGAATAGATAATATGTTCTACTGAACCTGATTCAGTGGAAGGAAATGAAAGAGAGGAGGGGATATAGATACTCGATCACAAGGGGGAAAGCCAATACTCAGTCACATTACCATTAATCATAAACATTGGGAGGACGGACCATGGTACAGACTTGACCCTTTGCATGATTTACACAGTGTCCCTTCTAAAATTTGGACCTGCAACTTCATAATTTTTGCGTAACATTTATCACTGCACAATGCAATGCCATTGGAATAGAGGAGGTGATTAGGTTAAAAACTCATTAGAGAAAATTCATTTCCCATGAGGTTACGCAGAGTAATGGAACACCTACAAAAGACTCTTACAAAAAATAAATTACTAAATGATGTGGCATACTATAATTAGTTGATGATCCACCATATATGAATCGGCTCAATGGTTATAACTAACCACAACCATACACATCATTTAGTATACAATTTTAGTATCAATTTTTCAGTTATTAAAGCATTATTAGGCTAAGAATAATGTCGAGTATGTGGAGATGGCTTTCATTCTTTGTAATAGCTGGCTAGTTAGGTACTTCAACAACAGTTAAAATAATGCAACAGCTATTGACAAAGTCCTACACTTAAAATAATTTGAAAATAACAAAAATAGAAGAATATATTTATTTTTGATCAAAATAGTCCATAATCCATAATGTACTAACTACTAGAAAACGATTATTTTATAAGTAATCACATATACTAAAAAATAGCTGAAGGGGCAGAACCTAGATACATACAAAAAGGCCTAGCAACCCACAAGAAACCAACATACAAGAAAAAGGCAAAGCTATACACTTTATGATTGCCTAATATTATTGGAGATTTTAGTAAGCTCTTGGATGTCATAACTCATGAAAGAGGCGAGGGGGATACAGAAACCCAAAAAAAAAAACTTGAAGGACATACAGTATTTAAACAATAATGATAAGAGAAAACTATAAACATTGAAGTTCATAATATTGACATGGAGAAGACAGTGGTTGTGTGAAAAATATGATTGGATTAGTTGTGAGAGCATGGATGAAGTTAATCTACAAAAACTACCTTAAAGACCAGCTTCTATAGCATCTAGATAAATAAATTTAGGAGTTATTTTTTTTCCAAAGGATATTTCATCAAAATGTTATATCCTTAAGTTTAGGAGTTATTCCAATAATAAATACAAACATAAATTTTTAGTCAAATATCAATCAGTTCAAAACAAATACAAAAGGCTGAACAATGTTCCATGTCTCACCTCAGCATAAACAATTCTTCCACCAGCTCCTTGTACAGATTCAATAACTGAATTTATCAACTCTCGTATCTTAATATGACCATTCTCTACAGCAAATTTATCTTTTGACAGTGACTGATTAATTGATAAGGCCTACAAGTCGTATGAAAAACACATCTGAATTATTATAGAAGGAAATACAAAGGTAATAAGTAAAAGGAGATTTTCTGGGAGCACAAATAAACTATCACAGTGTATAAATGACCAAGTGTAGAGAACGTATACACAGTAGATGGTATGAATTATATTAAAGCAATAAGGGGAGCAACAAAGAGAAAACTAAAAATTGAAATTTTGTTCGAATATAAGGAAAAGTTTTTGCAGCACAATGGTATTATAAGTTTTGGGGTGACATTTGTTAGGGAGATACAAATTTTAGATTTGATTATCATTTCTATCCTTCAAAATAGTTCCAATTAAATGCCTCTACTAGTTGCATGTGCCTCAAGTCATAAGTAAATGAATAATGAGTAAAATTCACAATCGCAATGATAATAAATTAATAAGTAGGAAGGAACCTTATCCCTCTCTGCGGATGAGAGGTGTACATTGCAGGAACTCATTAATTGCAAGCCCATCATCTTCTAGCATTATGTTAGAACAGATTACTCTTATGGAAAAATCAAGATCTCGGACCTGAAAGAGGATCAATTGGATAAATATTAACCATGAATTGGACTGAAAACAAACGAGAATAAAAGTAACAGAGATTTTCATACTTAGATCTTACCCAATGTTGAAGAACAATCTCAGTTTCAAATACATATAAAAATTGACTTGACAGCCAATTTTGATTAAGCTGAACCAAAGGGCAAGATTAGGTCTTGTGGAAACCACACCAAGTCATTAATTCAAATTGCAGAAACCAACTAATCTAATTGCAGTTTCAACTTTGCTTTATTGAATTATTTTAGGTTATGCGGATGATACTAAAGAGGTGTAATATAATTTGTACATAAAATATATATGGACACAACTTCAACAAAAAAAAACTTATTGAATTACATTCCACACCCTGCTCTGGTCATTTGCATCAAAATCACAATCCAATTGGAAAGTCAAAATTTACAATTCAAAAAAAACATAAAAGGAACATACTTTATCACCAATTACTATTTCACAATTAAATTCAGATGCACCTACCCAACCACATTATAAAAGCACCTAAATCAATTCAACATCTAATAATTTGATTCTTATAAGAACTCACCATTAGCCTAATAATTTGCCATTGCTGATAATCCTTCTTGCCAAAAACTGCATCATCTGGTTCGACTATGTTAAACAACTTGGTGACAATAGTGGCAACTCCTCTAAATAAAACAGGTCTACTCTTCCCACACAAACCCCTTTTGATGACAGTTATTATCCAAATTCCCTACTTTTGACAATACCCATATCAGAAAAGAGCTAGAAATCTATAAATATTCCATTTTTTTCAAATCCCAAATTGTTATATATGTATATAACCATGTATATATAACTAAATTGAAGTAATTATATGTGTTTAAGCTATATTATTATGGAGAAACAAAGTTGTTGGAACAAATACCTGTGAACAAATTCACCGATTGACGGGTCTTTTGGGCCTTTGTATCTAGGGTTTCTGCAATTGAGATAGAAAGAACAAATTTCTTTGTGTGGAGATGAAGTAGTGGGGGATTTGGGATTACTGTTAATACCTTTAGCTATATGAAGCATTCTTCAAAAAAGCAATTATCAATCTCGCTCATTCGTCCCACATAAGTTATAGGTAAAGAAGAAAATATTGGCTCAAAGTGCAGAGGAGAAACCTAAGGTGGTCTTTGATTCACATCTAACCCTTTTCCTTTTCCTGACCAAGTACACAACTCCTAAATTAATACTACACCCTCCGTCCCAGGATAAAAGTCCTGGTTGACTTTTTGTGCATATTAAGAAAGATAATAAAATGACAAAATTGTCCATATTTAATTTCTCATTTAATTGCATAGTTTTTTGCACATTACTTGTTATGCTCCATAAATATGCCTAGAGAATAGAAATATAACAATTAATAATAAGGGTATTATAGGCAAATTATTGTAAAAAATAGATCATTTAAGGTAAGTAGACATTTAACTTGGGACTACCTAAAATAGTAATAAAGACTTTTATCCTGGGACGGAGGGAGTACTAAATTAGGGACTCTGTTTTTAAAAAAGAGAGTTTGATTTTAATTTATAAAAACAACTTTACTCATTAAAAAGTAATATTATAAATAAAATTATTATTTTAAAAACTTAATTAGATTTAAATTTAAATTGAAATTAAAATCTTAGAATGTCATAAATTAGTTATATTCACCATAATTATTTCTTAAAAAACTATTTAGAACAATACAGTGACAAATTTTATCTCTCACAAAAAATATGTGAACAATAATATATAGTGAGTAATAATTCATTCAAGATTTTTTTGTTCTCACAAATTTGCATCATAAATTGGCGCCAAATATATTTCTACCACCTCAATTTTGCGAAAGAAAAAATATAAATTGTGAAGGATAATTCTTTCGCTAATAACTATATTGTCACTACATTTTTTTCCTTCACTGTTCCTTTGCTAAAAAAACTCCTCATGTGAAGGAATGAATTCCTTCATAAAATTTCCTTCACTACATCCCTAATTTCTTTTAGTGCATATTCATTATTTACTTAAGTGATTCTTAAACCCCTTCAAATTATATTATTCCTGAATATAACTTCCACTTTAATATAAATTAACCAATATTTCTACTTGTTAGTTAATTCTCATAATTAACTAATTTATGCTTTACTATCTCAATCTATCCATGGATAGCTTAAGCACTAACTAAAACTCATATTACATCATACTAGTTACTAGTATATATATTCAAGAAAATGGTGATTATCCATCAAAGATATTTAATGTCACCAACTCGCTATGATAAAATAATTCTATAAATTATTTAATGTCGATAGATAAATCTTATTCATCTTCTTATTAATTCATCTCTACAATTTATAACAAATACATAATAATGATATATATTTATTAAACACAACATCACTTATTACATAGCTCATATTACCCTATGTAACACAACACTACATACCTCGTATCACATATATATTCTTGTTCGAACCCATATCATGCTTTAAGAATTTTATCTACTAAATTCTTATTTTAATATTTTCTAAAAATTCAGGTTCTTAGAGACAACCTGTCTGAACACTCTGGCCCTCCTTAACTTCAAGACTTATCAGATTATTTATGCTCAGCTCTCTTTCTCCTTGTGATCTCTCATTCAAATATCATCAATGGTTTGACACATGCTTAATCTTCTTTGTCTATTCTATATAGGTTGGCCAGTATCTGTGACGCCCCCAAATTCGAACCGCCACTTGGTCACTCGAATTTGGTTCATCACGTGCTCATAGTAATACAATAATAACTAGATCACACATTCACAGCTGAAGATCTGTAATAAACTGATATTTTCTATATAATTAAATCAAAAATTTTGCGTATAAATTTTTATTTATTTATTTATAAAGGTAAAAATGTGTGCCAGGTAATGTGTGTGTATTTATGTGATAAATATAAAATTTATTTATTACATTAATAATTACAAATATATATTTTTAGAATTATTGATCATTATAAACTATATTCTTATAATAATTAATTTTATAATAAAAATATTTTTATTAATTATTATCCATGAAAATATAATTTTATATTATTTAAATAATATATGAAATGATTATAGAATTATTATAATAACTATTTTATTATATGAATTTATTTCAGATTAATTAAGTTAATTATTTAAATTAATTAATAATGGTATGTATATGTAAGATAAATCAGATATGGAATCCAAACCCTAATTTTGGTTTTGAAATAAGGAAAGAGAATAATAATATTATATTATTTGTCAGTGTTATAAATATGAATATTATGTGTGTAAGGTTAATGTGTGAAAAAGTTTTAATGTAACCTGCAAAACCCTAATGTTACTGATAAGCCCTAGTTTTGAAGTCAAATTGAGACTTTAAAATCTGTCTAGTAATTATGTTATGTGATTAATGAGATTTATTATTAATATTAATTATATTTCAATAATATAAATATGTACGGTATGTACGTATTGATAATGGTTGGTCAATTATGTGTATAATGTCAAAACCCTAGCATTAATTGGTATAACCCTAATTTGAAACTCAAACCAGAGTTTATGATTGGTAAGAAATTGTGTTATGTGATTAATGTTAATATAGATATTAATTTTAATTAGGGAAACCCTAATTATTAATATTTAGAAACCCTAATTGTTAGAAAACCTAATAGCTAATTAGAAATCCTAATTGTTAACCCTAATTTGCTAATTGAGAGTCCTAATTGCTAATGTAGTCATCTTAATGCTAATTAGTAATTCTTTAAATTTAATTAGTAAGTATAGATAATTAGGAAACCTAATTTACTATTTTTAGAAACTAAATTTTTGTACAAACCCTAATTAAAAAATCCTACAAAATTTTTATGTCAAAATTAAGGGTCAAACCCTAAAGGTTAGCCAATATGACAAGAATGCTCTTAAAATCACAAGTCAATTATCCATAATGCCCTTTTGAATTCTTTATTAAGCTTGCTTGCAAATCCTACCAAATCTAAGAGTTAGTGACCAACTTATTTGACATTGTGACTTAAAGAAACTTCAACAAATCAGTTCATGTATCAGCCATGTGCAATATAACATAATATATATAGCTTCAAGAGAGGGAAAAAATACTTATTAAGCTCATTTGATCACCCCACTCATCCAAGACCCTCTCTCTCTCTAACCTAAGAAATATAGTAGTATATCAGCTCCCAAATCAAGCCACACGAATTCCACTAACAGATCAGAAGCCCAAATACAAGATAGATTAAAGTGAGGTATAAAATCTAACCTTAGAAATTTGATCCTTAATGATATGTTAGATGTTAGATTTTTGTGTTAAAACATGTTATATGTAGTAGATATTGATGATCTGGGTTGGTATCTTGTAGATCCAGAACATCTAACTGCTCAAAATTGATGATTTTTAAAATCTAGAAAAAATTTAAAAAGTGGTCTTACAACAAATGTCAGACCCTATAAAATTCAGTCTGTTATGTGTTTTTGTTTTTTAAATGTTTGAACGTGTAGTATGTTATGTGAGCTTTGATCTAGAACTTGAATCAAGTCCAGATCATGCACAGATTTTATGTTATTGACGGTCAAAGATCGTTGACCGTCCATGACCAGACTGATCTGGGTAACCCAGATTGTTACCCAGAAACGCCTGACAAGAAATGTTTGTGCTCGAATCTTGCACATGTTTGATGATTTGTTATGTTTGTTCTAAGTTGTAGTCTGGTAGATTAATTTTAGATTCATGCCTTTAGGTCATTAAAACATCAAATAGGTTAAATACAGTGGATGGTCAAACTAGCTAGAATGATCACGAAAATCATTTTCTGGAAATTCCAGAAAATCAAGAACAACTTTTCTGACAAGGTTTGACCAGCCTTGATCTTTCAGGTGTATTGTTGTTATATGGATTTTATGTAATATATTTGTTCATGTACATGTATTCTACAAGATTTGATCTTTAGAACACACCAAACAAGCATGGAATGCAAGTTATGGAGATCTAAAGTAACCACCTTGAACTGTTCTTCATTTCTGGAAAACCCAGAAATGAAGAACAGCGTTTCACAATGTTTTTAAAAGATTAAATGTGACGCCCCCAAAACAGGTATACATCACCCATCTTGAGTCGCCAGATACACACTACATAAATCAAATACAAACTTAATTATACAACTGTCGTGTAAAAATACAACAAAACATAGTTGAGTTTTTAAAACGAATATTGTCTTCTAGATAATATCCACACTCAATAAAGTCATCATTACAATTATTAACACACTATTTCACATAATAGTGAGAACTGCTACAGCCACATATCTTGGACCATCACTCCATTCCCCGACTCGTCCCAGCTATATTCTCATTTCCTGAAGAGAACAATAAAAAAAGGGTGAGCTTAACTAGCCCAGTAAGAAATATTATGACTAAGATAATACAGAATAAATTATCCTTAGCCTTCAACAGTATAACAACTGATAGAATATAATAGACAACAAGTTTTAGATCAACAACTGCAGCGGAATAAGCAATCCATTAGAAGAGTCAAGTAGAGCATGATATCTACTATATTCTATGATTTAAAAAGTTTTTCATTAACTTTATCGCTGAGACTCAGCTTAATAAATAAACCACATCATCAAATCATCCTTGCACTACAGGCCAAGGATATTCATGTAATCACCAATGGTCATGATTATACCGAATAATCCCTGGTCATAATCATACCAACAACTGTTCATCAATGCACTACGGGTCAATGAGGACTTTTACCGCATCATTTGTAACATTACGGGTCATGATTATACCGAATGATCCTTGGTCATAATCATACCAATCAACAGTACATCTATGCACGTAAGGCAAAGATGACTTTCATCACAATATAAGCATGAGGATGATGACAATGATATAAGCATTAATCAAATGAAATCAAATTAAACGAAATCAAGGATAAATATTAAAGACTTTAAATTTATCCAGAGTTTAAAAATATCCAAATTGTCAACATGATACTGCTTTGTGGAGTAAAATTTAAGAATAATATTCATGTACCAAAAATAATTTGGACAGAATAGAAATATATTTTTCGGGTAAATAATACCCCGTGAATAGTACCCTGTGAATAGTACTTCAGGAATAGTACCTCATGAATAGTATCCCGGCATGAAAAGTACCTCAAATACCCGAGTGAATAATATTTGGGTGAATAGTAATTGGGTGACTAGTAACTCGTGAATAGTACTCCGGTATGAAAAGTGCCCTGAATACCCTAGTGAATAATATTTGAGTGAATAGTAACCCGTAAATAGTAACTCAATAGCGTTAAAATATTTGCGCAATATATAGTACAAAGGGCTGATCACCTATAGTACGAGATGATGGTCCACATAGTCATTTAGACTGTTAAAGGTTACATAAGAAACACCTATTAAACTAGGACATAGATGATGATTATGGTCTTTTAGACTGTTAAAGGTTAAAGTAGAAATACTTGACAACCAAGAGCATAGTTCATGGTCTTATGACCCTCAGTGTATTCTTTTGATATTGATATTTGTTGTTAACTTAAACGTTCATTATTCCTTTGAACTCATAGCTTTTGAATTAAAGTTTATTGTTTCGGTAATAGTATTTTACCATTGAAAGCTCATTTAATTGTCATTCATAGAATGTTATTGTATATTATCCTTCTTGTGGGCAATTGTTTGCTCACTCTTGCACAAAATAATGCAGATTAAGTTAAGAAGTTTGAATTCTACAAGCAATAGCAAAGGCAAAGTGTTTGATTAGAAGACATTTAATTTACCATTCATTTATGAAGCTTATGTAATATATTTTATTTTGATTATGTTTTAATATTCCGCTGAAGATTGTAATAATAAATGTTAGATGACCTGGGATTTATTTGAGATTATGTAACCCTTTAATGGGAGATTAATTGTTTAAACTATTGAGTTTAATTATATCCTTTATTTTTGGGTAGTTAGTTATGATTTAATTAGACAGTGAACACCAAATATGTGGGATTGAAGTGCCTGAATTTGGGGTTGTCACATATTATTTATGTACCCACATCATATACTCACTATAAGAAAAGAGGCTAATTCCGACGGAATTATTTCCGACGCACTACATTCCGTCAACATTAGAATATTTTCGAGGAAATAATTCGTCGGACATATGTCCCTCGAAAATAATTTATTTTCGACCGAACTCCGTCGGAAGTAGGGCTCCACTTGTGGCGCCAAGATTCCCGTCAGCGCCAAATATAACCTCAACGGAACGAGAGTTATTTCCGAGAGAATATCCGTTAGCTTTAGGATAGTTTCGAGGGACCTAAACCCGAAGGAACTTCCTTCGAAAATAAACCTAAAAAACCCTTCCTCTTCTCTGTGCCCTCTCATTTTTATATCTCTCCCCCTCTCTCTTTCTCTGAATACCAGTCTACTCTCTCTATCTCTCATACGTACCTCCCACTCCCAACCCCCTCTCCCCCGGTCCCCATACTCAATCCCACCGGCCGGTCGTCTCCCTATGGCCCCACCCTCCACCAGTACCCCCACCACTCTCCCCCTGTCGTCCCCCCACCTCCTGTACGTCCCGGTACCCCACCCCACCCATCCCCAGTACCCCCCACTCCCAACCCCCTTCTCCCGGTACCCCCACCCCTCTCCCCCAGACCCCCGACCCCCTATCTTGGTACCCACCCCACCCAGCACCCACTGCCGTCGGTCACCACATAATATTTTAATTGGGCTAAATATCATTCAGTTGGGTACTTTCAACCCATTATCAAATTTTAATATCACAGTGATTAATTAATATTAATCATTTATTTTCTTACAATAATTAGTATGTACTACACTAATTAATATAATTCATTCATTTCATTTCTTTCATAAATTGTTCCAAAATAATTTTCTTTAGCCACCACATACAGTATTAACGTTACGCATCAATCTCTAACCAATAATTACTTATTACTATACTGGTTCTCTTCTTTTATTAATCATTTATCTTCCAAATATTAACCCTTTAAAATATTATAATACTATGTAATATATTAAAAATATCAAATATTAATTAACATATTTCTTTCATCCTCTTATGTTAAACAAATATTTTAATTCACCATCTTATACAAGTGAACTAACCTTTTTTCATTCAATTTACTATCACGCCACTGCCACATAAGGATTATAATATAATATTCCATAATATCAATTAATTAACCAATATTTATTCTGGGTCAATTAATTAATTCTTATTCAAGTCATGTTTTGCTAACTAAATTCCTTCATCAACACTTAGTTGACATTTATGACCCTTATAAGAGTTATTAATATACATGTCTTGAAATCAAATTTTCATAAACTTACTCAGAACTTTCTACAGACCGGCACTGCTGCGCTAGTCATGGGCTTGGAAATGGCACAACTGCGACATACCAAGTTCAGAGTCAGACAAGTTCTACAGTAGCAAAAATAAAATCTATGCTCCTAATCACTTTACATATACCTCATAAATGGTAACTCATCTAAAATCAACCTCTTCTTTGATTCCACATCATGGATTACTATTTTCTTTAATAATTTAATTATTAAACTTCGAGTTTTAAAACTCTATTTTTCCTTAATAGTTTAACCAACTATGAAATCTCCTTTACGGGTTTCTCACCATAAAACTCAAATATAAAGCACTCACTATAATCACATCACTACACCAAAAATGGCTTCTAGTGAAGGACAAATCCTTCACAAGACATACTATATCACTCACAAGTGATTTATTGCGAAGAAATATTTCCTTCACACGATTGCTCGCATTAGACCTCCTCGCAATTGGGTATCCTTCGCTAAGTAGTAACTAAATATTTTTTGTGAAAGATAGATTGTGAATAACTTTTTTATTCACAAATTGTATTTGGTAATAGAATATTGTTATTTAGTGAAAGGTTGGTTTCCTTCACAAATTATATTTTAAGGAGGACTATTTGAAATTAGTGAATAACTTTATTCCCTCACAAATAATATATTGTGAAGAACATATTTATTTAACGAGAGAATATTTTCCTTCACTAATTATAAATTTTTAAATAAAAAATTAATTGCTAAATAATCAAAATTCATTGAAAATTATAATTGATTTTCAAATTAATAATTTCATGTTTATTATTATTATTATTATTAATCTTTATAAAAAATATTAAATTTATTTTTCAAGTAAATATAAATATTGTCATACTTGTTTCAAACTAATTGATAAACTAATGTATAAAGAGCTAATAAAATCAATATTTTACATATAAATAAATAATACTCGAGTCATAATAACTACAAAATTTGTTATTATATTTTGGTCTCCCAAGGACCATAGTAGATACAAAATTTATAAACCACTATAATTTCACCACACTAAAATTTGTTATTGTATTTTCTGTCGTGAACCTTAGTCCTGGAAGCCTTTGGAGGCATATGTGATTGAGAAATTTCACCATTATTGCTTGGACTAAACCCAGAGTTGTTCTTATCCATGTAGTTCTTATTTTGCTTAAGATACATGGGGTCTCTAGTATTTTCGTCAGTAATAGTACCTGCATTTTAAATTCATTTATCTTTACAATCCTTAAAACTCCACAAGCCACATATATCATATCAGTAATGATGAACACCGTCACAGTATAAATTACACCTAAAACATCAAATTTTAATTAATAGCAATTAATTGCTCATTTATCCGATTAATTACCCGATTGATCAATATAACTTCCAGACATCAATTATTATCGAAATAAATGTCGATTTCCACTAACACTAATAATCCCAACATAATGGAACTATCAATTTCATCTTTAATCAACACGAACTAATTCATTATTAATATTATAACTCACAATATTTAACAACAAGGTCGTTCTCAGGAAAGAGGGGGCTTTTCGATAAGGATTTCTGTGACGCCCCCAAAACAGGTATACATCACCCATCTTAAGTCGCCAAATACATGGTACACAATTCAAATACAACTTAATTATACAACAATCGTGTAAAATACTACAAAACATAATCTAAGAGTTTTAATAAGAATATTGTCATCTAGACAATATCCACACTCAATGGAGTCCTTATTACATTTATTATCACACTATTTAACAGAATAGTGAGGATTATTAATGCTATCATCTGGATCGTCACTCCGTTCCCCGACTAGTCCTGGCTACATTCTCATTTCCTGAAGAGAACAGTGAAAGAAAAGGTGAGCTCAACTAGCCCAGTAAGAAATATTATGACTAAGATAATGTAGAATAAATTATCATTAGCCTTCAACGATGTTAAACTGATAAAATATAATAAACAACAAGTTTAACTGCAGCGGAACAAGCAATCCATTAAAAGAGTCAAGTAGAGCATAAAATCTACTATCTTCTATGATTTAAAATGTTTTTCATCAACTTTATCGTTGAGACTCAGCTTAATAAATAAAATTGAATCATCCCTGCATCACGGCCAAGGATATTCATGTAATCATTAATGGTCATGACTATACTGAATAATCCCTGGTCATAATCACACCATCAATTGTCCATCAATGAACTACAGGCCAATGAGGACTTTTACCACATCATTCATCAAATTACAGTCATGATTATACTGAATAATCCCTGGTCATAATCATACCAAGTCCATCTATGCACGTAAGCCAAAGATGACTTTCATCACAATATAAGCATCAGGATGATAACAATGACATAATAATTCAATAAAAAAAGTTCAAGGATAAATTTTAAAGATTTATAATTTTAATTTATCCAGAAATCAATAACGTCCAAATTGTCAACATGATACTTCTTTGTGGAGTATAATTCAAGAATGCTCAGAACAATATTTCCATGAAAAGATACTAGATGAAGCACAAATATCAAGGATATTCCACTAATTTCATGGAGTATAAAAGCCAACACTTTAACCAACTAAGTATAATAGAATATATGAAATCGCAAATAGATTTTTCCCCGCCATGCGGTAATCCACGTAGACATATCATTTTCACAATTTAATAAGTTATGAATACGAAGGATCATTCACCATGCATGCGGTAATCCACATTTATTCCAACAGAATAATAAAGAATGGAATAACAGAAGAATTCACCAGTCGTACGTAATCCGCACAGACAGGTTATTCCAACAGGATAATAAAGAATAGAACCAGATCATGTGTAACCCGCACAGACAGGATATTCCAACAGAATAATAAAGAATGGAATAACAACAGAATTCACCAGACATGCGATAGACCGCACAGACAGGTTATTCCAACGGAATAATAAAGAATGGAATAACAGAAGAATTTCACATTGTATGCAGTACATCGCATAGACAGGTTATTCTAACATATTAATAAAGAATGGAATAACAACCCTTACGAGTATTGAAAGAAAATAACTCTCTTCATGAATATGAAAGAATAATACCCCTTACCTTAGAAGAAGACTGGATACTGGAATAGTGAGGTAGCAGACTTCTCTTCTTATTTCTCTCTATAATTTCTCTCTATAATAATTGCTCTATAGCTTTAGTGAATTGGTGAGAAATGAAGGAAGAATGAGCTTCTATTTATAGGAAAATATAGTTTCGATAATTGCATGTTTTGGGGCTCAAAATATTATAGTATAATAACTTCCTCTTTTTCTTCATTTTTAATTTAGTCCTGCAAGTATTATCAACCTTGCACCACCTCCCCTAATAGTAAACATTGTGAATCAATAGTTCAATCATGTGAATCAATAGTTATAATCATGTGAAAATACGAAGTACAATATAGTACCTTCAACTATACCTCCATTTTTAACTTAGTCATTCAAGTATTATCAATCTTGCACCACCTCCCCTAATAGTACAAAAATGTGAATCAATAGTATACACATATGAACAAATAGTTATAATCATGTGAATTAATAGCAATTAATTGCTCATTTATCTAGTTAATTACCCGATTGGTCAATATAACCTCCAGACATCAATTATTATCGAAATAAATGTCAATTTTCACTAACACTAATAATTCCAACACAATGGAACTATCCAATTTATCTTTAATCAACACGAACTTATTCATCATTAATATTATAATTCACACTATTTAACAACCAGGTCATTCCTAGAAAAGAGGGGGCTTTCTGATAAGGATTTCTCCTTATTGGCGCACAATTAGGTGACCAAACCTCTCCTTGACAGAAATTCTAGACATTGTCAATATTGCAAATAATAATATGAATAACTTTGTCATCTCAATTATTGATTTAATAATATATATTATGTAGATGATACTGTGACAATAATTGAATCAATAATATGAGAGATATGATGCATCAATTACTTAGCAATAATTGAGTATAACTAAGTGACTTCTCACGTAAGCATTAATAATCAATACCGTGTGCTACTATGCAACCACTCGTATTACTGTACTTTTACTACCAGGTAGTTCAACATTTTTAACGGTAACACTTTCGTCGTTATTTTTATAAAAAGATAATTTTGTCATTTTCTAGAGTTTATGATTAGCTTACCCGTGATCACCTCGTTCGGATTCCTCGCTTTTCGGGAGATTACGACAAACGCTCTCCCTTGAACTACCGGTTTTGTTTTTTCTGGGACACCTTCTGATGCCTCCATCCTAGCTAGACTTGACTTTGGTGCACGATAAAATGGGGATAAGTGACCTTCTTTTCCACAATTGTAACACACTTTGGACTGCATTGCGCAGTTTGGACTGATGTGTCCTTCCCCTCCACATTTGTAACATACGACTGGCGGTCGTTCTCCTTCCTTAACAACAGGTGTTGGTTCTAACGTCTTTCCATCATTACTGAATCTCCTCTTCTTGAAAGGTCCACTCTTATTGTCATGGCCATGATTACTACCGAAGTGATTACCATTTCTGGCATATTGATTCCCTCCACGCTTGTTGTCACCGCTTCGATGACTGCTACCACTGGTGTTATCGACTTGTCGACTGCTCTCTCTTGGTTAGGTTGATTCATTATCGCGCTCCAATAACTGAGCCCTATTAACAACATCTGAATACAAACACAGTTTGTGAGAAATTAGGTATTGACGTATATCGGGTTTCAAACCTCTTAGAAACATCCGCGTCATTCTCTTCTCATTATCAACCAAGTGGGACGCAAACCGAGACAACTTGGCAAACTTAGCTTCGTACTGCGCCACGGTCATATTATTTTGCTCAAGCTTGATGAACTCTACCTCCTTCATGTGACGAATACTTTCAGGAAAGTACTTGTCGTTGAACAGCTCTTGGAACTTCTCCCAAGACATTTTGAGTGCGGTAGGTTGAGTACGCTTTACAGATTCCCACCAGTAATCTGCCTCTGCTCGCATCATGAAGGTGGCAAAGGGAACCTTTTGCTCCTCGGAGCATCCCAAGACATCAAATATCTTGTTGATCTACTTTATCCACGTCTCCACCTTAAGTTGTCTTGGCTCTCCAAAAAACTTCGGTGGTCCCAGCTCCTTGAACTGCTTAGCAGTGAGCGTTCGAGAGTTGTTAGTGTTTCCATCTGTATTTTGGACAGGAGCCGCCCTCGCCTGATGTTGCATGAATTGCATAAAACCTCTGAACATCCCATCGTTCATCATTTGATCGTTGTTGTTTACCTAAGGATTATTGTCCTCCTGTTTCACATTATCCTGGGTATTAATCTGTGTTGACTCAACGGTCTCATGTGCTTCATTGATCTCAACATTTTTGGATGTCATTTTCAAATACTACCACAAAACAAGGGTTAATTAACATATCACATATTATCCTTATACTCTGACCGACCAATTAAATACCAAATAAACTTAGGTAGGTCATACAAGCGAAGGAATTCCCCGTCTCTCCCCTCCTAGTTCTTGTCTCACATCTAAGCCAGGGATCATATCTCTAAGCTTTGATATCAACTGTGACACCCCTAAAACGGGTATACATCACCCATCTTGAGTCGCCAAATACATGGTACAAAATTCAAATACAACTTAATTATACAACAGTCGTGTAAAATATGAGAAAACATAATCTAATAGTTTTAATAAGAATATTATCATCTAGACAATATCCACGCTCAATAGAGTTTTCATTACATTTATTGTCACACTATTTAACAGAATAGTGAGGACTACTAATGTTATCATCTCGACCGTCACTCCGTTCCCCGACTAGTCCCGGTTACGTTCTCATTTCCCGAAGAGAACAGTGAAATAAAGGGTGAGCTCAACTAGCCCAGTAAGAAATATTATGATTAAGATAATGCAGAATAAATTATCATTAGCCTTCAACAATGTTAAACTGATAGAATATAATAGACAACAAGTTTAACTGCAGCGGAACAAGCAATCCATTAGAAGAGTCAAATAGAGCATAAATTTTACTATCTTCTATGATTTAAAAAGTTTTTCATCAACTTTATCATTGAGACTCAACTTAATAAATAAAATTGAATCATCCATGCATCACGAACAAGGATATTCATGTAATAATCAATGGTCATGACTATACCGAATAATCCCTGGTCATAATCACACCAACAACTGTCCATCAATGAACTACATGCCAATTAGGACTTTTACTACATCATTCGTCACATTACGGTCATGATTATACCGAATAATCCCTGGTCATAATCATACCAAGTCCATCTATGCACGTAAGCCAAATATGACTTTCATCACAATAAAAGCATGAGGATGATGACAATAACATAATAATTCAATAAAACAAGTTCAAGGATAAATTTTAAAGATTTATAATTTTAATTTATCCAGAAATCAATAACATCCAAATTGTGAACATGATACTTCTTTGTGGAGTAAAATTCAAGAACGCTCAAAAGTGTATTTTCATGAAAAGATACTGGATGAAGCGCAAATATCAAGGATATTTCACTAATTTCATGGAGTATAGAAGCTAACACTTTAACCAACTAAGTATAATAGAATATATGGAACTATCCAATTCATCTTTAATCAACATGAACTTATTCATCATTAATATTATATTTCAGAATATTTAACAATCAGGTCGTTCCTAGGAAAGTTTGGGATTTCCGATAAGGATTTCTCCTTATTGGCGCGCAATTAGGTGACCAAACCTCTCCTTGACAGAATTTCTAGACATTGTCAATATTGCAAATAATAATATGAATAACTTTGTCGTCTCAATTATTGATTTAATAATATATATTATGCAGATGATACTGTGATAATAATTGAATCAATAATATGAGAGATATGATGCAGCAATTGCTGTATCAATAATTGAGTATAACTGAGTGACTTCTCACGTAAGCATCAATAATCAATACTGTGTGCTACTATGCAACCACGCGTATTACTGTACTTTTACTACCGGGTAGTTCAATAGTTTTAACGGTAACACTTTCGCCGTTATTTTTATAAAAAGATAATTTTGTCGTTTTCTAACTACGACAATACTTCCATTGTGGGGTCCACTAATGATTGTTCCGTCGTACGAATATTCCCTGTTAAAACGAATATTCCCCGATCAATCGAATATTATATAACCACTTGCTTACTTTGCAAAATTTGTAAATATTATCCACAACTATAACATTATATTAAATCCACACCATAATATTCAAAAATATATTTCGAGAAAATTATTCTTTATTCATAAAAGTTGGGGTCTTACAATTTCTCCCTATTGGCGCAATTAGGTGACCAAATCTCTCCTTGAAAGAACTTCTAGACATTGTCAATATTACAAATAATAATATAAATAACTTTGTCTTCTCAGTTATTGATTTAATAATATAACATATTATGCAGATGATACTGTGACAAAAATTGAATCAATAATATGAGAGATATGATTCAGCAATTACTGTAGCAATAATTGAGTATAACTGAGTGACTTCTCACGTAAACATCAATAATCAATACCGTGTGCTATTATGCAACCACGCGTATTACTGTACTTTTACTGCCAGGTAGTTTAACGGTAAAACTTTCGCCGTTATTTTTATAAAAGATAATTCTGTCATTTTCTAACTACGACAATACTTCTGTTGTGGGGTCCACCAATGATTGTGTCATCATACGAATATTCCCTGTTAAAACGAATATTCCCCAACCAATCGAATATTATATAACCACTTGCTTACTTTGCAAAATTTATAAATATTACCCACAACTATAACATTATCTCAAATCCACACCATAATATAAAAAAAATATTTTGAGAAAATTAAATCTTTATTCATAAAATTTGGGGTCTTACATTAAATCTCTTTGTTGTTTAATGATTTGACCATTGAATCAGTTTGTAGTTATAGTATTACATAAGTACTAGAATCCTAAAACTTTAAATGACCAGAAAACATTAAGATTAAGAATTGGTGACTGGTCAAACATGTCATCCTGTTAACTGACATGCATTTCTGGGTTTGATGAAGAACAGCTCAAAAACTCCTATAGCGACAGTTTCGTCACTATAGGGCCATTTAGCGAGACTTAATTTCTGAAAATTATATTTTTATTAAATAATTAGAGAAAATTAGTTTTAAATTATTAAAAATACACAATAAATTACTAAAAATTATTTTAAAGCCTAAAAATTAGTTTTTAATAATATTGAATATATTTCGTAAATATTTAATATTTTTGGAATGTTAAAGTTATTTAATTTATTAAATTATTATATTAAATAAATTATAAAAAATAGAATTAATGATTTAAAAATCATATAAAAATTATTTAAGTATTATAAAAATATTTTAAGTTATAAAATATAACTTATGATATTTTGTCATGAAAAATATTAATATTTTAATACTAATGATATTAGATTTATTTAATATTTATATTAAATAAATTAGTTTTAAAATGATTTTAATATTATAAAAATTATTTTAAATGAAAATAAAGTGTTTTAAGTTATAAATATAACTTTTAATAAAGGATAATTTCATTAATAATTTAATATTAATGTTATTATATTTATTTAATACTTATATTAAATAAATAGTTTTAAAATGGTTTTATTAATTTAGAAATCATTTAAAAAGGGTATAAATGAATTAAAAATATTTTAAGTTATAATTAATGACTTTTAATATTTTGATAAATAATAAATTAATATTTAAATATTAATTGTAATTATTTAAAAATGATTTTAAATATTTTAAAAATCATTTAAGGGTAATAGTAATACTTTAAAAATATTTTAAGTTATTATAAATAACTTTAATATTTTGGCAATGGTTTCATTAATAGTTTAATATTAATTAAATATTAATGATAATAGAATTATTTAATATTAAAATTATTTAATAATGATTCAGGTGTTCGAAAATTCATGATAAATTATAATAATTATTTAAAAATTATTATATGGCTATGAAAAATCATATAACTGATATTTACATCTATTGAACTTCGATATAGAGTCTTAGACTCATTAATTACCGATAAAGATGTCGGCACGCCGACATGTTTCAGAATTGATCTAGACTTAGATAATTTGATTAGCTATGTGTCTGTTTGTGATCCAATAATTGCTAAACGTATGTGACAATGTGATTAAGTTATGTGCTGACTGCAAATAGTAGTACTACATGTTATGATATGTTATTCTATTCGATAGAATGATCTTATTAATGATAGGTTTCGATATAAAAGATAAAACTAAGTTGTGTAATTGTAAGCAGCAGACCAAGCAAGTATCCTACCTTTGCATTTACTTTATTTAATGGACATAAGCAAGAAAATTTTAGAATTATATTATCATTATGCCAGAATATTAACAGTATTGTTATCGATTATGTAGCCGCTCATTATTTATTATTACAATATTATTGTATAATTCAGATATTTATTCTGTTCGTTAATTTCTAAATATGGTTATACAAGTCTCCCCACTTGGATAATCACATGTTGATATATACCTATTGATCTCCAATATGTATACATTAATTAAAAGTCTTCGAAGCTATTTGACCCAACTAGACACAGATTTAGATATATCGTTGAACAAGATAAAACTTTATTGTATCCAACCAAATTATTTTGGTTCAGATTCCCGACTAAGTATGAACATCTCAAACATGGAAAAACTTTTATGTGCCTAAGACAGAAAAGATGAACGATAATATCGTTCTTGTATGCAGTATTAATCAATACAAGACACAATGGGCAGATCACCCTCGTGTCCGTAAGTTATAACGGATTGCGGATGAAGTTATGTTAAACCTTATCGAAAATTGAAAACAAAGTTCATAGTATGTCGACTACTCTTCAAATATAGTCAATACGCAGTTTCAAAATTTTGATATAGAATAGTTATGTTATTATTATTGGTTCAGCTTACTTCATAAATTTTGATTCGTTGTAGAAGTGTCGTACAAAGAAAACATTTACTTCTTTCAACTTATATTTATAATTGATATTACTTGTTGGGCACTCAAATGCTCATTCTTGCTTAATTTAAATGTTTTCAGCTAAGTGTGAACAACCAGAAGGTTCGGCCAAGAACAATGGAAAAAATAAAGCAAACAGAATAAGTTTAATGGTATCTTTTGTAATAGTTAGACAATATTTAGACCATAATATTTATTATCTATCATGTAATGTATTGTAGTAAAGGTTGCGTACATGGGATTAGACTCTAATATATATATATATATATATATATGTATGTAAATTAATTAATTTTGATATTTATATTATTATTATTAGTATTAGTATTATTTCCACTCATAGAAATTGTATCGAAAAGCACTGAATTCGGGTTTCAAGTACCTGAATTTGGGGGCATTACATCATGGTATCGGAGCTTTAGGGTTAAAAACCTTTGGTGGGATAGACCTTAGGATATAACCTTAGGACAGAGGGAAACGTTGAAAATATAAATAACTTATATAGAGTTTTAAAAAAAGAGTTGAATTGAATAAATTCATCGTCAAAACAAATAAAAGATAACTTATATAAAAATATTATTTGCTGTGTGTATATACTATATGATAATCTAGATAGTTTGTGTGTAGATGTCAGATATAAAAGAATTAGGATACCCTCAGATAGTAAAGAAGGAATCAACCTCCATAACCGAGCCAATGTCAAAGCTAATAGCTGAAATAGAGGCTCACTTAGAAAGCAACCCTGATGAGGTGGTTATTGTGGAAAATGTAGTACCAAATCTAGAAATGTTAGTATAATTGATAGGTAGAGTATAGTTAAAGAATATATGGTCAAGCTCGAATTCTTAAACTCATATGTTTGTGGTGAGTTCTTAAACTCATAATGTGTGGTAAGTTTGATGAGCTTGGTATAGTTTAGTGTGAATGGATTATTGAGGATGATGGGAATATATAGAATATTAAGCAATTGATCCTTAGTGAAGGCGTAAGAAATAAGTAGTATTAGTGTTACTTGAATATGTACGATTCTACGATGCGTATACGATAAATGTGTCTGTATAAGGTAACATTCTCAAGTTTCATATAAGTTATGGCAGTGAATCCCGACTTCTGTGTCACAAAGGGATAGTGGATGTATAAAATAGTATGTGCTATAGTGACACCCCCAAATTAGGGTTACCTGACCCCCGAGGTTCACGATCTACAATATAAATAACATTTAACTACCCATAATATATATAGATAGTAACTTTTATAAAATTTTATCAGAGTATAATAATACATCACCCAGGTTTTCTAACCTTAACTTTACAAACATACCCTTTAGATATACAAAAAGGGTTTATAATACAACATAATAAATATGTTAATTATAACTAGTTAATAACTATGCCTTTGCCTTTATCCTTCGCAACACCTCCTGCAACTTTGTCCCTAGCTGAAAGGTTTTATTTAGCAAGGGTGAGCAACTAATTTGCCCCGCAAGTTAAGACATACAATAAATGTATAAGAATTCAAAACAACAAACTATCTATTTTGATAGAATGAAACCAAAGTTCGGGGAAATTTGAAATAGCTGAACAAATCGTTATTCAATAACAAGTCTTCTCATATTCTATACAACAGAATAATTCATTAATGAAAGAGTACAACACTTTCAAAGTTTCTACGATATTCTAATGAATAATCAAGAATCAATTCTACGAAATAACAAAGTGGAATATTTTCCAGATTTAATACTGAGCGATCACACAAGATCTTGAACTTATTTTCTCGGGTACATATCGAAGATTTACTTTTATATATACTCAGGTGTATCAGATAACCATAAAGATTAAATCATACCCCTCTGCAAGTATAACAAGTGATCAGCTTATTATACCCTATATTATGCATAATACTTAAAACGCACGCAAAGGTCGAATTCATGACCAACAAAATGTTCCCTTTATATAAAAGGTTGTTCTTCTCAGTCTTAGAATCAAGATTTTGATTTTACAACGAAATACTAGTATTTCAAATTTTATTTACTTCTCGGTCGAGCTGAAATAATTGGCATCGATCTGTCAATAATAATTGAATTTATTTTCTCGAATCTATCAAGTTCTAACAATTATTCGTCTAGCCAGAATAATTAGCTAAGACATTTCTCAGTATAATTTGGCAATAAACAGGAATTATCTGTATTATCAATTCTAACTTCTAAAGATATGAATATCCAACAGCAGTTATTCTACAAATATATATTTCTAAATCAAAACATGCACTAACTGCGAATAATCAACAATAAATTCCCTGGATGTGGTGTAATTAACAATAATTAACCACTATAATAATTGAATGAATTTAACTCAAGGTTGAGTTAGGAAACTTGCCTCTTCCGCTGATTACAGCTACACAAAATACTTATCTGCTTTTAAAAGACCTATAACCAATAATATCAGTCTAACAATTAGCATAATAATTCACATAACACACAACACTGTAATTCACAGTCAAACTTCTCCTAGACACATTACCACATAGCCACATCAGTGTTTATAACCTATATAAACACTTAACAAGTCAAACTAATTTAGTCTAGTTGGACTTCGGTCCATTCTCGATATTCTGGTCACCCTATTAGATAATTAACAAAGTTATCTGTCAAATACACTTGTTCTCTAAGCTTCAATATTAATTTAGATAAGTTAATTATCATTAATAATATTTTTCGAAAGCTTTTAATAATTATCAAGCAATTATTATAATTTATAATAATTTTTCAAATATCGGGATCATTTTTAAATGATTTACTGATCAAATAATCTTATCATTATCAATATAAAAATATTAATAACATACTTGTCAAAATATTAAAGTTATTATCAATAACTTTAAATATTTTTAAATCATCAATATTCTATTTAAATGATTTTTAAAATAATAAAAATCATTTTTAAATCATAACCATTAATATATAAATATTAATGAAATTATTATCCAAATATTAAAAGTCATTAAATATAACTTCAAATATTTTTAAACCATTTTTCTCATTTTTAAATGATTTTTAAATCAATAAAATCATTTTTAATTCATTTATTTAATATAATAATTAACTAAATCAAACATCATTAATATTAATTTATTAATGAAAATTCTCCAAAAATATTGAAAATTATATTTTATAATTTAAAATATTTTCTAACACTTTATTCTCAATTAAAATGATATTTAAATCATTAAAATTATCTTATCTTATTTATTTAATTTAATAATCAAATAAATCTATTATCATTAATATTAAATTATTAATGAAAATTCTCCAAAAATATTAAAAGTTACATTTTATAACTCAAAATATTTTTAAATACATTATTCTTATTTAAAATGATTTTTCATAATATTAAATCATTTTTTTCTAATTTATTTAATACACTAATTAAATAAATTAAATACCTTTAATATTTAAATAATTATAAATATTAAAGAAAAATATTCCAATTGGTCAGAAATTATTTTTCATAATTTAAAATAATTTTTAAAACCATTTTTGGGAATTTTTAGAATTTATTTTTATTTTTAATCATTTTTCAGAATATTCAGAAAATAAAATTATTAAAACCGTCGCTATAGGTCTTTAGCGACAGAAAGCGTCATTGTTGGTGTTCTTAAGCCTCAAGAACACTGACAACTTTGTTAACAACCTGTCATGTTTGACCATAGATTAAACTCGGTTCTTGCAAGTTCTGCTCAACCTAAAAGTCGGATATTGTAGTGTTTATCTCACTCTACAATTTGAAATACTTATCTTGGTTAAACAACATCACCACAAGGAGATCAAAGCCTCCAAATGTGATGTCAGACGGTTCTGGGTTTTCCAGAAACCCAGACAGTGCGAGTATGTACTTTCATGCTCAAATTATTCTATGTTCCCGTTCTCAAATGGCTCAATATTTGGTCCATAACTATAGTACTCATGACAAGGAACAACGTGATACCAATATTTCAGTCCAAAAACAACAAAATCTCCAGATTCAACTTGGTCAAAGTCTGTTAGAAAAAGTGTTCATACCGATTCTGGGTTTTCCAGAAAGGTAGAAATCAGTTCTTGTGGTCTACTTTGACCACCTATCACGATCGGTCTTTTGAGTTTATAAGTGATCTAAAGACTTCAATTTATAGTACACATAACCAGCTACAAAATGTACCAATTAACAACATCAAACACTAAACAGACTGACAGATCCGATCATTACAAAAGCTTGTCAGACACTGTTTCAACGTTCTGGACTGCCCAAAAAGTCACTCGGTCAATCCCGGTCAACTGGTTTTGACCGTGAATAACTTGAAATCTAGCTATCTAATGGCTGCACTAACACTTGCAGATTAAAGCCTACATACCAGGATACAAATTAAAGCTTTAAAACAACAAAAATAACAACCGAACAAGAATCTATGGCTCCTGACATTAGCTTGTCGGACCACAGATTTTATTCTTGGATAGTTTTTCAAAAACTCCATTTTTTATGCTTTTGATCCTATGGATCCGTGATAGACCATCATAGATCTTCAATAAACATCCAATACCATTATTCTAAACACAAAAACATAAAAATTTCTCAAGCTTACAAGATCAAAAATTAAAATTGGTTTATACCTCTCTTGATCAAATCTTGATCTATGATCTCTTTAGTTGTTCTTGGTGATATAAAGGCTGTTTAGGGGACCGATCTATTAGCCAATTTCGAAGGTTGAGAGAGAGGTAAGATTTGGTGAGAGCTTGGTTGGCCAAATGAGCAAATTAATGATTTTCTCTCTCTTGAATCTAATATATATTGCTAGGATGCATTGTATGTTGCAAGATCTAATGCTAGCTGTCACTTGGAGGCTAACTGCTGAGATTTTTAGGAGTCACAAGGTCAAGTGGGTTGGTCACCAACTAAAGCTCTTGGCCATTTTACAAGTTATTAAAAAAATAATCCAAAAGGGCATTTTTGTCATTTGATAAATATTTTTAATGGCATTCTTGTCCAATACACAAACCCTTAGGGTTTAGGGTTTGGGTTATGGTTTGGACCCTTTAAGGTTTAGGGTTTAAACCCTTTAGGTTTTAAAATACCAACTACTAAAATTTCCAATTAAGGTTATACTTAGAAAAATTAAATTCCTAAATTATGATTAGGGTTTGTAAAATAGAAATTAGTATAACTAAAATATAATTAGGGTTTTCTAATCATATTAAAGTTTAATACACTTTAGACATGCTAATAAAAATTAGAGTTGCCTAATTAGGGTTTAGGAAATCCCAGATTTCAAATTAGGGTTCCTTAACGTATAATTAGGGTTTTTAACTGTACAATTTATTTTCTAAATCTGAGATTAGGGTTTCTAATCCCTTATTAGGGTTTATTAATTTTAAACCTTATCCGATCAATTATTGATCAAAATTTCTATACAGTACAAACACATTCTTATCAATATAATTATTTTAATTATATTTTCTACCGAATCCCTATAAAAATTTTAGGGTTAGGTTTTCTAAAGCTATTAAGCATAACTCTACTCTATTTTCTCAGTCAATACACAAATTGACTAATTCTTGAGACTTGTCTCACAGATTCTCAGTACAATATTAACAGTAAATGTTAATATTAAATAAAAAAAAAATATTCGTAAAATTTGGATTATTCAAAATCCTGGGTTATCATATTCACCCCTCCTTAAAAGGATTCCGTCGTCGGAATCACCGTTTTCTTATTCTCTACAATCTTTTAAAGTTGTATCGTCAATTCATTTTTATCAACACAATATTAATTTGTATTTCAAATTTGAACCTATGCCTTGAATCTATAAAAGAAAACAATTCACAGCCATATTTATTCAATATCAATCGCGTAATTTAAATATTAAGCGAAATCGTTACCTGTTGCCACCTCCTGAGTAGCTACCGCATCTAGCGCCGTCATGTTGAATGTACGGGCTGTTGGTCTTCCTGGCTGTGCAGGTCCTCGAATCGCCAAGGTTCCACCACCAGGTTCCATGTTGGCACTTTCTTTTTCTGCATTCTGCTTTGGACAGTTCCGAACCAGATGATCAGTCGATCCACACGCATAGCAACCTTGAATCTTTTTCAGGCTTGGACAATTGGGCGACATATGCCCCTCTTGTCCGCCGTTATAACAAACCCCCTTCTTCTTTAGACAAATACCAGCATGGTTCTTCCCATAATTTGCACAAGGCACTCCTCCTTTCCTATTTCCTTCAGTTTTACTACCCGATTGGGTATTCTCGCTCCACTTCCTCTTGTTTAGATTACTGCCACCACTACTTCCACCATCAATGGTCTTCTTCTTCTTCTTCTCCTGATGAAAACAAGATGCAGCCTCGCTTCCTCCTTCAACAATTAACGCTTTCTCCAGTAAAGCCGCAAACGTGTTGATCTGCAATACTGCCACCTTGTTGAATATCCCTGGTTTCAGTCCGTTCTCAAATGTTCTTGCTTTTCTAGCTTCGGTGTCCACCTGATGAGGTGCAAATCTTGCTAATTCGTTGAATTTAGCCGCGTATTCAGAAACAGACATGTTCTCCTGCTTAAGTTCCAAGAACTTAACTTCCATCCGAGCTTGCATACTCGGTGAGAAGTAGTTCTCAAAGAACAATTCCTTAAATATGGTCCACGTCACCACCGATTTACCCACTCTCGCTTGATTGGTTTCCCACCAATAATTGGCTTCTCCCTTCATTAAATATGTTGCAAAAGCCGTCTTTTGTTCTTCCGCCACTCGCGCAATCACGAACGCTTTCTCCATCTCTTTCACCCAAGTTTAGGCTTCAATTGGATCCGTAGTCCCCTTAAATTCTGGTGGTCCTACCGCTTTAAAATCCTTAAAATTAGCCAATCTGTCGGCTGGCTAATTCCTTGGTCTTCCCCTGGCTGGAGCCCTATTTTCCATAGCTTGGGCCAGTATATCCACAAAATTCTGCATCGGGTCAGCTTGACCTCCTTCGTTATTCACTGATTGTTCTTTTCTTTGGTTTCGATTATGTCGTCTAGGCAGCATGATCTAATTTAAATAAAAATCTTACACTAATTCTCCTCCTCTACACAAATTCTTAACACAATAAGAATTCAACACATATTTCTCATGTAATCGCATATTTATTCAAATAGCACATAGTATTATAATACTTTAACACATATTACTACCTTTTTTTAAAAAAAATTTAGGGCTAACAACACAACTTTACACAAAAAGTTGCAATTCTCCAACTTTATACAAAAAGTGGCAATTCTCCATTCACACACCACTATTCCCAGTTCATCAAACTTACTACACCTAGGGGTTCAGGAACTTGCCACAATTATATGAGTTTATGAACTTATCCTAGTCAGACCTTTGGCGTCCATTCGCTGAGGGGTTCAAAACAACTCATATAACTATGAGTCATGAACTTATCATAAGTATGAGTTTTAAGAACTCACAAATTAATCATAATCTTATATTCATATAGAAAATAAAGATTTTATTCATACAAACATATATATTTATATATGTTCAAACATCATTCTCGATATTACATAACCTAATACCAGAAACTTCTACCAAAAGATACTACAACTTATATCTAAGTTGTCTAACGACCACTCCCTTCCCCAGTCTTCTTCTTACTGGGACACTTGTTAAATCTATGCCCTGTTTGCCCACAGGAAAAACACTTCCTCATATTTGGTTTAGGACAATGCAAAGAGATATGTCCTTCCTTCTTACAGTTGAAGCACACGTTCTTCCACATCATACATTCTCCCAAGTGAGTCTTTCCACACTTGCCACAGACTTGCTTCTTCTTCGAGTTTGATTTTTCAGAATTGTGGCTGTCGTTGTTCCTTTTTCTTTTCTTCTTGCCCTTCTTGCTGGTTCCTTCAGACAATCGACCACCTTCAGCCTTCATCTTCTTCACCTGCGCTTTCAGCTCGTTCTGTTCTTCAGTCATTTCACGTAACGCCCTTTCCATCTCCCACAACTCCTCCAAAAGAAATACTTTGCTTCGGAGTTCTTGGACTTCCATAGATAGCTGATCTTGTTCACCAACCTTGATCTTATTCTTTAGTTCCACCTTAGCTTTTTCAGACTCCGCCTCCTGATCACCACTTAGATACATCTCAGGATAATCGTCATGATCACTCCCAAGATTGATCATTGGTTCATCTTTCTCCACTTCTTCAACCGATTCGCTCTGTGTTGGCACCTCGGCTACTGGCATTAGTACGACAGCCGCTGGCATCTCTGTACTCATCTTATCTTCTCCCGACATCCTACAATCAGTTTAAATAACTTGATTAGTACTTCACCAGTACAAATTTCTCTCACTACAAATTTACTTATCTTATTATTGATACACTTAAACGATCCCTCACACAGTACTCTAAATGAGTATTCTCTATCTCGCAATGGTCATAATCCTAGGGTTTTCCCCCACCCCACTTAAGGTTTATAACCTACAGCTCTACTACCAGGCTGGTGACACCTTGGTCACTACAGCTCTGATACCAACCTGTGACACCCCCAAATCAGGGTTACCTGACCCCCGAGTTTGGTGTTCACGATCCACAAAATAAATAACATTTAACTACCCATAATATATATAGATAGTAACTTTCATAAGATTTTATCAGAGTTTAATAATACATCACCCAGGTTTTCTAACCTTAACTTTAAAAACATACCCTTTAGATATGCAAAAAGGGTTTACAATACAACATAATAAATACGTTAATTATAACTAGTTAATAACTATTCCTTTGCCTTTATCCTTCGCAGCACCTCCTGCAACTTCGTCCCTAGCTGAAAGGTTTTATTTAGCAAGGGTGAGCAACTAATTTGCCCCGCAAGTTAAGACATACAATAAATGTATAAGAATTCAAAACAACAGACTATCTATTTTATAGAATAAAACCAAAGTTCGGGGAACTTTGAAATAGTTGAACAAATCGTTATTCAATAACAAGTCTTCAAATATTCTATACAACATAATAATTCAATAATGAAATATTACAACACTTTCAAAGTTTCTACGATATTCTAATGAATAATCAAGAATCAATTCTACGAAATAACAAAGTGGAATGTTTTCCAGATTTAATACTGAGCGATCACACAAGATCTTGAACTTATTTTCTCGGGTAGATATCGAAGATTTACTTTGATATATAATCAGGTGTATCACATAACCATAAAGATTAAATCATACCCCTCTGCAAGTATAACAAGTGATCAGCTTATTATACCATATATTATGCATAATACTTAAAACGCGCGCAAAGGTCGAATTCATGACCAACAAAATGTTCCCTTTATATAAAAGGTTGTTCTTCTCAATCTTAGAATCAAGATTTTGATTTTACAACGAAATACTGGTATTTCAAATTTTATTTACTTCTCGGTCGAGCCGAAATAATTGACATCGATATGTCAATAATAATTGAATTTATTTTCTCGAATCTATCAAGTTCTAACAATTGTTCGTCTAGCCAGAATAATTAGCTAAGACATTTCTCAGTATAATTTGACGATAAACAAGAATTATCTATATTGTCAATTCTAACTTCTACAGATATGAATATTCAACAGCAGTTATTCTACAAATATATATTTCTGAATCAAAATATGCACTAACTGCGAATAATCAACAATAAATTTCCTGGATGTGGTGTAATTAACAATAATTAACCACTATAATAATTGAATAAATTTAACTCAAGGTTGAGTTAGGAAACTTGCCTCTTCCGTTGATTACAGCTACACAAAATACTTATCTGCTTTCGAAAGATCTATAACCAATAATATCGGTCTAACAATTAGCACAATAATTCATATAACACACAACACTATAATTCACAGTCAAACTTCTCCTAGACACATTACCACATAGCCACAACAGTGTTTATAACCTATATAAACACTTAACAAGTCAAACTAATTTAGTCTGGTTGGATTTCGGTCCATTCTCGGTGTTCTGGTCACCCTATTCGACAATTAACAAAGTTATCTGTCAAATACACTTGGTCTCTAAGCTTCAATATTACTTTAGATAAGTCAATTATCATTAATAATATTTTTCGAAAGCTTTTAATAATTATCAAGCAATTATTATAATTTATAATAATTTTTCAAATATCGGGATCATTTTTAAATGATTTACTGATCAAATAATCTTATCATTATTAATAAAAAAATATTAATAATATACTTGTCAAAATATTAAAGTTATTATCAATAACTTAAAATATTTTTAAATCATCAATATTCTATTTAAATGATTTTTAAAATAATTAAAATTATTTTTAAATCATCACCACTAATATATAAATATTAATGAAATTATTATCCAAATATTAAAAGTCATTAAATATAACTTCAAATATTTCTAAACAATTTTTCTCATTTTTAAATGATTTTTAAATCAATAAAATCATTTTTAATTCATTTATTTAATATAATAATTAACTAAATCAAACATCATTAATATTAATTTATTAATGAAAATTCTCCAAAAATATTGAAAATTATATTTTATAATTTAAAATATTTTCTAACACTTTATTCTCAATTAAAATGATTTTTAAATCATTAAAATTATTTTTATCTTATTTATTTAATTTAATAATCAAATAAATCTATTATCATTAATATTAAATTATTAATGAAAATTCTCCAAAAATATTAAAAGTTACATTTTATAACTCAAAATATTTTTAAATACATTATTCTTATTTAAAATGATTTTTCATAATATTAAATCATTTTTTTCTAATTTATTTAATACACTAATTAAATAAATTAAATACTTTTAATATTTAAATAATTATAAATATTAAAGAAAAATATTCCAATTGGTCAGAAATTATTTTTCATAATTTAAAATAATTTTTAAAACTATTTTTGCGACTTTTTAGAATTTATTTTTATTTTTAATCATTTTTCAGAATATTCAGAAAATAAAATTATTAAAACCGTCGCTATAGGTCTTTAGCAATTGAAAGCGTCGTTGTTGGTGTTCTTGAGCCTCAAGAACACTGACAATTTGTTAACAACCTGTCATGTTTGACCATAGATTAAACTCGGTTCTTGCATGTTCTGCTCAACCTAAAAGTCGGATATTGTAGTGTTTATCTCACTCTACAATTTACAATACTTATCTTGGTCAAACAACATCACCACAAGGAGATCAAAGCCTCCAAATGTGATGTCAAACGGTTCTGGGTTTTCCAGAAACCCAGACAGTCCGAGTAGGTACTTTCATGCTCAAATTATTCTATGTTCCCGTTCTCAAATGGCTCAATATTTGGTCCATAACTATAGTACTCATGACAAGGAACAACGTGATACCAATATTTCAGTCCAAAAACAACAAAATCTCCAGATTCAACTTGGTCAAAGTCTGTTAGAAAAAGTGTTCATACCGATTCTGGGTTTTCCAGAAAGGTCGAAATCAGTTCTTGTGGTCTACTTTGACCACCTATCATGACCGGTCTTTTGAGTTTATAAGTGATCTAAAGACTTCAATTTATAGTACACATAACCAGCTACAAAATGTACCAATTACAACATCAAACACTAAACAGACTGACAGATCCGATCATTACAAAAGCTTGTCAGACACTGTTTCAACGTTCTGGACTGCCCAGAAAGTCACTCGGTCAATCCCGGTCAACGGGTTTTGACCGTGAATAACTTGAAATCTAGCTATCTAATGGCTGCACTAACACTTGCAGATTAAAACCTACATACCAGGATACAAATTAAAGCTTTAAAACAACAAAAATAACAACCGAACAAGAATCTATGGCTCCTGACATTAGCTTGTCAGACCACAGATTTTATTCTTGGACAGTTTTTCAAAAACTCAATTTTTTATGCTTTTGATGCTATGGATCCGTGATAGACCATCATAGATCTTCAATAAACATCCAATACCATTATTCTAAACACAAAAACACAAAAATTTCTCAAGCATACAAGATCAAAAATTAAAATTGGTTTATACCTCTCTTGATCCAATCTAGATCTATGATCTCTTTAGTTGTTCTTGGTGATATAAAGGCTGTTTAGGGGACCGATCTATTTGCCAATTTCGGAGGTTGAGAGAGAGGTAAGATTTGGTGAGAGCTTGGTTGGCCAAATGAGCAAATTAATGATTTTCTCTCTCTTGAATCTAATATATATTGCTAGGATGCATTGTATGTTGCAAGATTTGATGCTAGCTGTCCCTTGGAGGCTAATTGCTGAGATTTTTAGGAGTCACAAGGTCAAGTGGGTTGGTCACCAACTAAAGCTCTTGGCCATTTTACAAGTTATTAAAAAAAATAATCCAAAAAGGGCATTTTTGTCATTTGATAAATATTTTTAATGGCATTCTTGTCCAATACACAACCCCTTAAGGTTTAGGGTTTGGGTTAGGGTTTGGACCCTTTAGGGTTTAGGGTTTAAACCCTTTAGGTTTTAAAATACCAACTACTAAAATTTCCAATTAAGGTTATAATTAGAAAAATTAAATTCCTAAATTATGATTAGGGTTTATAAAATAGAAATTAGTATAACTAAAATATAATTAGGATTTTCTAATCATATTAAAGTTTAATACACTTTAGACATGCTAATAAAAATTAGAGTTGCCTAATTAGGGTTTAGGAAATCCCAGATTTCAAATTAGGGTTCCTTAACGTACAATTAGGGTTTTTAACTGTACAATTTATTTTCTAAATCTGAGATTAGGGTTTCTAATCCCTTATTAGGGTTTATAAATTTTAAACCTTATCTGATCAATTATTGATCAAAATTTCTATACAGTACAAACACATTCTTATCAATATAATTATTTTAATTATATTTTCTACCGAATCCCTATAAAAATTTTAGGGTTAGGGTTTCTAAAGCTATTAAGCATAACTCTACTCTATTTTCTCAGTCAATACACAAATTAACTAATTCTTGAGACTCGTCTCACAGATTCTCAGTACATTATTAACAGTAAATGTTAATATTAAATTAAAAAAAATTTATTCGTAAAATTTGGATTATTCAAAATCTCGGGTTATCATATTCACCCCTCTTTAAAAGGATTCCGTCCTCGGAATCACCGCTTTCTTATTCTCTACAATCTTTTAAAGTTGTATCGTCAATTCATTTTTATCAACACAATATTAATTTGTGTTTCAAATTCTAACCTATGACTTGAATCTATAAACAAAAACAATTCACAGCCATATTTATTCAATATCAATCGCGTAATTTAAATATTAAGTGAAATCGTTACCTGATGCCACCTCCTGAGTAGCTACCGCGTCTAGCGCCGTCATGTTGAATGTACGGTCTATTGGTCTTCCTGGCTGTGCAGGTCCTCGAATCGCCAAGGTTCCACCACCAGGTCCCTTGTTGGCACTTTCTTTTTCTGCATTCTTCTTTGGACAGTTCCGTACCAGATGATCAGTCGATCCACACGCATAGCAACCTTGAATCTTTTTTGGGCTGGGACAATTGGGCGACATATGCCCCTCTTGTCCGCAGTTGTAACAAACCCCCTTCTTCTTTAGACAAACACCAGCATGGTTCTTCCCACAATTTGCACAAGTCACTCCTTCTTTCCTATTCCCTTCAGTTTTACTACCCGATTGGGTATTCTCGCTCCACTTCCTCTTGTTTAGATTACTGCCACCACTACTTCGTCCATCATTGGTCTTCTTCTTCTTCTCCTGATGAAAACGAGATGCAGCCTCGCTTCCTCCTTCAGTAATTAACGCTTTCTCTAGTAAAGCCGCAAACGTGTTGATCTGCAATACTGCCACCTTGTTGAATATCCCTGGTTTCAGTCCGTTCTCAAATCTTCTTGCTTTTCTAGCTTCGGTGTCCACCTGATGAGGTGAAAATCTTGATAATTCGTTGAATTTAGCCGCGTATTCAGAAACAGACATGTTCTCCTGCTTAAGTTCCAAGAACTTAACTTCCATCCGAGCTTGCATACTCGGTGAGAAGTAGTTCTCAAAGAACAATTCCTTAAATATGGTCCACGTCACCACCGCTGTACCCACTCTCGCTTGATTGGTTTCCCACCAATAATTGGCTTCTCCCGTCATTAAGTATGTTGCAAAAGCCGTCTTTTGCTCTTTCGCCACTCGCGCAATCACGAACGCTTTCTCCATCTCTTTCACCCAAGTTTGGGCTTCAATTGGATCTGTAGTCCCCTTAAATTCTGGTGGTCTTACCACTTTAAAATCCTTAAAATTAGCCAATCTGTCGGCTGGCTGATTCCTTGGTCTTCCCCTAGCTGGAGCTCTATTTTCCATAGTTTGGGCCAGCGTATCCACAAAATTCTGCATCGGGTCAGCTTGACCTCCTTCGTTACTCACTGATTGTTCTTCTCTTTGGTTTCGATTATGTCGTCTAGGCGGCATGATCTGATTTAAATAAAAATCTTACACTAATTCTCCTCCTCTACACAAATTCTTAACACAATAAGAATTCAACACATATTTCTCATGTAATCGCATATTTATTTAAATAGCACATAGTATTTATAATACTTTAACACATATTACTACCTTTTTTAAAAAAAAATTTAGGGCTAACAACACAACTTTACACAAAAAGTTGCAATTCTCCAACTTTATACAAAAAGTGGCAATTCTCCATTCACACACCACTATTCCCAGTTCATCAAACTTACTACACCTAGGGGTTCAGGAACTTGCCACAATTATATGAGTTTATGAAATTATCCTAGTCAGACCTTTGGCGTCCATTCGCTGAGGGGTTCAAAATAGCTCATATAACTATGAGTCATGAACTTACCATAAGTATGAGTTTTAAGAACTCACAAATTAATCATAATCTTATATTCATATAGAAAATAAAGATTTTATTCATACAAACATATATATTTACATATGTTCAAACATCATTTTTGATATTACATAACCTAATACCAGAAACTTCTACCAAAAGATACTACAACTTATATCTAAGTTGTCTAACGACCACTCCCTTCCCCAGTCTTCTTCTTGCTGGGACACTTGTTAAATCCATGCCCCGTTTGCCCACAGGAAAAACACTTCCTCATATTTGGTTTAGGACAATGCAAAGAGATATGTCCTTCCTTCTTACAGTTGAAGCACACGTTCTTCCACATCATACATTCTCCCAAGTGAGTCTTTCCACACTTGCCACAGACTTGCTTCTTCTTCGAGTTTGATATTTCAGAATTGTTGTCGTCGTTGTTCCTTTTTCTCTTCTTCTTGCCCTTCTTGCTGGTTCCTTCAGAGAATCCACCACCTTCAGCCTTCATCTTCTTCACCTGCGCTTTCAGCTCATTCCGTTCTTCAGTCATTTCACGTAACGCCTGCTCCGTCTCCCACAACTCCTCCAAAAGAAATACTTTTCTTCGGAGTTCTTGGACTTCCACAGATAGTTAATCTTGTTCACCAACCTTGATCTTATTCTTTAGTTCCACCTTAGCTTTTTCACACTCCGCCTCCTCATCACCACTTAGATACATCTCAGGATAATCGTCATGATCACTCCCAAGATTGATCATTGGTTCATCTTTATCCACTTCTTCAACCGATTCGCTCTGTGCTGGCACCTCGGCTACTGACATTGGTGTGACAGCCGCTGGCATCTCCGTACTCATCATATCTTCTCCCGACATCCTACAATTAGTTTAAATAACTTGATTAGTACTTCACCAGTACAAATTTCTCTCACTACAAATTTACTTATCTTACTATCGATACACTTCAACGATCCCTCACTTAGTACTCTAAATGAGTATTCTCTATCTCGCTATGGTCATAATCCTAGGGTTTTCCCCCCCACCCCACTTAAGGTTTATAACCTACAGCTCTACTACAAGCTGGTGACACCTTGGTTACTACAGCTCTGATACCAACATGTGACACCCCCAAATCAGGGTTACCTGACCCCTGAGTTTGGTGCTCACGATCCACAATATAAATAACATTTAACTACCCATAATATATATAGATAGTAACTTTCATAAGATTTTATCAGAGTTTAATAATACATCACCCAGGTTTTCTAACCTTAACTTTACAAACATACCCTTTAGATATACAAAAAGGGTTTACAATACAACATAATAAATACGTTAATTATAACTAGTTAATAACTATGCCTTTGCCTTTATCCTTCGCAGCACCTCTTTAAACTTCGTCCCTAGCTGAAAGATTTTATTTAGCAAGGGTGAGCAACTAATTTGCCCCGCAAGTTAAGACATACAATAAATGTATAAGAATTCAAAACAACAGAATATCTATTTTGATAGAATGAAACCAAAGTTCGGGGAACTTTGAAATAGCTGAACAAATCGATATTCAATAACAAGTCTTCTCATATTCTATACAACACAATAATTTAATAATGAAATAGTACAACACTTTCAAAGTTTCTACGATATTCTAATGAATAATCAAAAATCAATTCTACGAAATAACAAAGTGGAATGTTTTCCAGATTTAATACTGAGCGATCAGACAAGATCTTGAACTTATTTTCTCGGGTAGATATCGAAGATTTACTTTGATATATACTCAGGTGTATCAGATAACCATAAAGATTAAATCATACCCCTCTGCAAGTATAACAAGTGATCAGCTTATTATACCTTATATTATGCATAATACTTAAAACGCGCGCAAAGGTCGAATTCACGACCAACAATTTGTTCCCTTCATATAAAAGGTTGTTCTTCTCAGTCTTAGAATCAAGATTTTGATTTCACAACGAAATACTGGTATTTCAAATTTTATTTACTTCTCGGTCGAGCCGAAATAATTGGCATCGATATGTCAATAATAATTGAATTTATTTTCTCGAATCTATCAAGTTCTAATAATTGTTCGTCTAGTCAGAATAATTAGCTAAGACATTTCTCAGTATAATTTGACAATAAACAGGAATTATCTGTATTGTCAATTCTAACTTCTACAGATATGAATATCCAATAGCAGTTATTCTACAAATATATATTTCTGAATAATCAACAATAAATTCTCTGGATGTGGTGTAATTAACAATAATTAACCACTATAATAATTGAATGAATTTAACTCAAGGTTGAGTTAGGAAACTTGCCTCTTCCGCTGATTACAGCTACACAAAATACTTATCTGCTTCCGAAAGACCTATAACCAATAATATCGGTCTAACAATTAGCATAATAATTCACATAACACACAACACTGTAATTCAAAGTCAAACTTCTCCTAGACACATTACCACATAGCCACAACAGTGTTTATAACCTATATAAACACTTAACAAGTGAAACTAATTTAGTCTGGTTGGATTTCAGTCCATTCTCGGTGTTCTGGTCACCCTATTCGACAATTAACAAAGTTATCTGTCAAATACACTTGGTCTCTAAGCTTCAATATTAATTTAGATAAGCCAATTATCATTAATAATATTTTTCGGAAGCTTTTAATAGTTATCAAGCAATTATTATAATTTATAATAATTTTTCAAATATTGGGATCATTTTTAAATGATTTATTGATCAAATAATCTTATCATTATTAATATAAAAATATTAATAACATACTTGTCAAAATATTAAAGTTATTATCAATAACTTTAAATATTTTTAAATCATCAATATTCTATTTAAATGATTTTTAAAATAATTAAAATCATTTTTAAATCATCACCATTAATATATAAATATTAATGAAATTATTATCCAAATATTAAAAGTCATTAAATATAAATTAAAATATTTTTAAACCATTTTTCTCATTTTTAAATTATTTTTAAATCAATAAAATCATTTTTAATTCATTTATTTAATATAATAATTAAATAAATCAAACATCATTAATATTAATTTATTAATGAAAATTCTCCAAAAATATTGAAAATTATATTTTATAATTTAAAATATTTTCTAACACTTTATTCTCAATTAAAATGATTTTTAAATCATTAAAATTATTTTTATCTTATTTATTTAATTTAATAATCAAATAAATCTATTATCATTAATATTAAATTATTAATTAAAATTCTCCAAAAATATTAAAAGTTACATTTTATAACTCAAAATATTTTTAAATACATTATTCTTATTTAAAATGATTTTTCATAATATTAAATCATTTTTCTTTAATTTATTTAATACACTAATTAAATAAATTAAATACCTTTAATATTTAAATAATTATAAATATTAAAGAAAAATATTCCAATTGGTCAGAAATTATTTTTCATAATTTAAAATAATTTTTAAAACCATTTTTGGTAATTTGTAGAATTTATTTCTATTTTTAATCATTTTTCGGAATATTCAGAAAATAAAAATATTAAAACCGTCGCTATAGGTCTTTAGCGACAGAAAGCGTCGCTGTTGGTGTTCTTGAGCCTCAAGAACACTGACAATTTGTTAATAACCTGTCATGTTTGACCATAGATTAAACTCGGTTCTTGCATGTTCTGCTCAACCTAAAAGTCGAATATTGTAGTGTTTATCTCACTCTACAATTTACAGTACTTATCTTGGTCAAACAACATCACCACAAGGAGATCAAAGCCTCCAAATGTGATGTCAGACGGTTCTGGGTTTTTCAGAAACCCAGACAGTGCGAGTACGTACTTTCATGCTCAAATTATTCTATGTTCTCATTCTCAAATGGCTCAATATTTGGTCCATAACTATAGTACTCATGACAAGGAACAACGTGATACCAAAATTTCAGTCCAAAAATAACAAAATCTCCAGATTCAACTTGGTCAAAGTCTGTCAGAAAAAGTGTTCATACCGATTCTGGGTTTTCCAGAAAGGTAGAAATCAGTTCTTGTGGTATACTTTGACCACCTATCACGATCGATCTATTGAGTTTATAAGTGATCTAAAGACTTCAATTTATAGTACACATAACCAGCTACAAAATGTACCAATTAACAACATCAAACACTAAACAGACTGATAGATCCGATCATTACAAAAGCTTGTCAGACACTGTTTCAACATTCTGGGCTGCCCAGAAAGTCACTCGGTCAATCCCGGTCAACGGGTTTTGACCGTGAATAACTTGAAATCTAGCTATCTAATGGCTGCACTACCACTTGCAGATTAAAGCCTACATACCAGGATAAAAATTAAAGCTTTAAAACAACAAAAATAACAACCAAACAAGAATCTATGGCTCCTGACATTATCTTGTCAGACCACAGATTTTGTTCTTGGACAGTTTTTCAAAAACTCAATTTTTTTTGCTTTTGATGCTATGGATCTGTGATAGACCATCATAGATCTTCAATAAACATCCAATAACATTATTCTAAACACAAAAACACAAATTTCTCAAGCATACAAGATCAAAAATTAAAATTGGTTTATACCTCTCTTGATCCAATCTTGATCTATGATCTCTTTAGTTGTTCTTGGTGATATAAAACTGTTTAGGGGACTGGTCTATTAGCCAATTTCGGAGGTTGAGAGAGAGGTAAGATTTGGTGAGAGCTTGGTTGGCCAAATAAGCAAATTAATGATTTTCTCTCTCTTGAATCTAATATATATTGCTAGGATGCATTGTATGTTGCAAGATCTGATGCTAGCTGTCACTTGGAGGCTAATTGCTGAGATTTTTAGGAGTCACAAGGTCAAGTGGGTTGGTCACCAACTAAAGCACTTGGCCATTTTACAAGTTACTAAAAAAATAATCCAAAAAGGGCATTTTTGTCATTTGATAAATATTTTTAATGGCATTCTTGTCCAATACACAAACCCTTAGGGTTTAGGGTTTAGGTTAGGGTTTGGACCCTTTAGGGTTTAGGGTTTAAACCCTTTAGGTTTTAAAACACCAACTACTAAAATTTCCAATTAAGGTTATAATTAGAAAAATTAAATTCTTAAATTACAATTAGGGTTTGTAAAATAGAAATTAGTATAACTAAAATATAATTAGGGTTTTCTAATCATATTAAAGTTTAATACACTTTAGACATGCTAATAAAAATTAGAGTTGCCTAATTATGGTTTAGGAAATCCCAGATTTTAAATTAGGGTTCCTTAACGTACAATTAGGATTTTTAACTGTACAATTTATTTTCTAAATCTGAGATTAGGGTTTCTAATCCCTTATTAGGGTTTATTAATTTTAAACCTTATCCGGTCAATTATTGATCAAAATTTCTATACAGTACAAACACATTCTTATCAATATAATTATTTAATTATATTTTCTACCGAATCCCTATAAAAATTTTAGGGTTAGGGTTTCTAAAGCTATTAAGCATAACTCTACTCTATTTTCTCAGTCAATACACAAATTGACTAATTCTTGAGACTAGTCTCACAGATTCTCAGTACATTATTAACAGTAAATGTTAATATTAAATAAAAAAATTTATTCGTAAAATTTGGATTATTTGAAATCCCGGGTTATCATAGCTATGGTATGAAAAGTGCTATGAATATGAATCTATGTTAGATTAATGAAATAAGTTGGTATAAAGATAGTAATTATTTATCTAAGCACTGGTTAATACAGTAAACCAAATTTACAAAATCTAATATTTTGAGTACATGATTATATGAATAGAGAATTTTCTGTTATATATTACACGTATATGATAAGGCTTAGAATGTAAGATAATAAAGAATAATTTATGATAATGCCGCCAAGGAGACGAAAACGAAACCAAAGGACATAAAAACATGTCAACAATGATTGGAGGACAACCAGATTCGATACAGAATTATGCGAATTTGCTCTCTTAAGCTATGCAGAATGGAATACAAGCCACGGGAAATCAGTCAGAAAATCGATTAGCGAACTTCAAAGACTTTAAGGCAGTCGAAACGCCAGGATTTAGAGGATCAACTGTCCCTGTAGAAGCGTTTGTGATAGCTAGGATAATGGAGGGGCAAAAGACAACTTTTACCACTTATACGATGAAAGGGGAGGCGAATTTTTGGTGATAGGTAAATCAAGCTAGAGTCGGAGAAGGGAGTAGTGGTAGTAAGACTGTTAAAAGGAAAGGAGATAATTTTGGGAATACTAAAATTAGTCCAGGAAGTGGAAAGAAAAAAAAAGTTATGCAGTATGGAAATTACGGAAAGAATCACTCGGGAGAGTGTCTTAAAGGTAAGTTTGTGTGTTATAAGTGTGGGCTGAAGGGACATATCTCTCCCAACTACCCCAATCCTATGATGAATAGTGGGTGTTTCAAGTGTGGATTAATGAAGCATAAGGTGAAAGACTGTCCAAGAAGGAGAAGGGAGGCAAGCAATGCGAATACGGAGAAAAGTAGCGGGACGCTGGCGACAACGAGACCAACTTTGACAAACAAACCAACAGAATCAACCGCAAGAGTCTTCAACATGACCGCTCAAGATACCGTGACAGATGGGGATGCAACTCCAGGTATTATTCTTATAACTTTTATTTTCTTATATATAATTTTCTTATATATATAATAAATTATTTTATAAAGAAATTTTGAAGGAGGAATTTGAGTTCTATTAGAAATCAAATTTTGGTTTAATCAGATAGACAAGCTTTATGCTGAATATTTAAAGATCGGTTTGATCAATTATGATCGAGATCTACTTGCAATAATTGTGTATGCTACGTACCCTTGTATGTATAGGTTTTAAAATGGTGATTCCGGGGACAGAATCTTTATAAGGGAGGGTGAATGTAATAACCTGATATTTTTTATATAATTAAATCAAAAATTTTGCGTATAATTTTTTTTATTTTTTATTTTATTTATAAAGGTAGAAATATGTGCCAGGTAATGTGTGTGTATTTATGTGATAAATATAAAATTTATTTATTACATAAATAATTACAAATATATTTTTTTAGAATTATTGATCATTATAAATTATATTCTTATAATAATTAATTTTATAGTAAAAATGTTTTTATTAATTATTTTTCATAAAAAAATATGATTTTATATTATTTAAATAATATATGAAATGATTATAGAATTATTATAATAACTATTTTATTATATGAATTTATTTCAGATTAATTAAGTTAATTATTTAACTTAATTGATAAAGGTATGCATATATAAGATAAATCAGATATGAAATCCAAACCCTAATTCCGGTTTTGGAATAGGAAAGAGAATAATAATATTATATTATTTGTCAGTGTTATAAATATTTATGTTATATGTGTAAGGTTAATGTGTGGAAAAGTTTTAATGTAACCTGCAAAACCATAATGTTACTAATAAACCCTACCTTTGAAGTCAAATGAGACTTTAAAATCTGTCTAGTAATTATGTTATATGATTAATGACATTTATTATAAATATTAATTATATTCCAATGCTATAAATATGTACGGTATGTACGTATTGATAATGGTTAATCAATTATGTGTATAATGTCAAAATCCTAGCATTAATTGGTTTAACCCTAATTTGAAACTCAAACCGGAGTTTATGATTGGTAAGAAATTGTGTTATGTGATTAATGTTAATATAGATATTAATTTTAATTAGAGAAACCATTATTATTAATATTTAGAAACCCTAATTGTTAGAAAACCTAATAACTAATTAGAAATCCTAATTGCTAACCCTAATTTGCTAATTAAGAGTCCTAATTGCTAATGTAGTCATCTTAATGCTAATTAGTAATTCTTTAAACCTAATTAGAAAGTATAGATAATTAGGAAACCTAATTTAAATAGGGAAACATAATTTACTATTTTTAGAAACTAAATTTTTGTATAAACCCTAATTAGAAAATCCAATAAAATTTTTGTGCCAAAAGCTTAGGGTTTAACCTTAAGGGTCAAACCCTAAGGGCTAGCTAATATGATAAGAATGCTCTTAAAATCACAAGTCAATTGTCCATAATACCCTTTTGTATTCTTTATTAAGCTTGCTTGCAAATCCTACCAAATATAGGAGTTGGTGACCAACTTATTTGACATTGTAACTTAAAGAAACTTCAGCAAATCAGTTCATGTATCAGCCATGTGCAATATAACATAATATATAGCTTCAAGAGAGAGAAAAATTTCTTATTAAGCTCGTTTGATCACCCCACTCATCCAAGACCCTGTCTCTCTCTCTAACCTAAGAAATATAGTAGTATATTAGCTCCCAAATCAAGCCCCACGAATTCCACTAACAGATCAGAAGCCCAAATATAAGATAGATTAAAGTGAGGTATAAAATCTAACCAAAGAAATCTGATCCTTAATGATACGTTAGATGTTAGATTTTTGTGTTAAAACATGTTATATGTAGTAGATATTGATGATCTAGGTTGGTATCTTGTAGATCCAGAACATCTAAGTGCTCAAAATTGATGATTTTCAAAATCTGGAAAAAATTTAAAAAGTGGTCTGACAACAAATGTCGGACCCTATAAATTTTAGTTTGTTATGTGTTTTTGTTGTTTAAATGTTTTAACGTGTAGTATGTTATGTGAGCTTTGATTTGGAACTTGAATCAAGTCCAGATCATGCACAGATTTATGTTATTGATGCTCAAAGACCGTTGAGCGGCCATGACCAGACTGATCTGGGTTGTTAGTTCCCAGTAGTCACAATAAATCTAGAAGGGGGGTTGAATAGATCATTTTTCTTTTCAAATATTTTTCTGGTTTATTTTGTATATCTAATAATTTAGCATATGACAAACACAAGAATCTTTTCAAGCACAGCGGAATAAGTAAAAGATCTCATTCATTGATATATTCATAATCATACATACATTGTTCGTAGAGTTAGTTCAGTGGTAAGAAGTTAAAACATACATAGCAGTTAAAGTAGTTAATGTACATAATGTAAATGACATAAAGTAAAAGACACAAGGGGTTTTAAGTGGTTCAGAGTCTCAAGCTCCTAATCCACTCTTCAGCTTTCAACTAGCAAAATTTCCACTAAGAAAGGTCAGCACCCAGAATTACTAAGATTCCTTCAAGGCCAGCAGCTTTGGAACTTCAGTTCACTAAGAACTCTTCTAGGCCAGCAGCCTTGGAACCTCTCTAGTTCCCTAGGAACTCTTCAAGCCTAGTAAGCTTGGAACTTTGTTTAGTCCCTCTGGACAAGGACCCCTCAGGCTCTGGCTTCTTGTTGTTGTAGTTGTTGTTGGTGGTGGTGCTGAGCTGCTAAGATATCTTTAAGCTTGAACATCTTAGTATCTTATGTCTTTAAGCTAGTTAATATGATAAGAATGCTCTTAAAATCACAAGTCAATTGTCCATAATGCTCTTTTGTATTCTTTATTAAGCTTGCTTGCAAATCCTACCAAATATAGGAGTTGGTGACCAACTTATTTGACATTGTAACTTAAAGAAACTTCAGCAAATCAGTTCATGTATCAGCTATGTGCAATATAACATAATATATAGCTTTAAGAGAGAGAAAAATTACTTATTAAGCTCGTTTGATCACCCCACTCATCCAAGACCCTATCTCTCTCTCTCTCTCTCTCTCTCTCTCTCTCTAACCTAAGAAATATAGTAGTATATTAGCTCCCAAATCAAGCCCCATGAATTCCACTAACAGATCAGAACCCAAATATAAGATAGATCAAAGTGAGGTATAAAATCTAACCTTAGAAATCTGATCCTTAATGATACGTTAAATGTTAGATTTTTGTGTTAAAACATGTTATATGTAGTAGATATTGATGATCTAGGTTGGTATCTTGTAGATCCAGAACATCTAAGTGCTCAAAATTGATGATTTTCAAAATCTGGAAAAAATTTAAAAAGTGGTCTGACAACAAATGTCAGACCCTATAAATTTTAGTTTGTTATGTGTTTTTGTTTTTTAAATGTTTTAAAGTGTAGTATGTTATGTGAGCTTTGATCTGGAACTTGAATCAAGTCCAGATCATGCACAGATTTTATGTTATTGATGGTCAAAGACCGTTGACCGGCCATGACTAGACTGATCTGGGTTGTTAGTTCCCAGTAGTAACAATAAATCTAGAAGGGGGGTTGAATAAATCCTTTTTCTTTTCAAATATTTTTCTGGTTTATTTTGTATTGCTAATAATTTAGCATATGACAAACACAAGAATCTTTTCAAGCACAGCGGAATAAGTAAAAGATCCCATTCATTGATATATTCATAATCATACATACATTGTTCGTAGAGTTAGTTCAGTGGTAAGCAGTTAAAACATACATAGCAGTTAAAGTAGTTAATGTATATAATGTAAATGACATAAAGTAAAAGACACAAGGGATTTTAAGTGGTTCAGAGTCTCAAGCTCCTAATCCACTCTTCTGCTTTCAACTAGCAAGATTTCCACTAAGAAAGGGCAGCACCCAGAATTACTAAGATTCCTTCAAGGTCAGCATCTTTGGAACTTCAGTTCACTAAGAACTCTTCAAGGCCAGTAGCCTTGGAACCTCTCTAGTTCCCTAGGAACTCTTCAAGCCCAGTAAGCTTGGAACTTCGATTAGTCCCTCCGGACAAGGACCCATCAGGCTCTGGCTTCTTGGTGTTGTAGTTGATGTTGTTGTTGGTGCTGAGCTGCTAAGATGTCTTTAAGCTTGAACATCTTATGTACTTAGTAGCTTGGCGTGGTCCTCTTTTCATTCTGCCTCTAGTTTGGACCACATCTTCTCTGGTGCAACTGATCTTCACTTTTTTCTGCTCATCTTTATATGATGTCAGCTATGCACCATCACCATCTAGATTTGCTAAGTCTCTGAGCTTTTGGTAGACTTTGTCTGGCATTTAGCAATCCTTAAACCCTTCTTGAATGTTTTGCAGACATGATTCTGCACCTGTTCTTTTTTAACTTTTGGTTCATGGTGATCTGTAGAGTGGCTCTCTTGATCTTCTTTATACTCTGCCACTTTTCTGAATGTTATCTCCTTTGCCTTCTCGGCTCTCAGCTTAGCTGCCATCTTCAATGGCATTCTCATCTTTGTTGAGTGAAGCTCTAATATGTTTAAGTCCTTCTTCAAAGCTGCTTCACTTCCACCTATGTAGTCTCACTGTCATTGAGACTTGTTCTATTAATCTTTTTGTGGAACTCGTAGAGTTAACAATAGCTTTAACAATTCAACGATTCTGCAACATAACAATTATCATCTTTTGGTTCATGGTGATCTGTAGAGTGGCTCTCTTGATCTTCTTTGTACTCTGCCACTTTTCTGAATGCTATCTCTTTGGCCTTCTCGGCTCTCAGCTTAGCTACCATCTTCAGTGGCATTCTAATCTTTGTTGAGTGAAGCTCTAATCTATTTAAGTCCTTCTTCAAAGCTGCTTCACTTCCACCTATGTAGTCTCACTGTCACTGAGACTTGTTTTGTTAATCTTTTCGTGGAACTCGTAGAGTCAACAATAGCCTTCAATAACTCAATGATTCTACAACATAACAATTATTAGTAACTTATGATCTTTGAAGCTTTGTTGATTTATACTTCTTCCCAATCTTTCCATTTGAAAGTAGCCGTTAAAAGCTTTTTGAATTGCTTCGCAGATCTTGAGTTATTTGATGTAGATTGCAGATCTGACATGACATGACTTCCTGACACTATAGTCTACTGTTTCACCTACCCCATCAGAGATGTCACTTTTATATCTCGGGAAGGTAGTCGACTTTATTACCTCCTTCTAATTTCTCGATCAAAGGTTGTCCTTTTGCATCAATGCTCTCAATAAGCTTTGTTCGAATATCAATCTTCGGGTTGAACCGTTGCCAATTCTTCAATCCTCAGTTGTTCGAACTCTATGATTCTAATGCACATCTTCTTAGACCAGATCGTAGTGTCTAGTTGACAAGCAGAGATAACACTACAATCTTGAAGAGTGTTCATTAGTTCTCCAATGTGGAACACATCTTCCTTTTCTTGTGCAGTGCTTCAACTCTTCTATTTCCCTCGACTGCTCTTAGATACTGAGGGCTTGACTCTTTGTTCTGGCCCCTTCTGAACATCAAGACACTTCAGATTTGTGGTGTGTCCAGCTCACTTTCTCCTAGTGATCTTTCATTCACTTATAATCAATGTACTGACCCAATGCTTAATCACTTTAGCCTTGTTCTTCAGAGGCTGACCAGTATCTTTGTGTGCACTCCATCATTTCCTTCTTTTTCTGGCAAACACTACGATCCTGGTAGCTTTTAAGATCGTTGTCTTCTATTTTCTTGACAGCTACTGCACTTGCTGACTTTCCTTAGTCAGTTACTGAAGTCTTCTTCTGATCAACTTGTGGAAGACTTCTTCTCAAATGGCTTCATAACTCAATTTGGATGTTGATTGAGTTGATATTTAGATCTACTGTTAGCTTACATACCATTCGTTGAGTGCTCTCTGGTTTCCTTTAGGTGGGATGTATCTTTGCAGTACCAACCAGAGGCTTCGTTCCTTTGGATATTTTGGGAGTGCTTAATTGTTGAGAATCATGTTTGCTTTACGATTCTGCTTTGGCATTGTGAGCACATCTGTTGAAGTCTCAATCCTACACTCTACGATTCAGCTTCGGCTGTGCAGACACTACGACTCCGAGATCAGATCTTGACACTCTACGATTTCTTTCATTGTGCTTGGTGTCTTCATCTGATCTTGCTCAACTACGATCTCTGCCTCTGATGCGATCAGTAGATTCTACGACTCTAAGTGTAGTTTGTGATTCTTGACTTGGCTTTGGCATATGCTTGGTCAGCTCGTAGGCAGGCTGTCTCTACGATTCTGTGCATGACTTCCTCAGCAGACTTCGGCTTAGAGGAAGTTCTACTCAATACACTACGATCCTTCCTCGTCTCTCATGCCAGTCTACGAAATCTGAGATTTACTATCTTGCAGACTATGAATCTACCTCGACAGCTCTCGAGTTTTCCTTGACTCTCCTGGCAGACTACGATTTTGGGTGCAGTGCTCGACAATCAGACAAGCCTATTACATCATAAGATCAACCTAACATTCTTGATCTTTTTATATTTATAGTCATTGTACATCATTTCTCTTTAAGGACTTTACAAAGCTTTTTTGCTTATGTAGGATCAACCTAACACATTTGATCAATTCATTCTAAGTCCTTGTACATATGTTTCTATTATCTATCAAAGGACTTTACAACTTTTCTTAATGCAAGCATACTTCCATATTCATTCGTATATATATCATAATCAAATCATATATAAATAGGAATATCATTTACATGTTTATTCTTGACAATCTCCCCCTATTTGATTATGACAAAAATAATAACTGCATATGTATGTTATGAATGAATTTTATATACAGTGAGCAGCTGTATTTCTAAAACAGATAATCATGAATGTCATTTATAATGATGTGAAATTTAATACACTGACATTTTATATCCTGGATCTAGAACATATCTAACTACTTAGAGATGTACCTCTTTGGCTCCATGTATGCTTCCAGGATGTTTGTTGATCAGCTATTCATCTGTTTGATCTTCTTGCACCTGCTCACCCTGGGACGTTGACTTCATTTCTTTTGTCTGCTCCCCCTCAGATGTATGCTTCTCTTCTTCTTCTGTTGTCTTTTTCTTTGTCTTCTTTTCTTGTTTCTTTCTGCTCTCTCTTGAATGCCTCTTATTGTGCCTCTTTCTATGCCTCTTTTTCTCCCCCTTTTTGTCATTAATCACTTGAGAGAGCTGTTCCATGTTGGACATAAGTTGTTCCATCAGATAAGAGGAGTTAGCAACTTCAATCTTAAGTTCTTGTTTGCTCAGCTAAAGTTGCACGGAGAAAGACGGATTCATGTTGTCAATCTTGTCAGAGAGGACTTGGAGTTTTTCTTTATTTGCCTTCAATACTCGTAATGCATCTGCCTTCTGATCATTCATGGCCTTCGGATAGATGTGATCTCTCTCTTTGATTTTGAGAGATACATCAGCCATTTTTGTTTGGAGTCTGTCTTGAACTGAATTATCTCCTGCTTCTGTCAACCTCTTTGATTCTTCATTGATTAAAGATATCTTCACAATCAGCTCGTCAAAATTCTTCAATAGTTCCTGCTCCATAGGATTTTGGTCATTTGGTTGGGCAGCCTCTTGTTGAACACGGGATTGGACTCTACGATTTTCATCCTTGGACAGATTTTTGAAGGTGTTGAGAATCTGAAAAATCTTTGAGTACCAATCTCTATTGGTGAATGAAGAAATATCAGGTAATTATGCTTGAGCAGATGGAGGCTTCTCATTTTGGACTTGAACGCCATCAGTAGTAGAGTAAACAGACTCTGCGATTATCTCCTTGGTCATGATCTTTCTTCCTTCAGAGTCCACTCTACGATTATAAGGAATATAGTGGTTGCCAGCATGTCTGTAGACTTTGTAGTGGGGCTGGTCTTTGATCATCATTGTTGCAAACTCTTCAACTTTGGGAAGATCTGAGCCACCAGTTCTAGGCTTGGAATTTCTGGAAGTACTTCTAGTGGTTCATTTGAGGCTTCCACTTCTATTCTTTTGTTACTCCTAGCTGGAGAAATGATGGGATGATCTTCTAGTTCTTCTGATTCCTGATGTGCAGAGTCAGAATCTTTCTCCATTTCTTCTCTTTCTGAGCCTAAAACATTCTGATCAGATCCATCAGTGAATCCTTCTTGCTGTATTTCATTTCCAGAACCTTCTTCAGCAAGATCTTCCTTAGATTCATCTTCTGCATTCCTAATCCCATCTTCAGCACTTTCTTCCTATGATTCAGATTCATCATCACTTAATTCAATGACTGCAGTAGAGTGATCACTTTTCTTTTTGGAGGCAAATTGAGCAAGTAATCTGTAGCTCTTCCTTCTTCTTGGAGGTTCATCTATGGGAGAGTCAGACTCTTCTTCCTCGTCAAACTCTGAGGCCTTTGAATCATCAGGCAAACTTCCTTGACTTTCAGCATTGGCAGGGGCATGTCCTTCTTCTTCTTCAGAATCAACATCATTTGACCCATCATCTAGGCTTGTTGGAGCATTTGCATTTGGAGATGCATTTGGGTCATCTTGTAGCTTTTCTTCATCATCAGAGTGAATGCTCTGAGAGTTAGCCATAGGGCTTGTGTTTTCTTCTTCATTAGCAGATTCTACATTTTCTTCCACGAATTCAGCTTCCCCTTCATCGCTAGATTTGTTCTTTGGGGACTCAGTCTTGAGACCATCAGTTCCATTTTCTTCTTTTGACTTTACGTTCTCCTTTTTGTCAGATGTACTTTCTTGGGAAACTGGGACTAGTTTGTTTACCACCTTAGCTTTCTTTCTGGATGGCCCTTGAAGTAATCTGTTACTTCTCCTCTTTGTGGTCTCTGCAGTTGAGACCTTTTCATCTTTATCCTTGTCTTCTGTGGAGAGACTTCTTGGTATGGACTCAGTTTTCTTCACACCCTTGGATTTCTTCCTTGCTGGTGTGGTTGCTATTTGTACAGATTCACCCGATTTGGAGCTTTCCACCTCTTTCACCTTCCTTTTCTTTGCAGAGTTCTTTCTGCTGCTCTCAGTTGTTGTTAACCTCCTATTTTCCTTTGGGTTTTTCTTCTAGTTCACAAACAGTTTTGGAGACATTACTTTGTGAACATTCAGAGGTTCTCCCTCATCATCTTTGATCTTGCTTCCCAACTTCTTCTTTATCACAATACTCAGCAGTCTTCCATGAAACACCTTTGTAAGTGGTTTTCTGTAGACTGCTTCAACTCAGCCTTTTCTAATCGAACAAGATAACTCCAAAGTTTATTCGCTTCTTCAGAACTATTGCAGACATAATCTTCAGTTGTTGATCAAGCACAGTGTCATGTGTCATATCCTTGCATAGTATACATTTGCCTACTATCTCAGCAAGGAACTCGAATTCCTCAGGAAACTCCTTTTTCTTCATGTCCTTCAGACTAGGGTTTCTTCGATACCTCATAATTTTCTTTGCTTGTTTAGTGTCGATCTCATCAAGGCTTTTCAGTCCTAGGTCAGGAAAGTCCAAGCATTGATTGATATCTGATGATTTCAGTTTTAGAGACTGACCTTTGACCTTGGTAGAAAGGGTTCCGGCATTTATGGATGCATTTGAGTAGAACTCCTTAACCAGTTCAGTATATACTCGAGTGCTTGCCTCAAGACATTCTAAGAATCCAGCTTTCTTCACAATTCCAAGAATGTCTCTGAACTTCTATTCGGATTTCTCAAATGACTTGGTTCCGAGATGAATGCCAATGATTACTCACCAATCTTCCATTTGAATGGTTTGAAGAATATGAGTATTGATTCAGAGAGATTATGAGAGAAAGCTGATTGTGATTTGGGCAGGGCTCTAGAGGTTTAGTTGATTTTGGCTTCGAAGAGGATTCTAGGGTTCGAAAATGGGAGGGAGAAAGGTTCGATAGCTTCTGATAAATGTTTGCAAATTTTGAATTTATCTTTATGGCAGTTCCATCTGACTCTGCATAAGTTGTGATGTGTCAACCAACCATTGGTTGCACGATGCCCAGTAATGAGCTGTAACTCCCCCATTACGTCTTTAGTTTAATGTCTCTTTTTAAAACAAATAGGCGTTAATGACGTGGATTGACCGTTGACCATTTTGGTTCGTAGAGTAGCATGGTAAAGCAGCTATGGATTCTACGTTTTCCTTTGTTGGCTCAATGATCATCTTTTGAGAGATGCTGCAGTAGATGGTTTTGACATTAATCCTCATCTTGAAGTTGCATAGCTTGACCACTGATGTACCTTATGAAGGCTTGAGAACTTTTCTTCAGAAGGATATCTTTTCAACCAGTATTCGAACTTATATCCTCATAATCTGAATGTTTGGGGAATTGTCTAGTTCTTTTGAGCTCCTCATGAACTAGTGTATTCACTAGTAAGACCGCGATCATCGAGTCTGCTTCTACGATTGTTGAGGCTACGCAATGATCGTTGAGGTTGCATCACGATCGTTGAGTTCTCTTCAAACACTACTCTACGATCATCGACTATCTTGGTCCTTAAGATAAACTTGATCAAGCAATCCTTCTGGGTTAAGGTAGCTTAGGAAGGGCCAACCTTTTAGAGTGAGCTAAGGGTTAGGTTTGTCCCTGAGGCGCTTTCCAGATGAAATACTTTAGAAGTGAATTGCGCTGATATCTCATTTGGCCTTTTCTGCTGCGGAGTTCCTCTGCCAACTTTAGAAATTTGCATTTGTTGTAATCGTGGTGTCCTCCTGTTCTTACACTACAATCAGATGGTGGCTGATAGTTATCAGTAGTACGTTTTGAGACGTTCCTACAGACTATGGATTTTCATTAGGTTCATCAGCCACAAAGTTTTGGGACTCTGTAGCTGGTACATTGCTTCATAGAATATCTGTGATGTTTTAGAGCTTCTGTACTGTTAGCAGATTACTGCTCCCCCATAGTTGATACTGTCTTCTCAGAGAGACATAAGTTCTTCTTCTTCATGTGTAGCAGAAGGCAGCCATGCATATCTCATTCTGGCTGAAGTCATTAAATCTTCTTGTATCATAGAAATGGGCATCTTCAGGGTTGATCATTCTACGATCCTTTCATAGTACTACGAACGTAGTCTTCCTTGTTAGTTTGTGCTTGCTGAGTTCTGCTTCCATAATGAGTTCCTCATGATTGATGATAGATGATCCTCTGATGTGAAATTCCTTGAGGATTCTTCTCATATGATGTGCTTTGCATGATTGAGCATATATGACCCTTTTCATCTTTGGTTGAATGGCCTGCTTCCATACAAAGATCAGCAGCCATGTGAGCTTCATTCAGATTGGCTCAATAGGTCTTCAAGGACAGGCTTTGACATATAGGAGTTTTATCAGAAATATTTCTGAATAGTCTTAAACCTTCTGTTGGTTGAATCTTCTTGACTGAAGTCATCTGCTTCAGCATTCCTTAGTGTGGCCAGATAGACCAAGTACCTGTAGGTTATAGATTTCTATTTTTGGTACCCATAATTAAATGTGTCTTACTAGGTTAGTTTTCTAAACCCTTGTTCCTCATATTTTTGGATAATCATCATATTGATCACCAACAGTCATATTCATGCATGTAACTAATTTAGATAATACATTTTGAGATGCATGATGGTGAGTGTGTGTAAGATTTGTTATTTTAATAAAATTATGACGCCCCCAAAACAGGTATACATCACCCACCTTGAGTCGCCAGATACATACATGGTACAAAATTCAAATACAACTTAATTATACAACAGTTGTGTAAAATACTACAAAACATAATCTAAGAGTTTCAACAAAAATATTGTCATCTAGACAATATCCACACTCAACGGTGTCCTTATTACATTTATTATAACATTATTCTGTAGAATAGTGAGGACTACTAAAGCCATTTATACTGGACCATCACTCCATTCCCCGACTCGTCCTAGATATATTCTCATTTCCTAAAGAGAACAATGAAAGAAAGGGTGAACTCAACTAGCCTAGTAAGAAATATTATGACTAAGATAATGCATAATAAATTATCCTTAGCCTTCAACAGTATAACAATTGATAGAATACAATAGACAACAAGTTTTAGATCAACAACTGCAAGCGGAAATAAGCAATTCATTAAAAGAGTCAAGTAGAGCATAAAATCTACTATCTTCTATGATTTAAAAAGTTTTTCATCAACTTTATCGCTGAGACTCGGCTTAATAAATAAAATCAAATCATCCATGCACCACGGCCAAGGATATTCATGTAATCATCAATGATCATGATTATACCGAATAATCTCTGGTCATAATCATACTAACAATTGTCCATCAATGAACTACAGACCAATGAGGACTTTTACCACATCATTCTTTACATTACGGTCATGATTATACCGAATAATTCTTGGTCATAATCATACAAAGTCCATCTATGCACGTAAGCCAAATATTACTTTCATCACAATATAAGCATGAGGATAATGACAATGATATAAGCAATAATCAAACGAAATCAAATCCAACGAAATCAAGGATAAATATTAAAGGCTTTAAATTTATCCAGAGTTTAAAAATATCTAAATTGTCAACATGATACGGCTTTGTAGAGTAAAATTCAAGAATAATATTCATGTACCAAAAATAATTTGGACAGAAAAGAAGTATATTTTTTGGGTAAATAGTACCCCGTGAATAGTAGTTCGGGAATAGTATCCCGTGAATAGTACCCCAACATAAAAAGTATCTCAAATACCCGAGTGAATGATACTAGAGTGAATAGTAATCGGGTGAATAGTATTGTGAATAGTAACTCGTGAATAGTACTCCAGCACGAAAAGTGCCCCGAATATCCGAGTGAATAATACTAGAGTGAATAGTGACCCGTGAATAGTAACTCGTAACAGAAAAATACCATAAAAATGATATTTCATGACGAGTACAAAAGAAATTATATCCTGATGAGTATAATAGAATATACAAAACTGCAAATGAATTTTCACCCGCCATGCGGTAATCCACGTAGACAGATCATTTCCATAATTTAATAAAGAATGAATACAAAGGATCATTCACCATGCATGCGGTAATCCACATAGACATGTTATTCCAACAGAATAATAAAGAATGGAATAGCAAAAGAATTCACCATACATGCGATAGACCGCATAGACAGATTATTCACAACAGAATAATAAAGAATGGAACCAGGTCATGCGTAATCTGCACAGACAGGATATTCCAACAGAATAATAAAGAATGGAACCAGGTCATACATAATCCGAACAGACAGGATATTCCAACAGAATAATAAAGAATGGAATAACAACAGAATTCATCAGGCATGCGATAGATCGCACAGACAGGTTATTCCAACAGAATAATAAAGAATAGAATAATAGAAGAATTTCACCATGTATGTGGTACTTCGCATAGACAGGTTATTCCAACATAATAATAAAGAATGGAATAACAACCCTTATGAGTATTGAAAGAAAATAACTCTCTTCATGAATACGAAAGAATAATACCCCTTACACAATAATGATATCCCTTACCTCAAAAGAAGACTAGATACTGGAATAGTGAGGTAGCAGACTTCTCTTCTTCTTTCTCTCTATAATTTCTCTCTATAATAATTGCTCTATAGCTTTAGTGAATTGGTCAAAATAATAAAGGAATAAGCTTTTATTTATAGAAAAATATAGTTTCAATAATTGCAAATTTTGGTGCTAGAAATATTACAGTATAATACCTTCCTCTTTTACTTCATTTTTAATTTAGTCCTGCAAGTATTATCAAACTTGCACCACCTCCGCTAATAGTTAATCATGTGAATCAATAGAAAATCATGTGACTCAATAGTTCTAAACATGTGAAAAAATTAATTATAGTATAGTACCTTCAACTATACCTCCATTTTTAATTTAGTCGTGCAAGTATTATCAATCTTGCACCAACTCCCCTAATAGTAAATCATGTGAATCAATAGTACACACATGTGAACACATAGTTATAATCATGTGAATTAATAGCAATTAATTTCTCATTTATCCGATTAATTACCCGATTTGTCAATATAACTTCTAGATATCAATTATTATCGAAATAAATGTCAATTTTCACTAACACTAATAATCCTAACACAATGGAACTATCAATTTCATCTTTAATCAACACGAACTTATTCATCATTAATATTATAACTCACAATATTTAACAACTAGGTCGTTCCCAGGAAATAGGGGGCTTTTCGATAAGGATTTCTCCGTATTGGCGCGTAATTAGATTATCTAACCTTTCCTTGACTGAACTTCTAAACATTGTCAATATTGCAAATAATAATATGAATAACTTTTTTGTCTCAATTATTGATTTAATAATATAACATATTATACAGATGATGTTGTGACAATAATTGAATCAATAATATGAGAGATATAATGCAGTAATTACTGTAGCAATAATTGAGTATAACTGAGTGACTTCTTACGTAGACATTAATAATTAATATCGTGTGCTACTATTCAACCACGCGTATTACTGTATTATTACCACCGGGTATTTTATGACAACTTGCTTACTTTGAAGAATTTTCAAATATCACCCTTAACTTTAAACTTTTATCAATTTAACTATTTTCCAAAATAGAAAAATTGAATACTTTTATTTCATAAAATTTGGGATCTCACAAAAACAATCCTTTTCTTTGATGGTTTCATCATTTGTTTGGTTATGTTCACAGGGTTTAAATGTTCACAGAGTGAGAATCAACTCTACGATTTATTTGTATATGGTCGATTCATGGAGGTGATCAGTTTCTACGAATCTTCAAGATACTCATTTAGAATCGATTATACTCTGTGGGTTATTAAATACTTAGAACATAGGTTTGTACATACATACTAACCCATCAGCAACGATTACTTCACATAAAATTAATTTAACCTGTGATGCTCTTATAACCCATTTCAGATTTCTTTCAAGATGGCATCTTTAACCTAAAACTTGGATGGAGAGAAAGTTTGTAAGCATTTGAGTTTTCACCCTCAATGTACTTTCTCTCTTCACCTTTTTAGGTAGATTATGATTCCTTGAAAGAATACTGTTATAGTTCATAAGGAGGTGCAATCATGATGTATATAATTATATTAGTGAGGAATCGTACCTTTTTACTGTCAGTTTCTTAACAGTTATTTATCTTTAGATATACTGAGGTTAGGCATTGATGTGCATAGTTTCTCATTTGCTCCTGACAGCTTGTTGCTCCAGTTGACCTTCAATCAATCAGTCGTAGTCTTGAAGATGCAAGCAAAGAGTAACTCAACATCTTTAGTTCTTTGACATCCTTGAGATCACAAGGTTTACATCCAGCTGCTGGTTGGTCAAACACTTGTTTGAGAAGTTCTTCTTTCTTCTCTAGATAAGCATTTCTTAGCATATATGACCTTTTCATCCTTCTGGCTGGTGGATGTTTGACTCTTCAGCTTTTTAGCCTAATCTTCAGACTATAAGATTGACTGCAGACAAGGATTACCAATCTGAGCAGCTTTAGGGGTATATACACATTTACCTGTACACAATATTTTTAACGTGTGAGCTCATCTGTATATAACAAGTGACTTACTACTAAACCAAGTTTAGAATAATGTTTGTACCTAGGATCAGACTCAAAGCGATTAGCTTTTGAATATGGCATGAGAACTGGCTCTGATACCAATTGTTAGTTCCCAGTAGGCACAATAGATCTAGCAGGGGGGTTGAATAGATCCTTTTTCTTTTCAGATACTTTTCTGGTTTATTTTGTATTGCTAATAATTTAGCATATGAAAAACACAAGAATATTTTCAAGCACAGCAGAATAAGTAATAGTTCCCCTTCATTGATATATTCATAATCATACATACATTATTTATAGAGTTAGTTCAGTGGTAAGCAGTTAAAACATACATAGCAGTTAAAGCAGTTAATGTACATAATGTAAATGGCATAAAGTAAAAGACACAAGGGGTTTTAAGTGGTTCAAAGTCTCAAGCTCCTAATCTACTCTTCTGCTTTCAACTAGCAGGATTTCCACTAAGGAAAGGCAGCACCCAGAATCACTAAGATTCCTTCGAGGCCAGCAGCCTTGGAACTTCAGTTCACTAAAAAAATTTCAAGGCCAGTCGCCTTGGAACCTCTCTAGTTCCCTAAAAACTCTTCAAGCCCAGAAGGTTTCGATCTTCATTTAGTCCCTTCGGATAAGGACCTCTCAGGCCCTAGCTTCTTGTTATTATAGTTATTGTTGTTGGTGCTGAGCTGCTAAGATGTCTTTAAGCTTGAACAACTTATGTACTTAGTAGCTTGGTGTGGTCCTCTTTACCTTCTACCTATAGTCTGGACCACATCTTCTCTGGTGCAGCTGATCTTCACTCTTTTCTGCTCATATTTATCTGATGTCAGTTGTGCACCATAACCATCTGGATTTTTTAAGTCTCTGAGCTTTTGGTAGACTTTGTCTAAAACTTAGCAATCCTTGAACCGTTCTTGAATGTTTTGCAGACATGATTCTGCATCTGTTCTTTTTCAACTTTTGGTTCATAGTGATCTGTAGAGTGGCTCTCTTGATCTTCTTTGTACTCTGCCACTTTTCTGAATGTTATCTCTTTGGCCTTCTTGGCTCTCAACTTAGCTGCCATCTTCAGTGGCATTCTCATCTTTGTTGAGTGAAGCTCTAATCTGTTTAAGTCCTTCTTCAAAGCTGCTTCACTTCCACCAATATAGTCTCACTATCACTAAGACTTGTTTTGTTAATCTTTTCGTGGAACTCATAGAGTCAACAATAGCCTTCAACAACTCAACGATTCTGTAACATAACAATTATCAGCTTTTGGTTCATGGAGATCTTTAGAGTGGATCTCTTGATCTTCTTTGTATTCTGCCACTTTTCTAAATGTTATCTCCTTGGCCTTCTCGGCTCTCAGCTTAGCTGCGATCTTAAGTGACATTCTCATTTTTGTTGAGTGAAGCTCTAATCTGTTTACGTCCTTCTTTAAAGTTTCTTCACTTCCACCTATATAGTCTCACTGTCACTAAGACTTGTTCTGTCAATCTTTTCGTGGAACTTGTAGAGTCAACGATTCTACAACATAACAGTTATCAGCAACTTATGATCTTTGAAGCTTTTTTGATTTATACTCCTTCCCAATCTTCCCGTTGGAAAGTAGACGTTAAAAGACTTTTGAATTTCTTCGCAAATCTCGAGTTATTTGATGTAGACTGCAGATGTGACATGACATGACTTCCTGACACTGCAGTCTACTATTTCACCTACCCCATCAGAGATGTCACTTTTATATCTCGGGAAGGTAGTCGAATTTATTACCTCCTTCTGATTTCTCAATCAGAGGTTGTCCTTTTGCATCGATGCTCTCAATAAGCTTTTTTGGAATATCAATCTTCGGGTTGAACCGTTGCCAATGCTTCAATCCTCAGTTGTTCGAACTCTATGATTCTGATGCACATCTTCTTGGATTTGATCATAGTGTCTAGTTGATAGGAAGAGATAACACTACGATCTTGAAGAGTGTTCATTAATTCTCCAATGTGGAACACCTCTTCCTTTTCTTGTGCAGTACTTCAACACTTCTTTTTGCCTCGACTGCTCTCAGATACTGATGGCTTGACTCTTTGTTCTGGCCCCTTCTGAACATCAAGACACTTCAGATTTGTGGCGTGTCCAGCTCGCTTTCTCCTAGTGATCTCCCATTCACTTATCATCAATGGACTAACCCAATGCTTAATCACTTTAGCCTTGTTCTTCAGAGGCTAACCCATATCTTTGTGTACACTCCATCAGTTCCTTCTTTGTCTGGCAAACACTACGATCCTGGTTGCTTTTAAGATTGTTGTCTTCTATTTTCTTGACAGCTATTGCACTTGCTGACTTTCCTTAGTCAGTTACTGAAGTCTTCTTCTGATCAACTTGTGGAAGACTTCTTCTCGAATGGCTTCACAACTCAATCTGGATGTTGATTGTGTTGGTACTTAGATCTACTGTTAGCTTACATGCCATTCGTCGAGTGCTCTCTAGTTTCCTTTAGGTGGGATGTATCTTTGCAGTACCAATCAGAGACTTCGTTCCTTTGGATATTTTGGGAGTGCTTAATTGTTGAGAATCGTGTTTGCTTTACGATTCTGCCTTGGCATTGTGAGCACATCTGTTGAAGTCTCAGTCCTACACTCTACGATTCAGCTTCGGCTATGCAGACACTACGACTCCGAGATCAGATCTTGACACTCTACGATTTCTTTCATTGTGCTTGGTGTCTTCATCTGATCTTGCTCAACTACGATCTCTGCCTCTGATGCGATCAGTAGCTTCTACGACTCTCAGTGTAGTCTATGATTCTTGACTTGGCTTTGGCAGATGCTCGGTCAGCTCGTAGGCAGGCTGTCTTTACGATTCTATGCATGACTTCCTTAGTAAACTTTGGCTCAGAGGAAGTTCTACTCGATACACTACGATCCTTCCTCGTTACTCCTGGCAGTCTACGAACTCCGAGATTTACTATCTTGCAGACTACGATTCTGCCTCGACAGCTCTCGTGTTTTCCTTGACTCTCCTGGCAGACTACGATTTTCAGATGCAGTGCTCGACGATCAGACAAGCTTATTACATCATAAGATCAACCTAACATTCTTGATCTTTTTATGTTTATAGTCCTTGTACATCATTTCTCTTTAAGGACTTTACAAAGCTATTTTGCTTATGTAGGATTAACCTAACATATTTGATCAATTCATTCTAAGTCCTTGTACATATGTTTCTATTATCTATCAAAGGACTTTAAAACTTTTCTTAATGCAAGCATACTTGCATATTCATTCATATATATATCATAATCAAATCATGTATAAATAGGAATATCATTCACATGTTTATTCCTGACATGGGTAACCCAGATTGTTACCCAAAAACTCCTGACAAGAAATGTTTAAGCTCGGATCTTGCACATGTTTGATGATTCGTTATGTTTGTTGTAACTAAGTTATAGTCAGGTAGATTAATTTTAGATTCATGCCTTTAGATCATTAAAACATCAAATAGGTTAAATACAGTGGATGGTCAAACTAGCTAGAATGATCACGAAAATCATTTTCTGGAAATTCTAGAAAATCAAGAACAACTTTTCTGACAAGGTTTAACCAGCCTTGATCTTTCAGGTGTATTGTTGTTATATGGATTTTATGTAATATATTTGTTCATGTACATGTATTCTACAAGATTTGATCTTTAATGGAGATCTAAAGTAGGCACCTTGAACTGTTCTTCATTTCTGGAAAACCCAGAAATGAAGAACAGTGTCTGACAATGTTTTTAAGGGATTAAATCTCTTTTTTGTTTAATGATTTGACCATTGAATCAGTTTGTAGTTATAGTATTACATAAGTACTAGAATTCTAAAACTTTAAATGACCAGAAAACATTAAGATTAAGAATTGGTGACTAGTCAAATATATCATCCGGTTAACTGACATGCATTTTTTGATTTGATGAAGAACAACTCAAGAACACCTATAGCGACTGTTTCGTCGCTATAGGGCCATTTAGCGACACTTAATTTATGAAAATTATATTTTTAGTAAATAATTAGAGAAAATTAGTTTTAAATTATTAAAAATACACAATAAATTACTAAAAATTAGTTTTTAATAATATTGAATATATTTCATAAATATTTAATATTTTTGTAATATTAAAGGTATTTAATTTATTAAATTATTATATTAAATAAATTATGAAAAATAGAATTAATGATTTAAAAATCATCTAAAAATTATTTAAGTATTATAAAAATATTTGAAGTTATAAAATATAACTTTTGATATTTTGTCATGAAAAATATTAATATTTTAATATTAATGATATTAGATTTATTTAATATTTATATTAAATAAATTAGTTTAAAAATGATTTTAATATTATAAAAATTATTTTAAATGAAAATAAAGTGTTTTAAGTTATAAAATATAAATTTTAATATTTAAAGGATAATTTCAATAAAAATTTAATATTAATGATATTAAATTTATTTAATAATTATATTAAATAAATAGTTTAAAAATAGTTTTATTAATTTAGAAATCATTTAAAAAGGATATAAATACATTAAAAATATATTAAGTTATAATAATGACTTTTAATATTTTGATAAATAATAAATTAATATTTAAATATTAATGGTAATTATTTAAAAATAATTTTAAATATTTTAAAATTCATTTAAGGGTAATAGTAATACTTTAAAAATATTTTAAGTTGTTATGAATAACTTTAATATTTTGGCAATAATTTAATTAATAGTTTAATATTAATTAAATATTAATGATAATAGATTTATTTAATATTTAAATCATTTAATAATGATTCAGGTGTTTGAAAATTCATGATAAATTATAATAATTATTTAAAAATTATTATATGGCTATAAAAAATCGTATGACTGATATATACATCTATTGAACTTCGATATAGAGTCTTAGTGTAGCAGCCCCGAATCCAGGTCCCAAATTCTCTCGGATCCGGTATACTATTTCTATAACTATTTGCGGAAGATATAAACATAAATTGTTTATACATTACATTACACACTATTTCCCAAAGTCGAGTAACCTTAACTTGTACACAATTCATAAAATATCTATTACACAACAACATTTATCAAAATAAACTATTACAAACTAGCCGCACATTTTATCCCAAGTTGAACTTGGCATTAACCTTTTCGTGTATCCGAACACGTTCGCCTTATCTGCAATGTTTTATCATGATATAGCAAGGGTGAGCATGAAAGTTGCCCAGTAAGTTTATATACAATAATATAACGATATATCATGATTGAAGAGTTTGAATAATAAGCTGGCTATAATTCATCAATATAATTGAGAACTAGCACGAACAAACTGTTGACTGAACAAGTTTTAAGCATGAACAAACATTTCTGAACCAATTGGTAATGAAGGTGACCAGCCTTTCATACCTGACTTATACATGCAAGATGTACAGAGTACAATTTTCGTGGCAATCAGCAATGATTAACCATAATCTTGAATAAACACTCTTATTAGAGTTAAGTACAAAGAAACTTGCCTGAACCGTTGATTACCGCAACACAATTTATAACGCTTTACCCGAAGACCTAATATTAATAATATAGATCTCCAATATTAGAATAATATCATCACAGTATAATACTGTTATATTTATACACACGGAATAACCTAAACACATAGCACATAACCCTATCAGTCTTTACAACACATAAGGCTTAGTATCAGGTCAAACTATTTCAGTCTGGCTTGAAACTGACACAATTCTATCATCCCGACGGTCTAGTCGGACGAATATCGAGTTTAAGTTCTATTAAACTCTGCCTAAACACTTAACAATTATCACAGATAATTATTTTATCAGTCAAAATAATTTTTAAAGACTTATAATAATTTTCAGATAATTATTACCATTTTTCAATCATTAAAATCGTATTTAAATAAATTAAATACCACATAATTACTTAATCATTAATATTTATTTATTATAAAATATTAATGAAAATCATTACATAATATTATAATATAATTATAATATATCAAAGTATTTTTAATACCTTAAAATCATATTTATATGATTTTTAAACCATTAAATCCATTATTCGATAATTTCTATTAATATTAAAATATTAATATTTTCATGACTAAATATCAAAATTTATATTTTATAACTTAAAATATTTTTATAACAGTTAAATCATTTTTATATCATTTATAAAGCATTAATTCTAGTTTTCCATAATTTATTTAATATATTTATTAAATAAACTAATTATCATTAATATTGATTAATTAATGAAATTCATCCCAAAATATTAAAAGTCATCAAAAATAACTTAAAATATTTTCTTATACCATAAACTAATTTTTCATGATTTTTCATGAATAAAAATTATTTTTAAATAATTTATTTAATACAATAAATAAATAAATAAATACCTTTTATATTCTAAAAATACTAAATATTTTTGAAATATACTGAAAATAATTAAAAACTATTTTTCAAACTTTAAAATAATTTTTCAAAATTTATTATGTATTTTTAATAATTAAAAATCTAATTTTTCTAATTTTTAATTCATTTTCTGCATTTTCTGAAAATAAGCGTCGCTAAAGGGGCCCTATAGCGACAGAACCGTCGCTATAGGTGTTCTTGGTGTTCTTGGTGCCTGCCCAGAAACTCATCGACAGTTTCAAGGTACCATGTTTGACCGTTAATCGATCCGTGTTCCTATTGATTTCTGGGCCTGTGATTTAGTTAGTATAGTAGTACTAGTGTTATACTTCAATCACCAACTGGTTTCATAGCAAATACATCAACATATCAGGGAGATCATAGCCTCCAAAAACTCTGACAACGCTGTTCTTGAGTTTCTGGGTTTTCCAGAAACTCAAGCAGTGTGAGGGTCCCTACTTTTCATCCTTATATCTTTTGTTTTAGGAATGTTTTATGTGATCTATGAATTCAAAAGTTTAGTATAGGTGTCAGGGGAAAATAATATATCGACAGGTAGGTCTAAAAACAACATATAAAAGGAATCATGGCTGGTGAAAGTACCTGTCAGGTACATGCTCAAGAACAAAACTGGGTTTTCCAGATTGTTCATCAAGCAGTTCGGTCAACTACGTTTGACCATGAATTTCTACAATCCTGTTATATATCTGAGTTATCTAAAGGTTTTAATATAAACTCCTCATGTCATACTACAAGGATCAAACAACAAAATAGCCAAAACATAAATATACAACAAGATCAAGACCCTGCAAATCGTTGTCAGACGGTTTCTGGGTAAATCTGGGTTACCCAGAACAATTGGTCAATGCGAGTCAACGACCTTTGATCCTTCATAACTTACGATCTAGACATGATCTGGCCTTGATTCAAGTACCAGATCAAAGGCCATACAACATATTACACTTTTCAACAGTTAAAACACAAATACAAATAACAGACACCGATCTATGGCCTCTGACATTTGCTTGTCATACGTCATTTAGAAATTTTTCCAGATTTTTCAAAATGCTAATTTCGTGCATCTAATTGTTATGGATCCATGATCCAACAACCCAGATCTCTAAAAGGAACCTTCTAACACATCTAACCAACAACTAACATCAAAACACAAGATTTACTAAAATTAAGTTTTATACCTCATCCATGCTTTGATCTTGAATCTGGGGTTCCTGATTTGTTATGGAAGTAGTAGGGACTTGATTGGGGACTGATTTACTATCATATTTCGTGGTTCTAGATAGAGAGAGACTTGGTTGGTTGTTTGAGAGAAATTTGACCAAGTTAGTGTACTTTATCTCTCTTTAAATCAATATATATGATATCATGTTGCTATGATCTGCAATAATTCGGCTGGAATGGCTGAGATATACTCACATGGCTAGGCTAGGTTAGAGCTAGGGTTGGTGAACAACCAAGATAAAGTAAGATTTGCAAGTTTCCTTCAATTATTGAACAAATAGCAAAATGGTCATTTAACAATTAACTTTAATGGCATTTTGGACATTGGTCAAACCCTTAGGGTTTAGGTTTATTTGATTTAGGGTTTGGAGTTTAACCCTTTAGGGTTTAGGGTTTGACCCTTAAAAATTTAGCAAATTAGTTTCTAACATTTTCCAAATTTAGATTTTCAAAAATAGAAATTTAATATTTCTAAATTATAATTAAGATTTCCTAATCATAAATTCAATCTTGCTAATTAGGATTAGTATTTCCTAATTAAAATCGCTAATTAAGCAATTAGGGTCAAAATGGTCATTAGGGTTTATAAACCACTAATTAAGGTTTCTAATAGAAAAATAAATTTTCTAAATTAGAATTTAGATTTCCTAATTAGATTAGGGTTTCTAATAACTTGACAATTAGGATTTATATTTCCTAATTAACATTGCTAATTAAGCAATTAAGGTCAAAATCGTCATTAGGGTTCATAACCCACGAATTAGGGTTTCTAATAGAAAATAATTTTCTAAAATAAAAATTAAATATTCGTAATTAGATTAGAGTTTTCTAATTACTAAATCTTGAAAATTAGAATTAATGTATCATAATTAACATTAAAAGTATTAAATTAACACTTTCGTTTTACCTAATTATAAAATTAGGGTTTCAAATCCCGAAATTAGGGTTTTCTAAATGCGAAATTAGGGTTTGCTAATCAATTAAGCTTTACCCTAATTAATATTTTAATTATTTACACTTGCGCCATTACGTTCCCAATTTAGGGTCACTACTAAAAAAATGACCATTTGTGATGGCCAAAATCCATCACAAAAATCAGAAAAACCATCACCAAAGGTTTACGTGATAGCTTTAAGCATCACAATGGCCATCTTGTATACACTCATCATGAAAAGATTTACATGATGATTTTGACAATCACGCAAACTCTTAGTGCTTTTGTGATGATTAATACAATCACATTAACACGTAATCTATTGTGATTGTTAAAGTCATCACAAAAAACAAGATTTTAAGTATCAAATGTATAAGAACGTGAATCTCTATTTATGAATAATTTATTTTATTATATTAAATGTATCAAATGCTACTTGTAGGATTCGAACCCTCCCCCCATTTGCGAACTAAATAACGAGTATTACCACTACACCAAAGCCCAGATCATGATTATAATTTTAAAACAAAATATAATATGAAATATATGTGAGTTGACTTACTAAACAAAATTACTTCCGCATAAGATTTTGTGATTGCAATGGCAGTCACAAATACTCTATAATGATGGTAAAATTAGCCATCACTCAGAACCATCATATATTTTATTTTTTTGTGATGACTTGAAAATTCCATCACAAAATACCTTTTTTGTAATTGCAAATAAAAGTCGCCGTAAAAATCTATCTTTTTTAATGATTTTCATGACCGTCATAAAATATTATTTTGATTATTTCTTATATTAAAATTTTAGTGATAGCTTAAATGCAATCACGAAAAGGATATATCTATAAGTGATGACTTAGTCTGTCACAAAAAGAAAGTTTGGTGATTGACACGACCGTCACAATTATAATACATTGATGGCAAAATTAGTCATCACTAAGAGCCATCATATATACTATTATTTTGTGATTGCTTAAAAATTCAATCACAAATTACTATCTTTTATGATTATTTTTAAAAACTGTCACAAAGTTCCGTCACGTATTCTTTTTTTTCTAGTAGTGGGTTCCATTCACCGAATTAGGGTTTTGGACTCTCGGAACTGAAATTAGGGTTTGCAGAACCGTTTTCTAGGGTTTCTTGTCAGGCGTTAGGGTTTTCTAACTGAACGTTGATGTTCTTAATATATACTTAGGGTTTATCACAGATGTAATTTTTCTGGTCAACACATGACCCTTAACCACATTCTGAACACATACATAACCATTTTCACCGAACTTAATCACATAAATTCTTAATCCTAAATAATTCACCTATATCCTTCACAAAATTTTGAAATCATCAAAATTTCACCCTAATAATATCAAACGCATACACTTATTTTCTGTCTAGGTCTATTATTTGACCTTAAATCAATCATTTAAGATTTTAATAAATTGTCCAAATTCTCGGGTTGTCACACTTAGACTCGTTAACTACCGATAAAGATGTCGGTACGCCAACATGTTTCAGAAATTGATCTAGTCTTAGATAATTTGATTAGCTACGTGTCTGTTTGTGATCCAATGACTACTAAATGTATGTGACAATGACTATTAAATGTATGTGACAATTATTATCCAAGTGTCCCCACTTGGATAATCATTGTATTTAATCACATGTTGATATATACCTATTGATCTCCGGTATGTATATATTAATTAAAAGTCGTCTAAGCTATTTGACCCAGCTAGACACAGATTTAGATATGTCGTTGAACATGATAAAACTTTATTGTATCCAACCGAATTGGTTTGGTTCGGATTCCCGACTAAGTATGAACATCCCGAACATGGGAAAACTTTTATGCACCTAAAGCGGAAAAGATGAACGATAATATCGTTCTTGTATGTAGTATTGATCAATACAAGACACAATGGGCAGATCACCCTCGTGTCCGTAAGTTATGACAGTTTGCAGATGAAGATCTGCTAAACCTTATCGAAAATTTAAAACAAAGTTCATAGTATGTCGACTACTCTTCAAATATAGTCATTACGTAGTTTCAAAATTTTGATATAGAATTATTATGTTATTATTATTGGTTCAGCTTACTTCACAACTGTTGATTCGTTGTAGAAGTGTCGTACAAAGAAAACATTTACTTCTTTCGGCTTATATTTATAATTGCTATTACTTGTTGGGCACTCAAATGCTCATCCTTGTTTAATTTAAATGTTTTCAGCTAAGTGTGAACAACCAAAAGGTTCAGCCAAGAACAATTGTTGATCGATTTCATAATCAAAACAAACGTGCAAGTATACACGGTCAACAAGTAATAAAGTGAAAGTAGAGTATCGTTCCCACGAGGAATTATTTAATAAAAATTACCAAGTACTAACTCTTAACCAAATCAATTTTATTTAAACAATTGCAAAGTGTAATTTTTCTAATTAAGAAAACTAAATTAACTAATTAAACCGAATTGTTTTATAAATGAATTCAAATAAATAAAGATTAAGACTTCAATATCCCCAATTATGAACTATAAATCAATTACTAATTATCCCAATTATTATGCTTACTGAATTGTTAACAGGAATTCTCAAATGTTAAAAGTCCTTCTCCAAGTAATCAAATGACTTCTATTTAATCCAGATTAATCTTGCTATATTCCTATGCAAAATAATTGAATTAAACTCCTTCAATTCCAATTTCTTATGTGTTACATGCGGTGAACAGATATTTCCATTTAATTCACGAACCTAATTATTCGTCATGCAAATAACTAAGTCACATGTTATCATGCCCAGTTCTAACCCTAGATCTCCTCTTTCAATTCCTTCTAGAGTAACAAGGTAATTACTGATCAAATAATTAAACAATAAGCATAAGGTAAGATAAATAATTCACTTTGACACAAATAATTGGAAAAAAATTAAATAAATAATTTAAAGACATAAAAGGTTCAATTGAAATCTTAATAAAAGAGTTAGTTCATAATTAGTGAATTAAAATCAAGAGTCCACAACTGAATAGACATTAAAAGATAAAAGTATGATAAGAGAAGAGAATAGAATCTGTTGTCAGCAAATTTGACGCTCCCCTCTTGCTCTTGCTCTTGCTCTTGCTCTTGCTCTTGCTCTTGCTCTTAATCTCCAGTGTTCTTCAAGTTACTTCAATCTCTAATGGCTAATAAGAACTAGGGTTTATGTTCTAATATAATAGAGTGTATCTCTAATCTAGTCTATGTATTCTCCCATTATTTTATGCCTTACATAATGTATTTATAGGTTACAAGTCCAATTTTTAGCTTAGGAACAAACTCAATCCAATTTGGAGTCAGAAAAGTGTCAAAATTTGCTCCAAAAAACGTTCAAGCTTGACCAAAAACTTCCCCAGCGCCCCGGCGCTGGGAATGGCTTTGGAACACTTCCCCCTAGCGCCCAGGTGTTGGGCATAGGCCTGAAATGGGCGCCCCGACGCTGACCACTTTTCCGGAAATTTTCTGCTCTGATGTCTTTTGGGGAAATGGTCATAACTTCTTCTTCTGAATTCCGATTTCGATGATTCAAGATGTTCCAAAAAGTGGAGACGTAGATCTACAACTTTCATTCCTTGAGTTTTTCTAAATAAGGTCCTGAGAAATACTCAAATTAGCTATGAAGTGACTATTGTGTAAATGGCAAGCCGAAAACGCGAATCTAGCCACCCCAAACGTCGATCCAAGTACTTTTATCCCAATTCCTACAAAATAACATAAAACATGCATGAATAGACATAAACACTTAAAATCAACCAAAAAATTAAGCTCTAATGCACTCAATTATGAGTACAAAACTCATTCATCAAATACCCCCAAACTTAAACATTTGCTTGTCCTCAAGCAAAAGTACAAAAGAACTAAAAATAAACAACCGAACTCAACTACATGAATGAATATGCATGATCTACTTCCTAATATACCTACGAACCCAGTAATAAATTAGTATGATATATAGCAACAGGCCTCAAAGATACCATTGATACTCAAATAATATATACAATCAAGTTAAAATCCATAACTCTAACCAATTAGTCAATCCAAACCAGTCATCACTCATGTTGTGTGTGTGTGTGTGCTTGTTAAGCATTCTAACCAACCACAATTCAAGATAATCACATAACAAACTTCTTAGAAACAAAATTTCAGTTCCAATTCAATTACTTTTGTGAACATGACAACTCCAGTTAAAACTAAGCAATTACCAAGTCTAAGGGCAAATACAGGATTTATTTCTAGTTTTATTCAATCACGAGGGCATTTTTGCTCTTTCTCGTGTTTTATTCATTTTTTATTTTTTTCTCATGGATGTGCAATGTTTTATTCCCTTAGGCTTTTCAGTGCTACCTTAACGAGCTTTCGACCAACGACTCCCAAACCATTAAGACCTTAGGGCGTTAGGTGTAAAGACAATCCCCTTGGGCTTACTTACTCAAGTAGCAAAGGCCACAAAACTAGACAAGCATGCCATGGTGTTTATTCTCTTTTTTTTTTCTTTTTCTGGATTTTTCTTCTTTTTTTTCTTTTCATCCTTTCTTTTTTTCTCTTTTTTTTTCTTTTTGTATATATATACCCCATAGATTCCACCAAACTCAAGCTTTTATGTCATTCCAACCTTTACTGCCAGTTGGCTAATTTCTTTAAATTTTAACCAAGATTTTCCCTCAGAAATAAATTATGAAACCCTTGAACCAAGTAGATTAAAATAGTTAAACTTTAAGTGCTAACCGGTTACATAAGTTTAAGACAATCTCAGATTATCATCATGATTAAAATTAGAACTCATCATCAATTATCAAGACTGTTCAAGTTAACATGCAAAACCAATCTTATCATAAGCCGAGCTAAGCCCACACTAACCGATCACACAGATTCATGCAAAAAAATGCAATTATACTACATGAACACATACTAATGCAACACATATATGAATATGCAAATAACTACCATGTATTATATGCAACCTAAAAGACACAATGCTAACACATAAAAAATGAATTACCATGCAGATAACTAACTATATGCAATATGATACTAAAGTGCCCCGAAACTTAAACTAGACATTGTCCTCAATGGCTGAAATAGAAAAAAGTAGAGCAGAGGACTTCCCTGAAAATATTACAATCTTCCTCCTTGTCCACTAAGTTTGGAGAATAGGCTAAGCATATGGAACAAATTGGGCATCTCACTTGAATTTGACTTGAATAAACTGTAAACCATGATAGAAATAATTTTATTAAATTCTAAATAAATGCAAATTCAAAACTACTAATATAAAACCTAATAAAAACTAAAAATAAAAATTAAACTTGGGTTGCCTCCCAATAAGCGCTTGTTTTATAGTCTTAACCTGACTTCTTCAATTCTCTATCCAATTCCCCTACGAAAATTGAGGAACCCTCCATCCATCAGAAATAATGTCTCTTTTGGGAGGTTCCCATTAGTAATGACCCTTGAATGAAAGTCACCTAGCATGCTCTTTGTATATATGTTCCCCATTAAGAACGTCCAAAAACTAGGTGTTTCCTCCATTATGTCGATAATCAGATTAGGGCATTAAAGCTTAATAAACATAATGGAATCTTCCTCTATCTTCTCATTTTCATCCCATCATGACTCCACAATTGTACTAGCTCTTATGTCACAAAGAGCTTTACCGACGACATGACTGCCAATTGGGCATGGTTTTGCAAAACTGCCCAGATTATTGAACTTTGGTGGAGGAGGCACATGGGATACTAATGAAATTGGTTCATCTTCGTTGAATCTTACAGTTAAATCTTCGTCGATCTCTTTTTCCTTGATTGTCTCTTGTAAATCCTTTCCACTACGTAGAGTCACAGCCTTGCAATGCTCATCTCTGCCCGGATTTATCTCTGTATCACTGGGGAGTGTTCCATGTGGTCGGGTGTTCAACGCATGTGCTATCTGTCCCAATTGATTTTCCAAATTCTTTATCGAAGCACCTTGGCTTTTCACATTCATATCTACCTGATTTAGTAACTTGTCTTGTGCATCGATCCTTTTGTCCGTAACTGAAATGAATTTTTCCAAAGCTTCTTCCCAACTTGGTTTTTTCTCTGGCTGTTGTTGGGTTTAATTTTGAAATCCGGATGTGTTTTGTTGTCTAGGCGCTTGAACTTGATTGCTACTCCAAGAAAATCCCGGATGATTTCTCCAACCCGGATTATATGCGTTTTGATTCGGATACAGTTGGGTTGATCGACTGTAGCTCCCTACAAACTGAGTTGATTCAACGTTTATAGCACATTGATCTATAGCATAACTCCCAGCACATAACTCACAAATCATAGCTACTTGCTGCGTGGATGGTGGACTGCAAGTTTCCATTTTATTAGCTATTGCGGACACCTTTGCTGCCAATACTGAAAGTGTCGTGAGTCTGTCGATCTCTGTTTCCATTGGTTGAGTCATGTTTGCCATCCTTCACCTCCGTTGGGCTGCGATAACCTCCAACGTCTTCGAATTTGCCTCAATCTGTATTGGCTCTACAGAAAATGTATTAAGTCCATCAATACATGTTTTCCTTGGTTGACTCATGTTCGTGTATGGCCATTGATATGCAAAGTCATCCATTGTACCTGAAAAGAGAGAAATATAGGAAGAGAATTAAAAATAAAAATAAAAATGTTTAAATTAAGACTAATTTGATTGAAATTAATATTGGTAAATAATTATTAAATTAATTCCCCAGCAACGACGCCAAAAATTTGTTGATCGATTTTACAATCAAAACAAACGTGCAAGTATACACGGTCAATAAGTAATAAAGTGAAAGTAGAGTATCATTCCCACGAGGAATTATTTAATAAAAATTACCAAGTACTAACTCTTAACCAAATCAATTTTATTTAAACAATTGCAAAGTGTGCTTTTTCTAATTAAGAAAACTAAATTAACTAATTAAACCGAATTGCTTTATAAATGAATTCAAATAAATAAAGATTAAGACTTCAATATCCCCAATTATGAACTATATATCAATTATCCCAATTATTATGCCTACTGAATTGTTAACAGAAATTCTCAAATGCCAAAAGTCTTTTTCTAAGTGATCAAATGACTTCTATTTAATCCAGATTAATCTTGCTATATTCTTATACAAAATAATTGAATTAAACTCCTTTAATTCCAATTCCTTATGTGTTACATGCGGTGAACAGATATTTCCAATCAATTCACGAACCTAATTATTTGTCATGCAAATAACTAAGTCACATGTTATCATGTCCAGTTCTAACCCTAGATCTCCTCTTTCAATTCCTTCTAGAGCAACAAGGTAATTACTGATCAAATAATTAAACAATAAGCATAAGGTAAGATAAACAATTCAATTTGACACAAATAATTGGAAAAAATTGAATAACTAATTTATAGACATAAAAGGTTCAATTGAAATCTTAATAAAAGAGTTAGTTCATAATTAGTGAATTAAAATCAAGAATCCACAACTGAATAGACATTAAAAGATAAAAGTATGATAAGAGAAAAGAATAGAATCTGTTGTCAGCAAATCTGATGCTCCTCTCTTGCTCTTGCTCTTAATCTCCAGTGTTCTGCAAGTTGCTTCAATCTCCAATGGCTAATAAGAACTAGGGTTTATGTTCTAATCTAATGGAGTGTATCTCTATTCCAATCTATGTATTCTCCCCTTATTTTATGCCTTACAGCATGTATTTATAGGTTACAAGTCTAATTTTTAGCTTAGGAACAAACTCAATCCAATTTCGAGTCAGAAAAATGTCAAAATTCGTCCCAAAATGCGTCCAAGATTGACCAAACACTTCCCCAGTGCCCCGGCACTGGGCATGGCGCTAGAACACTGCCTGTTGATCGATTTCGCAATCAATGAATACGTGCAAGTATACACGGCCAACAAGTAATAAAGTGATAAGAAAAGTATCGTTCCCACGAGGAATTATTTAATAAAAATCACTAAGTACTAATTCTTAACCAAACTAATTTTATTTAAACAATCTCAAATTGTGTTTTTTCTAATTAAGAAAACTAAATTAACCAATTAAAACTATGTTACTTTATAAATGAATTCAAATAAATAAAGATTAAGACTTCAATATCCTCAATTATGAATTATAAATCAATTATCCAATTATCCCAATTATTATGTCTACTGAATTGTTAACAGGAATTCTCAAATGTCAAAAGTCCTTTTCCAAGTGATCAATTGCCTTCTATTTAATCTAGATTAATCTTACTATATTCCTATGCAAAACAATTGAATTAAACTCCTTCAATTCCAATTCCTTATGTGTTACATGCGGTGAACAGATATTTCCATTCAATTCACAAACCTAATTATTCACTGTGCAAATAACTAAGTCACATGATAGCATGCCCGGTTCTAACCCTAGAATTCCTCTTCCAATTTCTTCTAGAGTAACAAAGTAATTATTGATCAGATAATTAAGCAATATGCACAAGACAAGATAAACAACTCACTTTAACATAAATAATTGGAATATAATGAATAACTAATTCATAGCCATAAAAAGTTCAATTGAAATCTTAATAAAAAAAGTTAGTTCATAATTAATGAATGGAAATCAAGAATCCACAACCGAATAGACATTAAAAGATAAAAATTTGATAAGAGAAGAGAATAGAATCTATTGTCAGCAAATCTGATGCTCCCCTCTTGCTCTTGCCCTTGATCTTCAATGATCTCCAAGTTGCTTCAATCTCCAAAACTAATAAGAACTAGGGTTAATGTTCTAATCTAATAGAGTGTATATCTAATCTAAGCTATGTAATCTCCCCTTATTTTATGCCTTACATCATGTATTTATAGGTTACAAGTCTAATTTTTAGCTTAGAAACAAACCCAATCCAATTTGGAGTCAAAAAGGTGTCAAAATTCGCCCAAAATGCGTCCAGGACATCAACAAGCCCTTCCCCAGCGCCCCAGCGCTGGGCACGGCGCTGGGATTCTGCCCCCTAGCGCCCCGGCTCTGCAAAATGAACTAGAAATCGCGCCACGGCGCTGGCCCAAAATCTGACATTTTCTACTCCGACGTCCTTTGGGAAAACGGCCATAACTTCTTCGTCCGAACTCTGATTTAGATGATTCAAGATGTTTTGGAAAGAGGAGAAGTAGATATACAACTTTCATTCTTGACGTTTTACAAAATACTGTTTGGAGCTATAGTAAAATTTGCTCTGAAGTAACTGTTGTGTAAATGGCAAGCCGAAAACGCGAATCTAGCCACCCCGAACGTCGATCCATGTAACTTTTGTCCCAAATCCTACAAAACAATATAAAACATGCATGAATAGACACAAACACATAAAAACATCCTAAAAGACTTGAGAACAACAATAAATTAAGCCCGAATGTATCTAATTTATGTGTATAAAACTCACTCATCAAATACCCCCAAACTTAAACCTTTTGCTTGTCCTCAAGCAAAAACACAAAAATGTTATGCAATGCAATGTAATGAAACTAATCTATATGCCTACGAATCCAACAGTAATGACAGAAACAAGTCTATTCAACCGGCCTTAGAGAAATCAAGTAAACATGATAATACAATTTCCCAATCAATCATCAAATCTTAGACTATTATCACTGATATAGTGCGTGTGTGCTCCACAACAATGTTAACTGTTTATAAAATCAAATTTAAGACATAATAGATATCTTCGAAGGTATCATACATTGCAAATTCACGAACAAGCTAAATCCAACAAAATTCAAACATCCACCAAGTTCAAGAGTCCAATCCGGGATACTTATGCTTTACTTCTTATTACGGGGGCTTTTTGCTCTTTTCCCATTTTATTATTTTTTTTACTTTTTTTTTCTTTTTTTTTTTAACCATGACTGTGCAATGTCTCATTCCAATAGGCTAACAGTGTCACCCCTTAGCGAGTTTTCGACCAACGACTCCCAGACCATATAAGACCTTAGGGCGCTAGGTTTTAAGATACCCCTTCGGGCGTACTTACTCAAGTAACAAAGGCCCCGAAACAAAACTAGCCACGGTAAATTTATTTTTTCTTTTTCTCTCTTTTTTTTTGATAGATGGTTGGTGAGTGCGTTTTACGCTCCATCTCACGCTTGTGTTTATGGGGAGTGTTTCTCCTCAACCCACCACAAGACTCAACAAGTTTTTTTTAAAGCTTATATACCTCAAATTTTCCCCCCAAACTTCAAATTTTTATCAAAATTTAGCCATCTCCGCCTATTCATGTCTTTCATTCCTTCACACTAGTATTATCCTTAAGAAATCCATTATGTATCAATTTAAACTTAATCAGTCAACATAGCTATTATTAACATGCTAACCTTAATTATACCAGTTTCAAACAGGAAAAGATTCAATTCATAACAAGAAATCACATCAAAGCCTGAATATTCAATACTATACTTATCTACTTAACTCCAGTCTCATCATTGGCCAAAATAGACTTTTACTATCTAACAGTTGGAATCATGCAAATATAAACTAACCGCAACAAACATAGTAAACTAACTACTATTTTTGAGATTTTTTTTAAAAATTTTTTTAAACAAAAAACTGAATGCAAAAACTAAATATAAATTACCCGAAAACATAACGAACTACAATGTAAATAACTAACTATATGCAATATGACACTAAAATGCCCCCAAACTTAAACTAGACATTGTCCTCAATGGCTACAATAGAAAAAATTAAAGCAGAGGACTTCCCTAAAAATATAGCAATCTTCTTCCTTGTCCGCTAAGTTTGGAGAATAGGCTAAGCACATGGAACAAATTGGGCACCACACTTGAATTTGACTTGAATAACCTGTAAAACCATGATAGAAGCAATTTTATTAAATCCTAAATAAATGCAAATTCAAAACTACTAATATAAAACTTAATAAAAACTAAAAATAAAAAATAAAAATTAAACTTGGGTTGCCTCCCAATAAGCGCTTGTTTTATAGTCTCAGCCTGACTTCTTCAATTCTCTATCCAATTCCCCTACGAAAATTGAGAAACCCTCCATCCATCGAAAATAATATAGCTTTTGGTAGGTTCCCATTTGTAATAGCCATTGTATTAAAGTCACCTAGCATGCTTTCTTTAGATAAGATCACATTCAAGAACGTCCAGCATCTAGGTGGTTTCTCCATTGTGTCTACTACGAATATATTATGGCATTGAGGCCTGTCAAACACAACAATTTCTCCTTCTATCTTCTCCAGCTCATCGCACCATGGTTTCGAAGGTGTACTTGCTTTTACATCACAGAGAGTATTGCCGATGACATGACTACCAATCGGATAAGGTTTTGCAAATCTAATCGGACTCTTGAACTGTGGAGGAGAAGGCACTTGAGGCATAAATAACATTGGCTCATCATCATTGGTTCTCACAATTAGTTCTTTGCCCATCTCTTTTTCTTGGTCCCCAAGTCTTTCCTCTCTTTCAACATCTATATCATTTGGCACATCCGGTTGCAGATTTGGTTCGGGCTTACCATCAGTCTCAGAATCTGTGTCATAGGGCCAGGTGTATTGAGGACGGTTGTTCACTCATGTGCTATCTGTTCCAATTGGTTTTCCAAATTCTTTAACAATGCCCCATGGCTTTGCAAAGTAAGATCTACTTGACTCAATTTCTTATCTTGTTCCTCGTTCTTTTTGTCAGAAGCTCTAATAAATTTTTCTAAGGCTTCTTCCAAACTTGATATCCTCTCTGGTTGTTGAGTCGGATTTTGAAATCCGGAGGTGTGTTGTTGTCTAGGTGGTTGAGCTGCAGCTTGATTGTTACTCCATGAAAAATCCGGGTGATACCCCCAATCCTGATGATAGTTGTTGGGATAGACATAATTATTGGGGTAATCACCACTATACTGTACCGGCTCGAAACTGATGGCGCATTGATGACTCAGATGATTTCCAGCACAATAATCACAAGTAACCGCCATACTTTGACGACGCTGAGCTTCAAAAGCTTTAAACATCCACGAAAGTGTCTCAATCTGTGCAGACAATGCAGAAAGTTTCTCGAGTCTTTCAATCTCTGCTCCCCTTGGTTGAGTCATGTTCGTGTATGGCCATTGATACATAAAGTCATCCATGGTACCTGAAAAGAGAGAATTATAGAAAGAGAATTAAAAATAAAAATAAAAATAATTAAATTAAGACTAATTTGATTGAAATTAATATTGGACAATAATTATTAAATTAATTCCCCGGCAGCGCCGCCAAAAACTTGTTGATCGATTTCGCAATCAATGAATACGTGCAAGTATACACGGCCAACAAGTAATAAAGTGATAAGAAAAGTATCGTTCCCACGAGGAATTATTTAATAAAAATCACCAAGTACTAATTCTTAACCAAACTAATTTTATTTAAACAATCTCAAATTGTGTTTTTTCTAATTAAGAAAACTAAATTAACCAATTAAAACTATGTTACTTTATAAATGAATTCAAATAAATAAAGATTAAGACTTCAATATCCCCAATTATGAATTATAAATCAATTATCCCAATTATTATGTCTACTGTATTGTTAACAGGAATTCTCAAATGCCAAAAGTCCTTTTCTAAGTGATCAATTGCCTTCTATTTAATCCAGATTAATCTTGTTATATTCCTATGCAAAACAATTGAATTAAACTCCTTCAATTCCAATTCCTTATGTGTTACATGCGGTGAATAGATATTTCCATTCAATTCACAAACCTAATTATTCACTGTGCAAATAACTAAGTCACATGATATCATGCCCGGTTCTAACCCTAGAATTCCTCTTCCAATTACTTCTAGAGTAACAAAGTAATTACTGATCAGATAATTAAGCAATATGCACAAGACAAGATAAACAACTCACTTTAACATAAATAATTGGAATATAATGAATAACTAATTCATAGCCATAAAAAGTTCAATTAAAATCTTAATAAAAAAAGTTAGTTCATAATTAATGAATGGAAACCAAGAATCCACAACCGAATAGACATTAAAAGATAAAAGTTTGATAAGAGAAGAGAATAGAATCTGTTGTCAGCAAATCTGATGCTCCCCTCTTGATCTTGCCCTTGATCTTCAATGATCTCCAAGTTGCTTCAATCTCCAAAACTAATAAGAACTAGGGTTAATGTTCTAATCTAATAGAGTGTATATCTAATCTAAGCTATGTAATCTCCCCTTATTTTATGCCTTACATCATGTATTTATAGGTTACAAGTCTAATTTTTAGCTTATGAACAAACTCAATCCAATTTGGAGTCAAAAAAGTGTCAAAATTCGCCCAAAACGCGTCCAGGACATCACCAAGCCCTTCCCCAGCGCCCCAGCGCTGGGCATGGCGCTGGGATTCTGCCCCCTAGCGCCCCGGCGCTGCAAAATGAACTAGAAATCGCGCCCCGGCGCTGGCCCAAAATCTGACATTTTCTACTCCGACGTCCTTTGGGAAAACGGCCATAACTTCTTCTTCCGAACTCTGATTTAGATGATTCAAGATGTTTTGGAAAGAGGAGAAGTAGATCTACAACTTTCATTCTTGAAGTTTTACGAAATACTATCTGGAGTTATGGTCAAATTGACTCTGAAGTGACTGCTGTGTAAATGGCAAGCTGAAAATGCGAATCTAGCCACCCCGAACGTCGATCCATGTAACTTTTATCCCAAATCCTACAAAACAATATAAAACATGCATGAATAGACACAAACACATAAAAACATCCTAAAAGACTTGAGAACAACAATAAATTAAGCCCGAATGTATCCAATTCATGTGTATAAAACTCACTCATCACTGCCCCCTAGCACCCCAGCGCTGGGCATAGGCCTGAAATGGGCGCCCCGGCGATGGCCACTTTTTTGGAAATTTTTTGCTTTGACGTCCTTTGGGAAAATGGCCATAACTTCTTAGTCCGAACTCCGATTTTGATGATTCAAGATGTTCCGGAAAGAGGAGATATAGATATACAACTTTCATTCTTTTGAGTTTTTCGAAATAAGGTTCGGAGCAATACTCAAATTGGCTATGAAGTAACTGTTGTGTAAATGGCAAACCTAAAACGCGAATCTAACCACCCCAAACGTCGATCCAAGTAACTTTTGTCCCAATTCCTACAAAATAACATAAAACATGCATGAATAGACACAAACACTTAAAATCAACTAAAAGATTAAACTTAAACGCACTCAATTATGAGTATAAAACTCACTCGTCAACAATGGAAAAAAAAAAGTAAACATAATAAGTTTAATGGTATCATTTGTAATAATTAGACAATATTTAGACCATGATATTTATTATCTATCATGTAATGTATTTTATTAAAGGTTGCGTACTTGGGATTAGACTCTGATATATGTAAATTAATTTTAATATTTATATTATTATTATTAGTAGTAGTATTTCCGCTCATAGAAATGGTATCGTAAAGCACTAAATTCGGGTTTCAAGTACCTGAATTTGGGGACGTTACAAGATCTAATTTAGAATAATATACAATATTTTATTATAATTATTCCCCCAAGTTTCGTAACCTACAGTGCTTAATAGATTACATAATAATATCAACTAAAGACTTATTACATAATCCTACTTAAGCTTAAACATAGTCTAAAACAGTCTTAATACAACATAATAATTTTAATTCATAAAGGAACAAGCTAGTCGGTAGCCTTGCCTTTGCCCTTGTCTTTCCCAAAGACACTTCCCTGATTCGCCTTAACTGAAAGGTTTTAAATAAGCAATAATGAGCAAAAATTGCCCAGCAAGTAATATACAACAAGGGTAATAAGTATTAAATCACGAGTTATATATATCAAGGTATAATCTTAGAGTCTTAGAACAATATCATGAACAATGAGTATCAACAATTCTCGAATCAAATCTTTGGGATATGAAATGATAATTCAATATAGATCAACATATATAAATGAATTCAAAGGCTATCAACGTATCCAACTGGATAAAATAATTTATATTGAGCAGTCACTAAGGACTTTTGAACATCTACTAGAATTACCAATATTAAACTGATAAACTAAAAAAATTAAGTACTATAGATGATCAATCTACAATACTCTGTTATGCATAACACCACAGTAATATCCACTCATGTGTTGGGGTTTCCAACAACATACACTCCCCTTACCATAAGGGTTGTTCAACTTAGTTTTCAAGATTTCCGCATCGGTCAATTGGTTTTGACAGTTTTATAAACATGCATATAGTCTAGCCGAATCAATGGCATAGACACTTTCACAATATTCAAGAACAATATCAAGTTCAACATGTATAATAGTTTTCATGAGAGTTTAAACATACTTGTTCAATTAAACGAATAAGTAGGCTAACTTGCATTCAAAGAGATAAGGTTTATATACTTGCTTATGGTATTCGTTGAATAAAGTAATGCAAGGGTTTAAGATACTTGCCTTAAGCGTAGTTTATCGACGTTAAGAAATCAACACTTTTGAACCCTATTTATAGTGTATTACAAGTATAGGATTCCCATTAGTTAAACATATTTGATAAACAATCCTGATATATAGTTCAAATGTACACACATGACTCAATCATGAAATCTTAGATGTATATTATTACGTAGCTCGGAACTATCGTTAAACTTCATCATTTTTTTTAAAAAAAAACACCTTGTCAATTCAAGCTAAGATAGGTGCTAACATGCAAGGCTACCTCTGTCAGTGTGTTATGGATAGAAATAAGCATAATGAAGTTATACTAGCATGATACATACTTTAGAAATCATAGAAGTCACTTTCCAAATCAGTAGAAGGGCGCGGCCGTGCTAAATTTATACTAGGGAGACGCGCGGTCGCATGACTCTCAGTTCAAACCAGGGCTGAGAAATCATTTGCTTGGCCTAGCTTGCCCATCCTTACACATATAACATATATTAACATGTCAAGGTCCTTTCGTATCTCTCAAGTTCAATCTAGGTCTCTTCTTTCATAATATGGTTCTAAGTTTGAACATCTCAACAAGTTAAGGCCTTTCAAGGTTATGAAGATTATGAAACCACAAAGTTTAACATGTTTGATTTTAAAACATATAAGGTAGTCATATAACTCATATTAGACATGTTTGTGAGTATTCATATCACATGTGTGTAATTAGCATCGTTTTGTTTTGAAAATATGCTTCGTTTATGCTTCATTTGAATTACGATACCTAAGCATGGTATATATATATATATTTATGATAGATGAGTGAGTCTAAGAGTATCATCAAACATGTTCACAAATAACAGATTCTAACTCTCAAACTAGTATGTTAATATTCACGTTCAAGTTCGTATTTTCATTAGTAAAGCTTACTAATAAGTCCAATATGATCATGCTTCATTATGAAATCCATATACGTAAGTTAGTATGTTCGACATGCATTTTAAAACCATACTACCATGCTTTGCAAGATCAGAATATCAAAACGAATATAATAAGTCAATGTCCATTTTGAAAATCTAAGTTTCCTTGAATATTTAAACTAAAATAACTAATTATGGCTCACTATATACATAGCATCCTCACTCCATGTGTTAAGGTTGTTTACAAGCATATAGTAAACAAAGTAGCATGCTCATCCTATTATTGAGTCATTAAAGCAGTATCTAAGAAAAACACCACGCGCGGCCGCGTGACATATTACCATAGAAGTGGCATGGCCGCGCCACTTCGTGTAGAAACAAAAATAAATTCCTCTGTTTTAGCATAGCCTTAGCATATGTATAGCCTATTCAAAAACCAGACCATCTGTAACACATCAGAGCATTCATACCAACTCAAGTAACACAAAGACATGCTAATTCATACTACTTAACAGAGATTTCATGAGATTTGCAAGAATTTGACAAAACTCAAACTAAGAACAAAAACACAAATTATACCTCCTTGAAGCTTGAATTGAATTCCCTCACCCCTCTGATAATACTCCCTAATAGCTCAGCAACTCACACTCTAATGAACTTCTCAGACAATTTTTAAGCAACAGAAAATGAGATGGAAAGGGTGTTATATATAGAGAATGGATTGCCCAGTTCATGGCATTGCACCATAATTTGATTCAAAGGAAATTGAGAAGAAATGTTGGTCATGGAAGGGTTGGCCAACTACCCAACCCGTAGCCATCATCACTATAGATTTGTAGCAGCTCAAGTTCACGCAATGAAGGTATAGACTATTGTTTATGTACTGTGAAGGTCACTGATTTTGGGACACGAGTTTTAAATCCCAGCAACGTGATTATAATGCTTAGTTTGTTTCTTCTAATTCCCAAAATATAATTTTAATGTGTTAATGCTACTACATAAAGAAAAGTTAGGGATTATTTATGTACTCACATCATATAATCTATGTATATTATTTCAGTCTAATTATTATTCATAACATGTATGGACTCCATTTAATTACCCACTAGTAATTTAATATCCCCTTAAAACTTTATTATTCTAGTTATACTCACTTATTGGAATAATTTGAAATTCTTTGACGAGTACATCTTTTAATGTTTCCACTCATACTTATTGTCACATAAGCAATTATTTATGCAACTTATAATTTCTTACACATTACTATATAGTTTAATAAATCTTAATATATGGTTGCTATATATAGTATAGTCACATAAGTGTCGCACTACACTATATAATATAATTGTATTCCATATATTTTATATATTTAATTAATGCACACTTACAAAAAAAAATCAAGATAATCTTATTATATTAATAACTTATTTATTTGTTTTGTGCCACAAATAAATTATTCACCTTCTTGATTAATTAACACTAATATTAATCCATTCCTCATTGATTAATGTAATTATGGATCTCTATAACAATTAATTAATATTCTACAATAACAATTAATATTAATTAATTGTTCACTTAATAATTCCTTCGTCGATTAATATCATTATCAATATTTTCCATCACTGTGCCACACAAGGCTTTCAACAAATTCATCGCAAACTCCATATATTCTCAATTATTCAATTATTTAATATAATTGAGTTATCTCATCTCGTAACACAAAATTATTTATATTTCAATAAATATTTATTTCCATTAATATATTCATTTAATAAAATGTGGAAATTCTCGGGTATTACAGTATCTTTATTGTAGACCCCATCAGTTACTGCTTCTAATTTGGCAAACACTATGATCATAGTCACACCTAAGATTGTCATCTTTTGTGTGTCTGCTACTGCATTGCTGACTTCCTTTTGTCAGTCAAGTTATCTGAATTCTTCTTACTGTTGCTTGCATAAGACTTCCTTTGAATGGCTTCACGTCTCGATCATGATGCTGATTGAATTGGTACTGTTTGCTTGTAAGCCCTTTGGTGAATGCTCTCTTGCTTCCTTTAGGTAGATTGCATCTTTATAGTTCTGTCCAGAGGCTTCATTCTTTGGATGCTTTAGGAGTGCTCATGTGTTGAGAATCATGTTAACACTATGATTCTTCCTTGGCATTGTAAGCATTGATAGGCTTCGTCGAAGACTTTGTTCTGTAGACTACGATCTAGCTTTGGTTTTGCAGACACTACGACTCCTAAACGAGATTGTATACCAGACTACGATTTTTGCTTTAACACTTGTTATCCATGTTTGATTTTTCTCTACTACGATTTCTTCCTCTAATATGATCAGTAGACTCCACAACTTCAAGTGTGGTCTACGATTCTTGACTTAGCTTGGTAGGTGCTTGAATCAACTCTACGATTCTAAGTGAGGCCCTCCAAGTCAGACTACGATATATAGCCACTTTCTCGATACTCTACAATTTTGCCTTGGCTTCTGCAATCCCTCAGCTGGCTCGACGGACTACTATTCTACCTTCATAGTCTCTGAGTTCTTTGTTTCTCCTGATAGACTTCTAAGTCTTGTACAGTACTCGACGATTAGGCAGGCCTATCTATTACATCATATAGGATCAACTTAACAAGCTTGATCTTTTTATATTTATTCCTTGTACATCATATTCTTTTTAAGGACTTTACACAAGCTGTTTTGTTCATGTAGAATCAACCTAACATATTTGATCATTTTAGTCTAAGTTCTTGTACATATATTCATGTTGTTTATTCAAGGACTTTACAACTTATTTAAATGCAGACATATTTGCATATTCATTCATTAAGATCATAATCAAATCTTATATAAATAGGAATATCATTCACATTCTTATTCCTAACAAAACCTTTTTCAAACTTGAAAATAAAATTTCATGGTCTAGTGATTGCTCAGTATCTATGGTTAGTATGTAGTTTCAAAAATGTAAATGGTTTAATATAATGTTAAGAATTGTTTCAAATGTTTTCACAACTATTGATTCATTGTAGAAGTATAACTCAAACAAAATATTTATTTCTTTCAGCTGATATTTATTAACTGTTATTACTTGCTGAGCAATTAAATGCTCATTCTTGTTTTAAAATTAAATATTTTCAGCTAAGCGAGATCGACCAGAAGGTTCTAGCAAAGACAAGGGAAATGGGAAGCTGAAGGGATAAATTATAAGGTGTTATTTGTAATAACTGGAGTTATGTATTATGATATTTTATTATCTATCATGTAATAATGTGTTTAAAGGTCGCCGTACCTGGGGATTAGACAACTCTGATATAATGTGACGCCCCCAAAATAGGTATACAACACCCATTCTGAGTCGCCAAATACATGGTACATAAAAAAAACTACAACTTCAATAATACAAATGTCGTGTGAAATACGACAATACATACTGTGAGTTTAAATACAAATATTGTCTTCTAGACCATTACAATTATTAAAACACTATTTTACAGAAATAGTGAGGACTGCTAAAACATCTTCCTAGAAACCTCACTCCATACCCCGACTCGATCCTGCTATGTTCTCACCTCCTGAGAAGAAAAATGGAACAAAAAGGAAAAGGGTGAGCTCAACTAGCCCAGTAAAGAATATTATGACTAAGATAATATAAAACAAATTATCGTTAGTCTTCAACAGGGAAAAATCTGATAGAATACAATAGACAACAAGTTTTAGATCAACAACTATAGTGGAAACAACAATCCATTAGAAGAGTCACGTAGAGGATGAATTCTACTATCTTCTAATATTTAAAAGTACATCATCAATATTTTATCCCTGTAACAATAATCAATATACATCTTTAATCATCTTTGCACTACAGGCCAAAGATATTCATTTATATCACTGGTTGGTCATGTTCATCTCAACACCTGTTCATCTTTGCAATACGGGCCAAAGATATTCATCAGTAATCATTTATCGGTGAATAATGTCGTAAACGTGAATAGTGCCGTATACGTGAATAGTAACCCCGACACAACAAGTTCCAAATTTGATTAAAAAGTTCACCAATAATTCGGCATAATGATATTGAAGAAAATAATATCATTTAAGAAGAAAATAACATCCCTTACCTCAAAATAACCGTATTTCTGACTGAATTTCGGGTATAGTGCTGACAGAAACTCGCACCGTATAGCAACACTCAAAGTATACTCACAAGAATATGCTCGATAATATAGAGAGAGAAAGAGAGAAAACTTTGTTTTTAGTGTGATTTTTAATTCTAACTTAGCCCTCTATTTATAGGAAAATGCTAGAACGCCAAAGGAGACTAAATTAATAAATTATTAATTTATTTATATAATTTTTCTTAGCCCACCATTTTGACCAAAGAAATCAGCCACAACACATGTTAAAGATGCCCACCAACCTTTGAAAAATGTTTTTCTTGAAAATAATAATTAAAACTTCCAAAAATCAATTATTTCGAAACTCCGGAACTTCAATAAGTCACAATAAATAGCCCTTTTATCAAATAATTCAAAATACTCTTCCTTCTCATATACTCATATATCCCACATTCATTGTAAAAATATCACCGTTAATATATTATTAAAATAATATATTTAAATGAATTATTTTATCAAAAAAAGATAAAATATTAATTTTCAACAATTGTCAGATTAAAAATTTTCTCTATCTATATCCACATAAAATGAATATTTTCTTTATCATAATAATCAATAATTAATTATTCAAAAATAATATTACAGAATCACAGTACTGACAACCAGGCCGTTCCCAGGATAGAGGGGGCTTTCCAATAAGGATTTCTCCTTACTGGGGCGTAATTAGGTGACCAAACCTCTCCTTAGACAGAAATTTCTAGATAATGCCAATAATGTTATCTGATAATATTATTCAAATAATATGAATTATTGATCTGATAATGGAAAATACTGTGCAATGACAATTATTGAAACAATAATAATATAAATATCAACCCAGCAATTATTGAATCAATAAAATAAAATAATGAACAGTAATTAGTGTAACAATTATTGAGTAGTGCCTTCTTACGTACTAATCAATAATTCAACAATACTGTGCAATACCGTGTGCTACTGTACAACCACGCGTATTACTGTATTTTAACCACCAGGTAACCCAACAGTGTTAACGGTAACAATTTATGCCATTATTTATAAAAATCCAAATTTGTCGTTTTCTTTCATCCAATCGTTTTCTGTTATGGGGCCCACAATTGACTGCTCCGTCGTACGCATATTCCCGACAAAAAGAATATTCCACGACCAAACGAATATTCCCCGACAATAATGAATATTTTATAACCACTTGCTTATTTTGTAAACTTTGCACGTTTCACCCATAACCAAAATATTATATCAAATTACCAACTTATTAATCAAGAATAATAATTAGAGAAAATTCGATTTTATTTATAAAAAGTTGGGGTCTTACAACCTCCCCTCCTTATGAAATTTCGTCCTCGAAATTGACCTACGTACCTGGTGTTTCGAAAAGATGAGGATACCTCGCTTTCATTTCTGTTTCCAACTCCCAGGTCATTTCCTCAATTACATGGTTTCACCACAAAACCTTAACTTGTGGTATAACCTTCGTGCGTAAGACATGCTCCTTCCTATCCAAAATCTTGACGGGCACCTCTTCATACGTTAAGTCTTCGGCTATCTCATCCGGTTCTAACTCAATAACATGGTTCGGGTCATCCACATATTTATGTAACATCGATACGTGAAAAACGTTATGAATACGCGTCATACTTCGTTGTAAAGCGAGTCTATAGGCCATAATTCCTATTCGATCTAATAAATTGAAGGTTTGAGCTTTTCTCACCTCGTCAATTCTCGCTTTTGGAATAACAACTTCTTGTACCTCCTTCTTCATATTCATAAGCTCCGGTGTGTAGCTTGAACGTTTTTAACTTTATCGATTAAAGTCGGTTCTAATCGTATATTCATCATCATTACGTGGGTACCTAGAGTTTTCATCTCCATCTCAATTATTTGTAAGTTATACGAAATGAGTCTTTGACAATATCGTACTCGTATACGATCTTCTACTCAACACGTTAGCTACCACGTTCGCTTTTCGAGGATGGTATGGTCAGAACATGTGCTGAAATGAGTCTCCTCTTGAGTTCTTTGAATCTCTTCCCACATTCCTCGCTTCATTCGAATTTTGTATCTCTACGAGTTAGCTGAGTTAATGGAGTAGAGATTTGAGAAAATCTTTCCACGAATCTTCGATAATAACCAACTAAGCCTAAAAAGCTACGTATCTCGATTACTGACTTAGGTTGCTCTCAACTGTGACTCATATCCCAATCTTGGATAGCACGTCACAATAGCACCTATCAGTTTATTACCTCATAAATATGGCGTCCCTAATGGAGAGTCTGGCTTCGGTGCATTCCACAAAGGAAGTCACCAGATAAAGGCTCGGGTACCAAATTCTATAGTTGAATTTTTAACTCCTGAGGTTCAATAGGAGTCATGAGATTTTAGAAATGGGTTTTGTACCGGGTTCAAAGTCGATACAAAATTCAATATCACACTTTGGGAGTAAGCCAAGAAATTCTTCAGGAAATACGTCAAGAAAGTCAATAACAACAGGAATATTATTCAAATATGACGTTTCTTTATTCAAATCCATAACATGGGCTAAGAAATCTTGACATCCGTTTTTCAATAAACGAATAGCTTTATGACTTGATATGAAAATTTTTGAATTTAATGGTTTGATTGCTTGAATTCGAATAACAGGTTGCTTAGAAATATGAAAACTAACAACTTTACGAAAGCAATCAATTTTGGCATGATGAGTAGTTAATCAATCAATTCCCAAAATCACATAAAAAACAAGTATCTTTAAAGAAATATGGTCAACAGGTAATGCGATGGTGCCAACTTGAATCAAGCAAGATTTATAAACTATAGATGTAACGAAGGTTTCACCCCAACGGAGTTTCAACAGATAAATCAAAATCTAATTTCTCCAGAGTCAAGTTTAAACGTTGAGCACAAGCAGGAGAGATAAGAGAATGGGTAGAACCGGTATCTAATAAGGTATAAACTTCGTAAGAATTTATAATTAACTAACTCGTGCTAATTTCGTTCGAGTCCTCGCATTCTGACAGGTCATAAAAAACGCTCTTCCAGGAACCGTTGACTTTGACTTTTCTAGGACATCCTTTTGAGTCACTATCCCCACTGGGCTTGGTTTTGCTACAGTGCAATCTCGAGCGATATGTCCTTCCTTTCCACAGTAATAACATACCTTGAACTGTTGTGGACAGTTTGGGCTGATGTGTCCCTCTTTTCCACATTTATAACATACGACCGGTGGTCGTTCTCCTCCCTTAAAACCAGTTGCTACTGGTGCTGACGTCTTCACAGTATCATTGTTGAATCTCATCTTTTTAAAATCTCCCCCCGACTCGCTTCTTCTATTTTCATGGCCACGAGTACCACCAGAGTGGTTGTCGCTCTTGTCCGTATTTTTCTTTCTCCGCTGGTTATCGTTGTTCTGATGACTGCTGTCACCGATATGATCCTAGTTGCGGTCTCTTGTTTGAACATACTCGCCATCTCTCTCTAATAATTGAGCCCTGTTGACAACATCTGAATATAAAGAAAATTTATGAGAGATAAGATATAGCCGAATCTCGGGTTTTAAACCTCTCAGAAACATCCTCGTCATTCGTTCCTCATTCTCTACCAAATGAGGTGCAAACCTAGATAACTCTGCGAACTTCGCCTCGTATTGGGACACCGTCATGTTGTTTTGTTCTAGTCTAATAAATACTTTCAGGAAAGTATTTTTTGTTGAAAAGTTTCTGAAAAGTTTCCCAAGACATGCGGAGTGTGGTAGGCTGGGTACGTTTCACAGACTCCTACCAGTAATCTGCCTCGCCACGGAACATAAAGGTAGCGAATGGAACCTTCTGTTCCTCCGTGCATCCCAAGACATCGAATATCTTGGTAATTTGCTTGACCCATGTTTCTGCCATGACCGGATCCGGTTTTCCCTTAAATTTTGGTGGTCCCAACTCTTTGAACTGCTTGGCCGTGACAAGCCGCGTGTTGCTATCATTTCCACCCGTATTTTGTACACGAGTCTCCCTCGTCTGATTTGGCATGAACTGCAAAAAGCTCCTAAACATTCCATCATTCATCGTTTGCTCGGTAACGTTGTTTACAGGAGGAATATTGTCTTCCTGTTGCACTTTCTTCTGGTTTGTGACTAAAGGTTGCTCCACAGTCTCGTACACTCCATTGTTAACGTTCTCAGCAGCCATTCTTAAATACTTTCAAAAAACAAGGGTTAATTAAACATATCACATAATATCCCTATATTATGACCAACAAACAAATAAGCTTAGTAGGACACACTAGCAAAGGATTTACTCATCTCTCCCATCCTAGTTCTATTCCCCGATCTCCGCCATAGACCATATCCCTAAGCTTTTATACCAACTGTGACGCCCCCAAAACAGGTATACAACACCCATTCTGAGTCGCCAAATACATGGTACATAAAGAAAACTACAACTTCAATAATACAAATGTCGTGTGAAATACGACAATACATACTGTGAGTTTAAATACAAATATTGTCTTCTAGACAATATCCACACGCAAATAAGTCCTCATTACAATTATTCAAACACTATTTTACAGAAATAGTGAGGACTGCTAAAACATCTTCCTAGAAACCTCACTCCATACCCCGACTCGATCCTGCTATGTTCTCACCTCCTGAGAAGAAAAATGGAACAAAAAGGAAAAGGGTGAGCTCAACTAGCCCAGTAAAGAATATTATGACTAAGATAATATAAAACATATTATTGTTAGTCTTCAACAGGGAAAAATCTGATAGAATACAATAGACAACAAGTTTTAGATCAACAACTACAGTGGAAACAGCAATCCATTAGAAGAGTCACGTAGAGGATGAATTCTACTATCTTCTAATATTTAAGAGTCCATCATCAATATTTTATCCCTGTAATAACAATCAATATACGTCTTTAATCATCTTTGCACTACAGGCCAAAGATATTCATTTATATCACTGGTTGGTCATGTTCATCTTAACACATGTTCATCTTTGCAATACGGGCCAAAGATATTCATCAGTAATCATTTATCTTTGCACTACAGGCCAAAGATATTCAATAATACCATCATTAAAGACTGAGGATGATGAAAAATATTTTTAAGAACGAATCCAGTGAGATAGAAAGACAAATATTAGGGATTCGTATAACAGTTTTATCCAAGATCAATAATACTCCATAATAGCCAATTTTGAAGCAGAATTCAAAAATAACGACCAAAACATGGATACAATCAAAGATAGTAGCCAAAATATACATCTTGGACAAAAAGGAAAATTTTCATTTTTCGATGAATAGTGTCGTATACGTGAATAGTAACCCCGACACAACAAGTTCCAAATTTGATTAAAAAGTTCACCAATAATTCGGCATAATGATATTGAAGAAAATAATATCATTTAAGAAGAAAATAACATCCCTTACCTCAAAATAACCGTATTTCTGACTGAATTTCGAGTATAATACTGACAGAAACTCGCACCGTATAGCAACACTCAAAATATACTCACAAGAATACACTCGATAATATAGAGAGAGAAAGAGAGAAAACTTTGTTTTTAGTGTAATTTTTAATTCTAACTTAGCCCTCTATTTATAGGAAAATGCTAGAACGCCAAAGGAGACTAAATTAATAAATTATTAATTTATTTATATAATTTTTCTTAGCCCACCATTTTGACCAAAGAAATCAGCCACAACACATGTTAAAGATGCCCACCAACCTTTGAAAAACGTTTTTCTTGAAAATAATAATTAAAACTTCCAAAAATCAATTATTTCAGAACTCCGGAACTTCAATAAGTCACAATAAATAGCCCTTTTATCAAAAAATTCAAATCTTGCCATTTTTTATAGGAATTTCAATTCTATACAACTTTGCAGAAGAAAATTTTTCCAAATTCCAAACAGAAATAATCCAAAATTCACAAACGGACGATTTTACAGTCTATAATCAATTTTCGGTCAAGAATTGTGTCCACCGACACACAAAACATGTGTTAAACATTTAATACCACCAAAATACTCTTCCTTCTCATATACTCATATATCCCACATTCATTGTAAAAATATCACCGTTGATATATTATTAAAATAATATATTTAAATGAATTATTTTATCAAAAAAAGATAAAATATTAATTTTCAACAATTGTCAGATTAAAAATTTTCTCCATCTATATCCACATAAAATGAATATTTTCTTTATCATAATAATCAATAATTAATTATTCAAAAATAATATTACAGAATCACAGTATTGACAACCAGGCCATTCCCAGGATAGAGGGGGCTTTCCAATAAGGATTTCTCTTTACTGGCGCGCAATTAGGTGACCAAACCTCTCCTTAGACAGAAATTTCTAGATAATGCCAATAATGTTATCTGATAATATTATTCAAATAATATGAATTATTGATCTGATAATGGAAAATACTGTGCAATGACAATTATTGAAACAAAAATAATATAAATATCAACGCAGCAATTATTGAATCAATAAAATAAAATAATGAACAGTAATTATTATAACAATTATTGAGTAGTGCCTTCTTACGTACGAATTAATAATTCAACAATACTGTGTAATACCGTGTGCTACTGTGCAACCACGCGTATTACTGTATTTTAACCACCAGGTAACCCAACATTGTTAACGGTAACAATTTATGCCGTTATTTATAAAAACCCAAATTTGTCGTTTTCTTTCATCCAACCGTTTTCCGTTATGGGGCCCACAATTGACTGCGTCGTCGTACGCATATTCCCGACAAAAAGAATATTCCACGACCAAACGAATATTTCCCGACAATAATAAATATTTTATAACCACTTGCTTATTTTGTAAACTTTGCACGTTTCACCCATAACCAAAATATTATATCAAATTACCAACTTATTAATCAAGAATAATAATTAGAGGAAATTCGATTTTATTTATAAAAAGTTGGGGTCTTACAACCTCCCCTCCTTATGAAATTTCGTCCTCGAAATTGACCTACGTACCTGGTGTTTCGAAAAGATGAGGATACCTCGCTTTCATTTCTGTTTCCAACTCCCAGGTCATTTCCTCAATTACATGGTTTCACCACAAAACCTTAACTTGTGGTATAACCTTCGTGCGTAAGACATGCTCCTTCCTATCCAAAATCTTGACGGGCACCTCTTCATACGTTAAGTCTTCGGCTATCTCATCCGGTTCTAACTCAATAACATGGTTCGGGTCATCCACATATTTATGTAACATCGATACGTGAAAAACGTTATGAACACGCGTCATACTTAGTTGTAAAGCGAGTCTATAGGCCATAATTCCTATTCGATCTAATAAATTGAAGGTTTGAGCTTTCCTCACCTCTCCAATTCTCGCTTTTGGAATAACAACTTCTTGTACCTCCTTCTTCATATTCATCAGCTCCGGTGTGTAGCTTGAACGTTTTTAACTTTATCGATTAAAGTCGGTTCTACTCGTATATTCGTCATCATCACGTGGGTACCTAGAGTTTTCGTCTCCATCTCTATTATTTGTAAGTTATAGGAAATGAGTCTTTGACAATATCATACTCGTACTCGTATACGATCTTCTACTCAACACATTAGCTACCACGTTCGCTTTCTGAGGATGGTATGGTCAGAACATGTGCCGAAATGAGTCTCCTCTTGAGTTCTTTGAAGCTCTTCCCACATTCCTCGCTTCATTCGAATTTTGTATCTCTACGAGTCAGCTGAGTTAATGGAGTAGCGATTTGAGAAAATCTTTCCACGAATCTTCGATAATAACCAACTAAGCCTAAAAAGCTACGTATCTCGATTACTGACTTAGGTTGCTCTCAACTGTGACTCATATCCCAATCTTGGATAGCACGTCACAATAGCACCTATTAGTTTACTACCGCACAAATATGGCGTCCCTAATGGAGAGTCTGGCTTCGGTGCATTCCACAAAGGAAGTCACCAGATAAAGGCTCGGGTACCAAATTCTATAGTTAAATTTTTAACTCCTGAGGTTCAATAGGAGCCATGAGATTTTAGAAATGGGTTTTGTACCGGGTTCAAAGTCGATACAAAATTCAATATCACACTTTGGGAGTAAGCCAAGAAATTCTTCAGGAAATACGTCAAGAAAGTCAATAACAACAGGAATATTATTCAAATATGACGTTTCTTTATTCAAATCCATAACATGGGCTAAGAAAGCTTGACATCCGTTTTTCAATAAACGAATAGCTTTATGACTTGATATGAAAATTTTTGAATTTAATGGTTTGATTGCTTAAATTCGAATAACAGGTTGCTTAGGAATATGAAAACTAACAACCTTACGAAAGCAATCAATTTTGGCATGATGAGTAGTTAATCAATCAATTCCCAAAATCACATCAAAAGCAAGTATCTTTAAAGAAATAAGGTCAACAGGTAATGCGATGGTGCCAACTTGAATCAAGCAAGATTTATAAACTGTAGATGTAACAAAGGTTTCACCCCAACGGAGTTTCAACAGATAAATCAAAATCTAATTTCTCCGGAGTCAAGTTTAAACGTTGAGCACAAGCAGGAGAGATAAAAGAATGGGTAGAACCGGTATCTAATAAGGTATAAACTTCGTAAGAATTTATAATTAACTAACCCGTGCTAACTTCGTTCGGGTTCCTCGCATTCTGACCAGTAACAAAAAACGCTCTTCCAGGAACCGTTGACTTTGACTTTTCTGGGACATCATTTTAAGTCACTATCCCCACTGGGCTTGGTTTCGCTATAGTGCAATCTCGAGCGATATGTCCTTCCTTTCCACAGTAATAACATACCTTGAACTGTTGTGGACAGTTTGGGCTGATGTGTCCCTCTTTTCCATATTTATAACATACGACCGGTGGTCGTTCTCCTCCCTTAAAACCAGTTGCTACTGGTGCTGACGTCTTCACAGTATCATTGTTGAATCTCCTCTTTTTAAAATCTCCCCCCGACTCGCTTCTTCTATTTTCATGGCCACGAGTACCACCAGAGTGGTTGTCGCTCTTGTCCGTATTTTTCTTTCTCCGCTGGTTATCGTTGTTCTGATGACTGCTGTCACCGATATGATCCTGGTTGCGGTCTCTTGTTTGAACATACTCGCCATCTCTCTCTAATAATTGAGCACTGTTAACAACATCTGAATATAAAGAAAATTTATGTGAGATAAGATATAGCCGAATCTCGGGTTTTAAACCTCTCAGAAACATCCTCGTCATTCGTTCCTCATTCTCTACCAAATGAGGTGCAAACCTAGATAACTCTGCGAACTTCGCCTCTTATTGGGACACCGTCATGTTGTTTTGTTCTAGTCTAATAAATACTTTCAGGAAAGTATTTTTTGTTGAAAAGTTTCTGAAAAGTTTCCCAAGACATGCGGAGTGTGGCAGGCTGGGTACGTTTCACAGACTCCTACCAGTAATCTGCCTCGCCACGGAACATAAAGGTAGCGAATGGAACCTTCTGTTCCTCCGTGCATCCCAAGACATCGAATATCTTGGTAATTTGCTTGACCCATGTTTCTGCCATGATCAGATCCGGTTTTCCCTTAAATTCTGGTGGTCCCAACTCTTTGAACTGCTTGGCCGTGACAAGCCGCGTGTTGCTATCATTTCCACCCGTATTTTGTACACGAGTCTCCCTCGTCTGATTTTGCATGAACTGCAAAAAGCTCCTAAACATTCCATCATTCATCGTTTGCTCGGTAACGTTGTTTACAGGAGGAATATTGTCTTCCTGTTGCACGTTCTCTTGGTTTGTGACTAAAGGTTGCTCCACAGTCTCGTACACTCCATTGTTAACGTTCTCAGCAGCCATTCTTAAATACTTTCAAAAAACAAGGGTTAATTAAACATATCACATAATATCCCTATATTATGACCAACAAACAAAAAAGCTTAGTAGGACACACTAGCAAAGGATTTACTCATCTCTCCCATCCTAGTTTTATTCCCCGATTTCAGCCAGAGACCATATCCATAAGCTTTGATACCAACTGTGACACCCCCAAAACAGGTATACAACACCCATTCTGAGTCGCCAAATACATGGTACATAAAGAAAACTACAACTTCAATAATACAAATGTCGTGTGAAATACGACAATACATACTGTGAGTTTAAATACAAATATTGTCTTCTAGACAATATCCACACGCAAATAAGTCCTCATTACAATTATTCAAACACTATTTTACAGAAATAGTGAGGACTGCTAAAACATCTTCCTAGAAACCTCACTCCATACCCCGACTCGATCCTGCTATGTTCTCACTTCCTGAGAAGAAAAATGGAACAAAAAGGAAAAGGGTGAGCTCAACTAGCCCAGTAAAGAATATTATGACTAAGATAATATACAACAAATTATCGTTAGTCTTCAACAGGGAAAAATCTGATAGAATACAATAGACAACAAGTTTTAGATCAACAACTACAGTGGAAACAACAATCCATTAGAAGAGTCACGTAGAGGATGAATTCTACTATCTTCTAATATTTAAGAGTCCATCATCAATATTTTATCCCTATAACAACAATCAATATACATCTTTAATCATCTTTGCACTACAGGCCAAAGATATTCATTTATATCACTGGTTGGTCATGTTCATCTCAACACCTGTTCATCTTTGCAATACGGGCCAAAGATATTCATCAGTAATCATTTATCTTTGCACTACAGGCCAAAGATATTCAATAATACCATCATTAAAGACTGAGGATGATGAAAAATATTTTTAAGAACGAATCCAGTGAGATAGAAGACAAATATTAGGGATTCGTATAACAGTTTTATCCAAGATCAATAATACTCCATAATAGCCAATTTTGAAGCAGAATTCAAAAATAACGACCAAAACATGGATACAATTAAAGATAGTAGCCAAAATAGACATCTTGGACAAAAAGAAAAATTTTCATTTTTCGGTGAATAGTGTCGTATACGTAAATAGTGCCGTATACGTGAATATTAACCCCGACACAACAAGTTCCAAATTTGATTAAAAAGTTCACCAATAATTCGGCATAATGATATTGAAGAAAATAATATCATTTAAGAAGAAAATAACATCCCTTACCTCAAAATAACCGTATTTCTGACTGAATTTCGGGTATAGTGCTGACAGAAACTCGCACCGTATAGCAACACTCAAAGTATACTCACAAGAATACGCTCGATAATATAGAGAGAGAAAGAGAGAAAACTTTGTTTCTAGTGTGATTTTCAATTCTAACTTAGTCCTCTATTTATAGGAAAATGCTAGAACGCCAAAGGAGACTAAATTAATAAAATATTAATTTATTTATATAATTTTTCTTAGCCCACCATTTTGACCAAAGAAATCAGCCACAACACATGTTAAAGATGCCCACCAACCTTTAAAAAACGTTTTTCTTGAAAATAATAATTAAAACTTCCAAAAATCAATTATTTCGGAACTCTAGAACTTCAATAAGTCACAATAAATAACCCTTTTATCAAAAAATTCAAATCTTGCGATTATTTATAGGAATTTCAATTCTCTACAACTTTGCAGAAGAAAATTTTTCCAAATTTCAAACAGAAATAATCCAAAATTCACAAACGGACGATTTTACAGTCTATAATCAATTTTCGGTCAAGAATTGTGTCCACCGACACACAAAACATATGTTAAACATTTAATACCACCAAAATACTCTTCCTTCTTATATACTCATATATCCCACATTCATTGTAAAAATATTACCGTTAATATATTATTAAAATAATATATTTAAATGAATTATTTTATCAGAAAAAGATAAAATATTAATTTTCAACAATTGTCAGATTAAAAATTTTCTCCATCTATATCCACATAAAATGAATATTTTCTTTATCATAATAATCAATAATTAATTATTCAAAAATAATATTACAGAATCACAGTACTGACAACCAGGCCGTTCCCAGGATAGAGGGGGCTTTCCAATAAGGATTTCTCCTTACTGGCGCGCAATTAGGTGACCAAACCTCTCCTTAGACAGAACTTTCTAGACATTGCCAATAATGTTATCTGATAATATTATTCAAATAATATGAATTATTGATCTGATAATGGAAAATACTGTGCAATGACAATTATTGAAACAATAATAATATAAATATCAACGCAGCAATTATTGAATCAATAAAATAAAATAATGAACAGTAATTACTGTAACAATTATTGAGTAGTGCCTTCTTACGTACGAATCAATAATTCAACAATACTGTGCAATACCGTGTGCTACTGTGCAACCACGCGTATTACTGTATTTTAACTACCAGGTAACCCAACAGTGTTAACGGTAACAATTTACGCCGTTATTTATAAAAACCCAAATTTGTCGTTTTCTTTCATCCAACTGTTTTCCGTTATGGGGCCCACAATTGACTGCGCCGTCGTACGAATATTCCCGACAAAAAGAATATTCCACGACCAAACGAATATTCCCCGACAATAATGAATATTTTATAACCACTTGCTTATTTTGTAAACTTTGCACGTTTCACCCATAACAAAAATATTATATCAAATTACCACCTTATTAATCAAGAATAATAATTAGAAGAAATTCGATTTTATTTATAAAAAGTTGGGGTCTTACATATAACTTTTAAGTTTTAAATATATTAAGTAGTTCGAAAGAATGGTATCGTGTAGCACCAAGTATGAGTTTCAAATACCTGAATTTAGGGGCGTCACACTCTTTCTACTAAATTTGAAGTTTCAGACTCAAATTTCACCCTGAACTAAAATTTGAGTTTTGAGAGAGTATAAGTTTTCTTTCTTTCCTTTCCTTTTTTTGTTACTTTTAATCGGAACTTTAATTTATAAATTGAATACATTAGGGTTTAAAATTACCTTTATTGACATTTTCGTTATAAATATTTGAGATATTACAAATAAAATACATGAATTTTTTTCCTTAAAAAATGAATAAGAGAACAATTGTCAAATCCCATTCCCTAACACGTAAACCTAACTAGGGTTGAGTATTCAGTTTATAACCTAATTGAATTATCTATTTGGTTATAACCAAATACCGAGTTTCATATAATTTTTCTATCCGAACAAGTATCCGAAATTAGAAATAACCAAATAATTAAAAACTGAATAATCGAATTATACTATTCGGTTATTCGCTATATAACCAAGATATGAACTTATTTTTACCAAACAAAAAAAGATTTATTTTGAATTTCAACTAGAGTTTTCAAACAATATTTACCACAATCCACAACAATAATAATTCATAAACTAGTTTAATAATTTTAAGTTAACAATACGTGAGTACATAACCATAGTACAAAGTTAAAAACTTTTTTTAAATATCAAATTTTGTTATTAGGATATCCGAATTGCAAAATTTTAAAAACTATAATTGAACTCAAATACTGAAAAATTAAACAGTTATAATCGAATTAAACAAAATAACAGTTAAAATTTTTTGGTTTAATCTACTAATTCAATTTTACATGTTTTCTCACCCCTACACTTAGCTAGTTTAAGTGATTGTAAAAAAGAATTGGTTTAACTGAGAGCAGATCATTTGTCTCCAAATTTTCTGTTCCCTTGTGTTTCATTACTTAAATTTTGATACATGTCCTTTTAATTAATTTTAAAATTAATTAATGTTAAGTAAAAGATTAGATGTCAAAATTTAAATAAAAAAACACAAAAAAATAAAAAATTTAGAGACAGATGATGTGCTCTCGGTTTAACCCATCCCAGCACTAATTCTAGAGTCAAGTGCAGGATCCAAGAAATTAGTAAATATTTTGGTCCAACCTGACTATATCTGTGTAACATCAGCCTGACTCGACAGAACTCGAAAATATCTGAACCGATTCAAAGAGAGTGTTCGGAATAATTTATAAGTTCGTAAATTATAAATTATTTTTTATTATTAAAGAGTTCGAAAGAACTTATTTTTTTTTTATTAATTTTCATAAATAACAAATTTTAAATTAAGAATTTTTTTTTATTGTTAAAGAGTTCGAAAGAACTTTTTTATTTATTTATTAATTTTCATAAATAACAAATTTTAAATTAAGAAAAAATGACTTATACGGTATTTTATATAAGTAACTTTGACTAAATGTAATGACAAATTTATCCTTCATTATTTTTTAAGCGACAACTTTACCCTTTCAACCTTAAAAACCTCAGCCTTCCTAACGTACAAACGGCTCTTTCCAGATTTGCTATAGTCTCTCTGCGCTGCGCTGGATCTCTACTATCTCTGTACTCGATCTCTACTCTCTCTCTCCCCTCGATCTGTTCTCTCGGTAAAAATCATCTGCTCGCTGGTTTTAAGTTTTATTTGTTATTTCAAGCTTGTTAAAATTTGTGGGAGAAGAATTGTGTTCGTTAGGATTTTTTGAACTGTTTATTTGTGGTTTATTGCAAAAACCACATTCTTTTTGTTAGTTCCTATTTTAAGTTGGCATTTGAATTTTGTTTTGATTTAACTGAAATTATTGTATGCATTAGGGGGTGAGTTGGGGGAATTTTTGTTATTTTTGAAATTATTGTATGCATTTGCAATGTTTGTTGTTATTAATTGGTGAAATTTATATGTTTAAATTTAGTTTCTACAGGGTCCTCTTCTTAAACGATAGGAAACGGTACCTTCTACAGAATCTCTTTTTCTATCTTTGAAGCTAGGTTGGTTTCCAATTATTAAATTACTGTAAAGTTTGTTTCTTATTATACATATAATTGGTTTTTTCCTAGATTATGCATATTGGATGATTATGAATTGGTCCTTTAGCTTTTGGTGAATGGTGTAATTACATTCCATAGCTGAAAGGGAATTACTATCCCCTTTGAATTGATACTATCATTTCAATTAAGTTTTCTTCAATTTATACTGAATTCTAGCATTAAAGATGTTATTTACCTTATAGATTCATAATATATTAGGCATTTGGGATGGGTGCAGTTTTAGACAACCCAGAGCCATATAGCCGTTGTATAAACACCAGAACAGAATAAAATCAGAAACATGCTAATAAAAAATTCCAACATAAAGGGAATCCAGCAAAACACTCTATCCTGGTATATCCTCCTAAGAGCATTAAGGAGCAAAAACTTATCCTGGTGCAAATTTCCTCCATAAACAGTATAAATAGCAAAGAACTCCACGGCCAAACTTTGTTCATCCAAAAGATTAGCCTACAAAGCATCAAGGAGTGAAATCTAAACATTGATTCTTCGACTCCCTCCACATAGATCACACAAGGGGTATTTTTAGGGGGCAGTAGTTGAGATATAATAGTGATTGGAGGAAATCCTTCATTAAGGATTCATTATTTCTATCTTTTTCTTTTACTGAGGAAATGAAATGAGAGGTGGGTGATCTTTTAGACCCAACAACATGGAAGATGGAATAAGAAACTTGTTTATATCCAAGTAGACAATACAAAATATTGATAGTGTGCTGCTATGGCTGATCTGTTTCAAAATTCTTCAGCCTTATAGTTGTTTATTTTGTAATTGGGCTCCTGTGGTTGTTAATTTGAATCCCCTTTATTGTACTCTTACTGTTTCTTTCGACTTTTCGTATGCATTGTTATCAAAATGAAGTTGTTTGGATAATTGAGATAAGAGGATTGTAACCTCTTTGGGTCCAACATACATAAAACTTGGGTAAGCAATGACTAAGCTTTAAAACTTTGTGATATGGTAATAGCAATTCTCAAATATATAATTACGTGGCATAGGTATCATGTCCGATTTTATTTTGTACAGGAACTCTACTGTTTATTTGCATTTTCATTTTAAAAAACTAATGTTGTACTATGTATCGGTAAAGCTTATCACTATATGTTTCTTGAAGTTTTGTTCTTACTTTGGACCTAAAATAGTTGCAACTCTTTGTAAGAACAGAATTTGTAAGACATAAAATGTTTTGGGAGGTCAGTGCAGGTGTTCAAGAGTTTGTACTAAATAACGCTGACTTTGTCCCATGTACCATTGGAGGTTTTTCTTATTGTGCATATGGTCAGTTCATTTTCAAAACTTCATTTTGATACTTGTTCTTGCAAGCAGATTCTTTCAATACTTCAATTAGTAATGGTTTAATTATGGTGATGACGATGTTGTATACTAGGGTGGATCTACTTCAGTTAGTAATAGTGTAATTATGCAAGCAATGAGATATAATATTGCCTTAAGAATCTCTAACTTGGAATAAGATTATAGTTGATATGTTTAGAAAAATTGTTTAATGTTTTATTTAATGAAAAAATAATGATTGTTATGATATGATATTGAATAAATGTATTTTTTTATTGTCTTTTTTAGTGATCTTTATATTTTATTTTAACTTATAAGTCATCACCAGTCGAACACCTTCACAATTTGTTTTAACTTAATTTCTGACTTATAAGTCAAACTGGTGGCGAACACTTTTACTTATAAGTCGGAACTTAAAACGACTTATAAGTCAACTTAAATTTTAACTTTAAGTCATTTTAAAATATGTCGTTGCCGAACGGGCCCTAAGTTGGTCCAACCCGCCTTTAATTCCTTTCTTCAACTTTCATTCACTTAAACAATTGAGCAATTTTTTTTCCAATCAAAGCAGTTTTTGAGTGAGCTGTTCCAGTAATGGCCGATTTTCTAACTTCTACTCACAGAGCCAAATGGATTTTCTCTCCCCAAGACCTGGTAATGTGATCCATCTCTCCTTGTGCGATATATTTTTTATCCTGTTTTATTTTTGTAATTGTTATATCGTTTGACAGTGGATTAACTATTGGGTAGCTGAAAAATGAATGAAACCTGTAGAATCTTAAAGTCTTGATGGTATTTTTATATATACCTTTTAGGTTGAAAGTGTAACACCCTATTCAATTCTAACCCAGAAAGTAGTTTTTCTTTTTCTTTTTGAATTTTTGTTGTTGAATGGTGAAAAATAAGTGTTGAAAGCTTTTGTTTAAATTTTCTCATCCCAAAGGAATGATGTTATAACATATTATCGGTGATATTATTTCCCGGGTTGTCATCTTACTAATTGTTGCTTCATTGGGTTTGTATGTTTGTTTAGAAGGAGAAATACAAGGCTGCTAATCAGAGAGCAAGGCAAATGTTGGAGAAGGTACAAAGAAAATATTGGTTCATTACCGTATTTATGTATGGTTCAGCAGGGTATCTCACTTTCCTTGATAACATGTATAACTGCATGTTTTGGAGGAAGAGAAAGATTAAAAAAAAGGAAAAAAGCTCTTACTTAGAATGTATCTTAATGAGTTTTTGCAATTTCGGTCATCTACTGTATCTTTTTTGAGCAATTCCCAGTCATGAAACTAAACTCTTATAGTGTAATGGACATCTAATTTTCACAATAAAAAATTCAAAGCTGTGTTACATGTGTATATGTCTGTTTTACGGACTTGTGGAATTGTGCAAAATACACTTGTACATACAAAGTTAACTTATTTTTTATTTTATTATTTTTTTAACCTAGTGAACGGTTGTAGAAATTCAGAAATGCCAGAAAAATGATACCGGTCAATGAGCAAAGCTTCCTTGCATTTATCTTATACAAAAACAATATGGAGCAAATTTATGTTAACGTTCCCTATCATTTGGTTATTTTAATATTAGTAAACTGACAAAGGATTGTTTGTCCAAACGTCTATGAGCTGTGGCACGCCCCGGGGTGGGGGGGTGGGGGGCGGGCAAGACAACTGAAGAATCTGGTTAAAGACAATCAATATGTCTGTTTTATGATCTTTGTGAATGACAACCAGATTCATAAAACAAAAGAGAAAAGAATCAGACTCAATGTTGTGCGGAAAAAACTGATTGTAATGGTGAAGATCTGCTGGTCCGATAGTGTTGCTGTGGTGGTCATGTGATGTAGAAGGAGAGGCTAAAGTAGTGGTGGTGATGTTATTCTAAGCGGTGGTGGTGATGTTATTCTAAGCGGTGGTGGTGATTTCAATCAATCATGACTGTTGGCTCTGATACCATGAAGTTTAGAGAGAATGGAATTGATTGATAGTTTGAGAGAGTAAACAATGTGATCTTATATAGAGAATAAGGAATTGACAATTAACACAAGGATTCCTAAAGTCTATACCTCAATCAATCGTAATGATTCCTGAAGTTTCTCCTTAATTCAATCCCTAGAATCCTGGCTGAAATCATGCTCTATCTCCAATCAAGGAGATTCCTAAATCTAGGATGTAATAAAGGAAATCTATGATATCATGGATCACAACTTATACAAAAAGAAAATACTAGAAAACAATAATTTGGGTATAACCACAAAAGCCCTAACATGCATAAAGCCCGAATAATAACATAAACACTTCAAGCTTGCTTAGGCTTTGAATTAAGGACCATATCATCTAGAGTAGGAAAAATCCTTATGACTTTAGTCCCGTTCTTATGCATATTAGATTATTTGAGTTAGTATATTTAGTCGATCTCCTTAGAAGTATCTGTTATTGGTGAAGTCTGATTCGAACTTTAATTGAAAGGTGATTGTAAAACTATCCAAAAAGATAATGGGTCATGTTCTTAGAGCGGAGGGTCGGTAGTTTTGTACTTTCACGTTTCGAGTTGAATTAGGGTTTTTTATATTGTGTTATGTAAGGAGGAGATCCTGCAATTATGAAGTGTACAAAAATTCTAAGGATAGTGAAATTGACTGCGGCCAACCATGACTCTTTGCCATTGTTTTTCACTGCGTTGTTATTCTGTAACATTATATTGTTCTGGTTTTAATAATTGTGTAAAAGGCTTTCAAGTAGAACACAGTTGTAATAATGTTATTTTCATAATCATCAAAGAAATGGATATGATAATATATAGTATTTTTTTTGAAGTTTGGAGCAACGCGAGTAGAAGTAGACATTGATGGGTCCTTATCATACCCTGAACCCCAAAATGAAGCCAAAGGTAAATTTAAACTTAATCTTGACAAATTTCGTATGTATGGTAGGAACTACTATGTCAATCTTTTTTGAAAATTCTTAACTTTTGTCGGTCTTAGTTAACCTCAATATGACATACCATTTCTATGACCTTATTATTTGTTGGTAATATTTAGCTGAAAAACATTCTCGTGCAAAACCACTTAAGATTGAAGAAGAACAACTTATTCGGGCATTTTATGAGTTCAAAATTCAAGATGTCTGTGACGCCTTTAAATTCCCTCGAAAAATTCAGGTAAGGTGTTTTATATGAGGTAAAAAAAATTGTCATTATTTGAAATTGTCTTCTGAAATTGGTCCATGCTTTTCAGGCAACAGCTCTTATATACTTCAAAAGGTTTTATCTTCAATGGTCGGTGATGGAACATCATCCAAAACATATTATGTAAGATTGAATTTGATCTGTTATGCAAATTATGACTGTAATTGTGTTATTTTTGACATGGCTCATTGTCCAAATTCATTTCTTTATTCGTTGTGATACAATAAATCTACAAAGAATATAACTATAAATGTGATTTTTTCTGTGTACCTGTTTAAGTTGCCAAAACTGCATTTATAATACTTACCTGTTGGTGATCCAGTATGTGGGTGTGACACCCATTGGGTTTCTGAGTTTTTATTCTTAGCTCATGAAAGACAGATCCATGTAACATCATATTTATTTAGCTTTTTGTTTAAACAAGGATTCCTTTATTCTCATCCTTAGTCTGCTAAAAAACTGATTGAATGTGTATTACACAGGTTAACTTGCATATATACAGCCTGCAAGGCAGAAGAAAATCATGTATCAGCAGAAGAGCTTGGTAAGGGGATTGAACAAGATCATCAAATGATTCTCAATAATGAGATGATAGTTCTTCAGGCACGTATTTGATGATCACTATTGTTCTTTCTATATTGACTTTGCTTTAATATTGTTATGAACACATCTTTGTATTGCAGAGTTTAGGGTTTGATCTTATTGTTTATGCACCTTACCGTTCTCTCGAAGGTTTTATCAACGACATGGAGGTTAGTTTGCAGATCAGTTCATTGCATATGATTTGTTTTCTGTGTACTACACAAACTTTGAGTCAGTTTCACACAACCATTGTGTCTAATGGTTATGATTACTGTTGGCCTTTTAGGATTATATGCATGCAAATGAGGAGCAGCTTCAAACCTTAAAGGTAGCTGTTTGCAATGTCCTCTACAATGTGGTAGAATGGTTTTGCACTCTTTTCCCCTATTATTTATAGTGTTAAACTCTAGCTATTGTATTTAATTCACTAGTAAAGCTTGTATATCTTACGTGTAAAACTCATATTTGTTACTAATAAACATATATGAAATTTATGTCACTAGTAAAACTCAGACTGGTAAAACAACTCTATATTTTTTAAAGAAGTAGTGTTTAGCTCAAGTGGTAGTGAACCTAGTGTTGAGTGTCTATCAAGGCATAAGTCATGGATTCAGTAATCTTCGAAGGCAATGAACTCCTTGGGGCCATCCACACATAGTTAACTACAATGTTCTAAAATGCGCTAGGCGATAGGCGGGCGCCCGGGGGGGGGGGGGGTAGCGCCTACAGGGCCTGGGCGGGATTTTTTTTATTTTAAATCAATTTTAATATTTTATTTTACATTTATCTAAACAAAACATTAATATAAAGCAAAACAATCTATAATAAAGATAATAAAAGTCTTTGCTTAAAGTTCAAAAACATATCTATATTGTTAATGTCAAAGTTCAAACATAAACATGCAATTGTTCAAAGTTCAAACATATTTTTAACGTATTAGTTTTATTCATAAACAAGATTGCTATTAAATAATAAAATTTTAAATTTCAAGAATTTAATTCAATATTAAAACTTAAGAAACTAAACATAAATTTAAGAATTATATTTAATTAAACTAAATATTACAAATGTATCATCATTTATATAATTTGAAGTTAGTACACGTTTAAAAAATTACAACTATAATAAAATTATCTATTTTGACTCGATATTATTCACTTCTTGTTGTGATTTGATATGCTACAACCTGTATTATGAATATGGTAAACCATTAGAAAAATAAATATATCAAAATCTGATTTGGGTAGTTATTAAAATAAAAAAAACCTCTCCGCCTAGACCCCACCTAATTTTCTGGAAAGATTTTTTTGCCGCCTTGGGCCTAGGTGAGGCCTAGCACGTAGGCGAGGCGCCAATGGAGCTTAGTACCTAGGCGGGGCCAAGCAAGAGAAGTTTAGGGGCTTAGCTCCTAGGCGGTAGGCGGGGGGCCTAGGCGGACCTAGGCAGAGATTTTTAGAACACTACTTAACTATGGACTTATCCGGTGTGTATTTTTGTTGGGTATGAATGAACCTGGTGGTTTATCCTGTGCAAAACGATGTCGGTTTGAACATCATTAGAAAATAATAGTAAAAAAAATAAAACTAGTATGGATGAGTCATTTACCAGTGTGAGTGTTGTTTTATTTTAACTACTGCTGCTATTACTGTTGAGTGGATATAGTTGTGCCATGATATTGTTTCTGTGTTAAGTAATCTTGGACTAGCTTCCCAACAATATATAAATACATTTCAATTTTTTCCGAGTAGGGTACCATCCATTATATGTTCCTAGCTTTAGTTGATTTTTTCAGCTAGGTCTACTGCTGGTGTCAAAGAACTATAGATTATTGAATTTTCCATGCATAAATGTTGTTCTGTTGTACGATTTTCCTAATCACTTTGTATGGACAGTTAGTGGTTTTATTCGATCGAGCTAATCACTCTTTTTCTCGGACCAATTAATCGCTCAGCCTTCTCTAATATAATCTTTCTCATTTATCTCAAAGTAGTTTCTCAATATATTAACTTGATGTGTGTTCACACTAGGATTTACTAGAAACTGCCAAGATTGAAGCAGATAAAACGATGCTTACAGAGGCCCCACTTCTATTCTCTCCTGGGCAGGTATGGTGCTTTCCTCTCAATAGAGAATGTTTTGGTTTCTTCATATACCTTGGAACTTTGTGTTTTCCATTTTATATATATGCTTATGCATTGCTTTCAAATTTTGTATACTAGTTACGTCCATGGCCCATGTTCTTTTGGTTATTTTTTCAAATAGATCTAGAATACTTGAAATTTTCACGCCTAAAGAACGATTTGCACCCTAGAGTTTTTATCCACTGATTAAATGCACCCTAGACTATGACGGTGAAAACAATTTGCACTCTGTCTAATTTTCCATTTGTTGGGGTGACGAAGACGTTAAATGAGGAGTAAAATAGACAAACAATTGAAACCTACAAAACGCATATAAATATCTGTATTTTCTTAACTTAAAAAAAGTCCCAAGCATATAATAATAGAATAAGTTAAAGGGCTAAACAGACAAAGGTACTTCTTCTTCTTGTTGTTCCAGCATAGCTTCTTTCATTTCATCCGCCTCACCCAACTCAGTTCAGTGGTTATAACCACCACAGACCACCGTCTCTCCTTCCAGTACTCAACCTTCCAATGCCATTCTGATCAGATTGCTAGAAGCAAACCCCCACAATTAGAAAATCACAAGTCAACGCATCACCTTCAACAACTCAACCCATTTTTGGAGTTGCCACACCAACTTTGACTGTTGCAACTCCCAATCATATGATATAAATGCTACCATCAACAGCAAATAACCCTAGATCCACTTTTTCATTGCAAGTCTCATCACCAGAAGCCCTAGCTAGCCAACCCAGATTTGACTTGCAATATGTGGAAAAAGAAAAGAAATTGAGAGAACAGAAGAAATATTGGAGGCACAATGTTCTAATCCCTTCTAAATTTCTGTACAAATCAAATCTTGCGTTTAAGTCATGCCTCTTCTCTGTAGTAGTATAGTATGGAAAACTACATCAAAATTATTCTCCACCACTATCAACAATTTTGAAGAGTTCACTTTGCCTCAAAAGGCAAAAAGGGGTGACAACTATGGATGGGGCAACCATTATTTCCAGATTGAAGAGGTCAGGAGGGCGCCATGGTTTTCAGTGACAAAGAACTACTATGGAGAATACCCAGTGGGGGCCTTTGTGAGAAAGGATAGAAAGCTTTGACGGTGTCCATGGTGCACAACCTTAACATAACTGCACAAGTGTTGGAGAGTTTCAATGTTGCTGGCTTTGAATTAAAGATAGGAAGTTTCCAACGTGGGGACATTCCTTCAATTTGTTATACAAGAAAATTATGATGGTTTGTTAATCACAGTACCCTATGAAAGATTCCAAATGGCGGTGATGAAATTGAGATTGCATTTCAATTTGTGCAGCAAAAGGAATGCGATGCAAAATGTTTGATGTACACACTTAGATGGGTAGTCTCCGCTCGAGTCATCAACCGTCTCCACCTAGGTCTTTGATGTAGGACATGGTGGAAGAAGGAATGAGAGTATATAGTTGTAGAGAATTGGTAGAGAAACAAATACACAAACACAAAGTTTTAATCTCAAATCAATATATTCAATAATTTGAAAATAATAAAGATTGCAACACTTTATATAGGAATACGAATTCTACGACTTAGCAACCAACTAAAGAATCCTAATATGAAAAGGGAATAATATCCTAATTTGAAAATAATAAAGATTGCAACTCTTTATATAGGAATACGAATTCTACGACTTAGCAACCAACTAAAGAATCCTAATAAGAAAAGGGAATAATATCCTAATTAAAATCTACTATACAGTTAAAACTAGTCTACTAATTAAATTTTACTACAATAATTAAAAACCCAAATTTAATAAAGAAATAGTATCCTAAAGTTTACTAATATAATTAAAACTTCTATAATATTCTACTACAGAAGTAATAAATTAGATTGATAATCAAGTATTCATCTCTAAATACCAATTCAACATTAATAAATTTCTTGATTTTCTTTTCTGTTCCCCATCATTCTTCCCGCCTCTTCCTCAAGCTTTTAAATATTGAAGAATAATAAGCTGTATTCGAAGATGCACATTTGATGCTAGTGTCATGATCACAATTTTTGGGAATAGAAGCGACATAATTTAGAAATTTTTGGGACACTAATGTTCATCCAAAAAGAGAAAATAAACATGTTTGATATCCACTTTTTCTTCCTGTTTGTGTTTGACCTCTTCATCTACTTAAATTACCTCTGAATGTATTCATTACAACATCCTCAAGACCTCTTCATCTACTTAAATTACCTCTGAATGTATTCATTACAACATCCTCAAAATATGTTTCTGCATGATTAGCCATCTTTTGATCTTTAACTTGAACATACTCGATGATGGCATTCTCCAGTCTTGTCAACTTCAAGATGTAAGTGGTCTTGAACAAAATATGAATGAGAATAGCATGTGGATACGAACCGGTAATGATTCTAAAATCATCCCACAATTTCCAATACTCTAAGCTATATGGATAAACCCTTCAAAGCTATATGGTAATGATTCAAAGATGCTCGCACATAAAAGACATTTGATGCTTAAGCCACTTAATTTTAGCCCTAAGACAGTCTGGGGATGCCAAACCTGTCTCGAATATCAAACCTGAATTTTTTTTCGTTCTCTCTTTTTTCCTTTTTTAGTGGGATAGATGGATATTACGACCATGGTTCAAAGAAGCGACTGCGTTGCTGAAATAATGGCGTATCGATTTAGTTTCTTAAGTCACTACTCTGATAACGAGACACAAATCATAATTTCAATCATTATTAATCTAAAAACTCCTGGGTGCAAATTATATTTTCTTGATGTCATTTACCTTTTAACCCATGTATGTACATAAACTAAAATATGCTATTTACGGATATATAGGGGGTTCCTAGGAAATACTAAATCTTTTGACTCTTGAGCAATTACCTATTCGCATTAACAATAAGAAAAATATATTAATATATGTAAAAGTTTCAGCATTTTTTAACCAATTTCTTGGGAATTGTTGGGGTTTCATCTTTGCATTTAGCTGTAAACTCTTTCATGTTTTTGCTCCACTAAGGTAGTGATCTCCTTTGGGGCCACCCAAATGTAGTTTCCTATGGGCTTATCCGGGCTTTATGCACCTAGTGGTTTGGCCCAAATGCAAAGCCGTAGGGTGGTCGGTGGTGCCTTCAGATTCCACCATCATCAAAAGAATAAAAAAGAACTCTTTCATGCCATTATTGCCTTGGCCAGCTGCTCTGTTTTAACTACTAAATCTTTTCAGCAAGAAATACATCATTGTGGGGGTGTGTCAATTTCTGATAACAGAGGGGTGCTCTTGACTGACCATTCTTTGTTCATTTACAATATAGCTTTGGAGATTTTAATATTCTTTGGCTATTCCTCCTTAAATCTACTTTTAATAATCCCAACCATACAATTTTTTAAAAGGAAATAAAGATTGCAAAAACCTTCCCTCTCCTACAAACACAAAAAGCATTTACACCCTCTCCCACCTCTCTAGGGTGCTGCACATTTTTTGGTGGTTCTTATCAACAACTAAAAACTTAATTTCTATTTGTAGGTACTAGTACCAACATCTTTTCTGTCACTAGTTGATGCAGGAATCTTGCGTATACTAATAAAATTCTAATTATTTTCCCCTCCCCAAATAATACTCTTTCCTTATAGGACTTCTTTTCGAAAAGACTTCTTTCCTATAGAACTCCTTTACATAAAACTCCTATAAAAAATATAACTTCTTTTCATAAGATTCAAGGAGTTTTCCTTATAATTCCTCTATCATCTCAAATCCTCAAGTACTTAAACTGCATGTTGTCACTGTCATTATCAACATTGTCTTCATCGTCTTTTCTTAATCTTCACTATGTAGCGACTGAACTAGTGACCCGCCACAAGCACAAGTCTCTTGTTCACCACATAATCATGAAGCTCGAGATCCACACCTTCAATTTCCACTCTTTATTTGCAACAAAAATGTGTAGACTAATTCCTTCCTTCTTGGATCTGGTCAACCTAGTTCAAATAATAAAATAAAGAGAGAAAAAACCACAAGATTTAACATGTACCTACACTGCACACCTTCCCCTAAGTTTAAACCTTGTTCTATACTCAACTCAACAAAACCTTTTATCTCAAAAAGTTGGGGATAGGCTGAAAATGAATTACTTACTTAAGAGTAAAAATAGAAAGGTAAAGAAGAGAAAAATAAGAACATAAATCTAACAAAAACAAAAAAAAAACATAAACTATAATAATAAGAATAAGAATAATAAGAATAACAATATAAATAGATAAAAAAAACACAAGATTAGGTATATAAATAGATAATAAAACACACAGCATACCTACGTACATATACAAGCTAAAAATGAGAACAAAAGGAAAATAAATAAGCAATAAATAACGAAAAATTGGAAGAGAAATTAGACGAATTGAAAACAAAACAATGAAAAAGGGAGGAAGGAGAAAAGGTGGATACCTACTCGGCCTTTGAGATGCGGATTATACTCCACTTGTTTATATTCCGCTCCTTGAAGTGCTTTTACTACTTCCCTCAACTAATTTTTGGCCTACCTACTTTTAATATTTTATTCTTGATACAAGAAGCCTTTTCTCAGTAGTGCATCTATAGGTCAACGTTAAATATATCCAAACCTTCTCTATTGAATTTCCCTGATTTTTTTTTAATCAGGTGCTACCATAACCGCCTTTTGAATAGTGTCATATTTTATCCTATTCAATTTTGTATGGTCTAATAAGTAAGGATTCTTTTGTAGGTCGGCAAATCCCCAAATTTCACATTCATGGATTCTTTTGGATTTTTCAGTATTATTTTTTATTTATAATTGAAGATAAAGTTGTAAAACTATTTTAATTTATATAACTATATTATCTACGGAATTAGTCTAAGAATTAATTAGTATGTATTTCCTAAATTTTGAGATTATAAAAGTACATAATTTATTTTTTCGTTTCTTGAAATTTTACATTTGCTACAAATTTCTATTATCTTTTTTCAATTGGGTGCTATCATAATCGTCTTTCGAATGTCCTCATTTTTAACCTATTCAATCTTGTATGGTCTAATAAACAAGTATTCTTTTGTAAGTAAAGGAACCCCAGATTTGAGATTCATGAATTCTTTTGGATCTGTATAGTTTTTTCTTTATATATATATATATATAATTGAAAATAGTACGAATAGTAATGATGCAAATGCAAGAGCAAAGATAAGATAATACAAAAACTTAATTGAAGCAAATTAAAATTACAAGTCTAAGCCTATGCTATGCAACTAGATAGAATAATATGTAATTTTAAAATAAACAAATCCAAAATAAGCTTTCAAAAATTTTAGAACTAATGAACGAAGGGAATGCAAGTAAGTGAATAAATATTGAAAATCTAAATATTCAAAATGAACTATTTATTTTTTTATATTATTTTTAAATGGACCTAACTGATTAGAAAGTATGAGACTGGGGTGAAAAGTGCTAAGGTTAAAAGTTTAGGGCTTTTTATGCAAGAAACAGGGGTGAAAAAAATGTAAACTAATAAATTGTGGGGCAATATTTGAATGGAGAGCAGAAGTTTGGGGTACTAAAAGGTAATTTGCAAGGTTTTTAATAAATTGTAGGGTAATATTTGAATGCAGCAGTTTTTTTTTCCTTTTTTTTTGAACAGTAACTACGACAATGGAAGAACCAAGCAACAACATGGTTTTTTTTCCTTTGAACAACGAATCGCGATAAATAGTAACACTTGCGATGAACAACAATTACAACGATGAACAGTGCTCCGATGAACAATATTTTTTTTTTGAAAACCCAAGATATCCCAAAAATTAAGAAATTGATGAATAAACCAAGCTTTGATGCCAATATTATGTAGGACGAAAATTGATGAATAAATAATTAATTGAAAGTGCTAAATCAGTAAGGAAAATTAAAAAAACTAAGGTTTCTCAACCGCAGTAAGGAGGAAAAGTATTGATTGCAACCAATAAGTAGGTTAATTTTAATATCAAAGTGTGTCCAATAATCTGTCATGACTTACATATTTATAATAAAAAGAAACTATAATAATCCTAATTGAGTCTCTAAATAAATAACTCAATACTGAAATAAACGAATAAATAACAAGTTCATGAACTAAATAAATAAATAGACACTAATAAATAAATAACTTAATAACGACGTCTCGTGATCGATCCCTATCAACCTCCAAAAGCATGGTAATATATCCGTCATTTCTATTAAAATTTTATTTATCAATTTAGAATAATGGATCCTAATTTAAAATTTACTTAGTCCCCGATTTTGAGCTTGATTTAACAAATTTGCACATGTAGACTTTTGGGAATGTTATCAGCTGTGTGTTCACTTTCATTGACATTATAGATTCACAAATGAGTCAAATTTATTGCGTGATCCTTCTCATTGATCCCTTGACCCTTTTAGATGACACTGCCTAGGTGGCAAAAGACTTCCTCCAACTCATTATGTAAATTGAATTAATTTTATTTTATGTATAAATTGTAATTTTTTACCAATATAAGCTTTCCATATACGCTGGTTTTCTGTATCTGCCTTGACGCGTTTTTCTGTCTTAAACCCACCAGACACGTCTGTGCTTTTCGTGATAAAAGGAATGTTTTGCATGAGATTTTGTTGTTTTGACAATAATTTTGAAAGAAAGCATTTGAATACCTCAGAGAGTTCAGCCTACTGTGTTGATGGCTTGGTTTGTTGATAGTGATGCTTAAATTTATGAGACATTACATTCTTGAAGTTAGTGAAAGACTTGTCCTTTTGGGCTTTAGGTTTGTGCAGTGCTCTAACAGTGTTTATTTATTAATTTGGGGCAGTTGGCATTGGCTGCTTTGCGCAGATCAAACCAGATGCATGAACATCTCGACTTCGAAAGGTGTAATTTGCTTCTGAAAGATCCATTAATGCAGTCTCTTGTTGCTGAATTCTTTGGTTTTTCTAAAATAATGGTTTTGCTTTCTTCGAATTGAACTTCTGTTCAGATATCTGAGGAACATTCTGTCTCGCCAGCATCCAACACACACCATTTCAGAGCTCACTGTTTCTCTTAACAACATAGATTCTGTGGTACTATATATCATATATCAATTATATCTTGGTTCAAAATAGAACTATCACTACTCGTTCTTTGTTCTTTGGTCTTGCTGAATGTGATATTGCATGCTGTAGTAGCAAGAAATCCATATTTACTTGGTTGATCTATTCGTACTTCTTGTTGGCTCTGTATAGGTAAGTAAACTTGTGACCCCTACAGCGGCAGATATGAAGCACATTGATCGGAAGCTCAAATCTTGTCGGGATCCAGGCTCACATGACAAGTACCATCTCTATGAACTTAACCCTCTCTCCCCCTCCCCCTCCCCCTCCCCCTCCCCCTCCCCCTCAGCCTCAGCCTCATTCTCTCTCTCACTCTTTCACTCTTTCTCTCCCCCCCCTCAATTCTCTCACTCACACTCTCACACTCTCACACTCTCACTTTAGTGCTTATTATTGATTCAGGAGTAAAAAGCGAAAGCATAGATCAAAAGAGTCTCCAATCCAACTGCATAATATGGCTTAAGTTGTAAATTATTCCTCATACATCTGCTATGGCTCTACTTGGTGTAGATTGGATTTTTATTGGTTTGGATGCAGCTCTCTGTTCTTACGAGAATGGTGGACAAGGCTTACTACTATGGTATTTTTACCTGTTTGTTTATCCAAAGATGTGCACTTTAGTAGTCATCAAGTTTGGTCAACTCCCAGCACGAAAAGTAATTGACTTGCCTTGTTGATGGGAGGTGATCCTTTTGAATTTTTAATGGTACAGATAAAGTGATCTGTACTTTCAGGAAAATATGCATCTGTCCTAATCTTCCCTTTGTTCAAACACTGATTGCTTGGAAAATTACTGTCCATCATCAGGTACTGTAGTAGAGCTTTAAATCTGAGACTAGTTATTTGCAGCTTTTATGTATTTAACAATCCACCCTTGTTTTAAATGTTTGTAGCAACGACGACTGCTTACTGTAGTTGTACTCTATTTAATGACCTAATGATTAGTCGTAAATGTTATACTAATACAGCGGCGTGGAAGAGAAAATATATACCATATTTATTATTTGTAGAACTTTGTAGCATATTGTGAGTTATGCAAGTCTAAATTTATCATCGTTATCTTTTTCTTTTGATTGTTGTAGCTAAATTTTCTGCATTACTTAATTAGTTCGTCTTCTTTTTCTAACATTAGTGCGAGTTGACATTTTATTTATTTATTTATTTTAAAATCGAAATCCACCGGGCGATAAAATTCTTTGGAATTGTTACAACTTCTAGATCACTCCTTCCACAATCTATTTTACGTCTCATAGTTCTTACTTTAGGAGTCGATATATTAAAGTAGTAAATATTGATCATCAGAGGCCAAAAAGGGCACTAGATGTAATAGCCAAGGAAACTGGTCCTTGACGACTTAGACCTGGTAATTTACTAGTTTTTATGTTATATCTTATAGATTGGTCCAGTTTTAGATTCATATTATTAATTACAAATATAAATTATAACTAATTTAAATAGTTTTAACCTATATTAGTTTGTAATAATTTTGGTCCTTATTGACTTCAACTAAGTATAGCTTTGTGAAGAAAATAATCTTGTAGAGCCAATACATGCAAGCAAAAAAAAAAGAATTATTAATAAAATAATAAATAATAATAACAGTTGTGTGGTTTTATGTAAAGCAGATTTTAGCACAAAGTAAAAATAGTAATAGTAATAGTAATATTTATACTATTACACAAAGGAAAGATTGGATACATAATATTTTGAGAGATTATTTTAAATTGAATTCATATTTTTTTTTGTATTGTTTTATTTTTTTGAAAAACATAAAAAAAAAATTAATTGAAAAACTTTAATAAAAGTATCAATAATTGTTTTCATTTTAATTAATATAGAAATTATTAATGTAAATTATTTTGAAAGAACTAATAATAAAAAAAATAATTTCTTAATACTTAATTTTGTCACATCAATGTTAAATATTTTATTTTCAAACTTAACTTTAAAAATTAAAATGAAATTCTTTTTATAAAATAGAGTAATATTTTTTCAAAATTTTCAACCTATTTTATTAAAATTGCAATTTAACATTATACTAACCATTTACAATGGACAAAAAAAAAAACTCCTACAATCTCTCCACACACCTATGTAAATTATAAAAAATTTGCCAAAGTAATGTACAACTGTCAAATTGTATCCGGTTGGGAAGGCTTAATTAAGTTTTTAATTAATATTTTTTTTACCGTATAATATTTATTACAAAAAATCAAACTTATTAAAAATAATAAAAAAGCGAAAAGGCTACTAATTGAAAAGAATTCCTACACAGCAATTAACCACACCCTAATAAATGTCCAAAGTCCAAGACGTTCCTATTATAAAAGCTGTATACATATATGATAGAGAAATGATTCTCTGTCCCCAAATTTTTTATCGTTTTGTCATTTCATTTAAATTTTGACATCTAATTTCTTACTTAACACTAATTAATTTTAAAATTAAATAAAAGAATATGTGTCAAAATTTAAGTGGAGGGAATGTCGACATCGAGATTTTTATTTGTCCATTTTCGTTACTTGTTCTTTAGTGTTCTCATGTTAATGTGAGATTTATTTGAAAAAACAAGTGAAAAAGGTCCGACATGTGTAATGTCGACGATTTGACTTTAAGAGTCGCCAGTTGGTGTTTTTAACTGGTTGCACCAACACAATCGAAAAGATTTGTACATTGACCCAGTGATGTGACACTGCTAAACGGGTCTGTGAAACCGAGATTCATTATGGGTTCGGGGGCTTGGTTATGCAGAGAGAAGGTGTTAGGCACCCCCGACATCCGTGTTGCCACGGTGACCGCCACTTCTCAAAGAAACTGTTATATGAATGTGTGTGTGTGTATGTGTGTGGATCAATGTGCAATTATTTGAAAATAGTGCGAGGCCTCGTTCGCACCTATATACACAAGGTTTGAATTTATAGAAAAATTCAGTTTTAACCAAGATATAGCAATGAAGTTTTGTAAAAATAGGTTTTTCAAACCCTGTGTTAAATAGTAATTGAGGCATTTGATACTTCCATTTTATTAAATGTTCGGCTTGTTTGCTTTTATTTTCGAGATGCGAAGCATCTACGAGAAAATAATATACAGCAATGCCGAACTCCTTATGGACATGACAGCCATCCAAGGAAATTCGTACACTGTAAATAATGTACAAGCTGCTTACAGTTGAAGAAGTCCATCATGGGAACCGAATCTAGATTCCGTGGACTGAATCTGTGATCACATGATTCCTAGGCTCACATGATACTGTAATTTGTATGAAAAATAGTAAACAGTTATATATATATATATATATATATATATATATATATATATATATATATATATATATATGTGTGTGTGTGTGTGTGTGTGCGCGCATAATTAGCCACCACGAAGCAACTCCATGGGGGATCAGAAATATAAATAAATCAGTAAATGCCATAAACCGCCACGAAGTAAACTCCATGCGGGATTTGAATGTAAATAAAGTTATAAAAGCTATCAACTGCCACGAAGTGAACTCTAGGCAGGACGAAATGTATATATATGAACCCGACCCGCGTGTGTTTTTTGCCTTGGTCCGTTCTTTGGTCCGCTTATTTGGTCCGTTGGAGATCCTCCCCGTATATATATATATATATATATATATATATATATATATATATATATATATATATATATATATATATATATATATATATATATATAAAAGCAATTAAACGCTCCAGACCGAAGTCTAGGCTCATCAGACAGAGTCTGACAACAGTTTATATATATAAATATATATATATATAAAAGCCAATAAACGCTCCAGACCGAAGTCTAGGCTCAATCGAGGTATAACTCGATAATGTTAGTCCATATAAAAATTTATACATATATATATATATAGTATATATATACAGACAGAAATGAAAACCACGGACCGAAGTCTGGGCATACACACACAATACGACTCTCAATGTGTAGAATAGTCTGTGCAAATGTAAATAGAAAGGCTTTATAGAGTGTAAGAAGGCTTATAGTGGGCTGCCAAGGCAGACTTCTATGACTCTATATGGATGAATACTCAGCTCCCGCTGGTAAATTTATAACTGTATGTGGACTAACATGTGTTTAAAAAGTGCAAACACTCAATATGGGGTGTGTGGAAAGCAAATTGGATAGAGCTTCCTCACCTTTTTTTCTTTTCAAATTGCTGACCCCAAGCTCTATATTTATAGACTGCTAGCCGCAGGTGCACCTGCGGCTGCCCGAGGTTCCGCTGGTCCCGTTGTCTCGAAGTATGTGCACTCGTGCATTCTAATGTTTGCTCGAACTTGCAGAACTTCAATTCGAGCATCCGAACGAGGTATATGTGACCTTCTTCAGATTGTTTGTGTCGAGTTACGCAATGACATGGAATAGAGATTGTATGAAGTCAGGAAGAGGGGACCATGCCAATGATCTTCAAGCTTCAAATTCTATTTGGTGTGCTGTCATGCGTAATAGTCACTCGGGATTGGATATCCTGGTTCTTGAAGGACATAGTTGTATGTATGTATGTATTGAAGTGTCGAGACGACGCGCAGATGTTGAGGTAGCAAGATGACATTCTGACTCCTCATCGGTGTTATCTTCGATTTGAGTTGAAAGTAGACGTTGCTCAGGGTTATATATGAAATTGGACTACTGCAAGTGTTGAATGCCGCAATGTCATCTTGTGGATACCTGTCTGCCCGGTGTTAGCTCTAGTGTTTGCGGTATGAGTGCCTCAGCAGGAGGTTTGTTTGAAGCTGATCGCATGTATTTGAAACAAGCATTTTCGGGGTTATAGCCGGAAATGTAACAACATTCTTTGGGGTTATCGCCAACGATGAAACTCGAGGTTATCTCCGAGGTTGGAAATGATGTTCCCAGTGTGTGTTCCGGGGTTGGAAATGATGTTCCCGATGTGTGTTCCAAGGTTGAGACTGATACTCCTGGTGTATGGTCCGGGGTTGAGACTGATACTTCCGGTAGTATCTGGAATGGAGATCGAACTTCCGGTGGTATCCGGAATGGATGTGAGCTGTCTTCCAGGGTTATCTCAGAAAGACGATTCTGCCCTCCTATAATGTCAGTAACAGTTGTGCAGAAAATTTCGAGTGTCTACAGATGCCCCTCTTTATCATATTCATGCAATGCAAGGCATGGATAGGATAAAGAATCCTAGACCCTTGAAATGCAACAGATAAACATGATGCTATGCACAACAACATGATGCAAATGTATGAATGAGATGATTGTCAGTTAATTCTGTTGGGATGACAAATCAAGCATTATATAATAAAATGAGAGAGAGAAAAATCTAAAAAGTTGCTCATTTGGTCAACAACCATTAACCAAAACTCTCTCAACCTCTTAGCCACGAAATATTATAGTAGATCAGTCACTTATTCAGATTTAGATCACTTAAGAACAGAATCAGAAGATCAGAAATCAAAATCAAAGCATAAAAGGTATAAAAACCCTAACCTTGCAAATCTATGATTTTGATGTTTAATGTTGTTGTTTATTGGTTAAATATGTGTAATAAGGTGTCATTTAGTGATCTGGAATGTAAAATCTCAGATCCATAACATCAAAGTACACGAAAATGAAGTTTTAGAAAATCTGGAAAATTTAAAAATTATGACCTGACAGTCAAAAGTCAGAGGCCTTAGATCTTTGTGTGTTATTGTTTTAGGGTGTTTTATGTTTTGAATTTGTTCTATGACGTGAGGACTTTGATCTGAATCTAGAATCAGGGTTAGATCTAGTCTAGATCATCATTTATGCTCGGTCAAACCACGTTGACCGTTCACAGAAAATGCATTCTGGCCAGCCCAGAAATTTTAGTAACCCCTGACAAGATTTTGCAAGCCTCTAATCTTGCAGTTGTTTTATTGTTTTGGTCATGTTGTGGTTTTGGTATTGTATCCTGACATTTATATTACACATATAAGCCATTAGAACCACCAGATCGATTACAAGATCAAAGATAAAACCGATCAAACAACCGTTGACCGACTGCCCGGATGAAGATTCTGGAAAACCCAGAATCTTCAAGAACTTGTTTTCTGTCAGAGTTTGACCAGCTTAGATCTTTCGTTTGTTTCGATGTTAGGCTGTTTCAAGCTTGTATACATGTACCCTGACATGTGGTCTACAGTATTGAACCAATATTTCACTCAAACAAATTACAGAATAAAGGTTATGAGGATCGAAAATTAGTACCCTTGACTGTTCTTCATTTTCTGGAAAACCCAAAAATGAAGAACAACGTTGTCAGATTTTTGTAAGGCTTAGATTGTCTAAGTATGAGGTAGTATGGCCATGTTATTGCTTAATAATCATAGTATTACAAGTATACTACAATAACAACACAATTTACCAGTCCAGAAGCAACTCGATCATAGAGTAAAAATCGGTCAAACTAGCAACCTAAGACACTGACAAGAAATTCTGGGCAGCTCAAGAACAGGGCCAAGAACACTATTAGCGACGGTTTTGTCGCCTAAGGACCCTTTAGCAACACTTAATTTCAGAAATTAATTAAATTAATTAAATAAATAGAAAAAAATGATTTTTAATTATTAAAAATACATAATAAATTATGAAAAATTATTTTAAAGTCTGAAAAATAGTTTTTAATTATTTTGGGTATATTTCCAAAATATTTAATATTTTATGAATATAAAAGGTATTTATTTATTTAATTATTATATTAAATAAATTATTTAAAAATAGTTTTAATTCATGAAAAATCATGAAAAATAATATTATGGTATAAGAAAATATTTTAAAATATTTTTGATGAATTTTAATATTTTTTGATGAAATTCATTAATTAATCAATATTAATGATAATTAGTTTATTTAATAAATATATTAAATAAATTAAGGAAAAATGAAATTAATGCTTTATAAATTATATAAAAATGATTTAAGTGATCTAAAAATATTTTAAGTTATAAAATATAAGTTTTGATATTTTGTCATGAAAATATTAATATTTTAATATTAATATCAATTATCGGATAATGGGTTTAAGTGTTTAAAAATCATATAAAAATGATTTTAAGGTATTAAAAATACTTTGATATATTATAATTATATTATAATATTATGTTATGATTTTCATTAATATTTTATATTAAATAAATATTAATGATTAAAGAATTATGTGGTATTTAATTCATTTAAATACAGTTTTAATGATTGAAAAATGTTGATAAATGAAAATAATTATTTGAAAATTATTATAAGTCTTTAAAAATTATTTTTTGATTGACAAGAAATTATCTGGGATAATTGTTAAGAGTTTAAGCAAAGTTTAACTGAACTTAAACTCGAGTATTGACTGACTAGACCGTCGGGATGTTAGAATTGTGTCGGTTTCGAGTCAGACTGAAATAGTTTGACCTAAAACTAAGTCGTATATGTTGTTAAGACTGATAGGGTTATGTGCTATGTGTTTAGGTTATTCTGTGTGTATAAATATAACAGTATTATACTGTGATAATATTATTCTAATATTGGAGATCTATATTACTAATATTAGGTCTTCGGGTAAAGCATTATAAATTGCGTTGCGGTAATCAACGGTTCAGGCAAGTTTCTTTGTACTTAACTCTAATAAGAGTGTTTTATTCAAGCTTATGGTTAATCATTGCTGATTGCCACGATAATTGTACTCTGTACATCTTGCATGTATAAGTCAGGTATGAAAGGCTGATCACCTTCATTACCAGTTGGTTCAGAAATGTTTGTTCATGTTTAAAACTTGTTCAGTCAAAAGTTTGTTCGTGCTAGTTCTCAATTATATTGATGAATTATAGCCAGCTTATTATTCATACTCTTCAATCATGATATATCATTATATTATTGTATTTAAACTTGCTGGGCAACTTTCATGCTCACCCTTGCTATATCATGATAAAACATTGCAGATAAGGCGAATGCGTTCGGATACAGGAAAAGGTTAAGGCCAAGTTCAGTTTGGGATAAAATATGCGGCTATTATGTAATAGTATAGTTTAATAAATGTGTTATATGTTAGAAAGTTTATGAATTGTGTATAATTTAAGGTTACTCGACCTTGGGGAATGGTGTGTAATGTATTGTATAAACAATTTATGTTTATATCTTCCGCAAATAGTTATAGAAATAGTATACCGGATCCGAGGGGATTTGGGACCTGGATTCGGGGCTGCTACAGCAATTTGTATGGAAAGAAGTAAGCAGTTATATATATAAAAGCTATAAATATATAAATACAGACATGATCAACCACCACGAAGCAACTCCATGGGGGATCAGAAATATAAATAAAGCTATAAAAGCAATCAACTGCCACGAAGTAAACTCTAGGCAGGACAAAATGTAAATAAAACTGTAAAAGGCCACAAAGTAAACTCCAGGCCTGACAGGAGTGTAAATATATATATACGTACATATATATATATATATATATATATATATAGAGTCCGGATCAGGTCCGGACTCCCGGATTTTGTTAAAATCCGGACTTTTTTTTTTTTGCTTTTTTTTTTAAAACAACTAAAATAAAAAATTTATGGAATTGGAATTTTTACATTATACAGTATTTTGGGCGTGATTTGGATGCCTATAACAAAACATGTCTGTACAGTCTAGGCAGACTGTACATACATTGGTTGGTGTAGGTATTAAAAACACACCCAAAACACTGTATTTTTGAAAAATTTCAGTTCCATAAATTTTTTTTTTTTTTTTTAGTTGTTTCAAAAAAAAAAAAGCAAAAAAAAAAAAAAAACAGGTCCGGATTTTACTCTCGTCCGGGAGTCCGGACCTGATCTATCTCATATATATATATATATATATATATAATTGCTGTCGAACATATCCGATGAGCCTAGATTTACATCCAGTGCATTTACTACTTATATATATATATATATATATATATATATATATATATATATATATATAAGCGAGTAAACGCATCGGATGTAAATCCAGGCTCATCAGATATGTCTAACAACAATTATATATATAAGTATATATATATAAAAGCGATTTAAATGCACCGAATGTAAAATCCAGGCTCATCAAACAGATTCTGACCATAATATATATATATATATATATATATATATATATATATATATATATATATACGCAATTAAACGCTCCAAACTGAAGTCTAGGCTCAATCGAGGCATAACTCGATAATGTTAGTCCATATATATGAAATATATACATATATTAGTATATATATACAGAAAGAAATGAAAACCACGGACCGAAGTCCGGGAAAACGCACACAACATGACTCTCAATGTGTACAATAGTGTGTGCTATATGAGAAGAAGGCTTTATAAAATATAAGAAGGCTTATAGTGGGCTGCCAAAGTAGACTTCTATGACTTTAAATGGATAAATACTCAGCTCTCACCGGATAAAATATAGCTATATATGAGCTAACTAGTGTTTAAAGAAGAGGAAACACTCAAAAGATGTCTATACAGAGTAAAATGGACAAGGCTTCCTCGCCTTTTTCCTTCTCTCCCTCTTTTCAAATGGTTGACCCAAGCCTTGTATATATAGACGAATGGCTGCAGGTACATTTGCGGCAGCTGAAGTTGTACCTACGGCTGGTCGTGGTGGATCCGAGCCTCGCGGGTCCCGTCGTCTCATAGTACGTGCAGTCGTGCACTGTAATGTCCGCTCAAACTTATAGAACTTCAATCCGAGCATCCGAACGAGGTATATCTTACCTTCTTTGGACTGCTGGTGTCGAGAGTTACGCAATGACATGGATTTAAGGTTGTATGAAGTCTAGAAAAGGGGTCTATGCCCATGGTCTTCAAGCTTCAAATTCTATCCAAAGTACTGCCACACGTAATAGTCACTCGGGATTGTCACTCCTCGATTCTTGTGGGACATTGTTGGATGTATGTATGTATGAAGTGTTGAGATGACGTGCCATTTGTCGAAGGAATAAGATGACGTTTGACTCCTCGCCTAGGTTATCGCTGGTTTGAGTTGAAAGTAGACGTTGCTCAGGGTTACTGCTGAGATTGGTCTACTTGTTGGTATGCTGGGATATCATCTTGTTGACGTGGTAAGATGACGTTGTGACTCCTCACCGGGGTTATCACCGGTTTAAGCGAAAAGTAGACGTTGCTCAGGGTTACATCTGAGATTTGACTACTTGTTTGTATGCCTCACTGTCATCTATGGATGTTCCTGTCTGCCCGTTGTTATCTCCGGGTCTGAGGTGTGTGTGCCTCGACAGGATGTCTGAGGTTGAAGCTGATTTCATATGTTTGAAATAAGCATTTCTGGGGTTACCAGCGAAACTGCAATGACATCCCTTGGGGCTATCACCAAGGATGGTGTTGCTACTCCCATTGTTGTCCCTGGGACTAGAACTAAACGTCGTGGTGTTATCGCTGAGATAGAACTGTCCTCTCCGGTGTTGTTGCCGGTCTTTTGATCTGTATATCTCGGGGTTATCTTCGAGATCGAAAATGACATTCCTGGTGTGTGTTTCGGGTTAACACGATGTTCCTAGTTTGTGTTACGGGTTGGAACTGAACTTCCGGTGGTATCTAGGATGGATGTAAGCTGTCTTTTAGGGTTATCTCCAAAAAATGAATCTACCCTCCTGCAATATTAGTAATAGGAGTGCAAAAATTTTTGAGTGTCTACAGATACCCTTCTTTATCATATTCATACAATGCAAGGCATGTATAGGATAAAGAATCCTAGACACTTGAAATGCAAGTAAGATAAACATAATGCTATATGCAGCAACATGATGCAAATGTATGATGCATGATTGTCATGTAATCCTGCTAGGATGACAATCAGTGATGACTTGGACATGCGATCCAAGTTTCCAAGGATGTTGATGTTGGGACTACCACCAAAGTCTGCGATCCTAGACGCTGGCTTATATTCCATAGAGGTACCTCTTGTGTGGAAGTAATATGTGGGGATAAGGCTTTTTTTTTGTTTGAGGATGTGTATAACATGTTCCCTCATACTGTCAGAGTTACTGCCAACAGTGTTATCGCTGCCAAGGTTGCCTGACCTTCGTTGATGTGTGTATCACCGGATAGATCCCTGCGGGGTGTATTGTCAAGGCTGCTTGACCTTCATTGATGTATGTGTCAATGGTAGCATTGTGTTGTAGCCCTTGCTGGCTAAGGTTGCTTTGATGGGTTTACTTGCCATTGGCTGATATGACGTCAAGGCTGCTTGACCTTCATTGATGTGTGTATCAATGGTTACATTGCGTTGTGACCCCCATTGGGGATACATAGAAGTTTAAAAGATGCGCGTTGTGACCCCCACCGGGGATACATAGATACTTGATAACTTTGGCATTGTAACCCCCACCGGGGAGGTTTGATATTTCATGGTTTTTGCATTGTAACCCCCGTCGGGGATACGTCAGGGTTGCTTGACACTCATTGACGACATCGGACCTTTGTGGGGTATTTCTGAGCATGATCTATGAAAGCTGAGCTCATTGGAATAGTATACCCTGTATTCAGGTGAATACCGTTGAGGCGACGAGAGTTTAACTCTGATCGACAAGAAACTAAGATTTCAGGTTTTTCCGCTCAATCGCGTAGCATTTTTATTCCTGATTTGGCCTTTTCAGCTTGTAAGACCTCCTTTACAATCTAAATGGAGTGAGCCAGAGGTGTGGGACCGATGTAGGGGGGTCGCAGGTGTACCTGCAGGAGCCGTAGGTTAGCCTGCGACCAACCGTGCCTATGTATAGCTGGCTGGTTGCTTTCATAAGTCATTTTCAAGTTGCGTAGCGAAGGAAATCTGAGAGCTCTTCTTCAGATCTGCTGAGTTCGGGAAACTTTCTGTATATTCTGTCACCGTACAAGCGTTCTTCTCTATCCTGGTAATACATGCATGTATTTTTTTCCAATTTCTGTCCGTTAGAAAATGACTTATCGCATGAAATGCATTTAGACACATAGTAGTAAATATGCATGCTGATATGACTTGATAAAAAAATATTCAACATAGCAAATATTAGTATTATACCATGCTGAACATAATGATGTGAAAAAATTTGACTTTTGAAACAGTCAAATTGGCACCTTTTACTGTCATTTCTTATCCTATATGAGGACAAATGAGTAAAGGTAGAATAACAAAATAATCCTGGTAATTAGACTACACTTACGGATTTTTTATTGCAATGTATTGATGCATACAGGATGTATATGACTATGTATAGGTGTGCTACTGAATGACCACCTAGTCATGCCTATGTGCATATGGATAGTCCCATTTACAAAGGGGCTATGGCAAAATTTTCCCAAAATGTAGGTATTGGGTAGTCATGCATTTTTAACTCTACTGTAGATGTATATTAAAGCAATGCATGCATGCATGTAATCATAAAATGCATTTTGAAAAGACTCCAGGTAAGAAATTATCAAACCCTTTCTGAGGTGACTTTCTATCCAGATATCATGGATTCAGATCAGCCGAGTAGTTCCCCTAAGATCACTTCTGGTGTACAGAGGAGAGCTTTTGAAGAGCCTCATCACCATTCTATGAGCCAGCCTCATCGTTTGGCGGAGGTAGTGATACGTCTTATTTGGGTTGAGGTGCCGAATGTCGAGGACGAGGAGGAGGATGTACCGATCGAGGTTCCTGCTCCTGCTGTACGTGTTCTCCGTTGGGAATTGCCAGGTATTCAAGTGGCGAACCCATATCTTCTGGGTGACTTGAGTAGGCATCCTTCAGTATATCTGCACGTAAACGAGGTATGAAGTTAGATCTTTAATCTTCTTTATTTCCTATTGATGAGGAGTCAAGGAGTCTGATGTTGATCTGCATTTGATGTAGGTTCCCGGCTTCACACAGCCTTGGGGGAACTGGTTTAACATCCACTCTATGTATCAGGTCTTGCATGATGACTATAGAGCGATCGTCAATGGCTGGGGATTCAGGAGGGTTTTCTCCATTCTACCCCATCTCTGTCCCTAGGGTTACCTCAGGGAATTGTCTGAGCGGTGGTTCCACCAGACTCAGTCACTCAATTTGCTGGACTGTGAGGTGATGATGATGCCGATGGATTGATAGTTTATAACAGGTATGGAGTTTAGAAGGGAGCCGGTGCCTTGCACGTAGGATATCACCCCTACTGCTGTCAGATCTTTGTTGGGAGTTCCTGTGGAGGCGCTCAAGGGCAGGACTGTTCGTACAGGTCCTTTAAGCGTAGATGCTATTAGCGGGCTGTTGAGTGAGCCTATACCCGATGATGTGAGAGTCACGGATCGCATTCTTTGGCGATTGTTCCTGATGATCATTAGGGGCTGCTTCATAGCAGATAACTCTTCTACGGTGTCCTTCGCTTTGATTAGCGCCACTCGACATGTGGACCGTATAGGAGAGTATGATTGGGGTTCCCACACCTTTGCCTATTTCCTCAGGGGAATGCGCATGCAATCGCAGGGCTTGACCGAGGCGTGGTTAGGATTTTACCCATTTCTGCTGGTGAATGTTTCTTTTATCTTTTACCATATATGAGTTAAGAGTGTTGACTGACAACAGATGTTTGCCTTTGTGTTGGCAGTTTTGGGCCTATAAGAGGCTTCCTTGTTTGCTTCCTGTGAGTGTGTTGGGTTTAGACACCTATCCACGAGGACGGAGATGACATCATTCCATACTAGCAGAGATCCCTGTTGCTGAGGGTTTCACTTATTGTCGCCTACAGCTGGAGCTATTGATAGCTGATGTCATTACATGGATTCCCTACTCTAGAGAGCATTTGGGAGTTGGCTTTGAAGATGGGTACCCGAATGGAGTAGAGTACGTCATTTCCACCTGCAGGATTCCTCTCTTTACAGATGAAGGATGGGAGCTCTATTTAGGAGATCGTGCTATTAGGAGCACTACATGAGAGATCCGTATGCCGATCTTGCCTCCTGCTAGGTGTTATTGGCCTATTTCGCAGTCACCCGTCATTGACATCCCATTGATGGGGATTGACGATTTTACATTATCAGAGGGCCCCTGTTCTCAAGAGACATTCCAGTATTTGTGGATCCCTTGTACGATTGGAGCTCAGACCCGTGCCACACAGTTTACGGGGGATATAGTTCTAGGATCTGTGATAATGACGAATTAGCTAGCTTTTGTCAGAGATCCAACTCATGTGACACAGATTGATAGACTGACTTGGTAGCTGGACCGGTCACATCTTTTCATTCAGCATTTGCGCAGAGATCCTGCAAAGGTAGATACTTTTGATCCTTACAGCTCTGGCTCTGGTCCCTCAGGTGACCCATATGGTTTTGTCGACGCAGATCCTCCTTTGTATCGTCCTGACATCCCTATAGATAGAGATCCAGTAACTCAGGAGGAGTTACATCAGGTGGACAGGATCGATGATGTAGACATCGATACTATTGACTTTTTCTGATGTATTTCTTGTTATCTCTTTTGATAGGCCTCTGTTAGCATCTGGGTAGCTTCGGCCCATTCTCGCTATATCTTTTGATAGGCCTCTATTGTATGTTGGGTAGTTTCGCCCTATTTCCCTGTATTTTAGCTGTACAGAGATGTATTAGATGATGATATACTTAGGAATGTATGTACAGTTTTCCATTCCCTATATCATATTTCCATCTTTATATTATGCATGTTATTATGTTATGCATATGTATGTATGTCCAGAGATACTCAGCATTGACCCCTGGATTGTCTTATGACACGACCCGCATAGATGTCTTCTTCGACAGTTAGCCATATCGATCATACCCCACCATTTATGATGGTAGCTGGTATGATCTGGGACTCGTGAGTTGACTCCTACTTTGGAGGAGTATGCACGATTGACGATGCTGCCTCTGGACAGACCTTGCGTGCATATGGTGATGAGAGACATGAGTAAATAGTTCATGACTCTAACAGGATTAAGGCGCAGAGTGGTGCAGGATGAGATTACATCCGGCCATGTTATATCCCAACATTTCCTGTTTTATAGGTTTGGCTCTGAGGACAACTATGCACGGCATTCCGGGGATTTCACCACACCGGAGGATCATTGGCGTTCAGACGGAATAGATGTACTACTTCTATGCGTATTGTCATACGTTTATATGCCGCGGTACATGGATGAGCTAGATATCGGCGTCTTCATGGTAGTGAGAGCTCTCAGGGAGGGTCATACCACTATTCCGATGATCATTACAGAGATCTTGAGGTCAGCTACATACTGCTGCACTTATCCGATAGAAGTGTTTACAGGTAGCTCGATCATGTTGTATGTGTGGTTTATGTCACACTTGAGACTGATTGGCACATTTAGACATCATGGATTTTGTTTCACCCATGATATAGCCATGACGTATTCCTTCCAGCCTGCGGAGTGTACAGATGTTGCATCTTGGTTCACTTTCCTGGCAGGGCTTAGAGATCCGTTTGATATATTACCGTGTTTAGGGCTCAGCTCACCCTACATCTTCATTACTCATGCTCCGGGCATGGATTATCTCCCTCTGGCTTGATTGATGGGCATGATCACTTACCACCCACTGGCCGTGATGTGTCAGTTTGACCAGTTTTAGGATTTCCATCCATATGAGGGGGCAGTGAGTCAGCACTTTGCGTCACACCGTTTGTCAGTGGAGGACAGATCTAGGTTGTATGCCTGTTGGGATCAGCGAGAGCTGGCTGAGTTTTCTGTCAGTCATCCGAGTTATTCTGCAGAGTATTCTGCATGGATGGAGACAGAGACTGCATCGGCTGCGGAAGTATCCACAGTGCAGGGGAGTGATTCTGACGATGAGGAGCCTATAGAGGAGGCTATTATTCCCACCGATGATTTGACTGCTGGGCTGCCAACGTTTATGATGGATTCTCCCACCCCGAGTGCCACTGTTACCCAGTATTCGGCACAACATTTGGAGCAGAGCTTACATCTGATGACCTGTGATAGAGATCAGGCTAGGGCCGCGATGTTGACAGCTCTTTGATGAGAGAGATACCGCTCTGTTAGAGAGGGATGAGGCTAGATCAGCCAGGGATGCATTGATTGGAGAGCGGGATGCCGCCTTATCTGCTAGGGATGTGGCCATTGCAAATAACACTTCCATTAGATCCTAGATGACTGTCAGTTTGGCTGACATGAGTGCTTACATTGATGAGCATTATGCCACCATGCAGTTAGCCTCTGATCTGCTAGCTCGTGTAGATACCATTGGGCAGGAGCTTGCAGTGCTTCCTCCATCTTCAGAGAGAGATGCTATGTTAGATCTGATAGTCCGCATGTATACAGATCTGTAGATAACTTTGTATTTTCCTACACAGACTAGCTTAGCCATTTTGTCATGTACAACACAGATGTATATATCAAACATTATTATGTATGGCAGGGAAATATATTTTGATTCACTTCCCTTTTAGTTATGCCTTGATACTTGCTTGATGTTTGCCTGTTTCTCTAGGGCCTTGTGATCTTGATGCATTCTGAACTTATCCTTGATAGATGGACATTGAGACGTCACGGTCTCTCAGAACGGATCGTTAATTTCTGTGAATCCCTACCATCTTTGGTGTCTTTGGACTAGTATCTGTATGGAAAAGTGGAGAGGAGGGTAGTTTCTTCCTCTCTGAGATTGATCGCACCATAGATGGTCGCCAGTACTTCTATTTGTGAGAAGCCTAGTTAGTTCCATCTCTTATGGATTAGCATTGCTCTTTGAGGCACGATCACAACTTAGATGGTCACCGAATCTTCTATTTGTGAGAAGAAGTTGGGTAATTCCATCTTTTTGATCTGAAACCGATGAAATGGGGCAAATTGAAGGTTGATCCCAGTACCGTGTGACAAGTATGTTTGTTCTGGTAGGGGTTAGACTGCACCATAAATGGCTGCCTACGTACTCCTATTGAAGAGGAGATCAACTTTGCGTAGTTCGAACCTAGTGTGGGAGGTTCAATGCTGAATGTGAAAGGCAGAAGGGTGTAGAAGTATTTTTGTTGTTTTTTGTCTTTTTTATGAATAAAGGGTAGAAATGTTTTTGTTATTTTTTTATTGAGACCGGGCCATATAACATATGGTTGCCTACGTACCCCCGAGTATCAGGGTGATCAGGTCGACGTAGTTCGTCCCTCAAGACGAATCGAAGGCGAAGAGAAGTGTAAATCCCATGTGCAGGCTATACTACAGGGAGAAGAAAGTTTGACCCCATAATGGGAAAAAACTGCAAGTGTGTAAAAAGTTTAATCCCGTCCTCAGGACAAACTGCAGGCATAGAAAAGTATAATCCCGTCTTCAGGATAAACTGCAGGTGTGAAAGGTTCAATCCTGTCTTCAGGATAACCGAAATTAAGAAAGGTTCAATCCCGTCTTCAGGATAACCAAAATTGTATGGAAGGTTTAGAATAAAGTAAAACTAGGTTGCTGACTTGAAGTGTATATTTCCCTGAGGGGCAGAAGAATATGTAAAAAGGGTGAAAGGGTTCAAAACCGGAATGACTGGTGATTTGGTGATAAAAACCAGGATGTTTATTTGATGGTAACTTCAGACATAGTACCGTTTCACGGTGTCCAAGTTGATAAACTGTGGAAATTCATTGCCATCCATTTCCTACAATATGAGAGCACCTCCTGTCAATACTTCTTTGACAATAAATGGGCCTTCCCAATTAGGAGCGAATTTTCCCTTAGATTGATCTTGGTTGCCAATGATCTTCTTCAAAACCAAGTCATGCTATTTGAATTGCCATAGTCGGACTTTTCTATTGTTGGATCGTGCGATCCTTTGTTGATATAACTGATCATGGAAGATAGCCGCGATTCACCTTTCGTCTATTAGAGACAATTGGTGATACCTGTCTTGTACCCATAGGTCCTCATCCAACGGAGCATCCATTAATACTCTGAGGAATTCCATTTCCACTTCTATGGGGAACACTGCTTCCATCCCATAGACTAATGAGTAGGGGGTTGCTCCAATGGAAGTTCGTATGGAAGTTCTGTAGGCTAATAAAGTCAGATGCAAAAGGTCAGGCCATCCTTTGTGGTTGGCGGACATTTTGTTCATGATCTTTTTGATGTTTTTATTAGCCGCTTCGACAACACCATTCATCTTTGGTCGATAGATGACGGAGTTGAGGTGTTTGATGTGGAATTTTCTGCATAAATCCTCCATCATTTTGTTGTTGAGGTTCTTAGCATTGTCTGACATAATGACCTCTGGTTGTCCATATCGACAGATGACATTGTTTCTGATGAAAGCAATTATAACTTCTTTTGTAACCTTGGTGAAGGAAGCTGCTTCTACCCATTTGGTGAAGTAGTCGATCATGGTGAATATGACTCGATGTCCATTACTGGCTTTGGGCTCGATGGGCCCGATTACGTCCATTTCCCACATTGAGAAGGGCCATGGCGAACTCATATTGTGGAGTTCCCTTGGAGGGGCGTGGGTAGCATTTCCATGAATCTGGCATTGATAGCATCTCTTGACGTGATCATTACAGTCAGTTTTTAGTGTGAGTCAATAATGTCCCGTTCTGAGAATTTTCTTGACAAGTAGGGGTCCGCTCATGTGAGGGCCGCGTACTCCACCATGGATCTCATCTATGAGATGCTGAGCTTGGTCTTTGTCCAGACATCTGAGGAGACCTAATCCACCATCTCTTTTGTAGAGTGCATCTCTGCTCAGGTAGAATTTCATAGCAAGTCGATGAATCCGCCTCTTCTCAGTTAGGCTCACCTCAGCGGGTGTAGATCCATCTCATAGATACTCCTTGATGTGTTGGTACCAAGGGTTGTGGATGGGAGGTAGCTCATCTGATACTTCTCCAATGTAATTTCCATAGATTGGGGCTTTTTGCAGAGCAAACGTGATGCATTGCATTTTTCCTTGTTAGGTATGTAAACCAAGGAGGCCAACGTTGCTAATGCGTCTGCAAAATTATTCCTATTATGAGGAATGTGTAGAAAGGAGATTTCTTCAAACTCCAAAGCCATCCGTAAAAGTTGCCGATGGTAAGGCAGCAAATGCAATTCTTTGGTTAGATAGATTCCTGTGGATTGCTTGATTACCAATTTGGAATTCCCAAAGACAGTTAACCAACTGATGCCCATTGAACGGGCAAGTTTTAGCCCCATGATACAACCTTCATACTCAGCTGTGTTGTTGGTGCTGACAAACTGTAATTTGACGGCGACGAGATACTGCTCCCCCGTACCGGATATTAAAACTACTCCAGCTCTGGAGCCTTTTGAATTAACAGCTCAATCAAAATTCATTTCCCACTCACGACATGTATCGTACTGATGTTGTAATTGAACTAGCATTACCCCTTCATCGGGAATGTACGTTTCTAAGGGTTTGTAATCCCCTGCAGGTGCGACGACCAGTTGATCCACAATTCCTTAACCTTTGACAGACTTTTGCGTCACGTAGACGATGTCAAATTGCTGTAAGATCAACTGCCATCTAGACAGTCGACAATTCAGTATGGGTTTACTGAACACATACTTGAGAGGATCCACGTGGGATATGTGCTGGGTTGTGTGACCATGGAAGTAATGCTGTAACATCATGGAAACTCATGCTAAAACACAACAATTCTTCTCGATCAGAGTGTACTTGTCTTCACTGATGCTAAATCTTTTACTGAGGTAATAGATAGCTCGTTCTTGGCCTCTATTATCTTTTTGCCCCCAGCATGCAGCCCATATCATTGTCATTTATGGACAAGTACATGAACAGGGGAACATCATCCCTGGGAGGTACCAAAATAGGAGCGTTAATCAGTTGCTATTTAATGGTAAGGAAGGCTTCCTGACACTCATCGTTCTATTTCATGGATGCATTCTTCCTTAATAATTTAAAGATAGGCTCACAGGTTGCTGTGAGTTGAGAAACCACACAACATACATTCACATGATAGCCTTTCCCGAGCCTAGTTGGAATTAGTCTGCCTACGAGTCCAGTAATCAAACACCGACAGGATAGCCTCCTGGTGGAGGAACCACACAACATAATATATACAACGTGTCTCACTGTTTATACAAAATGATGACATGTGCGAAGCACTAATATCACAGATAGATATTTAGCAGTGCAGTAATTAAGATGCATTAGTACACATTCATCATAAATGTAAATGCAACTTTACACACAAGCATATAACAGTTTTGAAAAGCTTGTTATAGCGGCTTAAGCCCTCTTACTGGAGTCCCCGGCAGAGTCGCCACCTGTCAACGTTGGGATTTTTATTTGTCCCTTTTCGTTACTTGTTCTTTGGTGTTCTCATGTTAATGTGAGATTTGTTTGAAAAAAAAGTGAAAAAGGTCCGACATGTGTAATGTCGACGATTTGACTTTAAGAGTTGCTAGTTGGTGTTTTTAACCGGTTGCACCAACACAACTGAAAAGGTTTGCACATTGACCCAGTGATGTTACACTTCTAAACGGGTCTGTGAAACCGAGATTCATTATGGGTACAGGGGCTTGGTTATGCGGAGGGAAGGTGTTAGGTACCCCCGACATCCGTGTTGCCATGGTGATCACCACTTCTCAAAGAAACTGGTATATGAATGTGTGTGTGTGTGTGGATCAATGTGTAATTATTTGAAAGTAGTGCGAGGCCTTGTTCGCACCTATATACACAAGGTTTGAATTATAGAAAAATTCAGTTTTAACCACGATATAGCAATGAAGTTTTGTAAAAATAAGTTTTTCAAACCCTGTGCTCAATAGTAATTGAGGCCTTTGATACTTCCATTTTATTAAATGTTCGGCTTGTTTGCTTTTATTTTCGAGATGCGAAGCATCTATGAGAAAATAATATATAGCAGTGCCAAACTCCTTATGGGCATGACAGCCATCCAAGGAAATTTGTACACTGTAAATAATGTACAAGCTGCTTACAGCTAAAGAAGTCCATCACGGGAACCAAATCTTGATTCAGTGGACTGAATCTGCGATCACATGATTCCTAGGCTCACATGATACTGCAATTTGTATGGAAATTAGTAAGCAGTTATATATATATAAAAGTGGTATATATATATGTGTGTGTGTGTGTGTGTGTGTGTGCATAATCAGCCACCACGAAGCAACTCCATGGGGGATCAGAAATATAAATAAAGCAGTAAACGCCATCAACCGCCACGAAGTAAACTCCAGGAGGGACTTGAATGTAAATAAAGCTGTAAAAGATCCACCAAAGCTCAAAGATCCAGGTAGCTTTAATATACCGTGTGAGATTGGAAATTATTTTTCGGGTCGAGCATTATGTGATTTGGGGGCTAGTATAAATCTGATGCCATTATCCGTCTATAGCCAGTTCGAACTTCAGGCTCCACGTCCAACGAATATCAGTTTGTAGTTAGCGGATAGATCAGTTACATATCCACGAGGTATTGTTGAAGATGTGTTAGTAAAAGTGGATAAATTCATCTTTCCCGCGGATTTCTTTATCTTGGATTGTGAAGTGGACAGTGAAATCCCGAACATTCTCGGGCAACCATTTTTGGCAACAGGCAGAACATTGATCGATGTTCAAAAAGGTGAATTGACAATGCGAATTGAAGATTAACAGGTCACCTTTAACGTTTTCAAGTCAATGCCTTACCCAAAAGAAAAAGGCGAATGTATGCGGATTGATATCATGGAGGAATTGGTGAATCATAAATTCAGCGCAAATTATTCGGAGGACCCACTTGAATCCATTTTGCTCGGGATAGACGAATGTGGTATTGAAGAGGATATCAAATATGTCAAATGGCTAGACACAGTATCAGTCTTTCGAAAAAGCACTCAATCTTTCGACACCATAGAGAGGCCCGAAGCGGAATGCAAAAAGTTCAAACCCTTAATAGAAGAGCCACCGGTCCTAGAATTAAAGCCACTACCATCTCATCTGCAGTATACTTATTTAGGAAAAGACGATACCCTACCAATTATTGTTTCGACAGATTTAACTGATACGCAAAAGGAGAAACTGCTACAGGTCTTACGAGAATTCAAAACAGCAATTGGGTGGACTATAACAGACATTCGAGGTATTAGCCCATCATTTTGTATGCATAAAATCTTAATGGAAGAGGGGGCAAAACCAACCATCGAGATGCAAAGAAGGCTAAACCCCATCATGAAGGTGGTGGTGAAAAAGGAGATTATAAAGTGGTTATATGCTGGCATTATTTACCCGATCTCAGATAGTTCATAGGTGAGTCCTGTACAATGCGTACCAAAGAAATGGGGTATGACAGTGGTGAAGAATAAAGCTAATGAGCTCATCCCTACTCGAACAGTTACATGATGGAGAGTATGCATGGATTACCACAAGCTAAATAAAGCCACACGCAAGGATCACTTCCCTTTGCCATTCATTGATCAGATGCTGGATAGGCTAGCGGGACATCAGTTCTATTGTCTCTTGGATGGATATTCTGGGTATAATAAAATTGCCATAACACCGGAGGATCAAGAGAAAATGACATTCACATGCCCATACAGTATGTTTGCATTTCGACGTATGTCTTTTGGCTTATGCAATGCACCGACAACCTTTCAACGGTGCATTATGGTGATCTTCCCCGATATTGTCGAGAAAAATTTGGAGGTATTTATGGATGATTTTTCTGTATTCGGTGATAGCTTTGATCTTTACTTCAAAAATCTGATTTTAGTGTTGAAACGATGCGTGGAAACTAATCTGGTTCTTAATTGGGAAAAATGTCACTTTATGGTGAAAGAAGGGATTATTCTAGGGCATAAGGTTTTTGCAGCAGGGTTAGAGGTAGATAAAGCAAAGATTGAGACTATTGAAAAATTACCTCCTCCATCATCTGTGAAGGGAATCCAGAGCTTCTTGGGACATGCGGGTTTCTATAGACGCTTCATTAAAGATTTTTCACAAATTTCAAAACCTTTATGTTCCCTATTGGAGAAAGACGTGCCTTTCAAAATGGATCAGTCATGTATCGAGGCATTCGAGGTTTTAAAGAAGAAGTTGGTTTTTTCTCCGATCATTATGGCGCCCGATTGGTCTATACGGTTTGAATTGATGTGCGATGCCAGTGACTATACAGTGGGAGCCGTACTGGGACAACTCCACGACAAGATCTTTCACACAGTCTATTACTCAAGCAAGACGTTGACAGATGCTCAGTTGAACTACACAACCACTGAAAAAGAACTACTTGTAGTTGTGTTTGCCTTCGACAAATTTAGAGCATATCTCATTAGGACCAAGGTAATTGTCTACATGGATCATTCTGCCATCAAATATCTGATTGAGAAGAAGGATGCCAAACCGAGGTTAATATGGTGGGTATTACTACTGCAAGAGTTTGATTTGGAAATCCGGGATATAAAGGGCACCGAAAATCAGGTAGCAGATCATATTTCTCAGTTGGAGAATGCAGAGGTACAAAAGAAAGACAATGCAATGATTAATGAGAAATTTCTGGACGCATGACTTCTTCGAGTAACCACAACACTGCCTTGGTATGCTGATTATGTGAACTACGTGGTTGCTAAGGTATTACCATCAGATTTGAACTCACAACAAAGAAAGAAATTCCTCCACGACGTGAAACAGTACTATTGGGATGAACCATTCTTGTTAAGGCATGCGCGGATCAAATGATTAGACTTTGTATGCCATATGAAGAGATGGACAACATATTGGGTCATTGTCACTCATCAGATTATGGAGGCAATTATTCCGGTGATCGAACTGCGGCCAAGATGTTACAATCAAGATTTTACTGGCCTTCTCTATTCAAAGATGCTTACCTCTTTGTGCTAAAGTTTGATCGATGCCAACGTGTAGGTAATATATCCAAGCGAAATGAAATGCCACTCAACTCTATTTTGGAGGTAGAACTATTCGACGTATGGGGAATCAATTTTATGGGCCCCTTCCCATCAACTTTTAATAATCAGTATATTCTATTGGCGGTTGATTATATTTCCAAATGGGTAGAAGCCGCATCTTTACCCACAAATGATGCCAACGCTGTCCTTCGATTCTTAAAGAAAAATATCTTCACACGATTTGGGACACCGAGAGCAATAATACGTGATGAGGGGACTCACTTCTGTAATAAACAATTCACAAAGCTACTCACAAAGTATGGGGTACGTCATAAAATTACAGCTGTGTATCATCCCTAAACCAATGGTCAAGCTGAGGTCTCGAATAGGTAGGTAAAGCGAATTATGGAAAAGGTGGTCAATCCATCACGAAAAGATTGGTCTTTACATCCTGAAGATGCTCTATGGGCATATCGAACAACATATAAGAATCTGATCGGCATGTCACCTTATCGAATGGTTTACGAAAAGGCGTGTCACCTCCGGTTCGAGCTAGAACATAGTGCACACTGGGCCATTTGGAAGCTCAATTTCAATTTATAAGCGGCGGGTGAGAAAAGGTTACTGCAATTAAAAGAGATGGATGAATTTTGGTTTAACACCTATGAAAACATAAAACTCTACAAAGAGAAAGTCAAAGCTTGGCATGATAAGAAAATTCTTGATAGAACGTTTGAATCGGGCCAACAAGTCTTGCTTTTGAACTCAAGATTGCGTTTATTTCCTGGGAAACTGAAATCTCGTTGGTCAGGACCTTTTAAAGTTGTGAATGTTACACCCCATGGTAACATCGAGATCCAAAAACCAAATTCAAATTGCACATTCAAGGTTAACAGTTAAAGACTCAAACATTACTGGAGTGGACCCATCGAACGACAGACTAAGATCATGAATCTTTCTGACCCAATAACCGAGTGATCACGACAGCAAAGTTGGGCTAATAACTATAAACCAAGCGCTTCAGGGAGGCAACCCCGAGAGTTTTACTTTATTTCGAATTATTTTAGTCCTTTTAGTTACACTTCATTTATTTCATCTTTAATTTCATGATAGATTTATGCTCTTCATTGACCTCACACGTGCAACTTTTGTTCACAAGAAATTGGCAAGGAAAAGGGCAACTGAGAAAGACCAAGAGCGCCCCGGCGCTTGAATTGCATGTATATAAAGCGCCCCAGCTCTAGGGGTCAATGACAGATTCTGTTTGATAGCGCCCTAGCGCTGAGTTCACTTTATAAACTAACACCCCGACGTTGAAGCTCGGTACCAGGCCCTGAAGGCCAGCGCCCCGACACTCATTCTCTAGGCAACATTAGCGCCCCGGCGCTGGAGAGGCACACAACGTACTGTAGTACAACACCCCGGTGATCCATTCTTATACATAATCAGCGCCCCGGCGCTGCACATTGTCACCAGGCCCTGAAGACCAGCGTCCCGACGCTTGTTCCAGGCAAAATCCTAGTGTCCCGATGCTGAGGAGGCATTTGAGAAACCTATTTGGTTCCAACTTCTCAGTTTTTCAGTCCATGCACTCCACTTTCCACACACGTTTCAACTTCATAGCTGGTAACCGATCTAAACGTGTTTTTTTAACTCCCCATTCAAAACACAACTCTTCATATCAAATTGGGAGTCCTTTCACAAATCCATTTTCATCTATTCTCTCTATTGCAAAGGTAAGTATGTAAGAACATTTAACAAATGTTTGCGTTCGATTGATCCAAGTAAGATTGATTTTCACTCTACACATATTAAGTGCACACTTTCATCTTCTTTGATTTTTGATTCTCTTGTGTTGCCTGCATAAGATAAATGATTGTTTGTGCACCACGTTTGGTTGTGATAGCATGCATATTGGATATTTGACTTCCCGGGATGTATTTTGATAGAAAACTAGGGTGATTCAAAGCAATTTATGGGTTGCACATTTTGTGTTCTATAAATTGCCTGACTCAATGCCAAGGGTTCAATGTGCACATATCTCCCTTTCTCCACACTGTATTGACTTGTCATCCTGCCACCACAATAGTATATGCTTATTGTCACACCTATTTATCATTATTATAGGCGAGTGGTGCATCGTATTGTTGCATACATGGATAATTTTTTTATACATGCCAACACTCTTGGGAATATTGTGTATGTCTTTTGCCAATTAATCCAAAGATGGGGACATTGCATTAATGATAATCGAGAGGAACTGGTTCACACTCACCAAGCAGCCCGATCCAGCAGTGATTGCCGTTGTAAAAGAATTCTACGCCAACGTGCCCGAGCATGATCTTTATGGGGTATTTGTACAGGGAAAAATAGTGGATATTGGCGAAGAGGATTTCAACGGGTGCTATCAACTGCTATTAGAGGGATTGAACGACGAGTATATACGGCTTGTGAGTGATGGGCCAGATTATGAGAAGATTATTCGTGAACTTTGTTAGCCGGGCACCACATGGACAATACATGAATGCGGAAGTATGACCTTTCCACTCTCTAATCTCAGCTTATATGGGAAAGCGTGGCACGCGTTCATTTGTGCCAAACTAATGCCATGCATGCATGTGAGCCATGTCACCAAGGAGCGAGCAGTGCTTTTATACTCAATAATCAAAGGCTTCAAGATTGATATAGGCCATCTTATTCAGCAGTCTATTCTCTGCGCATCCCGAGGAGGGACCAAAGGGGGATTACCACATTCGTCTCTCATCTGCGTTATGTGTGCTAAGTTCGGAGTAAAATAGAAATCAGATGAGATTATTCAACCGCCTATGCCAGTGTTGGACCATAAGTTGATTAGCCAGTATAAAGTGTGGACTGGGGGAGTAAACCACCCTAGGGGATTGGGTTTCATAATTCCCCAAGCTAAACCTTCTCAAGCTCCACCACCTCAGGCCCCACCGACTTATGGTTCGTCGTCTACAGCTTATCGTGGTATGGTTCTCGAAGTAGTCCAACGTGAAGTTAACGAATGGTTTTACAATTTGGAATCTCAAAATATCCGTCTCTCGGAACGTCAGGATGTGATCTATAAGTACTTGGTTGATCAGTTTACAGCCCAGAATGCTATGAACGCCCATCTGTTTCCGAGTGTTAATCTCAGTCAGTTCCTTTCTGCCCCAGTCCTACCAGTCTTTCCCCCTTCTAATCTAAAGATGAGCGAGGATGATGATGCTCCACCCGAGGCTTAAGCTCATCAAGGAAGTCCTCTATTTTATATTATTTTATCTTTCGCATGCTGACATTGCTCTAGATAAGTTTGGGGGTAGTTATTTAGTTTTTTTTTATTTGCATGAGTAAACTGTGATTGTTAATAGTTTATGGATGTTTTGATTTTTTTAAATGTTGCGTTTAGGAATGCATGTTAATTCCAACTTTTGATAGTGCGTATATTTGGGGGCCAATGATGAAATTAGAATTGCATGAATAGGTCTAGTAAGGATTGTTGAGTCAGTGATATGATTTTTTTGACATGATTTGAATCCTTATCTGTTTGACACTAATATTTCAAGGATAACACATTTTGAAAAATGACCATGTTGGCTATGATAGTTTAAATGGATAGATAATAGAGTTCTAAAGGAGGAATGCTAGTGAAATGAAGGAGCAAGTTAAATAGCTAGTGAAGACTGTTTTAGATATGAACTCAAGTTTGGGGGAAAAATATTTGGAGTATATAAGCTTTGAAAAAAAAGAAAAAAAGAAGAAAAAAAGAGAGAATAAACACCGTGGCATGCTTGTCTTGTTTTGTGGCCTTTGTTACTTGAGTAAGTAAGCCCGAGGGGATTGTCTCTACACCTAGCGCTCTAAGGTCTTAATGACTTGGGAGTCGTTGGTCGAAAGCTCGTTAAGGTAGCATTAAAAAGCCTTAGGGAATAAGACAATGCATAGTCATGAGAAAAAAAAGAAAAAAAGAAGATAAAACAAAATAATAAAGCGGGAAAAGCGCAAAATGCCCCCGTCTAGCATAAATAAGCATAAGTATTCCATGTTGACCCCTGGATTTTAGTGATTATTTAATTTTTGTTGAATCTAGTTTATTTGATGAGTTCTCAAGTTAAACTGTATGATGCCTATTAAGAACATTATTATCTCTCATATTTTGCTGTTCATTGGTTGGCATGGTTATTGAACACACACTCACAATATCAGTAATAATAGATTTGGATTGATTTAATTGTTGGGATATTATTGATCTGCTTTATCATGATGTATTAGCATGTTTTAGGGATTTTTCTGAGGCCCATGGATATTCGTCAACTATTGAATTGTTGGAATTAAGATCATATAGATTGTTTGCATTTGCATGATGTCTAGTTTTTCGTGTGGTTTGTGTTCTGTTGCTTGAGGACACACAACGATTTAAGTTTGGGGGTATTTGATGATTGGGTAATATACCCATGAATTGGATATACTTGAGCTTAGATTTGTGTATTTTTGAGTCTTTTAGTATCATGTTTACTGTGTTTAGGTTTTGATTTGTAGGTTTGGGAGCTGTGAGAACAATGGGGAGCATTTGGCTAAAAAAAGGGCTTGAGTATCACTTTCTGTCCACCAGCGTTAGGGCACTATTTCCTTTGCTAATCCCAACGCCGGGGCGCTGGGGTGGAGTTTCAGTTGACTGGACAAGGCCCGTGTTTGACTGTTTGACCGGCATTGACTTTTCGTTTGACCTCTTATTTGGAGATGGTTTGAAGCATATTTGGATTGGGATTGCTAGAGTGGACAATAAGAGTATAAATTGGTTATTTGCATTAAATTGGGTGACATAGATTCTACATAATGGGGAGATTAATCAAGGAGCAAGAGAATATTTTAAGGATTGGGAGTTCTTCTTCTTCTTTATTCCTTTAATTTGTGTAATTCTTTAAGGATGATTTATCAATTATTGTTAGTTTTTATTTTCGTTATGAACTAATTTCTTTTATTAAGATTCCAATGGAACCTTTTATGGTTATGAATTGATTATTTAATTTATTCCAATTATTTATGTTGAAGTGAATTGTTCATCTTGCCTTGTGCTGATTGTTTAATTATTTGGCCAATAATTACCTTGTTACTCTAGAAGGAATTGAGAAAGGAATTCTAGGGTTAGAATTAGGCATGATTACATGTGACTTAGTTATTTACACAGTGAATAATTAGGTTTGTGAATAGAATGAGAATATCTATTTGCCAAATATAACACATAAGGAATTGGGATTGTAGCGAGTTTAATTCAATTATTTTGCATAGAGATATAGCAAAATTAACTTGGATTAAATAGAAGGAAAATGATCACTTGAGAAAGGGCTTTTGGCATTTGAGAATTCCTGTTAACAATTCAGTAGACATAATAATTGGGATAATTGAATAATTGATTTAAAAATCATAATTGGGGATATTGGAGTCTTAATTGTTATTTATCTGCATTCAATCAATTCTTAGTTTGTTTATTTGTTTTCTTTTAGAATAATCTCTTGCTTCGTTAAAATTAGTTTTCTTAGTTCTAAAAATCACAATTATTGGTTGTTTAAATAAAATTGAATTGATATAGTACTAGTAGTTGGAGTTTATTAATTAGAATTCTTTGTGGGATCGACACTCTATTTTATCACTATATTACTTGTTGACCGTGTCTACTTGCACATTTTCTTTGATTGTGAAATCAACCAACACACACACACACACACACACACATATATATATATATATATATATATATATATATATATATATATATTTATATATATAATTGTTGTCAGACATATCTGATGAGGCTGGATTTATATATATATATATATATATATATATATATATATATATATATCTATTTTAACCAAAAATTTCTGATTTAATAAATCTCTCTGAAACTTTTTAATATATAGGACTAGGGATAAAATTTCCTTTTTAATAGTACTGTATTTTAACTATGTAGGATTCTAATGGTATCAAAGCCAAGTTATTTGTTGTTAGTAACTGTATAGTCAGATCTCTTTAATCAAACTTCTCTTTACTTTTTCAAAATTATCTTCTTCATCAAAGTTCTGAAGTCACCTTATTTACCTGTAGTCCACCTAGTTCGTGTCTAACCTTTGTAAGTCTCCAGGGTGTGAGCAGTGTCAGGTTATAGAACATAGGTATGACTCTACTTTGGGTAAACGGGGTATGCATGAAGGAACCTCGAGTAAGATTTTTATTTTGAAACAGTCAAGATGAGTAGATTATTTAGATCCAGCTCTTCAGTTAGTAACAGGTTAGCTTTGCCTCCTGTTCCGGACATAGTTAACCAAGAAGAACATAGTTATGAAAACATTAATCAAGTTTTACATAATTGGAACATACCTAGAGTATCTCCAAAAGATATTTATTAGTCAACCTTTTCAGATAAATTCAAAACTGACTATAATGTCAAAACAATTAAAAGAGTTTATGCAATTAACAAAGAATACGAAAATTATAGTCTTTTATCAGCCGAAGTTATTAAAAAACACAGAAAGAAGGGTTACAATTTTATTCATATAGGTCTTGTTAAAGTTGCAGTCAAACAACTCAACAGAAAAGGAATTAATTCATTTATCTACCTCTGCCTTAGAGATGCTAGACTTTTAAATTATTATCCAAGTATAATTGGTGCCATGGAAGTAAGTTTGAATAATGGACCTATCCATTTCAATTGTTTTCCTGATTTCACCTTGAGTCTTAGTGATCAAAACTTATTTAAAGCTTTATCATTAAACATTAAAACTGATGGAGAGTTTACTCAAATGATTGAAGGATCTCAACCCATTGCTTTGATTTACAGGATTTATTATACGACAATGAAATCAAACTTAAACGTTCATGCTCTTAATAAAAGTCCAAAAGATCAAACAGTTTTAATTCAAAGTTCAACTAGTGATGCTAATATCCAGATCCCAAGAACAAATCTTTGGAAGGATATTACCTTACCTAATCAATGGACTTTACCGAATGAATTACCACAACAGCCAATAGTTAACAATTTGTTAAATATTGAAAACATCCAACAGTTTTCTGATGGAACTGTTAAAATTAGTTTTGAACGTACTAGAACACCAGTTATCATAGAAGATATTTCCAGTTCTTCGGCCCCTTCAGTTATCCACACTAGAAGAGATACTGAAGTCCTTAGTAATCCTTTGGTTAGAGATATCAAACTTAAAGGTATCCTTAATCAAGGACAAGTTAGTCATCCTTGCTATACTCAGAATGATATCGTAGAAGATGAAGGTTCTTCTTCTCCGACATCCTCAGTATATCCCACACAGTCTGATATTAATGCCCCAATTCATAATCAATTAAGAGTCAATAAAAATAATTTCGTTTTAGATTGGGATAACTTAGTAAAAGATTTTAATTCAAAATTTAATAAAGAAAAAAGACATCTATTTAGATCTAATCACACAATTGAAAAGGAAAGAGATAAGATAGTAAATAGATGGAAAAGATTTATTAAAAATGAAGAAATTAATATTACTTTTTACGACTGGTATGAACAATATCAAAGTAAATGTAATGTTATTAGCAAAACTCAATGGATTAAAGAAGACAGATCTAAAGTATCGTCTAGTCATCCTCCTTTAGAGACAGTTCTAATTCCAGTTAAAAACACTTCAGTTATTACTAGTCCCTCCAAGATTCCTGATGGAACTAATGATGATAAAAAAAATAATTGAACAATTAAACTTTAGTAATCAATATCTAGCAACAGTAGGAAAACATCTAGATAAGATTGAAGAAAAATTTGAAGAAAGTATTATTAAAAAACCTGATTCAAAGATTGAACAACCTCTAATTAATTTACCAGAGAACATATATAATTTAGGTTTACCTAATAAAGAAAGTGAATTGGTCCAATCAATTAAAAAAATATTTAAAAAACTTATCACCGCTGTTATATGGTATCAGAGCCATTCTTTTGGTTCTTGATACTATCGGTGGTTTCGATTAAAAACAGTTTCATTTGTTTACTTAAATGTTTTTTTAAACTTTTATTTTTCTTGCTCCGCTTTTAATCGCCCGACCTTCGTCGTGAAACACCCAAGATCGCCTTAAGTCCTGACTAATGCCGTTTGTAAGTCTCAATTGGGAGCAGTGTAAGGCTAAAGGGAATCTATTAGATCTACGGGTATGTGTTCAAGGCAAGTAAGGCTAGAGTCTAAGTGGACCTTCAAATTAAAGAATTTTTGTTTAAATAGATAACAAATTAGTCTTCTGTTTAGATCGATTTCACTGATAGATCAGGACCAATTGAGTGATCCTTTGTTTCAAATTTCAGTGTGATTTATTTTTAAACAAATTTTTTTTTACAAAATCTAAGAAATTTTGAAATTTTTGACCAATTTTCGGTAGAAATTTTTTTCCTCCTTCTTTATAAACAAAATTTTTGGGGGTGAAAGGGTTATTTCCTGGATAAAAATTTTAAGGTGGAAATGTATGGGGATGGTGACTCATCTGAGAAGATGATCAACAGCACCTTCCGGCACCTACAGGAGATGGACCAGTCAACGAAGAAGACACCAGAGGCATCTTCAGTCAACCGACAGGTGATGGCCCATCCATCATCTCAACTTTTGCTTTCCGTATAGCAAAAGTCTTTTACTTTAGTAAATGTAAAAATAAAAGTAAAAGAATAACTTTTGCTTTTACTTAAGTTAAATGTTTTTAACTTTAGTTAAATGTTTCTTACAATTACCAATGTAAAAGTAAATGCAAAATGTTTCTTACGTTTTACTTTTACTTTAGTAAATTACTTTTACTTCAGTTAATGTAATAGTGATTCCTGCGTGAATCAAATAGTAATTTACTTTTTAGTTTTCTATTTAAAGAAACTCAAATGTTAGAGTTTCTTTAGACTGAATTCAATGTAGCCTCAGAGCTTCTCTCTCTAGAAAGCTCTTCCGAGGTCCGTTCTCCATTCTCTTTTAGTTAGCTGGAGACGAAGCTTTCAGCTTCGATCTTCTTAGTTAAAGATGAAGAAGAAGTCTTCAATACTTCATTCTTCCCTTAAACATTTAGTCTAGGAATTAATGTAATCCTTTCCTCAAATGTTTATAAATAAAAAAAGAGATTACTTTACCAATTAACAGGCCATCTTCTTAATCTTTTCTTTTTATGTCTAAGTTTTCTGAATAAAAACTTATCGCCGTTGTTATATGGTATATATAAGGAAGACTGGAATTTCCTCATATTTGGAATGATAATTACTGTGATGACAAAAATGTTCTAACTGGGCAAGGAGAGGTTTGGGGAAAATATCATGGCACAAACCATACCTTGTCCACTAAAGGATAAACCATTTGGGGAATTGACTTTTGAACTTGTGGTCGAACTGGAAAAACCACGAATGACTATGATCTTCATTTTGATGAAGCATGATTTTATGCCAAGCCTCAATATAATCATAATGGCAAAAGGAGCTAGTGTGATTAGAAAGTGACTTGAGATCTGATGGATGACTACCCGAATCGGACAGATTGAGAACTTGTTTAATATACAACGAATGATAAAGGAGCTTTGATTTATCATCGTTGGCATAAAATGGTTTAATGAAGACTGATTCAGTTTCAATAAGGATATCCCTATAATACACAAGTGATTTATAAGGAGCAAGAGGGAGGAAATGCCATCCAGAAGGAGAATACTGGGCAGCCAATTGAATTGGGTCATTCTTGGGTTTCATAGGTAACTCAATATGGAATAAGCGCTGATCAAAAATCTGACGATAATCAGATAATGGGTGACTATGTTTTGATGAGGTAACTTGGGATTGACTAGAAAAATATCAAACGACTTGGGCTGACTAGAGAGATTTGAGGAGTAGGGCTTGGGGACTGTACCAAGCACCTGGAATTTATTATGTGATTGTGTAACTAGATGAGGAACAATAGTTCCTTTTGACTGATTAACTGGACCGGCAGAGTGGCCATGACCACGAGAAGATGATCCTCCTTGCACACTCATGTTACTGCAGAAGTACCTGTGTTAAGGAACTCACGAGTGAGGAAATCAGGAACTGAGTTGTTACTACCTTTAATGTATTCAATATCAAAATCAAAAATACTTAAAATAGTTTGCCATCTAGCAAATGAATGCTTAGAGGCGACATTTTCAACATTTTTTCAAGAATAAATTTTGCTGACTTACAATCTATTCTAACTAAAAATTTCTGATTTAATAAATCTCTCTGAAACTTTTTAATACATAGGACTAGGGATAAAATTTCCTTTTTAATAGTACTGTAATTTAACTATGTAGGATTCCATGCGCCAGAATGAAAATGAACAATTTGTTCATCTGAAGAAGGAGTTAACTTTTGTTTGAGTATGACACCGAATCCAATGTCAGAGGCATCAGTTTCAACTATTTTGAATGCTACATCATTTGAAATGCCAAGGCAGGGCAATACCTTAACATATTTTTGAACTTGTTGGACGACAGAAGTATGAATATCAGTCCATGGAGGTGGATTACTTTGTAAGCGCTGAAAGAGAGGCTTACAAATTTTCCTGAGATTCTTGTAAAACTTGCCAATATAATAGAGCGAGCCAAGAAACCTCTGTAGCTGAGTTTTTTCGGTAATCTTATCTGGGAACTAGTCAGCGAATTGAATAGCTCTGTCAATTGGCCACGTGAGTCCATGATACAGGATTAACCCGAGAAACCTGACTTTAGTTAGAAACAGACTACACTTGGAAAAGGAAAGGACAAGACCATTGGTTTTAACTGTTTTGAAGAACGAATTCAAATGTTTAATATGCTCGTCAATAGTCTTGGAGAATACAAGGATATCATCGATGTAAACAATAATAAAATGACTGAAAGGATTTAAAATATTATTAAGAATATTCTGAAATTCACTAGGGCTTTTTTAAGTCTAAATGACTGAACATTCCATTCGTAGTGTCCGAACGGAGTGGTGAATGCAGTTTTGTACCTATCATCGGGATGAACCTGAAGACTGATCGTGCCATAGGGTTCACAATCACCTTCACCTTCGTCATCAAGATCTTGACTAGAATTTTCTCCTCTGGACTGAGAAGAAGCTTTGTCTGATTCTTCGTGTAATTGGTCAACTCTCATATGAATGGCATCTTCAAGACGCCTTAACTGAGAGCTGGAGTAACTAGAAACGTTAGTAACTTCATCAGAAACAGGAGGAACAACTGATTTTTCTTTTGACTTATCAACTGTCTTAGTGACTGTTTTACTGGAAGATGCAACGGCAGGGGCCGTGGTAACTAAAGGAGTGGTTACTGGAGGAGTCAATAAAGTTACCCACCTAAATTTTCTTAAAGAAGAAGTTAGGTATCAACAAGTTGAAGAACAACTTAAGAGTAACAGAGTTCAAGAAAAAATAAAAGAGTTAAAAGATTATTTAATAAAAAACTTATGTTCTGATTCTCCCAATGCTTTTTGGCATAGGAAGAAGCACACAATTAGATTACCCTATGCTAAGGAATTCAAAGAATATTTAATTCCTACTAAAGCTGGGCCTATTCAAATGAGTCATGAACAGATGGAGTTATGTAAAAGTGAAATTAATGATCTTCTTAGTAAGGGTTTAATTAGACATAGTAAGTTACCATGGTCGCCACTGTTATATGGTATCAAAGCCACACGGTTGGTTCTTTATCTTCGGGTATGTGCTCAAGGCAAGTAAGGCTAGAGTCTAAGTGGACCTTCAAGAAAAAGAATTTTTGTTTAAACAGTTTACAAATTAGTCTTCTGTTTAGATCGATTTCGCTGATAGATCAGGACCAATCGAGTGACCCTTTGTTTCAGATTCCAGTCTGATTTGTTTTTAAACAATTTTTTTTTACAAAATCTAAGAAATTTTGAAGATTTTGACCAATTTTTGGTTGAAATTTTTTCCCCCCTTCTTTATAAACCAAATTTTTGGGGGTGAAAGGGTTATTTCCTAGATAAAAATTTTAAGGTGGAAATGTATGGGGATGGTGACTCATATGAGAATATGATCAACAACACTTTCTGTCATCCACAAGAGACGGACCAGTCAACCAAGAAGACGCCAGAGGAGTCTTCAGTCACCGACAGGTGATGGCCCACGCCATCATCTCTTTTACTTTAGTAAATGTAAAAGTAAAAGTAAAATAATAACTTTTGCTTTTACTCAAGTTAAATGTTTTTAACTTTAGTTAAATGTTTCTTACATTTACCCATATAAAAGTAAATGTAAAATGTTTCTTACGTTTTACTTTTACTTTAGTAAATTACTTTTACTTCAATTAATGTAATAGTGATTCCCGCGTGAATCAAATAGTAATTTACTTTTCAGTTTTCTATTTAAACAACTCAGTTGTTTAGAGTTTTTTAGGCTTAATTCAATGTAGCCTCAGAGCTTATCTCTCTAGAAAGCTCTTCCGAGGTCCTCTCTCCCTTCTCTCTAGAGTTAGCCGGAGACGAAGCTAAAGATTTATCAGAGAAGGAACTTCGAGTCTTTCTAAGTCTGCCTAAACCAAATGAATTCGATTTCCTTTTATAGAACAAGGAAATGAAGTATTACAATTACTATTACAATAACTGGGGTAAAGTAAAAGTAAGAAACATTTTACTAAAGTAAAAAGTACATGTAAAAACATTTTACTAAATTAAAAACTTAAGAAACTGCTTTCGGTGGAAAAGCAGAAGTCACTTTTGACTAATCCGGCCATGGGGCCAGATGTCTGACTGATTGCTGCTTTCGGTGGAAAAGCTGTTGGTGATTAGGCTGCCGGAGCAGGTGCTGAAGGAGTGATGATGTCATCACATCCACTTACTTTGATTGATTATGGGGAATCAAGAGAAGGGACCCTGAGCGTCTTGAAGGCTGATCGTGCCATAGGGATCACAATCACCTTCGTCTTCAAGATCTTGACTAGAATTTTCTCCTCTGGACTGAGAAGAAGCTTTATCTGATTCTTCGTGTAACTGGTCAAGTCTCATATGAATAACATCTGCAAGATGCCTTAACTGAGAGTTAGAGTAACTAGAAATATTAGTAACTTCATCAGTATCAGGAGGAACAACTGATTTTTATTTTATCTTATCAGCTATTTTAGTGACCGTTTTACTGGAAGATGCAACGGCAGGGGCTGCGGTAACTAAAGGAGTGTTTACTGGAGGAGTCAATGAAAGAGAAGGTGGAAATTCTTTCTGAACTTGGCCAACTATTCTATCAACACCGAATTTATCCCACCATTTAATGAAAAAACGGCGAGAGACATGAGAAATAGGGGAAAGGTAAGTCTGAGCAGTCCAAATTCCTATGGACGACGGAGATTGAAATATTGTGACTTCTTGGGTAGCTAAAACGACGTATTGCCATTTGAGAATCCAAGGGATTTTGTATTTACTACAAAATATAAGGAAGACTTGAATTTCCTCATATCTGGAATGATAATTACTGTGATGACAAAAATGTTCTAACTGAGCAAAGAGGGGTTTGGGGAAAATATCATGGTACAAACCATACCTTGTCCACCAAAGGATGAATCATTTGGGGAATTGACTTTTGAACTTGTGGTCGAAATGGAAAAACCACAAATGACTATGATCTTCATTTTAATGAAGCATGATTTTATGCCAATCCTCAATATAATCATAATAGCAAAAAGAGCTAGTGTGATTAGAAAGTGACTTGAGATCAGAAGGATGACTAGCCCAATCGGACAGATTGAGAACTTGTTTAATATACAACGAATGATAAAGAAGCTTGGATTTATCATCGTTGGCATAACTTGGTTTAATAAAGGCTGACTCTATTTCAATAAGGATGTCCCTATAATACATAAGTGATTTATAAGGAGCTAATGGAAGAAAATGCCATCCAGTAGGAAAATACTGGGCAACTAATTGAATCGGGTCATTCTTGGGTTTCATTGGTAACTCAATATGGAATAAGTGCTGATCAAAAATTTGACGATAATCTGAAACTGGGTGACTGGATTGTGATGAGGTAGACTTGGTTTGACTAGCAAAAATATCAAATGGTTTGGGCTTACTAGCAAGAACTGAGGAGTAGGTCTTGGGAACTGTACCAAGCACCTGGAATTTATTATGGGTTTGGGTAACTGGATGAGGAACAACAGTTCCTTTTGACTGATTAACTGGATCGGCAGAGCGGCCATGACCACGAGAAGATGATCCTCCTCGCACACTCATGTTGCTGCAGAAGTACATGTGTTAAGGAACTCATGGGTGAGGAAATCAGGAACTGAGTTATTACTACCTTTAATGTATTCAATATCAAAGTTGAAAATACATAAAATAGCTTGCCATCTAACGAATGAATGCTTAGAGGCGACATTTTTAACATCTTTTTCAAGAATAAATTTTGTTGACTTACAATCTATTCTAACTAAAAATTTCTGATTTAATAAATCTCTTTGAAACTTTTTAATACATAGGATTAGGGATAAAATTTCCTTTTTAATAGTACTGTATTTTAACTGTGTAGGATTCCATGCGCCAGAATGGAAATGAACAATTTGTTCATCTGAAGAAGGAGTTAACTTTTGTATGAGTATGCCACTGAATCCAATGTCAGAGGCATCAGTTTCAACTATTTTGAATGCTACATCATTTGAAATGCCAAGGCAGGGCAATACCTTAACATATTTTTTTATCTTGTTGGACGACAGAAGTATGAATGTCAGTCCATGGAGGTGGATTACTTTGTAAGCGCTGAAAGAGAGGCTTACAAATCTTCCTGAGATTCTTGTAAAACTTGCCAATATAATTGAGCGAGCTAAGAAACCTCTGTAGCTGAGTTTTTTCGGTAATCTTATCTGGGAATCGATCGGCAAATTGAATAGCTCTGTCAATTGGCCGCGTGAGTCCATGATAGAGGATTAACTCGAGAAACCTGACTTTTGTCAGAAACAGACTACACTTGGAAGGGGAAAGGACAAGACCATTGGTTTTAATTGTTTTAAAGAACAAATTCAAATGTTTAATATGCTCTTCAATAGTCTTGGAGAATACATGGATATCATCAATGTAAACAATAATAAGATGACTGAAAGGATTCAAAATATTATTAAGAATATTCTGAAATTCACTGGGTGCATTTTTAAGTCCAAATGACTGAACATTCCTTTCGTAGTGTCTGAATGGTGTAGTGAATGTAGTTTTGTACCAATCATCGGGATGAATAGCAACTTTCCAGAATCCAGACTTAAGGTCAAATTTACTAAAGATGGTGGAGACATTTAACCTACCAAGGAGATCATCCCTATTGGGCAAAGGGTACCTAATCCACTCTAGAACTTTGTTTAATGGCTTGTAATTAATGACTAACCAAGGGACTCCTCGCTCTTTCTCAGCATAATTACTAACATAGAAGGCTGGGCAAGACCATGGTGACTTACTATGTCTAATTAAACCCTTACTAAGAAGATCATTAATTTCACTTTTACATAACTCCATCTGTTTATGACTCATTTGAATAGGCCTAGATTTAGTTGGAATTAAATGTTCTTTAAATTCCTTAGCATAGGGTAATCTAACTGTGTACTTCTTCCTATGCCAAAAAGCATTGGGAGAATCAGAACATAAGTTTTTTATTAAATAATCTTTTAACTCATTTATTTTTTCTTGAACTCTGTTACTCTTAAGTTGTTCTTCAACTTGTTGATACCTAACTTCTTCTTTAAGAAAACTTAGGTGGGTAACTTTATAGTTTAACAGATTCAAAGATTTAGAAATTGATTCTTCTTGAATAAATTTTAAATCTCTTTTTGGTTTAATAAGAAATTTAAAGGTAATTTTCTTTCCTAAATGTTCACAACTTAGACCTTTATTACTAGTGGTAAATGGATATAATAAATATATAAATGGTAAACCTAAAATGATTTTGTCACTAAGATTACGAACTAAGACAAATGAGGTCTTAAAACACATACTGTCTTGATAAATATGTACATTAGATAATTTATATTTTATTTCTATTTGAATACCGTTAGCTGAATTTAGTTTTTCACTAGTTTTCATACAATATCCGGTGGGGATAATACCTTCTTGAATACAGTTCAAGTCTGCACCAGTATCAACCAAAGCAGGGAGCTGTACCGAGAAAGTTTTATCAATAACTAAATTAATAGAGATATACCATTTTTGAATAGTAATATCTTTAATTCTTTTAAGGGAGAGACCTTGAATAAAGAGATCAGAATCTTTAACACCTGATGATTCTGGTTCATCGTGACTTTCATCGCTAGAAGAGGAATCATGAACTTGAAGATATGATTTTTTATCGTCAATCTCTTTTCTTAGATTGGAAATATCTAATTTTAAATTAGAAATCTCTTTCTTAAGTTTATTAACTTCTTGATTTAACTCAAGGAGGGTAATTTCTTTTACCGGAGACTTAAATTTTTCAAGAGTTTTATTTAAACTAAAAATGGGTTTTTCTTTGGCTCTAAGAACCTTATCAGTGACTTTCTTATCTTTAGTTAACAAATCTTTTAATTGTTTCAAATACTGAGTTTTTAATTCAAGGTCTGTGATTTTACTGATTAAATCTACTACTAAAGAACTTTCTTCTTCTTCTTTTGTAATTACATTAACTCTTTTACAACAATTTTTATTGCAATTTTTTGTACATATGGTGACTTCATTTTCACTATCAGATTCATCGTTAGATGCGTTATTATTAGAAGATTCTGGAATATCAGAAGCTTCATCATTACTACTACTATTATTTTCAATTCTCATTAATTCCAATAACTGTTCTGTATCTTCAGCTAAAATATTTAATTAAGTTAAATTTTTTTTAACTCTACATTCACTTTTATAATGTCCTTTCTGTCCACAATTGTGACAGATAATTTTACTTTTATCATATTTCTTTGATTTTTATATGACTTTTTCTTAGATGACTTAGGTTTATTGTAATAAGTATCTTGATTATGACTTTTATTATTACTTTTATCTTGATTATATCTTTTCTTACGAAGTTTATGACTTTTATGTGACTCGATATGTTTATTCTTATGTATGTGCTTTCGTCTAGAGGGAGCAACCGGCGGTAAACCATACTGTTCACAAAATGTTCCTAACTCGTATTTGGCTTTATTTCTATCTTTACTAGCTTGTTTAGCTAATTTAAAATCAATATGATGTATGGGGATGGTGACTCATCTGAGAAGATGATCAACAGCACCTTCCAGCATCCACAGGAGACGGACCAGTCAACCAAGAAGACGCCAGAGGAGTCCTCAGTCACCGACAGGTGATGGCCCACGCCATCATCTCTTTTACTTTAGTAAATGTAAAAGTAAAAGTTAAAGAATAACTTTTACTTTTACATTTACTAAAGTAAAAGAGATGATGACGTGGGCCATCACCTGTCGGTGACTGAAGACTCCTCTGGCATCTTCTTAGTTGACTGGTCCGTCTCCTGTGGATGCCGAAAGGAGCTGTTGATCATCTTCTCAGATGAGTCACCATCCCCATACATTATTCGGGACTTAAGGTGATCTTGGGTGGTTTACGGCGAAGGTCGGGCGATTAAAAGCGGAGCAAGAAAAATAAAAGTTTGAAAAAACATTTAAGTAAACAAATCAAACTGTTTTAATTGAAACCACCGATAGCATCAAGAACCAACCGTGTGGCTTTGATACCATATAACAACGACGATAAGTTTTTAAAAGAAAAACTTTAATAGAAGAAAGAAAAGATTAAGAAGTTTACCAGTTAATCAGTAAAGTAATCTCTTTCTTTTATTTATAAACATTTCAGGAAGGGATTACATTAATTCCTAGACTAAATGTTTAAGAGGGAAGATCGAAGTATTGAAGACTTCTTCTTCATCTTCTAACTAAGAAGATCGAAGCTGAAAGCTTCGTCTCCGGCTAACTAAGAGAGAAGGGAGAGGACCTCGAAAAAGCTCTCTAGAGAGAGAAGCTCTGAGGCTACATTGAATTAAGCCTTAAGAAACTCTAACACTTCGAGTTGTTTAAATAGAAAACTGAAAAGTAAATTACTATTTGATTCACGCAGGAATCATTATTACATTAACTGAAGTGAAAGTAATTTACTAAAGTAAAAGTAAAACGTAAGAAACATTTTACATTTACTTTTACATGGGTAAATGTAAGAAATATTTAACTAAAGTTAAAAACATTTAACTTAAGTAAAAGCAAAAGTTATTCTTTTACTTTTACTTTACGAAAAGCAAAAGCTGAGATGATGGATGGGCCATCACCTGTCGGTTGACTGAAGACGCTTCTGGCGTCTTCTTCGTTTACTAGTCCGTCTCCTGTAGGTGCCAGAAAGTGCTGTTGATCTTCTTCTCACACGAGTCACCATCCCCATACATTTTTACCTTAAATTTTTATCCAGTAAATAACCCTTTCACCCCCAAAAATTTGGTTTATAAAGAAAGAGGAAAACAATTTTCTACCGAAAATTGGTCAAAATCTTCAAAATTTCTTAGATTTTGTAAAAAAATTTGTTTAAAAACAAATCAGATTGAAATATGAAACAAAGGATCACTCGATTGGTCCTGATCTATCGGCAAAATCGATCTAAACAGAAGACTTCTTTGTTAGCTGTTTAAATAAAAATTCTTTTTCTTGAAGGCCCACTTAGACTCTAGCCTTACTTGCCTTGAAAACATACCCGTAGATCTAAAGATTCCCTTTAGCCTTACACTGCTCCCAATTGAGACTTACAAATGGCATTAGTCGGGACTTAAGGCGACCTTGGGTGTTTCACGGCGAAGGTCAGGCGATTAAAAGCAGAGCATGAAAAATAAAAGTTTGAAAAAATATTTAAGTAAACAAATCCAACAGTTTTTAATCGAAACCACCGATAGAATCAAGAACCAAAAGAATGGCTCTGATACCATATAACAGCGGGATAAGTTTTTAAAAGAAAAACTTAGACAGAAAAGAAAAGATTAAGAAGATGAAAGGTGAATCGGTAAAGTAATCTCTTTCTTTTATTTATAAATATTTGAGGAAGGGATTACATTAATTCCTAGACTAAATGTTTAAGGGAAGAAGGAAGTATTGAAGACTTCTTCTTCATCTTTAACTAAGAAGATCGAAGCTGAAAGCTTCGTCTCTGGCTAACTCTAGATTACATTTACTTTTACATGGGTAAATGTAAGAAACATTTAACTAAGTTAAAAACATTTAACTTAAGTAAAAGCAAAAGTTTTATTCTTTTACTTTTACTTTTACTTTTACATTTTAACTAAAGTAAAAGAGATGATGGTGTGGGCCATCACCTGTCGGTGACTGAAGATGCTTCAGACGTCTTCTTCGTTGACTGGTCCGTCTCCTGTGGATGCCGGAAGGTCTTTTGATCATCTTCTCAGATGAGTCATCATCCCCATACATTTCCACCTCAAAATATTTATCTAGGAAATAATCCTTTCACCCCCAAAAATTTGGTTTATAAAGAAGGAGGAAAAAAAAATTCTACAGAAAATTGGTCAAAATCTTCAAAATTTCTTAGATTTTGTAAAAAAATTTTGTTTAAAAACAAATCGAACTGAAATCTGAAACAAAGGATCGCTCGATTGGTCCTGATCTATAAGTGAAATCGATCTAAACAGAAGACTTCTTTGTTAACTATTTAAACAAAAATTCTTTTTCTTGAAGGTCCACTTAGACTCAAACCTTACTTGCCTTGATCACATACCCGTAGATCTAAAGATTCCCTTTAGCCTTACACTGCTCCCAATTGAGACTTACAAACGGCATTAGTCGGGAATTAAGGCGATCTTGGGTGGTTTACAGCTAAGGTCGGATGATTAAAAGCGGAGCAAGAAAAATAAAAGTTTGAAAAAACATTTAAGTAAACAAATCAAACTGTTTTTAATCGAAACTACCGATAGCATCAAGAACCAACCATGTGGCTCTGATACCATATAACAACGGGATTAAGTTTTTAAAAGAAAAACTTTAACAGAAAAGAAAAGATTAAGAAGATGACTGGTGAATCAGTAAAGTAATCTCTTTCTTTTATATATAAATATTTGAGGAAGGGATTACATTAATTCCTAGACCTAAATTTTTAAGGGGGAAGATCGAAGTATTAAGGACTTCGTTTTCATCTTTAACTAAGAAGATCAAAGCTGAAAGCTTCGTCTCTGGCTAACTAAGAGAGAAGGGAGAGGACCTCGGAAGAGCTCTCTAGAGAGAGAAGATCTGAGGTTACATTGAATTAAGCCTAAAAAAACTCTAACACTTGAGTTTCTTTAAATAGAAAATAGAAAAGTAAATTACTATTTGATTAACGCAGGAATCACTATTACATTGACTGAAGTAAAAGTAATTTACTAAAGTAAAAGTAAAACGTAAGAAACATTTTACATTTACTTTTACATTGGTAAATGTAAGAAACATTTAACTAAGTTAAAAACATTTAACTTAAGTAAAAGCAAAAGTTTTATTCTTTTACTTTTACTTTTACATTTTAACTAAAGTAAAAGAGATGATGGCGTGGGCCATCACCTGTCGGTGACTGAAGATGCTTCTAGCATCTTCTTCGTTGACTGGTTCGTCTCCTGTGGATGCCGGAAGGTGCTGTTGATCATCTTCTCAGATGAGTCACCATCCCCATACATTTCCACCTTAAAATTTTTATCCAGGAAATAACCCTTTCACCCCCAAAAATTTGGTTTATAAAGAAGGAGGAAAAACGAGCATAACTTTTGATCCAGGAGGAGTTATTGGCCTGCTACCTATAAAAACGAAGATATCGACGAGATGTATAACTTTCATTCTTTGAGAATCAACAGAATCGCTGTGCATCAAGGTTGAAATCGGGCTCCAAGTGACTGCTGTGTAAATTGCAACTTCCAAACTTTGAGGTTCAACGTCCGTTTAGTAAAAATATCATAACTTTTTCATATGAACTCCGATTGGGACGATTCAAGATGTTCCAGAAAGCTAAAGAAGAGCTCTACAATAAAATTCAAGTCCCAAGCCAAAACATGCATCCAACGTAATGCTAAAAACCCTGCAATTTTCTATTTTTCCTCATTTCAGCTCCAATTCTTCCTGAAATCTTTAAACACCTTAATAAACACATATACACATGAAACATGCAATAAAACTGAACATAAAGGAATCAAAATAAATAAATAATATGCACTCATCAAGCGTTTAATTGCATATATATATATATATATTACTGTTACTTCAGTTAATGTAATAGTGATTCTGGCGTGAATCAAACAGTAATTTACTTTTTAGTTTTCTATTTAAACAACTCGAAGTGTTTAGAGTTGTTTAGGCTTAATTCAATGTATGTGGATGGTGACTCATCTGAGAAGATGATCAACAGCACCTTCCGGCATCCACATGAGACGGACCAGTCAACAAAGAAGATGAGTCACCATCCCATAACAGCGGGGATTTATTTTTTAAAAGAAAAACTTAAATAGAAAAAGAAAAGATTAAGAAGATGACCGGTTAATCGGTAAAGTAATCTCTTTCTTTTATTTATAAACATTTGAGGAAGGGATTACATTAATTCCTAGACCTAAATGTTTAAGGGGGAAGATCGAAGTATTAAGGACTTCGTCTTCATCTTTAACTAAGAAGATCAAAGCTGAAATCTTCGTCTCCGGCTAACTAAGAGAAGGGAGAGGACCTCGGAAGAGCTTTCTAGAGAGAGAAGCACTGAGGCTACATTGAATTAAGCCTAAAGAAATAACCCTTTCACTCTAATGTAAAACCACTCAACAAACCTCTCCTTGCCTAGTTAGAACATTTTTGTCATCACAGTAATTATCATTCCAAATATGAGGAAACTAAAGTGTTAGAGTTTCTTTAGGCATAATTCAATGTAGCCTCAGGGCTTTTCTCTAGAGAGCTCTTCCGAGGTTCTCTCCCTTCTATCTAGTTAACCGGAGACGAAGCTTTCATCTTCGATCTTCTTAGTTAGAAGATGAATACGAAGTCCTTAATATTTCGATCTTCCCTCAAACATTTAGATCTAGGATATACTGTAATCCTTCCTCAAATGTTTATAAATAAAGAAAGAGATTACTTTACCGATTCACCGGTCATCTTCTTAATCTTTTCTTTTTCTGTCTAAGTTTTTTGAATAAAAACTTATCCCGCTGTTATATGGTATCAGAGCCACACGGTTGGTTCTTGATGCTATCGGTGGTTTCGATTAAAAACAGTTTGATTTGTTTACTTACATGGTTTTTTCAAACTTTAATTTTTCTTGCTTCACTTTTAATCGCCCGACCTTCTCCGTAAACCACCCAAGATCGCCTTAAGTCCTGAATAATGCCGTTTGTAAGTCTCAATTGGGAGCAGTGTAAGGCTAAACAGAATCTTTAGATCTACGGGTATGTGTTCAAGGCAAGTAAGGCTAGAGTCTAAGTGGACCTTCAAGATTTTTTTTAAACAGTTAACAAATTAGTCTTCTGTTTAGATCGATTTCACTGATAGATCAGGAGCAATCGAGTGATCCTTTGTTTCAAATTTTAGTCAGATTTATTTTTAACCAAATTTGTTTTTCAAAAATTAAAGAAATTTTGAAGATCTGACCAATTTTTCGGTGAAATATTTTTTTCCTCCTTTATAAACCAAATTTTTGGGGGTGAAAGGGTTATTTCTTGGATAAAAATTTTAAGGTGGAAATGTGAGGGGATGGTGACTCATCTGAGAAGATGATCAACAACACCTTCTGGCATCCACAGGAGACAAACCAGTCAACCAAGAAGACGCCAGAGGAGTCTTCAGTCACCGACAGGTGATGGCCCACGCCATCATCTCTTTTACTTTAGTAAATGTAAAAGTAAAAGTAAAAGAATAACTTTTGCTTTTACTTAAGTTAAATGTTTTTAACTTAGTTAAAAGTTTCTTACATTTACCAATGTAAAAGTAAATGTAAAATATTTCTTACGTTTTACTTTTACTTCAGTCAATGTAATAGTGATTCCTGCGTGAATCAAATATTAATTTACTTTTCTGTTTTCTATTTAAAGAAACTCAAGTGTTAGAGTTTCTTTAGGCTTAATTCAATGTAGCCTCAGAGATTTTCTCTCTAGTAAGCTCTTCTGAGGTCCTCTCTCCCTTCTCTCTAGTTAGCCAGAGACGAAGCTTTCAGCTTCGATCTTCTTAGTTAGAAGATGAAGACGAAGTCCTTAATACTTCGATCTTCCCTATTAAATATTTAGTCTAGGAATTAATGTAATCCCTTCCTCAAATGTTTATAAATAAAAGAAAGAGATTGCTTTACCGATTAACCGGTCGTCTTCTTAATCTTTTCTTTTTCTGTTTAAGTTTTTCTTTTAAAAACTAAATCCCCGCTGTTATGGGATGGTAACTCATCTTCTTGGTTGACTGGTCCGCCTCCTGTGGATGCCAGAATGTGCTGTTGATCATCTTCTCAGATGAGTCACCATCCCTATACATTGAATTAAGCCTAAACAACTCTAAACACTTCCAGTTGTTTAAATCGAAAACTGAAAAGTAAATTACTTTTTGATTCACGCAAGAATCACTATTACATTAACTAAAGTAACAGTAATATATATATATATATATATATATATATATATATATATATATATATATATATATATATATATATATATATATATATAAGCAATTAAACACTTAATGAGTGCATATTATTTATTTATTTTGATTCCTTTATGTTAAGTTTTATTGCATGTTTCATGTGTATATGAGCTTATTAAGATGTTTAATGATTTCAGGAAGAATTGGAGCTAAAATGAGGAAAAATGGAAAATTGCAGGGGCTTTAGCATTAAGTTGGATGCATGTTTTAGCTTGGGACTTGAATTTTATTGTAGAACTCTTTTTTAGCTTTTTGGAACATCGTGAATCATCCCAATCGGAGTTTATATGAAAAAGTTATGATATATTTACTAAACGGACGTTGAACCTCAAATTTGGAAGTTGCAATTTACACAATAGTCACTTGGAGCCCGATTTCGATCTTGATCCAGAGTCATTATGTTAATTGTCAAAGAATGAAAGTTGTAGATCTCGTCGATATCTTCGTTTTGATAGGTAATAGGCCCCGTAACGCCTCCTGGATCAAAAGTTATGCTCGTTTTAACAAAGGATGTCGTAGCAGGAGATAAAAATTCGCCCCAACGAATTTGAGCGGGAAAGTTGAGAAATCTTGTATTTTTGGAAAGTTTCTAAATGCACATTTTGGTAGACTTCTACATGAAATTGGATTGATATTTCTATTAGCTTTAGGATATCCTTTAGACTAAGATTTATTTCTAAATTGAATTCTATTTCTTTATGAAAACTAGTTATGATTTGTAATTCCTTTTAGGATTTAGATTTCTACATCCTATAGGATTAGGACTTTGTCTAGCACTATAAATAGAGGATGAGAGTCAAGGTTTTATTCATTCAATAATCAACTATCGTCTATTGGAGTGCAGACTCAAGAGCATGTCAGGCTAGTTCTTTTTATTCAGTTCTGAAGGGAGGTGAATCCTTGTTATAAGTAATTGATTAATTGAGTATTATTATTTATTCATTCTTGTGTAAAATTTCTTCTGATAATCTATTTTCATTGATTGCATGTTAATTGATCTAATTGATTTAATATGGCCAATTGAGTTAATTTAATCATTATCATATGCTAGATAAAGATTGGTATTACGTGTAATTGATATCTCTCTTCATCACAAGTAGCAACTTGGTAATAATAATTGTAGATAAGCTTTTGTTTATTGCTAAGATTATTAGAAAACAAGTTAAACAAATCGAGCTTATGTGTTTGCTGCTTGAATTAGTCTAATTCTCTATTTCTTAATGCTCCTATCATATTAAATCTAGAGAGCTTATTCTAGGTTGTATGCTAGTTAGAATCTGGTGGAGATCTTGTTTCATTCAGTGATAATCTAAGAATAATTTCGGATAGCAGAGCTTATTGTTATCTATGGCTAATAATTTCATTGAAGGGAAAATAATAATTACTTGATTAATTGATTGTTGTACTTGGTGAAACTGAACTGTAGAATTGTAGTTTTTACATATTTGATTAATTTCATCATTAATTCTTGTTCTCTTAGTTTAAAAACAATTTTCAAAACCCCCCATCTTTATTTTTTTGTTCAAATAGTAGAATAATTCTAAAATAACTTTACTCTCTGTGGGATCGATCCTTACTTGCTACTATGATAATTATTATAAATCGTGAAGTGAAAGTGAGGTTAATTTAGGAGTGTCAATGACAGCTCCCAAATTTTGTCGTCGTTGCCGGGGAGTGTTATTTGTTTTTGTTTATTCTTTGTTTTCATTTATTTTTATTATTTGCATTTTGTTTTTGTTTTATGACTCAACCCTTTAACATTGTTGACTAAAATTTTGTTTAAGAGATAGAGAAAACTGCAGATACAAAAGAAGCTCTCATTCCATCACTTGAAGGGGAAGAGATGGCGGTGCCACACAATAATAGAACTTTGAAAGAACTAGCTACTCTTAATCTGAATAAACCATCTTTTCTATTGAGTATCCTATAATAGATGTTACTTTTGAACTTAACTCTGGACTAATTCGTCTTTTACCTATTTTTCGTGGTCTTATAGGTGAAAATCCATATAAGCATCTAAAGGAGTTCCATGTGGTGTGTTCCACGATGAAATCACAAGAGTGACAGAGGAGCAGATCAAGCTTAGACTTTTTCCATTCTCCTTAGCGGATTTGGCTATAGACTGGTTATACTCTCTACCATCAGGATCAATACGATCATGGACTGATATGCTAAGGTTATTCTTAGAGAGGTATTTCCCTGCATCAAGAGTTGCCGATACAAGGAAGGAGATATCTGGAATCAGGAAGTTCAATGAAGAAACTCTCTACGAGTATTGGGAAAGGTTCAAGAAGTTGTGTTCCAGCTGTCCACATCACGGAATTGATGACCATCACTTGATCCAGTATTTCTATGAGGGGTTGCTACCAATGGAAAGAAGTATGATCGATGCGGCTAGTGGAGGAGCACTAGTAGAAAAAACTCCAGACGCTGCAAAGAACTTAATTACAACCATGCAGCCAACTCACAGCAGTGTGGTACTAGGATGACTCATGTAAAAAAATAATGAATGAAAAAAAGGAAAAAATGAAAATTGAAAATCTGCTTCAATGTCCATTGTGCGAAATAACTGGGTATCTAAGCCTCGGGAAGCATCGGCATTCACACTAAAAAGTGCGATGGATAAAAGTAGCTTGACTAGTCGACTTTTGTGGCCTTTGTTACTTGAATAAGTAAGCCTTAGGGGTGTCTCTACATCTAACACCCTAAGATCATCTGGTTTAGGAGTCGTTGGTGGAAAGTTCGCTAATGGGTAACTCTGAAAAGCCTAAGAAAAAGAGACATTTCACATGTCAAGAAAAAAAAATATGAAAAAAAGAAGAAGCATGAAAATACATTCATTTGTGCTTTGTTATGAGTCAGTGTGCACGGTTTTTGCTCCATGGTAACTAAGTTGAGTAAGTATGATGATTTTGGGAAAGTTACTTATGTGGCTACAATTTCATTTAATGAAATTCATTGGTGAAATGATAAAGTTAGTAATTGTGAGTTAATTGATAAGGCGTTGATTAGATTTCTGCAAATTTAGTGTTGATAGTCATTATTTGTATCTTTAAATCTTTTGACATAATGATTGAATAGAATTTTTCCAGAAATCAAACTTTAGGTTTACACGAGGACGAGTAAAAGGCTAAGTGTGGGGAAATTTGATGAGTGCATATTATTCATTTATTTTTATTCTTTTATGTTCAATTTTACTGAATGTTTCATGTGTATATGAGCTTATTAAGGTGTTTAATAATTTCAGGAAGAATTGAAGCTAAAATGAGGGAAAATGGAAAATTGCAGGGGCTTTAGCATTAAGTTGGATGCATGTTTTGGCTTGGGACTTGAATTTTATTCTAGAGCTCTTCTTTAGCTTTCCGTAACATCTTGAATAATCCCAATCGAAGTTCATATGAAAAAGTTATGATATTTTTACTAAACGGACGTTGAACCTCAAAGTTTGGAAGTTGCAATTTACACAACAGTCACTTGGAGCCCGATTTCGACCTTGATCCAGAGTCATTCTGTCAATTCTAGAAATATGAAAGTTGTAGATCTCGTCGATATCTTTGTTTTGATAGGTAGCAGACCCCGTAACTCCTCTTGGATCAAAGCTTATGCTCGTTTTACCAAAGGACGTCGCAGCATGAAATAAAAATTCGCCCCAGCGAATTTGAGCGGGAAAATTGAGAAATCTTGGATTTTTGGAAAGTTTCTAAATATAGATTTTGGTAGACTTCTACATGAAATTGGATTGATATTTTTATTAGCTTTAGGATTCCTTTAGACTAAGATTTATTTCCAAATTGAATTCTATTTCTTTATGGAAACAAGTTATGATTTGTAATTCCTTTTAGGATTTGGATTTCTACATCCTATAGGATTTAGGACTTGGTCTAGCACTATAAATAGAGGATGAGAGTCAAGGTTTTATTCATTCAATAATCAACTATCATCTATTGGAGTGCAGACTCAAGAGCATGTCAGGCTAATTATTTTTATTCAGTTCTAAAGGGAGGTGAATCCTTGTTACAAGTAATTGATTAATTGAGTACTATTATTTATTCCTTCTTGTGTAAAATTTCTTCTGATAATCTATTTTCATTGATTGAATGTTAATTGATCTAATTGATTTAATATGGCCAATTGAGTTAATTTAATCATTATCATATGCTAGATTAAGATTGGTATTACGTGTAATTGATATCTCTCTTCATCACAAGTAACAACTTAGTAATAATAATTGTGGACAAGCTTTTGTTTATTGCTAAGATTATTAAAAAACAAGTTAAATAAATCGAGCTTATGTGTTTGTTGCTTGGATTAGTCTAATTCTCTATTTCTTAATGTTTCTATCATATTAAATCTAGAGAGCTTATTATAGGTTGTATGCTAGCTAGAATCTGGTGGGGAGCTTGTTTCATATAGTGATAATCTAAGGAGAATTTCGGATAGCAGAGCTTATTGTTATCTAGGGCTAATAATTTCATTGAAGGGAAAATAATAATTACTTGATTAATTGAATGTTGTACTTGGAGAAACTGAACTGTAGAATTGAAGTTTTTACATATTTGGTTAATTTCATCATTAATTCTTGTTCTCTTATAAAAACAATTTTCAAAACCCCCCATCTTTATTTTTTTGTTTAAATAGTAGAATAATTCTAAAACAACTTTACTCTCTGTGGGATCGATCCTTACTTGCTATTGTTCTAATTATTATAAATTGTGAAGTGAAAGTGAGGTTAATTTAGGAGTGTCAACGACAGCTCCCAACGCTCCAGATCAAAGTCTACGCTCAATTGAGGCATAACTCAATAATGTTAGACCATATATATGAAATATATGCATATATTAGTATATATATACAGACAGAAATGAAAATCACGGACCGAATGTGTGCTATATGACAACACGACTCTCAATGTATATAACAATGTGTGCTATATGAGAAGAAGGCTTTATAAAATATAAGAAGGCTTATAGTGGGATGCCAAATTAGACTTCTATGACTTTAAATGGATAAACACTCAGCTCCCGTCGGATAAAATATAGCTATATGTGAGTTAACTAGTGTTTAAAGAAGAGGAAACACTCAAAAGATGTGTATGCAGAGTAAAATGGACAGGGCTTCCTCGCCTTTTTCCTTCATTTCCTCTTTTCAAATGGCTGACCCAAACCTTGTGTATATAGACGGATGGCCGCAGGTACAACTACGGTAGCCGCAGTTGTACCTGCGACTGGTCATGATGGATTCGAGCCTTGCAGGTCTCGTCGTCTCGTAGTACGTGAAGTAGTGCACTGTAATGTCTGGTCAAACTTATATAACTTCAATCTGAGCGTCCAGACGAGGTATATCTGACCTTCTTTGGACTGTTGGTGTCGAGAGTTACGTAATGATATGGATTAGAGGTTGTACGAAGTCTAGAAGAGGGGTCTATACCCATAGTCTTCAAGCTTCAAATTCTATCCAAAGTACTGCCTCACGTAATAATCACTCGAGATTTTCACTCCTCAGTTCTTGTGGGGCATTGTTGGATGACGTTGACATGGTAAGATAACGTTGTGACTCCTCACCGGGGTTATCGCCGGTTTAAGCGAAAAGAAGACGTTGCTCAGGGTTATATCTGAGATTTGACTACTTGTTTGTATGCCTCACTTTCATCTGTGGATGTTCTTGTCTGCCCGTTGTTATCTCCAGGTCTGAGGTGTTTGTGCCTCGATAGGATGTCTGAGGTTGAAGCTGATTGCATATGTTTGAAACAAGCATTTTCGGGGTTATCACCGAAACTACAATGGCATCCATTGGGGCTATCACCAAGGATGGTGTTACTACTCCCAGTGTTGTCTCTAGGACTGACACTGAACATCACAGTGTTATCGCTGAGACAGAACAGTCCTCTCCGGTCTTGTTGCTGGTCTTTTAATCTGCATATCTTGGGGTTATCTCCGAGATCGGAAATAACATTCCCGGTGTGTGTTCTGGGTTGACATGATGTTCCTGGTTTGTGTTCCGGGTTGGAACTCAACTTCTGATGGTATCCGGGATGGATGTAAGCTGTCTTTCAGGGTTATCTCCAAAAGACGAATCTACCCTCCTGCAATATTAGTAATAGGAGTGCAAAAATTTTGAGTGTTTTTATAGATGCCCTTCTTTATCATATTCATGCAATGAAAGGCATGGATAGGATAAATAATCCTAGACACTTGAAATGAAAGCAAGATAAACATGATGCTATGTGCAGCAACATGATGCAAATGTATGATGCATGATTGTCATGTAATCCTACTGGGATGACAATCAGTGATGACTTGGACATGCGATCCAAGTTTCCAAGGATGTTGACTTTGGGACTACCACCAAAGTCTTGGATCCTAGACACTGGCTTATATTCCATAGAGGTACCTCTTGTGTGGAAGAGATCTGTGGGGATAAGGCTTTGTCTGTTTGAGGATGTGTATAACATGTTCCCTCATACTGTCGTAGTTACTACCAACAGTGTTGTCGCTGCCAGGGTTGCCTGACCTTCGTTGATGTGTGTATCACCGGATAGATCCCTGCGGGGGTGTATTGTCAAGGCTGCTTGACCTTCATTGATGTATGTGTCAATGGTAGCATTGTTTTGTAGCCCTTGCTGGGTAAGGTTGCTTTGATGGGTTTACTTGCCATCGGCTTATATGATGTCAAGGCTGCTTGACCTTCATTGATGTGTGTATCAATGGTTATATTGCTTTGTGACCCCCGCTGGGGATACGTAGAAGTTTGAAAGATGCGCGTTGTGACCTCCACCGGGGATACGTAGATGTTTGATAACTTCGGCGTTGTAACCCCTGCTGGGGAAGTTTGATATTTCGTGGTTTTTACGTTGTAACACCCACCAGAGATACGTCAGGGTTGCCTAACACTCATTGACGACATCGGACCTTTGTGGGGTATTGCCGAGCATGATCTATGAAAGCTGAGCTCATTGGTATAGTATACCCTGAATTCAGGCGAATATCGTTGAGGCGACGAGAGTTTAACTCTGACTGACAAGAAACAAGGATTTCAGGCTATTCCGCTCAATCACGTAGCATTTTTATTCCTGATTTGGCCTTTTCAGCTTGTGAGACCTCCTTTGCAACTCTAATTGGAGCGAGCCGGAGGTGTGGGACCCATGTAGGGGGCCACAGGTGTACCTACAGGAGCCGCAGGTTAGCCTGCGGCCAGCAGTGCCTATGTATAGGTGGCTGGTTGCTTTCATAATTCATTTTCAAGTTGTGCATCGAAGGAAATCTAAGAGCTCTTCTTCAGATCTGCTGAGTTCGGGCAACTTTCCGCATATTCTGTCACCGTACAAGCGTTCTTCACTGTCCTGGTAACAAATGCATATATTTTTTTCCAATTTCTGTCCGTTGGAAAATGACTTATCGCATAAAATGCATTTAAACACATAGTAGTGAATATGCATGCTGATATGACTTGATAAAAAAATATTCAACATAGCAAATGTTAGTATTAAACCATGCTGAACATAATGATGTGAAAAAATTTGACTTTTGAAATAGTCAAATTGGCACCTTTTACTGTCATTTCTTATCTTATATGATGACAAATGAGTAAAGGTAGAATAGCAAAATAATTTTGGTAATTAGACTACACTTACGGATTTTTTTACTACAATGTATTGATGCATACAGGATGTATATGACTGTGTATAGGTGTGCTACTGAATGGCCACCTAGTCATGCCTATGTGCATATGGATAGTCCCATTTACAAAGGGGCTATGGCTAAATTTTCCCAAAATGTAGGTATTGGGTAGTCATGCATTTTTAACTCTACTGTAGATGTATGTTAAAGCAATGCATGCATGCATGTAATCATAGAATTCATTTTGAAAAGACTTCAGGTAAGAAATTATCACACCCTTTCTGAGGAGACTTGCTATCCAGATATCATGGATCCAAATTAGCCGAGTAGTTCCCGCAAGACTACTTCTGGTGTACGAAGGAGGGCTTTTGAAGAGCCTCATTGCCATTATGTGAGCCAGCTTCGTCGTTTGGCGGAGGCGGTGATACATCCTATTCGGGTTGAGGTGCCGAATGTCGAGGACGAGGAGGAGGATGCACCGATCGAGGTTCCTGCTCCTGCTATACGTGTTCCTCGTAGGGAATTTCCAGGTATTCAAGTGGCGAACCCAGATCTTCTGGGTTACTTGAGTAGGCATCCTTCAGTATACCTGCACGCAAACGAGGTATGTAGTTAGATCTTTAATCTTCCTTATTTCCTATTGATGAGGAGTCTAGGAGTCTGATGTTGATCTGCATTTGATGTAGGTTCCCGGCTTCACACAACCTTTGGGGAACTAGTTTAGCATCCACTCTATGTATCAGGTCTTACATGATGACTATAGAGCGATCGTCCATGGCTGGGGATTCGGGAGGTTCTTCTCCATTCTACCCCGTCTCTGTCCCTGGGGTTACCTCAGGGCATTGTATGAGCGGTGGTTCCACCAGACTCAGTCACTCCATTTACTGGACTGTGGGGTGATGATGACGCCGATGGATTGGCGGTTTATCATAGGTATGGAGTTTGGAGGGGAGTCGGTGCCTTGCATGGAGGATATCAGCCCTACTGCCGTCAGATCCTTGTTGGGAGTTTCGGCGGAGGCGCTCAAGGGCAGGACTATTCGTACAGGTCCTTTAAGCGTATATGCTATGAGCGGGCTGTTGAGTGAGTCTATACCCGATGATGTGAGAGTCAGGGATCACATTCTTTGGCTATTGTTCCTGATGATCATTAGGGGCTGCTACATAACAGATAACTCGTCTACCGTGTCCTTCACTTTGATTAGCGCCACTCGACACGTGGACCGTATAGGAGAGTATGATTGGGGTTCCCACACCTTTGCCTATTTCCTCAAGGGAATGAGTATGCGATCGTAGGGCTTAACCGAGGCATGGTTAGGATTCTACCCATTTCTGCTGGTGAGTGTTTCTCTTGTCTTTTCCCATGTATGGGTTAAGAGTGTTGACTGACAGCAGTTGTTTGCCTTTGTGTTTGCATTTTTGGGCCTATGAGAGGCTTCCTTGTTTGTGTCCTGTGAGCGTGTTGGGATTAGACACCTATCCACGACGACGGAGATGACATCATTCCATACTAGCGGAGGTCCCTGTTACTAAGGGTTTCACTCATTGTCGCCTACAGTTGGAGCTATTGACAGCTGATGTCATCAGATGGATTCCCTACTCTGGAGATTATTTAGGAGTTGGCTTTGAGGATGGATACCCGACTGGAGTAGAGTACGTCATTTCCACCCGCAGGATTCCTCTCTTTACAGATGGAGGATAGGAGCTCTATTTAGGAGAGCGTGCTATTAGGAGCACTACATGAGAGATCCGTATGCCGATCTTGCCTCCTACCAGGCGTTATTAGCCTATTTCACCCTGTCATTGACATCCCATTGATGGGGATTGACAATTTTACATTTTCAAAGGGCCCCTGTTCTGAGGAGACGTTCCAACATTTGTGGATCCCTCGTACGATTGGAGCTCAGACCCGCGCCACACAGTTTATGGGGGATATAGTTCTAGGATCCGTGATGATGACGTATTAGCTAGCCTGTGTCAGAGATCCAACTCATGTGAAATAGGTTGACAGACTGACTTGGCAGCTGGACCGGTCACATCTTTTTATTCGGTATTTACGCAGAGATCCTGTAGAGGTAGATACTTTTGATCCTTCCAGCTCTGGCTCTGGTCCCTCAGGTGACCCATATGGTTTTGTCGATGCAGATCCTCCTTTGTATCGGCCTGACATCCTTGCAGATCTAGTGACTCAGGAGGAGTTACATCAGGTGGACAGGATCGATGATGTAGACATCGATACTATTGACTTTTTTTGATGTATTTCTCGTTATCTCTTTTGATAGGCCTCTTTTAGCATCTGGGTAGCTTCGTCCCATTCTCGTTGTATCTTTTGATAGTCCTCTGTTGTATGTTGGGCAGCTTCACCCCATTTCCCTATATTTTAGCTGTACAAAGATGTATTAGATGATGATATACTTAGGACTGTATGTACAATTTTTCATTCCCTATATCATATCGCCATCTATTGTATCATGCATGTTATTATGTTATGCATATGTATGCATGTCCAGAGATACTCAACATTGACCCCTGGATGGTCTTATGACACGACCCACACATATGTCTTCTTCGATAGTTAGCCATATCGATCATACCCCACCATTTGTGATGGTAGCTGGTATGCGATCATTGTATGATAGTATATCACCATCAGACATGGTGATCATAGATGATTTGCTGCAGTATACTATGACCTTACTGGTGTTTTAGGTTCCCACAGGATTTGTAGAGGTCATGCTAGAGCACTGGGTACCGGATAAACATGTATTCTGATTTGGGACTCGTGAGTTGACTCCTACTTTGGAGGAGTATGCACGATTGACGATGCTGCCTCTAGACAGACCTTGCGTGCATATGGTGATGGGAGACATGAGTAGATAGTTCATGACTCTAACAGGATTGAGGCGCAGAGTGGTGCAAGATGAGATTACATCTAGCCATGTTATATCCCAGTGTTTCCTGTTTGATAGGTTTGGCTCTGAGGTCAGCTATGCACGACATTTCGGGGATTTCACCACACCGAAAGATCATTGGCCTTCAGCCAGAGTAGATGTACTGCTTCTATGCGTATTGTCATACGTCTACATGTCGCGGTACATGGATGAGCTAGATATCGGTGTTGTCATGGCAGTGGGAGCTTTCAGGGAGGGTCATACCACTATTCTGATGATCATTACAAAGACCTTGAGGTCAGCTACATACTGCTGCACTTATCCGGCAGAAGTGTTTACAGGTAGCTCGATCATGTTGTATGTGTGGTTTATGTCACACTTGAGACCGATTGGAACATTTAGACATCATGGATTTTGTTCATCCATGATATAGCCATGACGTATTCCTTCCAGCCTGCGGAGTGTACAGATGCTGCATCTTGGTCTGTTTTCCTGGCAGGGCTTAGAGATCCGTTTGATATATTATCGTGTTTAGGGCTCAGCTCACCCTACATCTTCATTACTCATGCTCCGGGCATGGATTATCTCCCTCTGTCTTGATTGAGGGGCATGATCACTTACCACCCATTGGCCGTGATATGTCAGTTTGACCAGTTCTAGGATTTCCATCCATATGAGGGGGCAATGAGTCAGCGCTTTGCGTCACACCATTTGTCAGCAGAGGACAAATCCAGGTTGTATGTCTGTTGGGATCAGCGAGAGCTGGTTAAGTTTTTTGTCAGTCATCTGAGTTGTTCTACAGAGTATTCTGCATGGATGGAGACAGAGACTGCATCGGCTGCGGCAGTATCCATAGTGCAGGGGACTGATTCTGATGATGAGGAGCCTATAGAGGAGGCTATTATTCCCACCGATGATTTGACTGCTGGGCTGCCAACATTTGTGATGGATTCTCCCACCTCGACTGCTACTGTTACCCAGTATTCGACACAACATTTGGAGCAGAGATTACATCTGATGACCTATGATAGAGATCAGGCTAGGGTCGCGATGTTGACAGCTCTTTGATGAGAGAGATACCGCTCTGTTAGAGAGGGATGTGGCTAGATCAGCCAGGGATGCATTGATTGGAGAGCGGGATGCCGCCTTATTTGCTAGGGATGTGGCCATTGCGGATAACACTTCCATTAGATCCCAGATGACTGTCAGTTTGGCTGACATGAGTGATTACATTGATGAGCATTATGCCACCATGCAGTTAGCCTCTGATCTGCTAGCTCGTATAGATACCCTTGGGTAGGAGCTTACAGTGCTTCCTCCATCTTCAGAGAGGGATGTTACGTTAGATCTGATAGTCCGCATGTATACAGATCTGTAGATAGCTTTGTATTTTCCTGAACAGACTAGCTTAACCATTTTGTCATGTACAACACAGATGTATATATCAATCATTATTATGTATGGCAGGAAAATATATTTTGATTCACATCCCTTTTAGTTATGCCTTGATACTTGCTTGATGTTTGCTTGTTACTCCAGGGCCTTGTGATCTTGATGCATTCTGAACTTATCCATGATAGATGGACATTGAGACATCACAAGGTGTCTCAGAACGGATCGTTGATTTCTGTGAATCCCTACCATCTTTGGTGTCATGGGACTAGTATCTATATGGAAAAGTGGAGAGGAGGGTAGTTTCTTCCTCTCTGAGATTGACCGCACCACAGATGGTCGCCAGTACTTCTATTTATGAGAAGCCTAGTTAATTCCATCTCTTATGGATTGGCATTGCTCTTTGAGGCATGATCACAGCTTAGATTGTCACTGAATCTTCTATTTGTGAGAAGAAGTTGGGTAATTCCACCGCTTTGATCTGAAACCGATGAAATGGGGCAAATTGAAGGTTGATCTCAGTACCGCGTGACAAGTATGTTTGTTCTGGTAGGGGTTAGACTGCACCATAAATGGCTGCCTACGTACTCCTATTGAAGAGGAGATCAACTCTACGTAGTTCGAACCTAGTGGGGTGTAGAAGTATTTTTGTTGTTTTTTGTCGTTTTTGTGAAGAAAGGGTAGAAATGTTTTTGTTGTTTTTTTTATTGCGACCGGGCCATATAGCATATGGTTGCCTACGTACTCCCGGGTATCAGGGAGATCAGGTCGACGTAGTTCGCCCCTCAGGACGAATTGAAGGCGAAGAGAAGTGTAAATCCCATGTGCAGGCTATACTGCAGGGAGAAGAAAGTTTGATCCCATAATGGGAAAAAACTGCATGTGTGTAAAAAGTTTGATCCCGTCCTCAGGACAAACTACAAGCGTAGAAAAGTTTAATCCCGTCTTCAGGATAAACTGCAGGTGTGAAAGGTTCAATCCCGTCTTCAGGATAACCGAAATTGAGAATGGTTAAATCCCGTCTTCAGGATAACCAAAACTGTATGGAAGGTTTACAATGAAGTAAAACCAGGTTGCTGGCTTGAAGTGTATGTTTCCCTGAGGGCCAGAAGAACATGTAAAAAGGGTGAAAGGGTTCAAAACCATAACGACTGGTGATTTGGTGATAAAAACCAGGATGTTTGTTTGATGGTAACTTCAGACATAGTACCGTTTTATGGTGTCCAAGTTGATAAGTTGTGGAAATTCATCGCCATCCATTTCCTACAATATGAGAGCACCTCCTGTCAATACTTCTTTGATAATAAATGGGCTTTCCCAATTAGGAGCGAATTTTACCTTAGATTGATCTTGGTTGCCAATGATCTTCTTCAAAACCAAGTCATGCCGTTTGAATTGCCATAGTCGGACTTTTCTATTGTAGGATCGTGCGATCCTTTGTTGATATAACTGACCATGGAAGATAGCCGCGGTTCTCCTTTCCTCTATCAGAGATAATTGGTGATACCTGTCTTGTACCCATAGGTCCTCATCCAACTGAGCATCCATCAATACTCTGAGGAATTCCATTTCCACTTCTATGGGGAGCACTGCTTCCATCCCATAAACTAATGAATAGGGGGTTGCCCCAATGGAATTTCACATGGAAGTTCTGTAGGCTAATAAAGTCAGATGCAAAAGGTCAGGCCATCCTTTGTGGTTGGCGAACATTTTCTTCATGATCTTTTTGATGTTTTTATTAGCCGCTTCGACAGAATCATTCATCTTTGGTCGATAGATGACGGATTTGAGGTGTTTGATGTGGAATTTTCTGCATAAATCCTCTATCATTTTGTTGTTGAGGTTCTTAGCATTGTCTGACACAATGACCTTTGGTTGTCCATATCGACATATGACATTGTTTCTGATGAAAGTAATGATAACTTCTTTAGTAACCTTGGGGAAGGAAGCTTCTTCTACCCATTTGGTGAAGTAGTCGATCATGGGGAATATGAATCGATGTCCATTACTGGCTTTAGGCTCGATGGACACGATTACGTCCATTTCCCACATTGAGAAGGGCCATAGCAAACTCATATTGTGGAGTTCCCTTGGAAGGGCGTGGATAGCATTTCCATGAATCTGGCATTGATAGCATCTCTTGAGGTGATCATCATAGTCAGTTTTGAATGTGATTTAATAATGTCCAGTTCTGAGAATTTTCTTGACAAGTAGGGGTCCGCTTATGTGAGGGTCGCATACTCCACCATGGATCTCATCCATGAGTTGCTAAGCTTGGTCTTTGTCCAGACATCTGAGGAGACCTAATCCTGCATCTCTTTTATAGAGTGCATCTCCGCTCAGGTAGAATTTCATAGCAAGTCGATGAATCCGCCTCTTCTCAGTTAGGCTCACCTCAGCGGGTGTAGATCCATCGCGCAGATAGTCCTTAATGTGTTGATACCAAGGGTTGCAGATGGGAGGTAGCTCATCTGATACTTCTCCAATGTAATTCCCATAGATTGGAGCATTTTACAGAGCATACGTGATGCATGGCTTGTTTTCCTTGTTAGGTATGTAAACCAAGGGGGCCAACGTTGCTAATGCGTCTATAAAATTATTCCTATTACAAGGAATGTGTAGAAAGGAGATTTCTTTGAACTCCAAAGCCATCTATAAATCTTGCCGATGGTAAGGCAGCAAATGCAATTCTTTGGTTTGATAGATTCTTGTGGATTGCTTGATTATCAATTCGGAATCCCCAAAGACAGTTAACCACCTGATGCCCATTGAACGAGCAAGTTTTAGCCCCATGATACAACCTTCATAATCAGCTGTGTTGTTGGTGCTGACAAACTACAATTTGATGGCAACAGGATACTGCTCCCCCGTACCGGATATTAAATCTGCTCCAGCTCCGGAGCCTTCTGAATTAACAGCTCCATCAAAATTCATTTTCCACTCACGGCATGTATCGTACTGATGTTGTAATTGAACTGTTATTAACCCTTCATCGGGAAAGTGCATTTCTAAGTTTATATATATAATTATATATATAAAAGCCAATAAACGCTGCAGACCGAAGTCTAGGCTCAATCGAGGCATAACTCGATAATGTTAGTCCATATAAAAATATATATACATACACACACACACACAGATATATATATATATATATATAGTATATATATACAAACAAAAATGAAAACCACGGACCGAAGTCCGGGCATACACACACAACACGACTCTCAATGTGTAGAATAGTGTGTGCAAATATAAATTGAAAGGCTTTATAGAGTGTAAGAAGGCTTACAGTGGCCTACCAAAGCAGACTTCTATGACTCTATATGGATGAATACTTAGCTCCCGCTGGTAAATTTATAACTGTATGTGGGCTAACTGGTGTTTAAAAAGAGCAAACACTCAATATGGGGTGTGGAGAAAGTAAATTGGACATGGCTTCCTCGCCTTTTTTTCTTTTCAAATGGCTGACCCCAAGCTCCATATTTATAGACTTCTAACCGCAGGTGTACCTGCGGCTGCCGCAGATGTACCTGTGGCTGCCCGGGGTTCCACGGGTCCCGTCGTGTCAAAGTATATGCACTCGTGCACTGTAATGTCCGCTTGAACTTGCAGAACTTCAATCCGAACATCTGAATGAGTTATATGTGACCTTCTTCAGATTGCTTGTGTCGAGAGTTATACAATGACATGGAATAGAGGTTGTATGAAGTCAGGAAGAGGGGACCATGCCCATGATCTTCAAGCTTCAAATTCTATCCAGTGTGCTGTCAAGCGTAACAGTCACTCGAGTTTGGATATCCTGGTTATTGAAGGACATAGTTGTATATATGTATGTACTGAAGTGTTGAGACGACGCGCAGATGTTGAGGTAACAAGATGACGTTCTGACCCCTCATCGGTGTTATCGCCGATTTGAGTTGAAAGCAGACGTTGCTCAAGGTTATATCTGAGATTGGACTGCTGCAAGTGTTGAATGCCGTAATGTCATCTTGTGGATACCTGTTTGCCCGGTGTTAGCTTTGGTGTCTGCGGTATGAGTGCCTCAACAGAAGGTTTAATTGAAGCTGATCGCCTATATTTGAAACAAGCATTCCTGGGGTTATCGCCGGAACTACAACAACATTCCTCGGGGTTATCGCCAAGGACGAAACTCGGGGTTATCTCCGAGGTTGGAAATGATGTTCCCGGTGTGTGTTCCGGGGTTGAGACTTATACTTCCAGTAGTATCCGGAATGGAGACCGAATTTTCGGTGGTATTCGGAATGGATATGAGCTGTCTTCCAAGGTTATCTCTAAAAGATGATTCTACCCTCTTGTAATGTTAGTAACAGTTGTGCAGAAAATTTTGAGTGTCTACAAAGACACAAGGGGGACATGAAATTTGGAGATAGAGGTTCTGCTCTCTGTATGATATATGTACATTCATATATAATCTTGGTCGTACTTTGAATTAAAAAGAGTACGGGTGATATATAGAAAATGAAGTAAATAGGAGTAGTAATAACTCACTTAAAAAATTCATTTCCGTCCTTCATGTCCAATTGACTATCTGACTTATAGCAACTAGTTGCAAACTGACAAAGTAAAATATGGCTTCAACTATATTAAAATTATAATTATTTGGGTAAAAACTATATAAACCATATTAAAAATGAATAATGTGATTTTAATTCTTATTTGCACACATAAACATTTCATGTAAATCAAAATCAAACAAAACTAAATTTTGCCAGATCTAGTCTCACTATTCCGGATTCAGGTATTTTGGTCACGTCGTACGGATCTTAATTCTATTATTCTTAATTTTTACGCGTTGATTGAAGGAATGAGATGGAAAGTGGAATAATTTATTTTGTTCTAGTTGGAATGAATTATTCTATTTTCTCCCTCTCTAAGAAATAAAATTCATAAATTTGGGAGAAATAAGAATGCATGGTTCGATTCATTTCAATCGCAATCAAACTCATTTTTTTTATTCCATAATAATGAGTTATTTCATTCTTAGTTTTATTACTTCAATCACGTAACAAGTGTTTTAATTTGAATTTTAGAATTTTAAAATTATTGACTTCTTAAAGCGTCAACTTTGAAATTTTACATTCGACTATCAAGTTATATGCAACGACAGACTATCTCACCTAGCTATGTACATCTGATTTTCTAGTCATGCAGATCCTAGTGTACTCGCTCCTCAAGGGCCTAACTTGAATTTTTAAATAGCTACTTGGTCGAAGAACCAATTTGATATTTTACTCCGATTAGTAGGAAAAATATGGGTAGTGTTTTAGTTATCTTCCATGCGCAGAAGAAGCTTCACAAAGAAATAGATAATTTTGCTTGCTTCTGGGAATGCAAGCAACAGATGGTAGATTAACCAATATTAGTGTACAGCCTATATTACTGTCGAGAGTGGAAGGAGTCTAAACTGATGATGTGGAAATACGGGCAAGCAGTGTGAATTTTAGCTAGATAATTAGGAAATTATATGGCTTACTGACAAGATTTGTGTACCCACAAATATTTCATTAATGGCAGGTTCTTGTTTCAAAGACAAATTTCATATATAATTGAAAATGGTCGCTTTATAGTGGCAACAAACAGAAACCGAAAGAGTAAGAATTAGTGTAATTAACCAATAAATAAGTGGAAACGTTATAGATTTTCTAGTTTTCACCAACCATTGAGATAGATTAGAGATACTTGACAATTTTTTAAAACCAAGGAGATAAGGCACACAAGGTCGATAATGTTCCACTTTTATTCTCAAACAGTCTTTTTCTTCCTCAATGAAGTCTTTCAGATAAAATGTTTTAGAAAAGTTAACAAATATCATCAACTCTTAAATTAACTTTCTCTCTCGAATCCTAAGCAACACAAAATTGGAGTAGCTCAATTGTGTGCTTATTAAATCTGTTTAATTCATTCAACTGAAAATAATTCGAATCAATAAAAACATTTACTCAGTAAAATCATAGTTCTCACAAAATGATTCAACCTTGTGATTAATAAAGTGTCCCATCTATCAACCTCTGAATCAATGATTTTGTACTTGAAAGAAGGCAAATAGCAATACTAAGTTTGGATTGAAGTAATAAAGGTAAGAATATAATGACTCATTCATATGGAATGACAAAAATTGTGTTTGATTTGCGATTGGAATGGATTGAACCATTATTTTTTTTGTTGCTATTTTGGACTGAAATTTAATATTTTTGACCAAGATTTCATGCCCAAAGCCTTATGAGTAGTTTTTTTTATATCATTGAGTCATGAGGGTTTTGGGGGAGAGAAAGCATGAAATAACTCATTCCAACTAGAATGGAATTAATCATTCCAATCTCCATTCCATTCCTTCAATCCAAATGCTTGTGATTCTCGTTGCAAGGCTTGACAAAGATTATCACTAACCTCCAATAGCTCGTTCATGGTATGTGGCATCAAAACAAACTCAAAAGACGATAATTTTGAGAACTCTAACAAGTATCAACTCTTCGTAATGTGCCAATTTTATTAATCCCTATTCTTGTCTCAAGTTCATCGATGACAATTAAATGAGTAATTTCATTCTCTTGAGCACTTTGAAATTCATCATTCCGCTTGCTAGAACAAGTAGCAACGTTGATGATAAACGATAGTTTTCAAGAAAAAGTTCTCTTTCAAGAACATCACGAGATGATGCAACTAATGCCAATTGCAAAGAGTATGCAAAACAATGAAGACAACAAGCATTAGGGAAATATTTAATTACGGGATGATTCAATTTTTGGTCACTGTACTAGGATCCGATTTTCATTGTGATTATCGATTTTTTTTTACAATCGAATAACTGTACTCTAAGAAATTACAAAATGGTCATTATTTTTAATTTCCTTCCAAAAACCAGACGGAAATGCTTAGTAAACTAACATAATCTAGGTGGCATTGAGGTCATACGTAGGGTCCACTCCCACGTGGATCTGGAGGCAATGTCCAAATACTATCATACTAAACACCTTTTCAGTTATCTCTCCATTTCATTTTTCGAACAACATTTGGGAGAAAAAAATAGTCGAGGCCAAGTGTTCCTCGAATTCGTCTGAGAGTTGTGCAATTTATCAGAGATTGGCTAGATCGATTGAGGAAAAACTTTAAGTACTCTACAGGTAAGTAAAATTCACTCTCAATTTCTTCTCATCTCAGTTCTAGGGTTCAAGTAAAAGAGGGGTTTTTGGATTTTTGAAATTTAATTGGGTCAAATTCCCTCCATTCCATGTTTTTAACTCAATTTGTGGCCCCGATGGTCCTATATTGATGTTTTCTTATAAAGAATTTAATTAGATGGTTGTTTTTTTTATGGTGGCCCTAGGTTTGTCTGTGTCTGCTGATGGTGGTGGCCCTTGGTTTATTTACTAATGGTGGCCCTAAGTATCTCTTGCATGCATATTTGTTATATATAAAGATGTCTGTCGTGGCCCTGTGTTGTCTCCCATTATATCTATTTTGTACAACAGATTCTTTGAAACCCCAAAACCCTAATAAAACTCGGATATGTAAATTCAGTTATATTAATAAAATCTCTCCATTCTGAAAGTGTTGTGTGTTAATATATACTTTGTTTAACAAATTAGGTCAAATAAATTTTCATCCAAAAGTTGACGTGCTTAAAATTTTTCCTCCGAAAACGGACTTTTGCGTATATTTGTTCTGATAAGTTTCTTTGCCATGCTTAAACTGATAAAACGCTTTGTCGTGCTTTATAGGATTTGTGGAAAATCTAAGTTAGGAATCCTAACCCTAGATTACAAACCCTAACCCTAATTTATAAATCTTAACCCTAATCAGCTAGACTAAACCATAATTAGGTTATCCAAACCCATGAATTCTCTAAGCCGATACACTCTTATAAATATACCAAAACAAGCCTTGGTGATAGCAACAACATAATCAGCAGCCAGAAATAAAAATTAAGCAAGAAACTTGTAAACCTTAATTTATAGCTAGATCTTTGATGCTATGTGTTGGGAGATTGCATATTTAAAATTTGATGTTGAAAGTAAATATTCATGATTGTCGACGTCGGGATTTTTGAGTGTCCCTTTTCGTTACTTATTCTTTGGTGTTCTTATGTTAATGTGAGATTTGTTTGAAAAAATAAGTGAAAAAGGTCCGACATGTATAATGTCGACGATTGGACTTTAAGAGTCGCCAGTTGGTGTATTTAACTGGTTGCACCAACCCAACTGAAAAGGCTTGCACATTGACCCAGTGATTTGACACTGCTAAACAGGTCTGTGAAACCGAGATTCATTTTGGGTCCGGGGGCTTGATTATGCGGAGGGAAGGTGTTAGGCACCCCCCGACATTCGTGTTACCACGGTGACCACCAGTTTTCAAACAAATTTTTTATATGAATGTGTGTGTTTATGTGTGTGTACGGATCAATGTACAATTATTTGAAAGTAGTGTGAGGCCTCGTTCGCACCTATATACACAAGGTTTGAATTTTATGGAAAATCCAGTTTTAACTAAGATATAGGAATGACGTTTTATAAAAGAGGTTTTTCAAACCCTATGCTCAATAGGAATTGAGACCTTTTCATACTTCCATTTTATTATTAAATGTTCGGCTTGTTTGCTTTTATTTTCGAGATGCGAAGCATTCTCGAGAAAATAATATACAATAGTGCCGAACTCCTCATGGGCATGACAGCCATCCAAGGAAATTTAGACATTGTAAAATAATGTACAAGCTGCTTACAGCTGAAAAATGTCCATCATGGGAACCGAATATAGATTCAGTAAACTGAACCTATGATGACATGATTCATAGGCTCACATGATACTGCAATTTGTATGGAAAGTAGTAAGCAGTTATATATATAAAAGCTATATATATATATATATATATATACAGACATGATCAACCACCACAAAGCAACTCCATGGGGGATCAAAAATATAAATAAAGATGTAAAAGCGATCAACTGCCACGAAGTAAACTCTAGGCAGGACAAAATGTAAATAAAGCTGTAAAAGGTCACGAAGTAAACTCCAGTCCTGACAGGAATGTAAATATATTTATATGTACAAATATATATATATATAAGTAGTAAACGCACTGGATGTAAATCCAGGCTCATCGAATATGTCTGACAACAATTATATATTGATGATTGGGTAATATACCCATGAATTGGATATACTTGAGCTTAGATTTGTGTATTTTTGAGTCTTTTAGTATCATGTTTACTGTGTTTATGTTTTGATTTATAGGTTTGGGAGATGTGAGAACAATGGGGAGCATTTGGCTAAAAAAAGGGCTTGAGCATCACTTTCTGTCCACCAGCGCCGGGGCACTATTTCCTTTGCTAATCCCAGCGCTGGGGCGCTGGGACAGAGTTTCAGTTGACTGGATAAGGCGCGTGTTTGACCGTTTGATTGACATTGACTTTTTATTTGACCTCTTATTTGGAGATGGTTTGAAGCATATTTGGATTGGGATTTCTAGAGTGGACAATAAGAGTATAAATTGGTTATTTGCATTGAATTGGGTGACAAAGATTCTACACAATGGGGAGATTAATCAAGGAGCAAGAGCAGATTTTGAGGATTGGGAGTTCTTCTTCTTTTTTATTCTTTTAATTTGTGTAATTCATTAAGGATGATTTATCAATTATTGTTGGTTTTTATTTTCGTTATGAACTAATTTCTTTTATTAAGATTCCAATGGAACCTTTTATTTTTATGAATTGATTATTTAATTTATTCTAATTATTTATGTTGAAGTGAATTGTTCATCTTGCCTTGTGCTGATTGATTAATTATCTGGCCAATAATTACCTTGTTACTCTAGAAGGAATTGAGAAAAGGAATTTTAGGGTTAGAACTGGGCCTGATGACATGTGACTTAGTTATTTGCACAGTGAATAATTAGGTTTGTGAATAGAATGAGAATATCTATTTGTCGCATATAACACATAATGAATTGGGATTGTAGCAAGTTTAATTCAATTGTTTTGCATAGAGATATAGCAAAATTAACTTGGATTAAATAGAAGGCAAATGATCACTTGAGAAATGGTTTTTGGCATTTGAGAATTCGTGTTAACAATTCAGTAGACATAATAATTGGGATAATTGATTTAAAAATCATAATTGGGGATATTGGAGTCTTAATTGTTATTTATCTACATTCAATCAATTCTTAGTTTGTTTATTTGTTTTCTTTTAGAATAATCTCTTTTTTGTTAAAATAAGTTTTCTTAGTTCTAAAAATCCCAATTACTGGTTGTTTAAATCAAATTTAATTGATATAGTACTAGTAGTTGGAGTTTATTAATTAGAATTCTCTGTGGGATCGACACTCTATTTTATCACTATATTACTTATTGACTGTGTATACTTGCATGTTTGCTTTGATTGTGAAATCAACTAACATATATATATATATATATAATATATATATATAAGCGAGTAAACGCATCGGATTTAAATCTAAGCTCATCAGATATAAATTCGGTGCGTTTTCTCGCTTATATATATATATATATATATATATATATATATATATATATATATATATATATATATATATATATATATATATAAGCGATTTAAACGCAGCAAATGTAAAATCTAGGCTCATCAGACAGATTCCTACCATAGTTTATATATATATATATATATATATATATATATATATACATATATATATATATATATATATATATATATATATATACTCCCTCCGTCCCAAATTATCTGCTGTTTTAGAGTTTCACACAGATACCAATATGTATGATAAAATTACTAAAATACCCTTTGTGTTAACTTTTTTATTAATTGAAGAGAAAGAAAAAGCAGCTAATTAATTGGAGAGAGAGAGAGAGAAACATTGAAGAGAGAGAGAGAAAGTAGCACATTAATTGAAGAGAGAGATAGAGAGAAACAATTATTAATTGAAGAGAGAGAGAGGGGCATGAATGTGGATGTTTAAAAAAGAGGAGAGACATTAATGAGAGTAATGATTATCAACAATTAAGATAAAGGGGCAAATTTGGAAAACAAATGGAAAAAATGCATTGAAATCTTAAAAAAGCAGATATTGTGGGATAATTTTTTTTTACTAAAACAGCAGATAATTTGGGACGGAGGGAGTATTATTCATTTGTTTTGATTCATTTATGTTCAGTTTTATTGCATGTTTTATGTGTATATGAGCTTATTAAGGTGTTTAATGATTTCAGGAAGAATTGGAGCTGAAATGAGAAAAAATAGAAAATTGCAGGATTTTTAGCATTAAGTTGGATAAATAATTTGGCTTGGGACTTGAATTTTATTGTAGAGCTCTTCTTTAGCTTTCTGTAACATCTTGAATCGTCCCAATCAGAGTTCATATGAAAAAGTTATGATATTTTTACTAAACGGACGTTGAACCTCAAAGTTTGGAAGTTGCAATTTACACAGCAGTCACTTAGATCCCGATTTCAACCTTGATACAGAGCGATTCTGTCAATTCTCAAAGAATGAAAGTTGTAGATCTCGTCGATATCTTCGTTTTTATAGGTAGCAAGCCCCGTAACTCTTCTTGGATCAAAAGTTATGCTAATTTTACCAAAGGACATCGCAGAAGGAAATGAAAATTCGCCCCAACAAATTTGAGCGGGAAAATTGAGAAATCATGGATTTTTGGAAAGTTTCTAAATGCAGATTTTGGTAGACTTCTACATGGAATTGGATTGATATTTCTATTAGCTTTAGGATTTCCTTTAGACTAAGATTTATTTCTAAATTGAATTCTATTTCTTTATGAAAACTAGTTATGATTTGTAATTCCTTTTAGGATTTGGATTTCTACATCCTATAGGATTTAGTACTTTGTCTAGCACTATAAATAGAGGATGAGAGTCTAGGTTATATTCATTCAATAATCAACTATCATCTATTGGAGTGCAGACTCAAGAGCATCTCAGGCTAGTTCTTTTTATTCAGTTTTAAAGGGAGGTGAATCCTTGTTACAAGTAATTGATTAATTGAGTATTATTATTTATTCCTTCTTGTGTAAAATTTCTTCTGATAATCTATTTTAATTGATTGTATGTTAAGTGATCTAATTGATTTAATATGGCCAATTGAGTTAATTTAATCATTATCATATGCTAGATTAAGATTGGTATTTCGTGTAATTGATATCTCTCTTCATCACAAGTAGCAACTTGGTAATAATAATTGTGGACAAGCTTTTGTTTATTGCTAAGATTATTAGAAAACAAGTTAAACAAATCGAGCTTATGTGTTTGTTGCTTGGATTAGTCTAATTCTCTATTTCTTAATGCTTCTATCATATTAAATCTAGAGAGCTTATTCTAGGTTGTATGCTAGTTCGAATCTGGTGGAGATCTTGTTTCATACAGTGATAATATAAGAAGAATTTTGGACAGCAGAGCTTATTGTTATCTAGGGCTAATAATTTCATTGAAGGGAAAATAATAATTACTTGATTAATTGATTGTTGTACTTGGTGAAACTGAACTGCAAAATTGAAGTTTTTACATATTTGGTTAATTTCATCATTAATTCTTGTTCTCTTAGTTTAAAACCAATTTTCAAAACAACCCATCTTTATTTTTTTTGTTCAAATAATAGAATAATTCTAAAACAATTTCACTCTCTGTGGGATCGATCCTTACTTGCTACTGTGCTAATTATTATAAATTGTGAAGTGAAAGTGAGGTTAATTTAGGAGCGTCAACGACAGCTCCCAAATTTTGGCGCCGTTGCCGGGGAATGTTATTTGTTTTTGTTTATTCTTTGTTTTCGTTTATTTTTATTATTTGCCTTTTGTTTTTGTTTTATGACTCAACCCTCTAACATTGTTGACTAAAAGTTTGTTTAAGAGATAAAGAAAACTGCAGATACAAAAGAAGCTCTTGTTCTATCACTTGAAGTGAAAGAGATGGCGGTGCCACACAATAACAGAACTTTGAAAGAACTAGATACTCTTAATCTGAATAAACCATCTTTTTCTATTGAGTATCCTATAATAGATGTTTCTTTTGAACTTAACTCTGGACTAATTCGTCTTTAGCCTATTTTTCGTGGTCTTATAGGTGAAAATCCATATAAGCATCTAAAGGAATTCCATATGGTGTGTTCCACGATGAAATCACAAGGAGTGACATAGGATCAAATCAAGCTTAGAATTTTTCCATTCTCCTTAGTGGATTTGGCTAAAGGCTGGTTATACTATCTACCATCAGGATCAATACGATCATGGACTGTTATCAAAGGTTATTCTTGGAGAGGTATTTCCCTGCATCAAGAGTTGCCGATACAAGGAAGGAGATATCTAGAATCAGGAAGTTCAATGAAAAAACTCTCTACAAGTATTGGGAAAGGTTCAAGAAGTTGTGTTCCAGCTGTCCACCTCACGGAATTGATGAACATCACTTGATCCAATATTTCTATGAGGGGTTGCTACCAATGGAAAGAAGTATGATTGATGCGGCTAGTGGAGGAGCGCTAGTAGAAAAAACTTCAGACGCTGCAAAGAACTTAATTACAACCATGGCAGCCAACTCACAGCAGTGTGGTACTAGGATGACTCATACATCACAAAGGGTAAAAGATGTTAGCACTTGTAATATTGAGCAACAAATTTCTGAATTAACTACTATAGTTCGACAAATGGTTGTAAGGAATGCGCAAGGTTTTCAACAAGCTCAACCTCAGTACCACATAGGAAACCAAGAAGTACCTGTCAATTCTGGGACATCCATGGAGGATATGTTTAAGGAATTTATGATCCAAACACAACAGTTCATGAGTCAGACAAGAACTTATGTTCAAGATTAGAGGGACCAAGTTGGTCAGCTTGCAATCACAGTAGGAATGTCACTTTCTCAAACTATTGAAAATGTAAGTGCCATAACATTGAGATGTGATGCAGAGGATCAATAGCAAGGAAAGTCAATAAAAAGCAAGTCCGACGATAGTGAAACAGGCAGCAATGATGTACTCAAGCACAAATTTCCACCTCTTTCAGCTTATGAACCGAAACTAACTTTTCCCCAAGTTCTAACATGGAATTGGAAAGTTGTAAAGAAATCAACGTGGCATACAGAGTCTAATGAAAAATTCCTAGAAGAAATGACGAATATGGAAAAAAAACATAAAGATGATGATGAGTTCACTAGTGGAAACCAGTTGGAAGTTCTTGAGGCTACGATTAAATTTGAAGAAGAAATCAGGTATTCAAAGTCTGAAAAGGATGAACAAGAGGAAGAGGAGAACAATTGGATAAGTTTTACAGATCTTTACAAAGAGGATATAGGTGATACAGTGTTGCAAACAAAAAAAACACTACATGATACATATCATAGGATCTTCACTATGGAATTGGATGAGGCACATGTCCAGTTCAACACATATGAGACTAAAAGGTATCTTGGTATTGTTGATTTTATTTTTTCTACTGATGTTATTGACTCTATAGTGCAGGAATCTTTTGATCAAATACAATTATATGAGAAGGATTTGATGGCTGGAATGGACCAAAATAATGATCTAAAAGACGCTGTTAATGAAGAATTGAAGTTGTTACCAGTCCACTTGAAGTTCACAAGTCCAATTACCTAGAATGAGAAGGATGATGTCAAGCCAATGACAATAAACAAGGGCAGATGCTTGGGAGGCAACTCAAGATTTCAGATTTGATTTTTTTATCCCTTTACTTTTTAATTTTTGCATGTTAGTTAGTAGTTTTTTTTCTTCTTTGCATGATTTTCTTATATTGGGAACAATGTAAGGTTTGAGCGTAGGGGAAAGATTTAGGTTTTTATTTTATTAGAGATATTGATCCAATTTTGATGGGGAATTTGAAAAAAATTAATTCTTTTGAAAATATTTGAAAATTTTTGTTTCATGATTCTATTTGGCTGTGTTAAAAAGATTAAAGTCAAAGATTGAAAATCGATGCTAAAATTTAGATTCTGATTGATGCTTAATTGGTTAATGAATGATGAAAACTAATGTAATAGCCCCGAATCCGGGCCCCAAATCATCGCGGATTCGGTACACTAATCATTCTATAACTATTTGCGGAAGATATAAACATAAATTGTTTATACATTAAACTTACACATAATCCCCAAGGTCGAGTAACCTTAACTTTTACACAATTCATAAACTATCTAAAATACAACACATTTATCAAAATAAGCTATTACAAACTAGCAGCACTTTATATCCCAAGCTGAACTTGTCATTATCTTTTTCCTGTATCCGAACACGTTCGCCTTATCTACAATGTTTTATCATGATATAGCAAGGGTGAGCATGAAAGTTGCCCAACAAGTTTATATACAACAATATAACTATATATCATGATTGAAGAGTATGAATAATGAGCTTGCTATAATTCATCAATATAATTGAGAACTAGTACGAACAAATTTTTGACTGAACAAGTTTTTACATGAACAAACATTTCTGAACCAACTGGTAATGAAGGTGATCAGCCTTTCATACCTGACTTATACATGCAAGATGTACAGAGTACAAATTTCATGGCAATTAGCAATGATTAACCATAAGCTTGAAGAAACTACTCTTATTAGAGTTAAGTAAAAGAAAACTTGCCTGAACCGTTGATTACCGCAACGCAATTTTTAACGCTTTACCCGAAGACCTAATATTAATAATATAGATCTCCAATAATTAGAATAATATCATCACAGTATAATACTATTATATTTATATCCACAGAATAACCTAAACACATTACCACATAACCATAACAGTCTATAATTCACATAAGACTTATTATCAGTTAAACTATTAAGTTTGAGTTGATACCAACACAATTTTATCATCCCGACGGTCTAGTTGGACAAATATCGAGTTTAAGTTCAATTAAACTCTTCCTAAGCGCTTAATCATGCCATAGAGTCACATTTATATGATTTAACACTCGCTTTTTCATTTCATAAGTTATTCGCTAGCACTTAGTAAGTTAAATACTAATCCAGCAACCTAGATTCTAAATCTAGCAACTAAATTACCAACTCAGCAACCTGGATTCCAAATCCAGCAATCTAAACTACAATTCAGCAAACTGGATTTAACATATTTTCAATTCATCAAACTGTATTTCAATCCAGTAAACTGGAATAACAATTTACCTAATCCAGCAAGCTGTATTCTATATCCGTATCACGAAAATATCAAATCAGTGTATTATTCTCCTATCCTTTGGTCAAACATATATACACATATTTTATGCATAAAAAGTATTTTTCCATAATTTTCTAACTTCCTTTAGTATTTTTCAAAAATCATTTTCTAGTGCGTAGCTTAAGAAATTAGCTACCTTGTGCTTAACTCCAGTAATGCCCATCTTTTGACACGATCTTATATATGTTAACATGATGCTCCATTTTAAATTTCGTGGCAATCGGAGTTGTAGAACTCCGTTTATAGCGATTTCCGTCGGAAAATCATAAAAATTGTAATGGTCATAACTTGGTCGTTTTAACTCGTAATTAGCTCATTTTTGGACACGAGCTACATAATACCATATATTTTCATTTTCCAAAAGGTCGGAATTTATTTCACAATTTAAGTTTCCAAAACAGCCCCTGGACAGATCTGGACAGAAACTTTTTGCCATTTGGCAGTTTTGGAGTCCTTCACCAAAACTTAAATAAAACGAAATTTGTAACTCTGATTAATGATCCGTCACTTTTTTTAGATTCGTATCTTTCCGATCTTCAATTTTCATCTATCATAATCCATATTTGGACATGTTAAGCTTCCGGAATTTAGCCCGGAAGTGGCTGTTACAAAACTGTCCTTTTAACAGTTTTCTTATCTTTGTGTAGTTTGGGAGAAATCCCATAACTTGCTCATTTTTCCACCTAATTGAGTAATTCCAAAGGTATTTTACCCTTAACACATATATCTAGTATCCCAAGAACATAAATCATAAATATCCATCATAAATTTCAAGAAAAATCAAAACCTATCTCACACTTTAAAAGTTTAACTTTTCCGGAAAAATTCCATTTTTCTCTTCCTTTGATTCCAACCAAAATCAACACCCAATATGGGTAATACCAAACACAAAACACTCATTAACATGTATATACATGGATTTTGAGTTTATAAATAAAGTTTCTTATTTCCTCAAACAAGCATCAAACAAAATCAAAGCTAAGAGAAAAAAATCATGTTTTCTATCTTTTGAAAAACCTAGCTTCCATTCCACACTTTAGATCTAACTTTTGATCTATAAAAGAGTTGGATCTACATATTAAACACTTATATATACATAAATCTAAGGTTTTAAGCCTCAAGATCACAACTTCAAGTTGTCAAAAATCAAATCAAAACACAAAAGAAATATACTACATAAGTAGAAATTTATTTGGTATACCTTAGCTTTTCTTCTTCTCCTTCTTCTTAGTTTGATCATGGAGCTTGGATGTCTCACATAGAACTCCCCTTTTCTCTCCTCCATGGCTGCCGAATGGCCCTCTTCTCTCACTCTCTCTCTTTAGTTCTTAGTTCTTGAAGAAAATAGAAGAGATGAAAGAGAAATGATATATAAAATTTTTATTAAGTTTGGATTATCATCTTCCAAACCCACTCTCTTTTTCTCTCCTCAATATCTGGCCATATGGCTTACTAGATCCACCAATCCTCTCTTTTTTTTTCTCATTAAACCACCAAGCTTTACTTGCAAGTAATACCAAAGTGTTGGCTAAATTAAATGAGGACACATAGGGGAAGTTGGTAGGAGTTGGTTCACCAACTAAAGTGAACAATCCACATTCATTCCCCCTCTTTTCTCTCTTGTATGGCCGGCCACTTGGCCATTATCTCATCAAGTTTGGCTTTTTGATTTCATGCTTAATTGATTTAACAAATGTCCAAAAATTCCTCTCCCACTTGGGCTAAAAATTGAGCCATTCCTTTAATGTATTGCTTGGTCTCTAACTAACTTCTTTGGCCACACCTGAGCTATACATAGTCCAATACCTATAATTCTTATCCAACCCAATTCATTTAATTAGGGTTTTCACTTCTCCATTAAAACACCAATCCTTGCTCATGAACATTTATTTCCTTAACCCAATTAGACTTGCTATAATTAGGTTATAAAATTAATCATTTGAGATATATAAAATAATTCTCCTAGAATTAGTAAGTATTCTAAATACTATAATTCTCTTTTTCCATAACCCTTAAGTTATTAAATCCTTCATTTCTAATATATATTTAGGGTTACACTAGTTTCTTTTGTTTGTTTATATAATAAACAAATATAAACCATCACATAATGTTCATATTCCTTACACACAACTTTTTAACCCTTAGAGTTTAATACCTAGTATTAGGGTTCCCAAATTAGGGTTTAAATTCTCGATACTGAAATTAGAGTTTCTGAATATATCGTTATGGTTTTCTAACTTAATCACCATGTTCATATCATGAATTTAGGGTTTCGGATTCCCGGAATTGAAACTAGGGTTTCAGAACCGATTTCTACGATTTCTTATCCATTGCTAGGGTTTTCTAACAGAACGTTGACGTTCTTAATATATACTTAGAGTTTATCACAGATGTAATTTATCTGGTCAACCCATGACCCTTAACCACATTCTGAACACATCATTAACCATATACACAGAGAATATTTACATAAATCCTTAATCCTGGATAATTCACCTATATCCTTCACCGAATTTTGAAATCCTCAAAATTCTATCCCAATAACATCAACCGCATACACTCATTTTCTGTTTAGGTCTATTATTTGACCTTAAATCAATCATTTAAGATTTTAATAAATTCTCCAAATTCTCGGGTTGTCACAACTAAGCCATGATCTATAGTAATTGATTTAAATTGAATTTGTTATACACGAGTACTTGAATATGAGAAGCATGTTTATTTGGTTAAGTTATTTATGGAGTTGTCTATGTGCACTGGTTTCATAACTTAGAACTGTTTAACTTTCTTATGTTGTTGCAGAACCATGTGAAAAAAATGATGAATGAAAAAAAGGAAAAAAATTAAAAATTGAAAATCTATTTCAATGTCCATTGTACGAAATAATTGGGTATCTAAGCCTCGGGAAGCATAGGTATTCACGCTGAAAAATGCGATGGATAAAAGCAGCTTGACTAGTCGACTTTTGTGGCCTTTGTTAATTGAATAAGTAAGCCTTAAGGGTGTCTCTACACCTAGCGCCCTAAGATCATCTGGTTTGGGAGTCGTTGGTGGAAAGTTCGCTAATGGGTAACTTTGAAAAGCCTAAGAAAAGGAGACATTACACATGTCAAGAAAAAAATACTAAAAAAAGAAGAAGCATGAAAATACATTCATCTGTGCTAAAAAGAAGGTTCTATGAAAAAAATTAAAAAGCAAGAAAAATTTGTTCTTGGTTATGAGTCAGTGTGCATGGTTTTTGCTCCATGGTAACTAAGTTGAGTAAGTATGATGATTTTGGGAAAGTTACTTATGTGGCTACAATTTGATTTAATGAAATTCATTGGTGAAATGATAAAGTTGGTATTTGTGAGTTAATTGATAAGGCGTTGATTAGATTTCTGCAAATTTAGTTTTGATAGTCATTATTTGTATCTTGAAATCTTTTGACATAATGATTGAATAGAATTTTTCCAGAAATTAAACTTTAGGTTTACACGAGGACGTGTAAAAGGCTAAGTGTAGGGGAATTTGATATTTCTATTAGCTTTAGGATTTCCTTTAGACTAAGATTTATTTCCAAATTGAATTCTATTTCTTTATGGAAACTAGTTATGATTTGTAATTCCTTTTAGGATTTGGATTTCTACATCCTATAGGATTTATGGCACTATAAATAGAGGATGAGAGTCAAGGTTTTATTCATTTAATAATCAACTATCATCTATCAGAGTGCAAACTCAAGAGCATGTCAGGCCAGTTCTTTGTATTCATTTCTAAAGGGAGGTGAATCCTGGTTACAAGTAATTGATTAATTGAGTATTATTATTTATTCCTTCTTGTGTGAAATTTCTTCTGATAATCTATTTTCATCGAATGCATGTTAATTGATCTAATTGATTTAATATGGCCAATTGAGTTAATTTAATCATTATCATATGCTAGATTAAGATTGGTCCTCATCCAACTGAGCATCCATCAATACTCTGAGAAATTCCATTTCCACTTCTATGGGGAGCACTGCTTCCATCCCATAGACTAATGAGTAGGGGGTTGCCCCAATGGAAGTTCATATGGAAGTTTTGTAGGCTAATAAAGTCAGATGCAAAAGGTCAGGCCATCCTTTGTTGTTGGTGAACATTTTCTTCATGATGTTTTTGATGTTTTTATTAGCCGCTTCGACAGCACCATTCATCTTTGGTCGATAGATGACGGAGTTGAGGTGTTTGATGTGGAATTTTCTGCATAAATCCTCCATCATTTTGTTGTTGAGGTTCTTAGCATTGTCTGACACAATGACCTCTGGTTGTCCATATCGACATATGACATTGTTTCTAATGAAAGCAATGATAACTTCTTTAGTAACCTTGGGGAAGGAAGCTGCATCGACCCATTTGGTGAAGTAGTCGATCATTGTGAATATGAATCGATGTCCATTACTGGCTTTGGGATCGATGGGCCTGATTACGTCCATTTCCCACATTGAGAAGGGTCATAGCGAACTCATATTGTGGAGTTCCCTTAGAGGGGTATGGATAGCATTTCCATGAATCTGGCATTGATAGCATCTCATGACGTGATCATCACAGTCAGTTTTGAGTGTGATTCAATAATGTCCCGTTCTGAGAATTTTCTTGACAAGCTTATGTGAGGGTCGCATACTCCACCATGGATCTCATCCATGAGTTGCTGAGCTTGGTCTTTGTCCAAACATCTGAGGAGACCTAATCTTGCATCTCTTTTGTAGAGTGCATCTACGCTCAGGTAGAATTTCATAGCAAGTCGATGAATCCGCCTCTTCTCAGTTAGGCTCGCCTCAGCAGGTGTAGATCCATCTCGCAGATACTCCTTGATGTGTTGGTACCAAGGGTTGTGGATGGGAGGTAGCTCATCCGATACTTCTCCAATGTAATTCCCATATATTGGAGCTTTTTACAAAGCAAATGTGATGCATTGCTTTTTTTCCTTGTTAGGTATATAAACCAAGGAGGTCAACGTTGCTAATGCGTCTGCAAAATTATTCCTATTACGAGGAATGTGTAGAAAGGAGATTTCTTCGAACTCCAAAGCCATCTGTAAAACTTATCGATGGTAAGGCAGCAAATACAATTCTTTGGTTTAATAAATTCCTGTGGATTGCTTGATTACCAATTCGGAATACCCAAAGACAGTTAACCACCTGATGCCCATTGAACGGGCAAGTTTTAGCCCTATGATACAACCTTCATACTCAGCTGTGTTGTTGGTGCTGACAAACTACAATTTGACGGTGACGGGATACTGCTCCCCTGTACCGAATATTAAAACTGCTCCAGCTCTGGAGCCTTCTGAATTAACAGCTCCATCAAAATTCATTTTCCACTCACGACATGTATCGTACTGATGTTGTAATTGAACTATCATTACCCCTTCATCGGGAAAGTACGTTTCTAAGGGTTTATAATCCCCTGTAGGTGCGGCGGCCAGTTGATTTGCAATTGCTTGACCTTTGACAGACTTTTGAGTCACGTAAACGATGTCAAATTGTTGTAGGATCAACTGCCATCTGGACAGTCGACAATTCAGTATGGGTTTACTGAACACATACTTGAGAGGATCTACACGGGATATGAGTTGGGTTGTATGACCATGGAGGTAATGTTGTAACCTCATGGAAGCTCATGCTAAAGCACAACAAGTCTTCTAGATCAGAGTGTACTTGTGTTCACAGATGCTGAATCTTTTGCTGAGGTAATAGATAGCTTGTTTTTGGCCTTTATTGTCTTTTTGCCCAGCATGCAGCCTATAGCATTGTCATTTATGGATAGGTACATGAACATGGAAACATCATCCCTGGGAGGTACCAAAACAGAAGCGTTAATCAGTTGCTATTTAATGGTAAGGAAGGCTTTCTGACACTCATCGTTCCATTTCATGGATGAGTTCTTCCTTAACAATTTGAAGATAGGCTCACAGGTTGCTGTGAGTTGAGAACCCACACAACGTACATTCACATGATAGCCTTTCCTAAGCCTTGTTGGAATTAGTCTTCCTACGAGTCCAGTAATCAAACCCTGATAGGATAGCCTCTTGGTGGAGGAACCACACAACATACATTCATATACAACGTGTCTCACCGTTTATGTAAAATGATGACATGTACGAAGCACTAATATCACATGATAGATATTTAGCAGTGCAGTATTTAAGATGCATTAGTACACATTCATCATAAATGTAAATGCAACATTCACACACAAGCATATAATAGTTTTGAAAAGCTTGTTATACCGGCTTAAGACCTCTTACTGGAGTCCCCAGCAGAGTCGCCACCTATCGACGTCGGGATTTTTATTTGTCCCTTTTCGTTACTTGTTCTTTGGTGTTCTCATGTTAATGTGTGATTTGTTTGAAAAAAAGTGAAAAAAGGTCCGACATGTGTAATGTTAACGATTTGACTTTAAGAGACGCTAGTTAGTGTTTTTAACTAGTTCCACCAATGCAACCGAAAAATTCAGTTTTAACAAAGATATGGCAATGAAGTTTTGTAAAAATAGATTTTTCAAGACCTGTGTTCAATAGTAATTGAGGCCTTTGATACTTCCATTTTATTAAATGTTCGGCTTGTTTGCATTTATTTTTGAGATACGAAGCATCTACGAGAAAATAATATACAGCATTGCCAAATTCCTTATGGGCATGACAACCATCCAAGGAAATTTGTACACTGTAAATAATGTACAAGCTGCTTACAGATGAAGAAGTCCATCACGGGAACCGAATCTAGATTCAGTAGACTGAATCTGTGATCACATGATTTCTAGGCTCACATGATACTGCAATTTATATGGAAAGCAGTAAGCAGTTATATATATATATATATATATATATATATGTGTGTGTGTGTGTGTGTGTGTCTGTGTGTGTGTGTGTGTGCGTGTGTGTGTGTGCATAATCAACCACCACGAAGCAACTCCATGGGGTATCAGAAATGTAAATAAAGCAGTAAATGCCATCAACCGCCACGAAGTAAACTCCAGGCGGGACTTGAATGTAAATAAAGCTACAAAAGCTATCAATTTCCACGAAGTGAACTCCAGGCAGGACAAAATGTATATATATATATATATATATAAGTAGTAAATGCTCTTGATATGAAATCTAGGCTCATCAGATATTTCCAACAACAACTATATATATGTATATATATATATAAGCAAGTAAACGCACCGAATATAAAATCCAGGCTCATCAGACAAGGTCTGACCACAATTTCATATATATAAGTGTATATATATATAAGCAATTAAATGCTTCAGACCGAAGTTTAGGCTCATCAGACAGAGTCTGACAACAGTTTATATATATAAATATATATATATATATATATATATATATATAAGCCAATAAACGCTCCAGACCTAAGTCTAGGCTCAATCGAGGCATAACTTGATAATGTTAGTCCATATAAAAATACACACACACACACACACACATATATATATATAGTATATATATACAGACAAAAATGAAAACCACGGACCGAAGTCCGGGCGTACACACATAACACGATTCTCAATGTGTAGAATAGTGTGTGCAAATATAAATAGAAAGGCTTTATAGAGTGTAAGAAGGCTTACAGTGGGCTGCCAATGCAGACTTCTATGACTCTATATGGATGAATACTCAGCTCCCGCTGGTAAATTTATAACTGTATGTGGGCTAACAGGTGTTTAAAAAGGGCAAACACTCAATATGGGGTGTGTAGAAAGCAAATTGGACAGGGCTTCCTCACCTTTTTTTCTTTACAAATGGTTGACCCCAAGCTCCATATTTATAGACTGCTAGCTGCAAGTGTACCTGCGGCTGCCGTAGATGCACCTGTGGCTGCCCAGGGTTCCACAGGTTTTGTTGTCTCGAAGTACGTGTACTCGCGCACTGTAATGTCCGCTTGAACTTGTAGAACTTTAATCCGAGCATCCGAACAAGGTATATGTGACCTTCTTCAAATTTCTTGTGTCGAGAGTTACCCAATGACATGGAATAGAGGTTGTACGAAGTCAGGAATAGGGGACCATGCCCATGATCTTCAAGCTTCAAATTCTATCCGGTGTGCTGTCACGCGTAATAGTCACTCGGGATTTGTGATGAGTGGGATTTAAACCTGCGAATCGGATATTTTCTGCCTTAATTACTTGCCTGGATTCATAGTTTTTATATAGTTTTATTGGGAATATAGTGTTTTTGTATTTAATCGTTGCATTGCAGAGCTTCGCAGTGTTTTTGCTGCTTTGAAGGGGCAAATCTGTCATTTTTAGCTTTCCCGCGCCGCGGCGCCAAGGCCAGAGCCATTGGTCGCGCCGCAGCGCCACGTGCTGTCCCACACTGACAAAAAGCCGCGCCGCGGCGCCACTTACCATATGCTGTCTCGCGCCGCAGCGCGAGCTCCGTGTCCAAGTTCCTTAGGCCGCGCCGCAGCGCGACTCAAAAGCTTCGTGGCCCGCGCCGCGGCGCCACCTCCGGTTCCCAGGCAGACAGGAAGTGTTTGACCTAGCAAATGTTAGAGATATACAAGGAGGGGGCGGCGGCTGTAAGAGAGATATAGAGCATAGAACAGAAAAATAGAGAACCACCAAGAAAATAGAGAAGAGGAGAAGAGAAAGCTTGTTGAATAGAGATCCGTTGCTCTCCATTTTCTCAGATCGTGCAAGTGAAGAGATCGTTTGACTGAAGAGTACTCCTTTCTTTAGGGGTTTTTCTTATTTCAAATCTTCTATTTATTGTATTTGTCTGAAATGGGTGGTGTATTAGAACTGTGTGTTAGTCTCATAGTTATGAACTAACTCCATTGTTAGGATTGCAATGTAACTTTTTGAATAGCTTAATCGACTTTCTCTCTCGTTTTATATAATGAAGCATTTTGGAATGGGTTGTTGTATTTTGCTTATAATGTCTTATTTCTTGATAAAGAAATAGGTTTTGATAGTAGTGGAAATTGATAAATGGATATTACTGTCTTCCTTTAAATACAATGACACTTGTTTTGTCCTGACATTTAATTGTGGGCTCATTGTGCTTGTTGGATAGACATATCCTCATTTGCCTTGTGTGACCTTGGAGTTGTGCATAATGACCTTGGTCAGATTAGATTCACCAATAGACATATTGTGTTCTAGTTTGTCAAGGATTAGCATTTGACCTTCGACAGAAGCTTATGCTTACTTTAATCTCGGTTGACCATTCCTTGATTTGTTTATTTACGGAGAGTTAGAAGATTAGGCGAAGCATTAGGGGAGTTGTAATCCTATCTTTATTTCTTAGAACTGTTTCTTCTCCAACTTGATTGTCCTATAGAATTTGTTTAACCAACCATCTATTTATCTTGTTTAGATAAGATTAGTAACGACTTTACCTTAGTAGTTGTTTCCTGTTAAGTCTTTGTCCTCGTGGGTTCGACACCCCCTTATCGCTGTATTACTTGTTAGACCGCGTATACTTGCGCGTGTTTATCGGTTGCGAAATCGAGCAACAAGTTTTTGGCGCCGTTGCCGGGGACTTAAGAATTAATTGTTTTACATTATTAAATCTAAGTCATTACAATCTTACTTTAAACCGATTTGTTTACCTCTCTCTTCAGGTAGTCTTCATTGTGTATGCCACCTCGGAAAGGGCTGATTACAATACCTCTTGATCCCGAGGTTGAAAGGACCTTCAGACGACTGTTGAGAAAGAAATTTGTGGACACACCCGAGGACATACCTGTGCCCGTCATAATGGCTGAAGAGCTTCAGAAGTCTCTGAGGGATTATGCTATGCCTCGTGTTGATGATCTCCAGGCGAGCATTGTAAGGCCCGCCATTCAGGCTAATAATTTCGAGATAAAGCCGGGCACAATTCAAATGTGCACAAACATTCAGTTTGGGGGAATGCCTAATGACGACCCCAATGATCACCTGATTAATTTTGTGGAAATCTGTGACACCTTCAAATGCAACGGAGTGTCTGACGATGCCATCAGGCTCCGGCTGTTCCCGTTTACATTAAGGGACAAAGCCAAGAGCTGGCTACATTCACTGCCGACTGGCTCCATTACAACATGGGCTGACTTGGCGCAGAAATTCATGGCGAAGTTCTTTCCGCCTGCCAAAATAGCTAGGCTCAGGCACGAAATCACATCCTTTGTGCAATTTGAATCTGAATCCCTATACGACTCATGGGAGCGATTTAAGGATCTCCTGAGAAAATGCCCGCACCATGGTCTGCCGGAATGGCTTCCCATCCAGACCTTTTACAATGGATTATCCGGATCTACTCGTTCGAGTATTGATGCCGCATCTGGAGGGGCATTCATGTCCAAACATCACACAGCGGGGTATGAGCTAGTGGAGACAATGGCGGCCAACAATTACCAGTGGCCTAATGATAGGCAAGCTCCGAGAAGAGCAGCGGGGGTTTATGAAGTGGACTCGGTCACATCGCTAGCAGCTCAGGTAGCGACGCTAACAAAAAGGCTTGACACCTTGGGACCTTCTGCAGTTCAAAATGTGCAGAGTGTCATGGTCCAGTGTGAATTATGTCAAGGAAGCCACCCGACCGACCTGTGTGCTATAAGCCCTGAATCGGTGCAATTTGTTTCTAACTACGGGCGGCAACAGAACTCAAACCTTCCCACTCATTACTATCCGGGGTTGCGTAATCATCCAAATTTTTCATGGAGTAATAACAACAACAACAACAGCAATAACCCCAACCAACCACAACTTCCTTCTACCAGGCAGAGTTATGCTAACCCTCCCGGATTCCAACCTACAACTCAGTTCAACCAACAACCTCAGAGCACTCAGAATCAGTTTCACCATCCTCCCCCTCAACAGGAGAGAAAACCAAGTTTAGAAGATCTGCTTTCTAGGTACATAGCCCAGAACGAAACCAGAAGTAACAATCAAGAGGCCTCCATTAGGAATCTTGAAGTACAAATGGGACAGTTGGCTACTGCATTAAACAGTCGGCCACAAGGCGCACTGCCTAGTGACACTGATGTAAACCCTAAACGGGAAGGCAAGGAACAGTGTAAAGCAGTAACCCTCAGAAGTGGGAGAACCACTCAAGTACAAAGTGGTGAGGAAATTCCTGTGAACGACAATGGGGCAGCTGAAGAGGCAAATCCTGAAACGGAGAATGTTGAGAAAGATGGGGGTGACGCAAGTGGTCAAGACAGACCCCCGACACCATCTCCTCCTATCACTGCAATACATCGGCCTCTCCCTCAATTACCCTTCCCCCAGCGGATGCAAAAGCAGAAACTAGATAAGCAATTTTCCAAATTCTTAGAGGTCTTCAAAAGATTGCACATTAACATTCCATTTGCAGAGGCGTTGGAAGGAATGCCCAGTTACGTAAAGTTCATGAAGGACATTTTGTCCAAGAAGCGGAAATTGGGAGACTATGAGACGGTGGCTTTGACTGAAGAAAGTAGTGCAATCCTCCAAAACAAACTTCCGCCTAAGCTCAAAGATCCGGGAAGTTTTACAATCCCGTGCACAATTGGGGACCAATTCATTGGAAAGGCTCTGTGTGACCTAGGGGCCAGCATAAACTTGATGCCCCTTTCCATTTACAAAAAATTGGGTCTTAATGAAGCCAAGCCGACTAGCATCACCCTGCAATTGGCTGACAGATCTTTAACTTATCCGAAGGGAATTGTGGAGGATGTGCTAGTGAAGGTGGACAAGTTCATATTTCCGGCAGATTTCATAGTTCTTGATTTTGAGGAAGATAGAGACATCCCGATAATATTGGGAAGGCCATTTTTGGCAACTGGGAGGACCCTGATTGACGTCCAAAAAGGGGAGCTAACAATGCGAGTACAAGACCAAGAGGTGACCTTCAATGTTTTCCGTGCTCTGAAATATCCTAGCACCCCCGAGGATTGCTTCCAGGTCACTACAATTGCTGAAGCAGTGAATGGGGTATTCTCAGAGACGTGCATTAAAGATTCTCTAGAAGCTACACTAACAGGGGCGAGTACTACGGAAGAGCCATCACATATTGAATGTGCCATGTGGCTTGATGATCCGCTTAGATCAAGGCATTCGCATCGGCATTTCGAATCTCTTAAAGATGATGAGGCATCAACTTCTAAGAGTTTGCCGTCAATCATTGAGCCTCCAGCTCTTGAGCTAAAACCGTTGCCTAGCCATCTAAGGTATGCATATTTGGGAAATTCTCTTTCATTACCTGTAATAATTTCTGCTTCTCTAACCAAGTGTCAGGAAGAGAAGTTGCTCATTGTGCTAAAGAAGTACAAAACGGCGTTGGGATGGTCGATTGCAGACATAACAGGGGTCAGTCCAACTATTTGCATGCACAAGATCCTATTGGAGGAAGGCTCAAAACCTTCTATGGAGCACCAGAGGCGGCTAAATCCGATAATGAAAGAGGTCGTCAGGAAAGAAATCATTAAATTGCTTGATGCGGGCATTATCTACCCCATCTCCGATAGTCCGTGGGTTAGTCCGATCCAGTGTGTGCCCAAGAAAGGAGGCATGACAGTTGTGCCCAATGAGAATAATGAGCTTATTCCTACCAGGACAGTGACTGGGTGGAGAGTGTGCATGGATTACAGGAAACTGAACAAAGCAACCTGTAAGGATCACTTTCCTCTTCCTTTCATTGATCAAATGCTCGATCGGTTGGCGGGACATGAATACTACTGTTTACTGGATGGATACTCGGGGTACAATCAGATTTCTATTGCCCCGGAAGATCAGGAGAAGACGACATTCACATGTCCATATGGGACTTTTGCCTTTCGGAAGATGTCTTTCGGGTTGTGCAATGCCCCCGCTACGTTTCAGCGGTGTATGATGTCAATCTTCTCTGACATGGTTGAAAAGACCCTGGAGGTCTTCATGGACGACTTCTCTGTGTTTGGGAGCTCGTTTGAAAACTGCCTAACAAATCTGACTGCAGTTCTCCATCGTTGCGTCGAAACAAACCTTGTGCTAAATTGGGAGAAGTGTCACTTCATGGTTGAAGAGGGCATTATTTTGGGTCATCGGATTTCTGCTGGAGGTATTGAGGTTGACAAGGCCAAGATAGATGTTATCAACAACCTTCCCCCGCCCACTACAGTAAAAGGGGTAAGGAGTTTTCTCGGGCACGCCGGATTTTACAGAAGGTTCATCCAGGACTTTTCGCGCATTACCAAACCGTTGTGCACCCTGCTGGAAAAAGATCAGCCTTTCCACTTTGATGCCGCCTGCTTGGACGCTTTTGAATCCTTAAAGACAAGACTTGTCACAACACCTATTGTGGTAGCTCCTGACTGGACCTACCCTTTTGAGCTTATGTGCGATGCTAGTGATTTTGCTATAGGGTCAGTTTTAGGCCAGCGAAGGGAGAAGGTCTTCCACACTATCTACTATGCCAGCAAGACTCTGACGGACGCGCAGTTAAACTATACTACCACTGAGAAGGAGTTGTTGGCAGTAGTGTATGCTTTCGATAAGTTCCGTTCCTACCTCATCGGGACGAAAGTGATCGTATACACCGATCACTCGGCAATCAAGTATTTGATTGAAAAGAAGGATGCTAAGCCGAGATTGATACGGTGGGTTTTGCTCCTACAAGAATTTGACTTAGAAATCAGAGACAAGAAGGGAACTGAGAATCAAGTTGCCGACCATTTAAGTAGATTGGAAAACACTACATCGTCTACTGAAGCCGACAGAGCTATAAATGAATTCTTTCCAGACGAGCAGCTTTTATTGGTACATGGCAAAGCCCCGTGGTATGCGGACTTCGCCAATTACGTCGCTTGCCAAGTTATCCCTCAAGGCCTGAGTTTCCAACAAAGGAAGAAATTCCTTAAAGATACTAAGCAATATTTTTGGAATGAGCCTTTCCTATTCAAACAGTGTTCGGATCAGATCTTGCGTAGATGTTTACCTGAAGAAGAAATTGAAGACGTGTTGCATCATTGCCATTCATCTAATTATGGAGGTCATTTCGGAGGCCAGCGAACTGCCGCTAAAGTGCTACAGTCAGGATTCTATTGGCCCACCCTTTTTAAAGATGCTCACGCATTTGTGATGCATTGTGACAGATGCCAAAGGGTGGGCACTATTTCGAAGCGGCATGAACTACCGCTGCAAAATATTCTGGAAGTAGAGTTGTTTGATGTCTGGGGTATTGATTTTATGGGACCTTTCCCTTCCTCGTTCAACAATCTCTACATACTGGTGGCAGTTGACTATGTCTCAAAGTGGGTGGAAGCAGTTGCCTTGCCGACAAATGATGCGAAGGTGGTGCTTCAGTTCCTCAAAAAGAATATTTTCACCCGTTTTGGCACACCTCGGGCCATAATAAGCGATGAAGGGTCGCACTTCTGCAATAAGTATTTTGAGGCACTTCTCGCCAAGTATGGGGTAACTCATAAAATAGCCACTGCTTACCACCCTCAGACCAGCGGCCAAGTTGAAATTTCAAACTGAGAGGTTAAACGAATCCTGGAAAAGATCGTTAACCCAAACCGTAAGGATTGGTCGAAGAAGCTTGATGATGCATTATGGGCCTACCGCACAGCGTATAAAACGCCCATCGGAATGTCCCCTTACCGACTAGTTTATGGAAAAGCTTGTCATCTCCCGGTCGAATTGGAGCACAGCGCTTACTGGGCGATTCAAAAGCTTAACTTTGATCTTGACGCAGCCGGCGAAAAACGGCTGTTACAACTGAATGAAGCAGATGAATTTCGTCTGCAGGCATATGAAAACGCCAAGTTGTACAAGGAAAAGACCAAGAAGTGGCACGACAAGAAGATCCTTGACAGGCATTTTGAACCGGGTTAGCAAGTTCTTCTGTTTAACTCCCGGCTAAAATTGTTTCCCGGGAAGCTAAAGTCCCGATGGTCGGGCCCCTTCACTATAGCTAAGGTTTATAATCATGGAGCAATTGAGCTATTGGATCCAAATTCCGATTCCACATTCAAGGTTAATGGGCAACGTTTAAAGCACTACTGGGGCGGCGAGGTTGACCGTCAAAATACCTCCATTACACTTGGAGACCCGACCTAAGTCGGGATGAATAGTCAAGCTGACGACTATAAAACACGCGCTTGGTGGGGAGGCACCCCCATCTCGGTATAAATATTATTTGTTTCTTAACTGATTTCCAGTTTTCAGTGATTGTTAATTTTATCAAATAGCATAGTTGATAGCTTTTATGTTTTGTGTTTAGCATGTTGCCATTAGAGTTTGTTGTGTTTTTAATAATGTATGATTGCTTGTATAGTGTAGTTGTTATGCGTGTTTTGGTCTGTGCAGATAACAGATAAAAAAGGGGGGGCTCAGAGTGCAGGAACTCGCGCCGCGGCGCCATCCACCAAAGGGGATTTCGCGCCGCGGCGCCACAAGAAGTACCCGGCCACTGCAAACTCGCGCCGCGGCGCCATCCAACAAAGGTTATCCCGCGCCGCGGCGCCACAAGAAGTTCCCGGTCACTGCAAACTCGCGCCGCGGCGCCATTTAACAAAGGAAAAGCTCGCGCCGCGGCGCCACTAAATGTGCCCAGCCACTGCAAACTCGCGCCGCGGCGCCAATCATTATACAATATCTCGCGCCGCGGCGCCACTAGCGAGATTTTGTTCTCCCAGTGCGTTATAAAGCAAACCGATCGGCAAGTCTCCTCCTCTTCTAAAACAATCTCTGCAGTCTCCCTCTTGGCGTCCTGCACCTGCGATCCATCAGCCATATCCTTGTCTCCATCGTTCGTGTATCTACTCAGCCTCTAACAATCCTATTTGTTTCAATTCAATCAAAGGCCCCCTCACTCAAGTGCTAGGTTTCCTTCAAAAGGTACTTTTGACAGTTTTCTTTGGATCCGAGTTTTTGTTCAGTTATTTTCCGTGCTCTTCTTCTAGTGTGATTTGGGGCGATTTCCACTGACGGAAATCGGGTTAGAGCTAGATCAATTAAGGGCTGTCCAGGTTTTGTTTGGGCATCGCACGCAAGGTGTTTGATAAATTGCCTGAACCAAAATTGTAGGCCAATTGGGGTTGTCTTGGTTTAATCGTCGTTGGGTTTGCTTTGGGGTTAAGGTTGGCCGTGCTTCTAGGGTCGTTCTGCTCAAATTTGATTCAAGCATACTGTTACCATGGCACCAAAAAGGCAGCGTCTTAGTGTCGGCGGATCTTCGTCTTCTGCCCCGGCACCGCCACAGGCTTGGGACCCTGCCAAGTTTGTTAGTGAGGCAACGTGGAAGCGGTACAGAGACTCCTTTGGCAAGCGCAATTTGCTTCCTGAGCGGGGGTTGCGGCCCGATAGAAAGGACGGGGAGCTCATGAATATGATTATTGAGCGGAAGTGGGTAAATTTCAACAAGCCGCCCATATCTGCTGTTGTGCCTGTGGTTCGAGAATTCTATGCCAACGCCAGTCCTGATGGTCCTGCTGTGGTTATAGTCAGGGGCAGACCGGTGTCATTTGACAGTATAGCAATCAATGCACTGTTCGACGCACCCAACTACGCGGGTAATGATTATTTGCAGCTGGGGCTCCGCAGTTATGACCAGGAGGATGTTATCAGAAGGCTCTGCAAGCCTGGCACGGCGTGGAAGAAAAATGATTATACCGGTGAGAAGACCAGCTTCCCGGCTGCTGCGCTCAGTCGCTACGGGAAGGCGTGGTACAGCTTCATTTGCGCCTCCATGCTACCAACCCGTCACCTAAGCGATGTGACTAAAGACAGGGCGATTCTGCTTTTCGCCATTGTCACGGGCTTGAACGTGGATATAGGGGTCCTCATCCACGACTCGATCATTAAGGCAATCAAGAGTACGGTCGTGTCGGGACTTCCCCATCCATCTGTGATCACAACATTGTGCAAGCATGCAGGGGTACGGTGGGGGCTTGATGAGACAGTTTCGCCGCCCATGACTATAATTGACCATCTGACGATCAAACGCTTCACTGTTTGGGACGGGGCAGAATCTCATGTCAGGGGCGAAGGGTATGGACCGCCTACAGCACCGCCTCCTTCCGCCGAACCAGAGCCTCCTCAAGCACCTGAGTCAGAACCGGCTAGTCAGGGTCTTTTGACAGACATCATGGCATCCCTTACCCTGCTGCATCAGAAGCAGGACGCCGAAGCACAGAGGCAGCGGAGGCATATCGCTGCTGTGGCTCAAAGGCAGGAGATAGCGATGCAGTACCAGGCTGAGCTGGTTAATATTATGCAGGGGATCTACACCGATTATTGTGGCGAGGGCATTGACTTCACGCCTTACCAGTTTCCCGATCCTCCCATCTTTCCACCTTACCCTCCTCCATCACCGCCCGCCGAAGCTGACGGCGCTGATGAAGATGAGGCTGATCCTGCTGCGGAGTGAGCGATCTCCAGGGAAGCCCTCTTGTGTATTCAACTGCTTTACGTTTTAGCAATGGGGGCATTGCTTTCCTTAAGTTTGGGGGTGTTGCTTTTAAGTTTTATCTGTCTATCTTAGTGCTACCATGTTAGGAATACTGTCTTTATTTCCTTATTATGTTTTGGTGCAGTCTTTTGAACTGCGGGATTTGGTTTATTATCTTTATCATTATGGATGCTTTATCATTATGGATGCATGAGCTGTTTTTGGGTTTTATTTTGATTTTATTTAGCATGATTGTGGTTTCTAGCCATCTTTTTGGGGCTTTTACAGATTTGGATGTTTGTGCCATGTTAATGGCCTTTTCACCCTATTTTGAGCTGCTATTTAGCAAGGGTGTTATACTTATCATTGCTAATTTTTGTGGGATTGTGGCTATGTCTAGCGCCAAATGAGCATATATCTCGTAGAATTGTGTCAAGCTTGCCTTGTGCTAGGGGTTTATGAATTGACAAGTTTAGACTGTTATTGATCCGTCCTTCTTGCAAGCTCTGACCAGCTGTGTTAACTAGTTATTCTTCGAATTTAGTTTGTGTGTTGATTGTGTTGACTAGTTGTTCACTCTTATAAACTTTCATTTGTGCAAGGTAATAAAAGACTTGGGTGTCTATGCAGTTTTGGATCTTGGTTTCTAGCTAAGGGTGTTTATATCGAAAGTTGTGCGGTGGGTCGAGATGGAGCGTAAAACGCACTCGCCCATAAACGCAGAGCCGATATCGAGATGGAGCATAAAATGCACTCGTTAAAAAAAAAAAAAAATTTATATTATATCGAAAGTTGTGCGATGGGTCGAGATGGAGCGTAAAACGCACTCGCCCATAAACGCAGGGCCGATATCGAGATGGAGCATAAAATGCACTCGCTGTTAAATTTTCATTCTTGTTGTGAAGTCTCAGTTGGCTTATGTTGATTACGTGGCCTTTACTGCTCGAGTTATTAGATTCTTTGGGGTGTTCTACACCTAGTGCCCTAAAGTCGTCTGGCTTGGGAGTCGCTGATCAAAAGCTCATTCATGGGTAGTTCTGATTAGCCTAAGGTAATTAAGTACTGTCCGAGTCTGATTTTACTATCGGCTAGCTAAATCCTTTGATCTTTCCCTGCATTTGCGTCTTGTTCTTAATGCTTGTTGAATGTTTAAGTTGCGGAATGTGCGTGGTTTTAACAATCAACTATGCGAGCTTATTTGGGCTATGATTAGTCAGGACGGTTGATTTTCACACGCATGCACAGATTGGATCGATTACAGTCTTATGCTTGAATTAGATTGACCCTTTGTTCATCCCCGTGTTTGACTTGTTCTTTTGGGGGTAGTTTTTATAGATAAACGTAGCTGCGATGCTAGTATATATTTTTATGTTCCTTTCGCATTCTTAGTATCTACTGTTATTACTTGTTAGATAGTTTGCTCGAGGACAAGCAAAGACTTAAGTTTGGGGGTATTTGATGAGTGGGATTTAAACCTGCGAATCGGATATTTTCTGCCTTAATTACTTGCCTGGATTCATAGTTTTTATATAGTTTTATTGGGAATATAGTGTTTTTGTATTTAATCGTTGCATTGCAGAGCTTCGCAGTGTTTTTGCTGCTTTGAAGGGGCAAATCTGTCATTTTTAGCTTTCCCGCGCCGCGGCGCCAAGGCCAGAGCCATTGGCCGCGCCGCAGCGCCACGTGCTGTCCCACACTGACAAAAAGCCGCGCCGCGGCGCCACTTACCATATGCTGTCTCGCGCCGCAGCGCGAGCTCCGTGTCCAAGTTCCTTAGGCCGCGCCGCAGCGCGACTCAAAAGCTTCGTGGCCCGCGCCGCGGCGCCACCTCCGGTTCCCAGGCAGACAGGAAGTGTTTGACCTAGCAAATGTTAGAGATATACAAGGAGGGGGCGGCGGCTGTAAGAGAGATATAGAGCATAGAACAGAAAAATAGAGAACCACCAAGAAAATAGAGAAGAGGAGAAGAGAAAGCTTGTTGAATAGAGATCCGTTGCTCTCCATTTTCTCAGATCGTGCAAGTGAAGAGATCGTTTGACTGAAGAGTACTCCTTTCTTTAGGGGTTTTTCTTATTTCAAATCTTCTATTTATTGTATTTGTCTGAAATGGGTGGTGTATTAGAACTGTGTGTTAGTCTCATAGTTATGAACTAACTCCATTGTTAGGATTGCAATGTAACTTTTTGAATAGCTTAATCGACTTTCTCTCTCGTTTTATATAATGAAGCATTTTGGAATGGGTTGTTGTATTTTGCTTATAATGTCTTATTTCTTGATAAAGAAATAGGTTTTGATAGTAGTGGAAATTGATAAATGGATATTACTGTCTTCCTTTAAATACAATGACACTTGTTTTGTCCTGACATTTAATTGTGGGCTCATTGTGCTTGTTGGATAGACATATCCTCATTTGCCTTGTGTGACCTTGGAGTTGTGCATAATGACCTTGGTCAGATTAGATTCACCAATAGACATATTGTGTTCTAGTTTGTCAAGGATTAGCATTTGACCTTCGACAGAAGCTTATGCTTACTTTAATCTCGGTTGACCATTCCTTGATTTGTTTATTTACGGAGAGTTAGAAGATTAGGCGAAGCATTAGGGGAGTTGTAATCCTATCTTTATTTCTTAGAACTGTTTCTTCTCCAACTTGATTGTCCTATAGAATTTGTTTAACCAACCATCTATTTATCTTGTTTAGATAAGATTAGTAACGACTTTACCTTAGTAGTTGTTTCCTGTTAAGTCTTTGTCCTCGTGGGTTCGACACCCCCTTATCACTGTATTACTTGTTAGACCGCGTATACTTGCGCGTGTTTATCGGTTGCGAAATCGAGCAACAATTTGATATGCTGGTTCTTGAAGGACATAGTTGTATGTATGTATGTATTGAAGTGTCGAGACGACACGGAGATGTTGAGGTAGCAAGATGACGTTCTGACTCCTCATCGGTGTTATCACCGATTTGAGTTGAAAGCAGATGTTGCTCAGGGTTATATCTAAGATTGGACTGCTGCAAGTGTTCAATGCCGCAATGTCATCTTGTGGATACCTGTCTGCCCGGTGTTAGCTCCGGTGTCTGTGGTATGATTGCCTCAGCAGGAGGTTTGATTGAAGCTGATTGCATGTATTTGAAACAAACATTTCTGGGATTATCGCCGGAACTGCAACATCATTGCTTGGGGTTATCGCCAAGGACGAAACTCAGGGTTATCTCCGAGGTTGGAATTGATGTTCCCGGTGTGTGTTCTGGGGTTGGATATGATGTTCTTAGTGTGTGTTCCGGGGTTGAGACTGATGCTCCCGGTGTGTGGTCCGGGGCTGAGACTGATACTTCCGATAGTATTCGAAATGGAGATCGAACTTCCGATGTTATCCGGAATGGATGTGAGCTGTGTTCCAAGGTTATATCCGAAAGACAATTTTGCCCTCCTATAATGTTAGTAACAATTGTGCAGAAAATTTTGAGTGTCTACAAGGACACAAGGGGGACATGACATTTGGAGACAGAAGATCTGCTCTCTGTATGATATATGTACATTCATATATAATCTTGGCCGTACTTTGAATTAAAAAGAGTACGGGTGATATATAGACAATGAAGTAAATAGGATAAGTAATAACTCACTTAACAAAATAATTTCCGTCCTTCGTGTCCAATTGACTATCTGACTTATAGCAACTAATTGTAAACTGACAAAGTAAAATATGGCTTTAACTATATTAAAATTATAATTATTTGGGTAAAAACTATATAAACCATATTAAAAATGTATAACGTGATTTTAATTCTTATTTGCACCCATAAACATTTCATGTAAATCAAAATCAAACAAAACTCAAATTTTGCCAGATCTAGTCTCACTATTTTGGATTCAGGTATTTTGGTCACGTCGTACAGATCTTAATTGTATTATTCTTAATTTTACGTTTGGATCGAAGGAATGAAATGGAAAGTGGAATAATTTATTCTATTCTAGTTGGAATGAATTATTCTATTTTCTCCCTCTCCAAGAAATAAAATTCATAAATTTGGGAGAAATAAGAATGCATGGTTCGATTTATTTCAATCGCAATTAAACTCATTTTTTTATTCCATAATAATGAGTTATTTCATTCTCACTTTTATTACTTCAATCACGTAACAAGTGTTTTAATTTGAATTTTAGAATTTTAAAATTATTGACTTCTTAAAGCGTCAACTTCGAAATTTTATATTCGACTATCAAGTTGTATGCCACGACAGACTATCTCACCTAGCTATGTACATTTGATTGTCTAGTCATGCAGATCCTAGTGTAGTCACTCCTCAAGGGCCTAACTTGAATTTTCAAATAGCTACTTGGTCGAAGAACTAATTTGAGATTTTACTCCAATTAGTAGGAAAAATATGGGTAGTGTTTCAGTTATCTTCCCTGTGCAGAAGAAGCTTCACAAAGAAATAGATAATTTGGTTTGCTTCTGGGAATGCAAGGAACAAATGGTAGTATGACCAGTATTAGTGTACAACCTATATTACTGTCGAGAGTGGAAGGAGTCAAAACTGATGATGTGGAAATATGGGTAAGTAGTGTGAATTTTAGCTAGATAATTAGGAAATTATATGACTTACTGACAGGATTTCTGTACCCATAAATATTTCATTAATGGCAGGTTCTTGTTTCGAAAACAAATTTCATATATAATTGCAAAATGCTCGCTTTATAGTGGCAACAAACAGAAATCGAAAGAGTAAAAATGAGTGTAATTAACCAATAAATAAGTGGAAAAGTTGTAGATTTTCTAGTTCTTTCCTTATTCTATAAAAGGAGAACTAAGTCGGTTATTTAGATAGGTTCTATTTTTATGTTTTTCTTATTCTTTATGCTTCTTTCTCTCTCTATAATGAAGTAAGGAAGCTTGCAATCTATTCTTGCAATCTATTGTAAGTTTTTATTTAAGTTTTCATTTGTAAATATATTTCTAAGTTTAATAAAATTATTTTAGTAAACTATCTATTTATATTGCGTTGTTCTTTGTTGTTCTTTGCACTACTTATCAATGATCTCCTTCCGCCCTCAAATGGTATCAGAGTTTTCAACTTGATCAATGGCAGAAATCATTTTAGAGGTACTGGGTTCTGTAGGATTTAACTTCTTAAAAAGTTTATCTAGAACAATAGTAAGCTCTTTATCTTTGTTTGGTAAACCTAATCCTTTTCTACTTTCAGGAAGGTTTATTAACGGTTGTTTAATTTTACTATTAGGAGTTTGAATAATGTTAACATCAAATTTTTCTTTAAATTTATCAAACCGCTTACCTAAAGTTGCTAGGTATTGATGAGTGAAGTTATTTTGTTCAATAATCTTTTTTTTTTCATCTTTATTACCACCAGAAATCTTAAAGGTACTGGTAGTAACTGAAGTGTTTTTAATAGATAAATTAATAGTCTCAAGAGGAGGGTGCCTAGATAAAACACTTGTTTTATCGTCTTTAATCCATTTTGTTTTGGACAAAACATTACATTTACTTTTAGGCAAAACTATGTATTTCACCACTATACTTAGCAAGTTTTACTTAATACACTACTGAACTTTTAATTTTTTGAAATACATCACTATACTAATTATTATTTTACAATTAAGTCATTCCGTTAAAAAATTCTGACAGACGTTAAAATATTGCTTATGTGGTGCTGACGTGGCAAAAAAAAATTTGTTTATGTGGTAAAAAATCAAAAACAAATTTTAAAAATAAAAAAAATACTCATTTTAAAGTTTTAAAAATAACAAAAGCATAATAAAATAAAACAGATTTTTTAAAAAATAGAATTTTTTAAAAAATAGAATTTTTTTTTAAAAATAGATTTTTTAAAAAAAAACATATTTTTTTAAAAAATACTTTTTAAAAAAACAGAATTTTGTTAAAAAAAGATTTTTTTTAAAAACAGAAATTTTTTTTAAAATAGAATTTTAAAAAAAAAATTTAAAAACAAATTTTTTTTAAAAAATGAAACTTTTTTAAAAAAATTTAAAAAAGAGAATTTTTTTAAAAAACAAATTTTTTAAAAAATAGAATTTTAAAAAAAAAACAAAACTTTTTAAAAAAACAAAAATTTTTTAAAAAACAAATTTTTTAAAAAAATAGAATTTTTTAAAAAACGAAACTTTTTTAAAATCCTATTTTTTAAAAAAAATTATGTTTTTAAAAAAATATGTTTTTTAAAAAAGTTTCATTTTTTTAAAAAATCTATTATTTAAAAAATATTGTTTTTTAAAAAAATTATGTTTTAAAAAAATCTATTTTTTAAAAAAGTTTCGTGAACGTTATCCAGTTGATCCACATGTGCTGAAAATGATTGAGTATATTGAGTACCTTGATAGGTTGGATTTTCCAATCACTCCGGAAGCCCAAACTGACCTTGTTTTGCAATCTTTGAACATCAACTACTCTCAATTTGTTATGAACTATCTTATGAATGAAATTGAGAAACCCCTTACTGAGTTGTTGAGCATGTTAAGAACTGCCGAGAACAACATGAAAAAGGCAGGACCCGCTCCCATAATGATGGTGCAAAAGGGGAATGCTAAGGGAAATTGGAAAGGCAAGAAGAAGATAGGATCTAAATCTTTTGCCAAACCCAATTCCAAAACCAAACATGCTTTAAAACCTAAAGGCGGGGTGGCTAAAGAAGGTGAATGTCACTTCTGTGGAAAACCTAGACACTGCAAAAAGAACTGTCATGCTTATCTGGAAGAAGTGAAGAAAAGAAATGGAAGTACGACTTCTGATTCAGGTATATATGTTATAGAAGTCAACTTGTCTACTTCTACATCATGTGTATTGGATACTGGATGTGGTTCTCACATTTGTGTTAATGTGCAGGGACTCCGAAGGAGTAGAACTTTGGCGAAAGGAGAGGTTGACCTACGAGTTAGAAATAGAGCAAAAGTTACTGCACTGGCCGTAGGAACTTATCATTTATCTTTGCCCACTGGGCTAGTTTTAGAATTAGAAGATTGTTATTTTGTGCCTGCTATAAACAAAAACATTATTTCTGTTTCTTGTTTGGACAAAAAAGGTTTTTCATTTATAATAAAGAACAATCGTTGTTTGTTTTACTTAAATGATATTTGTTATGGTATTCCACAATTGTTTAACGGTCTCTATATTTTTGATTTAGAAATGCCTATTTATAACATAAATACAAAACGATTTAAATCAAATGATTCAAATCCGACATATCTCTGGCACTGTCATTTAGTCCATATAAATGAGAAACGCATATCCAAACTCCATAAAGATGGGTTCTTGGATTCATTTGATTTTGAATCATATGAGAAATGCGAGTCTTGTTTATTAGACAAGATGACTAAATCCCCTTTCACTAGACACAGTGAACGGGCTAGCGATGTATTGGGACTTATACATAGTGATGTATGTGGACCCATGAGTTCGTTAGTAAGAGATAGGTTTTATTACTTCATTACATTTACTGACGACTTTAGTAGATATGGATATGCGTATCTTATGAGAAACAAATCCGAATCCTTTGAAAAGTTCAAGGAATTCAAGAATGAAGTTCAAAACCAATTTGGCAAAAGCATAAAAGCCCTTCGATCCGATCGAGGAGGTGAATACTTAAGCCAAGACTTTGATCACCTTCTAAAGGAGTGTGGTATTATATCACAGCTCACTCCACCTGGAGAACCGCAATGGAATGGTGTATCTGAGAGGAGGAATCGAACCTTGTTGGACATGGTACGATTAATGATGAGTCATGCAGATCTTCCAATAAGCTTCTGGGGTCATGCCCTAGAGACAGCTGTATTCACTCTTAACCGCGTTCCTACAAAGACGGTTCAGAAGACACCATATGAAATGTGGACTGGGAAACGTCCTAGTATGTCGTTCATGAAGATTTGGGGTTGCGAGGCGTTCAGAAAACGTCTGGATTTTGACAAGCTCAGACCCAAATCTGACAAATGTAATTTTGTGGGATACCCAAAGGAAACAAAATGGTATTATTTCTACAAACCTTCTGAGAACAAAGTGGTTGTTGCTCGAACTGGTATTTTTCTAGAAAGAGAATTTGTCTCTAAAGGAAACAGTGGGAGGAAAGTAGAACTCGAAGAAATTCGAGAACCACAAAATATCATTGAACCTGAGTTGGAACATGAGTAGGAACCACAAGAAATTGTGGAAAGTGAACCTGCTCAAATTACACAAGTCATTCGTAGATCTGGTAGGACACGCCAAGAGCCTGAGAGATATTATGGATATCTTGTGACTCAAAACAGCGATGTGATGCTCATAGATCAAGATGAGCCTGCTTCATACCAAGAAGCTATGAATGGACCAGATTCTGAGAAATGGTTTGAAGCCATGAAATCTGAGATGGACTCCATGTATACTAACCAAGTATGGACTCTGGTTGATCCACCCGAAGGGGTAAAACCAATCGGGTGCAAGTGGGTTTTCAAGAAGAAAACCGACATGGATGGTAATGTACAAACCTATAAAGGCCGACTGGTAGCAAAAGGTTTCAAACAAATTCAAGGTGTTGACTATGATGAAACCTTCTCTCCAGTGGCAATGGTTAAATCCATCAGGATCTTACTTGCTATTGCAGCTTTTTATGATTACGAAATCTGGCAGATGGATGTCAAAACTGCTTTCCTTAATGGAAATCTACTTGAGGATGTGTATATGACACAACCTGAGGGTTTTGTCACTCCAAAGGATGCTGGAAAGGTATGTAAGCTGCAGCAATCCATTTATGGATTGAAGCAAGCCTCTCGGAGTTAGAATCTTTGATTTGATGAAGCAGTCAAAGAATTTGGCTTTATTAAAAATGAAGATGAACCTTGTGTATATAAGAAGGTTAGTGGGAGTCACATTGTATTCCTAGTATTATATGTTGATGACATATTAATTATTGGGAATGACAATCCTTCCTTACAGGCTGTAAAAACATGGTTAGGAAAATGTTTCTCCATGAAAGATTTGGGCGATGCTGCCTACATTTTAGGTATCAAGATCTATAGAGATAGATCAAGAAAAATGCTCGGCCTAAGTCAAAGTACATATATTGATAAAGTGTTGAAACGGTTCAGCATGCAAGAGGCGAAAAGAGGAAACTTACCCGTGACTCATGGTGTAAAGATCTCTAAGGCCCAATGTACTAAATCACAAGATGATGAGGAGCGTATGAGAAAGATCCCTTATGCTTCGGCAATTGGATCTATCATGAATGCAATGATATGTACTCGTCCGGATGTCTCGTATGCTTTGAGCATGACGAGCAGATACCAGTCAAATCCAGGTGAAGGTCACTGGACAACAGTCAAGAATATCCTCAAGTACCTGAAAAGGACTAAGGATTCATTCTTAGTATATGGAGGTGAAGACGAACTAGCAGTAAAGGGTTACACAGATGCTAGTTTCTAGACTGACAATGATGACTATAAGTCTCAGTCAGGTTTTTTGTTTTGCCTTAATGGTGGTGCTGTTAGCTGGAAAAGTTCGAAGCAAGAGACAGTAGTTGATTCTACAATAGAGTTTAAGTATATTGCTGCTTCTAGTGTAGCCAAGGAGGCTGTATGGATTAAAAAGTTCATCACTGAACTTGGTGTTGTTCCAACCATTGTTGATTTGGTTGCTCTATACTGTGATAATAATGGAGCCATTGCACAGGCTAAGGAACCCAGATCTCATCAACGATCCAAGCATATACTTAGGCTGTACCATCTCATCCGTGAAATCATTGATATAGGAGATGTAAAAATAGGAAGAGTGCCAACAGATGATAATGTTGCAGATCCACTAACCAAGGCTTTGTCGCAGCAGAAGCACAACGGTCACACTAGTTCCATGGGTATTAGATACATGAGTGATTGGCTCTAGTGCAAGTGGGAGACTGTTAGAGTTTATGCCCTAGAGGCCAATTATTTGATATAATTGCTTAACGTTTTGATATTATATTTGATTGAATAAATATATGATTTTATTATGGTTATATTTACTGCATAATATAATTGTTAACATAATAAAATTCCTTAGAATAGTGATACAAATTATATAGTTTCAAGTATGTGACTTAAACATGAGATTATATATTACCATTAGTATCCGTGTTCTTAAATGTCCCTAGTCGATTATCATTGTTGATGGGACAACAATGATGCATTGAGACTAGTATGTGGATTGACTGATGACCAAATCTCATTGGTCATAAATATATGAGATATTAAGTCAATGCATAGGTACATGTTAGAGAACGATGTACTGGACAGACCCACCATGAGAATTTTATATGGAGCATTATGCGAAGTGTCATTAGAATTTCTCACAGGGACAATGTTGTAATGGTCCTCCGACCTGAAATCGCTATATTACTACACGAGAATTTATGTACTTTGATATCATCAAATGTCACCTTTAATAGGGTGGACTATAAAGGTGATTATTGGGTTCATCATTAATCGTGTGAGAAATATGAGTGATCTAGATGGAATTTAACCATCCTATATATTATGGGTTGTTAGGTTTGTAATATTCATGAACGCAATCAAATTGCAAAAATATGCGGAAACGTGTAAAAATCAGAGTTTAAAATTTTACAAACCATAAACCCGGATCATCCTTTATGCATAATTATTAATTAAACGAAAAGATATGAATAAGAATCATACCCTTGAAGATCGAGCTTCCTCAGGTACAAGTTCACCTCCAATCCTTTTCGCGTTCAACTTGAATCCACCGGGTTTGGTTCCTTCCTTTGATCAACGTTAGCCACCCAAGTGTTTGGCCTCTAGAGGTGATCCACCAAGGAAGAAGAAGAAGGATTCAAGAAGATGGGTATTTGGTTCAAACCCTAGTTTTCTATCTCTATAGAAAAATGGGCGTACTCTCCAACAATTGGAATAACGTATGTTTGATATCTGATATAAGTCTCCTCTTATAAAGATATCAAGTAACCCTATTAAAATAAGGTATTATTTATTTAATTAAACTCCTTTAATTAAATGGGCTCCCTAATCTTATTAGGGATAATTAATTAAACTCCTTTAACTAATTTTCCCTCCTAATCCTATTAGGAATAAATGAGAGTACTTATATTAATTAATTCCCAAACTCCTTTAGGAATTAAATAATAATAATAGTAATAATAATAATAAGACTCCTCTTATTAATTTATATTTAATATTTCCAAAATATTAAATAATAAATATTAAGCTATTTAATTTATTCTATCACCATAGATTAAATTAAATATACTTAATTTATTATTACGATTATGTCATTAACTTCTTAAATAATTATTCTTCCTTTTATGGTGTGACCCTTTAGGTTCTCCATATTAAACCGGTTGTGAATAAATCAATTAGAACAATTCTAATCTTATTTAAATAAATAAATTAAACTAATAATTTATTTAAATAAATAATATTTATTCTACAATAGGGATAAGCCTCCCTAGCGATCAACGACTTTCCAGATAATATAGATTTCAACATTAATCATAAAAGAACCTTTGAGTAAATAGTTACTGTACAATTCAATCCTTCCACCAGGCAATGTCTCAATTAAATATAAGACATGGAATTTCTGTCAAGTCTTATTTTATTTAATTATATGTATTTCGACTCTTAAATGCACAACTCCAAATAATGCAAATTAGAAACTCCTTTCTAATTTCATTCTGCCTTGGCCAAGGACTACTGGGTTGTCATTTATCGAATCACATAGGACATTTCTCTTCTTTTACTAGAAGTGGTAGATTCTTTATTGATCATACATTATCTCCATGTATAACTTATTATACCCAAACATACCCTTTGATATACCCTAAGGGTCTTAAGGAATAAGTCAAAGTATAACTCATCATACACAAGATACTATGATGATCTCAAGTCCAAGGATCACTTGTACTACTATCACTACAGGAATTCCTATTGACATGCAAGTAAAACTCCATTAGGTATTCCTTAGCGAGTCACGTTCAGTGAACTTATTCTCTAATAAGCACCTACATACTTGCTTTAGTGTCTCCACACAAATGATCATGAGATCAATCATCCTCATCCAATGAGCAAGCAACGTATGTACCAATCTATCCGGATTCACTAATCCCCAATTTAGTAATCCAACGATTGGGAACTATTTTAGTTTTAAGCTTTCTAAGAATTTAGATCTCATTAGAATGATCATCATCATTATTCTAAAAGCATTGCTTAAAACTACGGGTTTATCACATATTATAAAACAGCATCATGTAGATAATTAAAAGCCTTTAATAAATTAATACTTTTTATTAATAAATGAATAAGATTGTTTACAAAGTATATGCTTTATCATCAAACATGATTGGCTTGTGTGCATATTACTTTCAATCTCCCACTTTCACTAAAGCCAATCGTCATGGTATCTCATACTCTTCTTCTCTAAGTGACGATTATCCTGCTGTTGGATAAGCTTTAGTTAATGGATATGTAATGTTGTTCTTGGGAGTACACTATCTCTATAGTGATTTCCCATCTTTCAATGATTCCTATAATCAAATGAAAATGCCACAACACATGTTTGGATCCAAGATGAGACTTAGGAACAATTCCTAGTTCTGTAATGAACTTTTAATCCAAACAATCAACTTGCAGCTTCATTTATAGCTATATACTTTGTCTTTATCACTACACCAGCAACTCTTTACTGTTTGGAACCTTTCCAATTCACTGCACCACCGTTCAAGGTAACCCTTTACCTTAAAGTGGATTTTCTGTCGTCTTGGTCTATCTGAAAAACATGAGTCTGTTAAGCCCTCTAGTTTTAATTCAGGCCCACCATGTATGATCACATCCTTAGTGCTGGTTAAGAACTTTAAGATGTTTTTCACTGACTCACAGTGAACTTCTCCAGAATATGACTGATCAATATCAGGTCTCGTATATTTCATTGCATACATGATAGTTACTCATGTGATCTCTCTTTTGCAGTCTTTGGGGACTATTAAGTGAGATACACTCCAGGGCTCATCAACATGAGATATCTCTTGGAGTTTGCCATGCTAAACGACTTTAGCATCAAATGAATATACGTTCCTTGGGTTAATCCGAGTATCCTTTTAAATCTATCTATATAGATTTGCATCCCCAATTAAGATACTCTTCCCAAATCATTCATGGAGGAATGTTTAGACAACTTTATCTTTACTGATTGTAGCATTGGTATGTTATTCCTCATCCGTAGTATATCAACATATAATACTAGAAATTTCACGACGCTCCCACTGACCCTTTTGTACACACTAGGTTCATTCTTGTTTTTGATAAAATCAAACTCTTTTGATTATCATATCAAAATGAATGTTCAATTTTTGAGAAGATTGCTTCAATCCATTTCTCTGAGTGTCTACAACTCTTACCTCATCGTATGTAACTGGATCATCATCTTCTATGATACGTACCTCATCATCATTATCCATGATGAATCCATACCTCCTAGGTATCTTCGGTACTATTCCAGATTTACGATTCGGTTGTGGTACAATAGGTCTATCTATAGGTTCCTCTTATTTGACTTGTAGTTTTTTGTGGTTCTTGAACTTTTCAAGATGTATTATCCTCCCACTAGCCCCTTTAATGATAAACACCTTTATCTTAGAAGGCAACATGTTTCTCAACAAACACCTTTTGCTAAGTAGGATTATAGAACATATGCCCTAAACTTACTTTAGGATGTTCCACAAATCTGTACTTGTCAAATTTTGTCTCAAGCTTATCCTTTGAAACCTTTTTCACATAAGTTGGACAACCCCTTATCTTAACATACTTAAGATTAGGAATCCTCCCTGTCCATGACTTTTATGGAGTCTTGGGGCCGGATTTTGAGGTTACCTTTTCCGTAGATAAGCAGCCATTTCTAGGACATGATCCTAGAAGGATACTAGAATGTCGGTAAAATCATTATGGACCACACAATGTCCAACAAGGTACGATTTTTCCATTCAGATAGATCAATCAATTATTGCATATCAGGATGTGTCCATTATGAGAAAACCATTTGAGATGATCTAGAAACTTATTGCATAAGTATTTATTCCTTGATCTAATCAAAGAATCTTAATACTTTGTCAATTTATTTCACTTTTGAATTCTTTGAACCTTTCAAATAATTCACATTTATATTTCAACAAATACACACATTCAACTCTTTGAATGATCATCTCCTTTTCTTATACTAGTTTGTTCAATTTGCAAAATATATTTTTCACGTAAGTCAAGTATACAAAATCCATTAAGTAATATTCCAGTTCTATACAAAACATTATTATTATAAATAGAACAACAATTGTTCTTAATTATAATACCAAAGATTTCATTGTCCAACAATAAAATGGAAATAATGTTTCCAATGAGAACTGGAATACAATAACAACTTATTGACTTAATAGACTTGCCCGTAGGCATTGCTAAACTATAAGTTCCTATGGCTAATGCAGCAACCTTTGCTTCATTTCCCACACATAGGTTTACTTATATTTGTTTAGCTTTCTACTTCTGTTTGGTCCCTTCATAAATCTATATTTATGATAACCAAAGTCGGTATCAAATACCCAAGTAGAACTTTGACTTAAAGAAAAATTTATTTTAAACCATGAACAAATTTATATTTGTAACCGAAACTTCACTAAGTTTCTTTGGTTAGCCTTTGTAAGATGCTTCTTGCAGTTTTCTTCCAGTGTCCAGGCTTATTGCAGTGGAAGCAAACTCATTTGCTATCCGTATCAGTTTTGTTCTTATTATCCTTTGTTTTTGCCCTTTCTATTTACCTTCTTAGAATTGTTCTTCTTTTCAGAAGATCCTTTGGCCCCTACCAGTAAGACTTGGTCTTTCTTGGTTGAAAAATGACTCTCAACATTTTTCAACATGTTAAGCAAATCAGCGAGGCTGATATCTAGCTCGTTCATATGAAAAATTCACAACAATTGTGAAAGGAGTCCGGAAGTGAGTGCAAGATCAAATCTTGGCTCAACTCTCCATCCATGACAAAACCCGTTGTCCTAATTGATCAATCAAATTGATTATGTTAAGGACTTTTATCTGTACTGTAGTGTCATCGGTCATTCTAGATCGGAAGAGCTCCTTAGATATCTGATATCTATTCGTCCTACTTTCCTCACCATCAACTACTTGATGTGCAGGAATATAGTAAGAGCATCCATAGTTTCATGCTGACGCTGAAGCTCGTTACTCATGGATGCGAGCATGATGCATTGAGCCAACTATGCATTATTAGCCACTTTCTAAAAGTAGAAATATCTTCCTCAGAGGCATTGTCTGCAACCATTGCAGGGATAGGCGTATTAAGGACATAAGATAGCTTTTCAGCCATGAGAACTATTCTCAATTTCCTTAACCAATCCATTTAATTTGGTCCGGTTAAATAAGCATCTAATATGCTATGCAGTGATAGTAATTTAGACATTGTAAAAATCTGTAAATGAATTTGTAATTAACAACATTTTAACATACATTCTTTTATTAATTACCAAAATAAATTAGGTCTTGTTTTAAATTGGTATCTTCCACTATTTTCTTCAAACTATATTACCCTCACTTATATAGTTCGGCAAAATCCAATTAAAGATATGCTAGTGAGAATAAGGATCCCATTTCAAATGTATATAGCCTTGTGTGTGCACAACAAACTATATATAAATAAATAAATAGGTAGACAACTCTTGTCAATTACATCAACTATGTAACTCCTTGTATTTTGCCTCTTAAATCATAATGGTCAAGTGTGTGCACATCCGAACTAAAACGATTTAAGTTAAGTCAGACCCAACATTTCCATATAAGTAAAGAGAAAACTACAGCCCTTGTGTGTGCACAACAAAGCAGTAATGTTCAATTCCTTATAAACATCATATGTAATAAAAACAACATCTTAAATATTTAATACTCGCCTTGTGTGTGCACAACAAACTCATATTAAATATTCAATACTCTATTGTTTCTATCATGCTAGAAGGCGACGTTCGATATTCCAAATATCTTTGAACGTTACAACTTAATATAAAATATTTGAGGGGTTTGTTATTAATTTGTCTCATCTTGTTTAGCGCGCATGCACATATATATATAAAATACGCGTCATATTAATGAACATGCGAAGCATGTTTGCATAATATATAATATATATATTATAAGCATGCACATATAGAATACTATATTCTACCTGGATTGATTATGGACTTTTATTCTAGTTTGGTTCACTAGAGCCACCAAGTGAACCAAAAGGTCAAACCCTAGGGGTGCAAGAATTAATATTTAAATATAACTATTACATTTAAACCCGGGCTCCATTACAAACGGGTCTTCAAGCGCTCCTTGCTCCTTGATCTCCAATTCTTCAAAATTAATTCTAACTATTCCTATTACAAAACTATTTAAAATAAATAGAAACCTTGATCAGCAGTCAAGGGGAAGTACATAGGAGGGAGATAGAATTAACATTAAGAAAATTAGAGAAGACGAGGTACGCAGACCCCATTTAATAAAACCCATACATTCAAGCATCCATCTAAAATAAAATCCAATCACATTGGTCAATAGTCCATAATCAATCCCATTTATTATCATACACATCACCATATGCATCAATAAATAACATTCATCTCATGAATAATAAACATTTAATATATATATTGATATCATTTAATGGGCAAATTTAGTTAGTATAAAATCTAATTTTGAATCAAAATAAACTCCTTTATTTTAATCCGAATTTAAATCAAAATAAAACTATTTTATTTTAATTTATCCAATTTTGAATAAAATAAACTATTTTATTTTAATCAAAATAAACTCATTTATTTTAATTAATTATGGAATCCAATTCCAAGTCAAAATAAACTCCTTTATTTTGGGTAATATGAAATCTTATTTCATGTCTTAAATAAACTCTTTTATTTAGGAAAACACGGATTTTCTTTCCTATTCATAAATAAACTCCTTTATTTTGAATAATATGAAATCTTATTTCATATCTAAATAAACTCCTTTATTTAAGGAAATATGGATTCTTTTTCCTATTTACAAATAAACTCTTTTATTTTAGAAAACATAGAATCCAATTTCAACTCTAATTAGTTATCATGAAATTCAATTCCAACTCTAATTAGTTAGCATGAAATTCTAATTTTAAAATTAAAATAAATTATTTATTTTAATTATAAAATTATTAAGAATTAAAAGGAACCGTGCGAAAATCCGTCCAAATCTCCGTGTAATCATTCGCTGCTATTTCAGAGGGTTTATAATGTGGATATCACGTGTATGTTAATTTCACAGGATGTTTTTGATTTACGTTATTATATATATATATATATATATATATATATATATATTGATAATACTTGTACAACCTGCAGCGCAACATAATTGTTTATATAATAACCAAATCATGCCAATCCTGTTACCTTTAATATAGGATTCACATTAAAAGCACATGGGCACCACACCTTGATAACCCACGAATCAGCAGCTAGATTTTAAAAAAAAAAACGCAGTATTGCAATTTTGCGATTTTTTTAATTTTTTATACAATAAATTATGCCCAATTAAATTATTTTAAACACATATCAATATACACATTAAATTTGAACAATTAATAATTCGCATAAAGGTTTGGCTCTGATGCCACTGTTAGGTTTGTAATATTCATGAACGCAATCAAATTGCAAAAATATGCGGAAACGTGTAAAAATCAGAGTTTAAAATTTTACAAACCATAAACCCGGATCATCCTTTATGCATAATTATTAATTAAACGAAAATATATGAATAAGAATCATACCCTTGAAGATCGAGCTTCCTCAGGTACAAGTTCACCTCCAATCCTTTTCGCGTTCAACTTGAACCCACCGGGTTTGGTTCCTTCCTTTGATCAACGTTAGCCACCCAAGTGTTTGGCCTCTAGAGGTGATCCACCAAGGAAGAAGAAGAAGGATTCAAGAAGATGGGTATTTGGCTCAAACCCTAGTTTTCTATCTCTATAGAAAAATGGGCGTACTCTCCAACAATTGGAATAACGTATGTTTGATATCTGATATAAGTCTCCTCTTATAAAGATATCAAGTAACCCTATTAAAATAAGGTATTATTTATTTAATTAAACTTTTTTAATTAAATGGGCTCCCTAATCTTATTAGGGGTAATTAATTAAACTCCTTTAACTAATTTTCCCTCCTAATCCTATTAGGAATAAATGAGAGTACTTATATTAATTAATTCCCAAACTCCTTTAGGAATTAAATAATAATAATAGTAATAATAATAATAAGACTCCTCTTATTAATTTATATTTAATATTTCCAAAATATTAAATAATAAATATTAAGCTATTTAATTTATTCTATCACCATAGATTAAATTAAATATACTTAACTTATTATTACGATTATGCCATTAACTTCTTAAATAATTATTCTTCCTTTTATGGTGTGACCCTTTAGGTTCTCCATATTAAACCGGTTGTGAATAAATCAATTAGAACAATTCTAATCTTATTTAAATAAATAAATTAAACTAATAATTTATTTAAATAAATAATATTTATTCTACAATAGGGATAAGTCTCTCTAGCGATCAACGACTTTCCAGATAATATAGATTTCAACATTAATCATAAAAGAACCTTTGAGTAAATAGTTACTGTACAATTCAATCCTTCCATCAGGCAATGTCCCAATTAAATATAAGACATGGAATTTCTGTCAAGTCTTATTTTATTTAATTATATGTATTTCGACTCTTAAATGCACAACTCCAAATAATGCAAATTAGAAACTCCTTTCTAATTTCATTCTGCCTTGGCCAAGGACTACTGGGTTGTCATTTATCGAATCACATAGGACATTTCTCTTCTTTTACTAGAAGTGGTAGATTCTTTATTGATCATACATTATCTCCATGTATAACTTATTATACCCAAGCATACCCTTTGATATACCCTAAGGGTCTTAAGGAATAAGTCAAAGTATAACTCATCATACACAAGATACTATGATGATCTCAAGTCCAAGGATCACTTGTACTACTATCACTACAGGAATTCCTATTGACATGCAAGTAAAACTCCATTAGGTATTCCTTAGCGAGTCACATTCAGTGAACTTATTCTCTAATAAGCACCTACATACTTGCTTTAGTGTCTCCACACAAATGATCATGAGATCAATCATCCTCATCCAATGAGCAAGCAACGTATGTACCAATCTATCCAGATTCACTAATCCCCAATTTAGTAATCCAACGATTGGGAACTATTTTAGTTTTAAGCTTTCTAAGAATTTAGATCTCATTAGAATGATCATCATCATTATTCTAAAAGCATTGCTTAAAACTACGGGTTTATCACATATTATAAAACAGCATCATGTAGATAATTAAAAGCCTTTAATAAATTAATATTTTTTATCAATAAATGAATAAGATTGTTTACAAAGTATATGCTTTATCATCAAACATGATTGGCTTGTGTGCATATTACTTTCATGGGTGATATCCATAGGCTTCTTGATTTAGTAGGACTATGAAATGCATGGCCATACTCAAATAGTGATTTGTTTCATATAGTCTACTCATTGATCAAGAAAACTCAAATTAAATTATGAAGAGTATGACACATTCCATGACTCGAGTTTAATCTAGGATATTAAGGTTAAAAGGATTAAATTACATTGAAACATTGGTCACGAAAAGGTTGCATCGAATCATCGATCTTATTATTACTTGGGTAGCAGTGATGCATTACTAGATGTCGCTCATTGTTTATAATTTTATAATATGATTTTAAAATTATTACCAACGTAATAATAACCTATAGGGTCACACACATAGAATGTTATTTAAAAGGGAATTAATTTAAATTTTAAGGATTTAAATATATTAATATGATTAATAGTATTTAAATCATGAATTTAAATTAAAAGGATAATTTGTATATATGTATATTAATTAAGTAAGACTTAATTAAGAGATATATATATATATATATATATATATATATATATATATATATATATATATATATATGGAAAAAATGTGTGTACACAGCTGTGTATTACACAGTAGGCTATAGCGACGATTTTTTGGGCTATAGCGACGGTTTCACCCGTCGTCATAGCTATTCTGGGTTATGGCGACAGTTTACCGTCGCTATAACCCAAAAAATCTGTCGTCCTGGGCCTACTGTGTAATACACAGCTGTGTATATACATATAGCCCTATATATATATATATATATTCGGATTTTATGAAATTAGGTTTTGATTTGATTAATTCCTTTTAACTACTATATATATGATATATTGCAGCTACTCAGGGATATATCATAATTGAAAAACCCTAGCCGCTCTTAGAGAGATACTAGAGAGAAAACAGTTTCAAAAATCCATTCCTTTTGGTGGCTAGTACCTCAAGTCCTTCTTATTGCAGAATCGTTCGACGGTTCCTGCGGCGTTCGTGTGGATACCGTAGAGGCGCAATCAGTTTGTATTGTGTTGGAGATTCGAGGCGCAATCGGTTTCAGATTCTCATTTTTTTTCATATATGGTATAATCTCTAAACCTCTGAATTAATTATTTTTCGCATGGATCCTGTTTTAGGGTTTCGGAAATTGCTTTAAAATTTTAATTTCCGTTGTGCATTTCTGTGCCGAAGCCAAACAATAAGGCACCCCCCAACATCAGTGTTACCACGGTGACCGCTACTTTTCAATTAAACTGTTATATAAATGTGTGTGTGTGTGTGGATCAATGTGCAATTATCTGGAAGTAGTGCTATGCCTCATTTTCACCTATATAAAAAGGGTTTGAATTTTGTATAAAAGTTCAATTTTAACAAGGTATAACAATGATGTTTTGTAAAAGAGGTTTCTCAAACCCTTATGCGCAATAGTAATTAAGGCCTTATATGTTCGGCTTGATTGATTTTATTTTGCGAGATGCGAGGCATCTTCGAGAAAATAAGGTATATAGCAGTGCCGAACTCCTTATGGGCATGAGAGCCATTTAAGGAAATTTGAACACTGTAAATAATGTACAAGCTAATTATAGTAAAAAATGTCCATCATGGGAACCGAATCTAGATTCAGGAGACTGAATCTGTGATCACATGATTCCTAAGCTCACATGATGTAGCAGTTTGTATGAAAGCTCTAAATAGATATATGTATAAAAGATGTAAATATATACAGACGATCAACAACCACGAAGCGAACTTCATGGGGGACTGGAAATATAAATATAAAAAATGGTAAATATATATATATATATATATATATATATATATATATATATATATATATATATATATATATAAATACAATCGACCACCACGAAGTAACTCCATGGGCGATTGGAAAAGTAAATAAAGCAATAAAGACGATCAACTTCAACGAAGTAAACTCCAAGCGGGATGAAATGTAAATAAAGTAGTAAAACTGATCAACCGCCACAAAGTAAACTCTAGGCGTGACTAAATGTAAAGAAAGCAGTAAAAGGCCATAAAGTAAACTCCAGGCCTGATAGAAATGTAAATATATATATATATAAGCGGTAAACGCACCGGATATTATTTACAGGCTTAATCAAATAGAGTTTGATGGTAATAATATATATATATAAGCCGTAAACGCTCCAGATATAAAATTCAGGCTCATCAAACAGTGTTTGACAACAATTTATATATATGAAATTGATGTGGCAAAATGATTATTTTACCCCTCATCGGGGTTATCTCCGATTTAGGCTGATATAGCAGTCGTTGCTCAGGGTTATCTCTGAGATTGGGCTACTGCAAGTACTAAATGTCCTCAGGGTTGTCTCTGAGGTGTGCCTATCCTCCCGGGGTTGTCTCTGGGTTTGGAACTGAGTGCCTCGGGGTTATCTCTGAGGTTGAAGCTGACTGCAAAGGTTGAAATAAACTTTTCTGGGGTTAACTCCAGAACTGCAATTTCACTCTCGGGGTCATCTCTGTGGTTGATGCTGAAACTCCCGGTGTTTTTTTCGGGATTAGAACTGGATATCTCGAGGTTGTCTCCTAGATGGAATTTCCTTCTCTGGTGTTATTTTCAGAATTAGAACTGTATTCCTCGGGGTTGTCTCTGAGGTTGAAGCTAAAACTCTCGGTGTTATTTCTGGGAATGGAGCTAGATATCTCGGGGTTATCTCCGAGATGAAAAACTGAGGATTCTGGGGTTGTCTCAGGAATTGAGTTGATTGGACTACCAAGGTTATCTCTGGGAGACGATTCTGCCCTTCTACCAGGTTAGTAATAGAAATACAAAATTTTGAGTGTCTACAGATGCCCCTTTTTATCATATTCATGCAATGCAATGGCATGGATAGGATAAAGAATACTACACTTGAAATGTGACAGGATAATCATGATGCAATGTACATCACCATAATGTAAATGTTTGATGTATGTGGTTTGTTGGACTATTTTCCAACGGGATGTGATGATTGTTTTCTCCCCGACTTCTAATGGGGGATGGAGTTATCACTAACGACTCTGATGAACTGCTTAGATGTGTGATCTAAAGTTCTCAGGAACTTCCAGGATGTTGACGTTGGGGTTATCACCAAAGTCCTTAATCGTTGGTATAAACTTTCCATTGAGGATATATCTCTCATGTACTAGAGACTCTGGGGGATAGAGCTTTGTCTGTTGAAGATGTGTATAACATATTCCATCATTGGTCCTCCCTGATGAGGGTGTTCCTTCCTAGTTTGTATCGCTAGGCCTTTCCAATGTCCTGTCGAAGTTACTGCCAACAGTATGTGCTGTCAGGGTTGCCTGACTCTCGCTGAAATGTACATCAACGGATTAGATCCCTGCTGGGAAAAGCGTCAAGGCTGCTTAACCTTCGTTGACATGTGCATCAACGGATGAGATCGTCGGATATTTCCTGATGCTTCGTTGGGTTTGACTACCAACGACTGATGATGTCAAGGTTGCTTGACCTTTGTTGACATGTGCATCAACGGATGAAGTTTCCGCTGGGGAGAAGTGTTCAGGAGTTCCGACCCCGAACTAACGGCATTGGACCCTTGTGAGGTATTACCGAGTTTAGTGTGCAATAACTATGATCATCGGTATAGTAAACCATGTGTTTGGGAAAATACCAATGAATGATATGTAGACCTACTGTCGACGTCGGGATTTTTATTGTCCCTTTTCTGTTCTTGTCTTTTGGTGTTCTCATGTTAGGTGAGATTTGTTTGAAAAAACAAGTTTTGAAAAGGTATAACATTTATATGTCGACGATTTGACTGTAAGAGTCGTCAGTTGGTTATTTCAACGGTTGTACCAACACAACCGAGAAAAGCTTTACACATTGACCTAGTGATGTGACACTGCTAAATGGGTCTGTGAAACCGAGATTCATTAGGATCTGGGGACTTTCTTATGTGGAGGGAAGGGGTTAGGCACCCCCCGACAACCGTGTTACCACGGTTACCACCACTTTTCAATTAAACTATTATATGAATATGTGTGTGTGTGTGTGGGTCAATGTGTAGTTATTTGGAAGTAGTGATATGCCTCATTCACACCTATATACACAGTATTTGAATTTGTATAAAAATTCATTTTAAACAAGATATAGCAGTGATTGTAACGATCGAGAAATTCGGATCCATTGTAAAATAATTTTACTTAATTAAATAATGAATAATATTATATTTTTTGGTATTATTACGTGTTAGTAAGATGAATGTCGTTCTATAACCTAGACACGTCGAAACGTCATAGTATTTTGACTACGTGAAGGAATTAAAGTGCTTGAATTTCCAAGACGAAAATAAAAAAATTTCGAGAAATTTTCTGAAAAATATTATTCATCGATTTCTGCTTGGGAATTATTTTTGAACTTCTGAGAAATATGCAACGATAGAATATCGAGGTGAGATGAATTATGTAATAATAATTCAAATATGGAAATCATAGTTTTTCGCATGCGGACTTAATTCGAGAATGTTAGGGAAAATAAAGCGTTAAGGAGTTAAAGTGATGATCGTATAATACATAGGTATTGTACGGGGAAATGAATACGAATATGATACGAATTATTATACGAGTATGTATGAATGATGGTATGTCATATATGTTGAATAAGTATACGAGTGAGAATACAAGAATAATACATAGAATATACGTTCTAAGGCCTTAAGCCAAATGAAATGGACTTGTAGGATTGTGTAGCAATTGGTAAAGTCTAATATAAGTTAATGGGCAAGCCCAAGTATAAGTAATGTTAAAGCCCAAGAGGTTGTTAAAGTAAAGTCCAAAGTGAATTAATGCATGCCCAAAAGAATAAGCTAAGATAATTGAATTAAAGCCCAAATTAAGATCCAATGAGGCAACCCATGTGGGGTCATGATCAAATGGGTGATCTTGGTGGCCAAGAAAATAATATGATGACCAAGTAATTAGTGTAATGAGCAAGTTAACTTAATAGCTAGGTAATTAATATTAAGGAGGTGATTAAGGAGGTGGGATTGGTTTATTGACCAATATGCCCTAACCTTGGCTTTCCTATAAATAAGAGAGCTTGGATTTCATTTGTTAATTATTAAATTTCATCCAAGAACTATCAACTTAATTGTTAGAGAGAATAAGTAACAATAAGCTAGACTTCCATTATTAGAAAATAAGAAGAACAAGTTTGATTATCAAAGGTAATGATCATATGCCATTAATCTTGTAATACCCATGAATTTTAATAAATTATAATATTGAGAATAAAGATTGTTTGCATATTTATTTGGATATAAATATATATAGTATTGGCATGAGTGTGAAAATTAATGTAATTGATTAAGTATGTGATAATTTAGCAATGTACAACTTAGTTTAAGCTTATGGAAATTATGCCTAATGTGGAAAAGTGGTGAAATGAGAAAGTACAAATTTAATTAATGATGAAATGGATTAAATTAAGTAATAAACAAATAATTATATAATGTCATTGACAAATTATTATTCATTAATTATCATGAATAATAGCATGTAAGGAGAAATCCTATATAATAAGATTTTTCATTCAATATAAGACGAGGTGTGACATTGGAATTATTATATAAAACTATATGATAAAAGTAAGCTTAACTTATGTAATTTATTATGTTGGGTGAAAAAGAGTCTTATATGACCCCATGTTATGTGTAGGGGTATTTAAATGTGTATTGTAGACTTATGGGGGAAAATAACTTGGATTAAATAAATAATAATAAGTGATTATTTTATTATCTATGTAGAATTGGAATGATAAGTAATATTTGTACCCATCTAAATTATATCCTAGTTTAGGGTAAATATTATTTGAATTAATCCAAAGTACATGGATTATATAATTCTATGTATTATATGAATGGGTGTATATGTATGTACATTGTTTGGACAATTGGAAAATAAACCTAAGTATGCTAAGTAATGGCTTGCAAATGCTGAGTATTGGTAGTGTCCCAAATTGAGTGTCACTCTTTTTCTTCTTCACGTAATAGGACATTGGCCTAGTCCCTCCTTACCAAACACAAAGCTAGAAAATCATGAGAAGGGGAGTGGTCTATATGGTACTCTTCTACCAAATCCTTCATAACCATCAGCTTCTTCTCTATTCCAATGGTTTAATTCATTGAGTAAAGCTTAAATTGCTCACAAGCTTTCCTATAAATGGAGCCCTTCACATTCACCACCATTTTGCAAATTCTTTGTTAAAACTTCAAGTGTGTGTGAGTGTGACTGGGTGGAGCTTATATAATTTACAAAGTGAAGCTAGAGTAGCAATTCAACTCCACATAAGGTAATATTCCTCTATATGTTTTTACATTCAAGTTTTGCAAAGTTCTTAGGAAAGTACAAAAACATTTGTTTTGAGTTGAAAAGTTATTGTTGAAGAATGCTAGAATGTGTGAATTGATGTTAGACATTGTTAACATGATTAAATATGAAACCAACGAAAGTTAAATGAAGTAAATTGGTCAAGTAACGAATACATAGTAAAGATAATCGCTAAATATGTTAAACTTTGGAAAATGGCAAAAATCTTGAATTGATCCTTGAATTTAATTGTTTGTATGTTTGGGATTGTTAGAAGCATGTTAGGGAGGTCTTGTAGCAAGTTTATATTAATAATACTTCATTACATTACTTTTTGGAGGGATGTTGGGTTGAAAATTGCATAATGGCTCGAAGTAGGGGATGCCTGAATTCGAAGTCAGGAGTCATGCCCGCCCCGGCGGGGGGTCACAAGGTACAAAGGCCTACTTTGCCGGAGGGGGGGGGGGGATGGGGATGTTTTGCAGGAGCCATGCCCGCCCCAGCTTGGGGTTCTGTAGAGTAAATGCCCACCCCAGCCGGGGGGAGTACTATAGTAACTTATTTTTGTTGTTTTGTTTTGTTTTGATTGTTTGATGCAAGAAGTCTTAACTTCACTTAAATTCAAGAACATGCATACTTCTTAAACATGAATCAATGAAAGTTGCAAGATGTTTTAGTTGGTTTAGAGTTGAATTATAATCTTTTGAAAGAAAAGTTAAAAGACGAAATGTGGCATATGTTTATAGCTTAGTTAGGATTGTAAATACACATGAAATGTGGACTCAACATACCTTACATGTATAGATTGTTAGACATGAAATCTTAATATTTGAAAACCAATTGAGTTAAAAACTCTATGACTTGTATTTTGAATTTTTGAACAAATAGGATATGTTCACGCATCTAGTTAGACATTCTATAAAATATGCAAGCATGTGTGGAAAGAAGATGTTTGGCAATAATATGTGGTGTAATGAATACTATGGTTAGTGGTTGATATAGTGAACTCTTTTAACTTTGAAAGATGGAAATGTATGAGTAACTCTAATAAAGGATCAAAACTAGCTTAAAGGTTCTTTAATATGTGAAACGACTTAAAAATATGTAATGTAAGGGATATTTTGCAAATACAAATAAAAGATGAGCATATAGTACTAAAGATTTTAAAGGTATGAATCAATGTGAGTTACGCATCTATGAGTTTGAATGTGTGTAGCCTACATAAATTTAGATATATGTGATGAAAGTATGTAAATATGTATATCAAGTGTGTGTGACTAATGAATACGTATAAATACGTAAATAGGATAACATAATTCGTTGAGGTGATTTTATGCTATAAGTGGTAATCAACGCTAAAGGCAAGTCTCCTAACTCTCACAACTTTGATTTTGTGCGAGTTCTCTAACTTCGTTTGATTCTCATAATTGAATGCAAGTTTTCTAAATTCTTTACATTGTTTATTGTATAACCCGAATTGTTGCCGTACCTATATCGAGAAAACGTCTATTACTATTTGGAAATCATTTGTATGCCTTAACATTGTTACAAGCATTGGACTTATCGTTCATAAATGCATTATAAAAATGGTCTAAGCCTTTGATTTGACTAGACCATAATCATGTGTTGAGAAAGCTATCCAGACTAATTGACTTGGTGCGAACTCTTATAAATCTACTGAGATGAACAACTCTCTTAAAAACTGGAAATTTTATATTTTTGGGGAACTGACGTGCGCACATGAGTATGATTAAATGTTATGCATAACGTAGGGTACTTTAGGCTGATCATCTATTGTACTCGTTTATATTGGATTGTAGTATAATACTATAAATTCTAGTAAGAGTTCTTAGTCCTTAATGACTGCTCAGTGTTCATTCTTATTGAACCTTGAAATGAATAAATCCTAAAATTTTGTTGATATCTTTCAGTCTATAGTGACAACTATTGAATACTCTTAATATTTCTTGATATCCTTGAACTATCAATTATTGTTATACCCTTGAAGATTCAAATGCTATAACTGCTTATTCTTCTTGCTATATTACTTGATAGGAAAACTTGTTGCTCATTCTTGCTTCCCTAAAAACATTACAGTTAAGGCAGAGCAAGGCGGTACATCGGGAAAGGGCAAGGCTACATAATAGCTTAGTCCTTTAAGTGTAGAAGTATTATTATTATTATTGTTATGCTTATTATGATGTATTTAAGGATTATTAAGTTATGTTTAAGTTTAATCATTGGATTGTTATGATAATGGTTGTGGTACCTTGGGACGCGAATATTTATATTATATCAATGTAAATTATTCTATTATTTCTATTGTTGATGATTTTAGTATGATATTAGAATTAGCACGTGACGAATCAAATTCGAGATATGAGTGTCTGAATTTGGGGGCGTCACAAATCTTCCATCTCTACAATTGTAGGTTGATAAGAGAAGTGTTGATTGATAGACATGTATGCTAAGAAATGATAAGAATGAATAATCTATGAACTTAAGTCTTAATAAGGCGTGAATAAGCACTTTGTTCATAGATAAGCTATGAACTAAGGAAGAACTTATAATAACTTGTAACATGTTTACATTAATGAATTTAGTATGATAAAAGGATATAAGGAAGATGGTTAGAAGATTAAAACCATAATAAGTCATATGAAATGGAATCATAAGTAATTTATACTTTTATAAGTTATAAACTCATAAAGAACAAGTAATAACTTATCATGTAAATCTATTGATATAATATATATGTTAAGACATTAGTATGATGGATATAATCCATTTGAAATGATGAACAAATCATAAGTAACGAAGTTATGCCAGAATTCACACGATTGGATGATAATCGTCGAATTCGTGTAATTCTCGGATTTGAAGTTAAATTTTGATATTGAGCTCGGAAATGTTGGTTTTCAATGGAGAGAAGTCTTATTTGGCATTATAGAGTTGTGGACTCAAAAATGATCAGATTCCGACTTAGAACGAAGAAACGAGCGTTGAACATTCACGAACGTTTATCATTTTCGTTAAAAATTAACTCATAGGTAAATTTTGAGTTAACGAAGTAAAAAATGTAAAATTATTGCATAAACATGTAGAGTATATGATTTGTGACCTAATGGCTTTTGAACTAGCCAATTTAGACTTATAATGAAGAATTTATGAGCCTGGGAAGTTCATCAAACAAAATAACTAGAAAAATTTTCTGGGGCTCAAGGTCCGCGCCGCGTGGCGGCACGACCTAGAGAGTTGTGGCCTGCGCTGCAGCGCGAGGTAGGAATATGACATACTAGGAAGTGGCGTAGCAGTGCGAGTCTCAGTACTGAGAGTGGTGCCGCAGCGCCAAGACCGAATGTGAGACACTAGAAACCCGCACCGCAGTGCGAGTTCAAGAATGAAAGATGGCGCCGCAGCTCCAGCCTTAGGGTTTTCGCAGTAAAGAAAGCTTATGAAGATAAAGAGAAAGGTAGTTGGCTATTGATGACATATAACATTAATTAACTTAGTGTAACATTGTGTACATTATTTTAAACCTTAAGTATGATCACTAAAGGTTGAAGATAATTAATCAAACGTGAACGTAAGAATGACGTAAACTATAAACGGCAAGCCAGAACCAATAGTAACAAATCTAATACATGATTAGATTGAGAAGAAGGGGAAGATATAGTAGTAATCTTACTTTATTATATATGATCTAATGTGTTACGTTATGTGATCATATATTGTAGAGACCTTAAAGACTTAAAGTGAACGTGTAATAATAGTAGCAGATGCTGAAGGCAAGTATTTTAACCCTTGTCTATGTTTAATCTGGAAAAGTTTTGTGATTCATGTATTCTTACGCATGCATTGATGTATGATGAAGTCAAAGCTAATTCTTTCGGCTAGACTTATGATATGTTAGATTTCTTACAATCTATTGAAGTATTGTCAATGTTTTACCAAACTATTTTGGTGTGGTTTTCAAATGAAGACTGAGTATGTTAAACAAATGTTTTATCGTCAAACGACAGGCATGTGAGGTTACCACCACTTAAACGTACATACGTTTAAAGAATGTAGTATTGATCAACATAGAGTACTATAAGCTGATCACCTAGACGTGCTCGTAAGTAATGCCGAACTTACGGACTTAGTGTCGGGTTGTCCTTTTCAAAGAAAGTATGAAATGCTCATGGTCTTGGACCGAAATTTATGTTTTACTGAATGTTGTCATTGTAAAATGTTATAAAGAAAAGAGAAGTGCTATTTTGAATTATCGATAGTACTTCATAACTATTATTCAGTTATTGAAGATATCTGCTTTGTATGATTCAAGCATATTATTAAATGGAATTGTTGTACTTGTTGAGCTAGTTATGCTCACTCTTGCTTGAACCATATGAATGCAGCTAAGACCAAACAGGCCGAAGGATCCGGCAAGGATAAAGGAAAGGCTAAGGCGAACCTGTAGATTACCTATGTAATAGTATAGGTTTGTAATGATAATATTTGATATTATGACAAGAAAAAATTTAATAGTTATAAAGAATCTGGGGAATGGTAATATTGTTTGGAATATATATATATATATATATATATATATAAGACATATTCATTCTGTTAGGACTTTTCAATTGAATGTTTGTGTGAACTGTAGCACCGTGTAGCACCATTTGTCAGGTTGTAAGATACCTAAATTTGGGGGCGTCACTAGTGATGTTTTGTAAAAAAGAGGTTTTTCAAACCCTGTGCTCAATAGTAATTGAGGCCTTTGATACTTCCATTTTATTAAATGTTCGGCTTGATTGCTTTTATTTTCAAGATGCAAAGCATCTTTAAGAAAATAATATATATAGCAGTGTCGAACTCCTTGTGGGCATAAAAGCCATCTAAGAAAATTCAAACACCGTGAATAATTTACAAGCTGCTTACAGCTGAAAATATCCATCACGGGAACCGAATCTAGATTAAGTAGACTGAATCTGTGATCACATGATGTCATAATTTATATGAAAGCAGTAAGCAGTTATATATATAAAAGTGGTAAATATATATAAAGAGACATGATCAACCACCACGAAACACCTCCACAAAGTAAACTCCAGGAGGGAATAAATGTAAATAAAGCAGTAAAAAACGATTAACCGCCATGAAGTAAACTTCAGGCGGGACTAAATGTAAATAAAGCAGTAAGAGGCCACAAGGTAAACTTCAGGCCTGACAGAAATGTAAATATATATATATAAGTAATAAATGCTCTAAATATAAAATTCAGGCTCATCGAACAGAGTTCAACAACAGTTCATATATATATACATATAAAAGAAAATAAAAGCCATGGATCGAAGTCTGGGCATACACACGCAACACGACTCTCAATGTGAAGAATGGTGTGTTAAAAGATGAAGAGAAAGGCTTTAAAGTGTGTAAGAAGGCTTACAGTGGACTACCAAAGAAGACTTCTATAGCTTTAAACAGATGAACAATCGGCTCCCATCGATAAAAATATGACTGAATATAAGCTCACTAGTGTTTAAAATGAGAAAGCACTCAGTTTGTGGTGTGTATAGAGTAAATTGGACAGGGCTTCCTCGCTATTTTCTCTTCAAATATGGCCACCCCAATCCCTCTATTTATAGAGGAGGAGCCGTAGGTACACCTGCGGTTGCCCGGAGTGCCCCGGGCTCTGTGGGTCCCACTGTCTCAAAGTACGTGCATGCGTGAAACGTGATGTCTGTTCGAACTTGTAGAACTTCAATCCAAGCCTTCGATTGAGGTGTATAAGACCTTTTACGGAGTGTTATTGTTGGGAGCTACGCCATGACATGGGATTAGAGGTTGCTAGAAGTCAGGAAGATGGGACCATGCCCTTGGTCTTCAAGTTTCAAATTCTATCTGGTGTGTTGTCTTGCATAGTAGTCACTCGGTTTTGGAACTCCTTTGTTCTTGTGGGACATTGCTGTGTAGAATGTATGTTGAACTATTGTGTTGAGATGGTGTAATGTGGGGTCGAGGTGGCAAAATGACAATTTTTCCCTTTACCGGGGTTATCTCTGGTTTGGGCTGATAAAGTAGTCATTGCTCAGGGTTATCTCTGAGACTGGGCTACTACAAGTACTTGATGTCCTCAGGGTTGTCTCTGAGGTGTGCCTGACCTCCCATGGTTATCTTCGAGTTTGGAGCTGAGTGTCTTGGTGTTAGTCCTGAGGTTTAAGCTGACTGGATGGATTGAAACGAGCATCTCCTCGGTTATCTCTGGAACTACAACTGCACTCCTTGGGGTTATCTCCAAGGTTGACATTGTCTTTCTCGGTGTTGTTTCTGGGACTGAGACTGAGTATCTCGGGGTTATCTCCGAGATGAAACGACCTTCTTCGGTGTGATTTCCAGTATTGGAACTGTATGCCTCGGGGTTATCTCCCATGTTGGAACTGAAACTTCCGGTGTTATTTCTGGGAATGAGCTGAGTTATCCTCCAGGGTTATCTCTGAAAGACGATTCTTCCCTCTTGCAATGTTAGTAATAGGTATGTAAAAAATTTTGAGTGTCTATAGATGCCCCTCTTTATCATATTCATTCAATGCAATGGCATGGATATGATAAAGAATACTAGACACTTAAAATGTAACAAGATAATCATGATGCAATGTACAACAACATGATCCAAATGTATGTGGTTTGTTGGATTGTTTTCCAACATGGTGGGATGATTTTCGGCTCCCCACGACTTCTACCGGTATTGATAGTTATTACTGATAATCCTGATGAACTGTCTTGGACGTGCAATCAAGTGCTCTTAGGAGCTTCTAGGATGTTGACATCGGGGTTATCACCAAAGTCCTTAATCCTTGATACAGACTTCTCATTGAAGATGTATCTCTCATGTACAAGAGATTCTGTGGGTATAGAGCTTTGTCTATTGAGAATGTGTATAACATATTCCATCATCGGTCCTCCCTCATGAGGATGTTCTTCCATGGTTTGTACCGCCAGGTCTTTTCGCTACTCTGTTGGAGTTACTGCCAATAGTCGGTGTTGTCAGGGTTGCCTGACCTTCATTGACATGTGCATCAATGGATGAGATCCCTATTGGGGATAATGTCAAGGCTGCTTGACCTCCGTTGATGTGTGAATCAATGGATGATTATATGAAAACCCACTAGGGAAAAGATTTTAGGACAACGACCCTGAATTGATATCATCGGACCTTCGTGAGGTATTACCGAATGTAGTTTGCAACAACTGAGAACATTGGTATAGTGTACCCTATGTTTGGACGAATTCCAATTAGCGATATATAAAGCCACAACTTTACCCATGAATACTAAGATTTCAGGCTATTCTGCTCAATCGCATAGCGTTTTTATTCTTTATTTGGGCTTTTCAGCTTATGAGAACTCCTTTATAACTCAAACTGGACCGAGCCGGAGGCGTGGAACCCACTCAGGGAAGCCGTAGGTACACCTGCGACTAGCCGTGGGTAGATTTAAGCTGCCTGTTGCTTTCATAAGTCATTTTTATATTGCGCTGCGAAGGAAATCCAAGAGCTCTTCTTTAGATTTGTTGAGTTTAGGCGTCTTTCTGCAAATTCTATCACCGTACAAGTGTTCTACACTGTCCTGGTAACGTATGCATGTCTTCTTTTCAAATTTTTATCCGTTAGAAAATGACTTATGATATGAAATGCATCTAAACACATAGTAGTGAATATGCATACTCATATGATGTGATAAAAAATATTCAACAAAACAAATGTTAGTATTAAACTATGCTGAACATAATGATGTGAAAAAATTTGACTTTTGAAACAGTCAAATTGGCACCTTTTTCTGATATTTCTTATCCTATTTGAGGACAAATGAGCTAAAGGTGAAAAAGCAAAATAATCCTGGTAATTAGGCTACCCTTACGGATTTTTTTACTGTGATGTATTAATGTATGTAGGATGTTTATGACTATGGGCAGGTGTGCTACTGAATGGCCACTTAGTCATGCCTTTGTGCATGTGGATAGTCCTATTTACAAAGGGGACTATGGCAAATTTTTTCCAAAACATAGGCATTGGGTAGTTATGTATTTTTAACTCTACTATAGATGTATGTTAAAATAATGCATGCATACATGTAGTCATAAAACTGCATTTTGAAAAGCTCCAGGTTAGAATTTACCACACCCTTTCTGAGGTGATTTGGAGACTTGTTGTTCAGATATATGGATTTGGATCAGCCGAGTAGTTCTCGTAGGACCACTTCAGGTGTACGGAGGAGGGTTTCTGAAGTGCCTCGACCCCATTCTGTTAGACATCATCGTCGTTTGGCAGAGACGGTGATACGTCTTGACGGGTTGACGTGCCAGATGTTGAGGATGAGGAGGAGGATGTTCCGTTGACGGACCCTGCTCCTGCTGCACATGTTCCCCGTAAGGATTTCCCAGGTATCCAGGTGATGATCCCAGAGTTGATGGGTGATCTGGGTAGACATCCCTCGATTTACTTGCACATAAATGAGGTAAAAGCTAGATTTTGATCTTCCCCCTTTTTTCCTATTGATGAGGAGTAAAGGATTCTGATGTTGATCTGCTTTATGATGTAGGTTCCTAGCTTTACACAACTTAGAGGGAACTAGTTTAGCATTCACTCCATATACCAGGCTCTGCATCCTAATAATAGAGTGATTGTGCATGGTTGGGGCTTTGGAGCTTTCTTTTCCATCCTTCCCCGTCGGTGTCCCTAGGGTTACCTCAGGGAATTGTCTAAGCACTGGTTTCACCAGACTCAATCTCTCCATTTGTTGGACTATGAGATCATGATGACGCTAATGGATTGGCAATTTATCACCGGTATGGAGTTTGGAGGGGATCCTGTGCCATGGACGGTGGATATTACCCCGACTGTCGTTCGATCCTTGCTAGGAGTTCTAACTAAGGCGCTCAATGGAAGGATTATTCGTACAGGTCCATTGAGCATGGATGCTATAAGTGGGTTATTGAGTGAGCCCATACCCAATAATGTGAGAGTCAGGGATCACATTATTTGGCGATTGTTCCTGATGATTATAAGGGGTTGCTTCATAGCTGATAACTCTTCTACGTTGTCATTCACTTTGGTGAGCGCCACATGACATGTGGACCGTTTCGAAGAGTATAACTAGGGTTCCTATACCTTTGCTTATTTCCTCAGGGGTATGTGCATGCGTTCGCAGGGCTTGACGGAGGCTTGGCTAGGATTTTAACCATTTCTGCTGGTGAGTATTTCTCTTATAATTTCCCATGTACAAGTTAAGAGTGTTGACTGACAGCAGATGTTTGCCTTTGTGTTGGCAGTTCTGGGCCTATGAGAGGCTCCCATGTTTACATCATGTGAGTGTGTTAGGTTTGGAGACCTATCCACGAGGACAGCGATGGCATCATTCCATACTGGCGGAGGTCCCTGTAGCTGAGGGTTTCACTCATTGTCTCCAATAGCCGGAGTTATTGACAGCTGATGCCATTACTTAAATTCCCTATTCTGGGGAGTACTTGGCCATTGGTTTTTAGGATGGATACCTGACTGGTGTTGAGTATGTGATTTCCACCCATAGGATTCCTATCTTTATAGATGGAGGATGTGAGCTCTATTCAGGAGAGCGTGCTATTAGGATCATCACAGAAGAGATTCGCGTACCGATCTTGCCTCCTGCCTGGCGTTATTGGCCTGTTTCACAGTCACCCATTATTGATATTCCCTTGATGGGTGTTGATGGTTTACACTGTCAGAGGGTCCACATACCTAGGCTACGTTCTAGCATTGGTGGTCCCCTCGTACCATCGGAGCCCAGACCCGTGCCACACAGTTTATAGGGGATATGGTTCCTGGATCCGTGGTGATGACGGATTTGATGGTGATGACTGGGATTTATACCCGTGAATCAGATACTTTATGGCTTAATTAGTTGCTTGATCTTCATAGTTTATATAGCTTTTATATTATTTTAGTATTATTTTTCTAACCAACGTATTGCATGGCTTTACATGACTTTTCTAGACTTAAAGGGGCAAAATGGTTAATTTTCACACACTCGCGCAGCGGCGCCAAAGCCCAGCTTTAAACTCACGCTGCAGCGCCACCCCCTTGTCCATGCTGATGTCATCATGGCGCTGCAGCACCATAGTTCCTTCTTGGACTCGCGATGCAGTGCGACCTCCGGTCTTTTTAATGCTGATGTGGCACCGTGGCGCCGCAGTGCCACCATAGGCTTTATTGCCCGTGCCGCAGCGCGACCACCGGTGCCTAGGAAGAGAAGGCTTGCTTTTGACCTAGCTAAAGAGGAAAAATAATATATATATATATATATATATATATATATATATCAAGCAAGCCTCTGCAATATAGAGATATACATCATATAGTCGGATAGATTAGCTTAGCATAGAATACTTTTCTTCCTATTTTAATTTCTCTCTCTTTCTCTTAGTTAATGTCTGTAAGTATAGATTAGGGATTAGGGAAAAGTTTGGGATATCCTTAGAGCAACAAGAGCAGTGAGTTTCACGGATTGGAGAGCTTGAAAGGAGCGAAATGCTTGGAGACTGAAGAGCCTTGACAGAGTTTATTTTTATCCATTTTTTCCACTGATTTTGTAATCCATAAATGTTATCTTTATTGCTACTTATATTTTGTTCAATAGTTATGAACTAAGTATTAGCTCTAAGGTTATAATGGAACCCTTTGTTAATTAAATTAACTGTCTTATCTCTTTGGTTGGCACCATATTGTTTTGTTTAATATATCCATGCTTAATGATCCTCGCTACGTCTTAGTGATGGTGTTGGTAATTTACATGATATTGAAATAAGGATTGTAGATTTATACCATAATATATTGGCATGTTATTATTGGTTTTGACTGCATAAGTTGTGCACAGAATAGACATATATATGTGCGCCACGTGCGACCTAATAGAGAACTTATGCTTAAATCCTTATTAGGTTAATTTGTATAGATATGTGTAGGATTATCACCTAGCTTGGATGTTGTTTTCTGTTCTATTCCCTATCGGGTGGATTTGGAGAGCATATTTTTGTACATACCTCGACAGAGGTGTATGAGCACCCGTCTGTTCTCGGTCGACAAACTGTCGTGACCATTAAGACCAAATAGAGAAGGGTAGGAAGTTTGATGAAGTATAGCACGCTAGGTGTTCGATAGAATGCATGTGTGGGGTGAAGTTGCAACCTTAGCTTGTAATTCCTTCAATTACCATTCATTACTCATTTACTTGCTTTGCTAAGTAGTTATAACTAGATTAACCACAACCCTATTAGATTGTTGTTCGAATAAGACTTTAGCAATACAAAATCAGTATTTGGTAAATATTAGTGATAGTTCCTCGTGGGTTCGACACTTTCCTTATCACTGTATTACTTGTTAAACCGCGTATACTTGCACGTGTTTAGTGATCGGTTTTCCAACCAACAAGTTTTTGGCGCCGCTGCTGGGGAACTATTATTCTAATATTGTCCAATATTGATTTAAATCAATTTAGTCTTAATTTGAACGTATACATATATTTCTTTTATTTGTTTGATCTTCCTTTTTGTTTTTAAGTTTACTGGTTGTGGATGATCAATGTTATCAATGTCTTTATGAGAGGACAACAAAACCAAGCTCGGAAGAAGGACTCGAGCAATTGCAAGTTCAAATTGCAAATCTCTTAGTTTTTCTGATAATCTTGAGTGTTAGCCCACTCAGACTGCCTACCGTCAGGAATGAGCTGACATTGAACTGAATCCCTTTCATCCAAACTGTCAGGGTTATCCAAACTCTTGGGACTACAGTAAAGAGAAATATCATGATCCGAATTACTCCTATCCAAATCAGTTTGACTATCAATCCCTGTCGTAATATGAGGTGACGTCTCGACCCAATGAGAGCTTTTCTGAGCACTCAACATGAAAAGAAGAGAACAGGCTTGAAGATCTTCTCACCAACTTTATTGAGAGAAATGAGGTTTGGATGGCAAGCCAAGAAGCCGCATTACAAAGGCTCGAAAATCAATTGGGACAATTCGTCAATGCCATTACCAATCTGCCGCAAGGCAATCTACCGATCATAATTGATCTCAACGGTGAAGAAGTAGAGCATTGCATGGTGGATACGCAAGGAGAAGGTGATGAGTCTCGTACAGTTGTTGAGGGGGATGTCATGGTACAAACTATCCAACCGGTGGAGTTTGAAGTTTGAGAAAAGAGGATCAACACTGGTTGTACTGTCAAGACTAATCAACAACCAGAAACCACGCTCACGACTGTGGAAACCCTGGAGGGCCCACTAGCACACAAAGAACGCTTTCAACTTGATGACAAAGGCGAATTATTGGATAATTCCAGTGGTGAAAGATTCTTCGTGTCGATGGGTGAAGAAAACTGGGATGATCAGTCATCCATGTCGACCAAAAATTTAAAGGAATTGATGAATAGGTAGCATAAAATGGTCATTTTCGCTTATGAGCCGGATTGAGCGGCATCAAAATAGTCAGGTCGATAACTTTAAAACAAGCGCTTGGTGCGGAGGTAACCCTATCTTAGTATCAAATTCTATCTATTTTTCCTTACTTCTGTCTATTTTATATTTGGTCTTTTCGCTTTAGTGTGTTAACATTGCTGGAAGTTTAATTATAATCTCATATGCATGTTTTTGTGGCCATAGAATGCAAACAATATGTTTTTCTTTTGTGTTGATATGGTATATATAGTAGTATGGTTAAGCTAGTTATCATGAGGGTTATTATAGGATATGTATGTATTATTATAATGGCTAAAACATGGCTTAATTTGAGCAGTGAAAAATTGAGATACAAGACTGGCGCTGCAGCGCTAGCATATACATTGGACTTCGCACCGCAGCGCCGTGCTCAAATTCCAAATATTCTACCTCGCACCGCAGCGCCCAAGAAGAAAGGGAGCCTCGCGCCGTAGTGCCATTAATATGCCTCACCCATTGCAAAATCGCGCTGCAGCGCCATAAAGAAGCCTAGCTCTCGCGCCGCAGCACCACAGGCGAGCCCAACATACTGGTAATTCGTACCGCGGCGCCAAGCAATGAAGGAATACCCACACTGCAGCGCTGGTAGCGAGATTTGGTTTTTAAAATTAGTTTCGGCCAGTAGTTGTGCCGATTACTTCCCATCTTTCTCGGCAGTTTGAACAACCTAAGTGCCATAAAACCCTAGCAAACCAAAGGGTGCCTTTCCCTCCTCTGCACAAACCTCTCCCTTACCAGCACGATCCCTCAGTAGATTAAACCAATTTATGCTCCATAGTCGCCAACACTCGAATACTGGTTGAAATTAGTCACACATCTAAGGTTTATAGAGGACTTCTACTCTTCTTCACTAAGGTAATTGGGGTTGTCCTTCAATCATAATCCAATTTTAACATAATTGCCTGGTTGTGAAATTTTTATTCACTATTGATTGGGTTGATTTCCACTGATGGAAATCGGGATAGAGCACTATCAAACAAGGTCATTTCAGAACGCACACAAGGTGTTTGATTATTTGCCTGAGAGAGAAATTTAACTGTTTTGTCTTAGAATTAGTGGGATTTATTGGGGAGTTGATGTGCACTATTTTAAGGGTTGCTTCTACACTGCTTAAGGACTGTTTTTAAATTAAACCAACTAAAATTCTGACATGGCTTCAAAAAGGCAATGCCTTAGTGCCAGAGCGTCCTCATTTGCAACACCAACGGCTTGGGACAACACCAAATTTATCAATAAAGAGGCCTGGAAAAGGTACAAAAGCTCTTTATCCCTGTGAAATTTTATTCTTGAGCGGGGTTTGAGGCTAGACAAAAAGGATGGCGAGTTGGTGACCATGATTGCGGAACGCCATTAGATCCACTTCACAAGATCACCCGAATTAGCCAATGTATCCATGGTCAGAGAGTTCTATGCAAATTCCAGTCCTGAAGGTCTTGTTGTTTTCCAAGTTAGGGGGAAGTCAGTGAGTTTTGGAAGCCAAGCTATCAACGCATTATTCGCGACGCCTGGTTTTGAGGGTAGGGATTATATGGAGTTAGGACTCCGTAGCTATGACCTCGACGATATTATTAGGAGGCTCTGCAAGCTCGGGACTACATGGAAGACAAATGACTACATGGGAGAGAGGACCAATTTCCCGCATGTTGGGCTCAGTCGCTATAGGAAGGCATGGTTCAGCTTTATTTGTGCCAACATGATCCTGACTCGTCACCTGAGCGACGTGACTAAGGATAGAGAGATCGTCTTATTCGCCATTGTCACGGGCCTGAACATAGATATCGAAGTTCTCGTACATGAGTCCATTATGAAGGCGATCAAGAGCACCACCACTTCAGGACTTCCACATCCATCCTTGATCACCCGGTTGTGCAAGAGGGAAGGTATCCGTTGGGGGACAGAAGAGATAGATTTGTCGCCCATGTAGTTATTGACCACCAGACCATCTCACGCTTCAATGTGTGGGATGGGGCAACTTCTCATATAAAAGGAAAAGGATACGGGCCACCTACTGAACCACCTCCTACAATACGGCCCGAGCCCTCGCAGCCTCCAAACACAGGCCCAGCTGCATAGGGACTATTGGAAAAGATCATGGCATTCCTCACCTTGCTGCATCAGAAGCACGACGTCGAGGCTCGAAGGCAACAGAGGAACACTGCAGCAGTGGCCCAGAGGCAGGATATAACGATGCAGTATCAGGCTGAGCTGGTCAACACGATGTAGAGCATATACACAGATTATTGTGGCGAGAATGCTAAGTTCCCGCCATACCAGTTCCCAGAGCCTCCTATTTTCCCACCATAACCTCCACTAGAGCTCTAGCATGATAGGCACACTTCCGGGTAGCATTGAAACCCTTCCCATTCGGGTTGGTTGGTGAAAGAAGATGGGTAATTTTCTTCTGAGTAGTCAAAAGATTGAGAATATTCTCGAGTGAGTCCCCTAGGGGTGTGAACACTCGGTTGCATCGGACTTCTCCACCTTTTAGCAATGTAGGGTTAGAAGACTGTGCTTGAAAAGGGGAGTAATTTCTCCTCTGGATAGGCATGTTCTGACTGCCTTTATGTCCTTGTAGTATCAAGGAAACATCCTCTTATTTCTTCTTATGGACCCTCCTGGGGTTGTTTTTCATAACTTCTATACTGGATGTACTTAACAACAGCATTTAAAGTGGCTAGGTCTTGAATCTTTCCTGACTTCAATCCCATCTCAGCCATCTCTCTATGTTTAATCATTTCAGAAAATGGCTTACCAATGCCAACTAAGACTCTCACATAGAAGGGAGCTTCTTGTATGTCTATGAAGGTCATCATCATTTCAGACTTGGTCATAGAGGGAGTAACTTTAGTAGCAAGGCGCCTCCACTTTTGAGCATACTCTTGGAAAGACTCGTTGGCTTATTTCTTGACCTTGGTAATTTGGTACCAGTCTGGAGCCATCTGAGACTAGAAACTGTACTGACTAAGGAAGGCATGAGCTAGCTCCTCCCAGCTATGGATCTTAGAATATCTGGTGTACCATGATATGGCTTCTCCAGTTAGACTCTTTTGAAATAGCTGCATTCTGAGCTTTTCATCTTCTGCATAAGATCCAAGTTCTCCAATAAATATCTTCAAATGTGTGTAAGGATTTCCTAACCCATCATATATATTTTTAAAAGTCAGGAGTTTTAAACTTTTCTGTATAATAAACATCAGGGAATATACAAAGGTCAGCATATGAAACACTCATGTGTGCTCCAATCCCTTTGATAGACCGAATGGTCTATTCCATTTGAAGGACTTTCTTCCTAATCTCACTGGTGTCTGGATCTTCTTTGAGATGGGTGATTTCAGGAATTTTATTAGTTTTATCCAGCTAAAACTCATGTATGTGAGCTTCTTTGTCCGAACCTTAAGTTCCTCCCTGTGAAAAGGATTCTGTATATATGGGTATTCGTGGACCCTGAGTAGACTGGTGTAGTTCTTTAAGCAGAACAGCCAAATCTGTAATTTGTTTGCTTAGTCCTTCAAACTCCTCACGGGAAACAGGAGTAGGACTAGACTTACCAAATTAGGCCATACATGGTTGTAGGCTTTTTGCCTTTTTGGATTTTGAACGGGTAACATGCCCAATTGTTTCCCTATAAAAAACTTATGTAGTTTAGTCTTAGGGAATGTACAAATGTTTACATGCTACGTAATGTGTCTGTTTTAAGAGTATTATCCTGCAAAACAGATGTTAGTTGTTTGTAAGATAACATGGTAAAAAAGGAATGCATGTCCATATTTTTCCATTATACTTTCCATTACAATGAGATTGACATGGAATGTAATTACAAGTAATTAAAATGGGAAAGTATGAAGAGACTTCCTTCCGCGTTTATTTTATCAAAGGCTGATCTATCTTAGGTTACTCTCGTAGATTTTTGGCATGAAGGTTCCCAGATCATCGCAATTTACTTGACGGGAAGTTAATCTAGTCTTTCAACTTGAGCGAATCTGGGTGGTGCGTTTCCTGAGCCTCGTTGGAATTAGTCTCCCGAAGAGTCCAGTAATTAAACACCGACAGGATAGCCTCCTGGTGGAGGGACCACACAACATACATTCACATACAGCGTGTCTCACCGTTTATGGAAATGATGAAATGTGCCAAACACTTTAATATCACAAGTAGATATACTACAAAGCACTAAGTGCAGAAAGTAAATGTGTTGGTGGATTTCGCAATCAAAACATACGTGCAAGTATACACGGTCAACAAGTAATAAAGTGAAAGTAGAGTATCGTTCCCACGAGGAATTATTTAATAAAAATCACCAATTACTAGTTCTTAACCAAACTAATTTTATTTAAACTATCGATTTAATGTTTTGAATTAAAATATATAATTAAACTACTACAACTACTACTACCCCTAGTTGAAAATTAGGTTATAGAGATTTAAGATCACAACTTCACTTATTGTTTCACTTATATTAAAACACTTCCTATTAATTATGCTCACTATCCTACAATATTGTTAATCAAGAACTTATTATTATTTATAATCACCTTCTGATGCATCACAAACATATTAATCCAAATCCATAGTTGATAAAATTTAATCAAACACCCTAATTAACTAATTCACTATATTCATATGTGAATTACAATTAAAGAGGATTTAAAGCACATGTTCCCTTATTAGATTACATGTAGCGTAAAGGCGTGTCCATATCCTAAACACAAATCATGACTTCCAACACCATGCAGAAAACACAATCACATGCTATTATGATTAGATCTAAATCTATAGTTCATCTCCCGAATTCATATAGATTATCATGATAATTGCTAGCTAGACAATTAAATAACTATGCACAAATTATAGTAGACAATCCCTAGAATAGATCACAATAATTAATAAAGAAGCATACTAAAATAAGCTACGCAATAAGATCTATTGCAATCTTAAACAAGAATTTAGCTCATAATCATTGAATTAAAATCTAGAATTCACAATTGAATAAACATTAAAAGACAAGAAATAGAAGCAGAGGAAAGAATGAAATCTATTGTTGTAAATATGATACTCCCCTCTTGCTTTTTCTCTTGATCTTCAATGATCCTCAAGTTGCTTCATTCTCAGACAATCCAATATAAACTAGGATTTATGTTCTAATCTATTGGAGTGTTTTTATCTAATCTAATCTATCTAATCCCCCTTATTCTATGCCTCCCATCATGTATTTATAGGTTATAAGTCCAACTTTTAGCTTAGGAGCAAACCCAATCCAATTTGGAGTCAAAAAAGTATCAAAATCCACCCCAGAATGCGTCCCAACTTGACCAGGCCTGAGCCCAGTGCCCCAACGCTGCTCATGGCACTGGAACAATAACACCTAACGCCTCGATGCTAGAAATAGGCTAGGAATGGGCGCCCCGGCACTGGCCTTCTTTTTTGAAATTTTCTACTTTGATGGCCTTTGGAAAAATGGCAATAACTTCTTCTTCTGAACTCCGATTTCGATGATTCAAGATGTTCCAAAAAGAGGAGACGTAGATATACAACTTTCATTCTTTGAGGTTTTCGAAATAAGGGCTGGAGCAATGCTGAAATTGGCCCTGAAGTGGCTGCTATGTAAATGGCAAGCCAAAAATGCGAATCTAGCAACCCCAAACATCGATCCAAGTAACTTTTATCCCAATTCTTATAAAATAAAATAAAACATGCATGAATAGACACAAACACTTAAAAAATTCCAAAAGATTAAGCTCAAATACACTCAATTAATGGGTATAAAACCCACTCATCAAATACTCCCAAACTTAAACCTTTGCTTGTCCTCAAGCAAAAACATAAAAGAACTAAAAATAAACAACCTAACTCAACTACATGAATGCATATGCATGATCTACTTCCTAATATACCTACGAACCCAATAATAAATTAGTATGATATATAACAACAGGCCTCAAATATACCAATGATACTCAAACAATCTATCCAATCAAGTCAAAGTCCATAACTCTAACCAACTAGTCAATCCAAACCTATCATCACCCATGTTGTGCATGTGTGCTTGTTAACCATTCTAACTAACCCCAGTTCAAGATAATCACATAACAAATTTCTTAGAAGGAAAATCTTAATTCCAATTCAATTACTTTTTTGAACATGACAACTCTGGTTAAAACTAAGAAAATACCAAGTCCAAGGGTAAATACATGATTTATTTCTACTTTTATACAATCAATGGGGCATTTTTTCCTTTTCTCGTGTTTTATTCATTTTTTTTCTCATGGTTGTGCAATGTCTTATTTCCTTAGGCTTTTCAATGCTACCTTAACGAGCTTTCCACCAACGACTCCCAAGCCATTAATACCTTAGGGCACTATATGTATAGACAATCCCCTCGGGCTTACTTACTCAAGTAACAAAGGCCACAAAACTAGACAAGTATGCCACGGTGTTTATTCATATTTTTTCTTTCCTGGATTTTCTAGTTTGTTGGTCAATTTCGCAACGGCGCCAAAAACTTGTTGGTCGATTTCGCAATCAAAACATACGTGCAAGTATACACGACCATCAAGTAATAAAGTGAAAGTAGAGTACCGTTCCCACGAGAAATTATTTAATTAAAATCACCAAGTACTAGTTCTTAACCAAACTAATTTTATTTAAACAATCAATTTAATGTTGTGAATTAAAATATATAATTAAACTACTACTACCACCACTACCCCTAGTTGAAAATCAGGTTATGAAGATTTAAGATCACAACTTCACTTATTGTTTCACTTATATTAAAACACTTCTTAATAATTATGCTCACTATCCTGTATTGTTAATCAAGAACTTATTAGTATTTATTACAACCTTCTGATGCATCACAAACATATTAATCCAAATCCACATATGATAGAATTGAATTAAACACCCTAATTAACTAAGTCATTGTATTCCTATGTGAATTACAATTAAAGAGGGCTTAAAGGACATGTTCCATTATTAGATTACATGCAGCGTAAAGGTATATCCCTATCCTAAACATAAATCATGATTTCCAACACCATGCAGAAAATACTATCATATGCTATTATGATCATATATAAATCTATGGTTCATCTCCTGAATTCATATAGATTATCATGATAATTGCTAGCTAGACAATTAAACAATTATGTACAAATCATAGTAGACAATCCCTAGAATAGATCACAATAATTAATAAAGAAGCATACTAAAATAAGCTACGCAATAAGATCCATTGCAATCTTAAACAAGAATTTTGCTCATAATCATTGAATTGAAATCTAGAATCCATAATTGAATAAACATTAAAAGACATGAAATAGAAGTAGAGGAGAGAATGAAATCTATTCTCGCAAATATGATACTCCCATCTTGATTTTGCTCTTTATTGTCATTGGCTTGACATCATCCTTCTCGTTTTATGTAATTGGACTTGTGTAATTCAAATGGACTAGTAAAATTTTCAATTCATTAGGAGCATCCTTCAGATCATGATTTTGCTTCATCCCAGTCCTCAAATCCTTCTTGTATATTTGCTTAAAAGATTTATGCACTAAAGAGTCAACAACATCAGTAGCAAAAACAAAATTAATATTACCAAGATACCTTTTTGTGTCAGACATGCTGAACTAGATATTTACATCATCCAATTCCATGGTAAGGGTTACACGTTGTGTATCATGTAGTGTTTCTGTTGTTTGCACAGATGAAGATGTATTCATATCTTTCTTGCAATGATCTGCATAACTTATCAAATCATTCTCCACTTCCTCTTTTTCCTCATCCTCATCAAATTTTGTAATGGCTTCGGGTTCAACAATTTGAGGATGAAACTTCCCTAAGCCTTGAGATTCCAACCTTCTTATCATGGCTACAAGCTGACCCACATGGTTCCTCAATTTTTAAACAAAAGTTCTTGTCTCCTGCTAGAACTGTTGTGTCTGATTCATGAACTGTTGTGTCTGACTCATGAATGCTTTGAAAAAATCATCCATAGATGTTCTAGAATTGGCAGGTACTTTATAGCTCAAGTCGGGATACCCTCTCCATCTGGGATTGTGAGTGTTTATGTAAGACCCCAACTTTTATGAATAAAGATTTAATTTTCTCGAAATTTCTTTTAGAATAATAAGGTGTGGATTTGATATAATGTTATAGTTATGGGTAATATTTACAAATTTTGCAAAGTACGCAAGTTGTCATAAAATATTATTTTGATCAGGGAATATTCGTTTTATCCGGAAATATTCGTATGCTAGCACAATCATTGGTGGACCCTATAACGAAATTACTTTCGGAGCTAGAAAACGACAGAAATAACTTTTATAAAAATAACGACAAAAGTTTTACCATTAATTGTTGAAATAACCGGTGATAAAAGTACAGTAATACGCATGGTTGCATAGTAGTACACGATATTATAAATTATCTTTTATTATTGATGCTTACGTGAGAAGTCACTCAGAGTTATTCAATTATTGCCATAGTAAATGTTGCATAGTATCTCACATAATTGATTCAATTATTATCACAGTATCATCTGAACAATATTTTATATTATTAAATCAATAATTGAGATGACAAAGTTATTCATATTATTATTTGCATTATTGATAATGTCTAAAAAGTTCTGTCAAGGAAAGGGGTTTGGTCACCTAATTACGCGCCAATAAGGAGAAGTCCTTATAGGAAAGCCCCCTCTTTTCTGAGAATGATTTGGTTGTTAATATTGTGAGTTATAAATGATGAATAAATTTTATTAAAAATGTGTTTAGTGAAGCCAAGTGAATTGAAATAAATAGGGGTTTTTTATGAATTATTTGTTATAAATTTTTCTTATTACATGGACCCCCACTTACCCATTTTTCAAAACTATCGGTAGAAAGTTATATCGATTTTGTTATATATATATATATATATATATATATATAATTATATATATATATATATATATATATATATATTTAATTACGTCACCGGAGGGGGGGTTATTATATATATATAAATTATAAGTTTTATTTTTTATATAAAATAGAATATATTATATTTTATTGTGTATAGTACTGTATAGTGTGTGCATAGTGTTGCATAGTGCAGCACAGTAAAATCAAAAAATTTCAAAAAGTTTCGCCCGTGAATTTTCTAAATTGTTCACCCGTGATTTTCTAATTCAAATAGTATCTTGCCATTCTCCTATAAATAAGATGCTTAGTTTAGAATTAAAAGTCACTCCAGAATCAGAGAATTCTTCTTCTATAATATTGAGCGTATTTCTTTTGAGTCGAAGGAAGCTTTGAGTGTAGAAAATAGTACAAGTTTTCTTCAAGAATATCCCCGACCTACCAGTCAGAAATACTCTCCTTTTAAAGTAAGAGATATTTTTTTTTAATATTCGTATGAAATAATATTTTCTTCCATATTCTGTAGTATGTAAGTAATATTATTTCGTTTAGTATTCAAAATTCTACACTCATGTTGATAAGTATTGCTTCTATACTCCTTGAAATTAGTAGAATATCCTTGAAATGTGCGCTTCATCTAGTATCAATCCACAAGGATATTTTTTTGAATATTCTTGTTAAATTTTAATCTTTTCATGTCAGGGTACTATTCACGGGGTACTATTCATGAAGACTATTCATGGGGTACTATTCACTAGAGTACTATTCACCTGGGGTATTATTCACGATAAAAAATTAATTTCTTTTCTGTCCAAATTATTTTGATACATAAATATTATTCTTGAATTTTACTCCACAAAGTAATTATCATGTTGACAATTTGGACATTCTTGAACTTTAGATAAATAGAATTATAAATCTTTAAAATTTATCCTTGCTTTCACTTAATTGAATTCTTATATCATTGTCATCATCCTCATGCTTATATTATGATGAAAGTCATCTTTGGCCAGTAGTGCATAGATAGACTTTTGATTGGTTATAATCACTGTTGATTGGTATGATTATGACTAGAAATTATGTATCGGTATAATCATGACATGTAATGTTACAAATGATGTGGTAAAAGTCCTCATTGGCCCGTAGTGCATTGATGGACAGTTGTTGGCATGATCATGACCAATGGTGAAAATAACGAATATCCTTGGCCCAAATCACAATAGACAATCCTCACAATAGAACACAATAATTGATAGCGAAGCATATTAAAATAAACTACACAATAAGATCCATTGTAATCTCAAACAAAGAATTAGCTCATTGAATTAAAACTAAGAATCCACAATTGAATAAACAATAAAAGACAAAGATAGAAGAAGATAAGAAGATAGAATCTATTGTCTGTAGATTTTACGCTCCCTCCTTGCTCCTACTTTGAATCTTCAATGGTCTCCAAGTTGCTTCAATCTCCAAAACTCATTAGAACTAGGGTTTTGATCCAATTTACTCTAATATAATCTAATGGAATTCTTCCAAAAACTTCCTCTAATCCTTGCAAATCTCCTCCTTTTATATGTCTCTTTATATGTATTTAAGTCCTCTTGGAAGTCTTTGAATCAATCAGCTCGAATCAATCCTTATCGGACTCAAATTCGGACAAAATCTACTCTTTCTGCGCATACCCAAGCCCCAGCTTGCTATTTTCCTTGTAAATAGCAAGCCTCGGCTTTCTATGCTACTGATTTCTTACTCTGGACCCCAAGCCTCGGCTTGGGTATAAGGCATAGAAGAGCAAACCTCGACTTTCTAGTAAGCTACCAATTATTTTTCTGATGTAGTGTCCTCTGGTAAAATGGCCATAACATTTGATCCGTGAGGGGTTACGGGGCCTACCACATATCAAATCAAAGATGTCGACGAGCTTTACAACTTGTATTCTTTGAGTTTTGAGAAATAACGAACAGATGAAGGTCAAAATTGGACTAGAAGTGACTGCTATGAAAATGACCATCCAAAACAGCAAAATTCAACGTCCGTTGGTACAAATGTCATAACTCTTGCATCCGAACTATGATTGGAATGATTCAAGATGTTCTAGAAAGCTACAAAGACGCTATACAATGTAAGCCAAGTTCCAATCCAAGAACATGAAATGAACATGAAATCATAAACGATATTCAGATTGCTTTTCTTTGCGTTTTCCTACCAATTCTTTGCGATTTCCTTGTTTTTCCTTACCAATAGTCGCTCACACCGCTCCCAAACATATAACCTACAACATGAACAAAAAATGCATGAAAAGTAACTAAGAAACATGAGTATAAGCAACTAATTCAAGTAAAAGATACTGGATAAGTAGGCATAAAATCTACTTATCAAATACCCAAACTTAAACCTTTACTTGTCCTCAAGCAAAAACAAAACAAAAATGCAATAGAATGGAATGCAACTAATCTACATACCTACGAATCCAGCAGTATTGATAAACACAAATCTATTCAACCGGCCTTAGAGCAATCAAGCAAACACGATAATACATCTTATCAAAACTCATCAATAACTTCCTAATCCATCATTAAGTCTTAAACTGTTATTACTAGTATAGTGCGTGTGTGCTCCACAACAATGTTAACTGATATAAAATCAAATTTAACACATAACATGTAAGACCCCAACTTATTATAAATAAAATTAAATTTTTTTTCTATTCATTATTCTAAATTAGTAAGGGTTAAATTGATATAATATTTTGGTTATGGGTGAAATGTGAAAATTTTACAAAATAAGCAAGTGGTTATAAAATATTCCTTTTGTCGGGGAATATTCATTTGGTCGTGGAATATTTTTGTTATGGGGGAATATTCGTACGACGGCGCAGCCATTTATAGGCCCCATAACAGAAAATGGTTGGATGAAGAAAAACGACAAAGTTTGAGTTTTTATAAATAAAGGCGTAATTGTTATTGTTAACACTGTTGGAATACCTGGTGTTTAAAATACAGTAATATGTGTGGTGGCACAGTAGCACATGGTATTGCACAGTATTGTTGAATTATTGATTCGTACATAAGAAGACACTACTCAATAATTGTTACAGTAGTTACTGTTCAAAATTTTATTTTATTGATTCAATAATTGCTGCGTTGATATTTTATATTATTTTTGTTTCAATAATTATCACTGCAAAGTATTTCCCATTATCAGATCAATAATTCATATTATTTGAATAATATTATTAGATAGCATTATTGGCAATGTCTAGAAAGTTCTGTCAAGGAGAGGTTTGGTCACCTAATTGCATGCCAATAAGGAGAAATCCTTATTGGAAAGCTCCATCTTTCCTGGGAACGGCCTGGTTGTCATAATTGTGATTCTGTAATATTATTTGTGAATAATTAATTATTGAATTATATGGTAAGGAGATATTTATTTGATGTGGATATAAATAATGGATTTATTTATGTGGTTATTAATGAAGGAATTAATGCTGAGGTGTTTTATCAGTATTTTGTCAGAGTGGAGGTATTAAAAATCATCCGTTTGTGGATTTTCGATATTTTTTGTTGGGAATTTGGAAAACTTTCTTCTGCAAAGTTGTAGAGAATTCGATTTCGTGTGGAATGGACATAAAATTTGTATTTTTCTAATAAACGGACTATTTTCTATGAATTATTAAAGTTTCAGAAAATAAAATAATTTTTATTAAATTTATGGGTGGGACCCACTTTGGTTAACAACATTTGGGCTACTGGAAATTTTTCAGAGATGATGGCTGGTCTTGGTCATTGAAAGCATACATAGAATTATTATTTTAGAAATTAATATTTTATTACTTTTGTCTCCTATGGCGTTCTAGCATTTTTCTATAAATAGACGCTTAGGTTAGAATTGAAAATTACACCAGAAACAAGTTTTCTTTCTCTCTAGATTATTGAGCATATTTTTATGAGTATTTTGATACTTTGAGAGTTGCTATTCAGTGCAAGTTTCTGTCAGCACTATATCTAAAATTCAGTTAGAAGTACCGCTATTTTGAGGTAAGGAATGTTATTTTCTTCTTAAATGATATTATTTTCAATATCATTATGCCAAAATATTGGTTTGAACTTTTTAATCAAATTTGGAACTTTTTGTGTTGGAGTTATTATTCACGTATACGGCACTATTCACCGAAAAATAATTTTTTTCCCTTTTTGTCCAAGATGTCTATTATGGTTACTATCTTTGATTGTATCCATGTTTTGATCATTATTTTTGAATTCTACTTCACAATTGGTTATTATGAAGTATTATTGATCTTGGATAAACTATTATACGAATCCCTAATATTTGTCCTTCTGTCTCATTGGATTCGTTTTCTTTAAAATATTTTTCATCATCCTTAGCCCTAAATGATGATATTACTGAATATCTTTGGCTTGTAATGCAAAGATGAATGATTAACTGATGAATATCTTTGGTCCATAGTGCAAAGATGAACAGGTGTTGAGATGAATATGACTAACTGGTGATACAAATGAATATCATTGGCCTGTAGTGCAAAGATGAATATTTGATTAAAGATGTATATTAATTGTTGTTACAGAGATAAAATATTGATGATGTACTATTAAATCTTAGAAGATAGTAGAACTCATTCTCTACGTGACTCTTCTAATGGATTGTTATTTCCGCTGCATTTGTTGATCTAAAACTTGTTGTCTATTATGTTCTATCAGATTTTTCTCTGTTGAAGACTAATGATAATTTGGTGTATGTTATCTTAGTTATAATATTCTTTACTGGGCTAGTTGAGCTCACCCTTTTCCTTTTTGTTCCATTTTTCTTCTCAGGAGGTGAGAACATATCAGGATCGAGTCGGGGTATGGAGTGATAGTTCTAGAAAGATGTTTTAGCAGTCCTCACTATTTCTGTAAAATAATGTATGAATTATTTTAATGAGGACTTATTTGAGTATTGATATTGTCTAGAAGACAATATTTGTATTTAAACTCACAGTATGTGTTGTCGTATTTTGCACGACAATTGTATTATTGCAGTTGTAGTTTGCTTTCTGTACCATTTTGGTGGCGTCACAGTTGGTATCAAAGCTTAGGGATATGGTCTCTGGCGGAGATCGGGGAATAGAACTAGGAGGGGAGAGATGAGTAAATCCTTCGCTAGTGTGTCCTATCTAAGCTTATTTGTTGGTCGGTCATAATATAAGGATATTATGTAATATGTTAATTTGTTTAATTAACCCTTGTTTTATGGCAGTATTTAAGAATGGCTTCTGAGAACGTTAACAATGGAGTGTATGAGACTGTGGAACAACCTTTAGTCACAAATCAGGAAAACGTGCAACAATAAGGCAATATTCCTCCCGTAAACAACACTACCGAGCAAACGATGAACGATGGAATGTTTAGGAGCTTTTTGCAGTTCATGCAAAATTAGACGAGGAAGACTCGTGTACAAAATACGGGTGGAAATGATGGCAACGCGCGGTCTATCACAGCCAAGTAGTTCAAGGAGTTGGGACCACCAAATTTTTGGGGAAAGCCAGATCCGATTAAGGCGGAAACGTGGGTCAAACAAGTTACCAAGATATTCAATGTCTTGGGATGCACGGAGGAACAGAAGGTTCCATTCACCACCTTTATGTTCCTTGGTGAAGCAGATTACTGGTGGAAATCTGTGAAGCGTACCCAGCCAGCCGCACTCAACATGTCTTGGGAAAGATTTTAAAAACTGTTCAATGACAAGTACTTTCCTAAAATTATTTATCATATGAAGGAGGTAGAGTTTATTAGACTGGAATAGAACAACATGACGGTGTCTCGGTACGAGGCGAAGTTCGCGGAGTTATCCAGGTTTGCACCTCATTTGGTAGAGAATGAGGAACGTATGACGCGGATGTTTCTTAGGGGTTTAAAACCCGAGATTCATCAATACCTTATCTCTCATAAATTTTCTATGTATTCAGATGTTGTCAACATGGATCAATTATTAGAGCAAGATAATGAGTACATTCAATCGAGGGATCACAACCAGGGTCATACCGGTTACAGCAGTCATCGGAGCGATGATAACAAGCGAGGAGGGAAGAATACGGATAAAAGCGGTAACCACTCGGGTGGTAATCATGGCCATGATAATAGAAAATGTGAGTCTAATGGAAATTTCAAAAAGAGGAGATTCAATAATGACGGGAAGACATCAGCAGCAACACCAGCATCAACTGTTGCTAGGGGAGGAGAACGACCACCGGTCGTGTGTTACAAATGCGGGAAAGAGGGACATATCAGCCCAAACTGTCCACAACAATGCAAGGTATGTTATAACTATGGAAAGGAGGGTCATATAGCCCGAGAGTGTTCTATAGCAAAACCAAGTTCAGCGGGGATGGTGACTCCAAAAGCTGTCCCAGATAAGTCGAAATCAGCAGTTCCTGGAAGAGCGTTTGTCGTGACTGGCCAAAATGCGAGGAATCTAAACGAGGTGATCACTGGTAAGCTAATCTTGAATTATTGTGAAGTTTATACCATACTAGATACCGGTTCTACCCATTCTTTTATCTCTCCTGCTTGTGCTCAATGTTTAAACTTGACTCCGGAGAAATTGGATTTTAACTTATCTGTTGAAACTCCGTTGGGTGAAACCTTCGTTACATCTAAAGTTTATAAATCTTGCTTGATCCAAGTTGGCACTATCAGATTACCTGTTGATCTTATCTCTTTAAAGATACTTGCTTTTGATGTGATTTTAGGAATTGATTGGTTAACCACTCATCATGCTAAAGTTGATTGTTTTCGTAAGGTTGTTAGTTTTCATATTCCTAACCAATCCGTCATACGAATTCAAACAACTAAACCACTAAAATCAGTCACTGTCATATCAAGCCACAAAACTATTCGTTTATTGAAAAATGGATGCCAAGCTTTCTTAGCCCATGTTATGGATTTGAATAAAGATAAGTCAGATTTGGATAATATTTCTGTGATTAGAGAATTTCCTGATGTATTTCCTGAATAACTTCCCTGTCTACCCCCAAAACATGATGTTGAATTCTTTATTGACCTTGAACCAGGTACAAAACCCATTTCTAAAACCCCATATCGAATGGTTCCTATTGAACTTCAGGAGTTAAAAGTCTAGCTACATGAGTTATTAGACATCGGTTTCATTTGTCCGAGTACATCTCCTTGGGGTGCTCCTGTTTTATTAATAAAGAAGAAAGACGGGAGTATGCGACTTTGTATTGACTTCCGAGAATTAAACCATGTCACCATCAAGAATAGGTATCCGCTACCTCGCATTGATGACCTGTTCGACCAGTTACAAGGAGCACAATTCTTTTCAAAGATCGATCTTCATTCTGGATATCATCAGCTGAAGATTAAAACTGAGGATATTCCAAAGACTGCCTTCAAGACTCGTTACGGGCATTATGAATTCCTAGTCATGTCTTTTGGATTGACTAATGCTCCTGTTGCTTTCATGGATATGATGAATCGTGTATTCAAGGAATATTTGGATCAGTTCGTTGTTGTCTTTATTGATGACATCCTCATCTATTCCAAGAGCCATGAAGATTACGAGCACCATTTGAAGCTGATACTTGAAAGGCTTCGTGAAAACAAGCTTTATGCCAAGCTGATGAAATGCGAGTTCTAGCTTGAGGAAGTAGCATTCCTTGGGCATGTGGTGTCAAAACATGGAGTATCTGTTGACCCGGTGAAGATTGAAGCAATACAAAGTTGGGAACAACCGAAGTCAGTGACCGAAGTACGCAGCTTTCTGGGCTTAGCTGGGTATTATCGGAGATTCGTGGAAGGATTTTCTCAAATCGCTACTCCGTTAACTCAGCTAACTCGGAAAGATACAAAATTTGTATGGAGCGAGGAATGCGAGAAGAGTTTCCAAGAGCTCAAGAGGAGACTCATTTCGGCACCTGTTCTGGCAATATCATCTGGTTCGGATGGATTTGTTATCTACAGCGATGCTTCAGGCAAAGGGTTAGGATGTGTTCTCATGCAACATGGGAAAGTCTTAGCCTATTCCTCGCGAAAACTCAAGTAATGTGAGAGGAATTATCCTACTCATGATCTGGAGTTGGCAGCAGTCGTATTCGCATTGAAGATATGGAGACACTACTTGTATGGGGAGAAATTGGAGATCTATACGGATCATAAAAACCTAAAATATTTCTTCACCCAAAAAGAACTCAACATGCGGCAACGACGTTGGCTTGAGCTATTGAAAGATTACGATCACACTATTCAATATCATCTTGGAAAAGTGAACGTAGTAGCTGACGCATTGAGTAGAATATCATATGCGAGTACGAGTGCGATATTTTCAATGCAAAGGCCCATTTTGTATGACTTGCATAGGATGGATGTAGAATTAAAGACTCCAGGGACCCACATGATGATGGCGAATATACGAGTAGAACCAACTTTAATCGATAAAGTTAAAGCTGCTCAAGCTACGGACCTGGGGCTGATGCGTATGAAGAAGAAAGTGCAAGAAGGAGCTATTCCAGAAGCAAGAATCGATGAAGAAGAAATACTTCAAGTTAACTCTAGACTTTGCGTTCCTAACGATTCTGACTTGAAGCATAGAATCATGATGGAGGCACACAACACCCCGTTTGCAATCCATCCTGGGAGTACCAAAATGTATCATGATATTCGACATACATTTTGGTGGAATAATATGAAGAGAGAGATCGCAGAGTTTATCTCAAGGTGTTTAACTTGTAGACGTGTAAAGGCAGAGCATCAAGTGCTAAAAGGTCCATTGCAACCACTTGAGATTCTGGAATGGAAGTGGGAACACATTACCATGGATTTCGTTACAGGTCTTCCCAAAGTTTCTCAAGGCATAGATGCAATTTGGGTTATTGTTGATAGATTAACCAAGTCTGTTCATTTCTTACCGATACGTGAGACTTATTCCCTTGAACGTCTTGCTCGTATGTATGTGAATGAGATTGTAAGATTGCATGGCATGCCAGTATCCATAGTTTCAGATCGTGACCCAAGATTTAGTTCAAGATTTTGGGTTAGCTTGTAGAAAGCTATGGGCACGGATTTACGATTCAGGTCGGCATACCATCCTCAAACGGATGGACAATCAAAGAGGACTATACAAACTTTTGAAAATCTATTAAGACTATGTGTCCTAGACTTCAAAGGGAGTTGGGATAAGTATTTACCATTGGTGGAATTCTCCTACAACAACAGTTATCAAGCAAGTATAGGCATGGCTCCATTTGAGGCGCTGTATGGACGAAAGTGTCGTTCTCCAGTATGCTGGGACGAGGTGGGTGAAGCAACTTTGTTGGAACCAGAATTGGTACGCATGACTACAGAAAATATCCAAATTATTCGTCAACGTATTCAAACCTCACAGGATCGACAAAAGAGTTATGTTGATCTTCATCGAAAGGACGTGAAATTTAATATTGGAGATCATGTATTGTTACGTATTGCTCCATGGAAGGGAGTTACAATTGGAAGAGAGAAAAGCTCAATCCACGATTTGTTGGTCCATTTAAGATTCTTGACCGAATAGAAAATGTGGCCTATAGACTCGCATTACCTCCAAGCATGTCTCGTGTTCATAATGTTTTTCATATATCTATGCTTCGTAAATATGTGAAAGACCCGAACTATATTATTGCGTTAGAACCAGACGAGATAGCCGAAGATTTTGTAACGAGGAGAAATTTGGATTTTTATTGTAAAATGATTTTATTAAATTAAATAATAATAAAATCATATTTTATGTGATATCAAGATGGTTGTTGTTCTATAACCTATTGATGTTGGAATGTTGTAGTGTTTGAGCTACGTGAATAAATTAAAGTGTTTGAATTTCTAAGACAAAAATAAAAGTTTTCCTAGAAATTTTCCAAAAACACTATTCATCGGTATTTGTTCGGAAATTATTTTTGAATTTCAGAGAAATACGTGATGATAGAATATTAAGGTAAGACGGATTATGTAATAATAATCTAGTTATGGAAAACATAATGTTTCGCTTGCGGACTAAAATTAAGAATGTAAGGAAAGTGAAGAATTAATGCATTAAGAGATAATCGTATGATATGTGAGTATTGTACGAGGAAAAAAAATGAGTATAATACGGGGTATTATACGAGTTAGTATGAAGGAAGAAATATCGTATATTATAAAGTAGTATACGAAGTATAATACGATGATGATACATAAACTATAAGTATATGTATTAAGTAATGAAAATGGACTTGGAAGATTGATCATAATTGGTACAAGCCCAAATGAATTAAGGGTTAAGGCCCAAGCTAGATTCCATGAGCTATCTAACCCATGGGGCAACCCATAGTAATATGATTAATGTGAGTGGTGATCAAGATAAGTGATAACCAAGATTAGTGGTGATCAAGTAAATAAAGTAATGGCCAAGTTAAGTGAGTAATGACCAAACAAAGGATAGGATTTGTGTTGATCAAGTTATGAATAGTAAGGAGGTGGTTTAGTGTATTGACTAAATTGCCCTAAACCTTGTAAGTTCTATAAATAGTGAAGGTTGGCAAGTCATTTGCTAGTTGGTCAAATAATCTAAACACACTCTCTTAAAGTGCCTTATTGTTAGGGTGAGTAAGTTGTAATAAGCTACTTACATAAGAAGAAGAAAGAAGCTATTTATCAAGAACTTCTAAAGTAAGATCCTCTTCTCCAATTATCTTCTATCTCTAACATGATAGGTTGATAAGAAAAGTTTGGATTAAGGAACATGAATGATAAAAAGTAAGAAGTATATTTAAGTAATGAACTTAAGCCATATAAGTTGGTAATAAGTCCTTTAAGCTAGCATAAGTTATAAACTTATGTGAAGGAATTATGAACTTATAATGAGTTTTGCAATATAAGGAATATTGAAGTAAATGAAATTTTATGATCATATGTATCAAGTATACATAAGTAAAGCTATATGATGAGAACATATATGTATGATGATTAAGAAACTTTAATTGTCATAAGTTATGAATGATAAGTTCACTAAGTCAAAGTCCAACCATGAGTATAAGTTGTTGGAATAAGTAGGTTAATATGTTCACATGATGAATGAAATTCATTTGTAATGTTGAACAAGTCATAAGAATGAAGATTTGCCAGAAATCGCACGATTAGACGATAATCGTCGAATTCGTAAAATTCTTGGAATGGAAGTCAAGTTTTGAGTTTGAGCTCGGAAATGTTATTTTCCAATGGAGACAAGTCATGTTCATCATTTAAGAGTTTCGAACTCAAAAATGAGTGAATTCCGACTTAGAACAAAGAAACGAGCGCTGAACACGAACGTTTATCGTTTACGTTAAAAATGAACTAATTGGTGAATTTTTAGCAAACGAAGTCAAATAGATGAAATTCTTGCACGAACGCGTAGATTACATAATTTGTGGACCATAGGCTTTTGAACGAGTGAATTCGGACTCATAACGAAAGAGTTATGCGTCCGGGAAGTTCACAAATATTCAAAGACTGAAAAAAAATTCTGGTGCACAGAGTTGGCGTCGTGGTGCCAATCCTAGACCAATTAGTCATGCCGTAGCGCCATGAATCGTCTATGTCTTACTGGAAATTGGCACCGTAGCATGGCCCAGTAAGCAAGGACTCATGCCGCAGCGCCAAGTCCGGGGCCATCCCACTGTTAACTCGCGCCGCAGCGCGAGATGCAAGTATAAAGTTGGCGCCGCAGCGCCAGTCTTTGACAAATGATAGTGAAGAATATTTGTGAATATAAAGCAAGAAAGGGTTATTAGGTTGAGTTAAACCTACCTTAAGAAACCTAAAATAACATTGCTAAAGCATTGTTAAACCTTAAGAGTAATGTGTAAAGAGTGGTAATAACCTATCCATCTATGAATGCAAATAGAATGATGAAATCAGAATGAATAGTAATCAAGTCTAATATACAAATTAGATTGAGATGAAGGGTAAGATATAGTCAGATACATACTTGATTATGTGTGACCTAATGTAAGGCATTATGTGATCATGTATTGTAGAGACTTGAAAGACTTGAACGTAAAGTAAATTACATTGTAACAGACGCTTAAGGCAAGTATTCTAACTCTTGTCTCATTTCAATATGAACAAGTTTTTGAAGTTCATGTATCCTTACGCATGAATTGAAGTATAATGAAGTTAAAGCCAGTTCCTTTGGCTAGTCTTAACATATTGAGTGGATTGTTGATAATCTATTCATCTGTTATCAAATGTTATTATCTTTTGTCAATTACTTGATATTGTTTTCAAAAGAAGACTGAAATGTTAAACAAATGTTTTATCGTTAAAATGACAGGCACGTGAGGTTGCCAGATGATTAAACGTACATACGTTTAATGGATGTAGTGTTGACCAACATAGAGTACAATAGGCTGATCACCTAGAAGTGCTCGTAAGTAATACCGGGCTTACGGACTTAGTTCCGAGTTGTCCTTTTTAAAGAAAGAATGAATACTCATGGTCTTTGACCGGAGTGAATGTTTTACTTAATATTATTCATTGTGAAACATTTTGAAAGAAAGATGAAGTGCTATTTTGAATTATCAATAGTACTTCATAACTATTGTTCAGTTATTGAAGATATACGATTCATATGTATCAAGCATGTTGTTATTGAAATTGTTATACTTGTTGAGCTAGTTATGCTCATTCTTGCTTGAACCATACGAATGCAGCTAAGACTGAACGTCCCGAAGGATAAAATAAGGATAAAGGAAAAGCTAAGGCAGATTATTAAGTTGTTTTGTAATGGTATAGGTCTATTGTTGTAATGTAATGAATATTATGACAAAGAACCTTTGTAACGGGTATAGAACCTGGGAAATGTAAATATTACCTTTAATATATAGACGTTATGTTCTTTCTTTGAGACTATTCAATTGAATGAATGTATGAATGTTTGTACAGTATAGCACCATCTGTCGGGTTGGAAGATACCCGGATTTGGGGGCGCTACAAGTTGATATCAGAGCCTAGGTTATGAAACTTAAGGGGGATTAGAACCTTAAGTCATAATCTTAATAAAGAAGTAAAAGATGAAAGATAACCTTATAAAAAAATGCATTATATTATGTTATGTGTTTTTCTGACATGTACTAATCAAACTATATCGTTTTATTGTAGATGTCAGGAGAAAATGATATGTATAGAAATATACATGTAGTGAGCGAGGATTCAGTTAATCGGGTAGAGATACTACCCAATCCCATAGCGATTGAGCCAGATGTGGTAGTAATAGAGTCTGGAGACTCGGACGATTTAGACTATATGTCTATTTTTGATGGCATGCTAGAGGAGGAGGTGAACGTGATGTCCTTTGACCAGGTTCGACCTACAGAAGAATTGACTACTAAAGAGTCAATGATGGCACTATTTATGTCAGTATTGGATAGGAATGTCCATTACTGCCAAGAGGTGAAGGAGTTGGAAGAGGAACTCCAAGCTATCCGTGAGAGCAAGACTAGCATGGAGGGTATGTGGGAAGAAGAGCACGATGATAGATATCTAGTTAAGGACAAGGTCCGAGAGCTGAAATGTGAAGTCTTTGAGCTCAAGCAGGAGCTAAAGACTAAGCAGCAGAAGTTGGAGAGGATGTCCTATATACATAGGAGTTCTCACGTGGACTTCCAACAGCAAGTAGCTGGTTATCCAGTGAAAGCAGGGCAGGCTCGATATACCATTAGTCGAGATGTCATAGCCGGTTTGGCTAAGAAAGATTTCAAGAATGCAATTCGGTAGATGTAATCTAGCAATAGCTAGAGTAGATTAGATATGTAAATATTATGTATCTCGTAGTGATGTAAAACCCTCTTTTGTATATCAAGGGTGGTCTTTTATAAATCCCAATTTTTGGAAAGTAATGGCGGAATGGTAATGTAATCAGCTAAAGCTGAGTAATGTAAACAATGTAATATTACACTACAAGATAAGAATCAATATAAGTCTCTTTTATGGAACATATTGAGTAATGAGGATGAGTTATTGTTTTATCGCAAATAATAATTAATCAACAAGAAGAAAGTAATAATGATGTGTTGTTTTCTTAACAGCGAAATGCCTCCAAAAAGGAGACAACGAAATCAAGACGATAATGTTAACCAACCGGAGGGTGGTCTGATTAATCCAATGCAAGAGTTCGTTAATCTTTTAACGGTTGCATTTAATAGGACGGGGGCTAATGTACCCATAATTCCTGGAGTAGTACGAGCTACTACTTTTAAGGACTTTAAAAGTGTAGGTCCGCCAGAGTTCAAAGGAACTACGGACCCTATAGAAGCCCAGACTTGGGTAAAATAAATTGAGAAAGCATTTGTTATAGCAAATGTTGAGGAGGGTCAAAAGGTTGCCTTTGCAACCTATTTGATGAAAGGAGAGGCCAACTTCTAGTGGGAGGAAAACCAGGCTAGGGCCTATATAGGAAACCTAATGTGGAAAAGGTTTAAGGAGATTTTCTTTGAGAACTATTTTCCCACGAGTATGCAAGGGAGAATGGAAATGAGGTTTCTGGAATTAAAACAAGGGGATATGGCAGTTCCACAGTATGATGCCAAGTTTAATGAACTGGCACGATTTTCTCCACACCAAGTGGACACTGAAGTGAGGAAGGCTAGGAGATTTGAGCATGGCTTAAAACCTTGGCTCTATAGCCGGATCTCGGTGTTTCAAAGTACTTCCTTTGGAACCATATTAGAAAAGGTAATAATTGTCGAAGGTGGGAATGAGGCTCTCAGCCAGTACCACAAAGATAAGAAAAATAAGAGTAAAGTTGATGGGGGAATCAAGACCGAAGGAGCCAGCGGTAGTGGCGACAGTCAGAAAAGAAAGGGCTTTAACTTTGGGAATACCGGAGTAAAGCAAGGGGATTCCAAGAGAAAGATGGAGGCCTGAAAAACCTGCGGGAAGACTCACTTAGGAGTCTGTCTCAAAGGAAAGGCCGTATGTTATAATTTTTGTTAGGAAGGGCACATTTCGCATAACTGTCCCAATCCGAAGAAAAACCACAGATGTTTTGTATGTGGATCAACTGACCACATAGCGAAGAGTTGCCCGAAGAAGGGTATGAAAGGAAATAAGGGAACTAATAACGGTAAGTTGGCTATTAGTGGTCCAGCTCAATCGGGTAGATCAATGGCCTGCACTTTTAATATGACGGTCCAAGATGCGGTGGCATCAGGGGATGTAGTTGCAGGTAGTATTCCGATCAATAACATAAATGCATACGTGTTATTTGATTCGGGTGCTACTTGTTCGTTTATAGCATGTGATTTTACTAGACAACCAGGATTACTTCCCGAAAAGTTGCATATACCTTTGAACATTAAGGTAGCAAATAAAGAGGTAATCCATGTTGAAAGTATTCATAGGGGTTGTTGCGTAGATGTACGTGGTTGTAAGTTATCGGTAGACTTAATACCGATAAAGTTTGGAGAATTCGATGTGATTCTCGGAATGGATTGGTTGATTAACCATGGAGCCATTATAGATTGCCAAAAGAAATGTGTGAGCATCAGGACGTTTAAACAACCTCCTGTAGTATTTTATGGTAATAAATCGCCGGGGCGTTCGTGTTATCTTACGATGACACAAACTAGAAAACTTTTAAGGAATGGGTGTATAGGTTATCTGTGCCATGTTATTGATACCCAGCATATGGGAGCAACCATGAAACAAATACCTATAGTAAACAAATTCATGGAAGTATTTCCAAGTGAGTTACCGGGTTTACCACCGGATCGGGAGATCAAATTCATAATAGACATTGTGTCAAGAGCGGAACCAGACTCAAAGGCACCGTATCATATGGCGCCTGTAGAAATGAAGGAGCTAATGGTTCAGTTACAGGAACTATTGGATAGGAAGTACATTCAACCTAGTGTTTCCCCATGGGGTGCACCGGTATTGTTTGTCAAGAAGAAAGATGAATCGTTAAGGCTTTGTATCGACTATCGAGAGTTGAACAAGTTAACGATAAAGAATAAATACCCATTGCCCAGGATCGATGATCTCTTTGATCATTTGAAAGGGGCAAAATATTTTTCTAAAATAGATTTGCAGACGGGGTATCACCAGTTGAAGGTTAGGAAGGAGGATGTACCAAAAACGGCATTCAGAACTCGTTATGGTCATTACGAGTTTCTGGTGATGTCATTTGGGTTGAAAAATGCACCATCTGCATTTATGGATATGATGAACAGAGTGTTCAAACTATATTTGGACAAGTTCATCGTTGTGTTTATCGATGATATTCTAGTTTATTCTAAGACGCCAGAAGATCATGCTGAACATTTAAGATTAGTGTTGGAGATACTAAGAAAGGGGAAGTTATTTGAAAAATTCTATAAGTGTGAATTTTGGCTGGAGAAAGTACAGTTTTTAGGTCATGTCATTGATCACGAAGGGATTTCAGTGGATCCAACGAAGGTAGAAGCAGTGATGAACTAGGAACAACCGAAAACGCCAACTGAGGTGCGGAGTTTCCTAGGGTTAGCGGGATACTATCGAAGATTTATCCAAGATTTTTTGAAGATAGCTACCCCGTTAACTAACTTGACAAGGAAGACGGTGAAATAAGTATGGACGGATAAATGTGAAGACAGTTTTCAAGAACTGAAGAAAAGATTAAGCGAAGCGCCTGTATTGTCATTGCCAGATGACACAGGAAATTTTGTAGTTATAGCGATGCTTCACATAGAGGACTTGGTTGCGTGCTCATGCAGCATGGCAAAGTCATTGTGTATGCATCACGACACTTAAAGGATTATGAGAAAGTTTATCCAACTCATGATCTGGATCTAGCCGCGATAGTATTTGCCCTAAAGATATAGAGACATTATCTTTATGGGGAGAAATGTGAGATATATACGGACCATAAGAGTCTAAATTATATCTTCACTTAGAAGGAGTTAAATATGAGGCAAGAGAAGATGGCTAGAGTTGATAAAGGATTACGATTGTAAAATCCTGTATCATTCTTGGAAAGCCAATGTAGTTGCTGACGCCTTAAGTAGAAAGGGTCGGGAAAGGTTGTCTATGTTAACGGCTCAGCATGAGTTAATAATAGAGGTGGCTAGAATGGAGAAAGAGTTGAAGATGCCGAGTGAATCGGGACAGATACTCTTTATGATGGAGATGCAATCTACCATCGTAGAATGAGTAAAGGAGGTACAACTCAAATCTGATGAATGTAACCAAATGAGGGAGCGACTAACCGATAAACAAGATACTAAGTATAGTCTTGATAATGAAGGATTATTAAGATTTAAAGGAAGAATTTGGGTTCCGAGTGAGACGAAATTAAAAGAGCAAGTGTTAGAAGAAGCTCATAGTTCACGGTACTCGATACATCCTGGTAGAACTAAGATGTATCAAGACCTTCGACAGAATTTTTGGTGGCCAAACTTGAAGAGAGAAATAGCAGAGTATGTGAGTAGGTGATTGACTTGTCAAAACGTTAAGGCTGAACATCAAAGACCCAGTGGCTTGTTACAGTCATTGGAGATTCTAGAATGGAAGTGGGAGCATATCTCAATGGATTTCGTGGTGGGACTTCCAACAACGGCAAAAGGGTACGATTCTATTTGGGTAATAGTTGACCGATTAATGAAATATGCTCACTTCTTACCGATTAGGGTCAAGTATAACTTAGACCAGTTAGCTAAACTCTATATCAAGGAAATTATTTCTAGACATGGAGTACCAGTATCGATTGTGTCTGATCGTGATCCACAATTCACATCAAACTTCTGGAGAAGTTTGGAAGAACAGTTGGGAACACAGTTGAAATTAAGCACAGCTTATCATCCACAAACTGATGGGCAGAGCGAGAGAACAATTCAAATGTTAGAAGACATGTTGAGGTCTTACGTCATGGATTTTAAGGGTAGTTGGGATGATCATCTACCACTGGTAGAGTTTGCATATAATAACAGTTATCATGCAAGCATAGGTATGCCGTCTTATGAAGCTCTGTACGGAAGAAGGTGCAGAACACCATTGTGTTGGGATGAGGTGGGAGAACGCCGGATGTTAGGACCAGAATTGGTGCAGCAAACAGCGGATGTGGTTAAGTTAATTCGGATGCGTCTTGTTTCAGCTCAAGACAGACAAAAGAAGTATGTGGACTTGCATAGATTAAACCGAGAGTTTAAAGTAGGTTCGTATGTGTTTCTAAAGGTATCTCCCTGGAAAGGAAAGATACACTTTGGAAAGAAAGGAAAGTTGAGTCCAAGGTTTATAGGACCTTTTGAAGTATTAAAATGGGTAGGAGAGGTAGCGTATATGATAGCATTACCTTCAGACCTAGAAAAAATACATAACGTGTTTCACGCATCTATATTACGTCCATATAAGCCGGACTATAAGAACGTAATCGAGTATGAGCCGATTCATATCGAGAAGGATTTATCATATGAAGAATCGCCGATTCAAATCATTGATAGAAAAGAGCAAGTTCTGATGAACAAAGTAATCCATCAGTAAAAGTATTATGGAAGAACCATGATGCTAAGGAAGCAACGTGGGAATTAGAAGAAAAGATGAAGAAAAATTTTCCTCATCTATTTGAGTAGAGAAAGACGAGATTATGGGGACAGAATCTTTATAAGGGGGAGGGGGAGAATGTAACGACCAAGAAATTTGGATTTTTATTATAAAATAATTTTATTAAATTAAATAATAATAAAATCATATTTTATGTGATATCAAGATGGTTGTTGTTCTATAAACTATTGATGTTGGAATGTCATAGTATTTGAGCTACGTGAAGGAATTAAAGTGTTTGAATTTCACTTGCGGACTTAAATTAAGAATTTAAGGAAAGTGAAGAATTAATGCGTTAAGAGAAAATCGTATAATATGTGAGTATTGTACGAGGAAAAAAACGAGTATAATATGGGGTATTATACGAGTTAGTATGAAGGAAGAAATATCGTATATTATGAAGTAGTATATGAAGTATAATACGATGATGATATATAAACTATAAGTATAAGTATTAAGTAATGAAAATGGACTTGGAAGGTTGATTATAATTCGTACAAGCCCAAATGAATTAAGGGTTAAGGCCCAAGCTAGATTCCATGAATTGTCTAACCCATGGGGCAACCTATAGTAATATGATTAATGTGAGTGGTGATCAAGATAAGTGATAACCAAGATAAGTGGTGATCAAGTAAATAAAGTAATTGCCAAGTTAGGTGAGTAATGACCAAGCAAAGGATAGGATTTGTGTTGATCAAGTTATGAATAGTAAGGAGGTGGTTTAGTGTATTGACTAAATTGCCCTAAACCTTGCAAGTTCTATAAATAGTGAAGGTTGGCAAGTCATTTGCTACTTGTTCAAATAATCTAAACACTCTCTCTCAAAGTGCTTAATTGTTAGGGTGAGTAAGTTGTAATAAGCTACTTACATAAGAAGAAGAAAGAAGTTATTTATCAAGAACTTCTAAAGTAAGATCTTCTTCTCTAATTATCTTCAATCTCTAACATGATAGGTTGATAAGAAAAGTTTGGATTAAGGAACATGAATGATAAAAAGTAAGAAGTATATGTAAGTAATGAACTTAAGCCATATAAGTTGGTAATAAGTCCTTTAAGCTAGCATAAGTTATAAACTTACGTGAAGGAATTATGAACTTATAATGAGTTTTACAATATAAGGAATATGGAAGTAAATGAACTTTTATGATCATATGTATCAAGTATACATAAGTAAAGCTATATGAAGAGAACATATATGTATGATGATTAAGAAACTTTAATTGTCATAAGTTATGAATGATAAGTTCATAAGTAGTTTATAAATTTATCAAGTTATAAGCTTATGAAGAAATAAGTCAAAGTCCAACCATAAGTATAAGTTGTTGGAATAAGTAGGTTAATATGTTCACATGATGAATGAAATTCATTTGTAATGTTGAACAAGTCATAAGAATGAAGATTTGCCGGAAATCGCACGATTAGACGATAATCGTCGAATTCGTAAAATTCTCGGAATGGAAGTCAAATTTTGAGTTTGAGCTCGGAAATGTTATTTTCCAATGGAGACAATTCATGTTATTCATTTAAGAGTTACGAACTCGAAAATGAGTAAATTTCAACTTAGAACGAAGAAACGAGCGTTGAACGTTCATGAACGTTTATCGTTTATGTTAAAAATGAACCAATAGGTGAATTTTTAGAAAATTAAGTCAAATAGATGAAATTCTTGCATGAAAACGTAGATTACATAATTTGTGAACCATAGGCTTTTGAACGAGGCAATTCAGACTTATAACGAAAGAGTTATGCGTCCGGGAAGTTCACAAAAATTCAAAGACTAGAAATTTTTTCTGGTGCACAGAGTTGGCACCGCGGCGCCAACCCTAGACCAATTAGTCATACTACAGCGCCATGAACGGTCTATATCTCACTGGAAATTGGCGCCGCAGCGCGGCCCAGTAAGCAAGGACTCACGCCGCAGCGCCAAGTCCGGGGCCATCCCACTGTTAACTCGTGTTGCAGCGCGAGATGCAAGTATAAAGTTGGCGCCGCAGCGCCAGTCTTTGACAAATGATAGTGAAGAATATTTGTGAATGTAAAGCAAGAAAGGGTTATTAGGTTGAGTTAAACCTACCTTAAGAAACCTAAAATAACATTTCTAAAGCATTGTTAAACCTTAAGAGTAATGTGTAAAGAGTGGTAATAACCTATCCATCTATGAATTCAAATAGAATGTTGAAATCAGAATGAATAGTAATCAAGTCTAATATACAAATTAGATTGAGATGAAGGATAAGATATAATCAGATACATACTTGATTATGTGTGACCTAATGTAAGGCATTTTGTGATCATGTATTGTAGAGACTTGAAAGACTTGAACGTAAAGTAAATTACATCGTAGCAGACGCTTAAAGAAAGTATTCTAACTCTTGTCTCATTTCAATCTGAACAAGTTTTTGAAGTTCATGTATCCTTATGCATGAATTGAAGTATAATGAAGTTAAAGCCAGTTCCTTTGGCTAGTCTTAACATATTGAGTGGATTGTTGATAATCTATTCATCTATTATCAAATGCTATTATCTTTTGTCAATTAATTGATATGGTTTTCAAAAGAAGACTGAAATGTTAAACAAATGTTTTGTCGGTAAAACGACAGGCACGTGAGGTTGCCAAATGATTAAACGTACATAAGTTTAATGGATGTAGTGTTGATCAACATAGAGTACAATAGGCTGATCACCTAGAAGTGCTCGTAAGTAATACCGGGCTTACGGACTTAGTTCTGGGTTGTCCTTTTTAAAGAAAGAATGAATACTCGAGGTCTTTGACCGGAGTGAATGTTTTACTGAATATTATTCATTGTGAAACATTTGAAAGAAAGATGAAGTGCTATTTTGAATTATCAATAATACTTCATAACTATTGTTTACTTATCGAAGATATACGATTCATATGTATCAAGCATGTTGTTATTGAAATTGTTATACTTGCTGAGCTAGTTATGTTCACTCTTGCTTGAACCATATGAATGCAGCTAAGACTGAACGTCCCGAAGGATCAAATAAGGATAAAGGAAAAGCTAAGGCAGATTATTAAGCTGTCTTGTAATGGTTTGGTCTATTATTGTAATGTAATGAATATTATGACAAAGAACCTTTGTAACGGGTATAGAACCTGGGAAATATAAATATTACCTTTAATATATAGACGTTATGTTCGTTCTTTGAGACTATTCAATTGAATGAATGTATGAATGTTTGTACAGTATAGCACCATCTGTCGGGTTGGAAGATACCCAGATTTGGGGGTGCTACAGATTTAACGTAAGACAAGGTACCTGTTAAGATCTTGGATAGAAAAGAGCATGTCCTACGCACAAAGGTTATACCACAAGTTAAGGTTTTGTGGAGAAACCATGCTATTGAAGAAATGACCTTGGAGTTGGAATCGAAAATGAAAGTGTGGTACTCTCACCTTGGAGTTGATATAATGTTTTGGTTATGGGTGAAATGTGAAAATTTTACAAAATAAGCAAGTGGTTATAAAATATTCCTTTTGTCGGGGAATATTCGTTTGGTCGTGGAATATTCTTGTTGTCAGGGAATATTCGTACGGCGGCGCAGCCATTTGTGGGTCCCATAACGGAAAATGGTTGGATGAAGGAAAATGACAAAGTATGAGTTTTTATAAATAACGGCGTAATTGTTACCGTTAACACTGTTGAAATACCCGGTGGTTAAAATACAGTAATACACGTTGTGACACAGTAGCACACGGTATTGCACGGTATTGTTGAATTATTGATTCGTACGTAAGAAGACACTACTAAATAATTATTACAGTAGTTACTGTTTAATATTTTATTTTATTGATTCAATAATTGCTGCGTTGATATTTTATATTATTGTTGTTTCAATAATTGTCACTGCACAGTATTTCCCATTATCAGATGAATAATTCATATTATTTGAATAATATTATTAGATAGCATTATTGGCAATGTCTAAAAAGTTTTGTTAAGAAGAGGCTTGGTCACCTAATTGCACGCTAGTAAGGAGAAATCCTTATTGGAAAGCCCCCTCTTTCTTGGGAACGGCCTGGTTGTCATAATTGTTATTCTGTAATATTTTTTGTGAATAATTAATTATTAATTTATATGGTAAGGAGATATTTATTTGATTTGGATATAAATGATGGATTTATTTATGTGGTTATTAATGAAGGAATTAATGCTGAGGTGTTTTATCAGTATTTTATCAGAGTGAAGGTATTAAAAATCATCCGTTTATGGATTTCGGATATTTTCTGTTGGGAATTTGGAAAAACTTTCTTCTGCAAAGTTGTAGAGAATTCGATTTCGTGTGGAATGGACATAAAATTCGTATTTTTCTGATAAACATGTTATTTTCTATGAATTATTGAAGTTTCAGAAAATAAAATAATTTTTATTAAATTTATGGGTGGGACCCACTTTGGTTAACAACATGTGGGCTGCTGGAAATTTTTCAAAGGTGGTGGTTGGTCTTGGTCATTGAAAGCATACATAGAATTATTTTTTAAAAAATTAATATTTTATTAATTTAGTCTCATATGGCGCTCTAGCATTTTCCTTTAATAGACGCTTATGTTAGAATTGAAAATCACACCAGAAATAAGTTTTCTTTCTCTCTAGATTATTGAGCATATTTTTGTGAGTATTTTGATACTTTGAGAGTTGCTATTCAGTGCAAGTTTCTGTCAGCACTATATCCGAAATTCAGTCAGAAGTACCGCTATTTTGAGTTAAGGGATGTTATTTTCTTCTTAAATGATATTATTTTCAAAATCATTATGCCAAAATATTGGTTTGAACTTTTTAATCAAATTTGGAACTTTTTGTGTCGGGGTTACTATTCACGTATACGGCACTATTCACCAAAAAATAAATTTTTTCCTTTTTGTCCAAGATGTCTATTATGGTTACTATCTTTGATTGTATCCATGTTTTGATCAATATTTTTGAATTCTACTTCACAATTAGTTATTATGAAGTATTATTGATCTTGGATAAACTATTATACGAATCCGTAATATTTGTCCTTCTGTCTCACTGGATTTGTTTTCTTTAAAATATTTTTCATCATCCTCAGTCCTAAATGATGATATTACTGAATATCTTTGGCTTGTAGTGCAAAGATGAATGATTAACTGATGAATATCGTTGGCCCGTAGTGCAAAGATGAACAGGTGTTGAGATGAACGTGACCAACTGGTGATACAAATGAATATCTTTGGCCTGTAGTGCAAAGATGAATATTTGATTAAAGATGTATATTGATTGTTGTTACAGGGAAAAAATATTGATGATGGACTTTTAAATCTTAGAAGATAGTATAACTCATTCTCTACGTGACTCTTCTAATGGATTGCTATTTTCGCTGCATTTGTTGATCTAAAACTTGTTGTCTATTATATTCTATCAGATTTTTCCCTATTGAAGACTAATGATAATTTGTTGTATATTATCTTAGTCATAATATTCTTTACTGGGCTAGTTGAGCTCACCCTTTTCCTTTTTGTTCCATTTTTCTTCTTAGGAGGTGAGAACATAGCAGGATCGAGTCGGGGTATGGAGTGATGGTTCTAGAAAGATATTTTAGCAGTCCTCACTATTTCTGTAAAATAATGTATGAATTATTATAATGAGGACTTATTTGAGTGTTGATATTGTCTAGAAGACAATATTTGTATTTAAACTCACAGTATGTGTTGTTGTATTTTGCACGACAATTGTATTATTGAAGTTGTAGTTTACTTTCTGTACCATGTATTTGGCGACTTAGAATGGGTGTTGTATACCTATTTTGGAGGCGTCACATAACAAGTATCGAGGGTAAACTCAAGAAATCCAAAAACAAGCTAGATCCAACTAAAATCAAACAATTACCAATATCGAGGGTCAACATGGGATACTTATGCTTTATTTTCATCTACGAGGGCTTTTTGCTCTTATTTCCCGTTTTATTCTTTTGTTTTTTCTTTTGGTTTATATACACATAGCTATGCAATGTCTTATTCCCTTAGGCTTTTCAATGTTACCTTAACGAGCTTTCGACCAATGACTCCCAGACCATTAAGACCTTAGGGCTCTAGGTGTAGAGACAATCCCCTCGGGCTTACTTACTCAAGTAACAAAGGGCACAAAACTAGACAAGCACACCACAGTGTTTATTCATACTTTTTTTTCTTTTTCTTTTTTTTTATATAGCTTATATACCCCCAATATTCCCCCAAACTTAGGTTCTTGTCTAACTTTAGCCATCAGTACTTATTCTTGTCATTCTTTCATTCAAACTAGCATTATCCTTTAGAGTCCCATTATGTATCGATTTAAATTCAATCAATCAACAAGGTATTTTTACTGTGCTAACCTTGATTATACCAGTTTTAAACAGGAAAAGATTCAATTCCTACCAAGAAATCACATCAAAGCTCTAATAGTCAGTACTATACTTGTCTACTCAATTCCAATCTTATCATTGGCCAAAAAAAATTGTAAATATCTAAAAGCTGGAATCATGCAAGATGAACATAATAACTAACTATTATTTTTGAATTTTTGAATTTTTTTTAACAAAAAAAACTGAATATAATGTTATTCAAACTATATTATTATGCAACTACTTATGCAGTTGTACTACATGAATGCAAACATAATGAACCTAAATTAAATTAACAACGTATGCAAAATAACATAACATAAACATGAAACTAAACATGCAATAATGAACTAAACTAAATTGCCCAAAACTTAACAATTACAATGTCCTCATTGTATGAATATAGCAGTAAGTAGAAGAGAACTTCCCTGTAATCAGCTAAGCGTGAAGTGATGGTGGCGATGGCTGTGATGATCATTTTCCTATCCATTAAGCCTCCAATACCTGCAATGAAGAGACAATGTGGATTAGATTATAAGAGAGCTTAATAAGCAAATTAATTCCTATCTACTAAATAAACTAGTAAAGCATATAAATATAAAAATTCTTGGGTTGCCTCCCAGTCAGCGCGTGATTTATAGTCTTTCAGCCTGATTTTGTTTGGTGAACGCTATCCAATTCCTCTTCAAAAGTTGAGGAACCCTCCATCCATCGAAAATTATATAGCTTTTGGTAGGTTCCCATTTACGATGGCCAATGCATCAATGTCACCTAGCATGCTCTGATTTGGTATGATCTCAATCAAGAACTACAAATAACTAGGTGATATCTCCATTGTGTTTGTGATCATATTTGGGCATGGAAGTGTGTCAAACACAATGGGTTCTTCGTCTATCTTCTCTTTCTCGTCCCACCACGGCTTCATTGTTGAACTAGCTCTTATGTCATAAAGAGCTTCGCCGATGACATGACTACCTAGCAGGCATGGTTTTGCAAATCTAACCGGATCCTTGAACTTTGGTGGAGAAGGAAATTGGGGCACTAATAACATCGGCTCATCCTTGTTAGTACTTATAGTTAATTCTTCACCGACCTTGTTGTCATTATCCCCATTTGTCTCTTTTCCAACATCTTGTGGCTCATCCAGTTGTAGATTTGGCTCGAGCACTTCATCAATCTCGGAATTCTCATCATAACACCAATTATTTCAAGGACAGTTGTTCAAGGCTTTGAGTATTTGATCCATCAGGTTCTGCATATTTTGAAATGATATCTCCTGATTCTGAATTGACCGCTCTTGATTAATCCTCCTCTCCTCTTGGTTTGTTATGAACTTTGACAGTAATTCCTCTAAATTTGACTTTTCTTCTTGTGGCAATGGAAGTTTACATGAAAATTCCGGTGTGTATGTTTGATTTGGAGCGTAGTATTGGTCTTCATAATTGTAGCTCCATAACGAATCCGGGTGATACCCCTAAACTTGATGATAATTATCATATTCATACTAGTTGAGGTATACAACACCATGTTGTCCCGACCCAAAACTAATGGTGCGTTGATGACTCGAATGGTTGCCAGCACAATAATCACACGTAACTACCATCCTTCAACTCCTTTGGGCTATAAAAACGTCCAACTTCCTTGAAAGTTCTTCAATTTGTGCTGACATTACAGAAAATGCATTGAGACCGTCAATTCTCGTTTCCCTTGGTTGAGTCATGTTCGTGTATGGCCATTGATACGCAAAGTCATCCATGGTACCTGGAAAGAGAGAAATATAGGAAGATGATTAAAAATAAAAATAAAAATATTTAAATTAAGAATAATTTGATTAAAATTAATATTAGTAAAAATGTATTTAACTAATTCCCCGGCAACGGCGCCAAAAACTTGTTGGGTAAAATATAATTACGCACAACACGCAAGTATACGTGGTCAATAAGTAATAAAGTGATAAGTCGAGTATTGTTCCCACAGAGAATTAGTTAATAAAAATCACCAAGTACTAACCCGTAACCAACTCAATCTTATTTAAACGAATGAATTTCAAATTATATAAATTAAACTACTATTAAATTCCACTAATTAAATTAAGACTATGGAGATTTAAGATCACAACTTCACTTATTGCTTCATTTAAGTTAACACACTTCTCATCAATTATTCTCTATCCCGAATTGTTAATCAAGAACACTAAAGTAGTATTAACCACCTCTCGATGCACTAATACTGTACTAACGTCAATCCACAATTAAGATAGAAATCCGTTAAACACCTTAATCAACTAACCCACTATATCTCTATGTGAATTACAATTAAAGAAGGTTTAAGAATAATTTCTCTATCCGATTACATGCGATGTCAAGCATATCTCTACCTTAACACTCATCAAGTATAAGCTATTAACAAAATCCTGAACACATGCTATCATGATTAGATCTAAATCAATACTTCATCTCTTGAGTTCATATAGATTATCACGGTAATTGATGGCCAATCAATTAAACAATTAATTCCAAATCACAATAGACAATCCTCACAGTAGAACACAATAATTGATAGCGAAGAATATTAAAATAAACTACACAATAAGATACATTGTAATCTCAAACAAAGAATTAGCTCATTGAATTAAAACTAAGAATCCACAATTGAATAAACAATAAAAGACAAACATAGAAGAAGATAAGAAGATAGAATCTATTTTCTGTAGATTTGACGCTCCCTCCTTGCTCCTACTTTGAATCTTCAATGGTCTCCAAGTTGCTTCAATCTCCAAAACTCATTAGAACTAGGGTTTTTATCTAATTTACTCTAATATAATCTAATGGAATTATTCCAAAAACTTCCTCTAAACCTTACGAATCTCCTCCTTTTATATGTCTCTTTATATGTATTTAAGTCCTCTTGGAAGTCCTTGAATCAAACAGCTCAAATCAATCCTTATTGGACTCAAATTCGGACAAAATCTACTCTTTCTGCGCATACCCAAGCCCCAGCTTGCTATTTGCCTTGTAAATAGCAAGCCCCTGCTTGTTATGGTACTGATTTCGCACTCTGGACCCCAAACCCCGGCTTGGGTATAAGGCACAAAAGAGCAAGCCCCGGCTTGCTAGTAAGTTGCCAATTATTTTTCTGCTACAGTGTCCTCTAATAAAATGGCCATAACTTTTGATCCGGGAGGAGTTACGGGTCCTTCCACCTATCAAATCGAAGATATGGACGAGGTCTACAACTTTTATTCTTTTAGTTTTGAGAAACAACAAATGCATGAAGGTCGAAATTGGACTGGAATTGACTGCTATGCAAATGACCATCCAAAACAGTAAAATTCAACGTCTGTTGGTACAAATGTCATAACTCTTGCATCCGAACTCCGATTGGAATAATTCAAGATGTTTTAGAAAGCTATGAAGACGCTCTAAAATGTAAGCCAAGTTCCAAGCCAAGAACATGAAATGAACATAAAAGCACATACGATATCCGGATTGCTTTTCTTTGCGTTTTCGTACCAATTCATTGCGATTTCCTTGCTTTTCCTTACCAACGGTCGCTCACACCGCTCCCAAACATATAACCTACAACATGAACATAAAATGCATGAAAAGTAACTAAGAAACATGAGTATAAGCAACTAATTCAAGTAAAAGATACTGGATAAGTAGGTATAAAACCTATTTATCAAGATCTAAGATCTAGCTGATGGGTCTAGATCTTGTTTCCATGATGGACCTTTTTCAGTTGTACAATTAGCTTGTAAATCTTATATGTGGTGCTTGGACATCCTTCGATGCCTTTCATGCCCATAAGGAGCCCGACACTTATATGTATATTATTTTATCTAAGATGCTTCACATCTCGAGAATAAAATCAAATCAAGCTAAATATGGAATAAAATGGAAGTATCAAATGTCTCAATTACTATGTGAGCATAAGGGTTTGAAAACCTATTTTTAAAACATCATTTCTATATATATTAATTAAAAATGAACTTTTATACAAGTCAAACCCTTTGTATATAAGTGCAAACGAGGGTATAACACTACTTTCAAATAATGCACTTAGGCTCAATTAACCACACACACACACACATCAAATAAATTAGGGAATTAAAAAGACACGGTAACCATGTTTTCACCGAAGTCAGGAGGTGCCTAACACCTTCCCCTGCTTAATCAAGCCCCTAAACTCTATATAATTCAGTTTCTGATGCCTGTTAAACAGAGTCAAATAATTGGGCCTTTGTGTAAATCTTTTCAAATTCGGTTGATTTGGTACAACTATTTCACTATTACCAACTTGTGACTTTGAATTTTCAAATCGTCGACATTTTATGTCAGACACTTTAAACTCGTCCTTTCAAAAGAAATTCAACACATAGAAAACATAAAGGGTATGCAATCATTAAAAGAGGAATTCCAAAAAAAGAAAATTATCCCGACGTCGACATTGATGTTACAAAGGAGTTAAGGAGCCAATACTTGTTTTACTTACTGTTCATTATAATATGGGTGGTATTCCAACAAATTACCATGGAATTGGGGAGTAGCATCATTTTTACCCTTTTGTTAAAATTCTAAAATTTAATCATGTTTGTGCCTTTTTCTGTGATGTATATTCTTAATAAAAATATGTTATTTGCAAGTACCAAATGGTTTTGGATGTGGATTAGATATGTTGCATATGATCTTCCAGTTGATCTTGTATGCCATTTACTGCAAAAACCAACTACTGATGAATCCTCATTTCTGCACTTGGACACTTGAATGCTAATGTTGATGGTTGCTGGAAACTTTCATGTCAATGTTGCAGGTAGAAACTTGAGTCCTAATGATGCTGCTTCTGGAAACTTGAATGTTAATGAATAATGTTACTACTGCTAGGAACTTGAATGTTAATGTTGATGTTGTTACTGATATATATTTTTGTAATTCATATTCCTTAAACTTTTAAAAATTGTGTATTGTAAACTATAAATTTGGAATCAATAATATAATACAAGCTCATTTTTACTCGAGTTCGATTCGAAACAAGTAGTTCAAACATAATTTTGAGTTAAATCGAATCGATTTTTGAGTACCATTTTTTGCATCGAGTCTAATATGTGTACATTGTTTAAATTCCATTTTGAATTCGAATTGGATACGAGCAAGACATTTTTGTATCGAATCAAATCTGAGCAGCCCAGAATCCAAATCTATTCGACTCATTTGCAGTATTAATTTGGTATGTGGATCATTATAGAGTGTGTGATACATCTAATGATTACATCAGATAAGTAGGACTAGCCAAATTGGTGAACCTTAGTATATCTCATGTTCTTACTTTTCAGTCTTTCATATAATATTTGTGTGATTACAATATTATTCGTTCTTAAATTCTAACAAATACATTCAAAATAGCTCACCTTCTATTTTGTCATGATGAAACAAAAATCATGTCCAGGGTCGGCCCATATGTTAAGCCATTTAAGGAATGACTTGAGGCCCCTAAAATTGAAAAGATCCCCAAATTTTAATAATCCATATATGTTAGAGGGCATTAAATAAAACCCAAAATTTTTCCCCATAATAAAAGAGTAATTATAAGTACAATCATACAAGATATTTTTGTTTCTCTCTAATGGAAGGCTGAAATTTATTTTCTTTTTTTTTCAAGGCTAAAATTTATTCTTCTTTTTTTCCAAGGCCCGCCTTACCACTGGCTTATGACCCTAAAAAGTTTAGACCGGTCCTGATCGTGTCCTCCTAACAGCCATATGTCAGGGCCCATAGATCTTTACCTGTTAGTTATTTGTTGTGTTTTATGTTATAGATCTTTAGTATGCCATGTGGACAATGATCTGGAACTGGAAACAGATTCAGATTATGTATAGATTGCAAGTTATAAGTGGTCAAAGTCTATTGACTGACCACGAAAACTGGAAATCTGGGTAAACCCAGAAACTTAGAAAGCCTGACAACCATTTTTGAAGGCTCTGGTCATACTGATCTTGGATTGTTAGGTCAAGTTGTTGTTTTTATATGGTAGCCTGACATGAGGACTACACAATAAAGCCTTTACATCACTCAGATCCTTAACAGGATCAAGTATAAAGATGGTCAAACATAGGTTAACCGACTGCTCAAGAACATTTCTGAAAAACCCAAAAATATTGTTCAAGAACCGTTTTCTGACATCACTTTGACTGGCCTTAATCTATCTCATGTGATGTTGTTAATCTGATATAGTGCTTGATATTTGTACCCACATCTCTACTACATGACTGAACTTTTAGATCGCATTAAGTAAGCTCAGAATCAAAGATACAAAGCTTCAAAATAGGACCCTTGTTACTACTTGAGTTTCTGGGCAACCCAGAAACTCAAGAACACGTCTGACAACAATTTCTGCATCTTAGATCTGGCAGTTTTGTTATAGTTTGGTCATGAAATCGAATTGTGGTTGTAGTATTACATGTATACTACAACATAAACATAAATACAAACCCAGAATCCTTATTATCTAAGATCTACGATTGGTCAAACTAGGCAGCCTTGTAATGGGTTTAATGTTCTGGGTTTGGCCAAGAACACCTATAGCGACGATTTTGTCGCTATAGGACCCTTTAGTGACACTTAATTTCTGAAAATTAATTATTTTAATAAATAAATTGAAAAAAATAGCTTTTAATTTTAAAAAATACATAATAAATTCCTAAAAATGGGTTTTTAATATATTTCATTAATATTTCATATTTTTAGAATATTAATGGTAATTAATTTATTTAATTATCATATTAAATAAATTATTTTAAAATAATTTTAATATTTAAAAAATTATTTAAAATTATATTATGGTATAAGAAAATATTTTAAGTTATTTTTAATAACTTTTAATATTTTTTGATGAATTTCATTAATAATTTAATATTAATGGTAATTATTTTATTTAATAAATATATTAAATAAAATATAGAAAAATAGAATTAATGATTTAAAAATCATATAAAAATGATTTAAGTGTTATAAAAATATTTTAAGTTATAAAATATAACTTTTGATATTTTGGCATGAAAAATATTAATATTTAATATTAATGGTAATTATCAGATAATAGATTTAACTGTTTAATAATCATATAATATGATTTTAAAGTATTAAAAATACTATGATATTATAATTATATTATAATATTATGTTATGATTTTCATTAATATTTAATATTAAATAAATATTAATGATAAAAGAATATTGTGGTATTTATATTACATAAATACGATATTAATGATTGAAAAATCATGATAAATAGTAATAATTATCTAAAAATTATTACGAGCTTATAAAAATTATTTTGACTGATAATAAATTCTCTAAGGTAATTGTGAACCAGTTTAGGCAGAGTCTTAAGGAAATTAGGCTCGATATTTATCCGACTAGGATGTCGGGATGTCGAAATTATACCTTATTCAATTTAAACTAAATAGTTTGACTTGATACTAAGTCTTATGTGTTGTATAGACTTATAGGGTTATGTGTTATGTGTTTATGTTATTCTATGAATATATATAATAGTATTATATTGTGGTGATATTATTCTAGTATTTGGAGATCAGTATTATTTATATTAGGTTTTCAGACAAAGCTAAATAAGTTCCGTAACGATAATCAATTAATCGGGCAAGTTTTTCTTAACTCAACTTCGAGTTGTTTCTTCAAATATGCGTATAGATAATCATTGTTGATTACCATGTCTATGAATTGTTGAATCACTCTGTGCATATTGCATGTAATCATCAAGTATGAAAGGCTGATCACCTTCATTACCATTCGATCCAGATATAATTGATATGTCCATGTTAAATGTTCGTTCAGCTATGAAAGTTTGTTTATGCTAGTTCACAATTATATTGTAGAATTTTAGCTAGCTTATTGTTCAATTCTTTCTATCGTGATATATTCTTAATTTATTGAACTTAAACTTGCTAGGCAAATTTGGATATATTATGATAAACACTTGCAGATAAGGCGAATACGTCGGATACAAGGAAAAGTCAAAGCCAAGTTCAGCTTCGAATTATATGTGGAGCTAAAAATTTGTAGCAGTAATGTATTATAATGGCAATGTTTGTTAGATATGATATTAATTCAAGTGTTATGTGAAGGTTCTCGACGATGGGAATAGTATGTAATGTTTAATGTATAAACAATTTATGTTTATATCTTTCACAATAGTTATAGAATAGTATACCAGATCCTTGGTGATTAGGACCGAAATTTGGGGATGCTACAAAAAAGCTTTCCTCTTCCTACTCCAACCTCTCTCTCTCTCTCTCTCTCTCTCTCTCTCTCTCTCTCTTTGATTTTGTTACAATCTTCATAATGACATTGTTTTGTTTCTTTTTTCGAATCTATTTTATTTTTGCTCCTACCATATTTTTTGGTCCTCACCTTTATGCCTCCTTCACCCACTTCATTAGTGTTTTGGGAAGTTACACTATCATTCTAAATCTCTACTCCCTCCGTTCCTTAATATAAGTCATTTTAGAGAAATGTTTTTGTTCCTAAATATAAGTCGTTTAAGAATTTTAAGTAAGCATTAATGGCTTGGTTTCCAATATTACCCCAAGTAATAAATATAACTTTGGTTCTCTCACTTTTTTTGCCCAATAAATAACACTCTCTTTTCCAATACAAGACAATATAGACAATTTATAGTATATTTAATGTTTTACAATCATTTCCTTAATAATTGTGCACAACTCTAAGACCATCTATATTAAGGAACGGATGGAGTATATTTTTTTTCTTCTTCTTGTGTTTCACGCACAACTAGACCTGGCAATATAGTTAGTTAACTGTTCGTTCAAACCATATTAACTGGAACCAAATGTGTTGGTTAACTATTTTTATTTATTCAGGTCGGTTAAAGTTTGGACTCATATTTTTTAAAACAAATATAGTTCTGAACCAGTTAACCATTTTCAACTCATATTCCATTCCGATCCAAATCAAAAAGTTCTTTTCTCAACTCCCAAGATCAATTAGGTTCTTCATATAATTTTGATTTCACATTAATTTTATATTAATTTCACATTTAAATTACTAAATTGTCCTTATATTAATTTTATTATAATATATAGGACATAAAAGAATTATTAAAAAAATATGTTATTTAGTTTTTCATCAATTTTTTAAAGAAAAAATTTTGCCAGAAAAATTGTTAAATTTTCCATTCATTTTTTAGTTTTTCTATTCATTAAAAAACTAAATAAAAAATGAAATGGACATTCACTTTTTTGTTTATTTTAAAATTTAATAATACAAATTTTTTTTGCTTTTGGTCGTAAGAATATAAAGATGTTTAGATAAAATATGATAAACTAGTGATAAATTTATTATTTTACTATGTAATGTAAGATCGCAACTTTCAATTTAATTATCAAAAAGTTAATACAGTCAAAACTCAAATCATATATGTATTACAAAGGAAGGTATGTAATCCCAAAAGTTCTCCTACATTCTTAAGATTGAATAATAAAAACTATAAAATATAATTAAAAATGTAAAAACAAAAAAATTAATTAAAAATAACAAAAAATATAATTTCAAACGAAGGCACAAATCATTTTTCTTTTAAATAATAAAAACATAAATATAATTAAAAATGTATTAAAAAGACAACAAAAAACAAATTGATCCCCCAAAATGGGACGAAGATGTAATAAATATGATTTATTAATAATTTCAATTTAAAATTTTATTAGTATAGTTTTTTAGCATTTTATTATTTATATTAATAATTTTTATATCATATTATTACTTAATTAATTTAATTGTGACGGTTACAATTTTTTTTTCAAAAGTTCTGTTTTAAAGTAAAAACATCATAAAATGGTTAATATAGTTTTGAACCATAACCATATAATTTCAAGTCACACAACCCATATTAAAAATGGTTAATATGATTTTAGTTCTTAAATAGAAATATAACCATATTTTAAAAACTAAAAGTAACCCATAACCATATTTTGACAAGCCTACCCACAACTGATTGTTCCCCTACATCTTTTGAATTCACTCCAGTTCCCCATATCTTGTTACTCTCCTTATTAAATGAATTTTCAAACTGATAACTTTCTTTAATTGCATTGTCTTTTAAAGAATTTTCATCAAACAGTTCATTGACGTGTCCTTTCCAATTCTTGTCCATTTTTCTGGTGAATTGTTGATGTTTTTCTACCACTGGTAATCATCAATCAACACGGCTTCCTCTTCATAGAAGTACACATCATCACTACTAATTTATGTTACCTGAATATGATGACTTCTCCCTTTTACCATAAGTGTTTTTGCAGCATTCAAACAGTCACTATAACTTGACCAAACCATGATACGTGTCCTCTCCACGCTGTCCATTCTCAATGTTTTGTTGTCACATGTCAAATACTCACCCCATTTGTCAGTCAAAGTCCTTCACCCATTTAATGCTTGCCCATTGATTTTTCCACCTTCCCTGCTCCTTGAAATTTTTGACAACCTCATTTACTCCTCTTCTCCTTCCCTTGGCTATAAAAAGGCTGCAATGCTACAAAGGAATAACACACCAAAAATTATAAACTCCGTCCGAGAGAGTTAGGAGAGAAAGAGGGAAGATAGAGAGAAAAGCTTTTGTAAAGCTTTAGAAAAATAGGAAGAGAAAGATAGTTCAAAGAAAAGGGTTTTTTTATTTGGGTTCCATCACATAGTTATTGTGGTGAAGTAATTTGAGTTTGTACTCAAATTAAGATATCTTTGTATTCTCTCATATAATTCTAGTGAATTATTCGGAGTTTGTCCTGTGGTTTTTATCTCTTAGTTTTAGAGGGTTTTCCACGTAAAAATCTTGGTGTCTCGTGGTTGGATTTTTTCTACTTATTTCCTGCATGGTTATTAGTTTGGTGAAACTGCAAATTTAATCTATTTGGCATGTGTTGATATTTTATCCATCTAATTTATCAAAGACAACAGTATTTGGGAGGTGATTTTTCCCAACAACTGGTATCAGAGCTAAGGTAATTTGCTCTGTTGTTTTTAATAAATTTTATTGAGGAATCAGTCGGAACCATGATTAAATTGAACTCTTCAAAATTTTTGATCTGGAAGCCCAGAATGGAGGATATCCATTATCGCAAGGATCTGTATGATCCGTTGGAGCTCAAGGGACAAAAGCCCGCGGATAAGTCTGAGGCTGATTGGAATAAAATGAATAGGAAGACAATTGGTCACATCCGGCAGTGGATTGATCAAATTGTGTTCCACCATGTTTCGCAGGAGACGGATGCTCACACTTTATGGACAATACTAGAGTCTATGTACGAGAAGAAGAATGCATAAAATAAAACTTTTGTCATTCAAAAAATTGTGAATTTAAAGTACAAGGACGGGAGCATTGTGTCGGAGCATATGAGTGAGTTCCAAGGTTTGGTGAACTAGCTGTCCACCGTGAATTTGAATCTTGATGATGAGATTCAGGCTCTTTTGCTTCTTAGTTCGTTGCCAAATAGCTGGGAGACTTTGGTGGTGTCACTAAGTAATTCAGCTCCAGAAGGAAAAATGACTTTGCAGATGGTTAAGGATAGTGTTCATAATGGGGAGACAAGGCGAAAGTAGCAAGGTGTAAATTTTGAGACTCATTCTCTTGTTACAGAGAACAGGGGCAGAAGCAATTTTAGAGGATCTCACAAAGGAGATACAAGTTGCAGCAAAAGCAAAAATCACATGAGCAAGTCAAAGACCAGACAAGGTGAAACGTATCGATGCTTCCATTATAATAAGGAAGGTCATTACAAGAGAAATTGCATAATCTAGTTAGACAAACAGAAAAATGGTGAGTAGGGAAAGGTTGAGGAGAAGAACACTGCAGCCACAGTCACCGAAGACGTTGTGATTCTTTCATTTGGGGAAGAAAAATGCTTGCATGTTGATGATCAGAAAGTTAATTGGGTGGTTGATACTGGTGCCTCGTATCATGCTACACCTAAGAAAGAATTTTTCACAACTTACAAAGCTAAAGACTTTGGGTACGTGAGAATGGGAATTACTGATCAGTCCAAGATTAATGGAATCCGAGATGTTTGCATTCAGACAGGTATTGGTTGCACTGTTACCTTGAGGGATGTTAGACACATTCCAGATTTACGTCTCAACCTGATTTCTGGCATGGCCTTAGACAGATAAGGCTATGAGAATCACTTTGGCAGTGGAAAGTGGAAGCTTACCAAGGGCTCTATGGTGATTTCAAGAGGCGTTGCTTGTTGTTCGTTGTACAAGACTCATGTGAAGGTGTGTTCTAGTGAGTTAAATGTTGTTGATGATTACTCTTCACCAAACTTATGGCATAAGAGACTTGGCAACATAAGTGAGAAAGGGTTACAGTTATTAGCAAAAAAGTCACTCATTCCTTTTGCTAAAGGTACTTTTTTAAGCCCTTGTGATTATTATTTGTTTGGGAAACAACATAGAGTTTCTTTTAGTAGTTCAGCTAAAAGAAAATCAGAGCTACTAGAGAGAGTATATTATGATGTATGTGGACCCATTGAGGTTGAGTCTTTGGGTGGAAATAGGTACTTTGTTACCTTTTATTGATGATGTTTCGCGGAAGGTGTAATTATTTTTGTTGAGAACAAAAGACCAAGTATTCCAGCATTTTTAGAGTTTTCATGCTATGGTTGAAAGGGAGACTGAAAAATCATTGAAGTGTCTTCATAGTGACAATGGAGGGGAATACACTTCTAAGGAGTTTGCTAAATATTGTAGTAAGTATGGCATTCGGCATGAGCAGACAATTCCTGGTACCCTACAGCATAATGGTGTGGCTGAGAAAATAAACCGCACTATTATTGAGAGAGTGTGATGCATGCTGAGAATGGCTAAACTGCCTAAGTCATTCTAGGGTGAAGCTGTTCGTACTGCTTATTACCTGATTAATAGATCTCCATCAGCACCATTGGATTTTCAGATTCCTAAAAAGATTTGGAATGGTAAGGATTTGTCTTTATTCTTATTTGAGGGTATTTGGGTGCAAGGCTTTTGCACATATCCCCAAGGAACAAAGATTGAAATTTGATGACAAGTCTATTCCATGTGTATTTGTTGGCTATATATGGAGATGTAAAGTTTGGATACCGGTTATGGGATCCAGTGCAGAAAAAATTATTCAGGAGCAGAGATGTGGTGTTTCATGAGCACCAAAATTGTGATCATTCTAATAATGTTACACAGCCCAGAGATAATAGAGTTCCATACCTCAGCGAAGTTTCTTCTCCAGTACAGAATGCCACAGTTAGAGAAGGAGGTCAGAATGAAGTTATAACTGATACAGATTTGTATGATGGTGATGGGTCAGATGTAGAGAGTGTTGATCAGGGGGAGCAACCTGATATTGAAGAACCTCAGTTAAAAAGATCTACTAGAGAACGTGTGCCATCAGTCAGATACCCTTCATCTGAATATCTTTTAGTTATTGAGGAGGGAGAGCCAGGGGATTTTCAGGAAGTCAAGACTCATAAGGAGAAAAGCAATTGGCTGAGAGCTATACAGGATGAGATGGATTCTTTGCACAAGAATCACATCTATGAGTTGACTACACTTCTGAAGCGCGAGAAAGCATTGAAGAACAAATGGGTGTTTAAGCTTAAGAAGGATGGCGAAAAACTAGTGAAGTACAAGGCTCGAATAGTTGTCAAGTGTTTTTCTCAAAAGCAAGGTATTGACTTCGATGAGATTTTTTCTCCAGTTGTGAAGATGACTTCTATTCGAGTAGTGCTGGGATTAGTAGCTAGTATGGATCTTGAGCTTGAGCAATTGGATGTGAAGACTGCTTTACTTCATGGTGATTTGAAGGAAGAAATATACATGGAACAGCCAAAGGGATTTGAAGTTAAAGGGAAAGAACACTTGGTTTGCAAGTTGAAGAAAAGTTTGTACGGCCTGAAACAAGCCCCAAGGCAGTGGTACATGAAATTTGATTCATTTATGGTGAATCAAGGTTACAGTAGAACAGATGTAGATCACTATGTGTATGTCAAGAGGTTCCCGGATGGTAACTTTGTTATTCTGTTGCTATATGTAGATGATATGTTGATAGTTGGGCAGGATGCTAATATGATTCTCAAGCTCAAGGGTGAGTTGTTTAAGTCCTTTGATATGAAGGACTTAGGTCCAGCTAAACAGATTTTGGGTATGAAGATTGTTCGTGACAGGAAAGCCAAGAGGTTATGGTTGTCACAAGAGAAGTATGTTGAGCGGGTGCTTGCAAGGTTCAACATGGGTGATGCTAAACCAGTTAGCACACCACTGGCTAGTCATATTAAGTTGACAAAGTGCATGTGTCCTTCTACCAAGGAAGGGAGAAATGATATGGCATCAATTCCGTACTCTTTTGCTATAGGGAGTTTTATGTATGCAATGGTTTGTACGCGGCCAAATATTGCTCATGCAGTTGGCGTTGTGAGCAGGTATTTGTCAAATCCCGACAGAGAACATTGGGAAGCAGTTAAGTGGATTCTCAGATACTTGAAAGCTACTTCTAGTTTGTGTTTGGGTTTTGGTGGTACGAGTCCAGTCTTGGAGGGTTTTACAGATGCAGACATGGCAGGGTCTAAAGAGAAAAAGTCTACTTCGGGGTATTTGTTTACTTTTACAGGGGGAGCAGTATCATGCCAGTCCAAGTTGCAAAAGTGTGTTGCTTTGTCTACAACTGAGTCAGAATACATTGTTGCTACTGAAGTAGGCAAGGAGATGTTGTGGTTAAAATGGTTTCTCGAAGAGTTGGGATTAAAACAAGATGAGTATGTGGTTTATTGTGATAGTCAGAGTGCAATTGACTTGACCAAGAATGTCACATATCATAATCGGACCAAGCATATTGATGTTCGTTATCACTGACATCGAGAAGTGATGGAAAAGGAATTGATGAAAGTGAAGAAAGTTCATACCGACGAGAATCCCTCAGACATATTAACAAAAGTTGTCACTCGCGACAAACAGGAATTTGGCAAGGAATTGGCGGGAATGGACTCCAAGTAACGGGGTTACAGAGATTACCTCATCTAATGGGTTCGGAAGGGGAGATTGTCAGTCAAAGTCCTTCACCCATTTAATGCTCGCCCATTGATTTTTCCACCTTCCCCGCCCCTTGACATTTTTGCCAACCTCATTTACTCCTCTTCTCCTTCCATTGGCTATAAAAAGGTAGCAATGCTGCAAATGAACAACACACCAAAAATTATATACTCCATCCGAGAGAGTTAGGAGAGAAAGAGGGAAGATAGAGAGAAGCTTTTGTAAAGCTTTAGAAAAATAGGAAGAGAACGATAGTTCAAATAAAATGGTGTTTTTATTTGGGTTCCATCACATAGTTATTGTGGTGAAGTAATTTGAGTTTACACTCAAATTAAGATATCTTTGTATTCTCTCATATTATTCTAGTGAATTGTTTGGAGTTTGTCCCGTGATTTTTACCTCTTAGTTTTAGAGAATTTTCCACATAAAAATCTTAGTGTCTCGTGGTTTGATATTTTCTACTGATTTCCTGTATGGTTATTATTTTGGTGGAACTGCAAATTTAATCTGTTTGACATGTGCTGATATTTTATCCGTCTAATTTATCAAAGATAACAGTATTTGAGAGGTGATTTTTTTCCTAACAACATTCTTATGAAATATTCTCCATTGTTCCTTCTGTCCGAGCTTTCACCGGTATTCCCCTGCATTCCAACCATATAATTTGTTGCATCTAATTTTGATTGCCCAATTTTGTAGTCTTTCCCACATCCTTTGATCAATCTTAATTCTATTAAGCATTAACAAGAAACAATTTTTACCTTGGGCACACTATTGACTACTTGATTCCTACCTTATCACATATGGCTTCAATCTCTTCATATCCTCTCTGTTTTCGTGAAATGAACCATAAGAGTCTTTGCCACTTCAATTTTATTTCGTCATTCACAACGCCACAAATGCTCTGCCCTATTGTTGATTGTTGGTTTTTATTTTCCTCACTGTAAACCTTAGCTTACAATTGTTGATCATTATTCTCCATTTTTCCACCGTGATCTTTCGTGAATCGTGCTACATTCATAGCCAACAAATTCCCCTTGAACTTGCATACATTCCTTCTTCTAATTGCATTTGCTTCTTCTTTTATGTGCCTGAATCTCACAAACCCAAACCAACTTCCACTCTTATTTCTCTTTCTCAGTAAATATATATTCTCAATTTTACATAAACCCTTGAAGAGATTCCAGATTTCTCCTTTTTGTTCGCCCTTTACAAGCCCCTGAATGTATATCAATGTCAATCCCATTTCATTGTTCAACGGATCTCCGGATTTTTTTGCTTCCTCTTTTTGCACCCAACCGACTTCGCCACTCCCTCCTGATTATTCAATCCTGCACTTCTATCTGTATATCCCTTGTTGGTGAACGCTGGACCAATTCTTTCTCTAATTATTCTTCCTGTTAGCCCTTCCTTAAATTTTAAGAATTTCTCTCCCTACTCCCGTTTTCACCTTCAAACCCTTGAAATCCCATTTCAATCTGATTCATGTTAATTTCACTTCCATTCGTTTTGTTTGTACTGTAATATTTTTCATCATTTGAATATTTTTTTATCATGATTCATGACAAAGCTGATTCCATTGAATAATTTGTATAATATTTTAAATACTAGCTGGGTCCCGTGCCTCCGGCACTGTATGGACAATATGATTTATCTCAAACTTTGAACGACCAAAATAATTTATTGAGTGAGCGAGAAATTTAAAGTCATTTGTATTTTATTAAATTATTATTAGATTATTAGATAGATAGATATATTTTATTAGATAGATGTATGAACGGTGGGATTTATCCCAAACTTTGGACGGCCCAGATGATTTATTGAGTGAGCGGGAAATTTAAAATCATTTGTATTTTATTAGATAGATTATTTAATTATAATATTTATTATTTTTAAACTCCTGTTATTTGTTTTTACCTTTTTGTCCCTTAATATAATACAATAGTATAAAACTTCATTAAAGACATGTTTTTATCTCCAAATATAGGTTGATTTTACATCTCTCAATTTTTGATGTCGCATTCTAATTGGACTTCAGTAGAATGAAATTAAGAATTAAGACTTTAAAAAAAAATTAAAAGTTAGATCACTAAAGTTAAAAAGAGCAATAGTTTAAAATAATAATTTATTTTTAAACTTTTTTGTTATATAATATATAATTGTTATCGACGTCGGGATTTTTGAGTGTCCCTTTTCGTTACTTGTTCCTTAGTGTTATCATGTTAATGTGAGATTTATTTGAAAAAATAAATAAAAAAGGTTCGACATGTATAATGTCGACGATTTGACTTTAAAAGTCGCCAGTTGGTGTATTTAACTGGTTGCACCAACGCAACCGAAAAGGTTTGCACATTGACCCAATGTTTTGACACTGCTAGACGGGTCTGTGAAACCGAGATTCATTTTGGGTCCGGGGGCTTGATTATGCAGAGGGAAGGTGTTAGGCACCCCCCGACATCCGTATTACCACGGTGACTGCCACTTTTCAAAGAAATTATTATATGAATGTGTGTGTGTGTGTGGATCAATGTGGAATTATTTGAAAGTAGTGCAAGGCCTCGTTCGCACCTAGGGGTGTTAAAAAAAATGGTAAATTCGGTTTTTAGGGAAACCGAACCGGTCGGTTCGGCACAAAGGATAAGCGGTTCGGTACCGGTACACGGAACTGGTACATACTGGGTTTTCGGTACCAATTTCGATAGATGGTTTGGTTTGTTCGGTATATACCAAACCTAACCGGTGTACCGGTTTATTTAATAATATTAAAAAATGAAAATATCTCAATCAGACTCGGTGTAAAATTATTTCAATATATCTATTCTATTCTTAAGTCTCAATAATAAATTAATCTCAGTATATCTTCAAACTTCAAGTCTTCTTACTTTATTCCCAAAGACGCCAAAGCTTTTTCTCCCATCTCGAACAGAGTAACAGTCGTCGGTCAAACTCGAACCCATCCGGCCATCCCTCTCCTCGTAGTCTCGATCTCGACCAGTCGAACCCAGTCCATCCATCCATCTCGAAGTCTCGAATCACCTTGACGATCCATCCATTCATCGTCAGTCGCCGCATCGTAGATTCGCAGTCGCCTCTCCAAGACTCCAACTCTAGATTCCAGAATCAAAAAGTTTTCTTAGGTAATTTTGAGATTTAGTTAATTGATTTCTTTCTATTTCTGTCGATTGCTTCTATATATAGCATATGGGTGTTACACTGTTAATTGTTACTTTTTTAGGGTTTTTTTTGCTGGTGGTTTGTTTATTTTGGTGGTCTATATATGGTATATGGATTTTCTAGCCTTGTTCATGCATGTCTTCACTGATTTTTTAAATAATAATGATTGCAGAGAGTATGTCTGTTTTGTTTTAGTTCTTTCATTCTTTGGGTAATGCTTTAATAGATATAAAGAATAGATAATCTATTACTAGACCACATTTCAGATGATAGAAAATCATTGGACATTTATTTAGAATATATAAAGAATGACTACACTGCCTACACTGCCTATTGAGTGATTATATTTCTTGAAGATGGATCAGTAGATTAAAATAATTTGTTTGTGTTTTTATGTACAGTTTGATGAAAAATATGGATACTGATATACCAATATCATCCAATACAAATCCAAGCCAAGTCCCAAATAATAGAGGAGCTAATGGAGGAGGCGAGAGATGTGAAACGCAAAATCCAAAAGAAGTGGAAGAGATCGAGAAAATAATCGGTATGACTCGTGCTATTATATGGGAACATTATGTAAGATTTAAGCAAAATGATGATATAAAGGCAAAGTGCAAGTACTATGGTCAAGTTTTAAAAGCCAACTCGGAAAAGAATGGGACAAGTGGTTTAAGGACTCATAATGGAAGATGTAAATTGTACCCTCCTAATATTCAATTAAAGGATAGAAAACAAGCATAATTAAATTTTCCACCATCAAATATTAGTGAAGGAGGTCAAGAGTTGGAAGGAGAATCAACTAATAGTGTTTGTTTATGGAAATTTGATCAAGAGTTAATTAGGAGGGCAATTTCTTTTATGATAATCGTAGATAAACTTCCTTTTAGCCATGTGGAGAATGTGGGCTTTAAATACTTGATGTCAGTTGCATGTCCAAAATTGAATGTGCCTTCACGTGCCACCATAACTAGAGATTGTTTGAAGCGTTTTTAGAGGAAAAATTGAAATTGAAAGCTTACTTCAAGAATACATCACAAAGGGTTTGTCTTAGTACCAATACATGGACTTCCATACAACGAATTAATTACATGGTGTTGACTGCTCATTATGTTGACGATAAGTGGAATTTGTAAAAAAAAATATCAACTTTGTCCCAATTACTAGTCATAAAGGGGAAGACATAAGTATGTCGGTTGAAAATTGTTTGAGGGAATGGGGCATTGATAAAATTTTCACAATCACAGTTGATAATGCAAGTTCCAATGATGTTGCAATTTCTTATTTGAAAAATCAATTGAATGTTTGGGGCATAGCATTTGTGATAGTAAATTTCTCCATGTGAGGTGTGTTGCTCATATTGTTAATTTGGTTGTATGTGATGGGTTGAAAGATGCGAGTTCTTCAATATCTTGTTCGATCTTTGGTTAGGTGGGTGCGACAATCTCCTTCTAGGATTAAAAAAAATTCAAAGAATGTGTTGAAATTGAGAAAATTGAAAAAAGAACTTCATTGATCCTAGATGTGTCCACTAGATGGAACTCCACTTATTCTATGTTGAATGTGGCCATAGATTTCGACCGTGCTTTTAATAGGCTTGCAAGCAAAGACCCTTTATTCAAATTAGAAATGGAATCGGGTGATGGGTGGCCTAGCGTAGAAGATTGGGGAGTTGTGAGGCAATTGGTGGTATTCTTAAAGTATTTCTTCGACATTACGGTGAAGGTTTCGGGTACATCTTATGTTACATCAAATACTTTTTTCATGAATTTCTTGATCTTGATGGTGGTTTGAATGAAATGTTATATGGGGGTGACATTGGCATGAGACAAATGGCTTTGAGGATGAGAGCAAAATTAGAGAAATATTGGGGGAATGTTGAGAAGATGAATAAATTATTGTACATTGCGGTTGTTTTAGATCCTAGGCATAAATTTGCCTTTGTGGAATTTAGTTTTAATTCAATGTATGGGAATGGGACTAAAATGGCAAATAAAATGATAAAATCTATGCGTGATGCCATTGAAGAATTGTTTAGATGTTATAGTCTCAAATATGCATCTCAAAATGCACAATTATCCCAAAGTGCACAATCATCCCAAAGTGTGCAATCTAACATGTCTAGTGATGGTTTTGATGGGCATGGTCGAGAATGGGCAAGGAGGAGGAGGATGGAAAAATTTGTAGAACACATTATGGATGTTCAAGGAGGGGATAATACCGAATTAGATAAGTATTTGAGTGGACATGTTGATCAAACAACTTCAAAATATAATGTTTTGAGTTGGTGGAAAAATAATTCTTCTAGATTTCCCATTATCTCTCAAATGGCTAAGGATGTATTGGCGGTTCTTATGTCAACTGTTGCTTCCGAGTCGACATTTAGCACCGGTGGTCATGTACTTGATCCATTTAGGAGTTCTTTAACTCCTAGAATGGTACAAGCTCTTATTTGTGCTCAAGATTGGCTTCGTTCAAGCAAACAACCAATGTCCGTAGAGGAGAACTTAGATTCACTTGAAACAATTGAGAAAGGTAATCTTTAATTTTAAATTATATAGCTTTCATCTATAATGTTTATATATTAATGACTTTCTTTAACAAATTTTATTTTATTTTTATCTTCTTAGAATTTACGGACGTTTTAGATATGGATGACGGACGTTAATGGAGATATAACAGTTGGCACGGCCGGACGGGTAAGAATATGGATGACAGATTGTGCTCAAGTTCCTAGAATATGGATGACTGATTGTGCTCAACTTATTTGTGCTCAAGTTCTGTTGGCAGATTTTTATTTTCAAATGAATAACTCTTTTTCTACTCATTCACTTAGATTATTACTTGCATATCATATTCTGATCTTGAGTCAGTGGTCCTGACTTGCAATAGAACTACAATAGAACTGTAATATTCTGATCTGATCTTAGATTGTCTTTTTAATTACTAAATTGTCTTTTTAATTAAGTTCTTTATTAGAACTGCAATATAACTATAGAGATCAATAAACTGCAATAGAACTATAGTTCTTTTTAATGTGTTATAACTGCAATAGATCTGTATAGATCAAGTTCTTTATTCCTTAATTGTCTTTTTAATTACTGTTGGAGTTCAATTGACTGTAAAGATTAGTTTGTTTGCAATAGAACTGGTCATGTGACTCATGTATGTTTATTTGCAAAGCTAACCTTTGGGATTTATGTTTTGTAGTATTGGTGGATCATGCTTCCCTTAACATCTGAATGGTGACTCTGAACTATTTTGTTGATGACACAATGACACTGACACGCTGCTGCTGAAATGCTGAGTGATGGATGTTTTATTACTACTATAATATTGATGTGTATTGTTTTGTTTTGATGTTATGTCCTATTTTTGAGAAGTATTATATTGTATAATATTGATGTTATGTCTTATTTTGGAGAGGTCTAGCTGTATTGATGTTATGTCCTATTTTGGAGAAGTTGTTTTATCATGTAGGCTGTAGCTGTATTGATACTATGGTTAAGACTTAACAGGCTCACTGGTCATCAGTTGATCACTTTATGTTTAATCATTATGGTCAATGGTAGTATGGTGTCATGAATGGGTTCATTATTCACTGTCGAGGTACATGAACAAGTACATGCATGAATTGAAGTTTGAGGGTGTTTATACATTGAACAGAACAGGTACATGAATCATGAATGGGTTGAGTTTGAGTGAGTTTATACATTAATGTGTTATTTTAGTTCTTACATATAACTCGTACAAAACCTGTATAAATCGGTATCGAATCGGGTAATCGGTTCGGGATATCGGTTTAATTGGTACCGGTATCGGTACATGAACTTGACTACTTTCGGTATTTGGCACGGTACGGTTCGGGCCGGTTCGGTCCGGTTTTTTACTAATGAACCCCCCTATTCGCACCTATATACACAAGGTTTGAATTTTATAGAAAAATTCAGTTTTAACCAAGATGTAGCAATGACGTTTTGTAAAAGAGGTTTTTCAAACCCTGTGCTCAATAGGAATTGAGACCATTTCATACTTCCATTTTATTATTAAATGTTAGGCTTGTTTGCTTTTATTTTCGAGATGCGAAGCATTCTCGAGAAAATAATATACAGCAGTGCCGAACTCCTCATGGGCATGACAGCCATCCAAGGAAATTCGGTCACTGTAAATAATGTACAGTCTGCTTACAGCTGAAAAATGTCCATCATTGAAACCGAATCTAGATTCAGTAAACTGAACCTGTGATCACATGATTCCTAGGCTCACATGATACTACAATTTGTATGGAAAGCAGTAAGCAGTTATATATATATATATATATATATGGACATGATCAACCACCACGAAGTAAACTCCAGGTGGGACGAAATCTAAATAAAGCTGTAAAAGCGATCAACTGCCACGAAGTAAACTCCAGGAAGGACGCAAATGTAAATAAAGCTGTAAAACGCCACGAAGTAAACTCCAGGCCGGACATGAATGTAAATATATATATATATATATATATATATATATATCCAATGAGCCTGGATGTGAATATATATATATGTTCAAATATATATAAAAGCAGTAAACGCATCGGATGTCATTGGATATATATATATATATATATATATATATATATATATATATATATATATATATATATATATATAAGCAATTAAACGCACCAGATATAAAATTCAGGCTCATCAGACAGAGTCTGACCACAGTTTATATATAAGTATATATATATATATATATATATATATATATATATATATATATATATATATATATATATATATATATAAGTAATTAATCGCTCCAGACCGAAGTCTAAGCTCAATCGAGGCATAACTCGATAATGTTAGTCCATATATGAAATATATAAATATATATATATAAGTATATATATACAGATAGAAATGAAAACCACGCACCGAAGTCCGGGCAAACACACTCACACGACTCTCAACGTGTAAAACAATGTGTGCTAATATGAGAAGAAGACTTTATAGAATATAAGAAGGCTTACAGTGGACTGCCAAAGTAGACTTCTATGACTTTAAATGGATAAACACTCAGCTCCCGTCGGATAAAAGATAGCTATATGTGAGCTAACTAGTGCTTAGAAGTGAGGAAACACTCAAAAGATGTGTATGCAGAGTAAAATGGACAGGGCTTCCTCGCCTTTTTCCTTCCCTCTTCTTCACAAATGGCTGACCCCAAGGCTTGTATATATAGACGGATGGCCGCAGGTACACCTGCGGCATCCGCAGTTGTACCTGCGGATGGTCGTGATGCATTCGAGCCTCGCGAGTCCCGTCGTCTCATAGTACGTGCACTCATGCACTGTAATGTCCACTCGAACTTCCAGAACTTCAATCCGAGCATCCAAACGAGGTATATTTAACCTTCTTCAGACCGCTTATATCGAGAGTTACACAATGACATGGATTAGAGGTTGTACAAAGTCAGAAAGAGGGGTCTATGCCCATGGTCTTCAAGCTTTAAATTATATCCAAAGTACTACCACGCGTAATAGTCACTCGGGATTGTTAATCCTCGGCTCTTGTGGGACATTGTTGGATGTATGTATGTATGAAGTGTTGAGACGACGCGCAAGTGTTGAAAGAACAAGATGACGTTTGACTCCTCACCGGGGTTATCGCCGGTTTAAGCAGAAAGTAGACGTTGCTCAGGGTTACAGCTGAGATTGGACTACTTGTTGGTATGCCATGATATCATCTTGTTGAGATGGTAAGATGACGTTATGACTCCTCACCAGGGTTATCGCCGGTTTAAGCGGAAAACAGACATTGCTCAGGGTTACATCTGAGATTGGACTGCTTGTTTGTATGTCTCACTGTCATCTATGGATGTTCTTGTCTGCTCGTTGTTATCTCCGGGTCTTTGGTGTGTGTGCCTCGACAGGATGTCTGAGGTTGAAGTTGATTACATATGTTTGAAACAAGCATTTCCAGGGTTATCGCCGGAACTGCAATGGAATCTCTTGGGGCTATCACCAAGGATGGGGTTGCTACTCCCAGTGTTGTCTCTGGGACTGGAACTGAGCATCGCAGTGTTATCGCCGAGATAGAACTATCCTCTTCGATGTTGTTTCCGGTATTTTGATCTGCATATCTCGGGGTTATCTTCGAGATTGGAAATGACATTCCCGGTGTGTGTTCCGGGTATGAGATGATGTTCCCGGTTGGAACTGAACTTTCGGTAGTATCCAGAATGGATGTAATTTATCTTTCAAGGTTATCTCCAAAAGATGAATCTACCCTCCTGTAATGTTAGTAATAGGAGTGCAAAAAATTTTGCGTGTCTACAGATGCCCCTCTTTATCATATTCATGCAATGCAAGGCATGGATAGGATAAAGAATACTAGACACTTAAAATGAAAACAAGATAAACATGATGCTATATGCAAACATGATGCAAATGCATGTAGAATGCATGAATGATTGTCAGGTAATCCTGTTGGGATGACAATTAGTGATGGCTTGGACATGCGATCCAAGTTTCCAAGGATGTTGACGTTGGGGCTATCACCAAAGTCTTGAATCCTAGACACTGGCTTATATTCCATAGAGGTACCTCTTGTGTGTAAGAGATCTGTGGGGATAAAGCTTTGTCTGTTTGAGGACGTATATAACATATTCCCTCATTCTTTCGGAGTTACTGCCAACAGTTTGTTGTTATCAGGGTTGCCTGATCTTCGCTGATGTGTGTATCATCGGAGAAATCCCTGCTGGATGCATTGTCAAGGCTTCTTGACCTTAATTGATGTATTTGTCAATGGTAGCATTGCGTTGTAGCCCCCACCGGGGAAGGTTGCTTCGATGGGTTTACATGCCATCAGCTGACATGACGTCAAGGCTACTTAACCTTCATTGATGTGTGTATCAATGGTTGCATTGCATTGTAACCCCCGTTGGGGATATATAGATGCTTGAAATATACGCGTTGTGATCCCCGCCGGGGATACATAGATGTTTGATAACTTTGACATTGTAACCCCCGCCGGGGAGGTTTTACATATCGTGGTTTTGCGTTGTAACACCCGCCAGGGATGTTTTAGGGTTGTGACCCTGCAAATGATGGCATTGGACCTTTGTGGGGTATTGCCGAGCATGATCTTTGAAAGATGAGCTCATTGGTATAGTATACCCTGTATTCAGGTGAATACCTTTGAGACGACGGGAGTTTAACTCTGACCGACGAGAAACCAAGATTTCAGGCTATTCTGCTCAATCGCGTAGCACTTTTATTCATGATTTGGCCTTTTTAGCTTGCGAGACCTCCTTTGCAACTCTAACTGGAGCGAGTCAGAGGTGTGGGACCCATGTAGGAGTGCCACAGGTGTACCTGCAGAAGCCGCAGGTTAGTCTGCGGCCAACCGTGCCTATGTATAGGCGACTGGTTGCTTTCATAAGTCATTTTCAAGTTGCGCAGCGAAGGAAATTCAAGAGCTTTTCTTCAGATCTGCTGAGTTTGGGCAACTTTCTGCATATTCTGCCACCATACAAGCGTTCTTCACTGTCCTGGTAACACATGCATGTATTTTTTTTTGAATTTATGTCCATTGGAAAATGACTTATCACATGGAATGCATTTAGACACATAGTAATGAATATGCATGCTGATATGACTTGATAAAAAATATTCAACATAGCAAATATTAGTACTAAACCATGCTGAACGTAATGATATAAAAAAAATTAACTTTTGAAACAGTCAAATCGGCACCCTTTTAGTGTCATTTCTTATCCTATATGAGGACAAATGAGTAAAGGTAGACAAGCAAAATAATCCTGGTAATTAGACTACACTTACGAATTTTTTACTATAATGTATTGATGCATACATGATGTATATGACTGTGTATAGGTGTGCTACTGAATGGCCACCTAGTTATGCCTATATGCATGTGGCTAGTCCCATTTACAAAGGGGCTATGGCCAAATTTCCCAAAATGTAGGTATTGGGTAGGTATGCATTTTTAAATCTACTGTAGATGTATGTTAAAGCAATGCACACATGCATGTAATCATAGAATGCATTTTGAAAAGACTCCAGGTAAGAAATTACAACACCCTTTCTGAGGTGATTTGGAGACTTGCTATCCCGATATCATGTATTCAGATCGGCCGAGTAGTTCCCACAAGACCACTTCTGGTGTACGAAGGAGGGCTTTTGAAGAGCCTCAGCACCGTTCTGTTAGACAGCCTCATCGCTTGGTGGAGGCGGTGATACGTCCTATTCGGGTTGAAGTGCTGAATGTCGAGGAGGAGGAGGAGGAGGATGCACCAATCGAGGTTCCTGCTCCTGCTGTACGTGTTCCCCGTAGGGAATTTCTAGGTATTCAAGTGACAAACCCAAATCTTCTGGGTGACTTGAGTAGGCATCCTTTAGTATACCAGCACGCAAATGAGGTATGAAGTTAAATCTTTAATCTTCTTTATTTCCTATTGATGATGAGTCAAGGAGTCTGATGTTGATCTGCATTTGATGTAGGTTCCCGGCTTCACACAACCTCGAGGGAACTGGTTTAGCATCCACTCTATGTATCAGGCTTTGCATGATGACTATAAAGCGATCATCCATGGCTGGGGATTCGGGAGGTTCTTCTCCATTCTACCCCGTCGTTGTCCCTGGGGTTACCTCAGGGCATTGTCTGAGCGGTTGTTTCACCAGACTCAGTCACTCCATTTGCTGGACTGCGTGGTGATGACAACGCCGATGGATTAACGGTTTATCATAGGTATGGAGTTTGGAGGGGAGCCGGTGCCTTGAATGGTGGATATCACCCCTACTGCCGTCAGATCCTTGTTGGGAGTTCCGGCAGAGGTGCTCAAGGGCAGGAATGTTCGTACAGGTCCTTTGAGCGTAGATGCTATGAGTGGGCTGTTGAGTGAGCCCATACCTGATGGTGTGAGAGTTAGGGATTGCATTCTCCGAAAATTGTTCCTGATGATCATTAGGGGCTGCTTCATAGCAGATAACTCTTCTACAGTGTCCTTCGCTTTGATCATCGCCACTTGACACGTGGACCGTATAGGAGAGTATGATTGGGGTTCCTACACCTTTGCCTACTTCCTCAGGGGAATGCGCATACGATCGCAGGGCTTGACCGAGGCATGGTTAGGATTCTACCCATTTCTGCTGGTGAGTGTTTCTCTTGTCTTTTCCCATGTATGGGTTAAGAGTGTTGACTGACAGCAGATGTTTGCCTTTGTGTTGGCAGTTTTGGGCCTATGAGAGGCTTCCTTGTTTGCGTCCTGTGAGCATGTTAGGTTTAGATACCTATCCATGAAGACGAAGATGGCATCATTCCATACTGGCGAAGGTCCCTTTTGTATGTTGGGTAGCTTCACCACATTTTTCTGTATTTTAGCTATACAGAGATGTATTAGATGATGATATACTTAGGAATGTATGTATAGTTTTCCATTCCCTATATCATATTTCCATCTATTATATCATGCATGTTATTATGTTATGCATATGTATGTCAAGAGATATTCAGTATTGACCCCTAGATGGTCTTATGACACGGCCCGTACAGATGTCTTCTTCGACAGTTAGCCGTATTGATCATACCCCACCATTTGTGGTGGTAGCTGGTATGCGCTCATGGTATGATAGTATATCACCATCAAACATGCTGATCGTAGATGATTTACTGCAGTATACTATGACCATGTTGATGTTTCAGGTTCCCACAGGATTTGTAGAGGGTATGATAGAGCACTGGGTATCGGAGAGACAGGTTTTCTGATTTGGGACCCAAGAGTTGACTCCTACTTTGGAGGAGTATGCACGGTTGACGATGCTACCGTTGGACAGACCTTGCGTGCATATGGCTATTGGAGACATGAGCAGACAGTTCATGACCCTCGTCGGATTGAGACATAGAGTGGTCCAGAACAAGATTACATCCGGCTACGTGATATCCAGTGTTTCCTGTTTGACAGGTTTGGCTCTGAGGATAGCTATGCACAACATTCCGGGGATTTCACCACACCGGAGGACCATTGGCGTTCAGCTAGAGTAGATGTACTGCTTCTATGCGTATTATCATACGTCTTCATGTCGCGGTACATGGATGAGCTGGATATCGGCGTCATTATAGTAGTAGGAGCTCTTAGGGAGAGTCATACCATTGTACCGATAATCATTGCAGAGACTCTGAGGTCAGCTACATGCTGCACTTATTCGGCAGGAGTGTTTACAGGTAGCTCGGTCATGCTGTATGTGTGGTTTATGTCACACTTGAGACCGATTGGCAAATTTAGACGGCATGGGTTTTGTTTCACCCAGGAGATAGCCATGTCATACTCCTTTCAGCTTGCAGAGTGCATAAATGCTGCATCGTGGTCAACTTTTCTGGCAGGGATTAGGGATTCGGTTGCCATATTGCCGTGTTCAAGGCTTAGTTCACCCAACAACTTCATTACTAATGCTCCGGGCATGGATTATCTCCCTCTGGCTGGATTGAGGGGCATTATTACTTACAACCCACTGGTCGTGATGTGTCAATTTTACCAATTTCAGGATTTTCATCCGTATGAGGGGGTAATGAGTCAGCGCTTCGCGTCACATCGTTTATCAGCGGAGGACAGATCCAGGTTGTATGCCTGTTGGGATCAGCGAGAGCTGGCTGATTTTTTTTCGGTCATCCAGGTTATTCTGCAGAGTATTTCGAATGGATGGAGACAGAGACTACATCGGCTGCGGCAGTATCCACAGTGTAGGGGATTGATTCTGACGATGAGGAGCCTATAGAGGAGGCTGTTATTCCCACCGATGATTTGACTACTGGGCTACCAGCATTTATGATGGATTTTCCCACCCCGAGTGCCATTGTTACTCAATATTCGGCATAACATTTGGAGCAGAGCTTACATCTGATGACCTATGATAGAGATCAGGCTAGGGCCACGATGTTGACAGCTCTTGATGAGAGAGATACCGCTCTGTTAAAGAGGGATGAGGCTAGATCAGCCAGGGATACATTGATAGTGGAGCGAGATGCCGCCTTATCTGCTAGGGATGTGGCCATTGCAGACAACACTTCAGTGAGATCCCAGATGACTATCAGTCTTGCCGACATGAGTGCTTACATTGATGAGAACTATGCCACCATATAGTTAGCCTCTAATCTGCTAGCTCATGTAGATACCCTTGGGTAGGAGCTTGCAGTGCTTCCTCCGTCTTCAGAGAGGGATGCTATGTTAGATCTGATAGTCCGTATACACACGGATCTATAGATAGCTTTATATTTTCCTCCACAGACTAGCTTAGCCATTTTGTCATGTACAACACAGATGTATATATCAAACAATATTATATATGGCAGGGAAATATATTTTGATTCACTTCCCTTTTTGTTATGCCTTGATACTTGCTTGATATTTGCCTATTTCTCCAGGGCCTTGTGATCTTGATGCATTCTAAACTTATCCTTGATAGATGGACATTGAGACATCGCAAGATCTCTCAGAATGGATCATTGATTCCTGTAAATCCCTACCATCTTTGGTGTCTTATGACTGGTATCTATATGGAAAAGTGGAGAGGAGGATGGTTTCTTCCTCTCTGAGATTGACCAAACCACAGATGGTCGCCATTACTTCTATTTGTGAGAAGCCTAGTTAATTCCATCTCTTATTGGTTGGTATTTCTCTTTGAGGCACGACCACAGCTTAGATGGTCACCGAATCTTCTATTTGTGAGAAGAGGTTGGGTAATTCCATCCCTTTGATCTGAAACCGATGAAATGGGGTGAATTGAAGATTGATCCTAGTACCGTGTGACAAGTATGTTGTTCTGGAAGGGGTTAGACTGCACCATGAATGGCTGCCTACGTACTCCTATTGAAGAGGAGATCAAGTCTGCATAGTTCAAACCTAGTGTAGGAGGTTCAACGCTGAATGCGGAAGGCAGATGGGCGTAGAAGTATTTTGTTATTTTTGTTGTTTTGTAGAGAAAGGGTAGAAATGTTTTTGTTGTTTTTCTTTATTGCGACCGGGCCATAGAGAATATGGTTGTCTATGTACCCCTGGGTATCAGGGAGATCAGGTCGACGTAATTCGCCTCTCAAGACAAATTGAAGGCGAAGAGAAGCGTAAATCCCATGTGCAGGCTATACTGCGGGGAGAGGAAAGTTTTATTCCATAATGGGGACAAACTTCAAGTGTGTAAAAAGTTTGATCCCGTCCTTAGGACAAACTGCAGACATAGAAAAGTTTAATCCCGTCTTTAGGATAAACTACAGGCATACAAAAGTTTAATCTCATCTTCAGGATAAATTGTAGGCGTAGAAAAGTTTAATCTTGTCTTCAGGATAAATTGCAGATGTAGAAAAGTTTAATCCCATCTTCAGGATAAACTGCAAGTGTGAAAGGTTCAATCCCATCTTCAAGATAACCGAAATTGTGAAAGGTTAAATCCCGTCTTGAGGATAACCGAGGTTGTTAAAGGTTTGAATTGAGGTAAAACTAGGCTGCTGGCTTGAAGTGTATGTTTCCCTGAGGGGCATAAGAGTATTCAAAAGAAAGGGTTCAAAACCAGAATGACCGGTGATTTAATGATAAAAACCAGGATGTTTGTCTGATGGTAACTTCAGACAAAGTACTGTTTCACGGTGTCCGAGTTGATAAGCTGTGGAAATTCATCGCAATCCATTTCCTGTAATCTGAGAACACCTCCTGTTAATACTTCCTTGACAACAAATGGTCCTTCCTAGTTAGGAGTGAATTTTCCCTTACATTGATCTTGGTTGTCAATGATCTTCTTCAAAACCAAGTCATATTGTTTGAATTTCTGTAGTCAGACTTTTTTGTTGTAGGATCGTGCAATCCTTTGCTGATATAACTGACCATGGAAGATAGTCGCGGTTTGCTTTTCGTCTATTAGAGACAATTGGTGATACCTGTCTTGTACCCACTGGTCTTCATCCAACTGAGCATCCATCAATACTCTGAGGGATTCCATTTCCACTTCTATGGGGATCACTTCTTCCATCCCATAGACTAGTGAGTAAGGGGTTGCCCCAGTGGAAGTTCTCATTGAAGTTCTGTAGGCTAATAAAGTCAGAGGCAAGAGGTCAGGCCATCCTTTGTGATTGGCGGACATTTTCTGCATGATCTTTTTGATGTTTTTATTAGCCGCTTCTACAGCACCATTCGTCTTTGGATGGTAGATGACGGAGTTGAGATGTTTGATGTGGAATTTTTTGCATAACTCATCCATCATTTTGTTGTTGAAGTTCTTAGCATTATCTGACACAATGACCTCTGGTTGTCCATATGGACAGATGACATTGTTTCTGATGAAAGCAATGATAACTTCTTTAGTAACATTGGGGAAGGATGCTGCTTCTACCCATTTGGTGAAGTAGTCGATCATGGTGAATATGAATCGATGTCCATTACTAGCTTTGGGTTCGATGGGCCTGATCACGTCCATTCCCCACATTGAGAAAGGGTATGGCGAACTCATATTGTGGAGTTCCCTTGGAGGGGCATGGATAGCATTCCCATGAATCTGGCATTGATAGCACCTCTTGGCGTGATCATCACAGTCAACTTTGAGTGTAAGCCAATAATGTCCCGTTCTAAGAATTTTCTTGATAAGTAAGGGGCCACTCATGTATGGGCCACATACTCCACCATGGATCTCATCCACGAGTCTCTGAGCTTGGTCTTTGTCCAGACATCTGAGGAGACCTAATCCTGCATCTCTTTTGTAGAGTGCATCTCCGCTCAGGTAGCATTTCATAGAAAATCAATGAATCCGTCTCTTCTCAGTTAGGCTCGCCTCAGCGGGTGTAGATCCATCTCGTAGATACTCCTTGATGCATTGATACCAAGGGTTGTGGATGGGAGGTAGCTCATCTGATACTTGTCTAACGTAATTCCCATAAACTGGGGCTTTTTCCATAGTAAACATGATGCTTGGCATGTTTTCCTTGTCAGGTATATAAACCAAGGAGGCCAACATTGCATCTGTAAAATCATTCCTATTACGAGGAATGTGTAGAAAGGAGATTTCTTCGAACTCCAAAGCCATCTGTAAAACATGCCTATGGTAAGGCAGTAAATGTAATTCTTTGGTTTGATAGATTCCTGTGGATTACTTGATTACCAATTCAGAATCCCCAAAGATAGTTAACTGCCTTATGCCCATTGAACGAGCAATTAGCCCCATGATACAGCCTTCATACTTAGTTGTGTCTTTGGTGCTGACAAACTGCCATTTGACGGCGTCGGGATACAGCTCTCTCGTACCGGATATTAAAACTGCTTTAACTCCAGAGCCTTCTAAATTAACAGCTCCATCAAAATACATTCTCCACGTACGGAATGTATCGTACTGATGTTGTAGCTGAATTATCATTACCCCTTCATCGGTAAAATATGTCTTTAAGGGTTTGTAATCCTCTGCAGGTGCGGCGGCCAGTTGATCCATAATTCCTTGACCTTTGACAGACTTTTGCATCACATAGACGATGTAAAATTGCTTTAGGATCAACTGCCATCTGGATAGTCGACAAGTCAGTATGGCCTTACTGAACACATACTTGAGAGGATTCATTCGGGATATGAGATGGGTTGTGTGACCATGGAGGTAATGTTGTAACCTCTTGGAAGCCCATGATAAAGCACAACAAGTCTTCTCAATCAGAGTGTACTTGTGTTCACTGATGCTAAACATTTTGCTGAGGTAATAGATAGCTCATTCTTGGCCTCTATTATCTTTCTGCCCCAGCATGCAGCCCATGGCATTGACATTTATGGACAGGTACATGAACAGGGGAACATCATCCCTAGGAGGTACCAAAATAGGAGCGTTAATCAGTTGCTCTTTAATGGTAAAGAAGGCTTTCTGACACTCATCGTTCCATTTCATGGAGGTGTTCTTCCTTACCAGCTTGAAGATAGGCTCACAGGTTACTGTGAGTTGAGAAATGAATCTGCTAATGAAATTGATTCTTCCCAAAAATTCCCGTATTTCCTTCTCTGTCTGAGGAATGGACATTTCCTTGATGGCCTGGATTTTGGTAGGATCCAATTCAATCCCTTTGTGGCAGACTAGGAAACCTAGCAACTTGCCCAACTTAACACCAAAGGCGCACTTGGCGGGATTCAACTTCAAGTTGTACTTACGCAACCTGTTGAAAATATTTGTGAGATGGTCTAAGTGGTCATCCTCCTTCTGGGATTTGACGATGATGTCATCCACGTAGATTTCTTTCTCTTTGTGCATTAAATCATGGAAAAGAGCCATCATAGCTCTCTGATAGGTTGCCCCGGCGTTGATGAGGCTGCATGACAACCGTCTGTAGCAAGAGGTTCCCCAAGGCGTGATGAAAGCAGTTTTCTCACGATCTTCCTCAGCGACCATAATTTGATGGTACCCCGTAAACATTCAGCAAAGGAGTACATGCCATATTGAGCAGTATTGTCAATAAGAATGTGGATAAAGGGCACGAGAAAGCTATCTTTAAGGCAAGCTTTGTTCAAATCCTGGTAATCCATGCAAACTCGCACCTTTTCCCCTGGTTTAGGCATGGGAAAATGTTGGATATCCACTCCGGATATGTAGACACCATGATGATGCCAGCTTGAAATTATTTCACAATTTCCTCTTTGACTTTTAAACTCCATTCAGGTTTCAATCGTCTGAGCTTTTGCCTAACTGTCTTGAATCCTTCTTTGATGGGAAGGCGATGAAGAACAATGTCAGCGGACAAACCCACCATGTCTTCATGAGTCCATGCAAACACATCCTGGAATTGGGTTAATAGTGCAACCATGTCAATCCGTTGGTTTGTGGTAAGGTCTGAACCAATCTGGATTTGCTTAGGGTTGTCTAAGGTTCCGAGATTGAAAGGAGTGGTTTGATCAAGATTGGGTTTAGATTTTTCTGCGACGCATTCCTTAATCTCCTGAGGTGTCTCAATGTCCTCTTGGATGTTGATAAGTGGATTTTATATACACTTATCCAGTATCTTTTACTTGAATTAGTTGCTTATATTCACGTGTCTTAGTTACTTTTCATGCATTTTGTGTTCATTTTGTAGGTTATATGTTTGGGAGTGGTGTGAGCGGTTATTGGTAAGAAAATGCAAAGAAAAGCAAATCGGACATCATTTGGCCTTTCATATTTTTGTCTTAGAACTTAGCTTACATTGTAGAGTGTCCTCTCAGCTTTCCGGAACATCTTGAATCATTCTAATCGGAGTTCGGATGCAAGAGTTATGATCGTTGTGCCAACGGACGTCGAACTTCACTGTTTTTGTTAGCCATTTTCATAGCAGTCACTTCCAGCCCAATTTAAACATTTATCCGTCCGGCATTTCTCACTCCTCAAAGAATCAAAGTTGTAGAGCTCGTCGATATCTTCGAATTGATAGGTGGAAGGCCCCATAACTCCTCCCGGATCAAAAGTTATGGCCGTTTTACCAGAGGATGCTGTTACAGAAAAATGATGCCCACCGGGGCGGGCTTTTCCTTAGTAAAACCCCCGCCGGGGCGGGGGTACCAGCTGCAAAACAAAATGGTAGCCCGCCGGGGCGGGCCCTTGACAATCCTAGACCCCCGTCGGGGCGGGGGTACGCTTAAAAGAAGCGTTTTTTTGCCAAATTTGAGTTCGGGAAGGATTGTTTCGATCCAATTGACTCAAGGATTTTCAAGAGGACTTAAAGACATGTAAAAAGGCTTATAAAAGGAGGAGAATAACAAGGATTAGAAGAGAGATTGGAGAGATTAGGAGAGAGCATTCCATTAGATTATATTAGAGTAAATTAGATCAAAACACTAGTTCTAAATAGTTTTGGAGATTGAAGCAACCTAAAGACCATTGAAGATCAAGAGCAGGAGCTTGAGGAAGATGGAGACTTTCTGACAACAGATTAAATTCTTTACTCTACTCTTATTTTTATCTTTTAATATTATTTTAAGTGTGGATTCTTAGTTTTAATTCAATGAACTAATTCTTTGTTTGAGATTACAATAGATATTATTGTGTAGTTTATTTTAATATGCTTCACTATCAATTATTATGTTCTATCATGAGAATTGTCTACTGTGGTTTGGACTTAATTGTTTAATTGACTGGCCATCAATTACCGTAATAATCTATATGAACTCGAGAGATGAAGTATTGATTTAGATCTTATCATGATAGCATATGTTCAAGATTTTGTTAGTAGCTTAAACTTGATGAGTGTTAAGGTATAGATATTCTTGACACCGCATGTAATCAGATAGAGAACTTGTTCTTAAACCTTCTTCAATTGTAATCCACATAGAGCTATAATGGGTTAGTTGATTAAGGTGTTTAACGAATTTCTATCTTAATTGTGGATTGACGTTAATATGGTATTAGTGCATCGAGAGGTGGTTAATACTACTTTAGTGTTCTTGATTAACAATTCGGGATAGAGAATAATTGATGAGAAGTGTGTTAACTTAAATGAAGCAATAAGTGAATTTGTGATCTTAAATCTCCATAGTCTTAATTTAATTAATGGAATTTAATAGTAGTTTAATTTATATAATTTGAAATTTATTTGTTTAAATAAGATTGAGTTGGTTACGGGTTAGTACTTGGTGATTTTTATTAACTAATTCTCTGTGGGAACGATACTCAACTTATCACTTTATTACTTGTTGACTACGTATACTTGCGTGTTGTGCGTAATTAGATTTTACCCAACAAATGTCCATCAAGTCTGAGTCCAACTTTGCATCAAAGTTACAGCCCTTGTAGAGAGAAGGCATGTCATCAGCAAGGACATGCACATCTAAATTCAGAGTCTTGAAACAAAAGATGCTTTCACTTAATATATGCAACTGTTCGATTATACAAAAGTGTTAGCATGTACTTGATAAAATAACTGCTAGTGCTGTAAAGGAAAGCAAGCAATTAAAGTTATCTACAGTGCAGAGGGATTTTTCTGCCCATTTTACCCTCGTAGACCAATGCATGGAGTGCTGCTCCAATTATCGAGGGAAAAGTCCTAATGGACTACAGTGATGGAAGGATTGTCATTGTCCTTCTTCTCCCAAATGATAACCATGACATCTGGGCAATCATCGTCTGGGGTATATCTATTTGTATGTTCATCATGAACAATGACATGAATGCCTGCCATCATCAAGGCAAGGTCATGTTTATGTTTCCGTTCCTTTCCTTCCGCTTCGGGATCAGGAATCAGCACCTCTTTTGCTTTGATTGGCACTAGTTTTGGAAACAGCATAGCTACAACATGTGCTGGAACCTTTAGTGGAGATTGCATTAACTCATGAGGTAAAGGTATAGAAAATCTCCGTGCGCTGTGCTTATGAGGATTCCTGTGACTGGAACTGGAAGAATTGCCTAGTCCGACTGTTCCAATTTGACTGGACATTTGAATAGGGTGCTTAATACCCTGCTTATCTTTACCACGCCCTTGTCCAGGATGATGACCCAATAACATCATTTCTTAAGTGGCCGACATAACCTTGGCAGAAATCTTGGGTATGTGAAGTGGTGCTCCAACAGAATGGTATTGCGTATTACTCACTTCCAAAGTATGGAAACTGGCCGGTTTAACTTCTGAATTAAAGCTGATGATTGGTAGAGTTCCTTGTTCAGGACAATCCGGCTCAGCGTTGAAAGTGACTAGACTGTTGTTGATAATGTATTTGAGTTGTTGATATAGCGTGGAGGGTACAGCTGCAACCATGTGTATCCATGGTCTCCCCAATAGCAGGTTGTATCCTGAGTCGATCTTGAGGATGTGGAAGGATACATTGAATATATTAGGACCAATCTCAATTGGCAATTCAATCTTTCCAATAGAATTTTGCCGGGATCCATCAAAAGCTCTGATGACCGTATGGCTGCTTTGGATCCGCTTGAGATTGATATTCATCTTTACCAAGGTGGCATAAGGACAGATATTTAGAGATGAGCCTTCATCCATCAATACTCCTGCTAGCATGTACCCGGAAGAAAATACTGCAATATGTAAAGGCTTGCAATGACCGGTCCCTTCGGGAGGTATGTCGTCATCAGTGAAGGATATCACATTGTTGTTGAAAATTTGATCAACCAAATGTTGAAATTTTTCCACATCCACTGATTTTGGCAAATAGGCTTCTTCTAAAACCTTCAGCAAGATCTTCCGATGATCCTCGAAAGAGAAAACCAAGTCCAGTATTAAAATCTGGCGTGGAGCTTCTCGCAAGCTTAAAACCACTTTGGCTTCATTGCGGCCCATAGTGCGGAGGAATTTTTCAATCTTCTCCACGGGAAATTTCCCCTTTGCTTCGCAAGTTGATTTAATAACTCGTTGAGGAAGATACAGTGGATTTTCCTTTGACACTGTAGCAGTAGTATGAGACGTGGATCCTTCAGCTTCTCCATAATTCCATGGAATGTTGTGTAAGATGACAATAGGATATTGTTGTCTGCAAGATAAAGAAATTGGCTCTGGTGCGGCCACTTTCAAAGGATTGTCAGCTCCTTTGAGTTGAATTGGTTGTATGGGAAATACTTTGACAGTCTCATCATCCACTTCAGATATAACTGCTACTGATCCCTTCTATTTGGTAGGACATGCATTCCCACCCTTGAGTTGTACATTGTAATCATCTGCTATTTGCAGGACACCGCTATCAATAAGATTCTGAATGAGATGGAAGAGTGCCCATCATTCTTCTGTGCTGTGACTGCGGGAATATGAATGATATTGACATATTTCATCAGGATTGAACCGCCCTGAGCGGGGATTGATGGGAGGGAGAAGGAATATAATTTTTCCTTCGTTGATCAACATCTGTAGTATCTCCTCCATAGATTGACCCAAATAGGTGAATTCCCTCTGATTGGTAAAATCCCGATGGGCTTTAGCATTTGCTCGCTTCACAACCTTATCCTCCATAGCTTTGCTTTCTGAAGGTGGTGAGGAGGCATTTATAACAAAAGGAAGAAGATAGGCATAATCTTACCTGATTAATTAGCGTGTGACTTGATGCTGGTGAGTCACCAGTTCTGCCAATTGTTCAATTTGTTTGGAAAGAACTTTCATCTTTCGTTCCATGGTAAACTAGAACTTTACATAATCCCATTTGTCAACACTATCTTTGAAGGGTTGGGATGATTCACCGTTAGAATTGGAACCTTGTACAGTGCTTCAACTGATCATGTTGACCTCTTCTTCTTTGTGTTGAGGAAGAGGGTTGTCTTGCACATGAGGTTGATCTGGTTTAGTGACCACGATCTCACCGTTGTCTATTAGATCTTGAATCTTATGTTTCAAGGCTAAACAATCTTGAGTATCATGTCTAGGTGGCCCGACATGATAAGCACACTTCCGAGTAGCATTAAAACCCCTCCCATTAGGGTTGGCTAGTGGAAGAAGATGTGTAATTTTCTTCTGAACAGTCAGAAGAGCAAGAATATTCTCGAGCGATTCCCCTAAGGGTGTGAACGTTCTAGGTCACTTTACTTCTCCACTTTTAGGCAATGGAGGGTTTGAAGATTATGCTGGAAAAGGGGAGTAGTTTCTCCTCTGCATAGGCATTCTTGGATTGCCTTTTTGTCCTTGTAGTATCAAGGAAACATCCTCCTCTTTCTTTTTATGGACCCTCCGGGGGTTGTTTCCATAAGATCTGGATTGGATGTGCTCAGCAACAGCTTTAAGAACACTAGGTCTTGAATTTTACCGGACTTCAATCCCATCTCAGCCATCTTGCCGTGTTTGATCATTTCAGAGAGTGGTTTGCCAATACCAGCTATAACTCTTCCATAGAAAGGAGCTTCCTGTACATCTATGAAAGTCATGTCCATTTCTGATTCTGTCATGGAAGGAATAACTTGACCAGCAAGGCGCCTCCACCTTTGCGCATACTCTCTAAATGACTCATTAGACTGTTTCTTGACCTTGGTAATTTGGTACCGGTCAGGAGCCATCTGAGATTGAAAACTGTATTGAGTAAGGAAGGCGTGAGCCAGCTCTTTCCATCTATGGATCTTAGAGTTGTCTAATCTGGTATACCATGAACGGGCTTCTCCAGTCAGACTTTTTTGAAACAGCTTCATTCGGAGCTTTTCATTTTCTGTGTAAGACCTAAGTTCTCCTATGAACACCTTTAAATGTGTATAAGGATCCCCTTATCCGTCATATTTCTCAAAATCAGGGGTCTTGAATTTCTCTGGATATTGAACACCTGGAAATATGCAAAGATCTGTATATAAAACACTACAATGTGTTCAAATACCTTTGAGAACACGAATAGTTTCCTCCATTTGAAGGACCTTCTTACTGATATCACCGTTTGTCTGGATCTCCTTTGAGATGGGTGTTTTCAAGGTCTTTGTTGGTTGTATCCAACTGATGTTCTGGAACTATTTTTTCCAGACCTTGAACTCCTCCTTGTGTAGAGGATTTTGTATGTGTAGGTATCTTCGTACCCTGAGTAAACTGGTGTAATTCTTTTAGTAGGATAGCCAAGTCTGTGATTTGTTTACTCAATCCATCAAATTCTTCTCGGGAAACAGTATTAGACTGATCTGAAGAAGACATGATTGGCTGTAGGCCTGTGGACTTTTTAGACTTTGAACGGGTAACATGCCCAATTGCTTCCCTACAAAAGACTTACGTAGTTTAGTCTTAGGGTAATATAAATGTTATCATAACATGTCCGTTTAGGGATTTTGTCCTGCAAAACCGGTTGTTAATTGATAACATGTCATGCATGCATATATATTCTTTATATTTTCCATTACATATGAATGAACATGGAATATAATTACAAGTAAATGTTTTTACAGGTAATTTAAAATGGAAAGTATGAAGAGACTTCCCTCCACGTTTGGTTTATCAGAGGCTGACCTATCTTAGGGTTACTTTCGCGGCTTTTCAGTATGAAGGTTCCCAGATCATCGCAATCTACTTGACGGGAAGTTAATCCGGTCGTTCAACTGGAGCGAATCTGAGTGGTGCCTTTCTTGAGCCCCGGGGAATCATTCTTCCCACAAGTCCAGTAATCAAACACCGACAGGATAGCCTCCTAGTGGAGGGACCACACAACATACATTCACATACAACGTGTCTCACCGTTTATGCATAATGATGACATGTCCGAAGCACGAATATCACATACAGATATTTAGCAGTGCAATAATTAAGATGCATTCGTACACATTCATCAGAAATGTAAATGCAACATTCACACACATGCATATAATAATTTTGAAAAGCTTGTAATGGAGGCTTAAGCCCTCTTACTGGAGTCTCCAGCAGAGTCGCCACCTGTCGATGTCTGGATTTTTGAGTGACCCTTTTCGTTACTTGTTCTTTGGTGTTCTCATTTTAATATGAGATTTGTTTGAAAAAACAATTGAAAAAGGTCCGACATGTATAATGTCGATGATTTGACTTTAAGAGTCGCCAGTTGGTGTATTTAACTGATTGCACCAACGCAACCGAAAAGGTTTTCACATTGACCCAATTTTTTGACACTGCTAGATGGGTCTGTGAAACCGAGATTCATTTTGGGTCCGGGGGCTTGATTATGTGGAGAGAAGGTGTTAGGCACCCCCCGACATCCGTGTTACCACGGTGACTGCCACTTTTTGAAGAAACTGTTATATGAATATGTGTGTGTGTGGATCAATGTGCAATTATTTGAAAGTAGTGTGAGGCCTCGTTCGCACCTATATACACAAGGTTTGAATTTTATAGAAAAATTCAGTTTTAACCAAGATGTAGCAATGACGTTTTGTAAAAGAGGTTTTTCAAACCCTATGCTCAATAGGAATTGAGTCCTTTTCATACTTTTATTTTATTATTAAATGTTTGTCTTGTTTGCTTTTATTTTCGAGATGCAAAGCATTCTCGAGAAAATAATATACAGTAGTACCGAACTCCTCAAGGGCATGACATCCATCCAAGGAAATTTTGACACTGTAAAATAATGTACAGGCTGCTTACAGCTGAAAAATATCCATCATGGGAACCGAATCTAGATTCAGTAAACTGAACCTGTGATCACATGATTCCTAGGCTCACATGATACTGCAATTTATATGGAAAGCAGTAAGTAGTTATATATATATATATATAAAAGCTGTAAATATATATATACAGACATGATCAACCACCACGAAGCAACTCAATGGGGGATCAGAAATGTAAATATATAAAAGCAGTAAATATATATATATATATATATATATATATATATATATATATATATATATATATATATATATATATATATATATATATATAGACATGATCAACCACCACGAAGTAAACTCCAGGTGGGACAAAATGTAAATAAAGCTATAAAAGCGATCAACTGCCACGAAGTAAACTCCAAGCAGGACAAAATGTAAATAAAGCTATAAAAGGCCACAAAGTAAACTCTAGGGCGGACAGGAATGTATATATATATATATATATATAAGCAATTAAACGCAGCAGATATAAAATTCAGGCTCATCAGATAGAGTCTGACCATAGTTTATATATATATATATATATATATATATATATATAAAAGCAATTAAACGCTCCAGACCGAAGTCTTGGCTCAATCGAGGCATAACTCGATAATGTTAGTCCATATATGAAATATATACATATATATAAGAATATATATACAGACAGAAATGAAAACCACGAAACGAAGTCTGGGCAAACACACTCACACGACTCTCAACATGTACAACAGTGTGTGCTAATATGAGATGAAGGCTTTATAGAATATAAGAAGGCTTACAGTGGGCAAGCAAAGTAGACTTCTATGACTTTAAATGGATAAACACTCAACTCCTGTCGGATAAAAGATAGCTATATGTGAGCTAACTAGTGTTTAGAAGTTAGGAAACACTCAAAAGATGTGTACGCAGAGTAAAATAGACAGGGCTTCCTCGCCTTTTTCCCTCCCTCTTCTTCTCAAATGGCTGACACCAAGGCTTGTATATATAGACGGATGGCGACAGGTACACCTGCGGCTGTCGTGATGTATCCGAGCCTCGAGGGTCCCGTCATCTCGTAGTACGTGCACTCATATACTATAATGTCCGCTCGAACTTTTAGAACTTCAATCCGAGCATCCGAACGAGGTATATCTGACCTTCTTCGGACCGCTTGTGTCAAGAGTTACGCAATGACATGGATTAGAGGTTGTACGAAGTCAGGAAGAGGGGGTCTATGCCAATGGTCTTCAAGCTTCAAATTCTATCCAAAGTACTACCACGCGTAATAGTCACTCGGAATTGTCAATCCTCAGCTCTTGTGGGACATTGTTGGATGTATGTATGTATGAAGTGTTGAGACGACGAGCAGGTGTTGAAAGAACAAGATGACGTTTGATCCTCACCGGGGTTATCGCCGGTTTAAGCGGAAAGTAGACGTTGCTCAGGATTACAGCTGAGATTGGACTACTTGTTGGTATGCCGTGATATCATCTTGTTGAGATGGTAAGATGACGTTGTGACTCCTCACCGGGGTTATCGATGGTTTAAGCGGAAATCAGACATTGCTCAGGGTTACGTCTGAGATTGGAATGCTTGTTTGTATGTCTCACTGTCATCTGTGGACGTTCCTGTCTTCCCGTTGTTATCTCCGGGTCTGAGGTGTGTGTGCCTCGACAGAATGTCTGAGGTTGAAGTTGATTGCATATGTTTGAAACAAGCATTTTCGGGGTTATCGCTGGAACTGCAATGACAACTCTTGGGGCTATCACCAAGGATGGGGTTGCTACTCCCAGTGTTGTCTCTGGGATTGGAACTGAGCGTCACTGTGTTATCGCCGAGACAGAACTGTCCTCTCCGGTGTTGTTACCGGTCTTTTGATCTCCATATCTCAGGGTTATCTCCGATATTGGAAATGACATTCCCGGTGTGTGTTCCGGGGTTGAGATGATGTTCCCCAGTTTGTGTTCCGGGTTGGAACTGAACTTCCGGTAGTATCCGAAATGGATGTAATCTGTCTTTTAGGGTTATCTCCAAAAGACGGATCTATCCTCCTGTAATGTTAGTAATAGGAGTGCAGAAAATTTCGAGTGTCTACAATTGTAATTAAAATATCAACTAATATTTAAATAAATTCACATCTATTTGGAGTTTAATATATCGTCGTTTCACTTTAAAAGTCAAATTATATCTATAATTTTTGGAAGGGAGAGTAGTGTTAAATATCATTTGCAATATGCAATATAGACAATAATAATTATTTTGTTATCTATTTAATTAAGTATGTTTTTGAAACAGAAACTGCATGTTGATAAAGAATCGCAACAGCAAGAAACCGATTTGACGCAGTTGGCAAAAGTAAAAAGTTAAAAACTGCATGTTGCCATTGCGGTTGCGTTGGAAGCTTAAAACTGCACCAATTCATAGCAAATCGCACTACTCTCCCTAGTTAATGTTCACAACAACTACATCTTATTTAATTTAATAATTCTGCTATGTATTACAAAAAATTTCTGCTGAGTTACGATTTGACTTATATTATATATGAGATTAGGTAAAATTCTGTATCTCATTAAAATATTACTCTCTCCGTCCCATTATAAAAGTCCTTATTACTATTTTAGATAATTCCATATTAAATGACTATTTTCCTTTAATAATCAAACTTTTACACATTTTTTCCTATTATACCCGTAGCATAAAGTATCTCATATTTTTCTTATTCTAGTTCTCTCTCCATAATTAATGACATTATTATGGGCAATTTTGTCATTTCATTCCTCTTATTAATATACGTGAAAAGTCCACCAAAACTTTTATCCTGGGACGTTGGGAGTATTTATTAATAGTTATTCATATAACAGACCGCAAAATATATTGATACATATGTAACATAATCAAATACCTTTAGAATAAGAAAAATTAATCCAAAAAATCTACATTTTATTTCCAAAGTACCTAAAATTAAAAGTAAATTGAACTATAAAAATTAATCATGACAACAGAGGGAATTGTCTACATCTATACACATCATATCAACACCCAAACACTGGTTTGCGGGAACTCGTACGCTTATGTCCAACACCCCTGGGTTTTCGGTTCCTTCATGTCGTCCCAACTCCATTAGGTTTTCGGTTCCTTCATATGCATACGCATGTTGTACCTGCCTTCCATTTTTCTGTACCAAATAAATAAAAAACACCCCTAAAACAGGGTAAATTTCAATCAATGAGTCTTAGAGCTGCAACTTGAGCCTACACTTAAACTCCCATTCGGCACAAAGAACTTCAGATCACAGTCAATATACAGCGTAAACCTAACCGCCCCAACAATCCACACTCTCCACCGAGTCTTCGCCTTCCCTTTCAACTCCAACGAAATCATCCGTTTCCTTAACGACGATTGCACATAACTCTGTTGTAATCCTCTCAATGGAACTCGAATGGACTCGACCACATAATGAAACTCAACCGAGCTGTTCTTCTTCACATCAAACGGCTCATTAACTAACTTAGCTAGTTCTAGCCCGTGGAACCCGAGTATCAACCCTAATCCATAAAAACTCGCATGAGCTTTTACATTCTCATTTTTAGCTTTGACAACCACGGTGAGCTGCACGTCAAGATTCTCCAATTGATCATAGTCGAATTTATCGAGGTTTGCATATGACACACTGATGGACGGAGTTTTTGGGTGGATTACGAGGTAACTTATTAACACAAAGATTCCTATAGTGATGACAGCCACGGCCACAATTGTGCAGATTATGGCAGCGCCCCAAATTAATGGATGAGTGCGGCGTTGAGGGTGTAGTACTTGAGGGCCTAATATTGGTTTTTCTTTCTCCATTGGGAAATTTTATGGTTTTGCATGAGGGAGAAACATTTTGTGGTATAGTTTAGGAGGTAGTGTAATATTAGAGTTACGGATTTTGGTTCTTAGGTGTAGTTGGGAAGAAAGGTTTTGGTATCTTCTTTTCCTAGAGGTAAAGGCAAAGCATAAAATCTTCTGATGTCTATAGCAATATTTGTGATTTACACACAACTAAAAATTGTAAAATATGCCAATCTTGAACCAATATATATGCATACAAAATTTGCCCTTCTCATTACAATATTCATTTTGACTTCAGCTTTGATATTTGAGATTTGATACCTTTGATAATTTTTTTTATAGTTGAGAAAGTGGAAGGAGCAAGACATTATGGCACTACTACGAATGGTGAAAAATTAAAAAATAAATAAGTTGGGACTCTTTTTTTCATTGTATTAAAAAAAAGTTAACGAGGATCCTAGAGGCTCCAAATTAAAAATTAACAAGGAAAATGATTTATATGTACAAATTTTATGATTAAATTAGATTGTTATTAACGTGAAATTTTTTAATAATAAAATATAAAATAAGTTAGGTTGTGGTCCTTTTTAATTTTTCTTTATCTTTTATAAGTAGCAAGACTCAATTAACATTGCTCCTATTTTTTATGAGAATCGTTTCTTAAATCTTTTTATGGCTCATTTTTGGATTAGGCCGGTTAACGAGTTTAGGAATGACCTAATCTGTATTGGATAAAAAATTTATTGTTTTTGAGATACGGATATGTGATCGACATTTTGTATGAATCATTATTTGGGTTATATTTGATTTGGCTCAATGGTCCGAAAACTTTTTTTTAGGGTAAAAAATTGTATACCAAATTTCTTACTCGTGCCAATTTCTCTGTCTAAATTCTAACAAGAAAGATCTTCTATATTTATCAAGCACAAATTAGGCTAGGCAATAATAACTCATTGTTGGTTGATTTTACAATCAACAAATTGTGCAAGCATATACAGTCAACAAGTAATAAAGTGGTAAAGTAAAGTGTCGCACCAACAAGGAATTCCAATTAATAAACTCCAACTACTAGTACTCTATCAATTCAATTTTATTTAAACAATCTGTTGGGAAAGTTCATATGTTGATTTGATGTTGAAAGTAAAATGCTCATGATTATATGTAAAGTCCTTCAAGGAATATATGTATAAGGACATGGTGATAGATCAAATTTGTTAGGTTGATCTAAGCTTTTAATGTTTATCATTCTATAAACGAATGTATAGATAAAGAGATCAAAGATGTTAGGTTGATCTATTTCTTGAAAGGAATAGATAGGCTTCAACAAGAATCGCAGTCTATCGAGCTGATCAAGAGATTGCAGAAGCCAAGGCAGGATCGTAGAGCTTAGAAGATCGTAGTGCATCTGCCTTGAAGGGCCTCTCCAGAAATCGTAGAGTGGTCCAAAAGTTTGCCGAAGCCAACTCAGAGATCATAGTATGCTTTCGGAAACGTAGAGTCTACAAGACAAGCAAGTGAAGATCGTAGTGTGCAAATTCTTGAGAGAGATCGTAGTATTCTCATCAGACCAAGCACCAAGGTGACAAGACATCGCAATATGGATCGTAGAGTATCATCTGCCTTGTGTCAGAAGTATCGAGCCCTACCTTTTGTTTGGAGTCAAATTCCAACAAATGTGGAATGAGTTTTAAACATTGAAGTCCTCACCAGTCCCAACGGTACAAAAGATATCCTTAGTATACAACAAAAAGAACGTATTCAAGAAGCTAAGGAAAGGACCATAGGATAGAGGAAAACACTTTTTTATGTGTTAGGTGAGAAAGCAGTTTGTTGTGTCAGTGGGCCAGAATGCAATTCAGGAGGTGTGCAGAAAAGTCTCCATCAAAGTTCAGAAATGTCAAATGCATTTAATGCTTCAACAAATGGCTTTAACGGATAGATTTCAAGGATCACATATATGTAGAACATATGCAGATGAGAAATCCAAGCAATCATTGAACAAAACGCACAAGAACACTCAACGCTCAACTCTACGATTTGAGAAAAAAAGGAACCTTGCTCAGCTACTCAGTTCTTTTGAACAAGTGCTTAACAGCAACTGAGTAACACCAATCAAGAACTCAACAACTACCAATCAACTGAAGTAAGAGTTCCAAGTCAAAAGGACTTGAAGAGTTCTAAGTGAACTGTGAAGAACTAAGTCTGCTAGACTTGAAGAGTTCAAGAGTGAACAAAGAAGTGCCTAGATTGCTGGTCTAGAAGGAATCTGTGAGATTTAGAAAGTGTAAAAGACATCCTTAGTGGATTTCCTACTCGAGGAGTAGAAGAGTGGACTAGGAGCTTTAAGTGCTCCGAACCACTTAAAATAGTTGTGTCTATTTCATTCTTACTATAACTGCTATAACTGTTGTAATTGCCTCACTCTCATTAACTCACTATCTAAAAGGGAGATCAAACAAACCTTAATTCCACTATGTTTAAATAATTATCAAAACTGACAAAGTAAAAAGAAAAGATTTTTAAATATCTATTCAACCTCCCATTCTAGATAACTATTGTGCCTTTAGGAACTAATAATTGGTATCAGAGCAGGTTCTATTATATAGCCTACAAAGCTTGAGTAGATCCAATAACACACTTACCAAGTGAATCAAAGACTGGAGGAGGCAGCAAGCCACCTATGTGCAACAAAGATAAATTTGCCAACTGGAAAGTTCGTATGCAAGCTTATATGGATTCAATAGATGAAGATCTATTTGAAACTATTCAGAATGGGCCCTACGTTCCTACAAAGCTTGCACTAACTACAGATGATCCAAACAGAATACAGATCAAGGTCAAAGGAGAATGGACAGATAATGAGAAGAGAGCTGTTCAACTCGATAAAAAGGCCAAGAACATTTTATTTGAATCCTTAGAAGATGATCAGTTCAAAAATATGGTCAACAACAAAACAACAAAGGAGGTTTGGGAAGCACTGCTCATCATGCATGAAGGAACAGAAGAATTCAGAGAAAATAAACAATCTCTTCTAATACAGCAATATGAAATGTTTGCACACATTTAAGGAGAAAACGTCATAGCCACCTACAAGAGATTAAACGTTCTGCTCAACTCTCTACGAGCCTATGGAAAGATCTATCCAAACAAAGATCTAATCATAAAATTTATGAGAGCTTTAACAAACAAATGGGATGCCAAAAGTACTTCTATTAGAGAGTCAAATAATCTCCATGAGATGATCGTTCAACAGTTATATGGCAACCTTCTTACATACGAACTGGAGCTGACTCAATGAGCAAAAACTCTATCTTAAAGAAGAAAGAAGGATAAGGGTGTTGCTCTCAAAGCAACAAAAAGCACTGTTGGAAGAATGCATATCTTGATTTGATGTTTAAAGTAAATAATCATGATTATATGTAAAGCCCTTCAAGGAATATAAGTACAAGGGCTCAGTGATAGATCAAATTTGTTAGGTTGATCTTAGCTTTTATTGTTCATCATTCTATAAACGAATGTATAGATAAAGAGATCAAAGATGTTAGGTTGATCTATGACTTGAAAGGTATAGATAGGCTTCAACAAGAATCATAATCTATCAAGTTGATCAACAGATTGTAGAAGCCAAGGCAGGATCATAGAGCTTAGAAGATAGTAGTTTATCTGTCTTGAAGGACCTCTTCAGAAATTGTAGAGTGGTCCAGACGTTTGCCGAAGCTAACTCAGAGATTGTAGTGTGCCATCAGAAACGTAGAGTCTGCAAGACGAGTAAGTAAAGATCGTAGTGTGAAAACCCTTGAAAGAAATTGTAGTGTTCTCTTTAGACCATGTACCAATGTGACAAGTCACCACGATATGGATCATAGAGTATCAACTGTCTTGTGTCAGAAGCATCAAGCTCTACCTCTTGTTTGGAGACAAATTCCAACAAATGAGGAATGGGTTTTGAACATTGAAGCACTCACCAGTCCCAACGTTACAAAAGATATCTTTGTATTCAACAAAAGGAACGTGTTCAAGAAGCTTAGGAAATGACCATAGGGCAGAGGAAAACACATTTTCAGGTTTAAGGTGAGAAAGCAGTCTGATGTGTCAGTGGGCTAGATTGCAATTCAGAAGATGTGCAGAAAAGTCTCCATCAAAGCTCAGAAATGTCAAACGCATTTAATGCCTCATCAGATGACTTCAACGGAAAGATTTCAAAGATCACATATATATAGAACACATACAGATGTGAGAGACTAAGCAAGCATTTAAACAAAAATGCACAAGAACACTCAACGCTCAACTCTACGATCTGAGAAAAAGATAAAGATTTCTCAGCTACTCAGTTCTTTCGAACAAGTGCTTAACTGCAACTGAGTAGTCTCAGTCACAACTCAACAATTATTAATCAACTGAAGTAAGAGTTCCAAGTTAGAAGGACTTGAAGAGTTCTAACTGAATTGTGAAGAGCCAAGTCTGCTGGACATGAAGAGTTCAAGACTAAACTAAGAAGAGCCTAGACTGTTAGTCTTGAAGGAATTAGTGAGATTCAGAAAGTATAAAAGACATCCTTAGTGGATTTCTTACTCGAGGAGTAGAAGAGTGGACTAGGAGCTTTAAGTGCTCTGAACCACTTAAAAACAAATGTGTCTATTTTCTTCTTGCTATAACTGCTATAACTGCCTCACTCTCATTAACTCACTATCTAAAAGGGAATTCAAAGAAACCTTAATTCCGCTGTGCTTAAGATCATTATCAAAACTGTCTCAATACAAAGAAAAGTTTTTAATATCTATCCAACCCCCCCTTCTAGATAACTATTGTGCCTAAAGGAACTAACAATTGGTATCAAAGCAGGTTCTATTATATAGCCTACAAAGCTTGAGTAATTCCAATGGCACACTTACCAAGCGAATCAAAGACTGGAGGAGGCAACAAACCACCTATGTGCAACAAAGACAAATTCGCTAACTGGAAGGTTAGGATGCTAGCTTACATGGACTCAATAGATGAAGATCTATTTGAAACTGTTCAAAATGGGCCCTACGTTCCTACAAAGTTTGCACCAACTGCAGACGACCCAAACAGAATATAGATCAAGGTTAAAAGAGAATGGACAGAAAACGAGAAGAGAGCTGTCCAACTTAACAAAAAGGCCAATAACATCTTATTTCAATCCTGAGAAGATGATCTGTTTGAAAATATTGTCAACTGCAAAACAACAAAGGAGGTTTGGGAAGCATTACTCATCATGTATGAAGGATCAGAAGAAGTCAGAGAAAACAAACAATCTCTTTTGACTCAACAATATGAGATGTTTGCTCACGTTCAAGGAGAGAACGTCACTGCCACATACGAGAGATTCAATGTTCTGCTCAAATCTCTAAGAGCCTATTGAAAGATCTATCCAAATAAAGATCTAATCATAAAGTTTATGAGAGCCTTACCAAGCAAGTGGGATGCCAAAACCACTGCCATTAGAGAGTCAGAGAATCTACATGAAATGACTGTTCAACAGTTATATGGCAACCTTCTCACATACGAACTAGAGTTAACTCAATGAGCAGAAACACTGTCAGAAGGAAGACAAAAGGATAAAGGTGTTGCTCTCAAGGCAACTGAAAACCCCTCCAAAGTCAACACTGAAGTTGACCCATACTACGATGAAAATGATGATGAAGACTTTGCAATGCTGGTAAAAAGACTAAGAAGGTTCATGCGACAAGGCAAAACAAGCAAGCCAAAGAAAGTCAGCAACTACAGTAGCTATGAGTAAATGAATGATCTATGCTACAATTACAAGAAACTTGGCCACTTCATTGCTAATTGCAACAAACCTCTCAGAGAAGAACTCAAGAAGAAATCACATTCAAAGAAGGAATACAAAGGCAACAAAAGGCCAAAGAAGAAAGACAAAGGCCTTATAGCTGGAGGATCGTGGAGTGACTAAGACAATGACTCAACTCTGGAATCTGGAGATGATGAAGATCCTTAAATGGCAAATTTCTGCCTGATGGCCAAAAATGCAAGGGAAAAATAGAACTCCAACATACACGAAGTAAGTATCGATGAGGTATTTGACTTCAACTCTCCTGATGTAGATATTGATGACTTAAGAACTGAATTGCATGCTATAACCTCTAATCTACATCAATACATGAAGTGGTTTAGAGTTCTTTCTAAAGACTATTCACTTCTTTAAAAGGAGAAAGAAAACGTTCAAGAAGAACTGGAAACAACCCTTCTCATTACTGATTCTCTCACCAAGTTTGAAGCTGAGAATAAGCTCTTGAAACAAACAAATGAGCTCAATACAAAAAGAGAGTCAAGTCTAACCTCTAAAATTGAGGATCTAGAAAAGACAATTTCTATATGGAATAAATCCTCTTCATCCATGGACTCCCTAATCACTAGCCAGAGAAGTGACTCTGACAGAACATGGTTAGGCTTTGGGAAATCTACCTCAGAGCCATGTGTGGAAAAAGTGTGACAACCCGATATTTTCTATATAAATAAATCATAAATTTTGCGTATAATTGTTTTTTATTTATTAAAATAAATATGAATGATATGTGTCAAGGTAATGTGTAATTATAATAAATAAAATTTATTTATTACATTAAGTATTGCAAATAAATTTATTTTAGAATTATTGATTATTATCAATTATATTTTATACTAATTAATTCCTTATTGGAAATGTTTTATTAATTATTTTTCAAGGAAAATATAATCTTCTATTATTTAAGTAATATATGAAATAATTTTAGAATAATTATTTATTCTAAAGGTAAAAATGCATGAAAGGTATTATGTATGTATTTATGTGATGAATATAGAATATATTTATTACATGAATGATTATGAATAAATTTTATTTTAGAATTATTGCTCATTATAAATTATATTCTAATAATAATTAGTTTTATAGTAAAAATGTTTTTAATGTTTATTTTTCATGAAAATATGATAATTATATTATTTAAATAATATATGATATGATTATAGAATTATTATAATAATTATTTATTATATGAAATTATTTTATAATAGTTAAGTAAATTATTTTTACTTAATTAATAAGGTTATATATGAAAGATAATTTAGATATGAAATCCAAACCCTAATTCTGGGTTTTGATCAAGGAATGAAAATAATAATATTATATTATTATTTATCAGTATTATAGATATGTGTGGTTATGTGTGTAATGTTAATGTGTGGAATAATTTTAGTGTTAATGATAATCCTAACTTTGGTTATGGGATAAGGAATAATGATAATAAAATTATAATATTAATTATATTTTGATTTTTAGTGCTATGAATATGTACTGTATTTCTGTATTGATAATGGTTGGTCAATTACGGTGTATTATTATCAAACCTTAGCAATAATGTTAAACCCTAATTTGATATCCAAATTAGAGTGCAAAATTGTTTTATAAGTGTGTTATATAATTTATGGCATGTATTAAATATATTAATTAGGTAAACCCTAATTAAAGTTCTAGAAACCCTTAATAATTTTTAGAAAACCTTAAATTATTAAAAACCCTAATTTTAAGTGTTAAAACCCTAATTTGAAACTCAGCTGTGAGTTCAAGATTGTTGTTTAACTGTGTTATATGATATATGTTATGTATTATATAATTTTGTTATTAAACCCTATTTAATATTTAGAAACCCTATTTAATAAATAGAAACCATAGTTTCAAACTGTTAAATCCTAATTGATTTGAAACCCTATGCGAAAGTCATTCACGACTTTGAGAATTTGTAAAGTCGTTATGTAATCACGATAATGTGATTTATGATCGGTGTTTATGTATTAACCCTAATTAGGGAGAATCGTAATTATTCAAAATCCTTATTATTTTTCTATATTATAAACCCTAAATTCTAAATTAGTAACCCTAATTTGTAATTGTAAACCCTAATTGTCAGTTTGGAAAATGTAATGCTAATTAGTGTTGCTTAAACCTAATTAGAAAAGTGCTATAATTAAAGACCTAAATTAAATTAGTAAACCCAAATTGGTATTTTTAGAAACTAAAATTTTAGTTTATTATTTTATTTTATTTTATTTTATTGTACAAACCCTAGTTAAAAATCCTACAATTTGTGCTAAACCTCAGGATTAAACCCTAAAGGTTAAACCCTAAGAGTTTGCCAAGTTCCATTTTTGCCATTAAATTGGAAAACAAATGACCATTATGCCTTTTTGCATTATTAAAGCTACAAACTTAGGTTTTGACTCTAGGTGAAGTGGGTGAACAAACCAACAACTCCATGTGCTCTATAATTGACAGCAACAAGCCTCTAGCTCAGCCAATTCATGCATCTATACTTATATAAATAGATTGGAGGAGAGAGAATGACATTTGTTCACTTACATTTTTCACAACACTCAAACTAAACTCTCTCAAGCTCTCACCTCCGAAATTCTAAGACATATCAGTCCCAAATACCAGCCCCACTAATACATATACCTAAACAGCAACACAAAATCAGAATTTGGACATCAAAGGTATAAACCTTAACCCTAAAATTTTTCCAATGATCTGTTGTTGGATCTTGTAATTTGTAGTCTTTATAGATGATCTAGGTTGTTATCTTACGGATCCATAACATCTAAATGCTCAAATCAATGATTTTCAAAAATCTAGAAATTTTGTAAACTGTGATTTTTTGGCAAATGTCAAGCCTTATATCTCGGTGATCTTTAATGTGTTTTGTATTATGAAAGTTGATATGTGTGGCTTGTTATATGGTCTTTAATCTCCAAAACGAATCAGGTCCATATCTATTGTGGATAAAAAGTTATTTAAGGTCAAAGTGAGTTGACCGGCATTGACCAGAAAAATTCTGGGCAGCCCAGAATTTTCTAAGTGTCGATTTTTCTGACAACGTTTGACCATACTTTAGCTGCTTTATTTCGTGTTGTTATGATGATGTTAAACATTAGAGTTATAGTCCTACATGTTTTATACAAACTTCAATTGATATATCCCACAAAAAATACACAGATTTCAAGTTATAAGGATCCAAAGTAGGCACCACGAACTGTTCTTCGTGAAAAACAGCCTTGTCAGACTTTTTGATGGCTAATAACTCTTAGATCTGATGTTTTTAAGCCATGATGTTTGTTGGTAATTGTAGTATTACATGAGCACTACAAGATGTATGTGTTAGATCTCCCAGAAACATTTTGTACTGAAAGTTATATACGGTCAAACAAGCCACCATGAAGCTGGCCATGTCAGTGTTCTTGAGCTCAAGAACACCAACAGCGACGGTTGTCTGTCGCTATAGCCTTTAGCGACGATTTTTAATTAATTTAATTTCTGAATTTCTGAAAATTGATTAAAAATAGAAAAAAAATAGTTTTTAATTATGAAAAATACAAAATAAATTCTGAAAAATTATTTTAAAGTCCGAAAAATAGTTTTTAATTATTTTGAGTATATTTTAACAATATTTATTATTTTTGGAATATAAAAGGTATTTATTTATTTAGTTATAATATTAAATAAATTATTTAAAAATGGTTTTAATTCATGAAAAATCATTAAAAATATATTATTGTGTTAGAAAATATTTTAAGTTATTTTTAATGAAATTTAATATTTTGTGATAAAATTTCATTAATTAATTAATATTAAGGATGTTTAAGTTATTTAATAAATATATTAAATAAATTATGTAAAATAAAATTAATGATTTTAAAAATCATTTAAAGTATTATAAAAATATTTTAAGTTATAAAATATAACTTTTGATATTTTGACATGAAAAATATTAATATTTTAATATTATGTGATAATTTTCATTAATAAATTAATATTAATGATAATTAAGTTATTTATTAAATGAATTAAATAAATAAATTAAAAATGATTTTATTATATTAAAAATCATTTTAAATAATAATAAGGTATTTAAAAATATTTTAAGTTATAAAATATAACCTTTAATATTTAACGGTTAATTTCATTAATTAATAATTAATAATGATATTAAAGTTATTTAATTATTATATTAAATAATTAGTTTAAAAATGATTTTAATATTTTAAAAAATCATTTTAAATGTAAATAAAGTGTTTAATGATATTTTAAGTTATAAAATATAACTTTTAATATTTAAAGGATAATTTCATTATTAATTTGATATTAATGATATTAAGTTAATATAAATGATATTAAGTTTATTTAATGATTATATTACATAAATAGTTTAAAAATAGTTTTATTTATTTAAAAATCATTTAAAAAGGATATAAATGAAATAAAAATATTTTAAGTTATAATTAATGACTTTTAATATTTGGATAAATAGTTCATTAATATTTAAATATTAATGGTAAATATTTATTAATGATTTTAAATGTTTTAAAAATTATTTAAGGGTAATATAAATACATTAAGAATATTTTTAGTTATTATACATAAATTTAATATTTTGGCAATGGTTTCATTAATAGTTTTATATTAATTAAATATTGATGATAATAGAATTGTGTACTATTTAAATCTTTTAATAATGATTCTTATATTTAAAAAATTATGATAAATGGTAATAATTATTTTATAATTATTATAAGGTCATGAAAAATAGTGCGACTGTTGTTTAAGATATCTAAATGGATATGTAATTAATATATATAGTCTTAGACTCGATATATACCCGATAAAGATGTCGGTAGACCGACATGTTTCAGAAATTGATCTATACTTAGAAATTTAGTTAGTTAACTATTTTATTTGTGATTCAATGGTGGATAAAGTTGTGTGACAATGTAATTAGGAATGAGTTAACTGTTTGTTTGTGATGCCATGATTGTGAAACATGTGTGATAAGGTGATTAGGTTATGTGCTGACTGCGAAATGCAGTACTATGTGTTAAGGTATATTGTTCTAATCGAATAAATGATTTGATTAATGATAGGTCGTGATAGAAAAGATAAATCTAAGTTGCGTAATTGTAAGCAGCGCATCAGGCAAGTATCCTAACTTTGCATTTTCTTTATGCAATGGACAAGTGTAAGAATGTTTCAGAATTATATTATTATTATACAGATTGTTAAACCTATATTATATACGCCCATTGATTATCAACATGTTAGTATATGATAATTCAGATATATATTCTGTTCGTTAATTTCTATAAATGATTATACAAGTGTCCCCACTTGGATAATCATTGTAATTAATCACATGTTGATACACCTTTGATATACATAAATGTTGAATTATATAAGACCTTTGTTATGAAAACCCGACAGGTATGAACATCCCGATAATGGGAAAACTTTTATGCGCTACGGCGGACAAAGGATGAACGATAATATCGTTCTAGCAATGTTGTATTGATCAATACAGGGCCCATGGACTGTACACCCTCAGGCCCGTAAGCAATGGCCGATTTACAGATGAATTTCTGTTTAAACCCTTTCGAAATCGAAAACAATGTTCATAATGTGTCACAGAAACCCCATGTATAGACAATACATAGTTTCAAAAATTTGAAAGAGGGTTGTTATGTTATTATTATTGGTACAGATTACTTCACAACTATTGACCGGTTGTAGAAGAATATTATAAAGAAAACATTTAAATTCTATCAACTTATATATATATATATATAAATACTTGCTGGGCACTGAAATGCTCATCCTTGCTTAATTTAAATGTTTTCAGCTAAGTGTGAACAGCTAGAAGGCTCGGCCAGGATCAAGTGAAAAGGAAAGCAAATAGAATATGTTATTGGTATCATTTGTAATAGATAGACTGTATTAAGTTAATGATATGTATTATATATCATGTAAAGAATGTAGTAAAGGTTGCGTACTTGTGATTAAACTCTGATAAATATAAGTTAAGTTTAAAATTTAAATTATTGTTATTACTATTAGTAATATTTCCGCTCATAGAAATGGTATCGTGAAGTACCGAGTTCGGGTTTCAAGTATCCGGGTTCGGGGACTTTACAGGATGGTATCAGAGTTATAAGGTTAGAAACTTTAGGTTGGTATCAGAGCTATAAGCATGAATTTGCGAAGAGCCCCGAGCCTCTCGCTGGTGACTTCCTTGTGTGGAATGCACCGAAGCCAGACTCTCCGTAGGGGACGCCGAGCCAGTCGGTGGCAAGCTGATAGGTACCCCTGTAAGGTGCTATGGTTGGAAGCACTATGAAAGTTACATGATGGTATCAGAGCTATAGGGTTAGAAACCTTAGGTGGATTAGACTTTAGGCTATAACCTTAGAACAGAGGGAAACGTTGAAAATACAAATAACTCATATAGAGTTTAAAGAAAGTTGAATTGAATAAATTCATCGTCAAACAAAATAAAAGATAATTTATAAAACCTTTATGTGTTGTGTGTATTTATTATTTGTTAATCAAGATATTTTGTGTATAGCTGTTAGATAGAAAGAATTAGGATACCTTTAAGTCGTAAAGAATAAGTCAATCTCCATGACTGAGCTAATATAAAAGCTAATAGCTGCAATAGAGGCTCACATTGAAAGCTACCTCAAAGAGGTGGTTATTTTGGAAAGTATAGTACTGGATCAAGAAACGCTAAGTATAACTGATAGGTAAAGTATAGTTAAAGGATATGTGGTCAATGTTGAGTTCTTAAACTCGTATATTTATGGTAAGTTCTTAAACTCGTATGTTTGTGATGAGTTCTTAAACTCATAATGTGTTATAAGTTATGACAAATTAGGTATAGTTGTGTGTGAATGGATATTGAGGATAATGGAAATAGATAGGTTACCAAGAAATTGATCGTTAGTGAATGTTTAAGGAATAGGTAGTATTAGTATTAGTTGGATATGTATGATTTTAGGTGTTATATATGATAGGTATGTTGGTATAATGTAATATTTTGTATAAGTTATGGCAGCGATTCCCAACTTTCGAGTCACAAAGGGATAGCGGATGTTTAAAGCAGTGTGTGCTAAGGCATGTCAGGTGGTATAAATATAAATTTATGTTGGTTTAATGGGATAAATTGGTATAAAGATAGTAGATATTTATTTGGTCATTAGTTATTACAGTAGACCGAGTTTTCAAAATATAATATTTTGAGTACCTGATTATTTGAATAGAAAGTTTTGCGTTATATGTTAAGCGTTTACGATAAGGCTTAGAATGTAAGAATACTTTATGAAAATGCCGTCAAAAGAAAAATGAAACCAAAGGATAGAAGGACCTGTGAACAAAGCTGGAGGACAACTAGACCCGACACAGAATTTTGCGAACGCGGACGATCAAGCTATGCAGAACGAAATACCAGTCGCGGGAAATCAACTAGACAATCGATCGACAAAATTCAAAGACTTCAAGACAACTGGACCGCCAGGATTTAGAAGATCAACTGACCATGATAAAGCATATGTGATAGCTAGGATAACGGTGGGGCAAAAGACAACTTTTGTAACCTATATGATAAAAGAAGATAGTTTCAATAAATAAACCAGGAATGTGATTAAAAGAAAAGTTGGTATGTGAAAAGTAAGGACAGAAGGGATATATATCTTTCCAAAATGTCCCAATCCATGAATGTATAGTGAATGTGTTGTGTGCGAATCAATAAAGCATAAGGTAAAAGACTGTCCAAGAAAGGAAATGGAAACAAGGAATGCGAAAATACGAAAAGGCAACAGGACATTGACGACAACAGGACCAACTTCAACAAACAAACCAACGAAATCAACCGCAAGTGTCTTCCGCATAACTGTTCAAGATATCGTGGCAGCCGGGGATGCAACTTCAGGTATTACTCAAACCAATTTTATTTTCTTATAGATTATTTTCTTATATAGACAATAAATTTTTTATAAATTATTTTGAAGGAGGAATTTGAGTTCTCTTAGAAATCAAATTTCTGTTTAAGGAGATAGATAAGCTTTTTGCTGAATAGTTAAAGATCGGATCGATCAACTATGATCGAGATCTATTTGCAATTATTGTGTATGCTATGTACCCTGGTATGTATAGGTTTTAAAGTGGTGATTCCGAGGACGGAATCTTTATAAGGGAGGGTGAATGTCACAACCCGATATTTTTTATATAAATAAATCATAAATTTTGCGTATAATTGTTTTTTATTTATTAAAATAAATATGAATGATATGTGTCAAGGTAATGTGTAATTATAATAAATAAAATTTATTTATTACATTAAGTATTGCAAATAAATTTATTTTAGAATTATTGATTATTATCAATTATATTTTATACTAATTAATTCCTTATTGGAAATGTTTTATTAATTATTTTTCAAGGAAAATATAATCTTCTATTATTTAAGTAATATATGAAATAATTTTAGAATAATTATTTATTCTAAAGGTAAAAATGCATGAAAGGTATTATGTATGTATTTATGTGATGAATATAGAATATATTTATTACATGAATGATTATGAATAAATTTTATTTTAGAATTATTGCTCATTATAAATTATATTCTAATAATAATTAGTTTTATAGTAAAAATGTTTTTAATGTTTATTTTTCATGAAAATATGATAATTATATTATTTAAATAATATATGATATGATTATAGAATTATTATAATAATTATTTATTATATGAAATTATTTTATAATAGTTAAGTAAATTATTTTTACTTAATTAATAAGGTTATATATGAAAGATAATTTAGATATGAAATCCAAACCTTAATTCTGGGTTTTGATCAAGGAACTGAAACGAAACGAATAAAACTAACACAATAAAATGGTAGGCTGAATCAAATGGCTGAGTGTTATTTCATACCGAGCTCAAAATAAATAGTAATATACCTTGCCACACAGGCAAGTCAAATAATGCCACACAGGCAATCACACATCGGACTGCGCAATCCAGATGCGTGCAAATCGAAAGGTGTGTTTGGCACAAACATCACCAATCCGCAGAACAGAAACTAGGGTCGACCCATACGCCTCCCACAACATAACACCAAATGGCCAACTCCCACCGGAGCACAAAACGGAGACGTCGTGGACTGATCACACCGCCACGGAAGGTGTCATGCCTCGGTGCCAAGAGGACATGCTTGTGGTACCCCCACAGGTGGTTATAGCTTAGGTATACCCTACGGTATATTCTAACAAGGATACAATGTCACAACACATGCGACACAATATCAACACAAAGGGGTTCTAATATGTACATGCTAAATTGAAATGAATCATCAACTCAAGTCCCCCAAAATTTCTAACATGCACATTACTATAAATATCAAAATAAATTTAGACATGTTGGACTAGTCTAAAGAGTACAAATATGAGTTCAATTATGAACGCCAAACGAAATTATCATAATGAATTGACAAGGAATAATTATGAAAGACAATACTAAATTTCGAAACGAATAACGAAATGAACAAATTAAAAATAAAAGAATCTCGCTGAAAGAGTACGGAATCCGTACCTGGAATCGATAATGCAATACCCAAAATTATGTTCCAAAAACTTGTTTAGACTCTCTCCGTTCAATCTAAATAATTTAATAAGATTTAAGTACAATCCAATCATTAATAAAATAATACTATTAAATTTATTATTAAAAACTTTTATAACCTGTCGGCAAAATTAAATAATCTAAATTAATATACATAATTTCAATTTGATTTATCAATGCTGATTTATAAGTTTTATGGCTGAATACGTATTAGAATATAATATATATATATATATATATATATATATATATATATATATATATATATATAATATAATATAAAAAGAAATCAGCACCTGCAGGCAATCATGCAATCAACGTTTACATCTATATATATATATATATATATATATATATATATATATATATATATATATATATATATATATATATATATATATATATATATATATAATCGCTATATAATAATAGTATATTTAGTAATAATAAAAGTCTGCCAAAACTGAAATCCTACAAAACCTAATAAACATATATAATCCTTATTATGTACAGCAACTTTTAACTGAACCACTTTATCAATTTTTTTTAGCAATCATAAATTTCTATGCACAACAATTCACGTACACAACATATAACTTAGAACCTGTTAAATTAATTCAATATGCCAATCAATTACAAGTTACAACCATTCATTACTAATAACAAGATTATAATACCTTTTCGTTTTTCCTATTCAACAAAGAATCTGCAAATTTTCTCCTCTTTTTTTTCTTGCGCTATCCTTTTGTTCTCCCTCTCGCCTCCTTATTTTTGTCAATTATCAGATGTAGATGTACGTGGGAATTAAGATAGATTAGGGTTTAAATATTTATTTATATAATTGATGAACTTCCTTAATTTAAATAGAATTTTAATTTTACTCACATAAATTAAGCCCAAATAAATTTTTTAAGGCCTAAATTTTATAATTTTTAATTTATCCATCATTTATTAATATTTATTAGCCCATAAAAATTAAATGACTATTTGAACCAAAATAAATGACGGTCTAATTAATATGCTTTAAACAAAGAAATTTTTTTATTATTATTATTATTTTCGGGTATTACATCATCTACCCCTTAAACAGAATTCCATCCCCGGAATTAAAAGAATAGAACGTACCTAATTATTAAAAAGATGCGGATATTTCACTCGCATAGACTCCTCCATCTCTCATGTAGCCTCCCACTCTAAATGATTCCTCCACAAAACCTTAACAAATGAAATTGTCATCCTCCTCATAATCAGCTCTTGACGATCCAAAATCGCCTCGACTTGTTCCTCACAAGTAAGGTCCTCCCGAATATTATCAAACGGATATTGCACCACATGCAATGGATGATAATTGTAACTTCTCAACACCGACACATGGAACACATTGTGCACATGAGCTAGTTGTGGAGGCAAGGCTAACCGATACGCAATCTCACCAACCCTCTCCAGAATCTCAAATGGGCCAATGTAACGCGGACTAAGCTTCCCTTTCAACCCAAATCGCCAAATACCTTTCCAAGGAAAAACTTTTAGAAACACATGCTCCCCGGGCTCAAACACTAAAGTCCTCCTATGCTTATCAGCATAACACTTCTGTCGTGATCGAGCCGCCTTTAATTTCTCCTTAGCCACCGCTACCTTCTCCGTAGTGATTTGAACTAACTCAGGCCCTTCTATGGCCCTTTCGTGAACCTCATCCCAACAAGTTGGTGCCCGACACTTTCTATCGTATAGTGCCTCAAAAGGAGCCATTCCAATACTTGCATGCCAGCTGTTGTTATAAGAAAACTCAACTAGGCTCAAGTAATCATCCCAATTACCCGACCACTCAAGTGCACAAGACCTCAACATGTCCTCTAATGTCTGAATAGTCCGCTCGGATTGGCCATCAGTTTGCGGATGGAAAGAAGTATTGAAGTTGAGCCGAGTGCCCCAAGCTCGTTGAAACCCTTTCCAAAACCTTGAAGTAAACCGTGGGTCCCTATCTGAAACAATATACACTGGAGTACCATGAAGTCTAACAACCTCCTGCTGAAAGATATGTGTCAATCTATCCACTGAGTAACCCTCATGGATAGCCAAAAAGTGTGCCGATTTGGTTAACCGGTCCACCACCACCTATATGGCATCATTCTTCCTGAAAGTCTTCGGCAAACCAGTCACAAAATCCATTGTGATATCCTCCCACTTCCATACTGGAATGTCTAACTGTTGCAGCAAACCACTAGCTCGTTGATGTTCTATCTTCACTTGTTGACAAGTGAAGCACTTCCCAACATATTCAGCCACGTCTCGTTTCATCCCATTCCACCAAAAATTCTTCTTCAAATCCCTATACATCTTTGTAGAACCTGGATGAATAGAAAATGGTGAACTATGAGCCTCAGCCAACACAGCCTCTCGAATGGCTGGATCTGACGGTACACACAACCGCTCCCCCAACCAAATCACACCATGGTCATCAATACGAAACTCGGGCTGCTTGCCCTCCCCTAGATTATGCGTCATACTCCACAACTCCCCATCTTCCTTTTGAGCTTCTTTGACCCGCGAGATAAGAGAGGGCTCCACTCTCATACCTGCCAAATGCCCATCTGAACCTCGTACATACAACTCCAACTCGATCCACTCCATATCCGAAATAAGTTGAGGTTGTGTAATAAGGGCTGCTACACTCCCAGAACTCTTTCGACTAAGAGCATCTGTAACCACACTTGCCTTTCTCGGGTGATACTGAATTCTAGCATCATAGTCTTTTAGAAGCTCCAACCAATGCCTCTACCTCATATTGAGTTCCTTCTGAGTGAAAATGTATTTAAGACTTTTGTGATCAGTGAAGATATCACAAGTCTCTCCATACAAATAATGCCTCCAAATCTTTAAGGCAAAGATTACCGCTGCCAACTCCAAATCATGTGTGGGGTAGTTCACCTCATAAGGTTTAAGCTGCCTAGAAGCATAAGCGATCACCTTACCATGTTGCATCAAAACACACCCCAAACCCTTCTTAGAAGCATCGCTATAAATCTGGTAGCCTCCTGTCCCCGTCAGCAATGCAAGTATAGGAGCTGTCGCAAGCCGTTTCTTCAACTCCTCAAAACTTTTCTCGCGCTCCTCATTCCACATAAACTTCACGCCCTTTCTCATCAACTGAGTCAATGGTAAGGCAAACAAGGAAAACCCTTCCACAAACCGCCTATAATACCCTGCCAAACCCAAGAAACTCCTAATCTCCGTCATTGTAGTAGGTCTTGGCCATTTAGTGATAGCCTCAACCTTCACAGGATCCACCTTAAAGCCTTCAGCAGAAACAACGTGGCCCAAAAATGCAACCTTTTCCAACCAAAACTCGCATTTGGAGAATTTAGCATAAAGTTTCTCTTTCTGCAAAATCTCCAACACTGTGCGAAGATGCTCCTCATGCTCTTTCTTAGACTTTGAGTTGACCAAAATATCATCAATAAAGACAATGACAAATTGGTCTAAGTACTCTCTGAACACCCGATTCATCAAATCCATAAACACCGCCGGAGCGTTAGTCACACCGAAAGGCATCACCAGAAACTCATAATGCCCATATCGAGTATGAAAAGCCGTCTTAGGGATATCCTCATCCCTCACTCTCAACTGATGATAGCCCGACCTCAAGTCTATCTTCGAAAAATATTTCGCCCCCTGAAGTTGGTCAAACAAGTCATCAATCCTCGGCAATGGATACCGATTCCTGATGGTGATCTTGTTCAACTCTCTGTAGTCTATACACAGCCTCATAGACCCATCTTTCTTCTTCACAAACAAGACTGGAGCACCCCACGGCGAAACACTCGGCCGAATCACACCACGATCCAACAGTTCCTGCAACTGTTCCTTCAACTCTTGCAACTCCAACGGTGCCATCCGATACGACGCCTTAGAGATAGGCTCCGCACCAGGAACAAGCTCAATAGCAAATTCCACTTCCCGCTGTGGTGGCAACCCTGATAACTCCTCAAGAAATACATCGAAAAAGTCACGGACAATTGGAACATCCTCAATACGAGACTCACCCTTAGAGGTATCTCTCACAAACGCCAAATACCCATCACAACCCTTTTCCACCAACTTTCCAGCCTTCAAAGCTGAAATTAACTTCACCACTCTACTCGGCTGAGAACCCTGATACACGAATTCTGGAGACTTCACATCTCCAAATATAACCTTCTTCGCTTGACAATCGATAGTGGCCTGGTGCTTATCCAACCAGTCCATCCCAATAATAACATCAAAATCATGCATACTCATCGGAAGAAGATTAACTCTACGAACCCTATCCCCAAAACTGATCGGACACCCTCTATACAAATAAGAAATAACAACTGAAGTCCCCATCGGGGTAGCAATGGACATAACAGAATCCAAAGACTGAGATGGCACACCCAGGTGCTGAACAAAAGACTGAGCAATAACAGAATGAGTAGAAACCGTATCAAACAAAATAGATGCCTCACGATTTCCAACTAAAAGAGTACCAGAAATAGTACCTGGTGCACCTGTCGCCTGGTTATACGTCAAAGCAAACACTCAGCCACCCTGACGCTAACCTCTATTGCCACCATTATCATCACCTCCACCATTTCTGCGTGGACCGGTACAATCCCTAGCAATATGACCCACCTGTCCACACAAGAAGCATGCACCTGTGAGTTTGTGGCATTGCCTCCCCGGATGATTAGCCCCACAAGTAACACATGGAGCTATCGGAATGAGATTCGGGTTACCCCCACCAGCTGGTCTCGGATAACGACCCTGATTTTTCCCCTGCAAGCGATTATTCCCCTACTGACGATTCTATCCATACCAAGGTAACTGAAGCTGACGATTTTTCCCCTGTTGAGGCATCTGCTGATAGCCCCTGTTCTAATTCTGGCCACGCCACTGCCCCTGCTGAACACCACAATTTCTGTTCCACTGACCACCTTGATTTTTCCCATGCTGACCCGAAGCTTGACCCTGCTGGTCATCTCTGTCCCTCTTTCGACTCCCTTCCGGTTTGGAAGTCCGAAAGTCCTGCCGCTCCATCTCAATGTTCTTGGCCGCATTAGCAACCGCCGATACATCCGCAAACGTGGTGTTAATGAGTTGTTGGCGATACCTATAATGAATCTGCCACTTAAACTTCTCCGCCTGTTCCGCTGCAGTCCCTACAGAAGTTCCCGCAAATCCTGCCAACCTGGTTAACCTCATCATGAAATCTGTGATGGACTCGTCATCTTTCTACCGAATAGACAGATAATCTCTAGCATAGGCCTCTTTATTAGCAGCTGGGAAGTACTGGTGATAAAAGACCTCACAAAACTCCGCCAAACTAAGTGTCTCGACATAACCATTACCCTTGGTTGTCTTCAGTGCTTTCCACCACCTCTGTGCATCCCCCTCTAGCTTGTAAGCAGCAAGCAACACTCTTTGATTATCTGAGCATCCCAACACATCAAAAATCTTCTCTAGGTGAGCAATCCAATTTTCTGCATCAATTAGAGTTGGAGTAGAACTGAAAGACTGTGGCTTCTGCTTCTGAAACCTCTCCAACCACACATACATTGGAACCACCTGCTGATCAAGGCCATCCACATTTCCTTCCTCTTCATTTGTTTAGGACCATTATTTCCCGAGTGCCCCTGCTCAGGAATTTCTGGCGGCTGTTGCATTGCCTGTACAACCTGTGCCACCAACTGCGGTAAAGCCTGATTAACCGCCTGATTCACCAAGTTAGCCAGTTGAGCATTTATCTGATCATTAGGTTGCTCATTGGGCTGAACATTACCCCTTCCCCTATTGTTACCTCTCCTCCCAGAAACTCTAACGGATCGACGAGCTATCTAAGAAAGAGATCAATGAATATAAACAGAACAGATTAAAACAGATTCGAATATAGCTGAACAAAAAATCAAACTGGACAAAAACCTAACCCAGAAGTCTACCCATAACTCACAGGTCAAACCTAAATAGGTTTTCTATAAGACAGAACCTGGCTCTGATACCAACTCTGTAACACCCCCTTTCCAAAATAGAAAGAGAGGTTACTCAAAACTTAATAGAACTAAGGAAGATCACAAGGCTCTAAACCACAAAAGAGTAATCTCATAATAATTCAATATCATAAGACAAACCATAATAAATGCCACACTGGCTCAAACCACAATCTAAATAATTTATTACAATTCTAAATAAATGACATATCAAGTCTAAACAGAACATTTCTAAACCATTGGATTAAAGGAAGCTCTCGTCACACTTGACCTTGATCCCACTGATTACATGCCGAAAGAAAAACACAGCATGAACCAAATGCCCAGTACGGATATAGAATACAAGAAATGAACCGAAATAACTAACTCAATTAAATGAATTGAACAAAACGAACTGAAACAAAATGAATAAAACTAACACAATAAAATGGTAGGCTGAATCAAATGGCTGGGTGTTATTTCATACCGAGCTCAAAATAAATAGTAATATATCTTGCCACACAGGCAAGTCAAATAATGCCACACAGGAAAGTCAAATAATGCCACACAGGCAATCAAAATAATGCCACACAGGCAATCACACATCGGACTGCGCAATCCAGATGCGTGCAAATCGGAAGGTGTGTTTGGCACAAACATTACCAATCCGCAGAACAGAAACTAGGGTCGACCCATACGCCTCCCACAACATAACACCAAATGGCTAACTCCCACCGGAGCACAAAACGGAGACGCCGTGGACTGATCACACCGCCACGAAAGGTGTCATGCCTCGGTGCCAAGAGGACATGCATGTGGTACCCCCACAGGTGGTTATAGCTCAGGTATACCCTACGGTATATTCAAACAAGGATACCATGTCACAACACATGCGACACAATATCAACACAAAGGGGTTCTAATATGTACATGCTAAATTGAAATGAATCATCAACTCAAGTCCCCCAAAATTTCTAACATGCACATTACTATAAATATCAAAATAAATTTAGACACGTTGGACTAGTCTAAAGAGTACAAATATGAGTTCAATTATGAACGCCAAACGAAACTGTCATAATGAATTGACAAGGAATAATTATGAGAGACAATACTAAATTTCGAAACGAATAACGAAATGAACAAATTAAAAATAAAAGAATCTCGCTGAAAGAGTACGGAATCCGTACCTGGAATCGATAATGCAATACCCAAAATTATGTTCCAAAAACTCGTTTAGACTCTCTCCGTTCAATCTAAATAATTTAATATGATTTAAGTACAATCCAATAATTAATAAAATAATACTATTAAATTTATTATTAAAAACTTTTATAACTTTTCGGCAAAATTAAATAATCTAAATTAATATACATAATTTCAATTTGATTTCTCAATGCTGATTTATAAGTTTCATGTCTGAATACATATTAAAATATAATATATATATATATATATATATATATATATATATATATATAATATAAAAAGAAATCAACACCTGCAGGCAATCATGCAATCAACGTTTATATCTATATATATATATATAATCGCTATATAATAATAGTATATTTAGTAATAATAAAAGTCTGCCAAAACTGAAATCCTACAAAAACTACTAAACATATATAATCCTTATTATGTACAACAACTTTTAACAGAACCACTTTATCATTTTTTTAGCAATCATAAATTTCTATGCACAGTAATTCACGTACACAACATATAACTTAGAACCTGTTAAACTAATTAAATATGTCAATCAATTACAAGTTACAACCATTCATTACTAATAGCAAGATTATAATACCTTTTCGTTTTTCCTATTCAACAAAGAATCTGCAAATTTTCTCTTCTGTTTTTTTTCTTGCGCTATCCTTTTGTTCTCCCTCTCGCCTCCTTATTTTTGTCAATTATCAGATGTAGATGTACGTGGGAATTAAGATAGATTAGGGTTTAAATATTTATTTATATAATTGATGAACTTCCTTAATTTAAATAGAATTTTAATTTTACTCACATAAATTAAGCCCAAATAAATTTTTAAGGCCCAAATTTTACAATTTTTAATTTATCCATCATTTATTAATATTTATTAGCCCATATAAATTAAATGACTATTTGACCCTAAATAAATGACAGTCCAATTAATATGCTTTAACAAAGAAATTATATTATTATTATTATTATTATTATTATTATTATTATTATTATTATTTTTGGGTATTACAATATGTGTGGTTATGTGTGTAATGTTAATGTGTGGAACAGTTTTAATGTTAATGATAATCCTAACTTTGGTTATGGGATAAGGAATAACGATAATAAAATTATAATATTAATTATATTTTGATTTTTCAGTGCTATGAATATGTACTTTATTTATGTATTGATAATGGTTGGTCAATTACGGTGTATTATGATCAAACCTTAGCAATAATGTTAAACCCTAATTTGATATCCAAATTAGAGTGCAAGATTGTTTTATAAGTGTGTTATATAATTTATGGCAGGTATTAAATATATTAATTAGGTAAACCGTAATTAAAATTCTAGAAACCCTTAATAATTTTTAGAAAACCCTAAATTATTAAAAACCCTAATTTTAAGTGTTAAAACCCTAATTTGAAACTCAGCTGTGAGTTCAAGATTGTTGTTTAACTGTGTTATATGATATATGTTATGTATTATATAATTTTATTATTAAACCCTATTTAATATTTAGAAACCCTATTTAATAAATAGAAACCATAGTTTCAAACTGTTAAACCCTAATTGATTTGAAACCCTAATGCGAAAGTCATTCACGACTTTGAGAATTTGTAAAGTCGTTATGTAATCACGATAATGTGATTTATGATCGGTGTTTATGTATTAACCCTAATTAGGGAGAATCGTAATTATTCAAAATCCTTATTATTTTTCTATATTATAAACCCTAAATTCTAAATTAGTAACCCTAATTTGTAATTGTAAACCCTAATTGTCAGTTTGGAAAATATAATGCTAATTAGTGTTGCTTAAACCTAATTAGAAAAGTGCTATAATTAAAGACCTAAATTAAATTAGTAAACCCTAATTGGTATTTTTGGAAACTAAAATTTTAGTTTATTATTTTATTTTATTTTATTTTATTTTATTGTGCAAACCCTAGTTAAAAATCCTACAATTTGTGCTAAACCTCAGGATTAAACCCTAAACGTTAAACCCTAAGAGTTTGCCAAGTTCCATTTTTGCCATTAAATTGAAAAACAAATGATCGTTATGCCTTTTTGCATTATTAAAGCTACAAACTTAGGTTTTGACTCTAGGTGAAGTGGGTGAACAAACCAACAACTCCATGTGCTCTATAATTGACAGCAACAAGCCTCTAGCTCAGCCAATTCATGCATCTATACTTATATAAATAGATTGGAGGAGAGAGAATGACATTTGTTCACTTACATTTTTCACAACACTCAAACTAAACTCTCTCAAGCTCTCACCTCCGAAATTCTAAGACATATCAGTCCCAAATACCAGCCCCACTAATACATATACCTAAACAGCAACACAAAATCAGAATTTGGACATTAAAGGTATAAACCTTAACCCTAAAATTTTTCCAATGATCTGTTGTTAGATCTTGTAATTTATTGTTAAAATATGTTGTTTGTAGTCTTTATAGATGATCTGGGTTGGTATCTTACGGATCCATAACATCTAAATGCTCAAATCAATGATTTTCAAAAATCTGGAAATTTTGTAAACTGTGATTTTTGGCAAATGTCAAGCCTTATATCTCGGTGATCTTTAATGTGTTTTGTGTTATGAAAGTTGATATGTGTAGCTTGTTATATGGTCTTTAATCTTCAAAAAGAATCAGGTCCATATCTATTATGGATAAAAAGTTATTTAAGGTCAAAGTGAGTTGACCGACATTGACCAGACAAATTCTGGGCAGCCCAAAATTTTCTAAGTGTCGATTTTTCTGACAACGTTTGACCATACTTTAGCTGCTTTATTTCGTGTTTTTATGATGATGTTAAACATTAGAGTTATATTCCTACATGTTTTCTACAAACTTCAATTGATATATCCCACAAAAAATACACAGATTTTAAGTTATAAGGATCCAAAGTGGGCACCACGAACTGTTCTTCGTGAAGAACAATCTTGTCAGACTTTTTGATGGCTAATAACTCTTAGATCTGATGTTTTTAAGCCATGATATTTGTTGGTAATTGTAGTATTACATGAGCACTACAAGATGTATGTGTTAGATCTCCCAGAAACATTTTGTACTGAAAGTTATATACGGTCAAACAAGCCATCATGAAGCTGGCCATGTCAGTGTTCTTGAGCTCAAGAACACCAACAACGACGGTTGTCTGTCGCTATAGCCTTTAGCGACGGTTTTTAATTAATTTAATTTCTGAATTTCCAAAAATTGATTAAAAATAAAAAAAAATAGTTTTTAATTATGAAAAATACAAAATAAATTCTGAAAAATTATTTTAAAGTCCGAAAAATTGTTTTTAATTATTCTGAGTATATTTTAACAATATTTATTATTTTTGGAATATAAAAGGTATTTATTTATTTATAATATTAAATAAATTATTTAAAAATGGTTTTAATTCATAAAAAATCATGAAAAAATATATTATTGTGTTAGAAAAAATTTTAAGTTATTTTTAATGAAATTTAATATTTTGTGATGAAATTTCATTAATTAATTAATATTAAGGATGTTTAAGTTATTTAATAAATATATTAAATAAATTATGTAAAATAAAATTAATGATTTTAAAAATCATTTAAAGTATTATAAAAATATTTTAAGTTATAAAATATAACTTCTGATATTTTGACATCAAAAATATTAATATTTTAATATTATGTGATAATTTTCATTAATAAATTAATATTAATGATAATTAAGTTATTTATTAAATGAATTAAATAAATAAATTAAAAATGATTTTATTATATTAAAAATCATTTTAAATAATAATAAGATATTTAAAAATATTTTAAGTTATAAAATATAACTTTTAATATTTAATGGCTAATTTCATTAATTAATGATTAATAATGATATTAAATTTATTTAGTTATTATATTAAATAATTAGTTTAAAAATGATTTTAATATTTGAAAAAAAATCATTTTAAATGTAAATAAAGTGTTTAATGATATTTTATGTTATAAAATATAACTTTTAATATTTAAAGGATAATTTCATTATTAATTTGATATTAATGATATTAAGTTAATATAAATGATATTAAGTTTATTTAATGATTATATTACATAAATAGTTTAGAAATGGTTTTATTTATTTAAAAATCATTTAAAAAGGATATAAATGAAATAAAAATATTTTAAGTTATAATTAATAACTTTTAATATTTAGATAAATAGTTCATTAATATTTAAATATTAATGGTAAATATTTAATAATAATTTTAAATGTTTTAAAAATTATTTAAGGGTAATATAAATACGTTAAGAATATTTTGAGTTATTATATATAACTTTAATATTTTGGCAATGGTTTCATTAATAGTTTTATATTAATTAAATATTAATGATAATAGAATTGTGTACTATTTAAATCATTTAATAATGATTCTGATATTTCAAAAATTATGATAAATGGTAATAATTATTTTATAATTATTATAAGGTCATGAAAAATAGTGCGACTGTTGTTTAAGATATCTAAATGGATATGTAATTAATATATAGAGTCTTAGACTCGATATATACCCGATAAAGATGTCGGTAGACCGACAAGTTTCAGAAATTGATCTATACTTAGAAATTTAGTTAGTTAACTATTTTATTTGTGATTCAATGGTGGATAAAGTTGTGTGACAGTGTAATTAGGAATGAGTTAACTGTTTGTTTGTGATGCCATGATTGTGAAACATGTGTGATAAGGTGATTAGGTTATGTGCTGATTGCGAAATGCAGTACTATGTGTTAAGGTATATTGTTCTAATCAAATAAATGATTTGATTAATGATAGGTCGTGATAGAAAAGATAAATCTAAGTTGTGTAATTGTAAGCAGCGCATCAGGCAAGTATCCTAACTTTGCATTTTCTTTATGCAATGGACAAGTGTAAGAATGTTTCAGAATTATATTATTATTATACAGATTGTTAAACCTATATTATATACGCCCATTGATTATCAACATGTTAGTATATGATAATTCAGATATATATTTTGTTCGTTAATTTCTATAAATGATTATACAAGTGTCCCTACTTGGATAATCATTGTAATTAATTACATGTTGATACACCTTTGATATACATATATGTTGAATTATATAAGACCTTTGTTATGAAAACCCGACATGTATGAACATCCCGATAATGGGAAAATTTTTATTCGCTATGGCGGACAAAGGATGAACGATAATATCGTTCTAGCAATGTAGTATTGATCAATACAGGGCCCATGGACTGTACACCCTCAGGCCCGTAAGCAATGGCCTGTTTACAGATGAATTTTTATTTAAACCTTTTCGAAAATGAAAACAATGTTCATAATGTGTCACAGAAACCCCATGTATAGACAATACATAGTTTCAAAAATTTGAAAGAGGGTTGTTACGTTATTATTATTGGTACAAATTACTTCACAACTATTGATCGGTTGTAGAAGAATATTATAATATAAAGAAAATATTTAAATTCTATCAACTTATATATATATATATATATATATATATATATATATATATATATATATATATAAATACTTGCTGGGCACTCAAATGCTCATCCTTGTTTAATTTAAATGTTTTCAGCTAAGTGTGAACAGCTAGAAGGCTCGGCCAGGATCAAGTGAAAAGGAAAGCAAACAGAATATGTTATTGGTATCATTTGTAATAGATAGACTGTATTAAGTTAATGATATGCATTATATATCATGTAAAGAATGTAGTAAAGGTTGCGTACTTGGGATTAAACTCTGATAAATGTAAGTTAAGTTTAAAATTTAACTTATTGTTATTATTATTAGTAATATTTCCACTCATAGAAATGGTATCGTGAAGTACCGAGTTCGGGTTTCAAGTATCCGGGTTCGGGGACTTTACAAAAAGTAAAGGAAACTAACACTAGTAATGCCTTAGGTTTTAGTAGATGCATTATATTTGTGAAATCCTCACAGAAGGATGACCCTGTCAAACCCTACTCAGCTAATTTAATATATATTTCCAAGAGAAAGGGATCTCATGTCGGTTTAGGTTTCATAAAAGAGAAGAGTAACCTAACCACTACACACCAACCTCAAAGGATCATAGAGTCCAGTAAGATCAACTCTAAGAACCAACTGGGAAGGTACAGTAGAGGCAAGGTATACTTCTCACAAACCATGAAACCCAAGGACATATGAAAGAAGGAATGTCAGCTTAACAAGAGGATGACCAATAACCCACAAAAGTCTAAATGGAGGAAGAGCTTTCACACACACACAAACATGTATCATATCAAATGTTTTGTGTGCTACAAAGTTGGCCACAAGGCTGCAAATTGTCATTATAATTCCATGCACAGGAGATCCAAAATCAAGCAGGTTTGGGTCCCCAAGAGCACTAACAAAGTAGGACCCATAAAAGTATGGGTAACAAAATGAAGGCTTAATGTTTCTACAGGAAAGGAGCTCCACAATCACAACCTGGTATCTGGACAGTGGATGCTCAAGGTACATGACCGGAAACAAAGCCCTTCTGTCTAACTACATAGAGAAGGAGGGTCCCTCGGTCATCTTTGGAGACAACAGCTCTGGCAAAACAAGAGGATATGGGTCAGCTGGAAATGGTGCAGTGTCTTTCAGTAGAGTGGCTTATGTGGAAGGACTACAACACAATCTCCTAAGCATTAGCCAACTCTGCAACAAGGGTCATCAAGTAACATTTCTCAACAACCAATGTCAAGTCCGAGACTTGAAGACATCTGCTGTAAAGTTAACCAGAACAAGAAAAAGAAATTTCTACACAGTAAATCTTGGACAACTAAGCTCAGACGAGACAATATGTTTTCTGGCTAAGGCATCTAAAGAAATGAGCTGGCTATGGCATCGAAGATTATCTCATCTCAACATCAAGAGCATGTCCAAATTAGTTTCAAAAGATCTAGTTGTAGGGTTACCCAAGTTTAACTTCGTTAAAGAAAGGCCACGCAATGCCTGTCAACTTGGGAAGCAGACTAGAAGCACATTCAAGAGCAAAACTACCAATTCAATTGATAAGCCTCTGTAGTTGCTACACATAGATCTTTTTTGGGCCAATTCCAATGACAAGCCTTGGAGGAAAGAGATACTCTCTGGTCGTAGTCGACGACTGCACCAGATTTACATGGGTGTTCTTTATAACCTCAAAAGATGAAATAAGCTCCCAGCTGATCAAGATGTTAAAGCTGGTGATGAACGAAAAAGGAGAGAAAATCAAGGCTATAAGGATTGATCATGGCAGAGAATTTGACTTCTAAAAAATGGACCAATTTTCCACAGACAATGGCATTAGTCACAACTTCACAGCTCCACGAACTCATCAACAAAATGGAGTTGCTGAGAGAAAGAACAGGACATTGATAGAGGCTGGACTCTACTAGCAGCAGCCCATCTGCCTGAGTACTTCTAGGCATAAGCGGTTAACACTACATGCTACACTCAGAACAAATCACTCATACACTCTATGATTAAGAAGACTCCTTATGAACTGTGGAAAGGAAGAAAATCAAATGTCAGCTACTTTCATGTTTTCAGTTGTGCATGCTACATTCTCAACAATGGAAAGCAGTACTTGAAAAAATTCCAATCAAAATCAGATGAAGGAATCTTTCTTGGATATGCCATAGACAGTAAGGCCTACAGAGTGTTCAACAAGAAGACAATGAGTGTTGAAGTCTCGATTCACATCATCTTTGATGAGACTGACTTAGACAAAAAAGTGCTTCAAGACACTACGACCAACAATTCAGACACTACGAATGAGGTCATCGAGCCTAACACTACGATCGTAGTTCCAGACAGTGAAATCGTTGTGCAAGGAAATGAAATTGTAGAGAGACCTATGCCAGACAATGAACCTCCACACTATAAAGAAGAAATAGATCTTGAAGATCTAAGACAAGAAGGCATAAGGACAGATGTCCCAACAGGAAGCAGATGGGCAAGAGATCACACTCAAGATCTAATCATTGGAGATCTGAGTGCAAGAGTCAAAACAAGAGCTGCCACCCAAAATGAATGCTTTTATCTAAGCTTCCTATCATAAATGGAACCAAAGAAAATAGAGGATGCTATGAAAGACTCCAGCTGGATAGAGGCCATGCAGGAAGAAATTAATCAGTTCGAAAGGAGCAAAGTATGGAGATTGGTTCCAAGACCAAAGAATCATCTTGTCATTGGAACTAAGTGGGTCTTCAGAAACAAGATGGATGAAGATGGAGTGATAACCATGAATAAGGCAAGACTAGTGGCCAAAGGCTACTCACAGGAAGAAGGCATTGACTACGATGAGACATTTTCACCTGTTGCTAGACTAAAAGCCATCAGAATATTCCTTGCCTTTGTTGTTCACATGAAATTCAAGGTCTTTCAGAAGGATGTCAAAAGTACATTCTTGAATGGTGAACTTCAAGAAGAAGTCTATGTAGAACAACCTCCTGGTTTCATCAATCCATCTCTTTTTAATTATGTTTTTAAATTAAACAAAGCCCTATATGGTCTTAAACAAGCACCTAAAGCATGGTATGAAACTCTGACTAACTTTCTTATTAAAAATGAATTCACTAAAGGTAGAGTAGATACCACACTATTTCTTAGAAAGCATAATGATAAAATCTTATTAGTTCAAATATGTGTTGATGACATTATTTTTGGGTCTACTGATGAAAAGCTATGCAAGAGATTCTCCAAGATTATGCAGAGCAAGTTTGAAATGAGCATAATGGGTGAGCTGAACTTATTCCTTGGACTGTAAGTAAAGCAGACTGATGAAGGAATCTTCATCAACCAAGCCAAGTACATTAAAGGCTTACGTAAGAAGTATGGAATGGAGTTAGCCTCTCCCATGAAAGCCCCAATTGCTCCTGCAACCAAGCTTGACAAAGATGAAAAAGGTAAAAGTATTGATATAACTCAATATAGAGGTATGATAGGCTCTCTTCTATATCTAACTACTAGTAGACCAGATATAATGTTTGTAACATGCATTTGTGCTAGATTTTAGGATAATCCTAAAGAATCTCATTTAACTGCTGTAAAGGGGATTTTCAGGTATCTCAAGGGTACACCTCACTTGGGGCTTTAGTATCCCAAGGAGTTCTTATTTGAGTTAACATGATACACAGATGCTAATTTTCTTGGCTGAAAAATTGATAGAAAAAATACCAGTGGCACCTGTCAATTTCTAGGAAACAGACTTGTGTCCTAGTTTAGCAAGAAGCAAAATTTAGTATCTACTTCAACTGCAGAAGCTGAATACATTGCTACTGGCAACTACTGTGATCAGATCCTATGGATGAAAAATCAGCTAGCAGATTATGGGTTTGAATTCAAATCCATACCTATTCACTGTGATAACACAAGTGCAATTGCTATAACTCATAATCCTGTCATGTATTCTAGGACTAAGTATATAGAAATAAGGTATCATTTCATTAGGGATCATGTGCAAAATGGAACTATATCTTTACAATATATCCCTACTGAAAATCAACTTACTGATGTTTTTACAAAACCTCTCGATGAATCCTGATTTAACAAGTTAATAAGTGAGCTAGGCATGCTTAACTTATAAGCATGAAAAATATGCTCTAGTTTGTACTAACTATACAGATTTAAAGGCCATGTTTGAAATCATAGACATGAACAAAGGAAGTCCATGATCATAGAGCCGAAGTGCCATAAAAGACAACGATCATAGTACATACTCAACAATCGCAGTGCAGACTAAACGATAGTAGAGTTCCATCAACAAAATAAAGGAGCATCCTGTGATGATGAAGTTCAAAACAAAACCAATTTCTCTAATAAGCACCTTAAGAACAAACCTAACCCTTGATTCACTCTATGAGGTTGGCCCTTCCTGAGTTACCTTGAACTGAGAAGAATGCTAAGTCAAAAAGTTCATCACAAAGAATAAGTTAGACTCGACGATCGCAGTTCAGACCTGACGATTGGAGAACAGATTTAACGATAGCTGACCAGACTCAATGAACGCTGAACAGACTTGACAACTGCTGAACAAACTTGACGATTGTAGCTTAGATTCAATGATTGCTGAGCAGACTCAACAGAAAATATGCGAATGATGTCTGAGTCCAGTGGAAGAACTGGTGATATAAAGGAATCAGGGATTCTAGGGAATATGTCAGTTGTCAGAGAAACTGAAGAAGAAGAAGAAGAAGAAGCTATCAAAGAAGAACCCATTGCTCTGGTCAGAAAAAAGAGAAATTTGTGATTCACTATCTCTTCCATTACATCTACTCGCAGACATTCACCCTCTTCTTTTGGGAATTGCATTGATTTGAATACATTAAAGGTGACTTCTTGGTCTTTAACTCGTATTGTTAACTTAAATTTTTGTACATCTATCAAATTTCTACCCGTTGCTAAGAATGGTCACCCAATGATGATGGGAATTTCCTTGTCTACTTCACAATCCAGGATAATAAAATTCGCTGGGAAGTAAATTTATCAACCTTTACTAAAATACCTTCCACAATGCCCCTTGGATATATAACTGATCTATCTGCCAACTGTAAACTGATATATATTTGTTTTGGTGCTTTAAGTCCAAACTAGGTGTAGACGGATAGCGGCATCAAGTTTATGCTAGCTCCCAAATCACACAACACTCTTCCCAAAAATTGGTTACCAATCTCGTATGGAATTGTAAAACTACTTGGATCTTTTAACTTCGATGATAATTTATTCTGTATAATTGCGATGCATTCTTTGGTTAACGCCACTGCCTCAAATTCACCCAATTTCATTTTCTTCAACAAAATCTCTTTCATGAACTTTGCATAACTAGGCATCTGTTCCAAGGCTTCTGTAAAAGGTATGTTGATATGCAATTTTTTCAGAATATCCATGAATCGTGAAAACTGCTTATATAATTTTGATTTCTAAAATCTCCGCGGATAGGTATGGGGGCATTATAAGGATTTATTTAGGTGCTTTCTTCTCTACCTCCACATCCTGTTGTTTTTCTATTTCAGAGACTTCCTCTTTTTCCAAAATTACTTTTTCCATCTTATCCTTGTCTTTAATTGTCTCTTGCAGTACCTTTCCACTTCGTAAAGTTATGGCTTTATAATGTTCATCTCTACCTGGATTAATCTCGGTGTCACTTGGTAATGCTCCTTGTGGACTGTTGTTTAATGTATACGCTATCTGACCCGTCTGATTCTCCAAATTCTGAATTAAAATGGCTTGACTTTTCACATTCGTATCTACTTATCTGAACAATTTATCTTGATCATTCATCCTCTTGTCGATAGCTACAATAAATTTGGCCAATGCTTCTTCTAAATTTGTTTTCCTCTCTGGCTGTTGTGGAAGCTGATTCTGAAATTCGGGTGGATTTTGCATTCTAGGGGCTTGAGTTTGATTATTATTCCAAGAAAATCCCGGATGATTTCTCCACCACGGGTTATATGCATTCTGATTTTGATAAGGTTGTGATGGTCAATTATAACTTCCCACAAACTGGGCCAATTTAGCGTTGATGGCACATTGAACTGTAGACTGACTTCCAGCTCACAACTCACAAAACATTATTACTTGTAGTACTGATGGTGGGCCCTATGTTTCAATCTTCTTAGTTAACGTTGATACATTTGCTGTTAAAGCAGTCACTGTATATATATTTCTAGTTTTCCTGGTGTTTTTGGGGGATTAGACCTTGTCATTGGCCACTGATAATTGCTTTTGGCAATCATCTCTAACAATTAATAAGCCTCATCAAAGCTCTTTGCAATGATAGCTCCTCCTGCTGCTACATCAATACTGGCTTGTGTGGACCCATGCAACCCATCACAAAATATTCTAACCTGCATCCACTGTGGAATTCTGTGATGTGGACATTTACGGAGCATATTCTTAAATCTTTCCCATGCCTCATATAATCTTTCTGAGTTGAATTGCGCAAAATTATGAATATCATTCCATAGTTTTGCCGAATTTGCTGGTGGGAAAAATTTAGCTAGGAATTTTTGAGCTAAATCATACCAGGCAGTGATTAAACCTGGCGCCAATGAGTGTAACCAACTTCGAGCTTTATCCCACAATGTGAACGAAAATAACCTCCTTATTGCGTCTTCTGAAACATTATTGAATTTAAAGGTGTCACATATTTCCAAGAAACTTAAGATATGCTCATTCCGATCATCACTCGAACCACCCCCAAACTGAACTGCATTTTGTAACATCTGTATCGTTCCTGGTTTGATCTCGAAACTATTTGCATTAATTACCGGCCTCCGAATTCTAGACTGAATTTCTGTCACTGTCGGCATAGCATAATCCCTGAGTGATTTTTGTTCTTCCTCTGCTATGACTTCTGGAATTTTTTCATCTGCCAGTTCTTCTTCCAATAGTATAACCTTAATAGTTAACCATAATTTCTAGAACTTTCTTTCAATATCGTCTGCGTAAGGCAAAAGTTCATCTTTACCCTTTGGTCTAGTGTGCATACACTAACAAAGAATTCTTTTAAATTAAGATTGAATTGATTATAACTAATATGGAATTAATATTAATAAAGAATTCCCCGACAACGGCGCCAAAAACGTATTGGTTGATTTCACAATTAACAATTTATGCAAGCATACACAGTCAACGAGTAATAAAGTGGTAAAGTAAAGTGTCGTACCCACACTGAATTCCAATTAATAAACTCCAACTAGTAGTACTCTATCAATTCAATTTTATTTAAACAACCGTAATTTGTGATTTTCTAATTAAGAAAACTAAAATTAACTAATTAAAACGGTCTTACTCTAAAAATTGATTCAAATAAATATAAGTTAAGACTACAATATCCCCAATTATGTAATACAAATAAATTATTCAGTTACTCCAGTTATTACTTCACCTGAATTGTTAGTAGGAATTCTAATGGTTAAAAGCCCTTTTCCAAGTGATCAAATAACATCTATTTAATTCAATCAGTTTTGCAATATCCCTATGCAAAATAATAAAATTTAATCTACTAAGTTCTAATTCCCAATTGTTACAACCATAATTATTTGTCATATACAAATAATTAAGCATACATGTTATCACATTCAGTTATAACCCTAGATTTTATCTTCCGAATCTATCTAGTGTAACACAGTAATTATTTGCCGAATAATTCATCAATAAGCACAAAACATGATAAACAATTCAAATTTATTGAAATAACTGGGTTAAACTGAATAATCAATTCATAGACATAAAAGGTTTAATTTGTAGTCTTAATGAAAAAATTAGTTTATACTGGAAAATAAAAATAGAAATCCCATCAAAATCATCTTAATAGAATTACAAAACTGAAAATAGAGAAGAAGAAGAAGAAAACTCTAGAAGAAATCCTCCAATCTTCAATCTTCAACTTGAATTCTTGTTCACAATTCTTGGTTGATCTCCAATTAGTCTCCAGCTCTTCCTTCCCTTTTTGCCAGCTCTTGCCATTCTTAAATACTTTCTTATCTTTTAGACTCCTACTTCCAATCAACTTCAGTTGCCTTGCATCTTCCTCAATTAATTCCTCTTGCATCCCAGCACCCTGACACTGGGTATTGTAGTGAAGACAGCACCTCGGCGCTAGCCTAATTCCAGTAAATTATGATTTTGCCATTAGTGATGCTGAAATTCCCGATTCACCCCTGCCTTTGCCTATCCTGCAAAATAATAGAGAAACAAATAAAAAATATCCTACTGAACTAAAACGATCACAACAACTCAATCCTAATTATATCCAGTTCATGGGTATATTACCCACTCATCACTCATCTTAACAGTAATTAAAAAAAGATCATGAAAATAAAAATTCACAAGATCAAATCTTTGATAAGGAAATTTAAGGTTTATAATCAAAAGACTAATTGTATGGATACACCTAAATGTACAAAATTTAATATCCTCCTTTAAAGATAATGTGAGATCCCGAATTTTATGAAATAAAAGTATTCAATTTTTCTATTTATGAAATAGTTAAATTGATAAAAGTTTAAAGTTAAGGGTGATATATATAATTTTCAAAATACGCAAGTGGTTATAAAATACTCATTTATATCAGGGAATATTCGTTTGGTCGTAGAATATTCTTGTAGTCGGGAAATATTCGTATGACGGCGCAACCATTTGTGGTCCCCATAACAGAATAACTGTCGGAAAAAGAAAAAGAGAAGTTTGAGTTTTATAAATAACGGCGTAAACGTTACCGTTAACACTGTTGGAATACTTGGTAGTTAAAATAAAGTAATACGCGTGGTTGCACAGTAGCACACGGTATTGCACAGTATTTTTGAATTATTGATTCTTACGTAATAAGGCACTACTTAATAATTTTTACAGTAATTACTGTTCAATATTTTATTTTATTTTTTTCCATAATTGTTACGTTGATATTTTATATTATTGTTGTTTCAATAATTGTCATTGCACATTATTTCCCATTATCAGATCAATAATTCATATTATTTGAATAATATTATTAGATAGCATTATTGACAATGTCTAAAAAGTTTTGTCAAGGAAAGGTTTGGTCACCTAATTACGCGCCAGTAAGGAGAAATCCTTATCGGAAAGCCCCCTCCTTCTTGGGAACGGCCTAGTTATCATTATTGTGATTCTGTAATATTATTTGTGAATAATTATTTATTGATTTATATGATAAGGAAATATATATTTTTATATGGATATAAATGAAGGATGGGGAAATATTTATTTTATATGATTATAAATTAAGGAATTAATGCTAGGGTGTTTTATTAGTATTTTGTCGAAATGAAGAATGAAAATTTAAAATTTTCAGAAAATTAGTTTATTACTTGATTTTGTAAAATCTATAACTCTTTTTGTATAATGAGTTAGGAGATGAGCCATATATCAAAAGAAAGCCCTGGAAGTAAGCTAAATGTAGAAGGTTGAATCACCCAAAAATTCTTTGTGGATATTTTGTGGTGACTATTTGAATGAAACTGTTCCAAATGACTCATAGTCTGAAAAATTAGTGTTCTTTAGCTATATTGCGTGAGTTATAAATTTTGATCCGACCGTTGGATCGTTGTGATTTTAAGATATGTTATACATATATAAGTTGGGTATATGTTAACAACTTTTGAACCGTTAAACATTAACGTATGATTTGTTATGAATTTTAAGAAGTGAGTGATTCAGAAATTATTTTTATAAATAATTTTGGTGGAAATTTCTAAAAGGTGGGACCCACTTTTGGTTGTTGTGGATGGTGGCTGATTTCTGGTAGGCCCCACTTGTGGTGGCTAATATTTGGGTCAAGGAAGCATGCGTAAGAAAAAATAATAATAATATTTTATTATTTAGTCTCTTATGGCGTTCTAGTATTTTCATATAAATAGGGTGCTTATTTAGAATTGAAAATCACATCAGAAACAAGTTTTCTTTCTCTCTATATTATCGAGCGTATTTTGTGAGTATTTAGATACTTTGAGAGTTGCTATTCAGTGCAAGTTTCCTTCGACTTTACATCCGATATTTCAATCAGAAATACTGCACTTTTGAGGTAAGGGATTTTAAGGGTTTTTATGTTTTTCATGTTTCGTAATTTTTCTTACCTTCAAAAATTCTGGAAAAATTTGAAATGATAATTTGATGAGTTTTTTAGATTGTGTCCAAAAATGGCACTTTTTGGATGTATAGATTAGGAGTTATGAATTTTATGAGAAAAAACTATTTTAAAAGTAAATACTTATAACTCCTCCTGGTTAACTCCAAAATTGGTAAAAATTTTATTGTGAGTACATGTATATAATAGCATTATACTTTGTAAATTTTGGAATTTTTGGAAAAAAATACAATTTATGATAAATATATAAATATTCGGCAGTTTTGGCCATATGAAAAATAGTAAATGAATTTTAAAAATTCTGAGAAAAATATATGTTTAATGTGGAACTATATTCTGCTAAATCTCAGAAAAGAAATATTTTTTGTACTGCTTTGTTATTTTTCATGAAAATAAACTAGTTATGAGTAAATAAATTAAATATGTTATGTGAAGTAACAAAATTAGAAAATAAGATTTTATAACTTGAGAATCCTATATAAGGTATATGCAGATTTTTTATGAGGGTTTTGGTTATTAGTGATGAAATCTTATGAGTTTGGCATTTTAGCATGATTAAATGCATTAATTAGTAAAGTGTAAACAATTAAAATAAAGTATTTATAAGTTTAAGAAATGATTAAAATATTGTTGTAATATTAATAATATTAGATTATGAGATTATTAAGTGATTGATAACATTTGGATTAAGGTGTTATGAAAATATTGATTAATGATTAGTAATATTAGTAAATGAATTTAATGTTATTATAAAATGAATAATATTAAATAGAGTTTAACAGAGGAATAATGAATTGTTAATATTAAATAGAATTTAATAATATTAGTAAATGAATTTAATATTATTATATATTGAATAATATTAAATGGAGGTTATAATATAATGATTAATGTTATTATCTTCTTTAAATATTTGTTGAAATATTATTCAAATCATTTTTAATATAATATTATTCTTGAATTTTACTCCACAGTTGGTGATCATGTTGACAATTTGGACATTATTGAATTTTGGATAAATTATATTGTTAAAGTCTTTAATATTTATCCTTTATCTCATTTGATTGATTCTTTATATCATTGTCATCATTCTCATGCTTATATTGTGTTGAAAGTCATCTATGGCCAGTGGTGCATAGATGGACTTGGTATGATTATGACCAGGTGTGACGTCCCCAAAATAGGTATACATCACCCATTCTGAAACGCCAAATACATGGTACAGAAACAACTATAACTTTATTAATACAACATAAAAACTGTGAGTTTAAATACAAATATTTTTATCTAGACAATATCCACAATTAAATAAGTCCTCATTATAATTATTAATACACTATTTTACATAATAGTGAGGACTACTAGAATAACTTCTAGAACCATCACTCCACACCCAGACTAGTACTCGCTACATTCACGCCTCCTGAGAAGAAAAATGGAACAACAAGGAAAAGGGTGAGCTCAACTAGCTCAGTAAAGAACATTATGACTAAGATAATATAGAACAAATTATCGTTAGTCCTCAACAGGAAAAAATCTAATAGAATACAATAGACAACCAGTTTTAAATCAATCTTCGCAGTAGAAATAATACTTCATTAGAAGAGTTAAGTAGAGAATGTAAACTACTATCTTCTATATATGAATTTAAAAGTTCATCGTCGATATTTTATCCCTGTAACATCAATCAATATATATCTGAATTCAAATATTCATCTTTGCACTACAGGCCAAAGATATTCATCAGTTGGTCATGTTCATCTAAACACCTGTTCATCTTTGCACTACGGGCGAAAGATATTAATCAGTCGGTAATGTTCATCTCAACACCTGTTCATCTTTGCACTACGGGCCAATGATATTCATCAAGAAATTATTCATCTTTGCACTATAGGCCAAATATATTCAGTAATATCATCAATTAGGAATGAGGATGATGAAAAATATTTCAAAGAAAACGAATCCAGTGAAACAAAAAACAAGTATTAAGGATTCGTACTTTAAATAATTCAAGTTCAAAAATACTTCATAAATAACCAGAGTGGAGTAAAATTCAAGAATGATCAAAACATAGATCCAATCAAAACTAGTATACATAATAGATATCTTGGATGAAAAATGAAAATTTAATTTTTCTGTGAATAGTGTCGTATTCGTGAATAGTGCCGTATACGTGAATAGTAACTCCGACACCAAAAGATAGAAATTTAACAAAAAAACATCATTATGCTTCGTGAATAGTATTTGTGAATAGTATTCCTGAATAATAACTCGTGAATTATAACTCATAAATAGTAACTCGTGAATTATAACTCATAAATAGTAACTCGTGAATAGTAACTCATGAATAGTAACTCATGAATAGTAACCCCAACATGAAAAAGTTCCAAATTTGATAAAAAGTTCCAACCAATATTTTAGCATAATGATATTGAAGAAATAATATCATTTGAGAAGAAAATAACATCCCTTACCTCAGAAAGAATAGTACTTCTAACTGGAATACTGGATATAGTGCTGAAAGAACTTGCACCGTATAACAATACTCAAAGTACTAAAATACTCATACATACGCTCGATGTTATAGAGAGAGAAAGAGAGAGAAATCTTTAGTTTCTGGTGTGATTTTTAATTCTAACCTAAGCACCTATTTATAGGAAATTACTTAGAACACCAAAGCAGAAAATTGAATATAATAATAATATTATTATCAAATTTCAAACCCACCACTAGATATTTGAAATCAGCTGATTTTGTACATGTTTAATGAGGCCACAAAATATAAAAAACTTTTTCATTAATAAAAATAAATAAAACTTCCAAAAATAAATTATTTCGGAAATTCAGAACTTCAATAATTCATAATAAATAGCCCTTTTATCAGAAAATTCAAATCTCCCAACTTTTTTTAGAAAATTCAATTCTCTACAACTTTGTAGAAGAAATGTTTTCCAAATTCCAAACAGAAATCGACCAAAATCCATAAACGGACGATTTTACAGGCTATAATCAAATTTCAGTCAAGAAATGGAGTTCACCGACACACAAAACTTGTGTTAAATAACTTTTGCAACAAAAATACTCTTCCTCCTCATATACTCATATATCCCACATTCATTGTAAAAATATCACCATTATTATATTATAATAATATAATAAAATATTATTTTATCCGAAAAGATAAAATATCAATTTTTAACAATTGTCACTTTAAAAATTTTCTCTATCTATATCCACATAAAATCAATATTTTCCTCATCATATAAATTAATAATTAATTATTCACAAATAATATTACAGAATCACAGTACTGGCAACCAGGCCGTTCCCAGGAAAGAGGGGGCTTTCCAATAAAGATTTCTCCTTACTGGCGCGCAATTAGGTGACCAAACCTCTCCTTATTAGATAGAACTTTCTAGACATTGCCAATAATATTTTCTAATAATATTATTCAGATAATATGAATTATTGCTCCGATAATGAAAAATATTGTGTAGTGACAATTATTGAAATAACTGTAATATAAAAAATCAACGCATCAATTATTGAATCAATAAAATAAAATACTGAATAGTAATTACAGTAACAATTATTTAGTAGTGCCTTCTTACGTAAGAATCAATAATTGGTGCAATACCGTGTTTGCTACTGTGCAACAACGCGTATTACTGTGTTTTAACCACCGAGTATTCCAACAGTATTAACGGTCACAACTACACCGTTATTTATAAACAACTTATACTTGTCGTTTTCTTCATCCAATCGCTTTCCGTTATGGGGCCCACAAAAGACTGCGTCGTCGTACGAATATTCCACGACAGCAAGAATATTCCACGACCAAACAAATATTCCCCGACAACAATGAATATTTTATAACCGCCTGCTTATTTTAAAATATTTGTGCATTTTACCCATAACTAACCACATTAATCAAATCAACCCCTTACTATTTCAAAATAATAAATAGAGAAAATTAAATTTTATTTATTAATAATTTGGGGTCTTACAACCTCCACTCCTTATAAAATTTCGTCCTCGAAATTGACGTACGTACCTGGTGTTTCAAAAAGATGAGGATACCTCACTTTCATTTCCGTTTCAAACTCCCAGATCATTTCCTCAATAGCATGGTTTCTCCACAAAACTTTAACTTGTGGTATGACCTTCGTGCGTAGGACATGCTCCTTCCTATCCAAAATCTTGACAGGTACCTCCTCGTACGTTAAGTCTTCGGCTATCTCGTCCGGTTCTAACTCAATAATGTGGTTCAGGTCGTCCACATATTTTCGTAACTTTGATACGTGAAAAACGTTATGAACACGTGTCATACTTGGCGGTAAAACGAGTCTATATGCCACAGTTCCTACTCGATCTAGGATTTCAAATGGACTAATAAATCGAAGGTTTGAGCTTTCCTCACATCGCTAATTCTCGCTTTTGGAATAACAACTTCTTGTACCTCTTTCTTCATATTCATCAGCTCCGGTGGGTAGCTTGAACGTTTTTAACTTTATCGATTAAAGTCGGTTCTACTTGTATATCATCACGTGAGTGCCTAGAGTCTTTAACTCTATATCTATCATTTGTAAGTTATATGAAATGGGTCTTTGACAATATCACATTCGTACTCGTATACGATCTTTTACTCAACACGTCAGCTACCACGTTCGCTTTTCCAGGATGGTATAGTCAGAACATGTGCCAAAATGAGTCTCCTATTGAGTTTTTTGAAGCTCTTCCCATATTCCTTGATCTATTCGAATTTTGTATCTCTACGATTCAGCTGCGTTAATGGAGTAGCGATTCGAAAAAATCTTTCCACAAAATCTTCGATAATAACCAGCTAAGCATAGAAAGCTACGTATTTCAATTACTGACTTAGGTTGCTCTCAACTGTGACTCATATCCCAATCTTGGATAGCACGTCACAATGACACCTATCAGTTTACTACCGCACGAATATGGCGTCCCCTACGGAGAGTCTGGTTTCGGTGCATTCCACAAAGGAAGTAACCAGATAAAGACTCAGGTACCAAATTCTATAGTTGAATTTTTAACTTCTAAAGTTAAATAGGAGCCATGAGATTTTAGAAATGGGTTTTGTACCGGGTTCAAAGTCGATACAAAATTCAATATTACACCTTGGGAGTAAGCCAAGAAATTTTTCAGGAAATACGTCAGAAAATTTACTAACAACATAAATATCATTCAAATCTGACATATTTTTGTTCAAGTCCATAACATGGACTAAGAAAACTTGACATCCATTTTTCAATAAACGAATGACTTTATGGCTTGATATGAAAGTGTTTGACTTCAATGGTTTGGTTGCTTGAATTCGAATAACAGGTTGCTTAGGAATATGAAAACTAACAACCTTACGAAAGCAATCAATTTTGGCATGATGAGTAGTTAATCAATCAATCCCCAAAATCACATCAGAACCAAGTATCTTTAAAGAAATAAGGTCAACAGGTAATACGATGGTGCCAACTTGGATCAAACAAGATTTATAAATAGTGGATGTGATGAAAGTTTCTCCTAACGGAGTTTTCACAGATAGGTCAAAGTTTAATTTCTCCGGAGTCAAGTTTAAATGTTGAGCACAAGCAGGAGAGATAAATGAATGGGTAGAACCGGTATCTAGTAATGTATAAACTTCGCATGAATTTATGATTAGCTTACCCGTGATCACCTCGTTTGGGTTCCTCGCAAGTTGACCAGTCAGGACAAATGCTTTTCCAGGAACCGTTGACTTTGACTTTTCTGGGACAGCCTTTTGAGTCACCATCCCCACTGGGCTTGGTTTCGCTACCATACAATCTCGAGCGATATGTCCTTCCTTTCCACAATTATAGCATACCTTGAATTGTTGTGGACAGTTTGGGCTGATGTGTCCCCCTTTTCCACATTTATAGCATATGACCAGTGGTCGTTCTCCTCCCTTAAAACCAGTTGCTGCTGGTGCTGACGTCTTCGCAGTGTCATTATTGAATCTCCTCTTTTTAAAATTTCCCCCCGACTCGTTTCTTCTATTTTCATGGCCACGAGTACCACTAGAGTGGTTGTCGCTCTTGTCCGTATTTTTCTTTCTCCTCTGGTTATCGTTGTTCTAATGACTGCTGTCATCGGTATGATACTTGTTTCGGTCTCTTGGTTGAACGTACTCTCTATCTCGCTCTAATAATTGAGCCTTGTTGACAACATCTGAATATAAAGAAAATTTATGAGAGATAAGATATTGTCGAATCTCGGTTTTTAAACCTCTCAGAAACATCCTCGTCATTCGTTCCTCATTCTCTACCAAATGAGGTGCAAACCTGGATAACTCTGCAAACTTCGCCTCGTATTGGGACACCGTCATGTTGTTTTGTTCTAGTCTAATAAACTCTACATCTTTCATATAGAAAATACTTTCAGGAAAGTATTTTTTGTTGAAAAGTTTATGAAACGTTTCCCAAGACATGCGGAGTGTGGCAGGCTGGGTACGTTTCACAGACTCCCACCCGTAATCTGCCTCGCCACGGAACATAAAGGTGGCGAATGGAACCTTCTGTTCCTCCGTGCATCCCAAGACATCGAATATCTTCGTAATTTGCTTGACCCATATTTCTGCAATGATCGGATCCATCTTTCCCTTAAATTCTGGTGGTCCCAACTCTTTAAACTGCTTGGCCGTGACAAGTTGCGTGTTGCTATTATTTCCACCCGTATTCGATAAACTACTCTCCCTCGTCTGGTTTTGCATGAACTTTAATAAGCTCCTAAACATCCCGTCGTTCATCGTCTGCTCAGTGGTGTTGTTTATAGGAGAAATATTGCCAGCCTGTTGCACGTTCTCCTCATTGGTGAGTACATGCGTCTCCACGGTCTCATTTACTCCACTGTTAATATTCTCAGTCGACATTCTCAAATACTATCATAAAACAAGGGTTAATTAAGGAAATTAATATATCACATAATATCCCTATATACTGACCAACTAACAAATAAGCTTAGGTATGACACACTAGCGAAGGATTTACTTTTCTCTACCCTCCTAGTTCTATTCCCCAATCTCCGTCAGAGATCATATCCCTAAGCTTTGATACCAATTGTGACGCCCCCAAAATAGGTATACATCACCCATTCTGAGTCGGCAAATACATGGTACAGAAACAACTACAACTTTATTAATACAACATAAAAACTGTGAGTTTAAATACAAATATTTTCATCTAGACAATATCCACACTCAAATAAGTCCTCATTACAATTATTAATACACTATTTTACATAATAGTGAGGACTACTAGAACAACTTCTAGAACCACCACTCCACACCCAGACTAGTATTCGCTATATTCTCGGCTCCTGAGAAGAAAAATAAAACAAAAAGGAAAATGGTGAGCTCAACTAGCCCAGTAAAGAACATTATGACTAAGATAATATAGAACAAATTATTGTTAGTCCTCAACAGGAAAAAATCTAATAGAATACAATAGACAACCAGTTTTAAATCAATCTTCGCAGCGGAAATAATAATTCATTAGAAGAGTTAAGTAGAGAATGCAAACTACTATCTTCTATATATGAATTTAAAAGTTCATCATCGGTGTTTTATCCCTGTAACATCAATCAATATATATCTTGAATCAAATATTCATCTTTGCACTACAGGCCAAAGATATTCATCAGTTGGTCATGTTCATCTAAACACCTGTTCATCTTTGTACTACGGGCCAAAGATATTAATCAGTCGGTCATGTTCATCTCAGCACTTGTTCATCTTTGCACTACGGGCCAAAGATAATCATCAAAAAATCATTCATCTTTGCACTACAGGCCAAAGATATTCAGTAATATCATCAATTAGGACTGAGGATGATGAAAAATATTTTAAAGAAAACGAATCCAGTGAAACAAAAGAACAAGTATTAAGGATTCGTACTTTAAATAATTCAAGTTCAAAAATACTTCATAAATAACCAGAGTGGAGTAAAATTCAAGAATGATCAAAACATAGATCCAATCAAAACTAGTATCCATAATAGATATCTTGGACGAAAAACGAAAATTTAATTTTTCTGTGAATAGTGTCGTATTCGTGAATAGTGCCGTATACTTGAATAGTGCCGTATACGTGAATAGTAACTTCGACATCAAAAGATAGAAATTTCACAAAAAAACATCATCATACTTCGTGAATAGTATTCATGAATAGTAACTCGTGAATTGTAACTCGTGAATAGTAACTCATGAATAGTAACTCCGACATGAAAAAGTTCCAAATTTGATAAAAAGTTCCAACCAATATTTCAGCATAATGATATCGAAGAAATAATATCATTTGAGAAGAAAATAACATCCCTTACCTTAGAAAGAATAGTACTTCTGACTGAAATACTGGATATAGTGCTAAAAGAACTTGCACCGTATAGCAATACTCAAAGTACTAAAATACTCACAAATACGCTCGATATTATAAAGAGAGAAATCTTTAGTTTCTGGTGCAATTTTTAATTCTAACCTAAGTACCTATTTATAGGAAATTGCTTAGAACACCAAAGCAGAAAATTGAATATAATAATAATATTATTATCAAATTTCAAGCCCACCTCTAGACATTTGAAATTAGCTGATTTTTTACAAGTTTAATGAGGCCACAAAATATAAAAAACATTTTTATTAATAAAAATAAATAAAACTTCCAAAAATCAATTATTTCGGAACTTCAGAACTTCAATAATTCATAATAAATATCCCTTTTATCAGAAAATTCAAATCTCGCGATTTTTTATAGGAAATTCAATTCTCTACAACTTTGTAGAAGAAATGTTTTCCAAAATTCCAAACAGAAATTGACTGAAATCCATAACCGGATGATTTTACAGGCTATAATCAAATTTCAGTCAAGAAATGGAGTCCACCGACACACAAAACATGTGTTAAACAACTTTTGTAACAAAAATACTCTTCCTCCTCATATACTCATATATCCCACATTCATTGTAAAAATATCACTATTATTATATTATAATAATATAATAAAATATTATTTTATTAGAAAAGATAAAAAAATATTAATTTTTAACAATTGTCACTTTAAAAAATTTCTCCATCTATATCCACATAAAATCAATATTTTCCTCATGATATAAATTAATAATTAATTATTCACAAATAATATTACAGAATCACAGTACTGGCAACCAGGCCGTTCCCAGGAAAGAGAGGGCTTTCCAATAAAGATTTCTCCTTACTAGCGCGCAATTAGGTGACCAAACCTCTCCTTAGTCAGGACTTTCTAGACATTTCCAATAATGTTATCTAATAATATTATTTAGATAATATGAATTATTGCTCCGATAATGAAAAATATTGTGTAATGACAATTTTTGAAATAACAGTAATATAAAAAATCAACGCAGCAATTATTGAATCAATAAAATAAAATACTGAACAGTAATTACTGTAACAATTATTGAGTAGTGCCTTCTTACGTAAGAATCAATAATTGGTGCAATACCGTGTGCTACTATGCAACAACTCGTATTACTGTGTTTTAACCACCGGGTATTCCAACTTATACTACGCCGTTATTTATAAACAACTTATACTTGTCGTTTTCTTCATCCAATCGCTTTCTGTTATGGGGCCCACAAAAGACTGCGCCGTCGTACGAATATTCCATGACAGTAAGAATATTCCACGACCAAACATATATATTCTCCGACAACAATGAATATTTTATAACCCCTTGCTTATTTTAAAATATTTGCGCATTTTACCCATAACTAACCACATTAATCAAATCAACCCCTTACTATTTCAAAATAATAAATAGATGAAATTAAATTTCATTTATTAATAATTTAGGGTCTTACACCAGGAATTATTCGGTATAATCATGACCGTAATGTTACAAATGATGTGGTAAAATTCATCTTTGACCCGTAGTGCATAGATGGACTTGGTATGATTATGACCAGAGATTATTCGATATAATCATGACCGTAATTGAAAACACGAATATCCTTGGCCCGTAGTGCATGGATAATTCGTGGTCATGATACTATAAAGCCGAGTCTCAGCATTATTGGTTTTACAGTTGTATATCTTTGGCTTGTAGTGCAAAGATGAATTGTTTGTTATTGGTTTTTTAGTTGTATATCTTTGGCCTGTAGTGCAAAGTTGGACTGTTGATTTACTTGATTATAAATATGAATTGTGATTTAATTATAATATGTTGTGGTTCAGGTGAAGACATGTGATGAGTGTTCTTTTTGTCTTGAGTATAACAAAGAATTGTTGATGAGTTTTACAGGAATGAAGTATTAACGATGGACTTTTAATCTAGAGGAGATAATAAACATTATGTTCTACTTGACTCTTTTAATGGATTTCTTCTTCCGCTGTAGTTGTTGATCTAAAACTTGTTGTCTATTATATTCTATCAGTTGTTATACTGTTGAAAACTAACGATAATTTATTATGTATTATCTTAGTCATAATATTTCTTACTGGGCTAGTTGAACTCACCCTTTTACTTCACCACCCCTTTCATGTAAAAAAGGGTAGCTGGGACTAGCAGAGAGAACATGGGTATAAAGTGGTGATACGAATTAGTCACAAGCCTAATCAAATTATGAAACGGTGTGAAATAATAATCGTACTGAGAACTTAAAATGTGTGTGACATGTTTTATACATCATTTGATATTTAATTTTGGTGAACAACAATAGGGTGAGGTGAATCAGAATTTGGAAGCGTCAAATGTGCACTCCATTAGAATGAGGAGAACATAAATCTTCTCGTGTTCCTTCGGGGACTTGATATATTTGCTGATGTACTTTATATGACATTGTAATAATTTAAATATGAATATTGTCTTATTATATACGTAACAATATTTGTATTGAAACTCTATTATATATGAGAAATTTTTAGTTTGAATACTTTTTAGAAGACAATATTTGTATTAAAACTCACAGCTCATGTTGTATATTTAAGTTTGTATTTGAATTTTATACCATGTATCTGGCGACTCAAGATAGGTGATGTATACCTATTTTGGGGGTGTCACAAATAACACCGCATCTAACATGTCGTAAATCTCTAATGAAACCACATCTAATATGTCGTAAATCTCCAATGAAACCATACCAACACAGTTTGAAATAAATTTCGAGTCATGGTATATATATATATATATATATATATATATATATATATATATATATATATATATATATATATATATATATATATATATATATAGACACACACACATTGTCCATGCGGAGAGAAATTTTTCCTAAATTGTTCTTTTACCCTTTTTTTAGGAAATTTTGATTAATTAATTATTTTTTAAAGGGCGATTTTTAGGAAAAAGTTGACATAAATGTCAGTCGGTATTTTGAAAGATCGGTTTTAATGATGAGATAATTAACCAGGGTTGCCAATTGGTAAAGATTTAAATGAATATATCAACTCATCTGAATTTTTAGGATTTTTACAATCGAGATGACCCATATGTGACTTCGAAGAATTGGTCTGCAATAGAGATTCATAGAATTTGGAGACTTGCTTAAGCAAGTTGAAGGTGTTAAACACTCTTCGACTTCTGTGAACATACGATTACAGCTTTCTTAATGTTTTCCTTTAGATGCATTTTGTAGTGTGTGTGTGTGATATGCCTATATAGGTTTAGAGAAAAATATAGGACATCGCCTCCTATTTTTGAAATTTACAAATAACCTAGGGATCACCATCGAAGGTAAGATCGTGTTATGTGCATTATTTTTGGAAGAAATTTTTGTTAGGAATGGTTAAGATATGTATATTTAAATTTGATGATGTGATTATAATGTACAATTGTTCAGTAATTTTTGTAAATTCCTTGTTTGAGAGATATTTATACAAGAACTTAGAAATAAAATGATCAAACTTGTTAGGTTGATCCTTTGAGTTGATTTAAAGTATAAGTGATAGGATTAAATCGATCGTATAATATTGTTAAATGATCGTAGAGTTACACTGCATGTTTGTTTTATTAATCAAGTTCACAAAGTACTCTAAGTGTTTATAGAGCTCAGTCAGATGATCGTAGAGCTACCAAAGCATTCACAAGATAAAGAGAAGATCGTCTTGTTTGCTCAAGCATCGTAGAGTAGAACATAGATGTGAGAGCCCCAAATCCGGGTCCCAAATCACCATGGATCTGGTACAATCATTCTATTACTATTGTGGAAGTTATAAACATAAATTGTTTATACAATACACTTTATACACTATTGCCCAAAATCGAGTAACATTAACTTATACACAATTCATAAACTATCTAACCCCTAATATTATCATCAAACTATACTATTACAAATTAGCTACACATTTTATCAAAAGCTAAACTTGGCATTAACCTTTTCCTGTATCTGAACGCATTCGCCTTATCTGCAATGTTTATCATGATATAACCAGAGTGAACATGAAAGTTGCTCAGCAAGTTTAAATTTATATAAGGATATATCATAATTAAAAGAGTCTGAATAATAAGCTGGCTATAATTCATCAATATAGTTATGAATTAGCACGAACAAACTTTTGACTGAACAAGTATTGAACATAAAAAAAATATATCTAGACCAACTTGTAATGAAGGTGATCAGCCTTTCATACCTGACTTACATGTAATATGTACAGAGTATAATTCTACATGACAATCAGCAATGATTGACCATAAGCATATCCGAATGAAACAACTTTTAGTAGAGTTAAGAAAAACTTACCTGAACCGTTGATTACCGCTATGCAATTTAATAAGCTTTGTCTGAAGACCTATTATTAATAATATGTATTTCTAAGTTAGAATAATATCATCACATTATTTAAAAATAATCTAAACACATAACACATAACACTATCAGTCTATACAACACATAACACCTAGCCTTAAGTCAAACTATTGAAGTCCGAGTTGAGTTCGGTATAATTCTAACATCCCGACAGTCTAGTCGGACTTTTCTCGAGTCTAAGTTTAATTAAACTCTGCCTGAACACTTAACAATTATCTTAGATAATTTATTATCAGTCAAAACATTAATCATAGGCTTGTAATAATTTTTAGATAATTATTATCATTTATCATGATTTTTCAATCACTAATATCGTATTTATATAATATAAATACCACATAATTCCTTTATCATTAATATTTATTTAATACCAAATATTAATGAAAATCATAACATAATATTATAATATATTTATAATATCACACAATATTTTTAATACTTTAAAATCACATTTATATGATTTTTAAACAGCTAAATTCATTATCCAATAATTGATATTAATATTAAAATATTAATATTTTCATGACAAAATATCGAAAGTTATATTTAAAATATTTTTCTAACCCTTAAATTATTTTTATATGATTTTGAAAGCATTATTTCTAATTTTCCATAATTTATTTAATATATTTATTAAATAAATAAATAAATTAATCACCATTGATATTAATTTATTAATGAATCTCATTACAAAATATCAAAAGTCATTAAAAATAACATAAAATATTTTCTTATACCATAATATAATTTTATAGGCAATTGTAGTTTTTATTTCACTTAAATATGTAATTTATATTTATTACATATTTTTATTGTTTTATTTATGTCTGAAAAAGAAGTTTATTGGCGTAAAATATCATTTATAGTCAAATCTCGTCCCGCAGGACTTTATTAAATTTATTAATACTTATTATTTCGCCGGAACGCGATTCGGAACGTCGAACGTCAAAATCCCTCGACGAGCAGACGCTCGGTGTTCGCTCGTTTTTAAGTCCTGACATGCTCATTTGCATATTTTTAATTCTCAAATCGTGAATCATATAAGAGTGAAATTTTGGGCATGTTATAGACCTCATGTCATAGTATTTTTAGAAAATTTCTAACCGCAAAAACGAACAACAGAAACCATTCAAAACATGGTTCAAAAATGGCTTCAACAGCCAGCTGCAGAGCAAGCGCCGATGCTTCTGGGCGCTGCCTGCAGCTGCTGCCCAACAACGGCTGCAGCTGCTGCCCAACAACGGCTGTTGCAGTACTTAGTGAGTAGCCCACTATACGATTTTCTCACGCCTTGCTCGTTTATCAGAAAATTCCCAAATTTGGATATGTTATAAATGGTATACCAAAGTATTTTAAAAAAATATAACCCAGTAATTTTTGACCGTTTAGGAAGCCAAAAACAGACCCCAAAAATTTCCGCTCGCAACAGTTTTCATCTTTTTCCCAAATTTACCCTCTTTCGCTAAAAAAGTCATAACCTTTTCGTTTTAAAACATTTTTAGGCGATTCTTGAGCCCACGTAAAGCTAACTTTCGGAACTACAACTCTTCCCTACTGATGTTTTTCGAGATTCCGAACATATCAGCCCAGAAATTCCGTTCAAGTGGACTGCACTGCACTTGTTGGACATTTTTTACATTAGTACTTTGAAATGTCATAACTCTCTTCTCCGATGTCGAATTTAGTCCGTTTCGGAGTCTATGGAAAGTTTATTTAGTGTAATACAACATATCAAAAGCCCAGAATTTTCTGGAATATCTAACTAATGCCGAAATTTTCTTTTTGTGGCAGCAGTCCACTAATTTTTTTAAGCTTTAAAAACTGCTTTGCTTTTCTTTCTTGGGATCAAACTTTTAACACCTAAAATGGTTAGATCTACACATAACACACCATCTAACTAGTACATCTAGTGTTCTAATGTTCAAGATCACAACTCATGCTTTGGATTCAAGCCAAACAAAATAAAATAAATAAACTTAGTTAAGATTAAAGGTTTTATACCTTTGCTTTGAGATTATCTTTCTTCTATTCCACAAGTAGGTAATGAACTTGGAAGATCAATGCCTATCTCTCTCCTCTTGTTTGGTCCGAACCTCTCTCTCTTACTTAGCTAGCTTGATTTCAATTTCAATAAGCTCTCTTAGCCCTTCACAACTTTGGTCTTCCCCCCTTCCTTAGCCTCTCAAGTTCTCTTGCTTTCTCTAGGATTTTTAGGTGAGATGTATGGAGAAAACCTATGGTTTCTTCTTTCGTTTTTTTCCTCTCATTCATGGCTGCCCTCTCTCTCTCTCTCTCTCTTTCTATTTTCTTAAGTTTTTTTTTGAAAACTTTAGAAGATAGAATGAATTAAACTTTTGCTGGGTAGTGAGGGACGTGCTATTTATAGTCCTCTAAATGTTTAGATATAAAATATGTATATCTACATAATATCCTAGCAAAATCTTAGCAATATCTCCTCTTTCTCTTTCCTATCCTTACTGTTAACACAAAATTTTGCACGCCTGACGAAATCACCAAAACAGCCGGCTAAAATCACGCTAACGGTTAATGGAGTAGTTAATTTTATCAAACTCACAAAATACATTCACACAAATATAAATAAAGACATATAAATATAAACACAAAAATTTACGTAGAAACCCAATTGGAAAAAAACCACGGAGAGAGGGAGTAATCCACTATAATAATATTGGAAGTACAAGATGTATATTTGTGTTGTATTTCTTGTGTGTTGTCTCCTGTATTCTTGTATCTTGTAACCGTATATATAGAAGTCACCTCCATCCGCATCCAACTAGGAGAAGGACTCCTTTTGTAGAATCACCTTATAACTACTGAATCCAATTAAGAGTAGTAGTCCTAATTAAACCTCCTTATCCCACCAAATAAGGAAACACAATCCTATTTTAATAAGGACTCTCCACTGTTACAATAAATATATATGGGCCATCACCAGATCCAGACCATTAAATTGACTAGGTTGCACCATGGCTAGACCCAAATAATTACATCCCAACATTGTCCCCAGTCTCTTATTTATAAGGAACTTAAAATAAGAGAGTATAAAAATTTTGTCACACCCAAACACCATACGTCAAACAAAAAATTGTGACTCAATATTTTCGCCCCACTCCTCAATTCATTTCTAAGATATACATAAAGTTCCGCAAGCCACGACCCATGTGCCACGTGCCACGAGCCACGAACCACGAGCCATGTACTTTGAGACATGAGCCACGTGCTTTGAGCTATGAACCACGAGCAACGAGCCAAGTGATTCGAGCCACGAGCTTCGTGCTTTGAGCTACGAGCCACGTGCTTTGAGCCACGAGCCACGAGCCACGAGCCACGAGCAACGAGCCAAGTGCTTCGAGCCAAGTGCTTCGAGCCATGAGCTTCATGCTTTGAGTCGCGAGCCATGTGCTTTTAGCCGCGAGCTACGTGCCTTGAGTAACATAACACGAGCCACGATGGTTTAAAACATGTCTTGGCTAGATCTTCTCCGTTTCAATTTTCCTTTTTCTTCTTGTAAGATCTTAGCTTTTTTCAGAATGCTTAGAATCTTCGATTGCTCAAGTTTGGCACTGCTCAACAGGAAGTACGTCATTTGCCTAACTAATTTCAACTGCAGGCTCTACACTGGCATGCAATACTCCACTTTCCTGTTGTTCACTTCTTAATTCTGGCTAAGTCAAAGACTTTAGACCTGACATCATGCACAGTTGTTTATCATTACTTTTATTTAAAAGCAAGTACATGGGTTTTACCCTAAGCCTGAGCACACAAGACAACCATAGGCATTAATAAGCATACAAGGCATGAGTTTTATAATATTAATCATGTTAATGATGAAGCACATTCTATACAAATTGGTATTCATCATATTAATTAATCTGTTTATGCTAAATTGTAGCATTATCATTACTCTACATGTATAATAATTGACAAAAAGTCATATATTCCACTACTATTCTTTTTCATGGGTTGAAACTTGAGCAGATCCGTATATAATAATTGACGAAAAGTCATGAATTTGCTACCATATATATATATATAATATTTATTTCGTAAATAAAAAAGAATCATTTATCTTCTTCGGTGAATAGGTGATTTTAAATCGACACTAGAACAAATGTCTTGGTTCCCATAGACGGCGCCAATGTTAACGCCAAATTTTGTACGCCTGACGAAATCACCAAAACAGCAGGCTAAAATCGTGCTAATGATTGATGGAGTAGTTGATTTTAACAAACTCACGAAATACATTCACACAAACATAAATAAAGAAATAAATATAAACACAAAAATTTACGTGGAAATCCAATTGGGAAAAAACCACGGAGAGAGAGAGAGAGTAATCCACTATAATAATATTGGGAGTACAAAATGTGTATTTGTGTTGTATTTCTTGTGTGTTGTCTCCTATATTCTTGTATCTTGTAGCTGTATATATAGAAGTCACCTCCATCCGCATCCAACCAGGAGAAGGACTCCTTTTGTAGAATCACCTTATAACTACTAAATCTAATTAAGAGTAGTAGTCCTAATTAAACCTCCTTATCCCACCAAATAAGGAAACACAATCCTATTTTAATAAGGACTCTCCACTGTCACAATAAATACATATGGGCCATCACCAGATCCGGACCATTAAATAGACTGGGTTGCACCATGGCTAGACCCAAATAATCACATCCCAACACTTACTAAATCTTGCCAAATCTTTGAAAATAAATCACATGTGCTCAAATCTTTCTTTTGATGAGTCACAAGATTTAGTCTTATCTTTTAGTAAAAGATAAGATGAAAGGGTATTTTTGTAATTTCGTACCTACTAAGGGTATTTTGGTCATTTCCACTATAATTTGAAGGGCAATTTAGTCTTTTCACAACTACCCCATAAATATTACCCCACTCTAGCTTTCTCTCTCTCTCTCTCTTTAATCATTACATAGATATATAGGAGATTATTAAGTAATGTGGCTTCATAAATAAATTGACACATGGCTAAGTTGTGAAATATCTATTATACAAAATGTCTAAAGTACCCTTTCTCTTATTGGGCTGCAAATTTAATTCTTTGGGCCATTATAATTGATGTTTTGGGCTTTCCATAAATAATCTTTTGGACTTTAAATTTAATTTCTTGTGCCATGAAATTTACATAGTCCAATACTTTTAATATTATTATTCCCTAATTATTTAATTAGGGTTTTCATGTACACAATTATAATTTAAATCCTTACTTACATACACTTAATTTTTAATCCAAATAGACTTGCTATAATTAGGTTATAAAATTAATTAACTGAGATGAATAAAATAAATCTCTTAGAATTAGTATATATTATAAATAATAATATTCTCCCATACCATAACCTTTAAGTTATTCAATTTTTTCATTCCTAATATATAATTAGATTATCCTAGTTTCTTTTATTTGTTTATATAATAAACAAATAAACAAACACATAATATTCATATTCATTATACATAACTTTTAATCCCTTAGGGTTTTATACAAAACATTAGGCTTTCTAATTTAGCAATTAGGGTTATCCCTAATAAATACACAAAAATACTTAAGCCATTATATTTAGCCTTTGATTTCCCAAATTAGGGTTTCGAATTCCCAAAACTGGAATTAGGGTTTCAGAACCGGGTTTCCAGGGTTTCTTATCCATTACTTGGGTTTTCTAACTGAACGTTAACATTCGTCAATAATATTAGGGTTTGACACTGATAAATTAAATTTATCTAGTCAACCCTTAACCCTTAACCACATATCCTGAACACATATAATACCATATCCACAGAACATATACACATATATACTTAATCTTGAATAATTTTCCAAAATACTACACAGAATTTTGAAATCCTCAAAATTTTATCCCCAAAATTTCAAACGCATACACTTATTTTCTGTCTAGGTCTATTATTTGACCTTAAATCAATCACTTAAGATTTTAATAAATTGTCTAATTTCTCGGGTTGCCAAAATAGAGCTCAAGCATCGTAGAGCGAGACGTAGAGTTCAGACTTTATAATCTACCCAGTTCGTAAAGATTGTCATAACTGTCATATGACTGATAAATGCATAACATTATAGAGCGAAGATCTCAAGGATGTTTTGAAAGTAGTATGCACAGAATCCAATCATGTTTGATGATAAAGCATATACTTTGCAACAAACTTATTCATTTATTATTAAAAAGTATTAATTTATTAAAGGCTTTTAATTATCTATAAAATACTATTTTATAATATGTGATAAACCCATAGTTTTAAGTAATGTTTTTAGAATAATGACGATGATCATTCTAATGAAATCTAAATTCTTAGAAAGTCTTAAACTAAAATAGTTCCCAATCGTTGGATTACTAAATTGGGGATTAGTGAATCCGGATAGATTAGTACATACGTTGCTTGCTCATTGGATAAGGATGATTGATCTCATGATCATTTGTGTGGAGACACTAAAGCAAGTATGTAGGTGCTTATTAGAGAATAAGTTCACTGAACGTGGCTCGCTAAAGAATACCTAATGGAGTTTTTCTTGTCTGTCAATAGGAATTCCTATAGTGATAGTAGTACAAGTGATCCTTGGACTTGAGGTCATCATAATATCTTGTGTATGATGGGTTATACTTTGACTTATTTCTTAATACCCTTAGGGTATATTAAAGGGTATGCTTGGGTATAATAAGTTGTACATGGAAATAATGTATGATCAATAAAGAATCTACCGCTTCTAGTAAAAGAAGAGAAATGTCATATGTGATTCGATAAATGACAACCTAGTAGTCCTTGGCTTAGACAGAATGAAATTAGAAAGGAGTTTCTAATTTGCGTTATTTGGAGTTGTGCATTTAAGAGTTGAAATACATATAATTAAATAAAATAAGACTTGACAGTATTTCCATGTCTTATATTTAATTGGGACATTGTATGGTTGAATGATTGAATTGTATGGTAACTATTTACTCAAAGGTTCTTTTATGATTAATGTTAAAATCTATATTATCTAGAATGTCGTTGATGGCTAGGGAGGCTTATCCCTATTGTAGAATAAATATTATTTATTTAAATAAATTAATAATTTTATTTATTTATTTAAATAAGATTAGAATTGTTCTAATTGATTTATTCACAACCGGTTTAATATGGAGAACCTAAATGGTCACACCATAAAAGGAAGAATAATTATTTAAGAAGTTAATGGCATAATTGTAATAATAAGTTAAGTATATTTAATTTAATCTATGGCGACAGAATAAATTAAATATCTTAATATTTATTAATTAATATTTTAGAAATATTAAATATAAATTAATAAGAGGAGTCTTATTATTATTATTATTATTACTATTATAATTATTTAATTCCTAAAGGAGTTTGAGAATTAATTAATAAAAATACTCTCATTTATTCCTAATAAGATTAGAAGGTTAATTAATTAAAAGTTTAATTAATTATTCCTAATAAGATTTGGAGCCTAATTAATTAAAGGAGTTTAATTAATTAAAATAAAGCCCAATTCCTTAATTGTTAAGGAGGGTTGCCTATGTCTATAAATAAGAGGAGTCTTATTATGGGTGTAAAATGGTTGCTGACTTTTTGACAACATACGTGATTCTAATTGTTGGAGAGTACTCTCCTTTTCTATGAGAGATAGGAAACTAGGGTTTTGCCAAACATCCATCTTCTTGAATCTTTCTTCTTCCTTGGTGGATCACCTCTAGAGGCCAAACACTTGGGTGGCTAATATTGATCAAAAGAAGGAACCAAACCAAGTGGATTCACGTTGAATGCGAAAAGGATTGGATGTGAACTTGTACCTGAAGAAGCTCGGATATTCAAGGGTATGATTCTTGTTCTTTATCTTTTTGTTTAATTAATAATTGTGCATAAAGGATGATCCGAGTATATGGTTTGTAAAATTTTAAAACTTTAATTTTCCACGTTTCTGCTTCAAACCTAACATGTTTATTGCGATATTGTATATTACAAACCTAACATGTTTATCACAATCTTCAAGTTCAAATTAGAATATCATATTGTGGTGTGTTTTAGACACTCGAAATTTTGCATTTCTGTCACTAACTACGCAAGAGGGAAGAATCGTATTTCATATTCCAGAGACAACCCTAGAAGTCAAAATCATTAAACCAGAACCCCAAAGAAAGCCCCATGAAATCATCAAACCAGACCTCCGGACCTCAAATCAACTTCAAATATAACCCTGAGGACAGACTGAAGTCAACAACCGTCAAACCCCGGAGATAATTATAACAAATGAGATTTTTGTATTTGATTTTAAAATATTTATTGAATTGAGTAAATATTTTGGTTAATTTATTTATTGAGTTGAATAAATAAATAATTGATGTGCTTATGTTCTAGAGTAATTTAATTAAGTGTAATATATTAATTAAATTGATGTTTAGTAATTTTGTAGTTGAAGTTTTAATTTAATTGGGATAATTGAATTAAATGAATTGGTAAAAGATTATAATTTTGTTCCAATTTAATTTAATAATTAAATTAGAAATTTAGTGATTTTTTAAGTAAATTATAATTTACTGGGAATTATAATTATGTGATAATTTAATTTATTGTGTTAATGTTAACTTTAATTCAATTAAATTTGAATATTAGAATGTAATGAAATAAAGTGTGACAATTAAACTATATAGTAAATGAGTTAATAAAATAAATTAAAGTGGTTTAATTTAGTTTGCCAAACAATGCTTAAGGCTTTTTGAAATTCTTATTTAATCTTGTTTTGCCAAACAAACCTTAGTGGCTTTTGATTTTCAAAATTTTATAACTGATAAATATTAAGTATACATATTATATTGTATTAAGTATATATCATCAATTAAGTTTTACGTTAGTTTTATCAGTCTAAGCCTAACTCTAAAGAAAATAAACAAAGAGAAGGAAGAAGAGAAAAAGAGAGAGCTCTAGAGAGTTTGAGAAAGAAAGATTTCTTTGTGAATTATTTGAGAAAACAAAGAAGAATTCTTATCCTCTAGCTAGACTAACGAAACAATCAAGGTAAAATTCAAGTTATAATGTTTACTTTTCACATTCTTAAGTTTTTATGAAAAATTTCTCTACGAATGAGTTTTTGTAAGATTGGTGTAAATATGGTTTCATAGATATTAATGGATGTTTATAACATGTTTTAGACCATTTATGAAAGATGTAGAGTAATCAAATTCGTACAAATATGTTTAAAATTGAATAACTTGAGTTACAATGATATATATATATATATATATATATATATATATATGATATGGCTTATTTTAGAATCAAAATTGATGTTCAATTCATGTATTAAATAGTAAATTGGTGGTTGATTATGTTTACACAATAAGAAACGAAAAGAATGAAGTTTGAACGAAGTAATTTGGCTGAAAAATGAATTTATAATCATTCTCTATATGTTTAATAATGTTTTTGTGAAGTCTATATGGTTTGGGTATGCAAGGATTGTCGTTTGAGCGAAGTTTTAGGCCTACTTTGGATTTGCTCTGTGTTCTTTGCAAACCTGTCTGCGTGCTATTGTGTTGTGGCGCTGCGATGCCTATTTTGTTAATAAAGAGGGTGTTGCAGCTCCATAGCAGTGTCTGTTGATGTGTCACGGAGCTGCAATGCCTTATAAGGAGGAAAGGATGTAACAATCCAAAATTTTAAATAGTCGATAGGAAAGAACAAGTGCTCAGGAATAAAGTGATACCTTCTGTGAAGGTGATATGGAGGAACCACAATGTCGAAGAGGCTGCGTGGGAACTCAAAACGAAAATGATGAAGAATTACCCTGAGTTATTTGTTTAGTCCATGTCTTCGATTCCGGGGACATAATCTTTGTATGAAGGGGAGAATGTGACGATTTGATTGCTTGAGTTGTGATTCTGGGGACAGAATCCTTGTAAGGAGGGAAGGATGTAACAGTCCAGAATTTCAAATTGTAATTTTAAATATTTATTAAATTATATAAATATTTATTTGAGGTGTTTATTGTTGATTAAATATTTATTGATGTGATTGTTGTTAATAAATATTTATGAATCTAAATTTATTAGATATTATCCTAAATTAAATTAGTTTATAATTTCAAGAGTTGTAATATGATATGAGGTGTTATATTGTTGATTAATAATTTAAAATGATATGTTAAATTATTAAATAAAATTATAATGAAATTATAATTTTGTGATATTTATTAAAGTGGGAAATTTATTTAAAATATAGTATGTGATTGATTTATTTGATTAATGGTGGATATGAAAATTCAAATAAATAATATGTGACTATAAGTTATAAACTAAATTGTTTATTAAAATAAATTAAGGGAGTTTAATTTAGTTTTTACCAAACAAGGATTAAATATATTAAGTCTTTATTTTAAAGGGTTTTGCCAAACATGGCTTTTGGGATTTTTAATTTTTGAAATTTTAAATAATATAAATAAAATAAATTAAAATTACAAATAAAATATAATTATAACATATACGCTAGGGTGTAACTAATATTCCAATTAGTGTGCGTATTATTATGGCTATCAGTTGAGTGTTACACATTATATCTATCAATTTGTTTTTTTACGCATTCTAGTTGTTAAGCCTCAGAGAGAATTGAGAGAGAGTTGAGAGAGAGCTTAAGAATTTCCAAAGCAATTTCCAGCGATTTTAGGAAGGATTATCAAGCTTATTGAAGGTATTGTTCATACCTGTAATATTATATATATATATATATATATATATATATATATATATATATATATATATGAATTTATGGCATAAAATTCTATGTTTTGTGAATGCAAAATTTTTCAAATTGTGTCTATATGACTGTATTATCACATTTGTATGTAATTGTAATGCTAGAGTTTATGTTTAAACATGAATTGTATGCTAATTTCATTTTTAAAAGTTAAAAAATAATGACAGTGTATATATTTTGCATTTGGCTTATGAAAGTACCAAATTTAGTGGCAAGTTTGTATGTAAAACTATAAAGTGAGGCTTGATTATGCTAGTTCGTTAAGAAACGAAGATAACGCTATTTGAACGAAGTGATTCAGTGTAGAATTGAAATCATAGTGATGAATTTTGTAAAGGATGTCAAAAAATGGAGTTTTGTGTAAAAACATGGAATTTGAGAAATTAAACTAGTTTTAGTTGTTAAATTGTTCTAATTGGTTGAATATGTTGGCAAACATGTTTGTAATAGTTCTATATCAATTGTTTGTGTTAAATTCACTGTTTGGTGGGTGAAATCCATGTTAGTTGGCTTAAGAATTGTGTTGTAATCAGGTTTTGTAAGCTGGAACTGGTGCGTAGCGCGGGCGCGCAATAACCTAAGGTAATACTAGCGCGGTCGCGCCAGTAGTTAGTCACAGACAGTGAAGTCTGCTACTTCTGTAGACTTTGGACATTCATTGTAACTTAGCTTAATGTTATGTTAATGTGAGAACCATGTAACAACAAGGTTAAAACAGAGTCGTGTTATATGGTTAGTAAATTCAAAGTTGTAAAAATAATTAGTAAGTTACGAACGTGTTATGTGATAACTTAGTATACACAATGAATGTTAGACAAGTGTTGTGAAGTCAACACTTGGAATTTCTGAAATGTAAATGGTAATGTAAGACTTATACTAAAATAACAAGTTTAGCTAGAAATGCGTGTTATATTGAAAAGTGAATATTAATATATCTAATAGATGTTGGTTGTTTTAATACTATGTATAGTTGAACGTGAGTTTTAATATTATAGCTTATGCTCGAGGCAATTTTCTAAATTTATCTTTTACATTAAGCAAACTCTTTAATCCTACTTTTACCATTGAGCAAGTTTTCTAACTCTACACTTTCGTTGAGCTAGTTCATTTATTACATTGAACAAGTTTATTCTTACAATTGAGCAAGTCTTGTATCTATTTTGTTTATGATTTCTAAGTCCTATCCTGATATTGAACAAGTTACTTTTGTCTTTAACTTGTTATCTAGCCTACAAATTTATATATTCTGATATACTAATGTTGAACAAGTTTTATCATTTAAATTACTATTTGTTATGCATGCTTAGTACTCAATTCTAAATAACCTTGGCTTAATATTATTCAAGTAAGGTACGTTATGATTATTTGATGTTTATGATATTAGCTTATTCTTAAAGCATGATCTTAATTTACAATGTCGATTCAGTTATGATTATTCCATAGGATGACGTTATCAATATTGTATTCAACTAATCCTTAGTTGATGACCTTTGAATTCTAAATTACCCTTGAATTGTATCCAAACCAAACTTACTTTGGTGCAGACTTGTAATCTAAATACTGAGATGAACAACCCTATTGTTAAGGGATAATTTACGCTTAGCGTTGAAATTTTTGTGTATAATACATTATACGAAGGGCTGATCCCCCTAAGTACGAGTAGTCCTTATAGTCTTATGAATGTTAAAGTTGAAGTTGAAAGATTACTTACAACTGTGGATATAGTTCGTGGTCTTATGACCCTCAGATATATTTTTATTTCGATTCCAGTTTTTTTTGATTATCATTGATAGAGTACTATTCTGTTTTGATGAGCCTATTCATTGGCAGTTATTATATTCTTATTGATTCATCTCTATATCTAGTGAGCATTTGTTTTGCTCACTCTTGCATAAATATAATCATTGCAGCTAAAGTTGAAAAGGTAGATGAACCTACAACTAGCAAAGGAAAAGGAAAAATATACAAGTGATGAAGACTTGTAATTTTATTTTATTGTTATGATGATAGACTTTTATTTAATGATGTGATGTAATAATTTTATTTCCGCACTTGAATGATGTTTAAGGTTAGACAACCTGGAAAGACTTTTTGATTAATGATGTAACCCTATTTAAAAGGAGGATTTATGATTAAATAGTATCATATTTGGGTAGATATATATGAATGAATGGATAGTGAACACCAAATCTTATGGGAATGAAGTACCTAGATTTGGGGGTGTCACGGTTCATGGTCTTGTGACCCTTAGACATACTTTTGAACTTGTGTTCTATTCTTGGTTGAAAGGTTGAGTTTTTATTGAACTTTCTATTATTATTTATCATTGACAGGAAAGTTACAAAATGTTAAGATGAAATTATACATTATAGACTTCATATTGTCATTGTTTATTATATTATAGTGAGCCTTATTTTGCACACCCTTGCATATAATAACATTGCAGCTAAGATCGAGAAAGTCGACGAGCCGTCCACGAGTAAGGGTGTAGACACTCAAAATTTTGCATTCTTGTTACTAACCATGTAGGAGGGCATGATCGCCTTTTAGAGATAACCCTGAAAGTCACATCCAGTTCCAATCCCAGAGATAACCTCAGGAGAGTTAGTTTCCAACCCCGGAGATAACCCTGGGGGATTCAGTCCAAATCCCGGAGATAACCCTGGGAGATCCAGTTTCCAACCCCGGAGATAACCCCGAGAGATCAAGTTCTAACCCCAGAGATAATCCCGGCAGATTCAGTTTCCAGTCCTGGAGATAACCCTAAGAGAGTTAATTTTGAACCCCGGAGATAACCCTGGGAAATCCAGTTCAAAGCCCAAAGTCAACCTCAGGAGGTTAAAAAAACCTCAGAGACTTTCCTGAGGACTGTCAGAGTTAAAAGCAGGCCAATCTCAGAGATAACCTTGAGAAAAGACTACTACAACTGCACCAAAGCCAGAGATAACCTTGAGTGGGGTAAAATGATCATTTTACCACCTCAACATCGTCTCAACACAATTTAACTCAAACTGCGCCAAAAGATGTCCCACAAGAACCATAGGATACCCGTCTTCCCGGCTTCAGACAATATCTAATCCTATGTCATGTGTAACTCCCATCAACAACTTTCTGAAAAGGTACAACACGCCTCCATCGGATACTCGGACTGAAAGTTATGAAGGTTCAAACAGGCAACATGTAACTCGAGTGCACATACTTCGAGACGACGGGAGCCGCAAAGCCCGAAGCAGCCCAGGCAACTGCAGGTAAACCACTGGCTACCGCGGGTTGACCCGAGGCCATCTAGTCTGTAAATATGAGCTGCCATCAACTCATTTGAAAAAAAAGAAGAAAAGAGAGAAAACTATATCCATTTCAGCCCTTAACCTCTTCTACAGTGCTCTAAACTTTGTGATTCTTCTTGCTAAACACTTGTAAGCTCGTGTTCTATAACAAACTAAAATTTAACCCGTGGAAACCGAGTTTTTAGGCCCCAAAAGCTATCTGAAGTCTTCTTGGCAGCCCACTGTATGATTTTTTAGACTTTTAAGCTTTCTACTACTTTAATATATATATATATATATATATATATATATATATATATATATATATATATATATAATCTCGAACTCGAACAGTTGAGCCTGGATAGAATATTCGTGGCTTTTACAGCTTTTGTATTTATATAAATATATTTATATATATTACCTTTCTGTCTCGCTTGGAGTTCACTTCGTGGCCATTTACCGCTTAAATATATATATATATATATATATATATATATATATATATATATATATATATATGTATAAAAGCAGTAAAAAGCCACGAAGTGAACTCCAGGCCAGATTGGAAATGTAAATGTGAACTCCACGAGTTCACTTCGTGGCTTTTTACTGCTTTTATACATATATATATATATATATCTGCTTTAACTACTTTCGTAATGTAGATATTTAATATTCCAGCATGTGGACTAGATTTATTTAAATCTACCTATCTCTAACTTTAATCGGTTCAAAAGTTACTAAACTGGAACCGTTGAAGCTAAAATGTCTTAGATTTATTTAAATCTAGTTTTCTTTCTAGCTTTTGTACATATTAATATATCATGTGAGCCTAGGAGCCATAAGATCGAAGATTCACCTAGTGAATTTTGATTCGGTTCCCACGATGGACACTTTTCAGCTGCAACCAGCTTGTAAATTATCTACGGTGTCTGGATATCCCTAGATGGCTCTCATGCCCATAAAGGAGTTTAGCACTGCTATGTATCTTATTTTCTCAAAGCTTCGCATCTCGAAAATAAAATCAATCAAGCCGAATACGGAATAAAATGGAAGTATCAAAGGCCTCAATTACTATTGAGCATAAGAGTTTGAAAACCTATTTTCCAAAACTTCATTGCAATATCTTGTTAAAATTGAACTTTTACACAAGTCAAACCCTTTGTATATAGGTGCAAATGAGGCATATCACCACTTCCAGATAATTGCACATAGGCCCAATAAACACACACACATGTAGATAATTAGGGTAATTGAAAAGTTGCGGTAACCATGTTTTAACTGAAGTTAGGGGTGCCTAACACCTACCCCCCCGCTTAATCATGGCCCCAAACAGAATGAATCTTGGTTTCCAAGGTCTGTTAAACAGTGTCCAACCATTGGGCCTTTGATTAAACCTTTTTCAAAATCGGTTGAGTTGGTACAACCATTTCAAAACTACCAACTGACGACTTTAATTTTCAAATCATCAACATTTACATGTCAGACCTTTTCTAACTCGCCTTTTTAGACAAAACTTAACTAAAGTATAACAAAACAGGGCAAGAACAAAAAGGGACACAATTTTCTCGACGTTGACAGGCAGCGATTCTGCTGGGACAGTAGAGGGCTTTAGACACTGTTCAACCGTTTCAATAACCTTTTTTTTCTGCTTGTGTGAATGTTGCATTTACATTGAATGGATGTGTACTAATGTTTTATTTATTGCACTTTAGTGCTTTGCACCATAGCTGCCAGTAATATTAGTGCTTTGCACATGTCATCATTTCGATACGGTGAAACACGATGTATGTTAATGTATGCTGTGTGATTTCTCCACCAGGAGGAAAACCCATCGGTGTTTGATTACTAGACTCTAGGGAGACTAATCTCGCGAGGCTTAGGAAAGGCACCATCCAGATTTGCTCTAATTTAAAGATCAGATTAACTTCCCATCTTATAAATTACAATGATCTGAGGACCTTCATGCTAAAAAGCCGCAAGAGTAGCCTAAGATAGCTCAGCCTTTGATAAACCAAATGTGAAGGGAAGTCACTTCATGCCTTCCCCTTTAAATAACATGTAAAGTCAATTCCATGTAAATTTAATTCCACGTATATTCCATGTAAATCTTAATGTAATGGAAAATATAATGCAAGATGTAAATATGCATTCCTTTCCCTATCAAGATCTGTCATGCTATCTTATCATCAAAAAAACTGTCATATGTGTTGCAGGAGAACATTAAAACACTCCTAAAATAGACACATTACATAACATACATCCTCTTCATGTTTATCCACACTAAACTACACAGTCATTTTGTAGGGAATAATTGGTCCCGTTACCCGTTCAAAGTCTAAAAAGGCACTAAGCCTACCTTCAGACATGGCTACAAGTACCCCACCTGATCCTACTTCTATTTCCCGAGAGGAGTTTGAAGGATTAAGGAATCATATAACAAAATTGGTTGTCCTTTTGAAATAACTAAACAAAAAAACACAGGGTCCACAAATACCTATCCAAACAGAATCCTCTACACAGGGAAGAATCCAGGGTGCGGATAAAGAAATCCCGATACCTGAGTCTCTGACTGAGAAGTCCAACAAAACCCCTGAAATCACCCATCTTACAGAAGATTAAGACACCAATGATACTCAAAAGAAAGTTTAACAAATGGAAGAGACCATCCAATCAATCGAAGTGACTGGAACGCATAGAACCATGACTTACTTAGACCTTTGCATCTTCCTCGACGTTCATTATTCGGACAAATTAAAGACTCCTAA